>OZ004708.1:106174301-107411801 GCA_963924515.1 Vespertilio murinus
GGGAACTCTTCCATTTGGTGTAGAAAGTTCTTTACTGGACACTGGAAGAAACAACTAGTAATTCGGAGCAAGTAACTATAAGTTAGCCAGAATTGCTAGAGAACCATTGAAAAGTGCTTGTCAACATCAGAATACCGTAAAGAAAACATTTCGTACAAAGCAGGTTGGTTATCTTTGAAAGAGCCAAATGATAACACTTTACAAGGATATAAAACATCTATACTACATCTGAAACTAGAGTTAAAGTGTGATTCAGAGGTAACACAGCGTTTTAGAGTTTCTCAACGTTTCATGAGAATGCAGAAAGTTCGTAGTAAATGTATGTTTTCAAAGTCAGCTAAGATTTTAAGCAGTTACTTGTAATTGAAGGGAACTCTTCCATTTGGTGTAGAAAGTCCTTTACTGGACACTGGAAGAAACAACTAGTAATTCGGAGCAAGTAACTATAAGTTAGCCAGAATTGCTAGAGAACCATTGTAAAGTGCTTCTCAACATCAGAATACAGTAAAGAAAGCATTTCGTACAAAGCAGGTTGGTTATCTTTGAAAGAGCCGAATGATAACACTTTACAAGGATAGAAAACATCTATACTACATCTGAAACTAGAGTTAAAGTGTGATTCAGAGGTAACACAGCGTTTTAGAGTTTCTCAACGTTTCATAAGAATGCAGCAAGTTGTTAGTACCTCTGTGTTTTCAAAGTCAGCTAAGATTTTAAGCAGGTGCTTGTAATTGAGGGGAACTCTTCCATTTGGTGTAGAAAGTCCTTTACTGGACACTGGAAGAAACAACTAGTAATTCGGAGCAAGTAACTATAAGTTAGCCAGAATTGCTAGAGAACCATTGAAAAGTGCTTCTCAACATCAGAATACAGTAAAGAAAGCATTTCGTACAAAGCAGGTTGGTTATCTTTGAAAGAGCCAAATGATAACACTTTAGAAGGATAGAAAACATCTATACTACATCTGAAACTAGAGTTAAAGTGTGATTCAGAGGTAACACAGCGTTTTAGAGTTTCTCAACGTTTCATGAGAATGCAGAAAGTTCTTAGTAAATGTATGTTTTCAAAGTCAGCTAAGATTTTAAGCAGTTACTTGTAATTGAAGGGAACTCTTCCATTTGGTGTAGAAAGTCCTTTACTGGACACTGGAAGAAACAACTAGTAATTCGGAGCAAGTAACTATAAGTTAGCCAGAATTGCTAGAGAACCATTGAAAAGTGCTTCTCAACATCAGAATACAGTAAAGAAAGCATTTCCTACAAAGCAGGTTGGTTATCTTTGAAAGAGCCGAATGATAACACTTTACAAGGATAGAAAACATCTATACTACATCTGAAACTAGAGTTAAAGTGTGATTCAGAGGTAACACAGCATTTTAGAGTTTCTCAACGTTTCATAAGAATGCAGCAAGTTGTTAGTACCTCTGTGTTTTCAAAGTCAGCTAAGATTTTAAACAGGTGCTTGTAATTGAGGGGAACTATTCCATTTGGTGTAGAAAGTCATTTACTGGACACTGGAAGAAACAACTAGTAATTCGGAGCAAGTAACTATAAGTTAGCCAGAATTGCTAGAGAACCATTGAAAAGTGCTTCTCAACATCAGAATACAGTAAAGAAAGCATTTCGTACAAAGCAGGTTGGTTATCTTTGAAAGAGCCAAATGATTACACTTTACAAGGATAGAAAACATCTATACTACATCTGAAACTAGAGTTAAAGTGTGATTCAGAGGTAACACAGCGTTTTAGAGTTTCTCAACGTTTCATGAGAATGCAGCAAGTTCTTAGTACATGTGTGTTTTCAAAGTCAGCTAAGATTTTAAGCAGTTGCTTGTAATTGAAGGGAACTCTTCCATTTGGTGTAGAAAGTCCTTTACTGGACACTGGAAGAAACAACTAGTAATTCGGAGCAAGTAACTATAAGTTAGCCAGAATTGCTAGAGAACCATTGAAAAGTGCTTCTCAACATCAGAATACAGTAAAGAAAGCATTTCGTACAAAGCAGGTTGGTTATCTTTGAAAGAGCCAAATGATAACACTTTACAAGGATAGAAAACATCTATACTACATCTGAAACTAGAGTTAAAGTGTGATTCAGAGGTAACACAGCGTTTTAGAGTTTCTCAATGTTTCATAAGAATGCAGCAAGTTGTTAGTACCTGTGTGTTTTCAAAGTCAGCTAAGATTTTAAGCATGTGCTTGTAATTGAGGGGAACTCTTCCATTTGGTGTAGAAAGTCCTTTACTGGACACTGGAAGAAACAACTAGTAACTCTGAGCAAGTAACTATAAGTAAGCCAGAATTGCTAGAGAACCATTGAAAAGTGCTTCTCAACGTCAGAATACAGTAAAGAAAGCATTTCCTACAAAGCAGGTTGGTTATCTTTGAAAGAGCCAAATGATAACACTTTACAAGGATAGAAAACATCTATACTACATCTGAAACTAGAGTTATAGTGTGATTCAGAGGTAACACAGCGTTTTAGAGTTTCTCAACGTTTCATGAGAATGCAGCAAGTTCTTAGTACATGTGTGTTTTCAAAGTCAGCTAAGATTTTAAGCAGTTGCTTGTAATTGAAGGGAACTCTTCCATTTGGTGTAGAAAGTCCTTTACTGGACACTGGAAGAAACAACTAGTAATTCGGAGCAAGTAACTATAAGTTAGCCAGAATTGCTAGAGAACCATTGAAAAGTGCTTCTCAACATCAGAATACAGTAAAGAAAGCATTTCGTACAAAGCAGGTTGGTTATCTTTGAAAGAGCCAAATGATAACACTTTACAAGGATAGAAAACATCTATACTACATCTGAAACTAGAGTTAAAGTGTGATTCAGAGGTAACACAGCGTTTTAGAGTTTCTCAACGTTTCATAAGAATGCAGCAAGTTGTTAGTACCTGTGTGTTTTCAAAGTCAGCTAAGATTTTAAGCATGTGCTTGTAATTGAGGGGAACTCTTCCATTTGGTGTAGAAAGTCCTTTACTGGACACTGGAAGAAACAACTAGTAACTCAGAGCAAGTAACTATAAGTAAGCCAGAATTGCTAGAGAACCATTGAAAAGTGCTTCTCAACGTCAGAATACAGTAAAGAAAGCATTTCCTACAAAGCAGGTTGGTTATCTTTGAAAGAGCCAAATGATAACACTTTACAAGGATAGAAAACATCTATACTACATCTGAAACTAGAGTTATAGTGTGATTCAGAGGTAACACAGCGTTTTAGAGTTTCTCAACGTTTCATGAGAATGCAGCAAGTTCTTAGTACATGTGTGTTTTCAAAGTCAGCTAAGATTTTAAGCAGTTGCTTGTAATTGAAGGGAACTCTTCCATTTGGTGTAGAAAGTCCTTTACTGGACACTGGAAGAAACAACTAGTAATTCGGAGCAAGTAACTATAAGTTAGCCTGAATTGCTAGAGAACCATTGAAAAGTGCTTCTCAACATCAGAATACCGTAAAGAAAGCATTTCGTACAAAGCAGGTTGGTTATCTTTGAAAGAGCCAAATGATAACACTTTACAAGGATAGAAAACATCTATACTACATCTGAAACTAGAGTTAAAGTGTGATTCAGAGGTAACACAGCGTTTTAGAGTTTCTCAACGTTTCATGAGAATGCAGCAAGTTCTTAGTACATGTGTGTTTTCAAAGTCAGCTAAGATTTTAAGCAGTTGCTTGTAATTGAAGGTAACTCTTCCATTTGGTGTAGAAAGTCCTTTACTGGACACTGGAAGAAACAACTAGCAATTCGGAGCAAGTAACTATAAGTTAGCCAGAATTGCTAGAGAACCATTGAAAAGTGCTTGTCAACATCAGAATACCTTAAAGAAAGCATTTCGTACAAAGCAGGTTGGTTATCTTTGAAAGAGCCAAATGATAACACTTTACAAGGATATAAAACATCTATACTACATCTGAAACTAGAGTTAAAGTGTGATTCAGAGGTAACACAGCGTTTTAGAGTTTCTCAACGTTTCATGAGAATGCAGAAAGTTCTTAGTAAATGTATGTTTTCAAAGTCAGCTAAGATTTTAAGCAGTTACTTGTAATTGAAGGGAACTCTTCCATTTGGTGTAGAAAGTCCTTTACTGGACACTGGAAGAAACAACTAGTAATTCGGAGCAAGTAACTATAAGTTAGCCAGAATTGCTAGAGAACCATTGAAAAGTGCTTCTCAACATCAGAATACAGTAAAGAAAGCATTTCGTACAAAGCAGGTTGGTTATCTTTGAAAGAGCCAAATGATAACACTTTACAAGGATAGAAAACATCTATACTACATCTGAAACTAGAGTTAAAGTGTGATTCAGAGGTAACACAGCGTTTTAGAGTTTCTCAACGTTTCATAAGAATGCAGCAAGTTGTTAGTACCTGTGTGTTTTCAAAGTCAGCTAATATTTTAAGCATGTGCTTGTAATTGAGGGGAAGTCTTCCATTTGGTGTAGAAAGTCCTTTACTGGACACTGGAAGAAACAACTAGTAACTCAGAGCAAGTAACTATAAGTAAGCCAGAATTGCTAGAGAACCATTGAAAAGTGCTTCTCAACGTCAGAATACAGTAAAGAAAGCATTTCCTACAAAGCAGGTTGGTTATCTTTGAAAGAGCCAAATGATAACACTTTAAAAGGATAGAAAACATCTATACTACATCTGAAACTAGAGTTATAGTGTGATTCAGAGGTAACACAGCGTTTTAGAGTGTCTCAACGTTTCATGAGAATGCAGCAAGTTCTTAGTACATGTGTGTTTTCAAAGTCAGCTAAGATTTTAAGCAGTTGCTTGTAATTGAAGGGAACTCTTCCATTTGGTGTAGAAACTCCTTTACTGGACACTGGAAGAAACAACTAGTAATTCGGAGCAAGTAACTATAAGTTAGCCAGAATTGCTAGAGAACCATTGAAAAGTGCTTCTCAACATCAGAATACAGTAAAGAAAGCATTTCCTACAAAGCAGGTTGGTTATCTTTGAAAGAACCAAATGATAACACTTTACAAGGATAGAAAACATCTATACTACATCTGAAACTAGAGTTAAAGTGTGATTCAGAGGTAACACAGCGTTTTAGAGTTTCTCAACGTTTCATGAGAATGCAGCAAGTTCTTAGTACATGTGTGTTTTCAAAGTCAGCTAAGATTTTAAGCAGTTGCTTGTAATTGAAGGGAACTCTTCCATTTGGTGTAGAAAGTCCTTTACTGGACACTGGAAGAAACAACTAGTAATTCGGAGCAAGTAACTATAAGTTAGCCAGAATTGCTAGAGAACCATTGAAAAGTGCTTCTCAACATCAGAATACCGTAAAGAAAGCATTTCGTACAAAGCAGGTTGGTTATCTTTGAAAGAGCCAAATGATAACACTTTACAAGGATATAAAACATCTATACTACATCTGAAACTAGAGTTAAAGTGTGATTCAGAGGTAACACAGCGTTTTAGAGTTTCTCAACATTTCATGAGAATGCAGAAAGTTCTTAGTAAATGTATGTTTTCAAAGTCAGCTAAGATTTTAAGCAGTTACTTGTAATTGAAGGGAACTCTTCCATTTGGTGTAGAAAGTCCTTTACTGGACACTGGAAGAAACAACTAGTAATTCGGAGCAAGTAACTATAAGTTAGCCAGAATTGCTAGAGAACCATTGAAAAGTGCTTCTCAACATCAGAATACAGTAAAGAAAGCATTTCGTACAAAGCAGGTTGGTTATCTTTGAAAGAGCCAAATGATAACACTTTACAAGGATAGAAAACATCTATACTACATCTGAAACTAGAGTTAAAGTGTGATTCAGAGGTAACACAGCGTTTTAGAGTTTCTCAACGTTTCATAAGAATGCAGCAAGTTGTTAGTACCTCTGTGTTTTCAAAGTCAGCTAAGATTTTAAGCATGTGCTTGTAATTGAGGGGAACTCTTCCATTTGGTGTAGAAAGTCCTTTACTGGACACTGGAAGAAACAACTAGTAACTCAGAGCAAGTAACTGTAAGTAAGCCAGAATTGCTAGAGAACCATTGAAAAGTGCTTCGCAACGTCAGAATACAGTAAAGAAAGCATTTCCTACAAAGCAGGTTGGTTATCTTTGAAAGAGCCAAATGATAACACTTTACAAGGATAGAAAACATCTATACTACATCTGAAACTAGAGTTAAAGTGTGATTCAGATGTAACACAGCGTTTTAGAGTTTCTCAACTTTTCATGAGAATGCAGCAAGTTGATAGTACATGTGTGTTTTCAAAATCAGCTAAGATTTTAAGCTGTTGCTTGTAATTGAAGGGAACTCTTCCATTTGGTGTAGAAACTCCTTTACTGGACACTGGAAGAAACAACTAGTAATTCGGAGCAAGTAACTATAAGTTAGCCAGAATTGCTAGAGAACCATTGAAAAGTGCTTCTCAACATCAGAATACAGTAAAGAAAGCATTTCCTACAAAGCAGGTTGGTTATCTTTGAAAGAACCAAATGATAACACTTTACAAGGATAGAAAACATCTATACTACATCTGAAACTAGAGTTAAAGTGTGATTCAGAGGTAACACAGCGTTTTAGAGTTTCTCAACGTTTCATGAGAATGCAGCAAGTTCTTAGTACATGTGTGTTTTCAAAGTCAGCTAAGATTTTAAGCAGTTGCTTGTAATTGAAGGGAACTCTTCCATTTGGTGTAGAAAGTCCTTTACTGGACACTGGAAGAAACAACTAGTAATTCGGAGCAAGTAACTATAAGTTAGCCAGAATTGCTAGAGAACCATTGAAAAGTGCTTCTCAACATCAGAATACCGTAAAGAAAGCATTTCGTACAAAGCAGGTTGGTTATCTTTGAAAGAGCCAAATGATAACACTTTACAAGGATATAAAACATCTATACTACATCTGAAACTAGAGTTAAAGTGTGATTCAGAGGTAACACAGCGTTTTAGAGTTTCTCAACGTTTCATGAGAATGCAGAAAGTTCTTAGTAAATGTATGTTTTCAAAGTCAGCTAAGATTTTAAGCAGTTACTTGTAATTGAAGGGAACTCTTCCATTTGGTGTAGAAAGTCCTTTACTGGACACTGGAAGAAACAACTAGTAATTCGGAGCAAGTAACTATAAGTAAGCCAGAATTGCTAGAGAACCATTGAAAAGTGCTTCTCAACATCAGAAAACAGTAAAGAAAGCATTTTGTACAAAGCAGGTTAACTTTGAAAGAGCCAAATGATAACACTTTACAAGGATTGAAAACATCTATACTACATCTGAAACTAGAGTTAAAGTGTGATTCAGAGGTAACACAGCGTTTTAGAGTTTCTCAACGTTTCATGAGAATGCAGCAAGGTGTTAGTACATGTGTGTTTTCAAAGTCAGCTAAGATTTTAAGCAGGTGCTTGTAATTGAGGGGAACTCTTCCATTTGGTGTAGAAAGTCCTTTCGTGGACACTGGAAGAAACAACTAGTAATTCAGAGCAAGTAACTATAAGTAAGCCAGAATTGGTAGAGAACCATTGAAAAGTGCTTCTCAACATCAGAAAACAGTAAAGAAAGCATTTTGTACAAAGCAGGTTATCTTTGAAAGAGCCAAATGATAACACTTTCTAAGGATAGAAAACATGTATACTACATCTGAAACTAGAGTTAAAGTGTGATTCAGAGGTAACACAGCGTTTTAGAGTTTCTCAACGTTTCATGAGAATGCAGCAAGTTGTTAGTACATGTGTGTTTTCAAAGTCAGCTAAGATTTTAAGCAGGTGCTTGTAATTGAGGGGAACTCTTCCATTTGGTGTAGAAAGTCCTTTCCTGGACACTGGAAGAAACAACTAGTAATTCAGAGCAAGTAACTATAAGTAAGCCAGAATTGCTAGAGAGCCATTGAAAAGTGCTTCTCAACATCAGAATACAGTAAAGAAAGCATTTCGTACAAAGCAGGTTAACTTTTGAAAGAGCCAAATGATAACACTTTACAAGGATAGAAAACATCTATACTACATCTGAAACTAGAGTTAAAGTGTGATTCAGAGGTAACACAGCGTTTTAGAGTTTCTCAATGTTTCATGAGAATGCAGCAAGGTGTTAGTACATGTGTGTTTTCAAAGTCAGCTAAGATTTTAAGCAGGTGCTTGTAATTGAGGGGAACTCTTCCATTTGGTGTAGAAAGTTTTTTACTGGAAACTGGAAGAAAGAACTAGTAATTCAGAGCAAGTAACTATATAAGTAAGCCAGAATTGCTAGAGAACCATTGAAAAGTGCTTCTCAACATCAGAATACAGTAAAGAAAGCATTTCGTACAAAGCAGGTTGCTTTTCTTTGAAAGAGCCAAATCATAACACTTTACAAGGATAGAAAACATCTATACTACATATGAAACTAGAGTTAAAGTGTGATTCAGAGGTAACACAGCGTTTTAGAGGTTCTCAACGTTTCCTGAGAATGCAGCAAGTTGTTAGTACCTCTGTGTTTTCAAAGTCAGCTAAGATTTTAAGCAGGTGCTTGTAATTGAGGGGAACTCTTCCATTTGGTGTAGAAAGTCCTTAACTGGACACTGGAAGAAACAACTAGTAATTCAGACCAAGTAACTATAAGTAAGCCAGAATTGCTAGAGAACCATTGAAAAGTGCTTCTCAACATCAGAATACAGTAAAGAAAGCATTTCGTACAAAGCAGGTTGCTTTTCTTTGAAAGAGCCAAATCATAACACTTTACAAGGATAGAAAACATCTATACTACATATGAAACTAGAGTTAAAGTGTGATTCAGAGGTAACACAGCGTTTTAGAGTTTCTCAACTTTTCATGAGAATGCAGCAAGTTGTTAGTACCTGTGTGTTTTCAAAGTCAGCTAAGATTTTAAGCAGGTGCTTGTAATTGAGGGGAACTCTTCCATTTGGTGTAGAAAGTCCTTTACTGGACACTGGAAGAAACAAATAGTAATTCAGACCAAGTAACTATAAGTAAGCCAGAATTGCTAGAGAACCATTGAAAAGTGCTTCACAACATCAGAATACAGTAAAGAAAGCATTTCGTACAAAGCAGGTTGGTTATCTTTGAAAGAGCAAAATGATTACACTTTACAAGGATAGAAAACATCTATACTACATCTGAAACTAGAGTTAAAGTGTGATTCAGAGGTAACACAGCGTTTTAGAGTTTCTCAACGTTTCATGAGAATGCAGCAAGTTCTTAGTACATGTGTGTTTTCAAAGTCAGCTAAGATTTTAAGCAATTGCTTGTAATTGAAGGGAACTCTTCTATTTGGTGTAGAAAGTCCTTTACTGGACACTGGAAGAAACAACTAGTAATTCGGAGCAAGTAACTATAAGTGAGCCAGAATTGCTAGAGAACCATTGAAAAGTGCTTCTCAACATCAGAATACAGTAAAGAAAGCATTTCGTACAAAGCAGGTTGGTTATCTTTGTAAGAGCCAAATGATAACACTTTACAAGGACAGAAAACATCTATACTACATCTGAAACTAGAGTTAAAGTGTGATTCAGAGGTAACACAGCGTTTTAGAGTTTCTCAACGTTTCATAAGAATGCAGCAAGTTGTTAGTACCTGTGTGTTTTCAAAGTCAGCTAAGATTTTAAGCAGGTGCTTGTAATTGAGGGGAACTCTTCCATTTGGTGTAGAAAGTCCTTTACTGGACACTGGAAGAAACAACTAGTAATTCAGAGCAAGTAACTATAAGTAAGCCAGAATTGCTAGAGAACCATTGAAAAGTGCTTCTCAACATCAGCATACAGTAAAGAAAGCATTTCGTACAAAGCAGGTTGGTTATCTTTGAAAGAGCCAAATGATAACACGTTACAAGGATAGAAAACATCTATACTACATCTGAAACTAGAGTTAAAGTGTGATTCAGAGGTAACACAGCGTTTTAGAGTTTCTCAACGTTTCATGAGAATGCAGCAAGTTGTTAGTACCTGTGTGTTTTCAAAGTCAGCTAAGATTTTAAGCAGGTGCTTGTAATTGAGGGGAACTCTTCCATTTGGTGTAGAAAGTCCTTTACTGGACACTGGAAGAAACAACTAGTAATTCGGAGCAAGTAACTATAAGTTAGCCAGAATTGCTAGAGAACCATTGAAAAGTGCTTCTCAACATCAGAATACAGTAAAGAAAGCATTTCGTACAAAGCAGGTTGGTTATCTTTGAAAGAGCCAAATCATAACACTTTACAAGGATAGAAAACATCTATACTACATCTGAAACTAGAGTTAAAGTGTGATTCAGAGGTAACACAGGGTTTTAGAGTTTCTCAACGTTTCATGAGAATGCAGCAAGTTGTTAGTACCTGTGTGTTTTCAAAGTCAGCTAAGATTTTAAGCAGGTGCTTGTAATTGAGGGGAACTCTTCCATTTGGTGTAGAAAGTCCTTTCCTGGACACTGGAAGAAACAACTAGTAATTCAGAGCAAGTAACTATAAGTAAGCCCGAATTGGTAGAGAACCATTGAAAAGTGCTTTTCAACATCAGAAAACAGTAAAGAAAGCATTTTGTACAAAGCAGGTTAACTTTGAAAGAGCCAAATGATAACACTTTACAAGGATTGAAAACATCTATACTACATCTGAAACTAGAGTTAAAGTGTGATTCAGAGGTAACACAGCGTTTTAGAGTTTCTCAACGTTTCATGAGAATGCAGCAAGGTGTTAGTACATGTGTGTTTTCAAAGTCAGCTAAGATTTTAAGCAGGTGCTTGTAATTGAGGGGAACTCTTCCATTTGGTGTAGAAAGTCCTTTCGTGGACACTGGAAGAAACAACTAGTAATTCAGAGCAAGTAACTCTAAGTAAGCCAGAATTGGTAGAGAACCATTGAAAAGTGCTTCTCAACATCAGAAAACAGTAAAGAAAGCATTTTGTACAAAGCAGGTTATCTTTGAAAGAGCCAAATGATAACACTTTCTAAGGATAGAAAACATGTATACTACATCTGAAACTAGAGTTAAAGTGTGATTCAGAGGTAACACAGCGTTTTAGAGTTTCTCAACGTTTCATGAGAATGCAGCAAGTTGTTAGTACATGTGTGTTTTCAAAGTCAGCTAAGATTTTAAGCAGGTGCTTGTAATTGAGGGGAACTCTTCCATTTGGTGTAGAAAGTCCTTTCCTGGACACTGGAAGAAACAACTAGTAATTCAGAGCAAGTAACTATAAGTAAGCCAGAATTGCTAGAGAACCATTGAAAAGTGCTTCTCAACATCAGAATACAGTAAAGAAAGCATTTCGTACAAAGCAGGTTAACTTTTGAAAGAGCCAAATGATAACACTTTACAAGGATAGAAAACATCTATACTACATCTGAAACTAGAGTTAAAGTGTGATTCAGAGGTAACACAGCGTTTTAGAGTTTCTCAATGTTTCATGAGAATGCAGCAAGGTGTTAGTACATGTGTGTTTTCAAAGTCAGCTAAGATTTTAAGCAGGTGCTTGTAATTGAGGGGAACTCTTCCATTTGGTGTAGAAAGTTTTTTACTGGAAACTGGAAGAAAGAACTAGTAATTCAGAGCAAGTAACTATATAAGTAAGCCAGAATTGCTAGAGAACCATTGAAAAGTGCTTCTCAACATCAGAATACAGTAAAGAAAGCATTTCGTACAAAGCAGGTTGCTTTTCTTTGAAAGAGCCAAATCATAACACTTTACAAGGATAGAAAACATCTATACTACATATGAAACTAGAGTTAAAGTGTGATTCAGAGGTAACACAGCGTTTTAGAGGTTCTCAACGTTTCCTGAGAATGCAGCAAGTTGTTAGTACCTCTGTGTTTTCAAAGTCAGCTAAGATTTTAAGCAGGTGCTTGTAATTGAGGGGAACTCTTCCATTTGGTGTAGAAAGTCCTTAACTGGACACTGGAAGAAACAACTAGTAATTCAGACCAAGTAACTATAAGTAAGCCAGAATTGCTAGAGAACCATTGAAAAGTGCTTCTCAACATCAGAATACAGTAAAGAAAGCATTTCGTACAAAGCAGGTTGCTTTTCTTTGAAAGAGCCAAATCATAACACTTTACAAGGATAGAAAACATCTATACTACATATGAAACTAGAGTTAAAGTGTGATTCAGAGGTAACACAGCGTTTTAGAGTTTCTCAACTTTTCATGAGAATGCAGCAAGTTGTTAGTACCTGTGTGTTTTCAAAGTCAGCTAAGATTTTAAGCAGGTGCTTGTAATTGAGGGGAACTCTTCCATTTGGTGTAGAAAGTCCTTTACTGGACACTGGAAGAAACAAATAGTAATTCAGACCAAGTAACTATAAGTAAGCCAGAATTGCTAGAGAACCATTGAAAAGTGCTTCACAACATCAGAATACAGTAAAGAAAGCATTTCGTACAAAGCAGGTTGGTTATCTTTGAAAGAGCAAAATGATTACACTTTACAAGGATAGAAAACATCTATACTACATCTGAAACTAGAGTTAAAGTGTGATTCAGAGGTAACACAGCGTTTTAGAGTTTCTCAACGTTTCATGAGAATGCAGCAAGTTCTTAGTACATGTGTGTTTTCAAAGTCAGCTAAGATTTTAAGCAATTGCTTGTAATTGAAGGGAACTCTTCTATTTGGTGTAGAAAGTCCTTTACTGGACACTGGAAGAAACAACTAGTAATTCAGAGCAAGTAACTATAAGTGAGCCAGAATTGCTAGAGAACCATTGAAAAGTGCTTCTCAACATCAGAATACAGTAAAGAAAGCATTTCGTACAAAGCAGGTTGGTTATCTTTGTAAGAGCCAAATGATAACACTTTACAAGGACAGAAAACATCTATACTACATCTGAAACTAGAGTTAAAGTGTGATTCAGAGGTAACACAGCGTTTTAGAGTTTCTCAACGTTTCATAAGAATGCAGCAAGTTGTTAGTACCTGTGTGTTTTCAAAGTCAGCTAAGATTTTAAGCAGGTGCTTGTAATTGAGGGGAACTCTTCCATTTGGTGTAGAAAGTCCTTTACTGGACACTGGAAGAAACAACTAGTAATTCAGAGCAAGTAACTATAAGTAAGCCAGAATTGCTAGAGAACCATTGAAAAGTGCTTCTCAACATCAGCATACAGTAAAGAAAGCATTTCGTACAAAGCAGGTTGGTTATCTTTGAAAGAGCCAAATGATAACACGTTACAAGGATAGAAAACATCTATACTACATCTGAAACTAGAGTTAAAGTGTGATTCAGAGGTAACACAGCGTTTTAGAGTTTCTCAACGTTTCATGAGAATGCAGCAAGTTGTTAGTACCTGTGTGTTTTCAAAGTCAGCTAAGATTTTAAGCAGGTGCTTGTAATTGAGGGGAACTCTTCCATTTGGTGTAGAAAGTCCTTTACTGGACACTGGAAGAAACAACTAGTAATTCGGAGCAAGTAACTATAAGTAAGCCAGAATTGCTAGAGAACCATTGAAAAGTGCTTCTCAACATCAGAATACAGTAAAGAAAGCATTTCGTACAAAGCAGGTTGGTTATCTTTGAAAGAGCCAAATGATAACACTTTACAAGGATAGAAAACATCTATACTACATCTGAAACTAGAGTTAAAGTGTGATTCAGAGGTAATACAGCGTTTTAGAGTTTCTCAACGTTTCATGAGAATGCAGCAAGTTGTTAGTACCTGTGTGTTTTCAAAGTCAGCTAAGATTTTAAGCAGGTGCTAGTAATTGAGGGGAACTCTTCCATTTGGTGTAGAAAGTCCTTTACTGGACACTGGAAGAAACAACTAGTAATTCGGAGCAAGTAACTATAAGTAAGCCAGAATTGCTAGAGAACCATTGAAAAGTGCTTCTCAACATCAGAATACAGTAAAGAAAGCATTTCGTACAAAGCAGGTTGGTTATCTTTGAAAGAGCCAAATCATAACACTTTACAAGGATAGAAAACATCTATACTACATCTGAAACTAGAGTTAAAGTGTGATTCAGAGGTAACACAGGGTTTTAGAGTTTCTCAACTTTTCATGAGAATGCAGCAAGTTGTTAGTACCTGTTTGTTTTCAAAGTCAGCTAAGATTTTAAGCAGGTGCTTGTAATTGAGGGGAACTCTTCCATTTGGTGTAGAAAGTCCTTTCCTGGACACTGGAAGAAACAACTAGTAATTCAGAGCAAGTAACTATAAGTAAGCCCGAATTGGTAGAGAACCATTGAAAAGTGCTTTTCAACATCAGAAAACAGTAAAGAAAGCATTTTGTACAAAGCAGGTTAACTTTGAAAGAGCCAAATGATAACACTTTACAAGGATAGAAAACATCTATACTACATCTGAAACTAGAGTTAAAGTGTGATTCAGAGGTAACACAGCGTTTTAGAGTTTCTCAACGTTTCATGAGAATGCAGCAAGGTGTTAGTACATGTGTGTTTTCAAAGTCAGCTAAGATTTTAAGCAGGTGCTTGTAATTGAGGGGAACTCTTCCATTTGGTGTAGAAAGTCCTTTCCTGGACACTGGAAGAAACAACTAGTAATTCAGAGCAAGTAACTATAAGTAAGCCAGAATTGGTAGAGAACCATTGAAAAGTGCTTCTCAACATCAGAAAACAGTAAAGAAAGCATTTTGTACAAAGCAGGTTATCTTTGAAAGAGCCAAATGATAACACTTTCTAAGGATAGAAAACATGTATACTACATCTGAAACTAGAGTTAAAGTGTGATTCAGAGGTAACACAGCGTTTTAGAGTTTCTCAACGTTTCATGAGAATGCAGCAAGTTGTTAGTACATGTGTGTTTTCAAAGTCAGCTAAGATTTTAAGCAGGTGCTTGTAATTGAGGGGAACTCTTCCATTTGTTGTAGAAAGTCCTTTCCTGGACACTGGAAGAAACAACTAGTAATTCAGAGCAAGTAACTATAAGTAAGCCAGAATTGCTAGAGAACCATTGAAAAGTGCTTCTCAACATCAGAATACAGTAAAGAAAGCATTTCGTACAAAGCAGGTTAACTTTTGAAAGAGCCAAATGATAACACTTTACAAGGATAGAAAACATCTATACTACATCTGAAACTAGAGTTAAAGTGTGATTCAGAGGTAACACAGCGTTTTAGAGTTTCTCAATGTTTCATGAGAATGCAGCAAGGTGTTAGTACATGTGTGTTTTCAAAGTCAGCTAAGATTTTAAGCAGGTGCTTGTAATTGAGGGGAACTCTTCCATTTGGTGTAGAAAGTTTTTTACTGGAAACTGGAAGAAAGAACTAGTAATTCAGAGCAAGTAACTATATAAGTAAGCCAGAATTGCTAGAGAACCATTGAAAAGTGATTCTCAACATCAGAATACAGTAAAGAAACATTTCGTACAAAGCAGGTTATCTTTGAAAGAGCCAAATGATAACACTTTACAAGGATAGAAAACATCTATACTACATCTGAAACTAGAGTTAAAGTGTGATTCAGAGGTAACACAGCGTTTTAGAGTTTCTCAACGTTTCATGAGAATGCAGCAAGTAGTTAGTACATGTGTGTTTTCAAAGTCAGCTAAGATTTTAAGCAGGTGCTTGTAATTGAGGGGAACTCTTCCATTTGGTGTAGAAAGTCCTTTCGTGGACACTGGAAGAAACAACTAGTAATTCAGAGCAAGTAAGTAAGCCAGAATTGGTAGAGAACCATTGAAAAGTGCTTCTCAACATCAGAAAACAGTAAAGAAAGCATTTCGTACAAAGCAGGTTATCTTTGAAAGAGCCAAATGATAACACTTTCCAAGGATAGAAAACATGTATACTACATCTGAAACTAGAGTTAAAGTGTGATTCAGAGGTAACACAGCGTTTTAGAGTTTCTAAACCTTTCATGAGAATGCAGAAAGTTGTTAGTACATGTGTGTTTTCAAAGTCAGCTAAGATTTTAAGCAGGTGCTTGTAATTGAGGGGAACTCTTCCATTTGGTGTAGAAAGTCCTTTCCTGGACACTGGAAGAAACAACTAGTAATTCAGAGCAAGTAACTATACGTAAGCCAGAATTGGTAGAGAACCATTGAAAAGTGCTTCTCAACATCAAAAAACAGTAAAGAAAGCATTTCGTACAAAGCAGGTTGCTTATCTTTGAAAGAGCCAAATCATAACACTTTACAAGGATAGAAAACATCTATACTACATCTGAAACTAGAGTTAAAGTGTGATTCAGAGGTAACACAGCGTTTTAGAGTTTCTCAACGTTTCATGAGAATGCAGCAAGTTGTTAGTACATGTGTGTTTTCAAAGTCAGCTAAGAATTTAAGCAGGTGCTTGTAATTGAGGGGAACTCTTCCATTTGGTGTAGAAAGTCCTTTCCTGGACACTGGAAGAAACGACTAGTAATTCAGAGCAAGTAACTATAAGTAAGCCAGAATTGCTAGAGAACCATTGAAAAGTGCTTCTCAACATCAGAATACAGTAAAGAAATCATTTCGTACAAAGCAGGTTAACTTTTGAAAGAGCCAAATGATAACACTTTACAAGGATAGAAAACATCTATACTACATCTGAAACTAGAGTTAAAGTGTGATTCAGAGGTAACACAGCGTTTTAGAGTTTCTCAACGTTTCATGAGAATGCAGCAAGTAGTTAGTACATGTGTGTTTTCAAAGTCAGCTAAGATTTTAAGCAGGTGCTTGTAATTGAGGGGAAATCTTCAATTTGGTGTAGAAAGTCCTTTACTGGACACTGGAAGAAACAACTAGTAATTCAGAGCAAGTAACTATAAGTAAGCCAGAATTGGTAGAGAACCATTGAAAAGTGCTTCTCAACATCAGAATACAGTAAAGAAAGCATTTCGTACAAAGCAGGTTAACTTTTGAAAGAGCCAAATGATAATACTTTACAAGGATAGAAAACATCTATACTACATCTGAAACTAGAGTTAAAGTGTGATTCAGAGGTAACACAGCGTTTTAGAGTTTCTCAACGTTTCATGAGAATGCAGCAAGTAGTTAGTACATGTGTATTTTCAAAGTCAGCTAAGATTTTAAGCAGGTGCTTGTAATTGAGGGGAACTCTTCCATTTGGTGTAGGAAGTACTTTCCTGGACACTGGAAGAAACAACTTGTAATTCAGAGCAAGTAACTATAAGTAAGCCAGAAGTGGTAGAGAACCATTGAAAAGTGCTTCTCAACATCAGAAAACAGTAAAGAAAGCATTTCGTACAAAGCAGGTTATCTTTGAAAGAGCCAAATGATAACACTTTACAAGGATAGAAAACATCTATACTACATCTGAAACTAGAGTTAAAGTGTGATTCAGAGGTAACACAGCGTTTTAGAGTTTCTCAACGTTTCATGAGAATGCAGCAAGTAGTTAGTACATGTGTGTTTTCAAAGTCAGCTAAGATTTTAAGCAGGTGCTTGTAATTGAGGGGAACTCTTCCATTTGGTGTAGAAAGTCCTTTCTGGACACTGGAAGAAACAACTAGTAATTCAGAGCAAGTAACTATAAGTAAGCCAGAATTGCTAGAGAACCATTGAAAAGTGCTTCTCAACATCAGAATACAGTAAAGAAAGCATTTCGTACAAAGCAGGTTAACTTTGAAAGAGCCAAATGATAACACTTTACAAGGATAGAAAACATCTATACTACATCTGAAACTAGAGTTAAAGTGTGATTCAGAGGTAACACAGAGTTTTAGAGTTTCTCAACGTTTCATGAGAATGCAGCAAGTAGTTAGTACATGTGTGTTTTCAAAGTCAGCTAAGATTTTAAGCAGGTGCTTGTAATTGAGGGGAACTCTTCAATTTGGTGTAGAAAGTCCTTTCCTGGACACTGGAAGAAACAACTAGTAATTCAGAGCAAGTAACTATAAGTAAGCCAGAATTGGTAGAGAACCATTGAAAAGTGCTTCTCAACATCAGAAAACAGTAAAGAAAGCATTTCATACAAAGCAGGTTAACTTTGAAAGAGCCAAATGATAACACTTTGCCAGGATAGAAAACATTTATACTACATCTGAAACTAGAGTTAAAGTGTGATTCAGAGGTAACACAGCGTTTTAGAGTTTCTCAAAGTTTCATGAGAATGCAGCAAGTTGTTAGTACATGTGTGTTTTCAAAGTCAGATAAGATTTTAAGCAGGTGCTTGTAATTGAGGGGAACTCTTCCATTTAGTGTAGAAAGTCCTTTCCTGGACACTGAAAGAAACAACTAGTAATTCAGAGCAAGTAACTATAAGTAAGGCAGAATTGGTAGAGAACCATTGAAAAGTGCTTCTCAACATCAGAAAACAGTAAAGAAAGCATTTCGTACAAAGCAGGTTATCTTTGAAAGAGCCAAATGATAACGCTTTACAAGGATAGAAAACATGTATACTACATCTGAAACTAGAGTTAAAGTGTGATTCAGAGGTAACACAGCGTTTTAGATTTTCTCAACGTTTCATGAGAATGCAGCAAGGTGTTAGTACATGTGTGTTTTCAAAGTCAGCTAAGATTTTAAGCAGGTGCTTGTAATTGAGGGGAACTCTTCCATTTGGTGTAGAAAGTCCTTTCCTGGACACTGGAAGAAACAACTAGTAATTTAGAGCAAGTAACTATAAGTAAGCCAGAATTGGTAGAGAACCATTGAAAAGTGCTTCTCAACATCAGAAAACAGTAAAGAAAGCATTTCGTAAAAAGCAGGTTAACTTTGAAAAGCCAAATGATAACACTTTACAAGGATAGAAAACATCTATACTACATCTGAAACTAGAGTTAAAGTGTGATTCAGAGGTAACACAGCGTTTTAGAGTTTCTCAAAGTTTCATGAGAATGCAGCAAGTTGTTAGTACATGTGTGTTTTCAAAGTCAGCTAAGATTTTAAGCAGGTGCTTGTAATTGAGGGGAACTCTTCCATTTGGTGTAGAAAGTCCTTTCCTGGACACTGGAAGAAACAACTAGTAATTCAGAGCAAGTAACTATAAGTAAGCCAGAATTGGTAGAGAACCATTGAAAAGTGCTTCTCAACATCAGAAAATAGTAAAGAAAGCATTTCGTACAAAGCAGGTTAACTTTGAAAGAGCCAAATGATAACACTTTGCCAGGATAGATAACATCTATACTACATCTGAAACTACAGTTAAAGTGTGATTCCGAGGTAACACAGCGTTTTAGAGTTTCTCAACGTTTCATGAGAATGCAGCATGGTGTTAGTACATGTGTGTTTTCAAAGTCAGATAAGATTTTAAGCAGGTGCTTGTAATTGAGGGGAACTCTTCCATTTAGTGTAGAAAGTCCTTTCCTGGACACTGAAAGAAACAACTAGTAATTCAGAGCAAGTAACTATAAGTAAGGCAGAATTGGTAGAGAACCATTGAAAAGTGCTTCTCAACATCAGAAAACAGTAAAGAAAGCATTTCGTACAAAGCAGGTTATCTTTGAAAGAGCCAAATGATAACGCTTTACAAGGATAGAAAACATGTATACTACATCTGAAACTAGAGTTAAAGTGTGATTCAGAGGTAACACAGCGTTTTAGATTTTCTCAACGTTTCATGAGAATGCAGCAAGGTGTTAGTACATGTGTGTTTTCAAAGTCAGCTAAGATTTTAAGCAGGTGCTTGTAATTGAGGGGAACTCGTCCATTTGGTGCAGAAAGTCCTTTCCTGGACACTGGAGAAACAACTAGTAATTCAGAGCAAGTAACTATAAGTAAGCCAGAATTGCTAGAGAACCATTGAAAAGTGCTTCTCAACATCAGAATACAGTAAAGAAAGCATTTCGTACAAAGCAGGTTAACTTTTGAAAGAGCCAAATGATAATACTTTACAAGGATAGAAAACATCTATACTACATCTGAAACTAGAGTTAAAGTCTGATTCAGAGGTAACACAGCGTTTTAGAGTTTCTCAACGTTTCATGAGAATGCAGCAAGTAGTTAGTACATGTGTGTTTTCAAAGTCAGCTAAGATTTTAAGCAGGTGCTTGTAATTGAGGGGAACTCTTCCATTTGGTGTAGGAAGTACTTTCCTGGACACTGGAAGAAACAACTAGTAATTCAGAGCAAGTAACTATAAGTAAGCCAGAATTGGTAGAGAACCATTGAAAAGTGCTTCTCAACATCAGAAAACAGTAAAGAAAGCATTTCGTACAAAGCAGGTTAACTTTGAAAGAGCCAAATGATAACACTTTACAAGGATAGAAAACATCTATACTACATCTGAAACTAGAGTTAAAGTGTGATTCAGAGGTAACACAGCGTTTTAGAGTTTCTCAAAGTTTCATGAGAATGCAGCAAGTTGTTAGTACATGTGTGTTTTCAAAGTCAGCTAAGATTTTAAGCAGGTGCTTGTAATTGAGGGGAACTCTTCCATTTGGTGTAGAAAGTCCTTTCCTGGACACTGGAAGAAACAACTAGTAATTCAGAGCAAGTAACTATAAGTAAGCCAGAATTGGTAGAGAACCATTGAAAAGTGCTTCTCAACATCAGAAAACAGTAAAGAAAGCATTTCGTACAAAGCAGGTTAACTTTGAAAGAGCCAAATGATAACACTTTGCCAGGATAGATAACATCTATACTACATCTGAAACTACAGTTAAAGTGTGATTCAGAGGTAACACAGCGTTTTAGAGTTTCTCAACGTTTCATGAGAATGCAGCATGGTGTTAGTACATGTGTGTTTTCAAAGTCAGCTAAGATTTTAAGCAGGTGCTTGTAATTGAGGGGAACTCTTCCATTTAGTGTAGAAAGTCCTTTCCTGGACACTGGAAGAAACAACTTGTAATTCAGAGCAAGTAACTATAAGTAAGCCAGAAGTTGTAGAGAACCATTGAAAAGTGCTTCTCAACATCAGAAAACAGTAAAGAAAGCATTTCGTACAAAGCAGGTTATCTTTGAAAGAGCCAAATGATAACACTTTACAAGGATAGAAAACATCTATACTACATCTGAAACTAGAGTTAAAGTGTGATTCAGAGGTAACACAGCGTTTTAGAGTTTCTCAACGTTTCATGAGAATGCAGAAAGTAGTTAGTACATGTGTGTTTTCAAAGTCAGCTAAGATTTTAAGCAGGTGCTTGTAATTGAGGGGAACTCTTCCATTTGGTGTAGAAAGTCCTTTCTGGACACTGGAAGAAACAACTAGTAATTAGGAGCAAGTAACTATAAGTAAGCCAGAATTGGTAGAGAACCATTGAAAAGTGCTTCTCAACATCAGAAAACAGTAAAGAAAGCATTTCGTACAAAGCAGGTTAACTTTGAAAGAGCCAAATGATAACACTTTACAAGGATAGAAAACATCTATACTACATCTGAAACTAGAGTTAAAGTGTGATTCAGAGGTAACACAGCGTTTTAGAGTTTCTCAAAGTTTCATGAGAATGCAGCAAGTTGTTAGTACATGTGTGTTTTCAAAGTCAGCTAAGATTTTAAGCAGGTGCTTGTAATTGAGGGGAACTCTTCCATTTGGTGTAGAAAGTGCTTTCCTGGACACTGGAAGAAACAACTAGTAATTCAGAGCATGTAACTATAAGTAAGCCAGAATTGGTAGAGAACCATTGAAAAGTGCTTCTCAACATCAGTAAACAGTAAAGAAAGCATTTCGTACAAAGCAGGTTAACTTTGAAAGAGCCAAATGATAACACTTTGCCAGGATAGAAAACATCTATACTACATCTGAAACTAGTTAAAGTGTGATTCAGAGGTAACACAGCGTTTTAGAGTTTCTCAACGTTTCATGAGAATGCAGCATGGTGTTAGTACATGTGTGTTTTCAAAGTCAGCTAAGATTTTAAGCAGGTGCTTGTAATTGAGGGGAACTCTTCCATTTGGTGTAGAAAGTCCTTTCCTGGACACTGGAAGAAACAACTAGTAATTCAGAGCAAGTAACCATAAGTAAGCCAGAATTGGTAGAGAACCATTGAAAAGTGCTTCTCAACATCAGAAAACAGTAAAGAAAGCATTTCGTACAAAGCAGGTTATATTTGAAAGAGCAAAATGATAACACTTTCCAAGGATAGAAAACATCTATACTACATCTGAAACTAGAGTTAAAGTGTGATTCAGAGGTAACACAGCGTTTTAGAGTTTCTAAACATTTCATGAGAATGCAGCAAGTTGTTAGTACATGTGTGTTTTCAAAGTCAGCTAAGATTTTAAGCAGGTGCTTGTAATTGAGGGGAACTCTTCCATTTGGTGTAGAAAGTCCTTTCCTGGACACTGGAAGAAACAACTAGTAATTCAGAGCAAGTAACTATAAGTAAGCCAGAATTGGTAGAGAACCATTGAAAAGTGTTTCTCAACATCAGAAAACAGTAAAGAAAGCATTTCGTACAAAGCAGGTTAACTTTGAAAGAGCCAAATGATAACACTTTACAAGGATAGAAAACATCTATACTACATCTGAAACTAGAGTTAAAGTGTGATTCAGAGGTAACACAGCGTTTTAGAGTTTCTCAAAGTTTCATGAGAATGCAGCAAGTTGTTAGTACATGTGTGTTTTCAAAGTCAGCTAAGATTTTAAGCAGGTGCTTGTAATTGAGGGGAACTCTTCCATTTGGTGTAGAAAGTGCTTTCCTGGACACTGGAAGAAACAACTAGTAATTCAGAGCATGTAACTATAAGTAAGCCAGAATTGGTAGAGAACCATTGAAAAGTGCTTCTCAACATCAGAAAACAGTAAAGAAAGCATTTCGTACGAAGCAGGTTAACTTTGAAAGAGCCAAATGATAACACTTTGCCAGGATAGATAACATCTATACTACATCTGAAACTACAGTTAAAGTGTGATTCAGAGGTAACACAGCGTTTTAGAGTTTCTCAAAGTTTCATGAGAATGCAGCAAGTAGTTAGTACATGTGTGTTTTCAAAGTCAGCTAAGATTTTAAGCAGGTGCTTGTAATTGAGGGGAACTCTTCAATTTGGTGTAGAAAGTTTTTTACTGGACACTGGAAGAAAGAACTAGTAATTCAGAGCAAGTAACTATATAAGTAAGCCAGAATTGCTAGAGAACCATTGAAAAGTGGTTCTCAACATCAGAATACAGTAAAGAAACATTTCGTACAAAGCAGGTTATCTTTGAAATAGCCAAATGATAACACTTTACAAGGATAGAAAACATCTATACTACATCTGAAACTAGTTAAAGTGTGATTCAGAGGTAACACAGCGTTTTAGAGTTTCTCAACGTTTCATGAGAATGCAGCATGGTGTTAGTACATGTGTGTTTTCAAAGTCAGCTAAGATTTTAAGCAGGTGCTTGTAATTGAGGGGAACTCTTCCATTTGGTGTAGAAAGTCCTTTCCTGGACACTGGAAGAAACAACTAGTAATTCAGAGCAAGTAACCATAAGTAAGCCAGAATTGGTAGAGAACCATTGAAAAGTGCTTCTCAACATCAGAAAACAGTAAAGAAAGCATTTCGTACAAAGCAGGTTATATTTGAAAGAGCCAAATGATAACACTTTCCAAGGATAGAAAACATCTATACTACATCTGAAACTAGAGTTAAAGTGTGATTCAGAGGTAACACAGCGTTTTAGAGTTTCTAAACATTTCATGAGAATGCAGCAAGTTGTTAGTACATGTGTGTTTTCAAAGTCAGCTAAGATTTTAAGCAGGTGCTTGTAATTGAGGGGAACTCTTCCATTTGGTGTAGAAAGTCCTTTCCTGGACACTGGAAGAAACAACTAGTAATTTAGAGCAAGTAACTATAAGTAAGCCAGAATTGGTAGAGAACCATTGAAAAGTGCTTCTCAACATCAGAAAACAGTAAAGAAAGCATTTCGTACAAAGCAGGTTAACTTTGAAAGAGCCAAATGATAACACTTTACAAGGATAGAAAACATCTATACTACATCTGAAACTAGAGTTAAAGTGTGATTCAGAGGTATCACAGCGTTTTAGAGTTTCTGAACGTTTCATGAGAATGCAGCAAGGTGTTAGTACATGTGTGTTTTCAAAGTCAGCTAAGATTTTAAGCAGGTGCTTGTAATTGAGGGGAACTCTTCCATTTGGTGTAGAAAGTCCTTTCCTGGACACTGGAAGAAACAACTAGTAATTCAGAGCAAGTAACTATAAGTAAGCCAAAATTGGTAGAGAACCATTGAAAAGTGCTTCTCAACATCAGAAAACAGTAAAGAAAGCATTTCGTACAAAGTAGGTTAACTTTGAAAGAGCCACATGATAACACTTTACAAGGATAGAAAACATCTATACTACATCTGAAAATACAGTTAAAGTGTGATTCAGAGGTAACACAGCGTTTTAGAGTTTCTCAACGTTTCATGAGAATGCAGCAAGTTGTTAGTACATGTGTGTTTTCAAAGTCAGCTAAGATTTTAAGCAGGTGCTTGTAATTGAGGGGAACTCTTCCATTTGGTGTAGAAAGTCCTTTACTGGACACTGGAAAAAACAACTAGTAATTCAGAGCAAGTAACTATAAGTAAGCCAGAATTGCTAGAGAACGATTGAAAAGTGCTTTTCAACATCAGAATACAGTAAAGAAAGCATTTCTTACAAAGCAGGTTATCTTTGAAAGAGCCAAATGATAACACTTTACAAGGATAGAAAACATCTATACTACATCTGAAACTAGACTTAAAGTGTGATTCAGAGGTAACACAGCGTTTTAGAGTTTCTCAACTTTTCATGAGAATGCAGAAAGGTGTTAGTACATGTGTGTTTTCAAAGTCAGCTAAGATTTTAAGCAGGTGCTTGTAATTGAGGGGAACTCTTCCATTTGGTGTAGAAAGTCCTTTTCTGGACACTGGAAGAAACAACTAGTAATTCAGAGCAAGTAACTATAAGTAAGCCAGAATTGGTAGAGAACCATTGAAAAGTGCTTCTCAACATCAGAAAACAGTAAAGAAAGCATTTCGAACAAAGTAGGTTAACTTTGAAAGTGCCAAATGATAACACTTTACAAGGATAGAAAACATCTATACTACATCTGAAACTAGAGTTAAAGTGTGATTCAGAGGTAACACAGCGTTTTAGAGTTTCTCAACGTTTCATGAGAATGCAGCAAGTTGTTAGTACATGTGTGTTTTCAAAGTCAGCTAAGATTTTAAGCAGGTGCTTGTAATTGAGGGGAACTCTTCCATTTGGTGTAGAAAGTCCTTTCCTCGACACTGGCAGAAACAACTAGTAATTATGAGCAAGTAACTATAAGTAAGCCAGAATTGGTAGAGAACCATTGAAAAGTGCTTCTCAACATCAGAAAACAGTAAAGAAAGCATTTCGTACAAAGCAGGTTAACTTTGAAAGAGCCCAATGATAACACTTTACAAGGATAGAAAACATCTATACTACATCTGAAACTAGACTTAAAGTGTGATTCAGAGGTAACACAGCGTTTTAGAGTTTCTCAACGTTTCATGAGAATGCAGCAAGGTGTTAGTACATGTGTGTTTTCAAAGTCAGCTAAGATTTTAAGCAGGTGCTTGTAATTGAGGGGAACTCTTCCATTTGGTGTAGAAAGTCCTTTACTGGACACTGGAAAAAACAACTAGTAATTCAGAGCAAATAACTATAAGTAAGCCAGAATTGGTAGAGAACCATTGAAAAGTGCTTCTCAACATCAGAAAACAGTAAAGAAAGCATTTCGTACAAAGCAGGTTAACTTTGAAAGAGCCAAATGATAACACATTACAAGGATAGAAAACATCTATAGTACATCCGAAACTAGAGTTAAAGTGTGATTCAGAGATAACACAGCGTTTTAGAGTTTCTCAACGTTTCATGAGAATGCAGCAAGGTGTTAGTACATGTGTGTTTTCAAAGTCAGCTAAGATTTTAAGCAGGTGCTTGTAATTGAGGGGAACTCTTCCATTTGGTGTAGAAAGTCCTTTCCTGGACACTGGAAGAAACAACTAGTAATTCAGAGCAAGTAACTATAAGTAAGCCAGAATTGCTAGAGAACGATTGAAAAGTGCTTTTCAACATCAGAATACAGTAAAGAAAGCATTTCGTACAAAGCAGGTTATCTTTGAAAGAGCCAAATGATAACACTTTACAAGGATAGAAAACATCTATACTACATCTGAAACTAGACTTAAAGTGAGATTCAGAGGTAACACAGCGTTTTAGAGTTTCTCAACGTTTCATGAGAATGCAGAAAGGTATTAGTACATGTGTGTTTTCAAAGTCAGCTAAGATTTTAAGCAGGTGCTTGTAATTGAAGGGAACTCTTCCATTTGGTGTAGAAAGTCCTTTCCTGGACACTGGAAGAAACAACTAGTAATTCAGAGCAAGTAACTATAAGTAAGCCAGAATTGCTAGAGAACCATTGAAAAGTGCTTCTCAACATCAGAAAACAGTAAAGAAAGCATTTCGTACAAAGTAGGTTAACTTTGAAAGTGCCAAATGATAACACTTTGCAAGGATAGAAAACATCTATACTACATCTGAAACTAGAGTTAAAATGTGATTCAGAGGTAACACAGCGTTTTAGAGTTTCTCAACGTTTCATGAGAATGCAGCAAGTTGTTAGTACATGTGTGTTTTCAAAGTCAGCTAAGATTTTAAGCAGGTGCTTGTAATTGAGTGGAACTCTTCTATTTGGTGTAGAAAGTCCTTTACTGGACACTGGAAAAAACAACTAGTAATTCAGAGCAAGTAACTATAAGTAAGCCAGAATTGGTAGAGAACCATTGAAAAGTGCTTCTCAACATCAGAAAACAGTAAAGAAATCATTTCGTACAAAGCAGGTTAACTTTGAAAGAGCCAAATGATAACACTTTACAAGGATAGAAAACATCTATACTACATCTGAAACTAGAGTTAAAGTGTGATTCAGAGGTAACACAGCGTTTTAGAGTTTCTCAACGTTTCATGAGAATGCAGCAAGGTGTTAGTACATGTGTGTTTTCAAAGTCAGCTAAGATTTTAAGCAGGTGCTTGTAATTGAGTGGAACTCTTCCATTTGGTGTAGAAAGTCCTTTCCTGGACACTGGAAGAAACAACTAGTAATTCAGAGCAAGTAACTATAAGTAAGCCAGAATTGCTAGAGAACGATTGAAAAGTGCTTTTCAACATCAGAATACAGTAAAGAAAGCATTTCGTACAAAGCAGGTTATCTTTGAAAGAGCCAAATGATAACACTTTACAAGGATAGAAAACATCTATACTACATCTGAAACTAGACTTAAAGTGTGATTCAGAGGTAACACAGCGTTTTAGAGTTTCTCAACGTTTCATGAGAATGCAGAAAGGTGTTAGTACATGTGTGTTTTCAAAGTCAGCTAAGATTTTAAGCAGGTGCTTGTAATTGAGGGGAACTCTTCCACTTGGTGTAGAAAGTCCTTTCCTGGACACTGGAAGAAACAAATAGTAATTCAGAGCAAGTAACTATAAGTAAGCCAGTATTGGTAGAGAACCATTGAAAAGTGATTCTCAACATCAGAAAACAGTAAAGAAAGCATTTCGAACAAAGTAGGTTAACTTTGAAAGAGCCAAATGATAACACTTTACAAGGATAGAAAACATCTATTCTACATCTGAAACTACAGTTAAAGTGTGATTCAGAGGTAACACAGCGTTTTAGAGTTTCTCAACGTTTCATGAGAATGCAGCAAGTTGTTAGTACATGTGTGTTTTCAAAGTCAGCTAAGATTTTAAGCAGGTGCTTGTAATTGAGGGGAACTCTTCCATTTGGTGTAGAAAGTCCTTTACTGGACACTGGAAGAAACAAATAGTAATTCAGAGCAAGTAACTATAAGTAAGCCAGAATTGGTAGAGAACCATTGAAAAGTGCTTCTCAACATCAGAAAACAGTAAAGAAAGCATTTCGTACAAAGCAAGTTAACTTTGAAAGAGCCAAATGATAACACATTAGAAGGATAGAAAACATCTATACTACATCCGAAACTAGAGTTAAAGTGTGATTCAGAGATAACACAGCGTTTTAGAGTTTCTCAACGTTTCATGAGAATGCAGCAAGGTTTTAGTACAAGTGTGTTTTCAAAGTCAGCTAAGATTTTAAGCAGTTGCTTGTAATTGAGGGGAACTCTTCCATTTGGTGTAGAAAGTCCTTTCCTGGACACTGGAAAAAACAACTAGTAATTCAGAGCAAGTAACTATAAGTAAGCCAGAATTGATAGAGAACCATTGAAAAGTGCTTCTCAACATCAGAAAACAGTAAAGAAAGCATTTCGTACAAAGCAGGTTATCTTTGAAAGAGCCAAGTGATAACACTTTACAAGGATAGAAAACATCTATACTACATCTGAAACTAGAGTTAAAGTGTGATTCAGAGGTAACACAGCGTTATAGAGTTTCTCAACGTTTCATGAGAATGCAGCAAGTTGTTAGTACATGTGTGTTTTCAAAGTCAGCTAAGATTTTAAGCAGGTGCTTGTAATTGAGGGGAACTCTTCCATTTGGTGTAGAAAGTCCTTTCCTGGACACTGGAAGAAACAACTAGTAATTCAGAGCAAGTAAAAGAAGTAAGCCAGAATTGCTAGAGAACCATTGAAAAGTGCTTCTCAACATCAGAAAACAGTAAAGAAAGCATTTCGTACGAAGCAGGTTATCTTTGAAAGAGCCAAATGATAACACTTTAAAAGGATAGAAAACATCTATACGACATCTGAAACTAGAGTTAAAGTGTGATTCCGAGGTAACACAGCGTTTTAGAGTTTCTCAACGTGTCATGAGAATGCAGCAAGGTGTTAGCACATGTGTGTTTTCAAAGTCAGCTAAGATTTTAAGCAGGTGCTTGTAATTGAGGGGAACTCTTCCATTTGGTGTAGAAAGTCCTTTCCTGGACACTGGAAGAAACAACTAGTAATTCAGAGCAAGTAACTATAAGTAAGCCAGAATTGGTAGAGAACCATTGAAAAGTGCTTCTCAACATCAGAAGACAGTAAAGAAAGCATTTCGTACAAAGCAGATTGTCTTTTGAAAGAGCCAAATGATAACACTTTAAAAGGATAGAAAACATCTATACTACATCTGAAACTAGAGTTAAAGTGTGATTCAGAGGTAACACAGCGTTTTAGAGTTTCTCAACGTTTCATGAGAATGCAGCAAGGTGTTAGTACATGTGTGTTTTCAAAGTCAGCTAAGATTTTAAGCAGGTGCTTGTAATTGAGGGGAACTCTTCCATTTGGTGTAGAAAGTCCTTTACTGGACACTGGAAGAAACAACTAGTAATTCAGAGCAAATAAGTATACGTAAGCCAGAATTGCTAGAGAACCATTGAAAAGTGCTTCTCAACATCAGAAAACAGTAAAGAAAGCATTTCGTACAAAGCAGGTTATCTTTGAAAGATCCAAGTGATAACACTTTACAAGGATAGAAAACATCTATACTACATCTGAAACTAGAGTTAAAGTGTGATTCAGAGGTAACACAGCTTTATAGAGTTTCTCAACGTTTCATGAGAATGCAGCAAGGTGTTAGTACATGTGTGTTTTCAAAGTCAGCTAAGATTTTAAGCAGGTGCTTGTAATTGAGGGGAACTCTTCCATTTGGTGTAGAAAGTCCTATCCTGGACACTGGAAGAAACAACTAGTAATTCAGAGCAAGTAAAAGAAGTAAGCCAGAATTGGTAGAGAACCATTGAAAAGTGCTTCTCAACATCAGAAAACACTAAAGAAAGCATTTCGTACAAAGCAGGTTATCTTTGAAAGAGCCAAATGATAACACTTTAAAAGGATAGAAAACATCTATACTACATCTGAAACTAGGGTTAAAGTGTTATTCCGAGGTAACACAGCGTTTTAGAGTTTCTAAACATTACATGAGAATGCAGCAAGTTGTTAGTACATGTGTGTTTTCAAAGTCAGCTAAGATTTTAAGCAGCTGCTTGTAATTGAGGGGAACTCTTCCATTTGGTGTAGAAAGTCCTTTCCTGGACACTGGAAGAAACAACTAGTAATTCAGAGCAAGTAACTATAAGTAAGCCAGAATTGCTAGAGAACCATTGAAAAGTGCTTCTCAACATCAGAATACAGTAAAGAAAGCATTTCGTACAAAGCTGATTGTCTTTTGAAAGAGCCAAATGATAACACTTTAAAAGGATAGAAAACATCTATACTACATCTGAAACTAGAGTTAAAGTGTGATTCAGAGGTAACACAGCGTTTTAGAGTTTCTCAACGTTTCATGAGAATGCAGCAAGGTGTTAGTACATGTGTATTTTCAAAGTCAGCTAAGATTTTAAGCAGGTGCTTGTAATTGAGGGGAACTCTTCCATTTGGTGTAGAAAGTCCTTTAATGAACACTGGAAGAAACAACTACTAATTCAGAGCAAGTAACTATAAGTAAGCCAGAATTGCTAGAGAACCATTGAAAAGTGCTTCTCAACATCAGAAAACAGTAAAGAAAGCATTTCGTACAAAGCAGGTTATCTTTGAAAGAGCCAAGTGATAACACTTTACAAGGATAGAAAACATCTATACTACATCTGAAACTAGAGTTAAAGTGTGATTCAGAGGTAACACAGCGTTATAGAGTTTCTCAACGTTTCATGAGAATGCAGCAAGTTGTTAGTACATGTGTGTTTTCAAAGTCAGCTAAGATTTTAAGCAGGTGCTTGTAATTGAGGGGAACTCTTCCATTTGGTGTAGAAAGTCCTTTCCTGGACACTGGAAGAAACAACTAGTAATTCAGAGCAAGTAAAAGAAGTAAGCCAGAATTGCTAGAGAACCATTGAAAAGTGCTTCTCAACATCAGAAAACAGTAAAGAAAGCATTTCGTACAAAGCAGGTTATCTTTGAAAGAGCCAAATGATAACACTTTAAAAGGATAGAAAACATCTATACTACATCTGAAACTAGTGTTAAAGTGTGATTCCGAGGTAACACAGCATTTTAGAGTTTCTCAACATTTCATGAGAATGCAGCAAGGTGTTAGTACATGTGTGTTTTCAGAGTCAGCTAAGATTTTAAGCAGGTGCTTGTAATTGAGGGGAACTCTTCCATTTGGTGTAGAAAGTCCTTTCCTGGACACTGGAAGAAACAACTAGTAATTCAGAGCAAGTAACTATAAGTAAGCCAGAATTGCTAGAGAACCATTGAAAAGTGCTTCTCAACATCAGAATACAGTAAAGAAAGCATTTCGTACAAAGCAGGTTATCTTTTGAAAGAGCCAAATGATAACACTTTACAAGGATAGAAAACATCTATAGTACATCTGAAACTAGAGTTAAATTGTGATTCAGAGGTAACAGCATTTTAGGGTTTCTCAACGTTTCATGACAATGCAGCAAGCTGTTAGTACATGTGTGTTTTCAAAGTCAGCTAAGATTTTAAGCAGGTGCTTGTAATTGAGGGGAACTCTTCCATTTGGTGTAGAAAGTCCTTTCCTGGACACTGGAAGAAACAACTAGTAATTCAGAGCAAGTAACTATAAGTAAGCCAGAATTGCTAGAGAACCATTGAAAAGTGCTTCTCAACATCAGAATACAGTAAAGAAAGCATTTCGTACAAAGCAGATTGTCTTTTGAAAGAGCCAAATGATAACACTTTAAAAGGATAGAAAACATCTATACTACATCTGAAACTAGAGTTAAAGTGTGATTCAGAGGTCACACAGCGTTTTAGAGTTTCTCAACGTTTCATGAGAATGCAGCAAGGTGTTAGTACATGTGTGTTTTCAAAGTCAGCTAAGATTTTAAGCAGGTGCTTGTAATTGAGGGGAACTCTTCCATTTGGTGTAGAAAGTACTTTAATGAACACTGGAAGAAACAACTAGTAATTCAGAGCAAGTAACTATAAGTAAGCCAGAATTGCTAGAGAACCATTGAAAAGTGCTTCTCAACATCAGAATACAGTAAAGAAAGCATTTCGTACAAAGCAGGTTATCTTTTGAAAGAGCCAAATGATAACACTTTACAAGGATAGAAAACATCTATAGTACATCTGAAACTAGAGTTAAATTGTGATTCAGAGGTAACACCATTTTAGAGTTTCTCAACGTTTCATGAGAATGCAGCAAGCTGTTAGTACATGTGTGTTTTTAAAGTCAGCTAAGATTTTAAGCAGGTGCTTGTAATTGAGGGGAACTCTTCCATTTGGTGTAGAAAGTCCTTTACTGGACACTGGAAGAAACAACTAGTAAATCAGAGGAAATAACTATACATAAGCCAGAATTGCTAGAGAACCATTGAAAAGTGCTTCTCAACATCAGAAAACAGTAAAGAAAGCATTTCGTACAAACCAGGTAATCTTTGAAAGAGCCAAGTGATAACACTTTACAAGGATAGAAAACATCTATACTAAATCTGAAACGAGAGTTAAAGTGTGATTCCAAGGTAACACAGCGTTATAGAGTTTCTCAACGTTTCATGAGAATGCAGCAAGTTGTTAGTACATGTGTGTTTTCAAAGTCAGCTAAGATTTTAAGCAGGTGCTTGTAATTGAGGGGAACTCTTCCATTTGGTGTAGAAAGTCCTTTCCTGGACACTGGAAGAAACAACTAGTAATTCAGAGCAAGTAAAAGAAGTAAGCCAGAATTGCTAGAGAACCATTGAAAAGTGCTTCTCAACATCAGAAAACACTAAAGAAAGCATTTCGTACAAAGCAGGTTATCTTTGAAAGAGCCAAATGATAACACTTTAAAAGGATAGAAAACATCTATACTACATCTGAAACTAGGGTTAAAGTGTTATTCCGAGGTAACACAGCGTTTTAGAGTTTCTAAACATTACATGAGAATGCAGCAAGTTGTTAGTACATGTGTGTTTTCAAAGTCAGCTAAGATTTTAAGCAGGTGCTTGTAATTGAGGGGAACTCTTCCATTTGGTGTAGAAAGTCCTTTAATGAACACTGGAAGAAACAACTAGTAATTCAGAGCAAGTAACTATAAGTAAGCCAGAATTGCTAGAGAACCATTGAAAAGTGCTTCTCAACATCAGAATACAGTAAAGAAAGCATTTCGTACAAAGCAGATTGTCTTTTGAAAGAGCCAAATGATAACACTTTAAAAGGATAGAAAACATCTATACTACATCTGAAACTAGAGTTAAAGTGTGATTCAGAGGTAACACAGCGTTTTAGAGTTTCTCAACGTTTCATGAGAATCCAGCAAGGTGTTAGTACATGTGTGTTTTCAAAGTCAGCTAAGATTTTAAGCAGGTGCTTGTAATTGAGGGGAACTCTTCCATTTGGTGTAGAAAGTCCTTTAATGAACACTTGAAGAAACAACTAGTAATTCAGAGCAAGTAACTATAAGTAAGCCAGAATTGCTAGAGAACCATTGAAAAGTGCTTCTCAACATCAGAAAACAGTAAAGAAAGCATTTCGTACAAAGCAGGTTATCTTTGAAAGAGCCAAGTGATAACACTTTACAAGGATAGAAAACATCTATAATACATCTGAAACTAGAGTTAAAGTGTGATTCAGAGGTAACACAGCGTTATAGAGTTTCTCAACGTTTCATGAGAATGCAGCAAGTTGTTAGTACATGTGTGTTTTCAAAGTCAGCTAAGATTTTAAGCAGGTGCTTGTAATTGAGGGGAACTCGTCCATTTGGTGTAGAAAGTCCTTTCCTGGACACTGGAAGAAACAACTAGTAATTTAGAGCAAGTAAAAGAAGTAAGCCAGAATTGCTAGAGAACCATTGAAAAGTGCTTCTCAACATCAGAAAACAGTAAAGAAAGCATTTCGTACAAAGCAGGTTATCTTTGAAAGAGCCAAGTGATAACACTTTACAAGGATAGAAAACATCTATACTACATCTGAAACTAGAGATAAAGTGTGATTCAGAGGTAACACAGCGTTTTAGAGTTTCTCAACGTTTCATGAGAATGCAGCAAGGTGTTAGTACATGTGTGTTTTCAAAGTCAGCTAAGATTTTAAGCATGTGCTTGTAATTGAGGGGAACTCTTCCATTTGGTGTAGAAAGTCCTTTAATGAACACTGGAAGAAACAACTAGTAATTCAGAGCAAGTAACTATAAGTAATCCAGAATTGCTAGAGAACCATTGAAAAGTGCTTCTCAACATCAGAATACAGTAAAGAAAGCATTTCGTACAAAGCAGGTTATCTTTTGAAAGAGCCAAATGATAACACTTTACAAGGATAGAAAACATCTATAGTACATCTGAAACTAGAGTTAAATTGTGATTCAGAGGTAACAGCATTTTAGAGTTTCTCAACGTTTCATGAGAATGCAGCAAGCTGTTAGTACATGTGTATTTTCAAAGTCAGCTAAGATTTTAAGCAGGTGCTTGTAATTGAGGGGAACTCTTCCATTTGGTGTAGAAAGTCCTTTACTGGACACTGGAAGAAACAACTAGTAATTCAGAGCAAATAACTATAAGTAAGCCAGAATTGCTAGAGAACCAATGAAAAGTGCTTCTCAACATCAGAAAACAGTAAAGAAAGCATTTCGTACAAAGCAGGTTATCTTTGAAAGAGCCAAATGATAACACTTTACAAGGATAGAAAACATCTATACTACATCTGAAACTAGAGATAAAGTGTGATTCAGAGGTAATACAGCGTTTTAGACTTTCTCAACGTTTCATGAGAATGCAGCAAGGTGTTAGTACATGTGTGTTTTCAAAGTCAGCTAAGATTTTAAGCAGGTGCTTGTAATTGAGGGGAACTCTTCCATTTGGTGTAGAAAGTCCTTTAATGAACAATGGAAGAAACAACTAGTAATTCAGAGCAAGTAACTATAAGTAATCCAGAATTGCTAGAGAACCATTGAAAAGTGCTTCTCAACATCAGAATACAGTAAAGAAAGCATTTCGTACAAAGCAGGTTATCTTTTGAAAGAGCCAAATGATAACACTTTACAAGGATAGAAAACATCTATAGTACATCTGAAACTAGAGTTAAATTGTGATTCAGAGGTAACAGCATTTTCGAGTTTCTCAACGTTTCATGAGAATGCAGCAAGCTGTTAGTACATGTGTATTTTCAAAGTCAGCTAAGATTTTAAGCAGGTGCTTGTAATTGAGGGGAACTCTTCCATTTGGTGTAGAAAGTCCTTTACTGGACACTGGAAGAAACAAGTAGTAATTCAGAGCAAATAACTATAAGTAAGCCAGAATTGCTAGAGAACCATTGAAAAGTGCTTCTCAACATCAGAAAACAGTAAAGAAAGCATTTCGTACAAAGCAGGTTATCTTTGAAAGAGCCAAATGATAACACTTTACAAGGATAGAAAACATCTATACTACATCTGAAACTAGAGATAAAGTGTGATTCAGAGGTAATACAGCGTTTTAGAGTTTCTCAACGTTTCATGAGAATGCAGCAAGGTGTTAGTACATGTGTGTTTTCAAAGTCAGCTAAGATTTTAAGCAGGTGCTTGTAATTGAGGGGAACTCTTCCATTTGGTGTAGAAAGTCCTTTCCTGGACACTGGAAGAAACAACTAGTAATTCAGAGCAAGTAAAAGAAGTAAGCCAGAATTGCTAGAGAACCATTGAAAAGTGCTTCTCAACATCAGAAAACAGTAAAGAAAGCATTTTGTACAAAGCAGGTTATCTTTGAAACAGCCAAATGATAACACTTTACAAGGATAGAAAACATCTATACTACATCTGAAACTAGAGTTAAAGTGTGATTCCGAGGTAACACAGCGTTTTAGAGTTTCTAAACATTTCATGAGAATGCAGCAAGTTGTTAGTACTTGTGTGTTTTCAAAGTCAGCTAAGATTTTAAGCAGGTGCTTGTAATTGAGGGGAACTCTTCCATTTGGTGTAGAAAGTCCTTTCCTGGACAATGGAAGAAACAATCAGTAATTCAGAGCAAGTAACTATAAGTAAGCCAGAATTGCTAGAGAACCATTGAAAAGTGCTTCTCAACATCAGAAAACAGTAAAGAAAGCATTTCGTACAAAGCAGGTTATCTTTGAAAGAGCCAAGTGATAACACTTTACAAGGATAGAAAACATCTATACTACATCTGAAACTAGAGTTAAAGTGTGATTCAGAGGTAACACAGCGTTATACAGTTTCTCAACGTTTCATGAGAATGCAGCAAGTTGTTAGTACATGTGTGTTTTCAAAGTCACCAAAGATTTTAAGCAGGTGCTTGTAATTGAGGGGAAATCTTCCATTTGGTGTAGAAAGTCCTTTCCTGGACACTGGAAGAAACAACTAGTAATTCAGAGCAAGTAAAAGAAGTAAGCCAGAATTGCTAGAGAACCATTGAAAAGTGCTTCTCAACATCAGAAAACAGTAAAGAAAGCATTTCATACAAAGCAGGTTATCTTTTGAAAGAGCCAAATGATAACACTTTACAAGGATAGAAAACATCTATACTACATCTGAAAATAGAGTTAAAGTGTGATTCAGAGGTAACACCATTTTAGAGTTTCTCAACGTTTCATGAGAATGCAGCAAGTTGTTAGTACATGTGTGTTTTCAAAGTCACCAAAGATTTTAAGCAGGTGCTTGTAATTGAGGGGAAATCTTCCATTTGGTGTAGAAAGTCCTTTCCTGGACACTGGAAGAAACAACTAGTAATTCAGAGCAAGTAAAAGAAGTAAGCCAGAATTGCTAGAGAACCATTGAAAAGTGCTTCTCAACATCAGAAAACAGTAAAGAAAGCATTTCGTACAAAGCAGGTTATCTTTTGAAAGAGCCAAATGATAACACTTTACAAGGATAGAAAACATCTATAGTACATCTGAAACTAGAGTTAAATTGTGATTCAGAGGTAACACCATTTTAGAGTTTCTCAACGTTTCATGAGAATGCAGCAAGCTGTTAGTACATGTGTGTTTTCAAAGTCAGCTAAGATTTTAAGCAGGTGCTTGAAATTGAGGGGAACTCTTCCATTTGGTGTAGAAAGTCCTTTACTGGACACTGGAAGAAACAACTAGTAATTCAGAGCAAATAACTATACGTAAACCAGAATTGCTAGAGAACCATTGAAAAGTGCTTCTCAACATCAGAAAACAGTAAAGAAAGCATTTCGTACAAACCAGGTAATCTTTGAAAGAGCCAAGTGATAACACTTTACAAGGATAGAAAACATCTATACTAAATCTTAAACGAGAGTTAAAGTGTGATTCCGAGGTAACACAGCGTTATAGAGTTTCTCAACGTTTCATGAGAATGCAGCAAGTTGTTAGTACATGTGTGTTTTCAAAGTCAGCTAAGATTTTAAGCAGGTGCTTGTAATTGAGGGGAACTCTTCCATTTGGTGTAGAAAGTCCTTTCCTGGACACTGGAAGAAACAACTAGTAATTCAGAGCAAGTAAAAGAAGTAAGCCAGAATTGCTAGAGAACCATTGAAAAGTGCTTCTCAACATCAGAAAACACTAAAGAAAGCATTTCGTACAAAGCAGGTTATCTTTGAAAGAGCCAAATGATAACACTTTAAAAGGATAGAAAACATCTATACTACATCTGAAACTAGGGTTAAAGTGTGATTCCGAGGTAACACAGCGTTTTAGAGTTTCTAAACATTACATGAGAATGCAGCAAGTTGTTAGTACATGTGTGTTTTCAAAGTCAGCTAAGATTTTAAGCAGGTGCTTGTAATTGAGGGGAACTCTTCCATTTGGTGTAGAAAGTCCTTTCCTGGACACTGGAAGAAACAACTAGTAATTCAGAGCAAGTAACTATAAGTAAGCCAGAATTGGTAGAGAACCATTGAAAAGTGCTTCTCAACATCAGAATACAGTAAAGAAAGCATTTAGTACAAAGCAGGTTATCTTTTGAAAGAGCCAAATGATAACACTTTACAAGGATAGAAAACATCTATAGTACATCTGAAACTAGAGTTAAATTGTGATTCAGAGGTAACACCATTTTAGAGTTTCTCAACGTTTCATGAGAATGCAGCAAGCTGTTAGTACATGTGTGTTTTCAAAGTCAGCTATGATTTTAAGCAGGTGCTTGTAATTGAGGGGAACTCTTCCATTTGGTGTAGAAAGTCCTTTACTGGACACTGGAAGAAACAACTAGTAATTCAGAGCAAATAACTATACGTAAGCCAGAATTGTTAGAGAACCATTGAAAAGCGCTTCTCAACATCAGAAAACAGTAAAGAAAGCATTTCGTACAAAGCAGGTTATCTTTGAAAGAGCCAAATGATAACACTTTACAAGGATAGAAAACATCTATACTACATCTGAAACTAGAGATAAAGTGTGATTCAGAGGTAATACAGCGTTTTAGAGTTTCTCAACCTTTCATGAGAATGCAGCAAGGTGTTAGTACATGTGTGTTTTCAAAGTCAGCTAAGATTTTAAGCAGGTGCTTGTAATTGAGGGGAACTCTTCCATTTGTTGTAGAAAGTCCTTTCCTGGACACTGGAAGAAACAACTAGTAATTCAGAGCAAGTAAAAGAATTAAGCCAGAATTGCTAGAGAACCATTGAAAAGTGCTTCTCAACATCAGAAAACAGTAAAGAAAGCATTTCGTACAAAGCAGGTTATCTTTTGAAAGAGCCAAATGATAACACTTTACAAGGATATAAAACATCTATAGTACATCTGAAACTAGAGTTAAATTGTGATTCAGAGGTAACACCATTTTAGAGTTTCTCAACGTTTCATGAGAATGCAGCAAGCTGTTAGTACATGTGTGTTTTCAAAGTCAGCTAAGATTTTAAGCAGGTGCTTGTAATTGAGGGGAACTCTTCCATTTGGTGTAGAAAGTCCTTTACTGGACACTGGAAGAAACAACTAGTAATTCAGAGCAAATAACTATACGTAAGCCAGAATTGCTAGAGAACCATTGAAAAGTGCTTCTCAACATCAGAAAACAGTAAAGAAAGCATTTCGTACAAAGCAGGTTATCTTTGAAAGAGCCAAGTGATAACACTTTACAAGGATAGAAAACATCTATACTACATCTGAAACTAGAGTTAAAGTGTGATTCAGAGGTAACACAGCGTTATAGAGTTTCTCAACGTTTCATGAGAATGCAGCAAGTTGTTAGTACATGTGTGTTTTCAAAGTCACCAAAGATTTTAAGCAGGTGCTTGTAATTGAGGGGAACTCTTCCATTTGGTGTAGAAAGTCCTTTCCTGGACACTGGAAGAAACAACTAGTAATTCAGAGCAAGTAAAAGAAGTAAGCCAGAATTGCTAGAGAACCATTGAAAAGTGCTTCTCAACATCAGAAAACAGTAAAGAAAGCATTTCGTACAAAGCAGGTTATCTTTTGAAAGAGCCAAATGATAACACTTTACAAGGATAGAAAACATCTATAGTACATCTGAAACTAGAGTTAAATTGTGATTCAGAGGTAACACCATTTTAGAGTTTCTCAATGTTTCATGAGAATGCAGCAAGCTGTTAGTACATGTGTGTTTTCAAAGTCAGCTAAGATTTTAAGCAGGTGCTTGTAATTGAGGGGAACTCTTCCATTTGGTGTAGAAAGTCCTTTCCTGGACACTGGAAGAAACAACTAGTAATTCAGAGCAAGTAACTATAAGTAAGCCAGAATTGGTAGAGAACCATTGAAAAGTGCTTCTCAACATCAGAATACAGTAAAGAAAGCATTTAGTACAAAGCAGGTTATCTTTTGAAAGAGCCAAATGATAACACTTTACAAGGATATAAACATCTATAGTACATCTGAAACTAGAGTTAAATTGTGATTCAGAGGTAACACCATTTTAGAGTTTCTCAACGTTTCATGAGAATGCAGCAAGCTGTTAGTACATGTGTGTTTTCAAAGTCAGCTATGATTTTAAGCAGGTGCTTGTAATTGAGGGGAACTCTTCCATTTGGTGTAGAAAGTCCTTTACTGGACACTGGAAGAAACAACTAGTAATTCAGAGCAAATAACTATACGTAAGCCAGAATTGTTAGAGAACCATTGAAAAGTGCTTCTCAACATCAGAAAACAGTAAAGAAAGCATTTCGTACAAAGCAGGTTATCTTTGAAAGAGCCAAATGATAACACTTTACAAGGATAGAAAACATCTATACTACATCTGAAACTACAGGTAAAGTGTGATTCAGAGGTAATACAGCGTTTTAGAGTTTCTCAACGTTTCATGAGAATGCAGCAAGGTGTTAGTACATGTGTGTTTTCAAAGTCAGCTAAGATTTTAAGCAGGTGCTTGTAATTGAGGGGAACTCTTCCATTTGGTGTAGAAAGTCCTTTCCTGGACACTGGAAGAAACAACTAGTAATTCAGAGCAAGTAAAAGAAGTAAGCCAGAATTGCTAGAGAACCATTGAAAAGTGCTTCTCAACATCAGAAAACAGTAAAGAAAGCATTTCGTACAAAGCAGGTTATCTTTTGAAAGAGCCAAATGATAACACTTTACAAGGATAGAAAACATCTATAGTACATCTGAAACTAGAGTTAAATTGTGATTCAGAGGTAACACCATTTTAGAGTTTCTCAACGTTTCATGAGAATGCAGCAAGCTGTTAGTACATGTGTGTTTTCAAAGTCAGCTAAGATTTTAAGCAGGTGCTTGTAATTGAGGGGAACTCTTCCATTTGGTGTAGAAAGTCCTTTACTGGACACTGGAAGAAACAACTAGTAATTCAGAGCAAATAACTATACGTAAGCCAGAATTGCTAGAGAACCATTGAAAAGTGCTTCTCAACATCAGAAAACAGTAAAGAAAGCATTTCGTACAAACCAGGTAATCATTGAAAGAGCCAAGTGATAACACTTTACAAGGATAGAAAACATCTATACTAAATCTGAAACGAGAGTTAAAGTGTGATTCCGAGGTAACACAGCGTTATAGAGTTTCTCAACGTTTCATGAGAATGCAGCAAGTTGTTAGTACATGTGTGTTTTCAAAGTCAGCTAAGATTTTAAGCAGGTGCTTGTAATTGAGGGGAACTCTTCCATTTGGTGTAGAAAGTCCTTTCCTGGACACTGGAAGAAACAACTAGTAATTCAGAGCAAGTAAAAGAAGTAAGCCAGAATTGCTAGAGAACCATTGAAAAGTGCTTCTCAACATCAGAAAACACTAAAGAAAGCATTTGGTACAAAGCAGGTTATCTTTGAAAGAGCCAAATGATAACACTTTAAAAGGATAGAAAACATCTATACTACATCTGAAACTAGGGTTAAAGTGTGATTCCGAGGTAACACAGCGTTTTAGAGTTTCTAAACATTACATGAGAATGCAGCAAGTTGTTAGTATATGTGTGTTTTCAAAGTCAGCTAAGATTTTAAGCAGGTGCTTGTAATTGAGTGGAACTCTTCCATTTGGTGTAGAAAGCCCTTTCCTGGACACTGGAAGAAACAACTAGTAATTCAGAGCAAGTAACTATAAGTAAGCCAGAATTGGTAGAGAACCATTGAAAAGTGCTTCTCAACATCAGAATACAGTAAAGAAAGCATTTCGTACAAAGCAGATTGTCTTTTGAAAGAGCGAAATGATAACACTTTAAAAGGATAGAAAACATCTATACTACATCTGAAACTAGAGTTAAAGTGTGATTCAGAGGTAACACAGCGTTTTAGAGTTTCTCAACGTTTCATGAGAATGCAGCAAGGTGTTAGTACATGTGTGTTTTCAAAGTCAGCTAAGATTTTAAGCAGGTGCTTGTAATTGAGGGGGACTCTTCCATTTGGTGTAGAAAGTCCTTTAATGAACACTGGAAGAAACAACTAGTAATTCAGAGGAAGTAACTATAAGTAAGCAAGAATTGCTAGAGAACCATTGAAAAGTACTTCTCAACATCAGAAAACAGTAAAGAAAGCATTTCGTACAAAGCAGGTTATCTTTGAAAGAGCCAAGTGATAACACTTTACAAGGATAGAAAACATCTATACTACATCTGAAACTAGAGTTAAAGTGTCATTTAGAGGTAACACAGCGTTATAGAGTTTCTCAACGTTTCATGAGAATGCAGCAAGTTGTTAGTACATGTGTGTTTTCAAAGTCACCAAAGATTTTAAGCAGGTGCTTGTAATTGAGGGGAACTCTTCCATTTGGTGTAGAAAGTCCTTTCCTGGACACTGGAAGAAACAACTAGTAATTCAGAGCAAGTAAAAGAAGTAAGCCAGAATTGCTAGAGAACCATTGAAAAGTGCTTCTCAACATCAGAAAACAGTAAAGAAAGCATTTCGTACAAAGCAGGTTATCTTTTGAAAGAGCCAAATGATAACACTTTACAAGGATAGAAAACATCTATAGTACATCTGAAACTAGAGTTAAATTGTGATTCAGAGGTAACACCATTTTAGAGTTTCTCAACGTTTCATGAGAATGCAGCAAGCTGTTAGTACATGTGTGTTTTCAAAGTCAGCTAAGATTTTAAGCAGGTGCTTGTAATTGAGGGGAACTCTTCCATTTGGTGTAGAAAGTCCTTTACTGGACACTGGAAGAAACAACTAGTAATTCAGAGCAAATAACTATACGTAAACCAGAATTGCTAGAGAACCATTGAAAAGTGCTTCTCAACATCAGAAAACAGTAAAGAAAGCATTTCGTACAAACCAGGTAATCTTTGAAAGAGCCAAGTGATAACACTTTACAAGGATAGAAAACATCTATACTAAATCTTAAACGAGAGTTAAAGTGTGATTCCGAGGTAACACAGCGTTATAGAGTTTCTCAACGTTTCATGAGAATGCAGCAAGTTGTTAGTACATGTGTGTTTTCAAAGTCAGCTAAGATTTTAAGCAGGTGCTTGTAATTGAGGGGAACTCTTCCATTTGGTGTAGAAAGTCCTTTCCTGGACACTGGAAGAAACAACTAGTAATTCAGAGCAAGTAAAAGAAGTAAGCCAGAATTGCTAGAGAACCATTGAAAAGTGCTTCTCAACATCAGAAAACACTAAAGAAAGCATTTCGTACAAAGCAGGTTATCTTTGAAAGAGCCAAATGATAACACTTTAAAAGGATAGAAAACATCTATACTACATCTGAAACTAGGGTTAAAGTGTGATTCCGAGGTAACACAGCGTTTTAGAGTTTCTAAACATTACATGAGAATGCAGCAAGTTGTTAGTACATGTGTGTTTTCAAAGTCAGCTAAGATTTTAAGCAGGTGCTTGTAATTGAGGGGAACTCTTCCATTTGGTGTAGAAAGTCCTTTCCTGGACACTGGAAGAAACAACTAGTAATTCAGAGCAAGTAACTATAAGTAAGCCAGAATTGGTAGAGAACCATTGAAAAGTGCTTCTCAACATCAGAATACAGTAAAGAAAGCATTTAGTACAAAGCAGGTTATCTTTTGAAAGAGCCAAATGATAACACTTTACAAGGATAGAAAACATCTATAGTACATCTGAAACTAGAGTTAAATTGTGATTCAGAGGTAACACCATTTTAGAGTTTCTCAACGTTTCATGAGAATGCAGCAAGCTGTTAGTACATGTGTGTTTTCAAAGTCAGCTATGATTTTAAGCAGGTGCTTGTAATTGAGGGGAACTCTTCCATTTGGTGTAGAAAGTCCTTTACTGGACACTGGAAGAAACAACTAGTAATTCAGAGCAAATAACTATACGTAAGCCAGAATTGTTAGAGAACCATTGAAAAGTGCTTCTCAACATCAGAAAACAGTAAAGAAAGCATTTCGTACAAAGCAGGTTATCTTTGAAAGAGCCAAATGATAACACTTTACAAGGATAGAAAACATCTATACTACATCTGAAACTAGAGATAAAGTGTGATTCAGAGGTAACACAGCGTTATAGAGTTTCTCAACGTTTCATGAGAATGCAGCAAGTTGTTAGTACATGTGTGTTTTCAAAGTCACCAAAGATTTTAAGCAGGTGCTTGTAATTGAGGGGAACTCTTCCATTTGGTGTAGAAAGTCCTTTCCTGGACACTGGAAGAAACAACTAGTAATTCAGAGCAAGTAAAAGAAGTAAGCCAGAATTGCTAGAGAACCATTGAAAAGTGCTTCTCAACATCAGAAAACAGTAAAGAAAGCATTTCGTACAAAGCAGGTTATCTTTTGAAAGAGCCAAATGATAACACTTTACAAGGATAGAAAACATCTATAGTACATCTGAAACTAGAGTTAAATTGTGATTCAGAGGTAACACCATTTTAGAGTTTCTCAACGTTTCATGAGAATGCAGCAAGCTGTTAGTACATGTGTGTTTTCAAAGTCAGCTAAGATTTTAAGCAGGTGCTTGTAATTGAGGGGAACTCTTCCATTTGGTGTAGAAAGTCCTTTCCTGGACACTGGAAGAAACAACTAGTAATTCAGAGCAAGTAACTATAAGTAAGCCAGAATTGGTAGAGAACCATTGAAAAGTGCTTCTCAACATCAGAATACAGTAAAGAAAGCATTTAGTACAAAGCAGGTTATCTTTTGAAAGAGCCAAATGATAACACTTTACAAGGATAGAAAACATCTATAGTACATCTGAAACTAGAGTTAAATTGTGATTCAGAGGTAACACCATTTTAGAGTTTCTCAACGTTTCATGAGAATGCAGCAAGCTGTTAATACATGTGTGTTTTCAAAGTCAGCTATGATTTTAAGCAGGTGCTTGTAATTGAGGGGAACTCTTCCATTTGGTGTAGAAAGTCCTTTACTGGACACTGGAAGAAACAACTAGTAATTCAGAGCAAATAACTATACGTAAGCCAGAATTGTTAGAGAACCATTGAAAAGTGCTTCTCAACATCAGAAAACAGTAAAGAAAGCATTTCGTACAAAGCAGGTTATCTTTGAAAGAGCCAAATGATAACACTTTACAAGGATAGAAAACATCTATACTACATCTGAAACTACAGATAAAGTGTGATTCAGAGGTAATACAGCGTTTTAGAGTTTCTCAACGTTTCATGAGAATGCAGCAAGGTGTTAGTACATGTGTGTTTTCAAAGTCAGCTAAGATTTTAAGCAGGTGCTTGTAATTGAGGGGAACTCTTCCATTTGGTGTAGAAAGTCCTTTCCTGGACACTGGAAGAAACAACTAGTAATTCAGAGCAAGTAAAAGAAGTAAGCCAGAATTGCTAGAGAACCATTGAAAAGTGCTTCTCAACATCAGAAAACAGTAAAGAAAGCATTTCGTACAAAGCAGGTTATCTTTTGAAAGAGCCAAATGATAACACTTTACAAGGATAGAAAACATCTATAGTACATCTGAAACTAGAGTTAAATTGTGATTCAGAGGTAACACCATTTTAGAGTTTCTCAACGTTTCATGAGAATGCAGCAAGCTGTTAGTACATGTGTGTTTTCAAAGTCAGCTAAGATTTTAAGCAGGTGCTTGTAATTGAGGGGAACTCTTCCATTTGGTGTAGAAAGTCCTTTACTGGACACTGGAAGAAACAACTAGTAATTCAGAGCAAATAACTATACGTAAGCCAGAATTGCTAGAGAACCATTGAAAAGTGCTTCTCAACATCAGAAAACAGTAAAGAAAGCATTTCGTACAAACCAGGTAATCTTTGAAAGAGCCAAGTGATAACACTTTACAAGGATAGAAAACATCTATACTAAATCTGAAACGAGAGTTAAAGTGTGATTCCGAGGTAACACAGCGTTATAGAGTTTCTCAACGTTTCATGAGAATGCAGCAAGTTGTTAGTACATGTGTGTTTTCAAAGTCAGCTAAGATTTTAAGCAGGTGCTGGTAATTGAGGGGAACTCTTCCATTTGCTGTAGAAAGTCCTTTCCTGGACACTGGAAGAAACAACTAGTAATTCAGAGCAAGTAAAAGAAGTAAGCCAGAATTGCTAGAGAACCATTGAAAAGTGCTTCTCAACATCAGAAAACACTAAAGAAAGCATTTCGTACAAAGCAGGTTATCTTTGAAAGAGCCAAATGATAACACTTTAAAAGGATAGAAAACATCTATACTACATCTGAAACTAGGGTTAAAGTGTGATTCCGAGGTAACACAGCGTTTTAGAGTTTCTAAACATTACATGAGAATGCAGCAAGTTGTTAGTACATGTGTGTTTTCAAAGTCAGCTAAGATTTTAAGCAGGTGCTTGTAATTGAGGGGAACTCTTCCATTTGGTGTAGAAAGCCCTTTCCTGGACACTGGAAGAAACAACTAGTAATTCAGAGCAAGTAACTATAAGTAAGCCAGAATTGGTAGAGAACCATTGAAAAGTGCTTCTCAACATCAGAATACAGTAAAGAAAGCATTTCGTACAAAGCAGATTGTCTTTTGAAAGAGCGAAATGATAACACTTTAAAAGGATAGAAAACATCTATACTACATCTGAAACTAGAGTTAAAGTGTGATTCAGAGGTAACACAGCGTTTTAGAGTTTCTCAACGTTTCATGAGAATGCAGCAAGGTGTTAGTACATGTGTGTTTTCAAAGTCAGCTAAGATTTTAAGCAGGTGCTTGTAATTGAGGGGGACTCTTCCATTTGGTGTAGAAAGTCCTTTAATGAACACTGGAAGAAACAACTAGTAATTCAGAGGAAGTAACTATAAGTAAGCAAGAATTGCTAGAGAACCATTGAAAAGTACTTCTCAACATCAGAAAACAGTAAAGAAAGCATTTCGTACAAAGCAGGTTATCTTTGAAAGAGCCAAGTGATAACACTTTACAAGGATAGAAAACATCTATACTACATCTGAAACTAGAGTTAAAGTGTGATTCAGAGGTAACACAGCATTATAGAGTTTCTCAATGTTTCATGAGAATGCAGCAAGTTGTTAGTACATGTGTGTTTTCAAAGTCACCAAAGATTTTAAGCAGGTGCTTGTAATTGAGGGGAACTCTTCCATTTGGTGTAGAAAGTCCTTTCCTGGACACTGGAAGAAACAACTAGTAATTCAGAGCAAGTAAAAGAAGTAAGCCAGAATTGCTAGAGAACCATTGAAAAGTGCTTCTCAACATCAGAAAACAGTAAAGAAAGCATTTCGTACAAAGCAGGTTATCTTTTGAAAGAGCCAAATGATAACACTTTACAAGGATAGAAAACATCTATAGTACATCTGAAACTAGAGTTAAATTGTGATTCAGAGGTAACACCATTTTAGAGTTTCTCAACGTTTCATGAGAATGCAGCAAGCTGTTAGTACATGTGTGTTTTCAAAGTCAGCTAAGATTTTAAGCAGGTGCTTGTAATTGAGGGGAACTCTTCCATTTGGTGTAGAAAGTCCTTTACTGGACACTGGAAGAAACAACTAGTAATTCAGAGCAAATAACTATACGTAAACCAGAATTGCTAGAGAACCATTGAAAAGTGCTTCTCAACATCAGAAAACAGTAAAGAAAGCATTTCGTACAAACCAGGTAATCTTTGAAAGAGCCAAGTGATAACACTTTACAAGGATAGAAAACATCTATACTAAATCTTAAACGAGAGTTAAAGTGTGATTCCGAGGTAACACAGCGTTATAGAGTTTCTCAACGTTTCATGAGAATGCAGCAAGTTGTTAGTACATGTGTGTTTTCAAAGTCAGCTAAGATTTTAAGCAGGTGCTTGTAATTGAGGGGAACTCTTCCATTTGGTGTAGAAAGTCCTTTCCTGGACACTGGAAGAAACAACTAGTAATTCAGAGCAAGTAAAAGAAGTAAGCCAGAATTGCTAGAGAACCATTGAAAAGTGCTTCTCAACATCAGAAAACACTAAAGAAAGCATTTCGTACAAAGCAGGTTATCTTTGAAAGAGCCAAATGATAACACTTTAAAAGGATAGAAAACATCTATACTACATCTGAAACTAGGGTTAAAGTGTGATTCCGAGGTAACACAGCGTTTTAGAGTTTCTAAACATTACATGAGAATGCAGCAAGTTGTTAGTACATGTGTGTTTTCAAAGTCAGCTAAGATTTTAAGCAGGTGCTTGTAATTGAGGGGAACTCTTCCATTTGGTGTAGAAAGTCCTTTCCTGGACACTGGAAGAAACAACTAGTAATTCAGAGCAAGTAACTATAAGTAAGCCAGAATTGGTAGAGAACCATTGAAAAGTGCTTCTCAACATCAGAATACAGTAAAGAAAGCATTTAGTACAAAGCAGGTTATCTTTTGAAAGAGCCAAATGATAACACTTTACAAGGATAGAAAACATCTATAGTACATCTGAAACTAGAGTTAAATTGTGATTCAGAGGTAACACCATTTTAGAGTTTCTCAACGTTTCATGAGAATGCAGCAAGCTGTTAGTACATCTGTGTTTTCAAAGTCAGCTATGATTTTAAGCAGGTGCTTGTAATTGAGGGGAACTCTTCCATTTGGTGTAGAAAGTCCTTTACTGGACACTGGAAGAAACAACTAGTAATTCAGAGCAAATAACTATACGTAAGCCAGAATTGTTAGAGAACCATTGAAAAGTGCTTCTCAACATCAGAAAACAGTAAAGAAAGCATTTCGTACAAAGCAGGTTATCTTTGAAAGAGCCAAATGATAACACTTTACAAGGATAGAAAACATCTATACTACATCTGAAACTAGAGATAAAGTGTGATTCAGAGGTAATACAGCGTTTTAGAGTTTCTCAACGTTTCATGAGAATGCAGCAAGGTGTTAGTACATGTGTGTTTTCAAAGTCAGCTAAGATTTTAAGCAGGTGCTTGTAATTGAGGGGAACTCTTCCATTTGTTGTAGAAAGTCCTTTCCTGGACACTGGAAGAAACAACTAGTAATTCAGAGCAAGTAAAAGAAGTAAGCCAGAATTGCTAGAGAACCATTGAAAAGTGCTTCTCAACATCAGAAAACAGTAAAGAAAGCATTTCGTACAAAGCAGGTTATCTTTTGAAAAAGCCAAATGATAACACTTTACAAGGATATAAAACATCTATAGTACATCTGAAACTAGAGTTAAATTGTGATTCAGAGGTAACACCATTTTAGAGTTTCTCAACGTTTCATGAGAATGCAGCAAGCTGTTAGTACATGTGTGTTTTCAAAGTCAGCTAAGATTTTAAGCAGGTGCTTGTAATTGAGGGGAACTCTTCCATTTGGTGTAGAAAGTCCTTTACTGGAAACTGGAAGAAACAACTAGTAATTCAGAGCAAATAACTATACGTAAGCCAGAATTGCTAGAGAACCATTGAAAAGTGCTTCTCAACATCAGAAAACAGTAAAGAAAGCATTTCGTACAAAGCAGGTTATCTTTTGAAAGAGCCAAGTGATAACACTTTACAAGGATATAAAACATCTATAGTACATCTGAAACTAGAGTTAAAGTGTGATTCAGAGGTAACACAGCGTTATAGAGTTTCTCAACGTTTCATGAGAATGCAGCAAGTTGTTAGTACATGTGTGTTTTCAAACTCACCAAAGATTTTTAGCAGGTGCTTGTAATTGAGGGGAACTCTTCCATTTGGTGTAGAAAGTCCTTTCCTGGACACTGGAAGAAACAACTAGTAATTCAGAGCAAGTAAAAAAAGTAAGCCAGAATTGCTAGAGAACCATTGAAAAGTGCTTCTCAACATCAGAAAACAGTAAAGAAAGCATTTCGTACAAAGCAGGTTATCTTTGAAAGAGCCAAGTGATAACACTTTACAAGGATGGAAAACATCTATACTACATCTGAAACTAGAGTTAAAGTGTGATTCAGAGGTAACACAGCGTTATAGAGTTTCTCAACGTTTCATGAGAATGCAGCAAGTTGTTAGTACATGTGTGTTTTCAAAGTCACCAAAGATTTTAAGCAGGTGCTTGTAATTGAGGGGAACTCTTCCATTTGGTGTAGAAAGTCCTTTCCTGGACACTGGAAGAAACAACTAGTAATTCAGAGCAAGTAAAAGAAGTAAGCCAGAATTGCTAGAGAACCATTGAAAAGTGCTTCTCAACATCAGAAAACAGTAAAGAAAGCATTTCGTACAAAGCAGGTTATCTTTTGAAAGAGCCAAATGATAACACTTTACAAGGATAGAAAACATCTATAGTACATCTGAAACTAGAGTTAAATTGTGATTCAGAGTTAACACCATTTTAGAGTTTCTCAACGTTTCATGAGAATGCAGCAAGCTGTTAGTACATGTGTGTTTTCAAAGTCAGCTAAGATTTTAAGCAGGTGCTTGTAATTGAGGGGAACTCTTCCATTTGGTGTAGAAAGTCCTTTCCTGGACACTGGAAGAAACAACTAGTAATTCAGAGCAAGTAACTATAAGTAAGCCAGAATTGGTAGAGAACCATTGAAAAGTGCTTCTCAACATCAGAATACAGTAAAGAAAGCATTTAGTACAAAGCAGGTTATCTTTTGAAAGAGCCAAATGATAACACTTTACAAGGATAGAAAACATCTATAGTACATCTGAAACTAGAGTTAAATTGTGATTCAGAGGTAACACCATTTTAGAGTTTCTCAACGTTTCATGAGAATGCAGCAAGCTGTTAGTACATGTGTGTTTTCAAAGTCAGCTATGATTTTAAGCAGGTGCTTGTAATTGAGGGGAACTCTTCCATTTGGTGTAGAAAGTCCTTTACTGGACACTGGAAGAAACAACTAGTAATTCAGAGCAAATAACTATACGTAAGCCAGAATTGTTAGAGAACCATTGAAAAGTGCTTCTCAACATCAGAAAACAGTAAAGAAAGCATTTCGTACAAAGCAGGTTATCTTTGAAAGAGCCAAATGATAACACTTTAAAAGGATAGAAAACATCTATACTACATCTGAAACTAGGGTTAAAGTGTGATTCCGAGGTAACACAGCGTTTTAGAGTTTCTAAACATTATATGAGAATGCAGCAAGTTGTTAGTACATGTGTGTTTTCAAAGTCAGCTAAGATTTTAAGCAGGTGCTTGTAATTGAGGGGAACTCTTCCATTTGGTGTAGAAAGTCCTTTCCTGGACACTGGAAGAAACAACTAGTAATTCAGAGCAAGTAACTATAAGTAAGCCAGAATTGGTAGAGAACCATTGAAAAGTGCTTCTCAACATCAGAATACAGTAAAGAAAGCATTTAGTACAAAGCAGGTTATCTTTTGAAAGAGCCAAATGATAACACTTTACAAGGATAGAAAACATCTATAGTACATCTGAAACTAGAGTTAAATTGTGATTCAGAGGTAACACCATTTTAGAGTTTCTCAACGTTTCATGAGAATGCAGCAAGCTGTTAGTACATGTGTGTTTTCAAAGTCAGCTATGATTTTAAGCAGGTGCTTGTAATTGAGGGGAACTCTTCCATTTGGTGTAGAAAGTCCTTTACTGGACACTGGAAGAAACAACTAGTAATTCAGAGCAAATAACTATACGTAAGCCAGAATTGTTAGAGAACCATTGAAAAGTGCTTCTCAACATCAGAAAACAGTAAAGAAAGCATTTCGTACAAAGCAGGTTATCTTTGAAAGAGCCAAATGATAACACTTTACAAGGATAGAAAACATCTATACTACATCTGAAACTACAGATAAAGTGTGATTCAGAGGTAATACAGCGTTTTAGAGTTTCTCAACGTTTCATGAGAATGCAGCAAGGTGTTAGTACATGTGTGTTTTCAAAGTCAGCTAAGATTTTAAGCAGGTGCTTGTAATTGAGGGGAACTCTTCCATTTGGTGTAGAAAGTCCTTTCCTGGACACTGGAAGAAACAACTAGTAATTCAGAGGAAGTAACTATAAGTAAGCAAGAATTGCTAGAGAACCATTGAAAAGTACTTCTCAACATCAGAAAACAGTAAAGAAAGCATTTCGTACAAAGCAGGTTATCTTTGAAAGAGCCAAGTGATAACACTTTACAAGGATAGAAAACATCTATACTACATCTGAAACTAGAGTTAAAGTGTGATTCAGAGGTAACACAGCGTTATAGAGTTTCTCAACGTTTCATGAGAATGCAGCAAGTTGTTAGTACATGTGTGTTTTCAAAGTCAGCTAAGATTTTAAGCAGGTGCTTGTAATTGAGGGGAACTCTTCCATTTGGTGTAGAAAGTCCTTTCCTGGACACTGGAAGAAACAACTAGTAATTCAGAGCAAGTAACTATAAGTAAGCCAGAATTGGTAGAGAACCATTGAAAAGTGCTTCTCAACATCAGAATACAGTAAAGAAAGCATTTAGTACAAAGCAGGTTATCTTTTGAAAGAGCCAAATGATAACACTTTACAAGGATAGAAAACATCTATAGTACATCTGAAACTAGAGTTAAATTGTGATTCAGAGGTAACACCATTTTAGAGTTTCTCAACGTTTCATGAGAATGCAGCAAGCTGTTAGTACATGTGTGTTTTCAAAGTCAGCTATGATTTTAAGCAGGTGCTTGTAATTGAGGGGAACTCTTCCATTTGGTGTAGAAAGTCCTTTACTGGACACTGGAAGAAACAACTAGTAATTCAGAGCAAATAACTATACGTAAGCCAGAATTGTTAGAGAACCATTGAAAAGTGCTTCTCAACATCAGAAAACAGTAAAGAAAGCATTTCGTACAAAGCAGGTTATCTTTGAAAGAGCCAAATGATAACACTTTAAAAGGATAGAAAACATCTATACTACATCTGAAACTAGGGTTAAAGTGTGATTCCGAGGTAACACAGCGTTTTAGAGTTTCTAAACATTATATGAGAATGCAGCAAGTTGTTAGTACATGTGTGTTTTCAAAGTCAGCTAAGATTTTAAGCAGGTGCTTGTAATTGAGGGGAACTCTTCCATTTGGTGTAGAAAGTCCTTTCCTGGACACTGGAAGAAACAACTAGTAATTCAGAGCAAGTAACTATAAGTAAGCCAGAATTGGTAGAGAACCATTGAAAAGTGCTTCTCAACATCAGAATACAGTAAAGAAAGCATTTAGTACAAAGCAGGTTATCTTTTGAAAGAGCCAAATGATAACACTTTACAAGGATAGAAAACATCTATAGTACATCTGAAACTAGAGTTAAATTGTGATTCAGAGGTAACACCATTTTAGAGTTTCTCAACGTTTCATGAGAATGCAGCAAGCTGTTAGTACATGTGTGTTTTCAAAGTCAGCTATGATTTTAAGCAGGTGCTTGTAATTGAGGGGAACTCTTCCATTTGGTGTAGAAAGTCCTTTACTGGACACTGGAAGAAACAACTAGTAATTCAGAGCAAATAACTATACGTAAGCCAGAATTGTTAGAGAACCATTGAAAAGTGCTTCTCAACATCAGAAAACAGTAAAGAAAGCATTTCGTACAAAGCAGGTTATCTTTGAAAGAGCCAAATGATAACACTTTACAAGGATAGAAAACATCTATACTACATCTGAAACTACAGATAAAGTGTGATTCAGAGGTAATACAGCGTTTTAGAGTTTCTCAACGTTTCATGAGAATGCAGCAAGGTGTTAGTACATGTGTGTTTTCAAAGTCAGCTAAGATTTTAAGCAGGTGCTTGTAATTGAGGGGAACTCTTCCATTTGGTGTAGAAAGTCCTTTCCTGGACACTGGAAGAAACAACTAGTAATTCAGAGGAAGTAACTATAAGTAAGCAAGAATTGCTAGAGAACCATTGAAAAGTACTTCTCAACATCAGAAAACAGTAAAGAAAGCATTTCGTACAAAGCAGGTTATCTTTGAAAGAGCCAAGTGATAACACTTTACAAGGATAGAAAACATCTATACTACATCTGAAACTAGAGTTAAAGTGTGATTCAGAGGTAACACAGCGTTATAGAGTTTCTCAACGTTTCATGAGAATGCAGCAAGTTGTTAGTACATGTGTGTTTTCAAAGTCAGCTAAGATTTTAAGCAGGTGCTTGTAATTGAGGGGAACTCTTCCATTTGGTGTAGAAAGTCCTTTCCTGGACACTGGAAGAAACAACTAGTAATTCAGAGCAAGTAAAAGAAGTAAGCCAGAATTGCTAGAGAACCATTGAAAAGTGCTTCTCAACATCAGAAAACAGTAAAGAAAGTATTTCGTACAAAGCAGGTTATCTTTTGAAAGAGCCAAATGATAACACTTTACAAGGATAGAAAACATCTATAGTACATCTGAAACTAGAGTTAAATTGTGATTCAGAGGTAACACCATTTTAGAGTTTCTCAACGTTTCATGAGAATGCAGCAAGCTGTTAGTACATGTGTGTTTTCAAAGTCAGCTAAGATTTTAAGCAGGTGCTTGTAATTGAGGGGAACTCTTCCATTTGGTGTAGAAAGTCCTTTACTGGACACTGGAAGAAACAACTAGTAATTCAGAGCAAATAACTATACGTAAACCAGAATTGCTAGAGAACCATTGAAAAGTGCTTCTCAACATCAGAAAACAGTAAAGAAAGCATTTCGTACAAACCAGGTAATCTTTGAAAGAGCCAAGTGATAACACTTTACAAGGATAGAAAACATCTATACTAAATCTTAAACGAGAGTTAAAGTGTGATTCCGAGGTAACACAGCGTTATAGAGTTTCTCAACGTTTCATGAGAATGCAGCACGTTGTTAGTACATGTGTGTTTTCAAAGTCAGCTAAGATTTTAAGCAGGTGCTTGTAATTGAGGGGAACTCTTCCATTTGGTGTAGAAAGTCCTTTCCTGGACACTGGAAGAAACAACTAGTAATTCAGAGCAAGTAAAAGAAGTAAGCCAGAATTGCTAGAGAACCATTGAAAAGTGCTTCTCAACATCAGAAAACACTAAAGAAAGCATTTCGTACAAAGCAGGTTATCTTTGAAAGAGCCAAATGATAACACTTTAAAAGGATAGAAAACATCTATACTACATCTGAAACTAGGGTTAAAGTGTGATTCCGAGGTAACACAGCGTTTTAGAGTTTCTAAACATTACATGAGAATGCAGCAAGTTGTTAGTACATGTGTGTTTTCAAAGTCAGCTAAGATTTTAAGCAGGTGCTTGTAATTGAGGGGAACTCTTCCATTTGGTGTAGAAAGTCCTTTCCTGGACACTGGAAGAAACAACTAGTAATTCAGAGCAAGTAACTATAAGTAAGCCAGAATTGGTAGAGAACCATTGAAAAGTGCTTCTCAACATCAGAATACAGTAAAGAAAGCATTTAGTACAAAGCAGGTTATCTTTTGAAAGAGCCAAATGATAACACTTTACAAGGATAGAAAACATCTATAGTACATCTGAAACTAGAGTTAAATTGTGATTCAGAGGTAACACCATTTTAGAGTTTCTCAACGTTTCATGAGAATGCAGCAAGCTGTTAGTACATGTGTGTTTTCAAAGTCAGCTATGATTTTAAACAGGTGCTTGTAATTGAGGGGAACTCTTCCATTTGGTGTAGAAAGTCCTTTACTGGACACTGGAAGAAACAACTAGTAATTCAGAGCAAATAACTATACGTAAGCCAGAATTGTTAGAGAACCATTGAAAAGTGCTTCTCAACATCAGAAAACAGTAAAGAAAGCATTTCGTACAAAGCAGGTTATCTTTGAAAGAGCCAAATGATAACACTTTACAAGGATTGAAAACATCTATACTACATCTGAAACTAGAGATAAAGTGTGATTCAGAGGTAATACAGCGTTTTAGGGTTTCTCAACGTTTCATGAGAATGCAGCAAGGTGTTAGTACATGTGTGTTTTCAAAGTCAGCTAAGATTTTAAGCAGGTGCTTGTAATTGAGGGGAACTCTTCCATTTGTTGTAGAAAGTCCTTTCCTGGACACTGGAAGAAACAACTAGTAATTCAGAGCAAGTAAAAGAAGTAAGCCAGAATTGCTAGAGAACCATTGAAAAGTGCTTCTCAACATCAGAAAACAGTAAAGAAAGCATTTCGTACAAAGCAGGTTATCTTTTGAAAAAGCCAAATGATAACACTTTACAAGGATATAAAACATCTATAGTACATCTGAAACTAGAGTTAAATTGTGATTCAGAGGTAACACCATTTTAGAGTTTCTCAACGTTTCATGAGAATGCAGCAAGCTGTTAGTACATGTGTGTTTTCAAAGTCAGCTAAGATTTTAAGCAGGTGCTTGTAATTGAGGGGAACTCTTCCATTTGGTGTAGAAAGTCCTTTACTGGACACTGGAAGAAACAACTAGTAATTCAGAGCAAATAACTATACGTAAGCCAGAATTGCTAGAGAACCATTGAAAAGTGCTTCTCAACATCAGAAAACAGTAAAGAAAGCATTTCGTACAAAGCAGGTTATCTTTGAAAGAGCCAAGTGATAACACTTTACAAGGATGGAAAACATCTATACTACATCTGAAACTAGAGTTAAAGTGTGATTCAGAGGTAACACAGCGTTATAGAGTTTCTCAACGTTTCATGAGAATGCAGCAAGTTGTTAGTACATGTGTGTTTTCAAAGTCACCAAAGATTTTAAGCAGGTGCTTGTAATTGAGGGGAACTCTTCCATTTGGTGTAGAAAGTCCTTTCCTGGACACTGGAAGAAACAACTAGTAATTCAGAGCAAGTAAAAGAAGTAAGCCAGAATTGCTAGAGAACCATTGAAAAGTGCTTCTCAACATCAGAAAACAGTAAAGAAAGCATTTCGTACAAAGCAGGTTATCTTTTGAAAGAGCCAAATGATAACACTTTACAAGGATAGAAAACATCTATAGTACATCTGAAACTAGAGTTAAATTGTGATTCAGAGGTAACACCATTTTAGAGTTTCTCAACGTTTCATGAGAATGCAGCAAGCTGTTAGTACATGTGTGTTTTCAAAGTCAGCTAAGATTTTAAGCAGGTGCTTGTAATTGAGGGGAACTCTTCCATTTGGTGTAGAAAGTCCTTTACTGGACACTGGAAGAAACAACTAGTAATTCAGAGCAAATAACTATACGTAAGCCAGAATTGCTAGAGAACCATTGAAAAGTGCTTCTCAACATCAGAAAACAGTAAAGAAAGCATTTCGTACAAAGCAGGTTATCTTTGAAAGAGCCAAGTGATAACACTTTACAAGGATGGAAAACATCTATACTACATCTGAAACTAGAGTTAAAGTGTGATTCAGAGGTAACACAGCGTTATAGAGTTTCTCAACGTTTCATGAGAATGCAGCAAGTTGTTAGTACATGTGTGTTTTCAAAGTCACCAAAGATTTTAAGCAGGTGCTTGTAATTGAGGGGAACTCTTCCATTTGGTGTAGAAAGTCCTTTCCTGGACACTGGAAGAAACAACTAGTAATTCAGAGCAAGTAAAAGAAGTAAGCCAGAATTGCTAGAGAACCATTGAAAAGTGCTTCTCAACATCAGAAAACAGTAAAGAAAGCATTTCGTACAAAGCAGGTTATCTTTTGAAAGAGCCAAATGATAACACTTTACAAGGATAGAAAACATCTATAGTACATCTGAAACTAGAGTTAAATTGTGATTCAGAGGTAACACCATTTTAGAGTTTCTCAACGTTTCATGAGAATGCAGCAAGCTGTTAGTACATGTGTGTTTTCAAAGTCAGCTAAGATTTTAAGCAGGTGCTTGTAATTGAGGGGAACTCTTCCATTTGGTGTAGAAAGTCCTTTCCTGGACACTGGAAGAAACAACTAGTAATTCAGAGCAAGTAACTATAAGTAAGCCAGAATTGGTAGAGAACCATTGAAAAGTGCTTCTCAACATCAGAATACAGTAAAGAAAGCATGTGGTACAAAGCAGGTTATCTTTTGAAAGAGCCAAATGATAACACTTTACAAGGATAGAAAACATCTATAGTACATCTGAAACTAGAGTTAAATTGTGATTCAGAGGTAACACCATTTTAGAGTTTCTCAACGTTTCATGAGAATGCAGCAAGCTGTTAGTACATGTGTGTTTTCAAAGTCAGCTATGATTTTAAGCAGGTGCTTGTAATTGAGGGGAACTCTTCCATTTGGTGTAGAAAGTCCTTTACTGGACACTGGAAGAAACAACTAGTAATTCAGAGCAAATAACTATACGTAAGCCAGAATTGTTAGAGAACCATTGAAAAGTGCTTCTCAACATCAGAAAACAGTAAAGAAAGCATTTCGTACAAAGCAGGTTATCTTTGAAAGAGCCAAATGATAACACTTTAAAAGGATAGAAAACATCTATACTACATCTGAAACTAGGGTTAAAGTGTGATTCCGAGGTAACACAGCGTTTTAGAGTTTCTAAACATTACATGAGAATGCAGCAAGTTGTTAGTACATGTGTGTTTTCAAAGTCAGCTAAGATTTTAAGCAGGTGCTTGTAATTGAGGGGAACCCTTCCATTTGGTGTAGAAAGTCCTTTCCTGGACACTGGAAGAAACAACTAGTAATTCAGAGCAAGTAACTATAAGTAAGCCAGAATTGGTAGAGAACCATTGAAAAGTGCTTCTCAACATCAGAATACAGTAAAGAAAGCATTTAGTACAAAGCAGGTTATCTTTTGAAAGAGCCAAATGATAACACTTTACAAGGATAGAAAACATCTATAGTACATCTGAAACTAGAGTTAAATTGTGATTCAGAGGTAACACCATTTTAGAGTTTCTCAACGTTTCATGAGAATGCAGCAAGCTGTTAGTACATGTGTGTTTTCAAAGTCAGCTATGATTTTAAGCAGGTGCTTGTAATTGAGGGGAACTCTTCCATTTGGTGTAGAAAGTCCTTTACTGGACACTGGAAGAAACAACTAGTAATTCAGAGCAAATAACTATACGTAAGCCAGAATTGTTAGAGAACCATTGAAAAGTGCTTTTCAACATCAGAAAACAGTAAAGAAAGCATTTCGTACAAAGCAGGTTATCTTTGAAAGAGCCAAATGATAACACTTTACAAGGATAGAAAACATCTATACTACATCTGAAACTAGAGATAAAGTGTGATTCAGAGGTAATACAGCGTTTTAGAGTTTCTCAACGTTTCATGAGAATGCAGCAAGGTGTTAGTACATGTGTGTTTTCAAAGTCAGCTAAGATTTTAAGCAGGTGCTTGTAATTGAGGGGAACTCTTCCATTTGGTGTAGAAAGTCCTTTAATGAACACTGGAAGAAACAACTAGTAATTCAGAGCAAGTAACTATAAGTAATCCAGAATTGCTAGAGAACCATTGAAAAGTGCTTCTCAACATCAGAATACAGTAAAGAAAGCATTTCGTACAAACCAGGTAATCTTTGAAAGAGCCAAGTGATAACACTTTACAAGGATAGAAAACATCTATACTAAATCTGAAACGAGAGTTAAAGTGTGATTCCGAGGTAACACAGCGTTATAGAGTTTCTAAACGTTTCATGAGAATGCAGCAAGTTGTTAGTACATGTGTGTTTTCAAAGTCAGCTAAGATTTTAAGCAGGTGCTTGTAATTGAGGGGAACTCTTCCATTTGGTGTAGAAAGTCCTTTCCTGGACACTGGAAGAAACAACTAGTAATTCAGAGCAAGTAAAAGAAGTAAGGCAGAATTGCTAGAGAACCATTGAAAAGTGCTTCTCAACATCAGAAAACACTAAAGAAAGCATTTCGTACAAAGCAGGTTATCTTTGAAAGAGCCAAATGATAACACTTTAAAAGTATAGAAAACATCTATACTACATCTGAAACTAGAGTTAAAGTGTGATTCAGAGGTAACACCATTTTAGAGTTTCTCAACGTTTCATGAGAATGCAGCAAGCTGTTAGTACATGTGTGTTTTCAAAGTCAGCTAAGATTTTAAGCAGGTGCTTGTAATTGAGGGGAACTCTTCCATTTGGTGTAGAAAGTCCTTTACTGGACACTGGAAGAAACAACTAGTAATTCAGAGCAAATAACTATACGTAAGCCAGAATTGCTAGAGAACCATTGAAAAGTGCTTCTCAACATCAGAAAACAGTAAAGAAAGCATTTCGTACAAAGCAGGTTATCTTTGAAAGAGACAAATGATAACACTTTACAAGGATAGAAAACATCTATACTACATCTGAAACTAGAGATAAAGTGTGATTCAGAGGTAATACAGCGCTTTAGAGTTTCTCAACGTTTCATGAGAATGCAGCAAGGTGTTAGTACATGTGTGTTTTCAAAGTCAGCTAAGATTTTAAGCAGGTGCTTGTAATTGAGGGGAACTCTTCCATTTGGTGTAGAAAGTCCTTTAATGAACACTGGAAGAAACAACTAGTAATTCAGAGCAAGTAACTATAAGTAATCCAGAATTGCTAGAGAACCATTGAAAAGTGCTTCTCAACATCAGAATACAGTAAAGAAAGCATTTCGTACAAAGCAGGTTATCTTTTGAAAGAGCCAAATGATAACACTTTACAAGGATAGAAAACATCTATAGTACATCTGAAACTAGAGTTAAATTGTGATTCAGAGGTAACAGCATTTTAGAGTTTCTCAACGTTTCATGACAATGCAGCAAGCTGTTAGTACATGTGTGTTTTCAAAGTCAGCTAAGATTTTAAGCAGGTGCTTGTAATTGAGGGGAACTCTTCCATTTGGTGTAGAAAGTCCTTTACTGGACACTGGAAGAAACAAGTAGTAATTCAGAGCAAATAACTATAAGTAAGCCAGAATTGCTAGAGAACCATTGAAAAGTGCTTCTCAACATCAGAAAACAGTAAAGAAAGCATTTCGTTCAAAGCAGGTTATCTTTGAAAGAGCCAAATGATACCACTTTACAAGGATAGAAAACATCTATACTACATCTGAAACTAGAGTTAAAGTGTGATTCAGAGGTAACACAGCGTTATAGAGTTTCTCAACGTTTCATGAGAATGCAGCAAGTTGTTAGTACATGTGTGTTTTCAAAGTCACCTAAGATTTTAAGCAGGTGCTTGTAATTGAGGGGAACTCTTCCATTTGGTGTAGAAAGTCCTTTCCTGGACACTGGAAGAAACAACTAGTAATTCAGAGCAAGTAAAAGAAGTAAGCCAGAATTGCTAGAGAACCATTGAAAAGTGCTTCTCAAAATCAGAAAACAGTAAAGAAAGCATTTCGTACAAAGCAGGTTATCTTTGAAAGAGCCAAATGATAAAACTTTAAAAGGATAGAAAACATCTATACTACATCTGAAACTAGGGTTAAAGTGTGATTCCGAGGTAACACAGCGTTTTAGAGTTTCTAAACATTACATGAGAATGCAGCAAGTTGTTAGTACATGTGTGTTTTCAAAGTCAGCTAAGATTTTAAGCAGGTGCTTGTAATTGAGGGGAACTCTTCCATTTGGTGTAGAAAGTCCTTTCCTGGACACTGGAAGAAACAACTAGTAATTCAGAGCAAGTAAAAGAAGTAAGGCAGAATTGCTAGAGAACCATTGAAAAGTGCTTCTCAACCTCAGAAAACAGTAAAGAAAGCATTTCGTACAAAGCAGATTGTCTTTTGAAAGAGCCAAATGATAACACTTTAAAAGGATAGAAAACATCTATACTACATCTGAAACTAGAGTTAAAGTGTGATTCAGAGGTAACACCATTTTAGAGTTTCTCAACGTTTCATGAGAATGCAGCAAGCTGTTAGTACATGTGTGTTTTCAAAGTCAGCTAAGATTTTAAGCAGGTGCTTGTAATTGAGGGGAACTCTTCCATTTGGTGTAGAAAGTCCTTTACTGGACACTGGAAGAAACAACTAGTAATTCAGAGCAAATAACTATACGTAAGCCAGAATTGCTAGAGAACCATTGAAAAGTGCTTCTCAACATCAGAAAACAGTAAAGAAAGCATTTCGTACAAAGCAGGTTATCTTTGAAAGAGACAAATGATAACACTTTACAAGGATAGAAAACATCTATACTACATCTGAAACTAGAGATAAAGTGTGATTCAGAGGTAATACAGCGTTTTAGAGTTTCTCAACGTTTCATGAGAATGCAGCAAGGTGTTAGTACATGTGTGTTTTCAAAGTCAGCTAAGATTTTAAGCAGGTGCTTGTAATTGAGGGGAACTCTTCCATTTGGTGTAGAAAGTCCTTTAATGAACACTGGAAGAAACAACTAGTAATTCAGAGCAAGTAACTATAAGTAATCCAGAATTGCTAGAGAACCATTGAAAAGTGCTTCTCAACATCAGAATACAGTAAAGAAAGCATTTCGTACAAAGCAGGTTATCTTTTGAAAGAGCCAAATGATAACACTTTACAAGGATAGAAAACATCTATAGTACATCTGAAACTAGAGTTAAATTGTGATTCAGAGGTAACAGCATTTTAGAGTTTCTCAACGTTTCATGACAATGCAGCAAGCTGTTAGTACATGTGTGTTTTCAAAGTCAGCTAAGATTTTAAGCAGGTGCTTGTAATTGAGGGGAACTCTTCCATTTGGTGTAGAAAGTCCTTTACTGGACACTGGAAGAAACAAGTAGTAATTCAGAGCAAATAACTATAAGTAAGCCAGAATTGCTAGAGAACCATTGAAAAGTGCTTCTCAACATCAGAAAACAGTAAAGAAAGCATTTCGTTCAAAGCAGGTTATCTTTGAAAGAGCCAAGTGATAACACTTTACAAGGATAGAAAACATCTATACTACATCTGAAACTAGAGTTAAAGTGTGATTCAGAGGTAACACAGCGTTATAGAGTTTCTCAACGTTTCATGAGAATGCAGCAAGTTGTTAGTACATGTGTGTTTTCAAAGTCACCTAAGATTTTAAGCAGGTGCTTGTAATTGAGGGGATCTCTTCCATTTGGTGTAGAAAGTCCTTTCCTGGACACTGGAAGAAACAACTAGTAATTCAGAGCAAGTAAAAGAAGTAAGCCAGAATTGCTAGAGAACCATTGAAAAGTGCTTCTCAAAATCAGAAAACAGTAAAGAAATCATTTCGTACAAAGCAGGTTATCTTTGAAAGAGCCAAATGATAAAACTTTAAAAGTATAGAAAACATCTATACTACATCTGAAACTAGGGTTAAAGTGTGATTCCGAGGTAACACAGCGTTTTAGAGTTTCTAAACATTACATGAGAATGCAGCAAGTTGTTAGTACATGTGTGTTTTCAAAGTCAGCTAAGATTTTACGCAGGTGCTTGTAATTGAGGGGAACTCTTCCATTTGGTGTAGAAAGTCCTTTCCTGGACACTGGAAGAAACAACTAGTAATTCAGAGCAAGTAAAAGAAGTAAGGCAGAATTGCTAGAGAACCATTGAAAAGTGCTTCTCAACATCAGAAAACAGTAAAGAAAGCATTTCGTTCAAAGCAGGTTATCTTTGAAAGAGCCAAGTGATAACACTTTACAAGGATAGAAAACATCTATACTACATCTGAAACTAGAGTTAAAGTGTGATTCAGAGGTAACACAGCGTTATAGAGTTTCTCAACGTTTCATGAGAATGCAGCAAGTTGTTAGTACATGTGTGTTTTCAAAGTCACCTAAGATTTTAAGCAGGTGCTTGTAATTGAGGGGAACTCTTCCATTTGGTGTAGAAAGTCCTTTCCTGGACACTGGAAGAAACAACTAGTAATTCAGAGCAAGTAAAAGAAGTAAGCCAGAATTGCTAGAGAACCATTGAAAAGTGCTTCTCAAAATCAGAAAACAGTAAAGAAAGCATTTCGTACAAAGCAGATTGTCTTTTGAAAGAGCCAAATGATAACACTTTAAAAAGATAGAAAACATCTATACTACATCTGAAACTAGAGTTAAAGTGTGATTCAGAGGTAACACAGCGTTTTAGAGTTTCTCAACGTTTCATGAGAATGCAGCAAGGTGTTAGTACATGTGTGTTTTCAAAGTCAGCTAAGATTTTAAGCAGGTGCTTGTAATTGAGGGGAACTCTTCCATTTGGTGTAGAAAGTCCTTTACTGGACACTGGAAAAAACAACTAGTAATTCAGAGCAAATAACTATACGTAAGCCAGAATTGCTAGAGAACCATTGAAAAGTGCTTCTCAACATCAGAAAACAGTAAAGAAAGCATTTCGTACAAAGCAGGTTATCTTTGAAAGAGCCAAATGATAACACTTTACAAGGATAGAAAACATCTATACTACATCTGAAACTAGAGATAAAGTGTGATTCAGAGGTAATACAGCGTTTTAGAGTTTCTCAACGTTTCATGAGAATGCAGCAAGGTGTTAGTATATGTGTGTTTTCAAAGTAGGCTAAGATTTTAAGCAGGTGCTTGTAATTGAGGGGAACTCTTCCATTTGGTGTAGAAAGTCCTTTCCTGGACACTGGAAGAAACAACTAGTAATTCAGAGCAAGTAATATAAGCAAGCCAGAATTGGTAGAGAACCATTGAAAAGTGCTTCTCAACATCAGAAAACAGTAAAGAAAGCATTTCGTTCAAAGCAGGTTAACTTTGAAAGAGCCAAATGATAACACTTTACAAGGATAGAAAACATCTATACTACATCTGAAACTAGAGTTAAAGTGTGATTCAGAGGTAACACAGAGTTTTAGAGTTTCTCAACGTTTCATGAGAATGCAGCAAGGTGTTAGTACATGTGTGTTTTCAGTCAGCTAAGATTTTAAGCAGGTGCTTGTAATTGAGGGGAACTCTTCCATTTGGTGTAGAAAGTCCTTTCCTGGACACTGGAAGAAACAACTAGTAATTCAGAGCAAGTAACTATAAGTAAGCCAGAATTGGTAGAGAACCATTGAAAAGTGCTTCTCAACATCAGAATACAGTAAAGAAAACATTTCGTACAAAGCAGGTTAACTTTTGAAAGAGCCAAATGATAACACTTTACAAGGATAGAAAACATCTATACTACATCTGAAACTAGAGTTAAAGTGTGATTCAGAGGTAATACAGCGTTTTAGAGTTTCTCAACGTTTCATGAGAATGCAGCAAGGTGTTAGTACATGTGTGTTTTCAAAGTCAGCTAAGATTTTAAGCAGGTGCTTGTAATTGAGGGGAACTCTTCCATTTGGTGTAGAAAGTCCTTTCCTGGACACTGGAAAAAACAACTACTAATTCAGAGCAAGTAACTATAAGTAAGCCAGAATTGCTAGAGAACCATTGAAAACTGCTTCTCAACATCAGAATACAGTAAAGAAAGCATTTCGTACAAAGCAGGTTATCTTTGAAAGAGCCAAATGATAACACTTTACAAGGATAGAAAACATCTATACTACATCTGAAACTAGAGTTAAAGTGTGATTCAGAGGTAACACAGCGTTTTAGAGTTTCTCAACGTTTCATGAGAATGCAGCAAGTTGTTAGTACATGTGTGTTTTCAAAGTCAGCTAAGATTTTAAGCAGGTGCTTGTAATTGAGGGGAACTCTTCCATTTGGTGTAGAACGTCCTTTCCTGGACACTGGAAGAAACAACTAGTAATTCAGAGCAAGTAACTATAAGTAAGCCAGAATTGGTAGAGAACCATTGAAAAGTGCTTCTCAACATCAGAAAACAGTAAAGAAAGCATTTCGTACAAAGCAGGTTAACTTTGAAAGAGCCAAATGATAACACTTTGCCAGGATAGAAAACATCTATACTACATCTGAAACTAGAGTTAAAGTGTGATTCAGAGGTAACACAGCGTTTAGAGTTTCTCAAATTTCATGAGAATGCAGCAAGTTGTTAGTACATGTGTGTTTTCAAAGTCAGCTAAGATTTTAAGCAGGTGCTTGTAATTGAGGGGAACTCTTCCATTTGGTGTAGAAAGTCTTTTCCTGGACACTGGAAGAAACAACTAGTAATTCAGAGCAAGTAACTATAAGTAAGCCAGAATTGCTAGAGAACGATTGAAAAGTGCTTTTCAACATCAGAATACAGTAAAGAAAGCATTTCGTACAAACCAGGTTATCTTTGAAAGAGCCAAATGATAACAGTTTACAAGGATAGACAACATCTATACTACATCTGAAACTATGGTTAAAGTGTGATTCAGAGGTAACACAGCGTTTTAGAGTTTCTCAACGTTTCATGAGAATGCAGCAAGGTGTTAGTACATGTGTTTTTTCAAAGTCAGCTAAGATTTTAAGCAGGTGCTTGTAATTGAGGGGAACTCTTCCATTTGGTGTAGAAAGTCCTTTCCTGGACACTGGAAGAAACAACTAGTAATTCAGAGCAAGTAACTATAAGTAAGCCAGAATTGCTACAGAACCATTGAAAAGTGCTTCTCAACATCAGAATACAGTAAAGAAAGCATTTCGTACAAAGCAGGTTGGTTATCTTTGAAAGAGCCAAATGATAACACTTTACAAGGATACAAAACATCTGTACTACATCTGAAACTAGAGTTAAAGTGTGATTCAAAGGTAACACAGCGTTTTAGAGTTTCTCAACGTTTAATGAGAATGCAGCAAGTTGTTAGTACATGTGTGTTTTCAAAGTCAGCTAAGATTTTAAGCAGGTGCTTGTAATTGAGTGGAACTCTTCCATTTGGTGTAGAAAGACCTTTACTGGACACTGGAAAAAACAACTAGTAATTCAGAGCAAGTAACTATAAGTAAGCCAGAATTGGTAGAGAACCATTGAAAAGTGCTTCTCAACATCAGAAAACAGTAAAGAACGCATTTCGTACAAAGCAGGTTAACTTTGAAAGTGCCAAATGATAACACTTTACAAGGATAGAAAACATCTATACTACATCTGAAACTACAGTTAAAGTGTGATTCAGAGGTAACACAGCGTTTTAGAGTTTCTCAACGTTTCATGAGAATGCAGCATGGTGTTAGTACATGTGTGTTTTCAAAGTCAGCTAAGATTTTAAGCAGGTGCTTGTAATTGAGGGGAACTCTTCCATTTGGTGTAGAAAGTCCTTTCCTGTACACTGGAAGAAACAAATAGTAATTCAGAGCAAGTAACTATAAGTAATCCAGAATTGGTAGAGAACCATTGAAAAGTGCTTTTCAACATCAGAATACAGTAAAGAAAGCATTTCGTACAAAGCAGGTTATCTTTGAAAGAGCCAAATGATAACACTTTACAAGGATAGAAAACATCTATACTACATCTGAAACTAGACTTAAAGTGTGATTCAGAGGTAACACAGCGTTTTAGAGTTTCTCAACGTTTCATGAGAATGCAGAAAGGTGTTAGTACATGTGTGTTTTCAAAGTCAGCTAAGATTTTAAGCAGGTGCTTGTAATTGAGGGGAACTCTTCCATTTGGTGTAGAAAGTCCTTTCCTGGACACTGGAAGAAACAACTAGTAATTCAGAGCAAGTAACTATAAGTAAGCCAGAATTGGTAGAGAACCATTGAAAAGTGCTTCTCAAGATCAGAAAACAGTAAAGAAATCATTTCGTACAAAGTAGGTTAACTTTGAAAGAGCCAAATGATAACACTTTACAAGGATAGAAATCATCTATACTACATCTGAAACTACAGTTAAAGTGTGATTCAGAGGTAACACAGCGTTTTAGAGTTTCTCAACGTTTCATGAGAATGCAGCAAGTTGTTAGTACATGTGTGTTTTCAAAGTCAGCTAAGATTTTAAGCAGGTGCTTGTAATTGAGGGGAACTCTTCCATTTGGTGTAGAAAGTCCTTTACTGGACACTGGAAAAAACAACTAGTAATTCAGAGCAAGTAACTATAAGTAAGCCAGAATTGCTAGAAAACGATTGAAAAGTGCTTTTCAACATCAAAATACAGTAAAGAAAGCATTTCGTATAAAGCAGGTTATCTTTGAAAGAGCCAAATGATAACACTTTACAAGGATAGTATACATCTATACTACATCTGAAACTAGACTTAAAGTGTGATTCAGAGGTAACACAGCGTTTTAGAGTTTCTCAACGTTTCATGAGAATGCAGAAAGGTGTTAGTACATGTGTGTTTTCAAAGTCAGCTCAGATTTTAAGCAGGTGCTTGTAATTGAGGGGAACTCTTCCATTTGGTGTAGAAAGTCCTTTTCTGGACACTGGAAGAAACAACTAGTAATTCAGAGCAAGTAACTATAAGTAAGCCAGAATTGGTAGAGAACCATTGAAAAGTGCTTCTCAACATCAGAAAACAGTAAAGAAAACATTTCGTACAAAGCAGGTTATCTTTGAAAGAGCCAAATGATAACACATTACATGGATAGAAAACATCCATACTACATCTGAAACTACAGTTAAAGTGTGATTCAGAGGTAACACAGCGTTTTAGAGTTTCTCAACGTTTCATGAGAATGCAGCAAGGTGTTAGTACATGTGTGTTTTCAAAGTCAGCTAAGATTTTAAGCAGGTGCTTGTAATTGAGTGGGTGTAGAAAGTCCTTTACTGGACACTGGAAAAAACAACTAGTAATTCAGAGCAAGTAACTATAAGTAAGCCAGAATTGGTAGAGAACCATTGAAAAGTGCTTCTCAACATCAGAAAACAGTAAAGAAAGCATTTCGTACAAAGCAGGTTATCTTTGAAAGAGCCAAATGATAACACTTTACAAGGATAGAAAACATCTATACTACATCTGAAACTAGACTTAAAGTGTGATTCAGAGGTAACACAGCGTTTTAGAGTTTCTCAACGTTTCATGAGAATGCAGCAAGTTGTTAGTACATGTGTCTTTTCAAAGTCAGCTAAGATTTTAAGGAGGTTCTTGTAATTGAGGGGAACTCTTCCATTTGGTGTAGAAAGTCCTTTACTGGACACTGGAAGAAACAACTAGTAATTCAGAGCAAGTAACTATGAGTAAGCCAGAATTGCTAGAGAACCATTAAAAAGTGCTTCTCAACATCAGAAAACAGTAAAGAAAGCATTTCGTACAAAGCAGGTTAACTTTGAAAGAGCCAAACGATAACACTTTACAAGGATATAAAACATCTATACTACATCTGAAACTACAGTTAAAGTGTGATTCAGAGGTAACACAGCGTTTTAGAGTTTCTAAACGTTTCATGAGAATGCAGCAAGTTGTTAGTACATGTGTGTTTTCAAAGTCAGCTAAGATTTTAAGCAGGTGCTTGTAATTGAGGGGAACTCTTCCATTTGGTGTAGAAAGTCCTTTCCTGGACACTGGAAGAAACAACTAGTAATTCAGAGCAAGTAACTATAAGTAAGCCAGAATTGCTAGAGAACCATTGAAAAGTGCTTCTCAACATCAGAATACAGTAAAGAAAGCATTTCGTACAAAGCAGGTTAACTTTGAAAGAGCCAAATGATAACAATTTACAAGGATAGAAAACATCTATACTATATCTGAAACTAGAGTTAAAGTGTGATTCAGAGGTAACACAGCGTTTTAGAGTTTCTCAACGTTTCATGAGAATGCAGCAAGTTGTTAGTACATGTGTCTTTTCAAAGTCAGCTAAGATTTTAAGGAGGTTCTTGTAATTGAGGGGAACTCTTCCATTTGGTGTAGAAAGTCCTTTACTGGACACTGGAAGAAACAACTAGTAATTCAGAGCAAGTAACTATGAGTAAGCCAGAATTGCTAGAGAACCATTAAAAAGTGCTTCTCAACATCAGAAAACAGTAAAGAAAGCATTTCGTACAAAGCAGGTTAACTTTGAAAGAGCCAAACGATAACACTTTACAAGGATAGAAAACATCTATACTACATCTGAAACTACAGTTAAAGTGTGATTCAGAGGTAACACAGCGTTTTAGAGTTTCTAAACGTTTCATGAGAATGCAGCAAGTTGTTAGTACATGTGTGTTTTCAAAGTCAGCTAAGATTTTAAGCAGGTGCTTGTAATTGAGGGGAACTCTTCCATTTGGTGTAGAAAGTCCTTTCCTGGACACTGGAAGAAACAACTAGTAATTCAGAGCAAGTAACTATAAGTAAGCCAGAATTGCTAGAGAACCATTGAAAAGTGCTTCTCAACATCAGAATACAGTAAAGAAAGCATTTCGTACAAAGCAGGTTATCTTTGAAAGAGCCAAATGATAACACTTTACAAGGATAGAAAACATCTATACTACATCTGAAACTAGACTTAAAGTGTGATTCAGAGGTAACACAGCGTTTTAGAGTTTCTCAACGTTTCATGAGAATGCAGAAAGGTGTTAGTACATGTGTGTTTTCAAAGTCAGCTAAGATTTTAAGCAGGTGCTTGTAATTGAGGGGAACTCTTCCATTTGGTGTAGAAAGTCCTTTCCTGGACACTGGAATAAACAACTAGTAATTCAGAGCAAGTAACTATAAGTAAGCGAGAATTGGTAGAGAACCATTGAAAAGTGCTTCTCAACATCAGAAAACAGTAAAGAAAGCATTTCGTACAAAGTAGGTTAACTTTGAAAGAGCCAAATGATAACACTTTACAAGGATAGAAATCATCTATACTACATCTGAAACTACAGTTAAAGTGTGATTCAGAGGTAACACAGCGTTTTAGAGTTTCTCAACGTTTCATGAGAATGCAGCAAGTTGTTAGTACATGTGTGTTTTCAAAGTCAGCTAAGATTTTAAGCAGGTGCTTGTAATTGAGGGGAACTCTTCCATTTGGTGTAGAAAGTCCTTTACTGGACACTGGAAAAAACAACTAGTAATTCAGAGCAAGTAACTATAAGTAAGCCAGAATTGCTAGAAAACGATTGAAAAGTGCTTTTCAACATCAAAATACAGTAAAGAAAGCATTTCGTACAAAGCAGGTTATCTTTGAAAGAGCCAAATGATAACACATTACATGGATAGAAAACATCCATACTACATCTGAAACTACAGTTAAAGTGTGATTCAGAGGTAACACAGCGTTTTAGAGTTTCTCAACGTTTCATGAGAATGCAGCAAGGTGTTAGTACATGTGTGTTTTCAAAGTCAGCTAAGATTTTAAGCAGGTGCTTGTAATTGAGTGGAACTATTCCATTTGGTGTAGAAAGTCCTGTACTGGACACTGGAAAAAACAACTAGTAATTCAGAGCAAGTAACTATAAGTAAGCCAGAATTGGTAGAGAACCATTGAAAAGTGCTTCTCAACATCAGAAAACAGTAAAGAAAGCATTTCGTACAAAGCAGGTTATCTTTGAAAGAGCCAAATGATAACACTTTACAAGGTTAGAAAACATCTATACTACATCTGAAACTACAGTTAAAGTGTGATTCAGAGGTAACACTGCGTTTTAGAGTTTCTCAACGTTTCATGAGAATGCAGCAAGGTGTTAGTACATGTGTGTTTTCAAAGTCAGCTAAGATTTTAAGCAGGTGCTTGTAATTGAGGAGAACTCTTCCATTTGGTGTAGAAAGTCCTTTCCTGGACACTGGAAGAAACAACTAGTAATTCAGAGCAAGTAACTATAAGTAAGCCAGAATTGCTAGAGAACGATTGAAAAGTGCTTTTCAACATCAGAATACAGTAAAGAAAGCATTTCGTACAAAGCAGGTTATCTTTGAAAGAGCCAAATGATAACACTTTACAAGGATAGAAAACATCTATACTACATCTGAAACTAGACTTAAAGTGTGATTCAGAGGTAACACAGCGTTTTAGAGTTTCTCAACGTTTCATGAGAATGCAGAAAGGTGTTAGTACACGTGTGTTTTCAAAGTCAGCTAAGATTTTAAGCAGGTGCTTGTAATTGAGGGGAACTCTTCCATTTGGTGTAGAAAGTCCTTTCCTGGACACTGGAAGAAACAACTAGAAATTCAGAGCAAGTAACTATAAGTTAGCCAGAATTGGTAGAGAACCATTGAAAAGTGCTTCTCAACATCAGAAAACAGTAAAGAAAGCATTTCGTACAAAGTAGGTTAACTTTGAAAGAGCCAAATGATAACACTTTACAAGGATAGAAAACATCTATACTACATCTGAAACTACAGTTTAAGTGTGATTCAGAGGTAACACAGCGTTTTAGAGTTTCTCAACGTTTCATGAGAATGCAGCAAGTTGTTAGTACATGTGTGTTTTCAAAGTCAGCTAAGATTTTAAGCAGGTGCTTGTAATTGAGTGGAACTCTTCCATTTGGTGTAGAAAGTCCTTTACTGGACACTGGAAAGAACAACTAGTAATTCAGAGCAAGTAACTATAAGTAAGCCAGAATTGGTAGAGAACCATTGAAAAGTGCTTCTCAACATCAGAAAACAGTAAAGAAAGCATTTCGTACAAAGCAGGTTAACTTTGAAAGAGCCAAATGATAACACATTACAAGGATAGAAAACATCTATACTACATCCGAAACTAGAGTTAAAGTGTGATTCAGAGGTAACATAGCGTTTTAGAGTTTCTCAACCTTTCATGAGAATGCAGCAAGTTGTTAGTACATGTGTCTTTTCAAAGTCAGCTAAGATTTTAAGCAGGTGCTTGTAATTGAGTGGAACTCTTCCATTTGGTGTAGAAAGTCCTTTACTGGACACTGGAAAAAACAACTAGTAATTCAGAGCAAGTAACTATAAGTAAGCCAGAATTGTTAGAGAACCATTGAAAAGTGCTTCTCAACATCAGAAAACAGTAAAGAAAGCATTTCGTACAAAGCAGGTTATCTTTGAAAGAGCCAAATGATAACACTTTACAAGGATAGAAAACATCTGTATTACATCTGAAACTACAGTTAAAGTGTGATTCAGAGGTAACACAGCGTTTTAGAGTTTCTCAACGTTTCATGAGAATGCAGCTAGGTGTTAGTACATGTGTGTTTTCAAAGTCAGCTAAGATTTTAAGCAGGTGCTTGTAATTGAGGGGAACTCTTCCATTTGGTGTAGAAAGTCCTTTCCTGGACACTGGAAGAAACAACTAGTAATTCAGAGCAAGTAACTATAAGTAAGCCAGAATTGGTAGAGAACCATTGAAAAGTGCTTCTCAACATCAGAAAACAGTAAAGAAAGCATTTCGTACAAAGTAGGTTAACTTTGAAAGAGCCAAATGATAACACTTTACAAGGATAGAAAACATCTATACTACATCTTAAACTACAGTTTAAGTGTGATTCAGAGGTAACACAGCGTTTTAGAGTTTCTCAACGTTTCATGAGAATGCAGCAAGTTGTTAGTACATGTGTGTTTTCAAAGTCAGCTAAGATTTTAAGCAGGTGCTTGTAATTGAGTGGAAATCTTCCATTTGGTGTAGAAAGTCCTTTACTGGACACTGGAAAAAACAACTAGTAATTCAGAGCAAGTAACTATAAGTAAGACAGAATTGGTAGAGAACCATTGAAAAGTGCTTCTCAACATCAGAAAACAGTAAAGAAAGCATTTCGTACAAAGCAGGTTATCTTTGAAAGAGCCAAATGATAACACTTTACAAGGATAGAAAACATCTGTACTACATCTGAAACTACAGTTAAAGTGTGATTCAGAGGTAACACAGCGTTTTAGAGTTTCTCAACGTTTCATGAGAATGCAGCAAGGTGTTAGTACATGTGTGTTTTCAAAGTCAGCTAAGATTTTTAGCAGGTGCTTGTAATTGAGGGGAACTCTTCCATTTGGTGTAGAAAGTCCTTTCCTGGACACTGGAAGAAACAACTAGTAATTCAGAGCAAATAACTATAAGTAAGCCAGAATTGGTAGAGAACCATTGAAAAGTGCTTCTCAACATCAGAAAACAGTAAAGAAAGCATTTCGTACAAAGTAGGTTAACTTTGAAAGAGCCAAATGATAACACTTTACAAGGATAGAAAACATCTGTACTACATCTGAAACTACAGTTAAAGTGTGATTCAGAGGTAACACAGCGTTTTAGAGTTTCTCAACGTTTCATGAGAATGCAGCAAGGTGTTAGTACATGTGTGTTTTCAAAGTCAGCTAAGATTTTAAGCAGGTGCTTGTAATTGAGTGGAACACTTCCATTTGGTGTAGAAAGTCCTTTACTGGACACTAGAAAAAACAACTAGTAATTCAGAGCAAGTAACTATAAGTAAGCCAGCATTGGTAGAGAACCATTGAAAAGTGCTTCTCAACATCAGAAAACAGTAAAGAAAGCATTTCGTACAAAGCAGGTTAACTTTGAAAGAGCCAAATGATAACACATTACAAGGATAGAAAACATCTATACTACATCCGAAACTAGAGTTAAAGTGTGATTCAGAGGTAACATAGCGTTTTAGAGTTTCTCAACGTTTCATGAGAATGCAGCAAGGTGTTAGTACATGTGTGTTTTCAAAGTCAGCTAAGATTTTAAGCAGGTGCTTGTAATTGAGGGGAACTCTTCCATTTGGTGTAGAAAGTCCTTTCCTGGACACTGGAAGAAACAACTAGTAATTCAGAGCAAGTAACTATAAGTAAGCCAGAATTGCTAGAGAACGATTGAAAAGTGCTTTTCAACATCAGAATACAGTAAAGAAAGTATTTCGTACAAAGCAGGTTATCTTTGAAAGAGCCAAATGATAACACTTTACAAGGATAGAAAACATCTATACTACATCTGAAACTAGACTTAAAGTGTGATTCAGAGCTAACACAGCGTTTTAGAGTTTCTCAACGTTTCATGAGAATGCAGCAAGGTGTTAGTACATGTGTGTTTTCAAAGTCAGCTAAGATTTTAAGCAGGTGCTTGTAATTGAGGGGAAATCTTCCATTTGGTGTAGAAAGTCCTTTCCTGGACGCTGGAAGAAACAACTAGTAATTCAGAGCAAGTAACTATAAGTAAGCCAGAATTGCTAGAGAACGATTGAAAAGTGCTTTTCAACATCAGAATACAGTAAAGAAAGTATTTCGTACAAAGCAGGATTCTTTGAAAGAGCCAAATGATAACACTTTACAAGGATAGAAAACATCTATACTACATCTGAAAGTAGACTTAAAGTGTGATTCAGAGGTAACACAGCGTTTTAGAGTTTCTCAACGTTTCATGAGAATGCAGAAAGGTGTTAGTACATGTGTGTTTTCAAAGTCAGCTAAGATTTTAAGCAGGTGCTTGTAATTGAGGGGAACTCTTCCATTTGGTGTAGAAAGTCCTTTCCTGGACACTGGAAGAAACAACAGGTAATTCAGAGCAAGTAACTATAAGTAAGCCAGAATTGGTAGAGAACCATTGAAAAGTGCTTCTCAACATCAGAAAACAGTAAAGAAAGCATTTCGTACAAAGTAAGTTAACTTTGAAAGAGCCAAATGATAACACATTACAAGGATAGAAAACATCTATACTACATCCGAAACTAGAGTTAAAGTGTGATTCAGAGGTAACATAGCGTTTTAGAGTTTCTCAACGTTTCATGAGAATGCAGAAAGGTGTTAGTACATGTGTGTTTTCAAAGTCAGCTAAGATTTTAAGCAGGTGCTTGTAATTGAGGGGAACTCTTCCATTTGGTGTAGAAAGTCCTTTTCTGGACACTGGAAGAAACAACTAGTAATTCAGAGCAAGTAAGTATAAGTAAGCCAGAATTGGTAGAGAACCATTGAAAAGTGCTTCTCAACATCAGAAAACAGTAAAGAAAGCATTTCGTACAAAGTAGGTTACCTTTGAAAGAGCCAAATGATAACACTTTACAAGGATAGAAAACATCTATACTACATCTGAAACTACAGTTAAAGTGTGATTCAGAGGTAACACAGCGTTTTAGAGTTTCTCAACGTTTCATGAGAATGCAGCAAGTAGTTAGTACATGTGTGTTTTCAAAGTCAGCTAAGATTTTAAGCAGGTGCTTGTAATTGAGGGGAACTCTTCCATTTGGTGTAGAAAGTCCTTTCCTGGACACTGGAAGAAACAACTAGTAATTCAGAGCAAGTAACTATAAGTAAGCCAGAATTGCTAGAGAACGATTGAAAAGTGCTTTTCAACATCAGAATACAGTAAAGAAAGTATTTCGTACAAAGCAGGTTATCTTTGAAAGAGCCAAATGATAACACTTTACAAGTATAGAAAACATCTATACCACATCTGAAACTAGACTTAAAGTGTGATTCAGAGGTAACACAGCGTTTTAGAGTTTCTCAACGTTTCATGAGAATGCAGAAAGGTGTTAGTACATGTGTGTTTTCAAAGTCAGCTAAGATTTTAAGCAGGTGCTTGTAATTGAGGGGAACTCTTCCATTTGGTGTAGAAAGTCCTTTCCTGGACACTGGAAGAAACAACAGGTAATTCAGAGCAAGTTACTATAAGTAAGCCAGAATTGGTAGAAAACCATTGAAAAGTGCTTCTCAACATCAGAAAATAGTAAAGAAAGCATTTCGTACAAAGTAGGTTAACTTTGAAAGAGCCAAATGATAACACTTTACAAGGATAGAAAACATCTATACTACATGTGAAACTACAGTTAAAGTGTGATTCAGAGGTAACACAGCGTTTTAGAGTTTCTCAACGTTTCATGAGAATGCAGCAAGTTGTTAGTACATGTGTGTTTTCAAAGTCAGCTAAGATTTTAAGCAGGTGCTTGTAATTGAGTGGAACTCTTCCATTTGGTGTAGAAAGTCCTTTACTGGACACTGGAAAAAACAACTAGTAATTCAGAGCAAGTAACTATAAGTAAGCCAGAATTGGTAGAGAACCATTGAAAAGTGCTTCTCAACATCAGAAAACAGTAAAGAAAGCATTTCGTACAAAGCAGGTTAACTTTGAAAGAGCCAAATGATAACACATTACAAGGATAGAAAACATCTATACTACATCCGAAACTAGAGTTAAAGTGTGATTCAGAGGTAACATAGCGTTTTAGAGTTTCTCAACTTTCATGAGAATGCAGAAAGGTGTTAGTACATGTGTGTTTTCAAAGTCAGCTAAGATTTTAAGCAGGTGCTTGTAATTGAGGGGAACTCTTCCATTTGTTGTAGAATGTCCTTTCCTGGACACTGGAAGAAACAACTAGTAATTCAGAGCAAGTAACTATAAGTCAGCCAGAATTGGTAGAGAACCATTGAAAAGTGCTTCTCAACATCAGAAAACAGTAAAGAAAGCATTTCGTACAAAGTAGGTTAACTTTGAAAGTGCCAAATGATAACACTTTACAAGGATAGAAAACATCTATACTACATCTGAAACAAGAGTTAAAGTGTGATTCAGAGGTAACACAGCGTTTTAGAGTTTCTCAACGTTTCATGAGAATGCAGCAAGTTGTTAGTACATGTGTGTTTTCAAAGTCAGCTAAGATTTTAAGCAGGTGCTTGTAATTGAGTGGAACTCTTCCATTTGGTGTAGAAAGTCCTTTACTGGACACTGGAAAATACAACTAGTAATTCAGAGCAAGTAACTATAAGTAAGCCAGAATTGGTAGAGAACCATTGAAAAGTGCTTCTCAACATCAGAAAACAGTAAAGAAAGCATTTCGTACAAAGTAGGTTAACTTTGAAAGTGCCAAATGATAACACTTTACAAGGATAGAAAACATCTATACTACATCTGAAACTAGAGTTAAAGTGTGATTCAGAGGTAACACAGCGTTTTAGAGTTTCTCAACGTTTCATAAGAATGCAGCAAGTTGTTAGTACATGTGTGTTTTCAAAGTCAGCTAAGATTTTAAGCAGGTGCTCGTAATTGAGGGGAACTCTTCCATTTGGTGTAGAAAGTCCTTTACTGGACACTGGAAGAAACAACTAGTAATTCAGAGCAAGTAACTATAAGTAAGCCAGAATTGCTAGAGAACGATTGAAAAGTGCTTTTCAACATCAGAATACAGTAAAGAAAGTATTTCGTACAAAGCAGGTTATCTTTGAAAGAGCCAAATGATAACACTTTACAAGGATAGAAAACATCTATACTACATCTGAAACTAGACTTAAAGTGTGATTCAGAGGTAACACAGCGTTTTAGAGTTTCTCAACGTTTCATGAGAATGCAGAAAGGTGTTAGTACATGTGTGTTTTCAAAGTCAGCTAAGATTTTAAGCAGGTGCTTGTAATTGAGGGGAACTCTTCCATTTGGTGTAGAAAGTCTTTTACTGGACACTGGAAAAAACAACTAGTAATTCAGAGCAAGTAACTATAAGTAAGCCAGAATTGGTAGAGAACCATTGAAAAGTGCTTCTCAACATCAGAAAACAGTAAAGAAAGCATTTCGTACAAAGCAGGTTAACTTTGAAAGAGCCAAATGATAACACATTACAAGGATAGAAAACATCTATAGTACATCCGAAACTAGAGTTAAAGTGTGATTCAGAGGTAACATAGCGTTTTAGAGTTTCTCAACGTTTCATGAGAATGCAGCAAGGTTTTAGTACATGTGTGTTTTCAAAGTCAGCTAAGATTTTAAGCAGGTGCTTGTAATTGAGGGGAACTCTTCCATTTCGTGTAGAAAGTCCTTTACTGGACACTGGAAAAAACAACTAGTAATTCAGAGCAAGTAACTATAAGTAAGCCAGAATTGGTAGAGAACCATTGAAAAGTGCTTTTCAACATCAGAATACGGTAAAGAAAGCATTTCGTACAAAGCAGGTTATCTTTGAAAGAGCCAAATGGTAACTCTTTACAAGGATAGAAAACATCTATACTACATCTGAAACTAGACTTAAAGTGTGATTCAGTGGTAACACAGCGTTTTAGAGTTTCTCAACGTTTCATGAGAATGCAGAAAGGTGTTAGTACATGTGTGTTTTCAAAGTCAGCTAAGATTTTAAGCAGGTGCTTGTAATTGAGGGGAACTCTTCCATTTGGTGTAGAAAGTCCTTTCCTGGACACTGGAAGAAACAACTAGTAATTCAGAGCAAGTAACTATAAGTAAGCCAGAATTGGTAGAGAACCATTGAAAAGTGCTTCTCAACATCAGAAAACAGTAAAGAAAGCATTTCGTACAAAGTAGGTTAACTTTGAAAGAGCCAAATGATAACACTTTACAAGGATAGAAAACATCTATACTACATCTGAAACTACAGTTAAAATGTGATTCAGAGGTAACACAGCGTTTTAGAGTTTCTCAACGTTTCATGAGAATGCAGCAAGTTGTTAGTACATGTGTGTTTTCAAAGTCAGCTAAGATTTTAAGCAGGTGCTTGTAATGGAGGGGAACTCTTCCATTTGGTGTAGAAAGTCCTTTACTGGACACTGGAAAAAACAACTAGTAATTCAGAGCAAGTAACTATAAGTAAGCCAGAATTGGTAGAGAACCATTGAAAAGTGCTTCTCAACATCAGAAAACAGTAAAGAAAGCATTTCGTACAAAGCAGGTTAACTTTGAAAGAGCCAAATGATAACACATTACAAGGATAGAAAACATCTATACTACATCCGAAACTAGAGTTAAAGTGTGATTCAGATGTAACATAGCGTTTTAGAGTTTCTCAACGTTTCATGAGAATGCAGCAAGTTGTTAGTACATGTGTGTTTTCAAAGTCAGCTAAGATTTTAAGCAGGTGCTTGTAATTGAGGGGAACTCTTCCATTTGGTGTAGAAAGTCCTTTACTGGACACTGGAAAAAACAACTAGTAATTCAGAGCAAGTAACTATAAGTAAGCCAGAATTGGTAGAGAACCATTGAAAAGTGCTTCTCAACAGCAGAAAACAGTAAAGAAAGCATTTCGTACAAAGCAGGTTAACTTTGAAATAGCCAAATGATAACACATTACAAGGATAGAAAACATCTATAGTACATCCGAAACTAGAGTTAAAGTGTGATTCAGAGGTAACATAGCGTTTTAGAGTTTCTCAACGTTTCATGAGAATGCAGCAAGTTGTTAGTACATGTGTGTTTTCAAAGTCAGCTAAGATTTTAAGCAGGTGCTTGTAATTGAGGGGAACTCTTCCATTTGGTGTAGAAAGTCCTTTACTGGACACTGGAAAAAACAACTAGTAATTCAGAGCACGTAAATATAAGTAAGCCAGAATTGGTAGAGAACCATTGAAAAGTGCTTCTCAACAGCAGAAAACAGTAAAGAAAGCATTTCGTACAGAGCAGGTTAACTTTGAAATAGCCAAATGATAACACATTACAAGGATAGAAAACATCTATAGTACATCCGAAACTAGAGTTAAAGTGTGATTCAGAGGTAACATAGCGTTTTAGAGTTTCTCAACGTTTCATGAGAATGCAGCAAGGTTTTAGTACATGTGTGTTTTCAAAGTCAGCTAAGATTTTAAGCAGGTGCTTGTAATTGAGGGGAACTCTTCCATTTCGTGTAGAAAGTCCTTTACTGGACACTGGAAAAAACAACTAGTAATTCAGAGCAAGTAACTATAAGTAAGCCAGAATTGGTAGAGAACCATTGAAAAGTGCTTCTCAACATCAGAATACAGTAAAGAAAGCATTAAGTACAAAGCAGGTTAACTTTGAAAGAGCCAAATGATAACACTTTACAAGGATAGAAAACATCTATACTACATCTGAAACTAGAGTTAAAGTGTGATTCAGAGGTAACACAGCGTTTTAGAGTTTCTGAACGTTTCATGAGAATGCAGCAAGTTGTTAGTACATGTGTGTTTTCAAAGTCAGCAAAGATTTTAAGCAGGTGCTTGTAATTGAGGGGAACTCTTCCATTTGGTGTAGAAAGTCCTTTCCTGGACACTGGAAGAAACAACTAGTAATTCAGAGCAAGTAACTATAAGTAAGCCAGAATTGCTAGAGAACGATTGAAAAGTGCTTTTCAACATCAGAATACAGTAAAGAAAGCATTTCGTACAAAGCAGGTTATCTTTGAAAGAGCCAAATGATAAAACTTTACAAGGATAGAAAACATCTATACTACATCTGAAACTAGACTTAAAGTGTGATTCAGTGGTAACACAGCGTTTTAGAGTTTCTCAACGTTTCATGAGAATGCAGAAAGGTGTTAGTACATGTGTGTTTTCAAAGTCAGCTAAGATTTTAAGCAGGTGCTTGTAATTGAGTGGAACTCTTCCATTTGGTGTAGAAAGTCCTTTACTGGACACTGGAAAAAACAACTAGGAATTCAGAGCAAGTAACTATAAGTAAGCCAGAATTGGTAGACAACCATTGAAACGTGCTTCTCAACATCAGAAAACAGTAAAGAAAGCATTTCGTAAAAAGCAGGTTATCTTTGAAAGAGCCAAATGATAACACTTTACAAAGATAGAAAACATGTATACTACATCTGAAACTACAGTTAAAGTGTGATTCAGAGGTAACACAGCGTTTTAGAGTTTCTCAACGTTTCATGAGAATGCAGCAAGGTGTTAGTACATGTGTGTTTTCAAAGTCAGCTAAGATTTTAAGCAGGTGCTTGTAATTGAGTGGAACTCTTCCATTTGGTGTAGAAAGTCCTTTCCTGGACACTGGAAAAAACAACTAGTAATTCAGAGCAAGTAACTATAAGTAAGCCAGAATTGGTAGAGAACCATTGAAAAGTGCTTCTCAACAGCAGAAAACAGTAAAGAAAGCATTTCGTACAAAGCAGGTTAACTTTGAAATAGCCAAATGATAACACATTACAAGGATAGAAAACATCTATAGTACATCCGAAACTAGAGTTAAAGTGTGATTCAGAGGTAACATAGCGTTTTAGAGTTTCTCAACGTTTCATGAGAATGCAGCAAGTTGTTAGTACATGTGTGTTTTCAAAGTCAGCTAAGATTTTAAGCAGGTGCTTGTAATTGAGGGGAACTCTTCCATTTGGTGTAGAAAGTCCTTTACTGGACACTGGAAAAAACAACTAGTAATTCAGAGCAAGTAACTATAAGTAAGCCAGAATTGGTAGAGAACCATTGAAAAGTGCTTCTCAACAGCAGAAAACAGTAAAGAAAGCATTTCGTACAAAGCAGGTTAACTTTGAAATAGCCAAATGATAACACATTACAAGGATAGAAAACATCTATAGTACATCCGAAACTAGAGTTAAAGTGTGATTCAGAGGTAACATAGCGTTTTAGAGTTTCTCAACGTTTCATGAGAATGCAGCAAGGTTTTAGTACATGTGTGTTTTCAAAGTCAGCTAAGATTTTAAGCAGGTGCTTGTAATTGAGGGGAACTCTTCCATTTCGTGTAGAAAGTCCTTTACTGGACACTGGAAAAAACAACTAGTAATTCAGAGCAAGTAACTATAAGTAAGCCAGAATTGGTAGAGAACCATTGAAAAGTGCTTCTCAACATCAGAATACAGTAAAGAAAGCATTAAGTACAAAGCAGGTTAACTTTGAAAGAGCCAAATGATAACACTTTACAAGGATAGAAAACATCTATACTACATCTGAAACTAGAGTTAAAGTGTGATTCAGAGGTAACACAGCGTTTTAGAGTTTCTGAACGTTTCATGAGAATGCAGCAAGTTGTTAGTACATGTGTGTTTTCAAAGTCAGCAAAGATTTTAAGCAGGTGCTTGTAATTGAGGGGAACTCTTCCATTTGGTGTAGAAAGTCCTTTCCTGGACACTGGAAGAAACAACTAGTAATTCAGAGCAAGTAACTATAAGTAAGCCAGAATTGCTAGAGAACGATTGAAAAGTGCTTTTCAACATCAGAATACAGTAAAGAAAGCATTTCGTACAAAGCAGGTTATCTTTGAAAGAGCCAAATGATAACACTTTACAAGGATAGAAAACATCTATACTACATCTGAAACTAGACTTAAAGTGTGATTCAGTGGTAACACAGCGTTTTAGAGTTTCTCAACGTTTCATGAGAATGCAGAAAGGTGTTAGTACATGTGTGTTTTCAAAGTCAGCTAAGATTTTAAGCAGGTGCTTGTAATTGAGTGGAACTCTTCCATTTGGTGTAGAAAGTCCTTTACTGGACACTGGAAAAAACAACTAGGAATTCAGAGCAAGTAACTATAAGTAAGCCAGAATTGGTAGACAACCATTGAAACGTGCTTCTCAACATCAGAAAACAGTAAAGAAAGCATTTCGTAAAAAGCAGGTTATCTTTGAAAGAGCCAAATGATAACACTTTACAAGGATAGAAAACATGTATACTACATCTGAAACTACAGTTAAAGTGTGATTCAGAGGTAACACAGCGTTTTAGAGTTTCTCAACGTTTCATGAGAATGCAGCAAGGTGTTAGTACATGTGTGTTTTCAAAGTCAGCTAAGATTTTAAGCAGGTGGTTGTAATTGAGTGGAACTCTTCCATTTGGTGTAGAAAGTCCTTTTCTGGACACTGGAAGAAACAACTAGTAATTCAGAGCAAGTAACTATAAGTAAGCCAGAATTGGTAGAGAACCATTGAAAAGTGCTTCTCGACATCAGAAAACAGTAAAGAAAGCATTTCGTACAAAGTAGGTTAACTTTGAAAGTGCCAAATGATAACACTTTACAAGGATAGAAAACATCTATACTACATCTGAAACTACAGTTAAAGTGTGATTCAGAGGTAACACAGCGTTTTAGAGTTTCTCAACGTTTCATGAGAATGCAGCAAGTTGTTAGTACATGTGTGTTTTCAAAGTCAGCTAAGATTGTAAGCAGGTGCTTGTAATTGAGTGGAACTCTTCCATTTGGTGTAGAAAGTCCTTTCCTGGACACTGGAAAAAACAACTAGTAATTCAGAGCAAGTAACTATAAGTAAGCCAGAATTGGTAGAGAACCATTGAAAAGTGCTTCTCAACATCAGAAAACAGTAAAGAAAGCATTTCGTACAAAGCAGGTTAACTTTGAAAGTGCCAAAAGATAACACTTTAAAAGGATAGAAAACATCTATACTACATCTGAAACTAGAGTTAAAGTGTGATTCAGAGGTAACACAGCGTTTTAGAGTTTCTGAACGTTTCATGAGAATGCAGAAAGGTGTTAGTACATGTGTGTTTTCAAAGTCAGCTAAGATTTTAAGCAGGTGCTTGTAATTGAGGGGAACTCTTCCATTTGGTGTAGAAAGTCCTTTCCTGGACACTGGAAGAAACAACTAGTAATTCAGAGCAAGTAACTATAAGTAAGCCAGAATTGGTAGAGAACCATTGAAAAGTGCTTCTCAACATCAGAAAACAGTAAAGAAAGCATTTCGTACAAAGTAGGTTAACTTTGAAAGAGCCAAATGATAACACTTTACAAGGATAGAAAATATCTATACTACATCTGAAACTACAGTTAAAGTGTGATTCAGTGGTAACACAGCGTTTTAGAGTTTCTCAACGTTTCATGAGAATGCAGAAAGGTGTTAGTACATGTGTGTTTTCAAAGTCAGCTAAGATTTTAAGCAGGTGCTTGTAATTGAGTGGAACTCTTCCATTTGGTGTAGAAAGTCCTTTCCTGGACACTGGAAAAAACAACTAGTAATTCAGAGCAAGTAACTATAAGTAAGCCAGAATTGGTAGAGAACCATTGAAAAGTGCTTCTCAACATCAGAAAACAGTAAAGAAAGCATTTCTTACAAAGCAGGTTAACTTTGAAAGTGCCAAAAGATAACACTTTAAAAGGATAGAAAACATCTATACTACATCTGAAACTAGAGTTAAAGTGTGATTCAGAGGTAACACAGCGTTTTAGAGTTTCTCAACGTTTCATGAGAATGCAGCAAGTTGTTAGTACATGTGTGTTTTCAAAGTCAGCTAAGATTTTAAGCAGGTGCTTGTAATTGAGGGGAACTCTTCCATTTGGTGTAGAAAGTCTTTCCTGGACACTGGAAGAAACACCTAGTAATTCAGAGCAAGTAACTATAAGTAAGCCAGAATTGGTAGAGAACCATTGAAAAGTGCTTCTCAACATGAGAAAACAGTAAAGAAAGCATTTCGTACAAAGTAGGTTAACTTTGAAAGAGCCAAATGATAACACTTTACAAGGATAGAAAACATCTATACTACATCTGAAACTACAGTTAAAGTGTGATTCAGAGGTAACACAGCGTTTTAGAGTTTCTCAACGTTTCATGAGAATGCAGCAAGTTGTTAGTACATGTGTGTTTTCAAAGTCAGCTAAAATTTTAAGCAGGTGCTTGTAATTGAGTGGAACTCTTCCATTTGGTGTAGAAAGTCCTTTACTGGACACTGGAAAAAACAACTAGTAATTCAGAGCAAGTAACTATAAGTAAGCCAGAATTGGTAGAGAACCATTGAAAAGTGCTTCTCAACATCAGAAAACAGTAAAGAAAGCATTTCGTCCAAAGCAGGTTAACTTTGAAAAAGCCAAATGATAACACATTACAAGGATAGAAAACATCTATACTACATCCGAAACTAGAGTTAAAGTGTGATTCAGATGTAACATAGCGTTTTAGAGTTTCTCAACGTTTCATGAGAATGCAGCAAGTTGTTAGTACATGTGTGTTTTCAAAGTCAGCTTAGATTTTAAGCAGGTGCTTGTAATTGAGTGGAACTCTTCCATTTGGTGTAGAAAGTCCTTTCCTGGACACTGGAAAAAACAACTAGTAATTCAGAGCAAGTAACTATAAGTAAGCCAGAATTGGTAGAGAACCATTGAAAAGTGCTTCTCAACATCAGAAAACAGTAAAGAAAGCATTTCGTACAAAGCAGGTTAACTTTGAAAGTGCCAAAAGATAACACTTTAAAAGGATAGAAAACATCTATACTACATCTGAAACTAGAGTTAAAGTGTGATTCAGAGGTAACACAGCGTTTTAGAGATTCTGAACGTTTCATGAGAATGCAGAAAGGTGTTAGTACATGTGTGTTTTCAAAGTCAGCTAAGATTTTAAGCAGGTGCTTGTAATTGAGGGGAACTCTTCCATTTGGTGTAGAAAGTCCTTTCCTGGACACAGGAAGAAACAACTAGTTATTCAGAGCAAGTAACTATAAGTAAGCCAGAATTGGTAGAGAACCATTGAAAAGTGCTTCTCAACATCAGAAAACAGTAAAGAAAGCATTTCGTACAAAGTAGGTTAACTTTGAAAGAGCCAAATGATAACACTTTACAAGGATAGAAAATATCTATACTACATCTTAAACTACAGTTAAAGTGTGATTCAGTGGTAACACAGCGTTTTAGAGTTTCTCAACGTTTCATGAGAATGCAGAAAGGTGTTAGTACATGTGTGTTTTCAAAGTCAGCTAAGATTTTAAGCAGGTGCTTGTAATTGAGTGGAACTCTTCCATTTGGTGTAGAAAGTCCTTTCCTGGACACTGGAAAAAACAACTAGTAATTCAGAGCAAGTAACTATAAGTAAGCCAGAATTGGTAGAGAACCATTGAAAAGTGCTTCTCAACATCAGAAAACAGTAAAGAAAGCATTTCTTACAAAGCAGGTTAACTTTGAAAGTGCCAAAAGATAACACTTTAAAAGGATAGAAAACATCTATACTACATCTGAAACTAGAGTTAAAGTGTGATTCAGAGGTAACACAGCGTTTTAGAGTTTCTCAACGTTTCATGAGAATGCAGCAAGTTGTTAGTACATGTGTGTTTTCAAAGTCAGCTAAGATTTTAAGCAGGTGCTTGTAATTGAGGGGAACTCTTCCATTTGGTGTAGAAAGTCTTTCCTGGACACTGGAAGAAACACCTAGTAATTCAGAGCAAGTAACTATAAGTAAGCCAGAATTGGTAGAGAACCATTGAAAAGTGCTTCTCAACATGAGAAAACAGTAAAGAAAGCATTTCGTACAAAGTAGGTTAACTTTGAAAGAGCCAAATGATAACACTTTACAAGGATAGAAAACATCTATACTACATCTGAAACTACAGTTAAAGTGTGATTCAGAGGTAACACAGCGTTTTAGAGTTTCTCAACGTTTCATGAGAATGCAGCAAGTTGTTAGTACATGTGTGTTTTCAAAGTCAGCTAAAATTTTAAGCAGGTGCTTGTAATTGAGTGGAACTCTTCCATTTGGTGTAGAAAGTCCTTTACTGGACACTGGAAAAAACAACTAGTAATTCAGAGCAAGTAACTATAAGTAAGCCAGAATTGGTAGAGAACCATTGAAAAGTGCTTCTCAACATCAGAAAACAGTAAAGAAAGCATTTCGTCCAAAGCAGGTTAACTTTGAAAAAGCCAAATGATAACACATTACAAGGATAGAAAACATCTATACTACATCCGAAACTAGAGTTAAAGTGTGATTCAGATGTAACATAGCGTTTTAGAGTTTCTCAACGTTTCATGAGAATGCAGCAAGTTGTTAGTACATGTGTGTTTTCAAAGTCAGCTTAGATTTTAAGCAGGTGCTTGTAATTGAGTGGAACTCTTCCATTTGGTGTAGAAAGTCCTTTCCTGGACACTGGAAAAAACAACTAGTAATTCAGAGCAAGTAACTATAAGTAAGCCAGAATTGGTAGAGAACCATTGAAAAGTGCTTCTCAACATCAGAAAACAGTAAAGAAAGCATTTCGTACAAAGCAGGTTAACTTTGAAAGTGCCAAAAGATAACACTTTAAAAGGATAGAAAACATCTATACTACATCTGAAACTAGAGTTAAAGTGTGATTCAGAGGTAACACAGCGTTTTAGAGATTCTGAACGTTTCATGAGAATGCAGAAAGGTGTTAGTACATGTGTGTTTTCAAAGTCAGCTAAGATTTTAAGCAGGTGCTTGTAATTGAGGGGAACTCTTCCATTTGGTGTAGAAAGTCCTTTCCTGGACACAGGAAGAAACAACTAGTTATTCAGAGCAAGTAACTATAAGTAAGCCAGAATTGGTAGAGAACCATTGAAAAGTGCTTCTCAACATCAGAAAACAGTAAAGAAAGCATTTCGTACAAAGTAGGTTAACTTTGAAAGAGCCAAATGATAACACTTTACAAGGATAGAAAATATCTATACTACATCTTAAACTACAGTTAAAGTGTGATTCAGTGGTAACACAGCGTTTTAGAGTTTCTCAACGTTTCATGAGAATGCAGAAAGGTGTTAGTACATGTGTGTTTTCAAAGTCAGCTAAGATTTTAACCAGGTGCTTGTAATTGAGTGGAACTCTTCCATTTGGTGTAGAAAGTCCTTTCCTGGACACTGGAAAAAACAACTAGTAATTCAGAGCAAGTAACTATAAGTAAGCCAGAATTGGTAGAGAACCATTGAAAAGTGCTTCTCAACATCAGAAAACAGTAAAGAAAGCATTTCGTACAAAGCAGGTTAACTTTGAAAGTGCCAAAAGATAACACTTTAAAAGGATAGAAAACATCTATACTACATCTGAAACTAGAGTTAAAGTGTGATTCAGAGGTAACACAGCGTTTTAGAGTTTCTCAACGTTTCATGAGAATGCAGCAAGGTGTTAGTACATGTGTGTTTTCAAAGTCAGCTAAGATTTTAAGCAGGTGGTTGTAATTGAGTGGAACTCTTCCATTTGGTGTAGAAAGTCCTTTTCTGGACACTGGAAGAAACAACTAGTAATTCAGAGCAAGTAACTATAAGTAAGCCAGAATTGGTAGAGAACCATTGAAAAGTGCTTCTCGACATCAGAAAACAGTAAAGAAAGCATTTCGTACAAAGTAGGTTAACTTTGAAAGTGCCAAATGATAACACTTTACAAGGATAGAAAACATCTATACTACATCTGAAACTACAGTTAAAGTGTGATTCAGAGGTAACACAGCGTTTTAGAGTTTCTCAACGTTTCATGAGAATGCAGCAAGTTGTTAGTACATGTGTGTTTTCAAAGTCAGCTAAGATTTTAAGCAGGTGCTTTTAATTGAGTGGAACTCTTCCATTTGGTGTAGAAAGTCCTTTCCTGGACACTGGAAAAAACAACTAGTAATTCAGAGCAAGTAACTATAAGTAAGCCAGAATTGGTAGAGAACCATTGAAAAGTGCTTCTCAACATCAGAAAACAGTAAAGAAAGCATTTCGTACAAAGCAGGTTAACTTTGAAAGTGCCAAAAGATAACACTTTAAAAAAATAGAAATCATCTATACTACATCTGAAACTAGAGTTAAAGTGTGATTCAGAGGTAACACAGCGTTTTAGAGTTTCTCAACGTTTCATGAGAATGCAGAAAGGTGTTAGTACATGTGTGTTTTCAAAGTCAGCTAAGATTTTAAGCAGGTGCTTGTAATTGAGGGGAACTCTTCCATTTGGTGTAGAAAGTCCTTTCCTGGACACTGGCAGAAACAACTAGTAATTCAGAGCAAGTAACTATAAGTAAGCCAGAATTGGTAGAGAACCATTGAAAAGTGCTTCTCAACATCAGAAAACAGTAAAGAAAGCATTTCGTACAAAGTAGGTTAACTTTGAAAGAGCCAAATGATAACACTTTACATGGATAGAGAACATCTATACTACATCTGAAACTACAGTTAAAGTGTGATTCAGAGGTAACACAGCGTTTTAGAGTTTCTCAACGTTTCATGAGAATGCAGCAAGTTGTTAGTACATGTGTGTTTTCAAAGTCAGCTAAGATTTTAAGCAGGTGCTTGTAATTGAGGGGAACTCTTCCATTTGGTGTAGAAAGTCCTTTACTGGACACTGGAAAAAACAACTAGTAATTCAGAGCAAGTAACTATAAGTAAGCCAGAATTGGTAGAGAACCATTGAAAAGTGCTTCTCAGCATCAGAAAACAGTAAAGAAAGCATTTCCTACAAAGCAGGTTAACTTTGAAAGAGCCAAATGATAACACATTACAAGGATAGAAAACATCTATACGACATCCGAAACTAGAGTTAAAGTGTGATTCAGAGATAACACAGCGTTTTAGAGTTTCTCAACGTTTCATGAGAATGCAGCAAGGTGTTAGTACATGTGTGTTTTCAAAGTCAGCTAAGATTTTAAGCAGGTGCTTGTAATTGAGGGGAACTCTTCCATTTGGTGTAGAAAGTCCTTTCCTGGACACTGGAAGAAACAACTAGTAATTCAGAGCAAGTAACTATAAGTAAGCCAGAATTGGTAGAGAACCATTGAAAAGTGCTTCTCAACATCAGAAAACAGTAAAGAAAGCATTTCGTACAAAGCAGGTTAACTTTGAAAGATCCAAATGATAACACTTTGCCAGGATAGAAAACATCTATACTACATCTGAAACTAGAGTTAAAGTGTGATTCAGAGGTAACACAGCGTTTTAGAGTTTCTCAACGTTTCATGAGAATGCAGCAAGTAGTTAGTACATGTGTGTTTTCAAAGTCAGCTAAGATTTTAAGCAGGTGCTTGTAATTGAGGGGAACTCTTCAATTTGGTGTAGAAAGCCTGGACACTGGAAGAAACAACTAGTAATTCAGAGCAAGTAACTATAAGTAAGCCAGAATTGGTAGAGAACCATTGAAAAGTGCTTCTCAACATCAGAAAACAGTAAAGAAAGCATTTCGTACAAAGCAGGTTAACTTTGAAAGAGCCCAATGATAACACTTTACAAGGATAGAAAACATCTATACTACATCCGAAACTAGAGTTAAAGTGTGATTCAGAGGTAACACAGCGTTTTAGAGTTTCTCAACGTTTCATGAGAATGCAGCAAGGTGTTAGTACATGTGTGTTTTCAAAGTCAGCTAAGATTTTAAGCAGGTGCTTGTAATTGAGGGGAACTCTTCCATTTGGTGTAGAAAGTCCTTTCCTGGACACTGGAAGAAACAACTAGTAATTCAGAGCAAGTAACTATAAGTAAGCCAGAATTGCTAGAGAACGATTGAAAAGTGCTTTTCAACATCAGAATACAGTAAAGAAAGCATTTCGTACAAAGCAGGTTATCTTTGAAAGAGCCAAATGATAACACTTTACAAGGATAGAAAACATCTATACTACATCTGAAACTAGACTTAAAGTGTGATTCAGAGGTAACACAGCGTTTTAGAGTTTCTCAACGTTTCATGAGAATGCAGCAAGGTGTTAGTACATGTGTGTTTTCAAAGTCAGCTAAGATTTTAAGAAGGTGCTTGTAATTGAGGGGAACTCTTCCATTTGGTGTAAAAAGTCCTTTCCTGGACACTGGAAGAAACAACTAGTAATTCAGAGCAAGTAACTATAAGTAAGCCAGAATTGCTAGAGAACGATTGAAAAGTGCTTTTCAACATCAGAATACAGTAAAGAAAGCATTTCGTACAAAGCAGGTTATCTTTGAAAGAGCCAAATGATAACACTTTACAAGGATAGAAAACATCTATACTACATCTGAAACTAGACTTAAAGTGTGATTCAGAGGTAACACAGCGTTTTAGAGTTTCTCAACGTTTCATGAGAATGCAGAAAGGTGTTAGTACATGTGTGTTTTCAAAGTCTGCTAAGATTTTAAGCAGGTGCTTGTAATTGAGGGGAACTCTTCCATTTGGTGTAGAAAGTCCTTTTCTGGACACTGGAAGAAACAACTAGTAATTCAGAGCAAGTAACTATAAGTAAGCCAGAATTGGTAGAGAACCATTGAAAAGTGCTTCTCAACATCAGAAAACAGTAAAGAAAGCATTTCGTACAAAGCAGGTTATCTTTGAAAGAGCCAAATGATAACACTTTACAAGGTAAGAAAACATCTATACTACATCTGAAACTACAGTTAAAGTGTGATTCAGAGGTAATACAGCGTTTTAGAGTTTCTCAACGTTTCATGAGAATGCAGCAAGGTGTTAGTACATGTGTGTTTTCAAAGTCAGCTAAGATTTTAAGCAGGTGCTTGTAATTGAGGGGAACTCTTCCATTTGGTGTAGAAAGTCCTTTCCTGGACACTGGAAGAAACAACTAGTAATTCAGAGCAAGTAACTATAAGTAAGCCAGAATTGGTAGAGAACCATTGAAAAGTGCTTTTCAACATCAGAATACAGTAAAGAAAGCATTTCGTACAAAGCAGGTTATCTTTGAAAGAGCCAAATGATAACACTTTACAAGGATAGAAAACATCTATACTACATCTGAAACTAGACTTAAAGTGTGATTCAGAGGTAACACAGCGTTTTAGAGTTTCTCAACGTTTCATGAGAATGCAGAAAGGTGTTAGTACATGTGTGTTTTCAAAGTCAGCTAAGATTTTAAGCAGGTGCTTGTAATTGAGGGGAACTCTTCCATTTGGTGTAGAAAGTCCTTTCCTGGACACTGGAAGAAACAACTAGTAATTCAGAGCAAGTAACTATAAGTAAGCCAGAATTGCTAGAGAACGATTGAAAAGTGCTTTTCAACATCAGAATACAGTAAAGAAAGCATTTCGTACAAAGCAGGTTATCTTTGAAAGAGCCAAATGATAACACTTTACAAGGATAGAAAACATCTATACTACATCTGAAACTAGACTTAAAGTGTGATTCAGAGGTAACACAGCGTTTTAGAGTTTCTGAACGTTTCATGAGAATGCAGAAAGGTGTTAGTACATGTGTGTTTTCAAAGTCAGCTAAGATTTTAAGCAGGTGCTTGTAATTGAGAGGAACTCTTCCATTTGCTGTAGAAAGTCCTTTCCTGGACACTGGAAGAAACAACAGGTAATTCAGAGCAAGTAACTATAAGTAAGCCAGAATTGGTAGAGAACCATTGAAAAGTGCTTCTCAACATCAGAAAACAGTAAAGAAAGCATTTCGTACAAAGTAGGTTAACTTTGAAAGAGCCAAATGATAACACTTTACAAGGATAGAAAACATCTATACTACATCTGAAACTACAGTTAAAGTGTGATTCAGAGGTAACACAGCGTTTTAGAGTTTCTCAACGTTTCATGAGAATGCAGCAAGGTGTTAGTACATGTGTGTTTTCAAAGTCAGCTAAGATTTTAAGCAGGTGCTTGTAATTGAGGGGAACTCTTCCATTTGGTGTAGAAAGTCCTTTCCTGGACACTGGAAAAAACAACTAGTAATTCTGAGCAAGTAACTATAAGTAAGCCAGAATTGGTAGAGAACCATTGAAAAGTGCTTCTCAACATCAGAAAACAGTAAAGAAAGCATTTCGTACAAAGCAGGTTAACTTTGAAAGAGCCAAATGATAACACATTACAAGGATAGAAAACATCTATACTACATCCGAAACTAGAGTTAAAGTGTGATTCAGAGATAACACAGCGTTTTAGAGTTTCTCAACGTTTCATGAGAATGCAGCAAGTAGTTAGTACATGTGTGTTTTCAAAGTCAGCTAAGATTTTAAGCAGGTGCTTGTAATTGAGGGGAACTCTTCCATTTGGTGTAGAAAGTCCTTTCCTGGACACTGGAAGAAACAACTAGTAATTCAGAGCAAGTAACTATAAGTAAGCCAGAATTGCTAGAGAACGATTGAAAAGTGCTTTTCAACATCAGAATACAGTAAAGAAAGCATTTCGTACAAAGCAGGTTATCTTTGAAAGAGCCAAATGATAACACTTTACAAGGATAGAAAACATCTATACTACATCTGAAACTAGACTTAAAGTGAGATTCAGAGGTAACACAGTGTTTTAGAGTTTCTCAACGTTTCATTAGAATGCAGAAAGGTGTTAGTACATGTGTGTTTTCAAAGTCAGCTAAGATTTTAAGCAGGTGCTTGTAATTGTGGGGAACTCTTCCATTTGGTGTAGAAAGTCCTTTCCTGGACACTGGAAGAAACAACTAGTAATTCAGAGCAAGTAACTATAAGTAAGCCAGAATTGGTAGAGAACCATTGAAAAGTGCTTCTCAACATCAGAAAACAGTGAAGAAAGCATTTCGTACAAAGTAGGTTAACTTTGAAAGTGCCAAATGATAACACTTTACAAGGATAGAAAACATCTATACTACATCTGAAACTAGAGTTAAAGTGTGATTCAGTGGTAACACAGCGTTTTAGAGTTTCTCAACGTTTCATGAGAATGCAGCAAGTTGTTAGTACATGTGTGTTTTCAAAGTCAGCTAAGATTTTAAGCAGGTGCTTGTAATTGAGGGGAACTCTTCCATTTGGTGTAGAAAGTCCTTTCCTCGACACTGGCAGAAACAACTAGTAATTATGAGCAAGTAACTATAAGTAAGCCAGAATTGGTAGAGAACCATTGAAAAGTGCTTCTCAACATCAGAAAACAGTAAAGAAAGCATTTCGTACAAAGCAGGTTAACTTTGAAAGAGCCAAATGATAACACATTACAAGGATAGAAAACATCTATACGACATCCGAAACTAGAGTTAAAGTGTGATTCAGAGATAACACAGCGTTTTAGAGTTTCTCAATGTTTCATGAGAATGCAGCAAGGTGTTAGTACATGTGTGTTTTCAAAGTCAGCTAAGATTTTAAGCAGGTGCTTGTAATTGAGGGGAACTCTTCCATTTGGTGTAGAAAGTCCTTTCTTGGACACTGGAAGAAACAACTAGTAATTCAGAGCAAGTAACTATAAGTAAGCCAGAATTGGTAGAGAACCATTGAAAAGTGCTTCTCAACATCAGAAAACAGTAAAGAAAGCATTTCGGACAAAGCAGGTTATCTTTGAAAGAGCCAAATGATAACACTTTTCCAGGATAGAAAACATCTATACTACATCTGAAACTAGAGTTAAAGTGTGATTCAGAGGTAACACAGCGTTTTAGAGTTTCTCAACGTTTCATGAGAATGCAGCAAGTAGTTAGTACATGTGTGTTTTCAAAGTCAGCTAAGATTTTAAGCAGGTGCTTGTAATTGAGGGGAACTCTTCAATTTGGTGTAGAAAGCCTGGACACTGGAAGAAACAACTAGTAATTCAGAGCAAGTAACTATAAGTAAGCCAGAATTGGTAGAGAACCATTGAAAAGTGCTTCTCAACATCAGAAAACAGTAAAGAAAGCATTTCGTACAAAGCAGGTTAACGTTGAAAGAGCCAAATGATAACACTTTGCCAGGATAGAAAACATCTATACTACATCTGAAACTAGAGTTAAAGTGTGATTCAGAGGTAACACAGCGTTTTAGAGTTTCTCAACGTTCCATGAGAATGCAGCAAGTTCTTAGTACATGTGTGTTTTCAAAGTCAGCTAAGATTTTAAGCAGGTGCTTGTAATTGAGGGGAACTCTTCCATTTGGTGTAGAAAGTCCTTTCCTCGACACTGGCAGAAACAACTAGTAATTATGAGCAAGTAACTATAAGTAAGCCAGAATTGGTAGAGAACCATTGAAAAGTGCTTCTCAACATCAGAAAACAGTAAAGAAAGCATTTCGTACAAAGCAGGTTAACTTTGAAAGAGCCCAATGATAACACTTTACAAGGATAGAAAACATCTATACTACATCCGAAACTAGAGTTAAAGTGTGATTCAGAGGTAACACAGCGTTTTAGAGTTTCTCAACGTTTCATGAGAATGCAGCAAGGTGTTAGTACATGTGTGTTTTCAAAGTCAGCTAAGATTTTAAGCAGGTGCTTGTAATTGAGGGGAACTCTTCCATTTGGTGTAGAAAGTCCTTTACTGGACACAGGAAAAAACAACTAGTAATTCAGAGCAAGTAACTATAAGTAAGCCAGAATTGGTAGAGAACCATTGAAAAGTGCTTCTCAACATCAGAAAACAGTAAAGAAAGCATTTCGTACAAAGCAGGTTAACTTTGAAAGAGCCAAATGATAACACATTACAAGGATAGAAAACATCTATACTACATCCGAAACTAGAGTTAAAGTGTGATTCAGAGATAACACAGCGTTTTAGAGTTTCTCAACGTTTCATGAGAATGCAGCAAGGTGTTAGTACATGTGTGTTTTCAAAGTCAGCTAAGATTTTAAGCAGGTGCTTGTAATTGAGGGGAACTCTTCCATTTGGTGTAGAAAGTCCTTTCCTGGACACTGGAAGAAACAACTAGTAATTCAGAGCAAGTAACTATAAGTAAGCCAGAATTGCTAGAGAACGATTGAAAAGTGCTTTTCAACATCAGAATACAGTAAAGAAAGCATTTCGTACAAAGCAGGTTAACTTTGAAAGTGCCAAATGATAACACTTTACAAGGATAGAAAACATCTATACTACATCTGAAACTAGAGTTAAAGTGTGATTCAGAGGTAACACAGCGTTTTAGAGTTTCTCAACGTTTCATGAGAATGCAGCAAGTTGTTAGTACATGTGTGTTTTCAAAGTCAGCTAAGATTTTAAGCAGGTGCTTGTAATTGAGTGGAACTCTTCTATTTGGTGTAGAAAGTCCTTTATTGGACACTGGAAAAAACAACTAGTAATTCAGAGCACGTAACTATAAGTAAGCCAGAATTGGTAGAGAACCATTGAAAAGTGCTTCTCAACATCAGAAAACAGTAAAGAAAGCATTTCGTACAAAGCAGGTTAACTTTGAAAGAGCCAAATGATAACACTTTACAAGGATAGAAAACATCTATACTACATCTGAAACTACAGTTAAAGTGTGATTCAGAGGTAACACAGCGTTTTAGAGTTTCTCAACGTTTCATGAGAATGCAGCAAGTTGTTAGTACATGTGTGTTTTCAAAGTCAGCTAAGATTTTAAGCAGGTGCTTGTAATTGAGGGGAACTCTTCCATTTGGTGTAGAAAGTCCTTTACTGGACACTGGAAGAAACAAATAGTAATTCAGAGCAAGTAACTATAAGTAAGCCAGAATTGGTAGAGAACCATTGAAAAGTGCTTCTCAACATCAGAATACAGTAAAGAAAGCGTTTCGTACAAAGCAGGTTATCTTTTGAAAGAGCCAAATGATAACACTTTACAAGGATAGAAAACATCTATAGTACATCTGAAACTAGAGTTAAATTGTGATTCAGAAGTAACAGCGTTTTAGAGTTTCTCAACGTTTCATGAGAATGCAGCAAGGTGTTAGTACATGTGTGTTTTCAAAGTCAGCTAAGATTTTAAGCAGGTGCTTGTAATTGAGGGGAACTCTTCCATTTGGTGTAGAAAGTCCTTTCCTGGACACTGGAAGAAACAACTAGTAATTCAGAACAAGTAACTCTAAGTAAGCCAGAATTGGTAGAGCACCATTGAAAAGTGCTTCTCAACATCAGAAAACAGTAAAGAAAGCATTTCGTACAAAGTAGGTTAACTTTGAAAGTGCCAAATGATAACACTTTACAAGGATAGAAAACATCTATGCTACATCTGAAACTAGAGTTAAAGTGTGATTCAGAGGTAACACAGCGTTTTAGAGTTTCTCAACGTTTCATGATAATGCAGCAAGTTGTTAGTACATGTGTGTTTTGAAAGTCAGCTAAGATTTTAAGCAGGTGCTTGTAATTGAGTGGAACTCTTCCATTTGGTGTAGAAAGTCCTTTCCTGGACACTTGAAGAAACAACTAGTAATTCAGAGTAAGTAACTATAAGTAAGCCAAAATTGCTAGAGAACGATTGAAAAGTGCTTTTCAACATCAGAATACAGTAAAGAAAGCATTTCGTACAAAGCAGGTTGGTTATCTTTGAAAGAGCCAAATGATAACACTTTACCAGGATAGAAAACATCTATACTACATCTGAAACTAGACTTAAAGTGTGATTCAGAGGTAACACAGCGTTTTAGAGTTTCTCAACGTTTCATGAGAATGCAGCAAGTTGTTAGTACATGTGTGTTTTCAAAGTCAGCTAAGATTTTAAGCAGGTGCTTGTAATTGAGGGGAACTCTTCCATTTGGTGTAGAAAGTCCTTTCCTGGACACTGGAAGAAACAACTAGTAATTCAGAGCAAGTAACTATAAGTAAGCCAGAATTGCTAGAGAACGATTGAAAAGTGCTTTTCAACATCAGAATACAGTAAAGAAAGCATTTCGTACAAAGCAGGTTATCTTTGAAAGAGCCAAATGATAACACTTTACAAGGATAGAAAACATCTATACTACATCTGAAACTAGACTTAAAGTGTGATTCAGAGGTAACACAGCGTTTTAGAGTTTCTGAACGTTTCATGAGAATGCAGAAAGGTGTTAGTACATGTGTGTTTTCAAAGTCAGCTAAGATTTTAAGCAGGTGCTTGTAATTGAGAGGAACTCTTCCATTTGCTGTAGAAAGTCCTTTCCTGGACACTGGAAGAAACAACAGGTAATTCAGAGCAAGTAACTATAAGTAAGCCAGAATTGGTAGAGAACCATTGAAAAGTGCTTCTCAACATCAGAAAACAGTAAAGAAAGCATTTCGTACAAAGTAGGTTAACTTTGAAAGAGCCAAATGATAACACTTTACAAGGATAGAAAACATCTATACTACATCTGAAACTACAGTTAAAGTGTGATTCAGAGGTAACACAGCGTTTTAGAGTTTCTCAACGTTTCATGAGAATGCAGCAAGGTGTTAGTACATGTGTGTTTTCAAAGTCAGCTAAGATTTTAAGCAGGTGCTTGTAAGTGAGGGGAACTCTTCCATTTGGTGTAGAAAGTCCTTTCCTGGACACTGGAAAAAACAACTAGTAATTCTGAGCAAGTAACTATAAGTAAGCCAGAATTGGTAGAGAACCATTGAAAAGTGCTTCTCAACATCAGAAAACAGTAAAGAAAGCATTTCGTACAAAGCAGGTTAACTTTGAAAGAGCCAAATGATAACACATTACAAGGATAGAAAACATCTATACTACATCCGAAACTAGAGTTAAAGTGTGATTCAGAGATAACACAGCGTTTTAGAGTTTCTCAACGTTTCATGAGAATGCAGCAAGTAGTTAGTACATGTGTGTTTTCAAAGTCAGCTAAGATTTTAAGCAGGTGCTTGTAATTGAGGGGAACTCTTCCATTTGGTGTAGAAAGTCCTTTCCTGGACACTGGAAGAAACAACTAGTAATTCAGAGCAAGTAACTATAAGTAAGCCAGAATTGCTAGAGAACGATTGAAAAGTGCTTTTCAACATCAGAATACAGTAAAGAAAGCATTTCGTACAAAGCAGGTTATCTTTGAAAGAGCCAAATGATAACACTTTACAAGGATAGAAAACATCTATACTACATCTGAAACTAGACTTAAAGTGAGATTCAGAGGTAACACAGTGTTTTAGAGTTTCTCAACGTTTCATTAGAATGCAGAAAGGTGTTAGTACATGTGTGTTTTCAAAGTCAGCTAAGATTTTAAGCAGGTGCTTGTAATTGTGGGGAACTCTTCCATTTGGTGTAGAAAGTCCTTTCCTGGACACTGGAAGAAACAACTAGTAATTCAGAGCAAGTAACTATAAGTAAGCCAGAATTGGTAGAGAACCATTGAAAAGTGCTTCTCAACATCAGAAAACAGTGAAGAAAGCATTTCGTACAAAGTAGGTTAACTTTGAAAGTGCCAAATGATAACACTTTACAAGGATAGAAAACATCTATACTACATCTGAAACTAGAGTTAAAGTGTGATTCAGTGGTAACACAGCGTTTTAGAGTTTCTCAACGTTTCATGAGAATGCAGCAAGTTGTTAGTACATGTGTGTTTTCAAAGTCAGCTAAGATTTTAAGCAGGTGCTTGTAACTGAGGGGAACTCTTCCATTTGGTGTAGAAAGTCCTTTCCTCGACACTGGCAGAAACAACTAGTAATTATGAGCAAGTAACTATAAGTAAGCCAGAATTGGTAGAGAACCATTGAAAAGTGCTTCTCAACATCAGAAAACAGTAAAAAGAAAGCATTTCGTACAAAGCAGGTTAACTTTGAAAGAGCCAAATGATAACACATTACAAGGATAGAAAACATCTATACGACATCCGAAACTAGAGTTAAAGTGTGATTCAGAGATAACACAGCGTTTTAGAGTTTCTCAATGTTTCATGAGAATGCAGCAAGGTGTTAGTACATGTGTGTTTTCAAAGTCAGCTAAGATTTTAAGCAGGTGCTTGTAATTGAGGGGAACTCTTCCATTTGGTGTAGAAAGTCCTTTCTTGGACACTGGAAGAAACAACTAGTAATTCAGAGCAAGTAACTATAAGTAAGCCAGAATTGGTAGAGAACCATTGAAAAGTGCTTCTCAACATCAGAAAACAGTAAAGAAAGCATTTCGTACAAAGCAGGTTAACTTTGAAAGAGCCAAATGATAACACTTTTCCAGGATAGAAAACATCTATACTACATCTGAAACTAGAGTTAAAGTGTGATTCAGAGGTAACACAGCGTTTTAGAGTTTCTCAACGTTTCATGAGAATGCAGCAAGTAGTTAGTACATGTGTGTTTTCAAAGTCAGCTAAGATTTTAAGCAGGTGCTTGTAATTGAGGGGAACTCTTCAATTTGGTGTAGAAAGCCTGGACACTGGAAGAAACAACTAGTAATTCAGAGCAAGTAACTATAAGTAAGCCAGAATTGGTAGAGAACCATTGAAAAGTGCTTCTCAACATCAGAAAACAGTAAAGAAAGCATTTCGTACAAAGCAGGTTAACGTTGAAAGAGCCAAATGATAACACTTTGCCAGGATAGAAAACATCTATACTACATCTGAAACTAGAGTTAAAGTGTGATTCAGAGGTAACACAGCGTTTTAGAGTTTCTCAACGTTCCATGAGAATGCAGCAAGTTCTTAGTACATGTGTGTTTTCAAAGTCAGCTAAGATTTTAAGCAGGTGCTTGTAATTGAGGGGAACTCTTCCATTTGGTGTAGAAAGTCCTTTCCTCGACACTGGCAGAAACAACTAGTAATTATGAGCAAGTAACTATAAGTAAGCCAGAATTGGTAGAGAACCATTGAAAAGTGCTTCTCAACATCAGAAAACAGTAAAGAAAGCATTTCGTACAAAGCAGGTTAACTTTGAAAGAGCCCAATGATAACACTTTACAAGGATAGAAAACATCTATACTACATCCGAAACTAGAGTTAAAGTGTGATTCAGAGGTAACACAGCGTTTTAGAGTTTCTCAACGTTTCATGAGAATGCAGCAAGGTGTTAGTACATGTGTGTTTTCAAAGTCAGCTAAGATTTTAAGCAGGTGCTTGTAATTGAGGGGAACTCTTCCATTTGGTGTAGAAAGTCCTTTACTGGACACAGGAAAAAACAACTAGTAATTCAGAGCAAGTAACTATAAGTAAGCCAGAATTGGTAGAGAACCATTGAAAAGTGCTTCTCAACATCAGAAAACAGTAAAGAAAGCATTTCGTACAAAGCAGGTTAACTTTGAAAGAGCCAAATGATAACACATTACAAGGATAGAAAACATCTATACTACATCCGAAACTAGAGTTAAAGTGTGATTCAGAGATAACACAGCGTTTTAGAGTTTCTCAACGTTTCATGAGAATGCAGCAAGGTGTTAGTACATGTGTGTTTTCAAAGTCAGCTAAGATTTTAAGCAGGTGCTTGTAATTGAGGGGAACTCTTCCATTTGGTGTAGAAAGTCCTTTCCTGGACACTGGAAGAAACAACTAGTAATTCAGAGCAAGTAACTATAAGTAAGCCAGAATTGCTAGAGAACGATTGAAAAGTGCTTTTCAACATCAGAATACAGTAAAGAAAGCATTTCGTACAAAGCAGGTTAACTTTGAAAGTGCCAAATGATAACACTTTACAAGGATAGAAAACATCTATACTACATCTGAAACTAGAGTTAAAGTGTGATTCAGAGGTAACACAGCGTTTTAGAGTTTCTCAACGTTTCATGAGAATGCAGCAAGTTGTTAGTACATGTGTGTTTTCAAAGTCAGCTAAGATTTTAAGCAGGTGCTTGTAATTGAGTGGAACTCTTCTATTTGGTGTAGAAAGTCCTTTATTGGACACTGGAAAAAACAACTAGTAATTCAGAGCACGTAACTATAAGTAAGCCAGAATTGGTAGAGAACCATTGAAAAGTGCTTCTCAACATCAGAAAACAGTAAAGAAAGCATTTCGTACAAAACAGGTTAACTTTGAAAGAGCCAAATGATAACACTTTACAAGGATAGAAAACATCTATACTACATCTGAAACTACAGTTAAAGTGTGATTCAGAGGTAACACAGCGTTTTAGAGTTTCTCAACGTTTCATGAGAATGCAGCAAGTTGTTAGTACATGTGTGTTTTCAAAGTCAGCTAAGATTTTAAGCAGGTGCTTGTAATTGAGGGGAACTCTTCCATTTGGTGTAGAAAGTCCTTTACTGGACACTGGAAGAAACAAATAGTAATTCAGAGCAAGTAACTATAAGTAAGCCAGAATTGGTAGAGAACCATTGAAAAGTGCTTCTCAACATCAGAATACAGTAAAGAAAGCGTTTCGTACAAAGCAGGTTATCTTTTGAAAGAGCCAAATGATAACACTTTACAAGGATAGAAAACATCTATAGTACATCTGAAACTAGAGTTAAATTGTGATTCAGAAGTAACAGCGTTTTAGAGTTTCTCAACGTTTCATGAGAATGCAGCAAGGTGTTAGTACATGTGTGTTTTCAAAGTCAGCTAAGATTTTAAGCAGGTGCTTGTAATTGAGGGGAACTCTTCCATTTGGTGTAGAAAGTCCTTTCCTGGACACTGGAAGAAACAACTAGTAATTCAGAACAAGTAACTCTAAGTAAGCCAGAATTGGTAGAGCACCATTGAAAAGTGCTTCTCAACATCAGAAAACAGTAAAGAAAGCATTTCGTACAAAGTAGGTTAACTTTGAAAGTGCCAAATGATAACACTTTACAAGGATAGAAAACATCTATGCTACATCTGAAACTAGAGTTAAAGTGTGATTCAGAGGTAACACAGCGTTTTAGAGTTTCTCAACGTTTCATGATAATGCAGCAAGTTGTTAGTACATGTGTGTTTTGAAAGTCAGCTAAGATTTTAAGCAGGTGCTTGTAATTGAGTGGAACTCTTCCATTTGGTGTAGAAAGTCCTTTCCTGGACACTTGAAGAAACAACTAGTAATTCAGAGTAAGTAACTATAAGTAAGCCAAAATTGCTAGAGAACGATTGAAAAGTGCTTTTCAACATCAGAATACAGTAAAGAAAGCATTTCGTACAAAGCAGGTTGGTTATCTTTGAAAGAGCCAAATGATAACACTTTACAAGGATAGAAAACATCTATACTACATCTGAAACTAGACTTAAAGTGTGATTCAGAGGTAACACAGCGTTTTAGAGTTTCTCAACGTTTCATGAGAATGCAGCAAGTTGTTAGTACATGTGTGTTTTCAAAGTCAGCTAAGATTTTAAGCAGGTGCTTGTAATTGAGGGGAACTCTTCCATTTGGTGTAGAAAGTCCTTTCCTGGACACTGGAAGAAACATCTAGTAATTCAGAGCAAGTAAAAGAAGTAAGCCAGAATTGCTAGAGAACCATTGAAAAGTGCTTCTCAACATCAGAAAACAGTAAAGAAAGCATTTCGTACAAAGCAGGTTATCTTTGAAAGAGCCAAATGATAACACTTTAAAAGGATAGAAAACATCTATACTACATCTGAAACTATAGTTAAAGTGTGATTCCGAGGTAACACAGCGTTTTAGAGTTTCTCAACGTGTCATGAGAATGCAGCAAGGTGTTAGCACATGTGTGTTTTCAAAGTCAGCTAAGATTTTAAGCAGGTGCTTGTAATTGAGGGGAACTCTTCCATTTGGTGTAGAAAGTCCTTTCCTGAACACTGGAAGAAACAACTAGTAATTCAGAGCAAGTAACTATAAGTAATCCAGAATTGGTAGAGAACCATTGAAAAGTGCTTCTCAACATCAGAATACAGTAAAGAAAGCATTTCGTACAAAGCAGGTTATCTTTTGAAAGAGCCAAATGATAACACTTTACAAGGATAGAAAACATCTATAGTACATCTGAAACTAGAGTTAAATTGTGATTCAGAAGTAACAGCGTTTTAGAGTTTCTCAACGTTTCATGAGAATGCAGCAAGGTGTTAGTACATGTGTGTTTTCAAAGTCAGCTAAGATTTTAAGCAGGTGCTTGTAATTGAGTGGAACTCTTCCATTTGGTGTAGAAAGTCCTTTCCTGGACACTTGAAGAAACAACTAGTAATTCAGAGTAAGTAACTATAAGTAAGCCAAAATTGCTAGAGAACGATTGAAAAGTGCTTTTCAACATCAGAATACAGTAAAGAAAGCATTTCGAACAAAGCAGGTTATCTTTGAAAGAGCCAAATGATAACACTTTACAAGGATAGAAAACATCTATACTACATCTGAAACTAGACTTAAAGTGTGATTCAGAGGTAACACAGCGTTTTAGAGTTTCTCAACGTTTCATGAGAATGCAGCAAGTTGTTAGTACATGTGTGTTTTCAAAGTCAGCTAAGATTTTAAGCAGGTGCTTGTAATTGAGGGGAACTCTTCCATTTGGTGTAGAAAGTCCTTTCCTGGACACTGGAAGAAACATCTAGTAATTCAGAGCAAGTAAAAGAAGTAAGCCAGAATTGCTAGAGAACCATTGAAAAGTGCTTCTCAACATCAGAAAACAGTAAAGAAAGCATTTCGTACAAAGCAGGTTATCTTTGAAAGAGCCAAATGATAACACTTTAAAAGGATAGAAAACATCTATACTACATCTGAAACTAGAGTTAAAGTGTGATTCCGAGGTAACACAGCGTTTTAGAGTTTCTCAACGTGTCATGAGAATGCAGCAAGGTGTTAGCACATGTGTGTTTTCAAAGTCAGCTAAGATTTTAAGCAGGTGCTTGTAATTGAGGGGAACTCTTCCATTTGGTGTAGAAAGTCCTTTCCTGAACACTGGAAGAAACAACTAGTAATTCAGAGCAAGTAACTATAAGTAATCCAGAATTGCTAGAGAACCATTGAAAAGTGCTTCTCAACATCAGAATACAGTAAAGAAAGCATTTCGTACAAAGCAGGTTATCTTTTGAAAGAGCCAAATGATAACACTTTACAAGGATAGAAAACATCTATAGTACATCTGAAAAGAGAGTTAAATTGTGATTCAGAAGTAACAGCGTTTTAGAGTTTCTCAACGTTTCATGAGAATGCAGCAAGGTGTTAGTACATGTGTGTTTTCAAAGTCAGCTAAGATTTTAAGCAGGTGCTTGTAATTGAGGGGAACTCTTCCATTTGGTGTAGAAAGTCCTTTCCTGGACACTGGAAGAAACAACTAGTAATTCAGAGCAAGTAACTATAAGTAAGCCAGAATTGCTAGAGAACGATTGAAAAGTGCTTTTCAACATCAGAATACAGTAAAGAAAGCATTTCGTACAAAGCAGGTTATCTTTGAAAGAGCCAAATGATAACACTTTACAAGGATAGAAAACATCTATACTACATCTGAAACTAGACTTAAAGTGAGATTCAGAGGTAACACAGCGTTTTAGAGTTTCTCAACGTTTCATGAGAATGCAGAAAGGTGTTAGTACATGTGTGTTTTCAAAGTCAGCTAAGATTTTAAGCAGGTGCTTGTAATTGAGGGGAACTCTTCCATTTGGTGTAGAAAGTCCTTTCCTGGACACTGGAAGAAACAACTAGTAATTCAGAGCAAGTAACTATAAGTAAGCCAGAATTGCTAGAGAACCATTGAAAAGTGCTTCTCAACATCAGAAAACAGTAAAGAAAGCATTTCGTACAAAGTAGGTTAACTTTGAAAGTGCCAAATGATAACACTTTACAAGGATAGAAAACATCTATGCTACATCTGAAACTAGAGTTAAAGTGTGATTCAGAGGTAACACAGCGTTTTAGAGTTTCTCAACGTTTCATGATAATGCAGCAAGTTGTTAGTACATGTGTGTTTTGAAAGTCAGCTAAGATTTTAAGCAGGTGCTTGTAATTGAGTGGAACTCTTCCATTTGGTGTAGAAAGTCCTTTCCTGGACACTTGAAGAAACAACTAGTAATTCAGAGTAAGTAACTATAAGTAAGCCAAAATTGCTAGAGAACGATTGAAAAGTGCTTTTCAACATCAGAATACAGTAAAGAAAGCATTTCGAACAAAGCAGGTTATCTTTGAAAGAGCCAAATGATAACACTTTACAAGGATAGAAAACATCTATACTACATCTGAAACTAGACTTAAAGTGTGATTCAGAGGTAACACAGCGTTTTAGAGTTTCTCAACGTTTCATGAGAATGCAGCAAGTTGTTAGTACATGTGTGTTTTCAAAGTCAGCTAAGATTTTAAGCAGGTGCTTGTAATTGAGGGGAACTCTTCCATTTGGTGTAGAAAGTCCTTTCCTGGACACTGGAAGAAACATCTAGTAATTCAGAGCAAGTAAAAGAAGTAAGCCAGAATTGCTAGAGAACCATTGAAAAGTGCTTCTCAACATCAGAAAACAGTAAAGAAAGCATTTCGTACAAAGCAGGTTATCTTTGAAAGAGCCAAATGATAACACTTTAAAAGGATAGAAAACATCTATACTACATCTGAAACTAGAGTTAAAGTGTGATTCCGAGGTAACACAGCGTTTTAGAGTTTCTCAACGTGTCATGAGAATGCAGAAAGGTGTTAGCACATGTGTGTTTTCAAAGTCAGCTAAGATTTTAAGCAGGTGCTTGTAATTGAGGGGAACTCTTCCATTTGGTGTAGAAAGTCCTTTCCTGAACACTGGAAGAAACAACTAGTAATTCAGAGCAAGTAACTATAAGTAATCCAGAATTGCTAGAGAACCATTGAAAAGTGCTTCTCAACATCAGAATACAGTAAAGAAAGCATTTCGTACAAAGCAGGTTATCTTTTGAAAGAGCCAAATGATAACACTTTACAAGGATAGAAAACATCTATAGTACATCTGAAACTAGAGTTAAATTGTGATTCAGAAGTAACAGCGTTTTAGAGTTTCTCAATGTTTCATGAGAATGCAGCAAGGTGTTAGTACATGTGTGTTTTCAAAGTCAGCTAAGATTTTAAGCAGGTGCTTGTAATTGAGGGGAACTCTTCCATTTGGTGTAGAAAGTCCTTTCCTGGACACTGGAAGAAACAACTAGTAATTCAGAGCAAGTAACTATAAGTAAGCCAGAATTGCTAGAGAACGATTGAAAAGTGCTTTTCAACATCAGAATACAGTAAAGAAAGCATTTCGTACAAAGCAGGTTATCTTTGAAAGAGCCAAATGATAACACTTTACAAGGATAGAAAACATCTATACTACATCTGAAACTAGACTTAAAGTGAGATTCAGAGGTAACACAGCGTTTTAGAGTTTCTCAACGTTTCATGAGAATGCAGAAAGGTGTTAGTACATGTGTGTTTTCAAAGTCAGCTAAGATTTTAAGCAGGTGCTTGTAATTGAGGGGAACTCTTCCATTTGGTGTAGAAAGTCCTTTCCTGGACACTGGAAGAAACAACTAGTAATTCAGAGCAAGTAACTATAAGTAAGCCAGAATTGCTAGAGAACCATTGAAAAGTGCTTCTCAACATCAGAAAACAGTAAAGAAAGCATTTCGTACAAAGTAGGTTAACTTTGAAAGTGCCAAATGATAACACTTTACAAGGATAGAAAACATCTATACTACATCTGAAACTAGAGTTAAAGTGTGATTCAGAGGTAACACAGCGTTTTAGAGTTTCTCAACGTTTCATGAGAATGCAGCAAGTTGTTAGTACATGTGTGTTTTCAAAGTCAGCTAAGATTTTAAGCAGGTGCTTGTAATTGAGTGGAACTCTTCTATTTGGTGTAGAAAGTCCTTTACTGGACACTGGAAAAAACAACTAGTAATTCAGAGCACGTAACTATAAGTAAGCCAGAATTGGTAGAGAACCATTGAAAAGTGCTTCTCAACATCAGAAAACAGTAAAGAAAGCATTTCGTACAAAGCAGGTTAACTTTGAAAGAGCCAAATGATAACACTTTACAAGGATAGAAAACATCTATACTACATCTGAAACTAGAGTTAAAGTGTGATTCAGAGGTAACACAGCGTTTTAGAGTTTCTCAACGTTTCATGAGAATGCAGGAAGGTGTTAGTACATGTGTGTTTTCAAAGTCAGCTAAGATTTTAAGCAGGTGCTTTTAATTGAGGGGAACTCTTCCATTTGGTGTAGAAAGTCCTTTCCTGGACACTGGAAGAAACAACTAGTAATTCAGAGCAAGTAACTATAAGTAAGCCAGAATTGCTAGAGAACGATTGAAAAGTGCTTTTCAACATCAGAATACAGTAAAGAAAGCATTTCGTACAAAGCAGGTTATCTTTGAAAGAGCCAAATGATAACACTTTACAAGGATAGAAAACATCTATACTACATCTGAAACTAGACTTAAAGTGTGATTCAGAGGTAACACAGCGTTTTAGAGTTTCTCAACGTTTCATGAGAATGCAGAAAGGTGTTAGTACATGTGTGTTTTCAAAGTCAGCTAAGATTTTAAGCAGGTGCTTGTAATTGAGGGGAACTCTTCCATTTGGTGAAGAAAGTCCTTTCCTGGACACTGGAAGAAACAAATAGTAATTCAGAGCAAGTAACTATAAGTAAGCCAGTATTGGTAGAGAACCATTGAAAAGTGATTCTCAACATCAGAAAACAGTAAAGAAAGCATTTCGAACAAAGTAGGTTAACTTTGAAAGAGCCAAATGATAACACTTTACAAGGATAGAAAACATCTATACTACATCTGAAACTACAGTTAAAGTGTGATTCAGAGGTAACACAGCGTTTTAGAGTTTCTCAAAGTTTCATGAGAATGCAGCAAGTTGTTAGTACATGTGTGTTTTCAAAGTCAGCTAAGATTTTAAGCAGGTGCTTGTAATTGAGGGGAACTCTTCCATTTGGTGTAGAAAGTCCTTTACTGGACACTGGAAGAAACAAATAGTAATTCAGAGCAAGTAACTATAAGTAAGCCAGAATTGGTAGAGAACCATTGAAAAGTGCTTCTCAACATCAGAATACAGTAAAGAAAGCATTTCGTACAAAGCAGGTTATCTTTTGAAAGAGCCAAATGATAACACTTTACAAGGATAGAAAACATCTATAGTACATCTGAAACTAGAGTTATATTGTGATTCAGAAGTAACAGCATTTTAGAGTTTCTCAACGTTTCATGAGAATGCAGCAAGCTGTTAGTATATGTGTGTTTTCAAAGTCAGCTAAGATTTTAAGCAGGTGCTTGTAATTGAGGGGAACTCTTCCATTTGGTGTAGAAAGTCCTTTACTGGACACTGGAAGAAACAACTAGTAATTCAGAGCAAATAACTATACGTAAGCCAGAATTGCTAGAGAACCATTGAAAAGTGCTTCTCAACATCAGAATACAGTAAGGAAAGCATTTCGTACAAAGCAGATTGTCTTTTGAAAGAGCCAAATGATAACACTTTAAAAGGATAGAAAACATCTATACTACATCTGAAACTAGAGTTAAAGTGTGATTCAGAGGTAACACAGCGTTTTAGAGTTTCTCAACGTTTCATGAGAATGCAGCAAGGTGTTAGTACATGTGTGTTTTCAAAGTCAGCTAAGATTTTAAGCAGGTGCTTGTAATTGAGGAAACTCTTCCATTTGGTGTAGAAAGTCCTTTAATGAACACTGGAAGAAACAACTAGTAATTCAGAGCAAGTAACTATAAGTAAGCCAGAATTGCTAGAGAACCATTGAAAAGTGCTTCTCAACATCAGAAAACAATAAAGAAAGCATTTCGTACAAAGCAGGTTATCTTTGAAAGAGCCAAGTGATAACATTTTACAAGGATAGAAAACATCTATACTACATCTGAAACTAGAGTTAAAGTGTGATTCAGAGGTAACACAGCGTTTTAGAGTTTCTCAACGTTTCATGAGAATGCAGCAAGCTGTTAGTACATGTGTGTTTTCAAAGTCAGCTAAGATTTTAAGCAGGTGCTTGTAATTGAGGGGAACTCTTCCATTTGGTGTAGAAAGTCCTTTACTGGACACTGGAAGAAACAACTAGTAATTCAGAGCAAATAAGTATACGTAAGCCAGAATTGCTAGAGAACCATTGAAAAGTGCTTCTCAACATCAGAAAACAGTAAAGAAAGCATTTCGTACAAAGCAGGTTATCTTTGAAAGAGCCAAGTGATAACACTTTACAAGGATAGAAAACATCTATACTACATCTGAAACTAGAGTTAAAGTGTGATTCAGAGGTAACACAGCGTTATAGAGTTTCTCAACGTTTCATGAGAATGCAGCAAGTTGGTAGTACATGTGTGTTTTCAAAGTCAGCTAAGATTTTAAGCAGGTGCTTGGAATTGAGGGGAACTCTTCCATTTGGTGTAGAAAGTCCTTTCCTGGACACTGGAAGAAACAACTAGTAATTCAGAGCAAGTAAAAGAAGTAAGCCAGAATTGCTAGAGAACCATTGAAAAGTGCTTCTCAACATCAGAAAACAGTAAAGAAAGCATTTCGTACAAAGCAGGTTATCTTTGAAAGAGCCAAATGATAACACTTTAAAAGGATAGAAAACATCTATACTACATCTGAAACTAGAGTTAAAGTGTGATTCCGAGGTAACACAGCATTTTAGAGTTTCTCAACATTTCATGAGAATGCAGCAAGGTGTTAGTACATGTGTGTTTTCAAAGTCAGCTAAGATTTTAAGCAGGTGCTTGTAATTGAGGGGAACTCTTCCATTTGGTGTAGAAAGTCCTTTCCTGGACACTGGAAGAAACAACTAGTAATTCAGAGCAAGTAACTCTAAGTAATCCAGAATTGCTAGAGAACCATTGAAAAGTGCTTCTCAACATCAGAATACAGTAAAGAAAGCATTTCGTACAAAGCAGGTTATCTTTTGAAAGAGCCAAATGATAACACTTTACAAGGATAGAAAACATCTATAGTACATCTGAAACTAGAGTTAAATTGTGATTCAGAGGTAACAGCATTTTAGAGTTTCTCAACGTTTCATGACAATGCAGCAAGCTGTTAGTACATGTGTGTTTTCAAAGTCAGCTAAGATTTTAAGCAGGTGCTTGTAATTGAGGGGAACTCTTCCATTTGGTGTAGAAAGTCCTTTCCTGGACACTGGAAGAAACAACTAGTAATTCAGAGCAAGTAACTATAAGTAAGCCAGAATTGCTAGAGAACCATTGAAAAGTGCTTCTCAACATCAGAATACAGTAAAGAAAGCATTTCGTACAAAGCAGATTGTCTTTTGAAAGAGCCAAATGATAACACTTTAAAAGGATAGAAAACATCTATACTACATCTGAAACTAGAGTTAAAGTGTGATTCAGAGGTAACACATCGTTATAGAGTTTCTCTACGTTTCATGAGAATGCAGCAAGTTGTTAGTACATGTGTGTTTTCAAAGTCAGCTAAGATTTTAAGCAGGTGCTTGTAATTGAGGGGAACTCTTCGATTTGGTGTAGAAAGTCCTTTCCTGGACACTGGAAGAAACAACGAGTAATTCAGAGCAAGTTAAAGAAGTAAGCCAGAATTGCTAGAGAACCATTGAAAAGTGCTTCTCAACATCAGAAAACACTAAAGAAAGCATTTCGTACAAAGCAGGTTATCTTTGAAAGAGCCAAATGATAACACTTTTAAAGGATAGAAAACATCTATACTACATCTGAAACTAGGGTTAAAGTGTTATTCCGAGGTAACACAGCGTTTTAGAGTTTCTAAACATTACATGAGAATGCAGCAAGTTGTTAGTACATGTGTGTTTTCAAAGTCAGCTAAGATTTTAAGCAGGTGCTTGTAATTGAGGGGAACTCTTCCATTTGGTGTAGAAAGTCCTTTCCTGGACACTGGAAGAAACAACTAGTAATTCAGAGCAAGTAACTATAAGTAAGCCAGAATTGCTAGAGAACCATTGAAAAGTGCTTCTCAACATCAGAATACAGTAAAGAAAGCATTTCGTACAAAGCAGATTGTCTTTTGAAAGAGCCAAATGATAACACTTTAAAAGGATAGAAAACATCTATACTACATCTGAAACTAGAGTTAAAGTGTGATTCAGAGGTAACACAGCGTTTTAGAGTTAATCAACGTTTCATGAGAATGCAGCAAGGTGTTAGTACATGTGTGTTTTCAAAGTCAGCTAAGATTTTAAGCAGGTGCTTGTAATTGAGGGGAACTCTTCCATTTGGTGTAGAAAGTCCTTTAATGAACACTGGAAGAAACAACTAGTAATTCAGAGCAAGTAAAAGAAGTAAGCCAGAATTGCTAGAGAACCATTGAAAAGTGCTTCTCAACATCAGAAAAAACTAAAGAAAGCATTTCGTACAAAGCAGGTTATCTTTGAAAGAGCCAAATGGTAACACTTTAAAAGGATAGAAAACATCTATACTACATCTGAAACTAGGGTTAAAGTGTGATTCTGAGGTAACACAGCGTTTTAGAGTTTCTAAACATTACATGAGAATGCAGCAAGTTGTTAGTACATGTGTGTTTTCAAAGTCAGCTAAGATTTTAAGCAGGTGCTTGTAATTGAGGGGAACTCTTCCATTTGGTTTAGAAAGTCCTTTAATGAACACTGGAAGAAACAACTAGTAATTCAGAGCAAGTAACTATAAGTAAGCCAGAATTGCTAGAGAACCATTGAAAAGTGCTTCTCAACATCAGAATACAGTAAAGAAAGCATTTCGTATAAAGCAGGTTATCTTTTGAAAGAGCCAAATGAAAACAGTTTACAAGGATGGAAAACATCTATAGTACATCTGAAACTAGAGTTAAATTGTGATTCAGAGGTAACACCATTTTAGAGTTTCTCAACGTTTCATGAGAATGCAGCAAGGTGTTAGTACATGTGTGTTTTCAAAGTCAGCTAAGATTTTAAGCAGGTGCTTGTAATTGAGGGGAACTCTTCCATTTGGTGTAGAAAGTCCTTTCCTGGACACTGGAAGAAACAACTAGTAATTCAGAGCAAGTAACTATAAGTAAGCCAGAATTGGTAGAGAACCATTGAAAAGTGCTTCTCAACATCAGAAAACAGTAAAGAAAGCATTTCGTACAAAGCAGGTTAACTTTGAAAGAGCCAAATGATAACACTTTGCCAGGATGGAAAACATCTATACTACATCTGAAACTAGAGTTAAAGTGTGATTCAGAGGTAACACAGCGTTTTAGAGTTTCTCATCGTTCCATGAGAATGCAGCAAGTTCTTAGTACATGTGTGTTTTCAAATTCAGCTAAGATTTTAAGCAGGTGCTTGTAATTGAGGGGAACTCTTCCATTTGGTGTAGAAAGTCCTTTCCTCGACACTGGCAGAAACAACTAGTAATTATGAGCAAGTAACTATAAGTAAGACAGAATTGGTAGAGAACCATTGAAAAGTGCTTCTCAACATCAGAAAACAGTAAAGAAAGCATTTCGTACAAAGCAGGTTAACTTTGAAAGAGCCCAATGATAACACTTTACAAGGATAGAAAACATCTATACTACATCCGAAACTAGAGTTAAAGTGTGATTCAGAGGTAACACAGCGTTTTAGAGTTTCTCAACGTTTCATGAGAATGCAGCAAGGTGTTAGTACATGTGTGTTTTCAAAGTCAGCTAAGATTTTAAGCAGGTGCTTGTAATTGAGGGGAACTCTTCCATTTGGTGTAGAAAGTCCTTTCCTGGACACTGGAAGAAACAACTAGTAATTCAGAGCAAGTAACTATAAGTAAGCCAGAATTGCTAGAGAATGATTGAAAAGTGCTTTTCAACATCAGAATACAGTAAAGAAAGCATTTCGTACAAAGAAGGTTATATTTGAAAGAGCCAAATGATAACACTTTACAAGGATAGAAAACATCTATACTATATCTGAAACTAGACTTAAAGTGTGATTCAGAGGTAACACAGCGTTTTAGAGTTTCTCAACGTTTCATGAGAATGCAGAAAGGTGTTAGTACATGTGTGTTTTCAAAGTCAGCTAAGATTTTAAGCAGGTGCTTGTAATTGAGGGGAACTCTTCCATTTGGTGTAGAAAGTCCTTTCCTGGACACTGGAAGAAACAACTAGTAATTCAGAGCAAGTAACTATAAGTAAGCCAGAATTGCTAGAGAACGATTGAAAAGTGCTTTTCAACATCAGAATACAGTAAAGAAAGCATTTCGTACAAAGCAGGTTATCTTTGAAAGAGCCAAATGATAACACTTTACAAGGATAGAAAACATCTATACTACATCTGAAACTAGACTTAAAGTGTGATTCAGAGGTAACACAGCGTTTTAGAGTTTCTGAACGTTTCATGAGAATGCAGAAAGGTGTTAGTACATGTGTGTTTTCAAAGTCAGCTAAGATTTTAAGCAGGTGCTTGTAATTGAGAGGAACTCTTCCATTTGGTGTAGAAAGTCCTTTCCTGGACACTGGAAGAAACAACAGGTAATTCAGAGCAAGTAACTATAAGTAAGCCAGAATTGGTAGAGAACCATTGAAAAGTGCTTCTCAACATCAGAAAACAGTAAAGAAAGCATTTCGTACAAAGTAGGTTAACTTTGAAAGAGCCAAATGATAACACTTTACAAGGATAGAAAACATCTATACTACATCTGAAACTAGACTTAAAGTGTGATTCAGAGATAACACAGCGTTTTAGAGTTTCTCAACGTTTCATGAGAATGCAGCAAGTAGTTAGTACATGTGTGTTTTCAAAGTCAGCTAAGATTTTAAGCAGGTGCTTGTAATTGAGGGGAACTCTTCAATTTGGTGTAGAAAGCCTGGACACTGGAAGAAACAACTAGTAATTCAGAGCAAGTAACTATAAGTAAGCCAGAATTGGTAGAGAACCATTGAAAAGTGCTTCTCAACATCAGAAAACAGTAAAGAAAGCATTTCGTACAAAGCAGGTTAACTTTGAAAGAGCCAAATGATAACACTTTGCCAGGATAGAAAACATCTATACTACATCTGAAACTAGAGTTAAAGTGTGATTCAGAGGTAACACAGCGTTTTAGAGTTTCTCAACGTTCCATGAGAATGCAGCAAGTTCTTAGTACATGTGTGTTTTCAAAGTCAGCTAAGATTTTAAGCAGGGGCTTGTAATTGAGGGGAACTCTTCCATTTGGTGTAGAAAGTCCTTTCCTCGACACTGGCAGAAACAACTAGTAATTATGAGCAAGTAACTATAAGTAAGCCAGAATTGGTAGAGAACCATTGAAAAGTGCTTCTCAACATCAGAAAACAGTAAAGAAAGCATTTCGTACAAAGCAGGTTAACTTTGAAAGAGCCCAATGATAACACTTTACAAGGATAGAAAACATCTATACTACATCTGAAACTAGAGTTAAAGTGTGATTCAGAGGTAACACAGCGTTTTAGAGTTTCTCTACGTTTCATGAGAATGCAGCAAGGTGTTAGTACATGTGTGTTTTCAAAGTCAGCTAAGATTTTAAGCAGGTGCTTGTAATTGAGGGGAACTCTTCCATTTGGTGTAGAAAGTCCTTTACTGGACACTGGAAAAAACAACTAGTAATTCAGAGCAAGTAACTATAAGTAAGCCAGAATTGGTAGAGAACCATTGAAAAGTCCTTCTCAACATCAGAAAACAGTAAAGAAAGCATTTCGTACAAAGCAGGTTAACATTGAAAGAGCCAAATGATAACACATTACAAGGATAGAAAACATCTATACTACATCCGAAACTAGAGTTAAAGTGTGATTCAGAGATAACACAGCGTTTTAGAGTTTCTCAACGTTTCATGAGAATGCAGCAAGGTGTTAGTACATGTGTGTTTTCAAAGTCAGCTAAGATTTTAAGCAGGTGCTTGTAATGGAGGGGAACTCTTCCATTTGGTGTAGAAAGTCCTTTCCTGGACACTGGAAGAAACAACTAGTAATTCAGAGCAAGTAACTATAAGTAAGCCAGAATTGCTAGAGAACGATTGAAAAGTGCTTTTCAACATCAGAATACAGTAAAGAAAGCATTTCGTACAAAGCAGGTTATCTTTGAAAGAGCCAAATGATTACACTTTACAAGGATAGAAAACATCTATACTACATCTGAAACTAGACTTAAAGTGAGATTCAGAGGTAACACAGCGTTTTAGAGTTTCTCAACGTTTCATGAGAATGCAGAAAGGTGTTAGTACATGTGTGTTTTCAAAGTCAGCTAAGATTTTAAGCAGGTGCTTGTAATTGAGGGGAACTCTTCCATTTGGTGTAGAAAGTCCTTTCCTGGACACTGGAAGAAACAACTAGTAATTCAGAGCAAGTAACTATAAGTAAGCCAGAATTGCTAGAGAACCATTGAAAAGTGCTTCTCAACATCAGAAAACAGTAAAGCAAGCATTTCGTACAAAGTAGGTTAACTTTGAAAGTGCCAAATGATAACACTTTACAAGGATAGAAAACATCTATACTACATCTGAAACTAGAGTTAAAGTGTGATTCAGAGGTAACACAGCGTTTTAGAGTTTCTCAACGTTTCATGAGAATGCAGCAAGTTGTTAGTACATGTGTGTTTTCAAAGTCAGCTAAGATTTTAAGCAGGTGCTTGTAATTGAGTGGAACTCTTCTATTTGGTGTAGAAAGTCCTTTACTGGACACTGGAAAAAACAACTAGTAATTCAGAGCACGTAACTATAAGTAAGCCAGAATTGGTAGAGAACCATTGAAAAGTGCTTCTCAACATCAGAAAACAGTAAAGAAAGCATTTCGTACAAAGCAGGTTAACTTTGAAAGAGCCAAATGATAACACTTTACAAGGATAGAAAACATCTATACTACATCTGAAACTAGAGTTAAAGTGTGATTCAGAGGTAACACAGCGTTTTAGAGTTTCTCAACGTTTCATGAGAATGCAGGAAGGTGTTAGTACATGTGTGTTTTCAAAGTCAGCTAAGATTTTAAGCAGGTGCTTGTAATTGAGGGGACCTCTTCCATTTGGTGTAGAAAGTCCTTTCCTGGACACTGGAAGAAACAACTAGTAATTCAGAGCAAGTAACTATAAGTAAGCCAGAATTGCTAGAGAACGATTGAAAAGTGCTTTTCAACATCAGAATACAGTAAAGAAAGCATTTCGTACAAAGCAGGTTATCTTTGAAAGAGCCAAATGATAACACTTTACAAGGATAGAAAACATCTATACTACATCTGAAACTAGACTTAAAGTGTGATTCAGAGGTAACACAGCGTTTTAGAGTTTCTCAACGTTTCATGAGAATGCAGAAAGGTGTTAGTACATGTGTGTTTTCAAAGTCAGCTAAGATTTTAAGCAGGTGCTTGTAATTGAGGGGAACTCTTCCATTTGGTGAAGAAAGTCCTTTCCTGGACACTGGAAGAAACAAATAGTAATTCAGAGCAAGTAACTATAAGTAAGCCAGTATTGGTAGAGAACCATTGAAAAGTGATTCTCAACATCAGAAAACAGTAAAGAAAGCATTTCGAACAAAGTAGGTTAACTTTGAAAGAGCCAAATGATAACACTTTACAAGGATAGAAAACATCTATACTACATCTGAAACTACAGTTAAAGTGTGATTCAGAGGTAACACAGCGTTTTAGAGTTTCTCAACGTTTCATGAGAATGCAGCAAGTTGTTAGTACATGTGTGTTTTCAAAGTCAGCTAAGATTTTAAGCAGGTGCTTGTAATTGAGGGGAACTCTTCCATTTGGTGTAGAAAGTCCTTTACTGGACACTGGAAGAAACAAATAGTAATTCAGAGCAAGTAACTATAAGTAAGCCAGAATTGGTAGAGAACCATTGAAAAGTGCTTCTCAACATTAGAAAACAGTAAAGAAAGCATTTCGTACAAAGCAGGTTAACTTTGAAAGTGCCAAATGATAACACATTACAAGGATAGAAAACATCTATACTACATCCGAAACTAGAGTTAAAGTGTGATTCAGAGATAACACAGCGTTTTAGAGTTTCTCAACGTTTCATGAGAATGCAGCAAGGTGTTAGTACATGTGTGTTTTCAAAGTCAGCTAAGATTTTAAGCAGGTGCTTGTAATTGAGGGGAACTCTTCCATTTGGTGTAGAAAGTCCTTTCCTGGACACTGGAAGAAACAACTAGTAATTCAGAGCAAGTAACTATAAGTAAGCCAGAATTGGTAGAGAACCATTGAAAAGTGCTTCTCAATATCAGAAAACAGTAAAGAAAGCATTTCGTACAAAGTAGGTTAACTTTGAAAGTGCCAAATGATAACACTTTACAAGGATAGAAAACATCTATACTACATCTGAAACTAGAGTTAAAGTGTGATTCAGAGGTAACACAGCGTTTTAGAGTTTCTCAACGTTTCATGAGAATGCAGAAAGGTGTTAGTACATGTGTGTTTTCAAAGTCAGATAAGATTATAAGCAGGTGCTTGTAATTGAGGGGAACTCTTCCATTTGGTGTAGAAAGTCCTTTCCTGAACACTGGAAGAAACAACTAGTAATTCAGAGCAAGTAACTATAAGTAATCCAGAATTGCTAGAGAACCATTGAAAAGTGCTTCTCAACATCAGAATACAGTAAAGAAAGCATTTCGTACAAAGCAGGTTATCTTTTGAAAGAGCCAAATGATAACAGTTTACAAGGATAGAAAACATCTATAGTACATCTGAAACTAGAGTTAAATTGTGATTCAGAAGTAACAGCATTTTAGAGTTTCTCAACGTTTCATGAGAATGCAGCAAGCTGTTAGTACATGTGTGTTTTCAAAGTCAGCTAAGATTTTAAGCAGGTGCTTGTAATTGAGGGGAACTCTTCCATTTGGTGTAGAAAGTCCTTTACTGGACACTGGAAGAAACAACTAGTAATTCAGAGCAAATAACTATACGTAAGCCAGAATTGCTAGAGAACCATTGAAAAGTGCTTCTCAACATCAGAATACAGTAAGGAAAGCATTTCGTACAAAACAGATTGTCTTTTGAAAGAGCCAAATGATAACACTTTAAAAGGATAGAAAACATCTATACTACATCTGAAACTAGAGTTAAAGTGTGATTCAGAGGTAACACAGCGTTTTAGAGTTTCTCAACGTTTCATGAGAATGCAGCAAGGTGTTAGTACATGTGTGTTTTCAAAGTCAGCTAAGATTTTAAGCAGGTGCTTGTAATTGAGGAAACTCTTCCATTTGGTGTAGAAAGTCCTTTAATGAACACTGGAAGAAACAACTAGTAATTCAGAGCAAGTAACTATAAGTAAGCCAGAATTGCTAGAGAACCATTGAAAAGTGCTTCTCAACATCAGAAAACAATAAAGAAAGCATTTCGTACAAAGCAGGTTATCTTTGAAAGAGCCAAGTGATAACACTTTACAAGGATAGAAAACATCTATACTACATCTGAAACTAGAGTTAAAGTGTGATTCAGAGGTAACACAGCGTTTTAGAGTTTCTCACCGTTTCATGAGAATGCAGCAAGGTGTTAGTACATGTGTGTTTTCAAAGTCAGCTAAGATTTTAAGCAGGTGCTTGTAATTGAGGGGAACTCTTCCATTTGGTGTAGAAAGTCCTTTCCTGGACACTGGAAGAAACAACTTGTAATTCAGAGCAAGTAACTATAAGTAATCCAGAATTGCTAGAGAACCATTGAAAAGTGCTTCTCAACATCAGAATACAGTAAAGAAAGCATTTCGTACAAAGCAGGTTATCTTTTGAAAGAGCCAAATGATAACACTTTACAAGGATAGAAAACATCTATAGTACATCTGAAACTAGAGTTAAATTGTGATTCAGAGGTAACAGCATTTTAGAGTTTCTCAACGTTTCATGAGAATGCAGCAAGCTGTTAGTACATGTGTGTTTTCAAAGTCAGCTAAGATTTTAAGCAGGTGCTTGTAATTGAGGGGAACTCTTCCATTTGGTGTAGAAAGTCCTTTACTGGACACTGGAAGAAACAACTAGTAATTCAGAGCAAATAAGTATACGTAAGCCAGAATTGCTAGAGAACCATTGAAAAGTGCTTCTCAACATCAGAAAACAGTAAAGAAAGCATTTCGTACAAAGCAGGTTATCTTTGAAAGAGCCAAGTGATAACACTTTACAAGGATAGAAAACATCTATACTACATCTGAAACTAGAGTTAAAGTGTGATTCAGAGGTAACACAGCGTTATAGAGTTTCTCAACGTTTCATGAGAATGCAGCAAGTTGTTAGTACATGTGTGTTTTCAAAGTCAGCTAAGATTTTAAGCAGGTGCTTGGAATTGAGGGGAACTCTTCCATTTGGTGTAGAAAGTCCTTTCCTGGACACTGGAAGAAACAACTAGTAATTCAGAGCAAGTAAAAGAAGTAAGCCTGAATTGCTAGAGAACCATTGAAAAGTGCTTCTCAACATCAGAAAACAGTAAAGAAAGCATTTCGTACAAAGCAGGTTATCTTTGAAAGAGCCAAATGATAACACTTTAAAAGGATAGAAAACATCTATACTACATCTGAAACTAGAGTTAAAGTGTGATTCCGAGGTAACACAGCATTTTAGAGTTTCTCAACATTTCATGAGAATGCAGCAAGGTGTTAGTACATGTGTGTTTTCAAAGTCAGCTAAGATTTTAAGCAGGTGCTTGTAATTGAGGGGAACTCTTCCATTTGGTGTAGAAAGTCCTTTCCTGGACACTGGAAGAAACAACTAGTAATTCAGAGCAAGTAACTATAAGTAATCCAGAATTGCTAGAGAACCATTGAAAAGTGCTTCTCAACATCAGAATACAGTAAAGAAAGCATTTCGTACAAAGCAGGTTATCTTTTGAAAGAGCCAAATGATAACAGTTTACAAGGATAGAAAACATCTATAGTACATCTGAAACTAGAGTTAAATTGTGATTCAGAAGTAACAGCATTTTAGAGTTTCTCAACGTTTCATGAGAATGCAGCAAGCTGTTAGTACATGTGTGTTTTCAAAGTCAGCTAAGATTTTAAGCAGGTGCTTGTAATTGAGGGGAACTCTTCCATTTGGTGTAGAAAGTCCTTTACTGGACACTGGAAGAAACAACTAGTAATTCAGAGCAAATAACTATACGTAAGCCAGAATTGCTAGAGAACCATTGAAAAGTGCTTCTCAACATCAGAATACAGTAAGGAAAGCATTTCGTACAAAACAGATTGTCTTTTGAAAGAGCCAAATGATAACACTTTAAAAGGATAGAAAACATCTATACTACATCTGAAACTAGAGTTAAAGTGTGATTCAGAGGTAACACAGCGTTTTAGAGTTTCTCAACGTTTCATGAGAATGCAGCAAGGTGTTAGTACATGTGTGTTTTCAAAGTCAGCTAAGATTTTAAGCAGGTGCTTGTAATTGAGGAAACTCTTCCATTTGGTGTAGAAAGTCCTTTAATGAACACTGGAAGAAACAACTAGTAATTCAGAGCAAGTAACTATAAGTAAGCCAGAATTGCTAGAGAACCATTGAAAAGTGCTTCTCAACATCAGAAAACAATAAAGAAAGCATTTCGTACAAAGCAGGTTATCTTTGAAAGAGCCAAGTGATAACACTTTACAAGGATAGAAAACATCTATACTACATCTGAAACTAGAGTTAAAGTGTGATTCAGAGGTAACACAGCGTTTTAGAGTTTCTCACCGTTTCATGAGAATGCAGCAAGGTGTTAGTACATGTGTGTTTTCAAAGTCAGCTAAGATTTTAAGCAGGTGCTTGTAATTGAGGGGAACTCTTCCATTTGGTGTAGAAAGTCCTTTCCTGGACACTGGAAGAAACAACTTGTAATTCAGAGCAAGTAACTATAAGTAATCCAGAATTGCTAGAGAACCATTGAAAAGTGCTTCTCAACATCAGAATACAGTAAAGAAAGCATTTCGTACAAAGCAGGTTATCTTTTGAAAGAGCCAAATGATAACACTTTACAAGGATAGAAAACATCTATAGTACATCTGAAACTAGAGTTAAATTGTGATTCAGAGGTAACAGCATTTTAGAGTTTCTCAACGTTTCATGAGAATGCAGCAAGCTGTTAGTACATGTGTGTTTTCAAAGTCAGCTAAGATTTTAAGCAGGTGCTTGTAATTGAGGGGAACTCTTCCATTTGGTGTAGAAAGTCCTTTACTGGACACTGGAAGAAACAACTAGTAATTCAGAGCAAATAAGTATACGTAAGCCAGAATTGCTAGAGAACCATTGAAAAGTGCTTCTCAACATCAGAAAACAGTAAAGAAAGCATTTCGTACAAAGCAGGTTATCTTTGAAAGAGCCAAGTGATAACACTTTACAAGGATAGAAAACATCTATACTACATCTGAAACTAGAGTTAAAGTGTGATTCAGAGGTAACACAGCGTTATAGAGTTTCTCAACGTTTCATGAGAATGCAGCAAGTTGTTAGTACATGTGTGTTTTCAAAGTCAGCTAAGATTTTAAGCAGGTGCTTGGAATTGAGGGGAACTCTTCCATTTGGTGTAGAAAGTCCTTTCCTGGACACTGGAAGAAACAACTAGTAATTCAGAGCAAGTAAAAGAAGTAAGCCTGAATTGCTAGAGAACCATTGAAAAGTGCTTCTCAACATCAGAAAACAGTAAAGAAAGCATTTCGTACAAAGCAGGTTATCTTTGAAAGAGCCAAATGATAACACTTTAAAAGGATAGAAAACATCTATACTACATCTGAAACTAGAGTTAAAGTGTGATTCCGAGGTAACACAGCATTTTAGAGTTTCTCAACATTTCATGAGAATGCAGCAAGGTGTTAGTACATGTGTGTTTTCAAAGTCAGCTAAGATTTTAAGCAGGTGCTTGTAATTGAGGGGAACTCTTCCATTTGGTGTAGAAAGTCCTTTCCTGGACACTGGAAGAAACAACTAGTAATTCAGAGCAAGTAACTATAAGTAATCCAGAATTGCTAGAGAACCATTGAAAAGTGCTTCTCAACATCAGAATACAGTAAAGAAAGCATTTCGTACAAAGCAGGTTATCTTTTGAAAGAGCCAAATGATAACACTTTACAAGGATAGAAAACATCTATAGTACATCTGAAACTAGAGTTAAATTGTGATTCAGAGGTAACAGCATTTTAGAGTTTCTCAACGTTTCATGACAATGCAGCAAGCTGTTAGTACATGTGTGTTTTCAAAGTCAGCTAAGATTTTAAGCAGGTGCTTGTAATTGAGGGTAACTCTTCCATTTGGTGTAGAAAGTCCTTTCCTGGACACTGGAATAAACAACTAGTAATTCAGAGCAAGTAACTATAAGTAAGCCAGAATTGCTAGAGAACCATTGAAAAGTGCTTCTCAACATCAGAATACAGTAAAGAAAGCATTTCGTACAAAGCAGATTGTCTTTTGAAAGAGCCAAATGATAACACTTTAAAAGGATAGAAAACATCTATACTACATCTGAAACTAGAGTTAAAGTGTGATTCAGAGGTAACACAGCGTTATAGAGTTTCTCAACGTTTCATGAGAATGCAGCAAGTTGTTAGTACATGTGTGTTTTCAAAGTCAGCTAAGATTTTAAGCAGGTGCTTGTAATTGAGGGCAACTCTGCCATTTGGTGTAGAAAGTCCTTTCCTGGACACTGGAAGAAACAACGAGTAATTCAGAGCAAGTTAAAGAGGTAAGCCAGAATTGCTAGAGAACCATTGAAAAGTGCTTCTCAACATCAGAAAACACTAAAGAAAGCATTTCGTACAAAGCAGGTTATCTTTGAAAGAGCCAAATGATAACACTTTAAAAGGATAGAAAACATCTATACTACATCTGAAACTAGGGTTAAAGTGTTATTCCGAGGTAACACAGCGTTTTTGAGTTTCTAAACATTACATGAGAATGCAGCAAGTTGTTAGTACATGTGTGTTTTCAAAGTCAGCTAAGATTTTAAGCAGGTGCTTGTAATTGAGGGGAACTCTTCCATTTGGTGTAGAAAGTCCTTTCCTGGACACTGGAAGAAACAACTAGTAATTCAGAGCAAGTAACTATAAGTAATCCAGAATTGCTAGAGAACCATTGAAAAGTGCTTCTCAACATCAGAATACAGTAAAGAAAGCATTTCGTACAAAGCAGGTTATCTTTTGAAAGAGCCAAATGATAACACTTTACAAGGATAGAAAACATCTATAGTACATCTGAAACTAGAGTTAAATTGTGATTCAGAGGTAACAGCATTTTAGAGTTTCTCAACGTTTCATGACAATGCAGCAAGCTGTTAGTACATGTGTGTTTTCAAAGTCAGCTAAGATTTTAAGCAGGTGCTTGTAATTGAGGGTAACTCTTCCATTTGGTGTAGAAAGTCCTTTCCTGGACACTGGAATAAACAACTAGTAATTCAGAGCAAGTAACTATAAGTAAGCCAGAATTGCTAGAGAACCATTGAAAAGTGCTTCTCAACATCAGAATACAGTAAAGAAAGCATTTCATACAAAGCAGATTGTCTTTTGAAAGAGCCAAATGATAACACTTTAAAAGGATAGAAAACATCTATACTACATCTGAAACTAGAGTTAAAGTGTGATTCAGAGGTAACACAGCGTTATAGAGTTTCTCAACGTTTCATGAGAATGCAGCAAGTTGTTAGTACATGTGTGTTTTCAAAGTCAGCTAAGATTTTAAGCAGGTGCTTGTAATTGAGGGCAACTCTGCCATTTGGTGTAGAAAGTCCTTTCCTGGACACTGGAAGAAACAACGAGTAATTCAGAGCAAGTTAAAGAGGTAAGCCAGAATTGCTAGAGAACCATTGAAAAGTGCTTCTCAACATCAGAAAACACTAAAGAAAGCATTTCGTACAAAGCAGGTTATCTTTGAAAGAGCCAAATGATAACACTTTAAAAGGATAGAAAACATCTATACTACATCTGAAACTAGGGTTAAAGTGTTATTCCGAGGTAACACAGCGTTTTTGAGTTTCTAAACATTACATGAGAATGCAGCAAGTTGTTAGTACATGTGTGTTTTCAAAGTCAGCTAAGATTTTAAGCAGGTGCTTGTAATTGAGGGGAACTCTTCCATTTGGTGTAGAAAGTCCTTTCCTGGACACTGGAAGAAACAACTAGTAATTCAGAGCAAGTAAAAGAAGTAAGCCAGAATTGCTAGAGAACCATTGAAAAGTGCTTCTCAACATCAGAAAACAGTAAAGAAAGCATTTCGTACAAAGCAGGTTATCTTTGAAAGAGCCAAATGATAACACTTTAAAAGGATAGAAAACATCTATACTACATCTGAAACTAGAGTTAAAGTGTGATTCAGAGGTAACACAGCGTTTTAGAGTTTCTCAACGTTTCATGAGAATGCAGCAAGGTGTTAGTACATGTGTGTTTTCAAAGTCAGCTAAGATTTTAAGCAGGTGCTTGTAATTGAGGGGAACTCTTCCATTTGGTGTAGAAAGTCCTTTAATGAACACTGGAAGAAACAACTAGTAATTCAGAGCAAGTAACTATAAGTAAGCCAGAATTGCTAGAGAACCATTGAAAAGTGCTTCTCAACATCAGAATACAGTAAAGAAAGCATTTCGTACAAAGCAGGTTATCTTTTGAAAGAGCCAAATGATAACACTTTACAAGGATGGAAAACATCTATAGTACATCTGAAACTAGAGTTAAATTGTGATTCAGAGGTAACACCATTTTAGAGTTTCTCAACGTTTCATGAGAATGCAGCAAGCTGTTAGTACATGTGTGTTTTCAAAGTCAGCTAAGATTTTAAGCAGGTGCTTGTAATTGAGGGGAACTCTTCCATTTGGTGTAGAAAGTCCTTTCCTGGACACTGGAAGAAACAACTAGTAATTCAGAGCAAGTAAAAGAAGTAAGCCAGAATTGCTAGAGAACCATTGAAAAGTGCTTCTCAACATCAGAAAAAACTAAAGAAAGCATTTCGTACAAAGCAGGTTATCTTTGAAAGAGCCAAATGATAACACTGTAAAAGGATAGAAAACATCTATACTACATCTGAAACTAGGGTTAAAGTGTGATTCTGAGGTAACACAGCGTTTTAGAGTTTCTAAACATTACATGAGAATGCAGCAAGTTGTTAGTACATGTGTGTTTTCAAAGTCAGCTAAGATTTTAAGCAGGTGCTTGTAATTGAGGGGAACTCTTCCATTTGGTTTAGAAAGTCCTTTAATGAACACTGGAAGAAATAACTAGTAATTCAGAGCAAGTAACTATAAGTAAGCCAGAATTGGTAGAGAACCATTGAAAAGTGCTTCTCAACATCAGAATACAGTAAAGAAAGCATTTCGTATAAAGCAGGTTATCTTTTGAAAGAGCCAAATGAAAACAGTTTACAAGGATGGAAAACATCTATAGTACATCTGAAACTAGAGTTAAATTGTGATTCAGAGGTAACACCATTTTAGAGTTTCTCAACGTTTCATGAGAATGCAGCAAGCTGTTAGTACATGTGTGTTTTCAAAGTCAGCTAAGATTTTAAGCAGGTGCTTGTAATTGAGGGGAACTCTTCCATTTGGTGTAGAAAGTCCTTTCCTGGACACTGGAAGAAACAACTAGTAATTCAGAGCAAGTAACTATAAGTAAGCCAGAATTGGTAGAGAACCATTGAAAAGTGCTTCTCAACATCAGAATACAGTAAAGAAAGCATTTTGTACAAAGCAGATTGTCTTTTGAAAGAGCCAAATGATAACACTTTAAAAGGATAGAAAACATCTATACTACATCTGAAACTAGAGTTAAAGTGTGATTCAGAGGTAACACAGCGTTTTAGAGTTTCTCAACGTTTCATGAGAATGCAGCAAGGTGTTAGTACATGTGTGTTTTCAAAGTCAGCTAAGATTTTAAGCAGGTGCTTGTAATTGAGGGGAACTCTTCCATTTGGTGTAGAAAGTCCTTTAATGAACACTGGAAGAAACAACTAGTAATTCAGAGCAAGTAACTATAAGTAAGCCAGAATTGCTAGAGAACCATTGAAAAGTGCTTCTCAACATCAGAAAACAGTAAAGAAAGCATTTCGTACAAAGCAGGTTATCTTTGAAAGAGCCAAGTGATAACACTTTACAAGGATAGAAAACATCTATAATACATCTGAAACTAGAGTTAAAGTGTGATTCAGAGGTAACACAGCGTTATAGAGTTTCTCAACGTTTCATGAGAATGCAGCAAGTTGTTAGTACATGTGTGTTTTCAAAGTCAGCTAAGATTTTAAGCAGGTGCTTGTAATTGAGGGGAACTCTTCCATTTGGTGTAGAAAGTCCTTTCCTGGACACTGGAAGAAACAACTAGTAATTCAGAGCAAGTAAAAGAAGTAAGCCAGAATTGCTAGAGAACCATTGAAAAGTGCTTCTCAACATCAGAAAACAGTAAAGAAAGCATTTCGTACAAAGCAGGTTATCTTTGAAAGAGCCAAATGATAACACTTTAAAAGGATAGAAAACATCTATACTACATCTGAAACTAGAGTTAAAGTGTGATTCAGAGGTAACACAGCGTTTTAGAGTTTCTCAACGTTTCATGAGAATGCAGCAAGGTGTTAGTACATGTGTGTTTTCAAAGTCAGCTAAGATTTTAAGCAGGTGCTTGTAATTGAGGGGAACTCTTCCATTTGGTGTAGAAAGTCCTTTAATGAACACTGGAAGAAACAACTAGTAATTCAGAGCAAGTAACTATAAGTAAGCCAGAATTGCTAGAGAACCATTGAAAAGTGCTTCTCAACATCAGAATACAGTAAAGAAAGCATTTCGTACAAAGCAGGTTATCTTTTGAAAGAGCCAAATGATAACACTTTACAAGGATGGAAAACATCTATAGTACATCTGAAACTAGAGTTAAATTGTGATTCAGAGGTAACACCATTTTAGAGTTTCTCAACGTTTCATGAGATGCAGCAAGCTGTTAGTACATGTGTGTTTTCAAAGTCAGCTAAGATTTTAAGCAGGTGCTTGTAATTGAGGGGAACTCTTCCATTTGGTGTAGAAAGTCCTTTACTGGACACTGGAAGAAACAACTAGTAATTCAGAGCAAATAACTATACATAAGCCAGAATTGCTAGAGAACCATTGAAAAGTGCTTCTCAACATCAGAAAACAGTAAAGAAAGCATTTCGTACAAACCAGGTAATCTTTAAAAGAGCCAAGTGATAACACTTTACAAGGATAGAAAACATCTATACTAAATCTGAAACGAGAGTTAAAGTGTGATTCCGAGGTAACACAGCGTTATAGAGTTTCTCAACGTTTCATGAGAATGCAGCAAGTTGTTAGTACATGTGTGTTTTCAAAGTCAGCTAAGATTTTAAGCAGGTGCTTGTAATTGAGGGGAACTCTTCCATTTGGTGTAGAAAGTCCTTTCCTGGACACTGGAAGAAACAACTAGTAATTCAGAGCAAGTAAAAGAAGTAAGCCAGAATTGGTAGAGAACCATTGAAAAGTGCTTCTCAACATCAGAAAAAACTAAAGAAAGCATTTCGTACAAAGCAGGTTATCTTTGAAAGAGCCAAATGATAACACTTTAAAAGGATAGAGAACATCTATACTACATCTGAAACTAGGGTTAAAGTGTGATTCTGAGGTAACGCAGCGTTTTAGAGTTTCTAAACATTACATGAGAATGCAGCAAGTTGTTAGTACATGTGTGTTTTCAAAGTCAGCTAAGATTTTAAGCAGGTGCTTGTAATTGAGGGGAACTCTTCCATTTGGTGTAGAAAGTCCTTTCCTGGACACTGGAAGAAACAACTAGTAATTCAGAGCAAGTAACTATAAGTAAGCCAGAATTGGTAGAGAACCATTGAAAAGTGCTTCTCAACATCAGAATACAGTAAAGAAAGCATTTTGTACAAAGCAGATTGTCTTTTGAAAGAGCCAAATGATAACACTTTAAAAGGATAGAAAACATCTATACTACATCTGAAACTAGAGTTAAAGTGTGATTCAGAGGTAACACAGCGTTTTAGAGTTTCTCAACGTTTCATGAGAATGCAGCAAGGTGTTAGTACATGTGTGTTTTCAAAGTCAGCTAAGATTTTAAGCAGGTGCTTGTAATTGAGGGGAACTCTTCCATTTGGTGTAGAAAGTCCTTTAATGAACACTGGAAGAAACAACTAGTAATTCAGAGCAAGTAACTATAATTAAGCCAGAATTGGTAGAGAACCATTGAAAAGTGCTTCTCAACATCAGAATACAGTAAAGAAAGCATTTAGTACAAAGCAGGTTATCTTTTGAAAGAGCCAAATGATAACACTTTACAAGGATAGAAAACATCTATAGTACATCTGAAACTAGAGTTAAATTGTGATTCAGAGGTAACAGCATTTTAGAGTTTCTCAACGTTTCATGAGAATGCAGCAAGCTGTTAGTACATGTGTGTTTTCAAAGTCAGCTAAGATTTTAAGCAGGTGCTTGTAATTAAGTGGAACTCTTCCATTTGGTGTAGAAAGTCCTTTACTGGACACTGGAAGAAACAACTAGTAATTCAGAGCAAATAACTATACGTAAGCCAGAATTGCTAGAGAACCATTGAAAAGTGCTTCTCAACATCAGAAAACAGTAAAGAAAGCATTTCGTACAAAGCAGGTTATCTTTGAAAGAGCCAAATGATAACACTTTACAAGGATAGAAAACATCTATACTACATCTGAAACTAGAGATAAAGTGTGATTCAGAGGTAATACAGCGTTTTAGAGTTTCTCAACGTTTCATGAGAATGCAGCAAGGTGTTAGTACATGTGTGTTTTCAAAGTCAGCTAAGATTTTAAGCAGGTGCTTGTAATTGAGGGGAACTCTTCCATTTGGTGTAGAAAGTCCTTTAATGAACACTGGAAGAAACAACTAGTAATTCAGAGCAAGTAACTATAAGTAATCCAGAATTGCTAGAGAACCATTGAAAAGTGCTTCTCAACATCAGAATACAGTAAAGAAAGCATTTCGTACAAAGCAGGTTATCTTTTGAAAGAGCCAAATGATAACACTTTACAAGGATAGAAAACATCTATAGTACATCTGAAACTAGAGTTAAATTGTGATTCAGAGGTAACAGCATTTTAGAGTTTCTCAACGTTTCATGAGAATGCAGCAAGCTGTTAGTACATGTGTATTTTCAAAGTCAGCTAAGATTTTAAGCAGGTGCTTGTAATTGAGGGGAACTCTTCCATTTGGTGTAGAAAGTCCTTTACTGGACACTGGAAGAAACAAGTAGTAATTCAGAGCAAATAACTATATGTAAGCCAGAATTGCTAGAGAACCATTGAAAAGTGCTTCTCAACATCAGAAAACAGTAAAGAAAGCATTTCGTACAAAGCAGGTTATCTTTGAAAGAGCCAAATGATAACAATTTACAAGGATAGAAAACATCTATACTACATCTGAAACTAGAGATAAAGTGTGATTCAGAGGTAATACAGCGTTTTAGATTTTCTCAACGTTTCATGAGAATGCAGCAAGGTGTTAGTACATGTGAGTTTTCAAAGTCAGCTAAGATTTTAAGCAGGTGCTTGTAATTGAGGGGAACTCTTCCATTTGGTGTAGAAAGTCCTTTAATGAACACTGGAAGAAACAACTAGTAATTCAGAGCAAGTAACTATAAGTAATCCAGAATTGCTAGAGAACCATTGAAAACTGCTTCTCAACATCAGAATACAGTAAAGAAAGCATTTCGTACAAAGCAGGTTATCTTTTGAAAGAGCCAAATGATAACACTTTACAAGGATAGAAAACATCTATAGTACATCTGAAACTAGAGTTAAATTGTGATTCAGAGGTAACAGCATTTTAGAGTTTCTCAACGTTTCATGAGAATGCAGCAAGCTGTTAGTACATGTGTGTTTTCAAAGTCAGCTAAGATTTTAAGCAGGTGCTTGTAATTGAGGGGAACTCTTCCATTTGGTGTAGAAAGTCCTTTACTGGACACTGGAAGAAACAAATAGTAATTCAGAGCAAATAACTATAAGTAAGCCAGAATTGCTAGAGAACCAATGAAAAGTGCTTCTCAACATCAGAAAACAGTAAAGAAAGCATTTCGTACAAAGCAGGTTATCTTTGAAAGAGCCAAATGATAACACTTTACAAGGATAGAAAACATCTATACTACATCTGAAACTAGAGATAAAGTGTGATTCAGAGGTAATACAGCGTTTTAGAGTTTCTCAACGTTTCATGAGAATGCAGCAAGGTGTTAGTACATGTGTGTTTTCAAAGTCAGCTAAGATTTTAAGCAGGTGCTTGTAATTGAGGGGAACTCTTCCATTTGGTGTAGAAAGTCCTTTAATGAACACTGGAAGAAACAACTAGTAATTCAGAGCAAGTAACTATAAGTAATCCAGAATTGCTAGAGAACCATTGAAAAGTGCTTCTCAACATCAGAATACAGTAAAGAAAGCATTTCGTACAAAGCAGGTTATCTTTTGAAAGAGCCAAATGATAACACTTTACAAGGATAGAAAACATCTATAGTACATCTGAAACTAGAGTTAAATTGTGATTCAGAGGTAACAGCATTTTAGAGTTTCTCAACGTTTCATGAGAATGCAGCAAGCTGTTAGTACATGTGTGTTTTCAAAGTCAGCTAAGATTTTAAGCAGGTGCTTGTAATTGAGGGGAACTCTTCCATTTGGTGTAGAAAGTCCTTTACTGGACACTGGAAGAAACAAATAGTAATTCAGAGCAAATAACTATAAGTAAGCCAGAATTGCTAGAGAACCAATGAAAAGTGCTTCTCAACATCAGAACACAGTAAAGAAAGCATTTCGTACAAAGCAGGTTATCTTTGAAAGAGCCAAATGATAACACTTTACAAGGATAGAAAACATCTATACTACATCTGAAACTAGAGATAAAGTGTGATTCAGAGGTAATACAGCGTTTTAGAGTTTCTCAACGTTTCATGAGAATGCAGCAAGGTGTTAGTACATGTGTGTTTTCAAAGTCAGCTAAGATTTTAAGCAGGTGCTTGTAATTGAGGGGAACTCTTCCATTTGGTGTAGAAAGTCCTTTAATGAACACTGGAAGAAACAACTAGTAATTCAGAGCAAGTAACTATAAGTAATCCAGAATTGCTAGAGAACCATTGAAAAGTGCTTCTCAACATCAGAATACAGTAAAGAAAGCATTTCGTACAAAGCAGGTTATCTTTTGAAAGAGCCAAATGATAACACTTTACAAGGATAGAAAACATCTATAGTACATCTGAAACTAGAGTTAAATTGTGATTCAGAGGTAACAGCATTTTAGAGTTTCTCAACGTTTCATGAGAATGCAGCAAGCTGTTAGTACATGTGTATTTTCAAAGTCAGCTAAGATTTTAAGCAGGTGCTTGTAATTGAGGGGAACTCTTCCATTTGGTGTAGAAAGTCCTTTACTGGACACTGGAAGAAACAAGTAGTAATTCAGAGCAAATAACTATATGTAAGCCAGAATTGCTAGAGAACCATTGAAAAGTGCTTCTCAACATCAGAAAACAGTAAAGAAAGCATTTCGTACAAAGCAGGTTATCTTTGAAAGAGCCAAATGATAACACTTTACAAGGATAGAAAACATCTATACTACATCTGAAACTAGAGATAAAGTGTGATTCAGAGGTAATACAGCGTTTTAGAGTTTCTCAACGTTTCATGAGAATGCAGCAAGGTGTTAGTACATGTGAGTTTTCAAAGTCAGCTAAGATTTTAAGCAGGTGCTTGTAATTGAGGGGAACTCTTCCATTTGGTGTAGAAAGTCCTTTAATGAACACTGGAAGAAACAACTAGTAATTCAGAGCAAGTAACTATAAGTAATCCAGAATTGCTAGAGAACCATTGAAAACTGCTTCTCAACATCAGAATACAGTAAAGAAAGCATTTCGTACAAAGCAGGTTATCTTTTGAAAGAGCCAAATGATAACACTTTACAAGGATAGAAAACATCTATAGTACATCTGAAACTAGAGTTAAATTGTGATTCAGAGGTAACAGCATTTTAGAGTTTCTCAACGTTTCATGAGAATGCAGCAAGCTGTTAGTACATGTGTGTTTTCAAAGTCAGCTAAGATTTTAAGCAGGTGCTTGTAATTGAGGGGAACTCTTCCATTTGGTGTAGAAAGTCCTTTACTGGACACTGGAAGAAACAAATAGTAATTCAGAGCAAATAACTATAAGTAAGCCAGAATTGCTAGAGAACCAATGAAAAGTGCTTCTCAACATCAGAAAACAGTAAAGAAAGCATTTCGTACAAAGCAGGTTATCTTTGAAAGAGCCAAATGATAACACTTTACAAGGATAGAAAACATCTATACTACATCTGAAACTAGAGATAAAGTGTGATTCAGAGGTAATACAGCGTTTTAGAGTTTCTCAACGTTTCATGAGAATGCAGCAAGGTGTTACTACATGTGTGTTTTCAAAGTCAGCTAAGATTTTAAGCAGGTGCTTGTAATTGAGGGGAACTCTTCCATTTGGTGTAGAAAGTCCTTTAATGAACACTGGAAGAAACAACTAGTAATTCAGAGCAAGTAACTATAAGTAATCCAGAATTGCTAGAGAACCATTGAAAAGTGCTTCTCAACATCAGAATACAGTAAAGAAAGCATTTCGTACAAAGCAGGTTATCTTTTGAAAGAGCCAAATGATAACACTTTACAAGGATAGAAAACATCTATAGTACATCTGAAACTAGAGTTAAATTGTGATTCAGAGGTAACAGCATTTTAGAGTTTCTCAACGTTTCATGAGAATGCAGCAAGCTGTTAATACATGTGTGTTTTCAAAGTCAGCTAAGATTTTAAGCAGGTGCTTGTAATTGAGGGGAACTCTTCCATTTGGTGTAGAAAGTCCTTTCCTGGACACTGGAAGAAACAAATATTAATTCAGAGCAAATAACTATAAGTAAGCCAGAATTGCTAGAGAACCAATGAAAAGTGCTTCTCAACATCAGAAAACAGTAAAGAAAGCATTTCGTACAAAGCAGGTTATCTTTGAAAGAGCCAAATGATAATACTTTACAAGGATAGAAAACATCTATACTACATCTGAAACTAGAGATAAAGTGTGATTCAGAGGTAATACAGCGTTTTAGAGTTTCTCAACGTTTCATGAGAATGCAGCAAGGTGTTAGTACATGTGTGTTTTCAAAGTCAGCTAAGATTTTAAGCAGGTGCTTGTAATTGAGGGGAACTCTTCCATTTGGTGTAGAAAGTCCTTTAATGAACACTGGAAGAAACAACTAGTAATTCAGAGCAAGTAACTATAAGTAATCCAGAATCGCTAGAGAAACATTGAAAAGTGCTTCTCAACATCAGAATACAGTAAAGAAAGCATTTCGTACAAAGCAGGTTATCTTTGAAAGAGCCAAATGATAACACTTTACAAGGATAGAAAACATCTATACTACATCTGAAACTAGAGATAAAGTGTGATTCAGAGGTAATACAGCGTTTTAGAGTTTCTCAACATTTCATGAGAATGCAGCAAGGTGTTAGTACATGTGTGTTTTCAAAGTCAGCTAAGATTTTAAGCAGGTGCTTGTAATTGAGGGGAACTCTTCCATTTGGTGTAGAAAGTCCTTTAATGAACACTGGAAGAAACAACTAGTAATTCAGAGCAAGTAACTATAAGTAATCCAGAATTGGTAGAGAACCATTGAAAAGTGCTTCTCAACATCAGAATACAGTAAAGAAAGCATTTCGTACAAAGCAGGTTATCTTTTGAAAGAGCCAAATGATAACACTTTACAAGGATAGAAAACATCTATAGTACATCTGAAACTAGAGTTAAATTGTGATTCAGAGGTAACAGCATTTTAGAGTTTCTCAACGTTTCATGAAAATGCAGCAAGCTGTTAGTACATGTGTGTTTTCAAAGTCAGCTAAGATTTTAAGCAGGTGCTTGTAATTGAGGGGAACTCTTCCATTTGGTGTAGAAAGTCCTTTACTGGACACTGGAAGAAACAAATAGTAATTCAGAGCAAATAACTATAAGTAAGCCAGAATTGCTAGAGAACCAATGAAAAGTGCTTCTCAACATCAGAACACAGTAAAGAAAGCATTTCGTACAAAGCAGGTTATCTTTGAAAGAGCCAAATGATAACACTTTACAAGGATAGAAAACATCTATACTACATCTGAAACTAGAGATAAAGTGTGATTCAGAGGTAATACAGCGTTTTAGAGTTTCTCAACGTTTCATGAGAATGCAGCAAGGTGTTAGTACATGTGTGTTTTCAAAGTCAGCTAAGATTTTAAGCAGGTGCTTGTAATTGAGGGGAACTCTTCCATTTGGTGTAGAAAGTCCTTTAATGAACACTGGAAGAAACAACTAGTAATTCAGAGCAAGTAACTATAAGTAATCCAGAATTGCTAGAGAACCATTGAAACGTGCTTCTCAACATCAGAATACAGTAAAGAAAGCATTTCGTACAAAGCAGGTTATCTTTTGAAAGAGCCAAATGATAACACTTTACAAGGATAGAAAACATCTATAGTACATCTGAAACTAGAGTTAAATTGTGATTCAGAGGTAACAGCATTTTAGAGTTTCTCAACGTTTCATGAGAATGCAGCAAGCTGTTAGTACATGTGTATTTTCAAAGTCAGCTAAGATTTTAAGCAGGTGCTTGTAATTGAGGGGAACTCTTCCATTTGGTGTAGAAAGTCCTTTACTGGACACTGGAAGAAACAAGTAGTAATTCAGAGCAAATAACTATAAGTAAGCCAGAATTGCTAGAGAACCATTGAAAAGTGCTTCTCAACATCAGAAAACAGTAAAGAAAGCATTTCGGACAAAGCAGGTTATCTTTGAAAGAGCCAAATGATAACACTTTACAAGGATAGAAAACATATATACTACATCTGAAACTAGAGATAAAGTGTGATTCAGAGGTAATACAGCGTTTTAGAGTTTCTCAACGTTTCATGAGAATGCAGCAAGGTGTTAGTACATGTGTGTTTTCAAAGTCAGTTAAGATTTTAAGCAGGTGCTTGTAATTGAGGGGAACTCTTCCATTTGGTGTAGAAAGTCCTTTCCTGGACACTGGAAGAAACAACCCGTAATTCAGAGCAAGTAAAAGAAGTAAGCCAGAATTGCTAGAGAACCATTGAAAAGTGCTTCTCAACATCAGAAAACACTAAAGAAAGCATTTCGTACAAAGCAGGTTATCTTTGAAAGAGCCAAATGATAACACTTTAAAAGGATAGAAAACATCTATACTACATCTGAAACTAGGGTTAAAGTGTGATTCCGAGGTAACACAGCGTTTTAGAGTTTCTAAACATTACATGAGAATGCAGCAAGTTGTTAGTACATGTGTGTTTTCAAAGTCAGCTAAGATTTTAAGCAGGTGCTTGTAATTGAGGGGAACTCTTCCATTTGGTGTAGAAAGTCCTTTCGTGGACACTGGAAGAAACAACTAGTAATTCAGAGCAAGTAAAAGAAGAAAGCCAGAATTGCTAGAGAACCATTGAAAAGTGCTTCTCAACATCAGAAAACAGTAAAGAAAGCATTTCGTACAAAGCAAGTAATCTTTGAAAGAGCCAAATGATAACACTTTACAAGGATAGAAAACATCTATACTACATCTGAAACTAGAGTTAAAGTGTGATTCAGAGGTAACACAGCAATTTAGAGTTTCTAATCATTTCATGAGAATGCAGCAAGTTGTTAGTACATGTGTGTTTTCAAAGTCAGCTAAGATTTTAAGCAGGTGCTTGTAATTGAGGGGAACTCTTCCATTTGGTGTAGAAAGTCCTTTCCTGGACACTGGAAGAAACAACTAGTAATTCAGAGCAAGTAACTATAAGTAAGCCAGAATTGGTAGAGAACCATTGAAAGTGCTTCTCAACATCAGAATACAGTAAAGAAAGCATTTCGTACAAAGCAGATTGTCTTTTGAAAGAGCCAAATGATAACACTTTAAAAGGATAGAAAACATCTATACTACATCTGAAACTAGAGTTAAAGTGTGATTCAGAGGTAACACAGCGTTTTAGAGTTTCTCAACGTTTCATGAGAATGCAGCAAGGTGTTAGTTCATGTGTGTTTTCAAAGTCAGCTAAGATTTTAAGCAGGTGCTTGTAATTGAGGGGAACTCTTCCATTTGGTGTAGAAAGTCCTTTAATGAACACTGGTAGAAACAACTAGTAATTCAGAGCAAGTAACTATAATTAAGCCAGAATTGCTAGAGAACCATTGAAAAGTGCTTCTCAACATCAGAATACAGTAAAGAAAGCATTTAGTACAAAGCAGGTTATCTTTTGAAAGAGCCAAATGATAACACTTTACAAGGATAGAAAACATCTATAGTACATCTGAAACTAGAGTTAAATTGTGATTCAGAGGTAACAGCATTTTAGAGTTTCTCAACGTTTCATGAGAATGCAGCAAGCTGTTAGTACATGTGTGTTTTCAAAGTCAGCTAAGATTTTAAGCAGGTGCTTGTAATTGAGGGGAACTCTTCCATTTGGTGTAGAAAGTCCTTTCCTGGACACTGGAAGAAACAAATAGTAATTCAGAGCAAATAACTATAAGTAAGCCAGAATTGCTAGAGAACCAATGAAAAGTGCTTCTCAACATCAGAAAACAGTAAAGAAAGCATTTCGTACAAAGCAGGTTATCTTTGAAAGAGCCAAATGATAACACTTTACAAGGATAGAAAACATCTATACTACATCTGAAACTAGAGATAAAGTGTGATTCAGAGGTAATACAGCGTTTTAGAGTTTCTCAACGTTTCATGAGAATGCAGCAAGGTGTTAGTACATGTGTGTTTTCAAAGTCAGCTAAGATTTTAAGCAGGTGCTTGTAATTTAGGGGAACTCTTCCATTTGGTGTAGAAAGTCCTTTAATGAACACTGGAAGAAACAACTAGTAATTCAGAGCAAGTAACTATAAGTAATCCAGAATTGCTAGAGAACCATTGAAAAGTGCTTCTCAACATCAGAATACAGTAAAGAAAGCATTTCGTACAAAGCAGGTTATCTTTGAAAGAGCCAAATGATAACACTTTACAAGGATAGAAAACATCTATACTACATCTGAAACTAGAGATAAAGTGTGATTCAGAGGTAATACAGCGTTTTAGAGTTTCTCAACGTTTCATGAGAATGCAGCAAGGTGTTAGTACATGTGTGTTTTCAAAGTCAGCTAAGATTTTAAGCAGGTGCTTGTAATTGAGTGGGTGTAGAAAGTCCTTTACTGGACACTGGAAGAAACAACTAGTAATTCAGAGCAAGTAACTATAAGTAATCCAGAATTGCTAGAGAACCATTGAAAAGTGCTTCTCAACATCAGAATACAGTAAAGAAAGCATTTCGTACAAAGCAGGTTATCTTTTGAAAGAGCCAAATGATAACACTTTACAAGGATAGAAAACATCTATAGTACATCTGAAACTAGAGTTAAATTGTGATTCAGAGGTAACAGCATTTTAGAGTTTCTCAACGTTTCATGAGAATGCAGCAAGCTGTTAGTACATGTGTATTTTCAAAGTCAGCTAAGATTTTAAGCAGGTGCTTGTAATTGAGGGGAACTCTTCCATTTGGTGTAGAAAGTCCTTTACTGGACACTGGAAGAAACAAGTAGTAATTCAGAGCAAATAACTATAAGTAAGCCAGAATTGCTAGAGAACCATTGAAAAGTGCTTCTCAACATCAGAAAACAGTAAAGAAAGCATTTCGGACAAAGCAGGTTATCTTTGAAAGAGCCAAATGATAACACTTTACAAGGATAGAAAACATATATACTACATCTGAAACTAGAGATAAAGTGTGATTCAGAGGTAATACAGCGTTTTAGAGTTTCTCAACGTTTCATGAGAATGCAGCAAGGTGTTAGTACATGTGTGTTTTCAAAGTCAGCTAAGATTTTAAGCAGGTGCTTGTAATTGAGGGGAACTCTTCCATTTGGTGTAGAAAGTCCTTTAATGAACACTGGAAGAAACAACTAGTAATTCAGAGCAAGTAACTATAAGTAATCCAGAATTGCTAGAGAACCATTGAAAAGTGCTTCTCAACATCAGAATACAGTAAAGAAAGCATTTCGTACAAAGCAGGTTATCTTTTGAAAGAGCCAAATGATAACACTTTACAAGGATAGAAAACATCTATAGTAAATCTGAAACTAGAGTTAAATTGTGATTCAGAGGTAACAGCATTTTAGAGTTTCTCAACTTTTCATGAGAATGCAGCAAGCTGTTAGTACATGTGTGTTTTCAAAGTCAGCTAAGATTTTAAGCAGGTGCTTGTAATTGAGGGGAACTCTTCCATTTGGTGTAGAAAGTCCTTTACTGGACACTGGAAGAAACAAATAGTAATTCAGAGCAAATAACTATAAGTAAGCCAGAATTGCTAGAGAACCATTGAAAAGTGCTTCTCAACATCAGAAAACAGTAAAGAAAGCATTTCGTACAAAGCAGGTTATCTTTGAAAGAGCCAAATGATAACACTTTACAAGGATAGAAAACATCTATAGTACATCTGAAACTAGAGTTAAATTGTGATTCAGAGGTAACAGCATTTTAGAGTTTCTCAACGTTTCATGAGAATGCAGCAAGGTGTTAGTACATGTGTGTTTTCAAACTCAGTTAAGATTTTAAGCAGGTGCTTGTAATTGAGGGGAACTCTTCCATTTGGTGTAGAAAGTCCTTTCCTGGACACTGGAAGAAACAACTAGTAATTCAGAGCAAGTAAAAGAAGTAAGCCAGAATTGCTAGAGAACCATTGAAAAGTGCTTCTCAACATCAGAAAACACTAAAGAAAGCATTTCGTACAAAGCAGGTTATCTTTGAAAGAGCCAAATGATAACACTTTAAAAGGATAGAAAACATCTATACTACATCTGAAACTAGGGTTAAAGTGTGATTCCGAGGTAACACAGCGTTTTAGAGTTTCTAAACATTACATGAGAATGCAGCAAGTTGTTAGTACATGTGTGTTTTCAAAGTCAGCTAAGATTTTAAGCAGGTGCTTGTAATTGAGGGGAACTCTTCCATTTGGTGTAGAAAGTCCTTTCCTGGACACTGGAAGAAACAACTAGTAATTCAGAGCAAGTAACTATAAGTAAGCCAGAATTGGTAGAGAACCATTGAAAGTGCTTCTCAACATCAGAATACAGTAAAGAAAGCATTTCGTACAAAGCAGATTGTCTTTTGAAAGAGCCAAATGATAACACTTTAAAAGGATAGAAAACATCTATACTACATCTGAAACTAGAGTTAAAGTGTGATTCAGAGGTAACACAGCGTTTTAGAGTTTCTCAACGTTTCATGAGAATGCAGCAAGGTGTTAGTTCATGTGTGTTTTCAAAGTCAGCTAAGATTTTAAGCAGGTGCTTGTAATTGAGGGGAACTCTTCCATTTGGTGTAGAAAGTCCTTTAATGAACACTGGTAGAAACAACTAGTAATTCAGAGCAAGTAACTATAATTAAGCCAGAATTGCTAGAGAACCATTGAAAAGTGTTCTCAACATCAGAATACAGTAAAGAAAGCATTTCGTACAAAGCAGGTTATCTTTTGAAAGAGCCAAATGATAACACTTTACAAGGATAGAAAACATCTATAGTACATCTGAAACTAGAGTTAAATTGTGATTCAGAGGTAACAGCATTTTAGAGTTTCTCAACGTTTCATGAGAATGCAGCAAGCTGTTAGTACATGTGTGTTTTCAAAGTCAGCTAAGATTTTAAGCAGGTGCTTGTAATTGAGGGGAACTCTTCCATTTGGTGTAGAAAGTCCTTTCCTGGACACTGGAAGAAACAAATAGTAATTCAGAGCAAATAACTATAAGTAAGCCAGAATTGCTAGAGAACCAATGAAAAGTGCTTCTCAACATCAGAAAACAGTAAAGAAAGCATTTCGTACAAAGCAGGTTATCTTTGAAAGAGCCAAATGATAACACTTTACAAGGATAGAAAACATCTATACTACATCTGAAACTAGAGATAAAGTGTGATTCAGAGGTAATACAGCGTTTTAGAGTTTCTCAACGTTTCATGAGAATGCAGCAAGGTGTTAGTACATGTGTGTTTTCAAAGTCAGCTAAGATTTTAAGCAGGTGCTTGTAATTTAGGGGAACTCTTCCATTTGGTGTAGAAAGTCCTTTAATGAACACTGGAAGAAACAACTAGTAATTCAGAGCAAGTAACTATAAGTAATCCAGAATTGCTAGAGAACCATTGAAAAGTGCTTCTCAACATCAGAATACAGTAAAGAAAGCATTTCGTACAAAGCAGGTTATCTTTGAAAGAGCCAAATGATAACACTTTACAAGGATAGAAAACATCTATACTACATCTGAAACTAGAGATAAAGTGTGATTCAGAGGTAATACAGCGTTTTAGAGTTTCTCAACGTTTCATGAGAATGCAGCAAGGTGTTAGTACATGTGTGTTTTCAAAGTCAGCTAAGATTTTAAGCAGGTGCTTGTAATTGAGGGGAACTCTTCCATTTGGTGTAGAAAGTCCTTTAATGAACACTGGAAGAAACAACTAGTAATTCAGAGCAAGTAACTATAAGTAATCCAGAATTGCTAGAGAACCATTGAAAAGTGCTTCTCAACATCAGAATACAGTAAAGAAAGCATTTCGTACAAAGCAGGTTATCTTTTGAAAGAGCCAAATGATAACACTTTACGAGGATAGAAAACATCTATAGTACATCTGAAACTAGAGTTAAATTGTGATTCAGAGGTAACAGCATTTTAGAGTTTCTCAACGTTTCATGAGAATGCAGCAAGCTGTTAGTACATGTGTGTTTTAAAAGTCAGCTAAGATTTTAAGCAGGTGCTTGTAATTGAGGGGAACTCTTCCATTTGGTGTAGAAAGTCCTTTACTGGACACTGGAAGAAACAAATAGTAATTCAGAGCAAATAACTATATGTAAGCCAGAATTGCTAGAGAACCAATGAAAAGTGCTTCTCAACATCAGAACACAGTAAAGAAAGCATTTCGTACAAAGCAGGTTATCTTTGAAAGAGCCAAATGATAACACTTTACAAGGATAGAAAACATCTATACTACATCTGAAACTAGAGATAAAGTGTGATTCAGAGGTAATACAGCGTTTTAGAGTTTCTCAACGTTTCATGAGAATGCAGCAAGGTGTTAGTACATGTGTGTTTTCAAAGTCAGCTAAGATTTTAAGCAGGTGCTTGTAATTGAGGGGAACTCTTCCATTTGGTGTAGAAAGTCCTTTAATGAACACTGGAAGAAACAACTAGTAATTCAGAGCAAGTAACTATAAGTAATCCAGAATTGCTAGAGAACCATTGAAAAGTGCTTCTCAACATCAGAATACAGTAAAGAAAGCATTTCGTACAAAGCAGGTTATCTTTTGAAAGAGCCAAATGATAACACTTTACAAGGATAGAAAACATCTATAGTACATCTGAAACTAGAGTTAAATTGTGATTCAGAGGTAACAGCATTTTAGAGTTTCTCAACGTTTCATGAGAATGCAGCAAGCTGTTAGTACATGTGTATTTTCAAAGTCAGCTAAGATTTTAAGCAGGTGCTTGTAATTGAGGGGAACTCTTCCATTTGGTGTAGAAAGTCCTTTACTGGACACTGGAAGAAACAAGTAGTAATTCAGAGCAAATAACTATAAGTAAGCCAGAATTGCTAGAGAACCATTGAAAAGTGCTTCTCAACATCAGAAAACAGTAAAGAAAGCATTTCGGACAAAGCAGGTTATCTTTGAATGAGCCAAATGATAACACTTTACAAGGATAGAAAACATATATACTACATCTGAAACTAGAGATAAAGTGTGATTCAGAGGTAATACAGCGTTTTAGAGTTTCTCAACGTTTCATGAGAATGCAGCAAGGTGTTAGTACATGTGTGTTTTCAAAGTCAGCTAAGATTTTAAGCAGGTGCTTGTAATTGAGGGGAACTCTTCCATTTGGTGTAGAAAGTCCTTTAATGAACACTGGAAGAAACAACTAGTAATTCAGAGCAAGTAACTATAAGTAATCCAGAATTGCTAGAGAACCATTGAAAAGTGCTTCTCAACATCAGAATACAGTAAAGAAAGCATTTCGTACAAAGCAGGTTATCTTTTGAAAGAGCCAAATGATAACACTTTACAAGGATAGAAAACATCTATAGTACATCTGAAACTAGAGTTAAATTGTGATTCAGAGGTAACAGCATTTTAGAGTTTCTCAACTTTTCATGAGAATGCAGCAAGCTGTTAGTACATGTGTGTTTTCAAAGTCAGCTAAGATTTTAAGCAGGTGCTTGTAATTGAGGGGAACTCTTCCATTTGGTGTAGAAAGTCCTTTACTGGACACTGGAAGAAACAAATAGTAATTCAGAGCAAATAACTATAAGTAAGCCAGAATTGCTAGAGAACCATTGAAAAGTGCTTCTCAACATCAGAAAACAGTAAAGAAAGCATTTCGTACAAAGCAGGTTATCTTTGAAAGAGCCAAGTGATAACACTTTACAAGGATAGAAAACATCTATACTACATCTGAAACTAGAGTTAAAGTGTGATTCAGAGGTAACACAGCGTTATAGAGTTTCTCAACGTTTCATGAGAATGCAGCAAGTTGTTAGTACATGTGTGTTTTCAAAGTCACCTAAGATTTTAAGCAGGTGCTTGTAATTGAGGGGGAACTCTTCCATTTGGTGTAGAAAGTCCTTTCCTGGACACTGGAAGAAACAACTAGTAATTCAGAGCAAGTAAAAGAAGTAAGCCAGAATTGCTAGAGAACCATTGAAAAGTGCTTCTCAACATCAGAAAACAGTAAAGAAAGCATTTTGTACAAAGCAGGTTATCTTTGAAAGAGCCAAATGATAACACTTTAAAAGGATAGAAAACATCTATACTACATCTGAAACTAGAGTTAAAGTGTGATTCCGAGGTAACACTGCGTTTTAGAGTTTCTAAACATTTCATGAGAATGCAGCAAGTTGTTAGTACATGTGTGTTTTCAAAGTCAGCTAAGATTTTAAGCAGGTGCTTGTAATTGAGGGGAACTCTTCCATTTGGTGTAGAAAGTCCTTTCCTGGACAATGGAAGAAACAACCAGTAATTCAGAGCAAGTAACTATAAGTAAGCCAGAATTGCTAGAGAACCATTGAAAAGTGCTTCTCAACATCAGAAAACAGTAAAGAAAGCATTTCGTACAAAGCAGGTTATCTTTGAAAGAGCCAAGTGATAACACTTTACAAGGATAGAAAACATCTATACTACATCTGAAACTAGAGTTAAAGTGTGATTCAGAGGTAACACAGCGTTATACAGTTTCTCAACGTTTCATGAGAATGCAGCAAGTTGTTAGTACATGTGTGTTTTCAAAGTCACCAAAGATTTTAAGCAGGTGCTTGTAATTGAGGGGAACTCTTCCATTTGGTGTAGAAAGTCCTTTCCTGGACACTGGAAGAAACAACTAGTAATTCAGAGCAAGTAAAAGAAGTAAGCCAGAATTGCTAGAGAACCATTGAAAAGTGCTTCTCAACATCAGAAAACAGTAAAGAAAGCATTTCGTACAAAGCAGGTTATCTTTTGAAAGAGCCAAATGATAACACTTTACAAGGATAGAAAACATCTATAGTACATCTGAAACTAGAGTTAAATTGTGATTCAGAGGTAACACCATTTTAGAGTTTCTCAACGTTTCATGAGAATGCAGCAAGCTGTTAGTACATGTGTGTTTTCAAAGTCAGCTAAGATTTTAAGCAGGTGCTTGTAATTGAGGGGAACTCTTCCATTTGGTGTAGAAAGTCCTTTACTGGATACTGGAAGAAACAACTAGTAATTCAGAGCAAATAACTATACGTAAGCCAGAATTGCTAGAGAACCATTGAAAAGTGCTTCTCAACATCAGAAAACAGTAAAGAAAGCATTTCGTACAAACCAGGTAATCTTTGAAAGAGCCAAGTGATAACACTTTACAAGGATAGAAAACATCTATACTAAATCTGAAACGAGAGTTAAAGTGTGATTCCGAGGTAACACAGCGTTATAGAGTTTCTCAACGTTTCATGAGAATGCAGCAAGTTGTTAGTACATGTGTGTTTTCAAAGTCAGCTAAGATTTTAAGCAGGTGCTTGTAATTGAGGGGAACTCTTCCATTTGGTGTAGAAAGTCCTTTCCTGGACACTGGAAGAAACAACTAGTAATTCAGAGCAAGTAAAAGAAGTAAGCCAGAATTGCTAGAGAACCATTGAAAAGTGCTTCTCAACATCAGAAAACACTAAAGAAAGCATTTCGTACAAAGCAGGTTATCTTTGAAAGAGCCAAATGATAACACTTTACAAGGATAGAAAACATCTATACTACATCTGAAACTAGAGATAAAGTGTGATTCAGAGGTAATACAGCGTTTTAGAGTTTCTCAACGTTTCATGAGAATGCAGCAAGGTGTTAGTACATGTGTGTTTTCAAAGTCAGCTAAGATTTTAAGCAGGTGCTTGTAATTGAGGGGAACTCTTCCATTTGGTGTAGAAAGTCCTTTAATGAACACTGGAAGAAACAACTAGTAATTCAGAGCAAGTAACTATAAGTAATCCAGAATTGCTAGAGAACCATTGAAAAGTGCTTCTCAACATCAGAATACAGTAAAGAAAGCATTTCGTACAAAGCAGGTTATCTTTTGAAAGAGCCAAATGATAACACTTTACAAGGATAGAAAACATCTATAGTACATCTGAAACTAGAGTTAAATTGTGATTCAGAGGTAACAGCATTTTAGAGTTTCTCAAAGTTTCATGAGAATGCAGCAAGCTGTTAGTACATGTGTATTTTCAAAGTCAGCTAAGATTTTAAGCAGGTGCTTGTAATTGAGGGGAACTCTTCCATTTGGTGTAGAAAGTCCTTTACTGGACACTGGAAGAAACAAGTAGTAATTCAGAGCAAATAACTATAAGTAAGCCAGAATTGCTAGAGAACCATTGAAAAGTGCTTCTCAACATCAGAAAACAGTAAAGAAAGCATTTCGGACAAAGCAGGTTATCTTTGAAAGAGCCAAATGATAACACTTTACAAGGATAGAAAACATATATACTACATCTGAAACTAGAGATAAAGTGTGATTCAGAGGTAATACAGCGTTTTAGAGTTTCTCAACGTTTCATGAGAATGCAGCAAGGTGTTAGTACATGTGTGTTTTCAAAGTCAGCTAAGATTTTAAGCAGGTGCTTGTAATTGAGGGGAACTCTTCCATTTGGTGTAGAAAGTCTTTTCCTGGACACTGGAAGAAACAACTAGTAATTCAGAGCAAGTAAAAGAAGTAAGCCAGAATTGCTAGAGAACCATTGAAAAGTGCTTCTCAACATCAGAAAACACTAAAGAAAGCATTTCGTACAAAGCAGGTTATCTTTGAAAGAGCCAAATGATAACACTTTAAAAGGATAGAAAACATCTATACTACATCTGAAACTAGGGTTAAAGTGTGATTCCGAGGTAACACAGCGTTTTAGAGTTTCTAAACATTACATGAGAATGCAGCAAGTTGTTAGTACATGTGTGTTTTCAAAGTCAGCTAAGATTTTAAGCAGGTGCTTGTAATTGAGGGGAACTCTTCCATTTGGTGTAGAATGTCCTTTCCTGGACACTGGAAGAAACAACTAGTAATTCAGAGCAAGTAACTATAAGTAAGCCAGAATTGGTAGAGAACCATTGAAAAGTGCTTCTCAACATCAGAATACAGTAAAGAAAGCATTTCGTACAAAGCAGATTGTCTTTTGAAAGAGCCAAATGATAACACTTTAAAAGGATAGAAAACATCTATACTACATCTGAAACTAGAGTTAAAGTGTGATTCAGAGGTAACACAGCGTTTTAGAGTTTCTCAACGTTTCATGAGAATGCAGCAAGGTGTTAGTTCATGTGTGTTTTCAAAGTCAGCTAAGATTTTAAGCAGGTGCTTGTAATTGAGGGGAACTCTTCCATTTGGTGTAGAAAGTCCTTTAATGAACACTGGTAGAAACAACTAGTAATTCAGAGCAAGTAACTATAATTAAGCCAGAATTGCTAGAGAACCATTGAAAAGTGCTTCTCAACATCAGAATACAGTAAAGAAAGCATTTCGTACAAAGCAGGTTATCTTTTGAAAGAGCCAAATGATAACACTTTACAAGGATAGAAAACATCTATAGTACATCTGAAACTAGAGTTAAATTGTGATTCAGAGGTAACAGCATTTTAGAGTTTCTCAACGTTTCATGAGAATGCAGCAAGCTGTTAGTACATGTGTGTTTTCAAAGTCAGCTAAGATTTTAAGCAGGTGCTTGTAATTGAGGGGAACTCTTCCATTTGGTGTAGAAAGTCCTTTCCTGGACACTGGAAGAAACAAATAGTAATTCAGAGCAAATAACTATAAGTAAGCCAGAATTGCTAGAGAACCAATGAAAAGTGCTTCTCAACATCAGAAAACAGTAAAGAAAGCATTTCGTACAAAGCAGGTTATCTTTGAAAGAGCCAAATGATAACACTTTACAAGGATAGAAAACATCTATACTACATCTGAAACTAGAGATAAAGTGTCATTCAGAGGTAATACAGCGTTTTAGAGTTTCTCAACGTTTCATGAGAATGCAGCAAGGTGTTAGTACATGTGTGTTTTCAAAGTCAGCTAAGATTTTAAGCAGGTGCTTGTAATTGAGGGGAACTCTTCCATTTGGTGTAGAAAGTCTTTTCCTGGACACTGGAAGAAACAACTAGTAATTCAGAGCAAGTAAAAGAAGTAAGCCAGAATTGCTAGAGAACCATTGAAAAGTGCTTCTCAACATCAGAAAACACTAAAGAAAGCATTTCGTACAAAGCAGGTTATCTTTGAAAGAGCCAAATGATAACACTTTAAAAGGATAGAAAACATCTATACTACATCTGAAACTAGGGTTAAAGTGTGATTCCGAGGTAACACAGCGTTTTAGAGTTTCTAAACATTACATGAGAATGCAGCAAGTTGTTAGTACATGTGTGTTTTCAAAGTCAGCTAAGATTTTAAGCAGGTGCTTGTAATTGAGGGGAACTCTTCCATTTGGTGTAGAAAGTCCTTTCCTGGACACTGGAAGAAACAACTAGTAATTCAGAGCAAGTAACTATAAGTAAGCCAGAATTGGTAGAGAACCATTGAAAAGTGCTTCTCAACATCAGAATACAGTAAAGAAAGCATTTCGTACAAAGCAGGTTATCTTTGAAAGAGCCAAATGATAACACTTTACAAGGATAGAATACATCTATACTACATCTGAAACTAGAGATAAAGTGTCATTCAGAGGTAATGCAGCGTTTTAGAGTTTCTCAACGTTTCATGAGAATGCAGCAAGGTGTTAGTACATGTGTGTTTTCAAAGTCAGCTAAGATTTTAAGCAGGTGCTTGTAATTGAGGGGAACTCTTCCATTTGGTGTAGAAAGTCTTTTCCTGGACACTGGAAGAAACAACTAGTAATTCAGAGCAAGTAAAAGAAGTAAGCCAGAATTGCTAGAGAACCATTGAAAAGTGCTTCTCAACATCAGAAAACACTAAAGAAAGCATTTCGTACAAAGCAGGTTATCTTTGAAAGAGCCAAATGATAACACTTTAAAAGGATAGAAAACATCTATACTACATCTGAAACTAGGGTTAAAGTGTGATTCCGAGGTAACACAGCGTTTTAGAGTTTCTAAACATTACATGAGAATGCAGCAAGTTGTTAGTACATGTGTGTTTTCAAAGTCAGCTAAGATTTTAAGCAGGTGCTTGTAATTGAGGGGAACTCTTCCATTTGGTGTAGAAAGTCCTTTCCTGGACACTGGAAGAAACAACTAGTAATTCAGAGCAAGTAACTATAAGTAATCCAGAATTGCTAGAGAACCATTGAAAAGTGCTTCTCAACATCAGAATACAGTAAAGAAAGCATTTCGTACAAAGCAGGTTATCTTTTGAAAGAGCCAAATGATAACACTTTACAAGGATAGAAAACATCTATAGTACATCTGAAACTAGAGTTAAATTGTGATTCAGAGGTAACAGCATTTTAGAGTTTCTCAAAGTTTCATGAGAATGCAGCAAGCTGTTAGTACATGTGTATTTTCAAAGTCAGCTAAGATTTTTAGCAGGTGCTTGTAATTGAGGGGAACTCTTCCATTTGGTGTAGAAAGTCCTTTACTGGACACTGGAAGAAACAAGTAGTAATTCAGAGCAAATAACTATAAGTAAGCCAGAATTGCTAGAGAACCATTGAAAAGTGCTTCTCAACATCAGAAAACAGTAAAGAAAGCATTTCGGACAAAGCAGGTTATCTTTGAAAGAGCCAAATGATAACACTTTACAAGGATAGAAAACATATATACTACATCTGAAACTAGAGATAAAGTGTGATTCAGAGGTAATACAGCGTTTTAGAGTTTCTCAACGTTTCATGAGAATGTAGCAAGGTGTTAGTACATGTGTGTTTTCAAAGTCAGCTAAGATTTTAAGCAGGTGCTTGTAATTGAGGGGAACTCTTCCATTTGGTGTAGAAAGTCTTTTCCTGGACACTGGAAGAAACAACTAGTAATTCAGAGCAAGTAAAAGAAGTAAGCCAGAATTGCTAGAGAACCATTGAAAAGTGCTTCTCAACATCAGAAAACACTAAAGAAAGCATTTCGTACAAAGCAGGTTATCTTTGAAAGAGCCAAATGATAACACTTTAAAAGGATAGAAAACATCTATACTACATCTGAAACTAGGGTTAAAGTGTGATTCCGAGGTAACACAGCGTTTTAGAGTTTCTAAACATTACATGAGAATGCAGCAAGTTGTTAGTACATATGTGTTTTCAAAGTCAGCTAAGATTTTAAGCAGGTGCTTGTAATTGAGGGGAACTCTTCCATTTGGTGTAGAAAGTCCTTTCCTGGACACTGGAAGAAACAACTAGTAATTCAGAGCAAGTAACTATAAGTAAGCCAGAATTGGTAGAGAACCATTGAAAAGTGCTTCTCAACATCAGAATACAGTAAAGAAAGCATTTCGTACAAAGCAGATTGTCTTTTGAAAGAGCCAAATGATAACACTTTAAAAGGATAGAAAACATCTATACTACATCTGAAACTAGAGTTAAAGTGTGATTCAGAGGTAACACAGCGTTTTAGAGTTTCTCAACGTTTCATGAGAATGCAGCAAGGTGTTAGTTCATGTGTGTTTTCAAAGTCAGCTAAGATTTTAAGCAGGTGCTTGTAATTGAGGGGAACTCTTCCATTTGGTGTAGAAAGTCCTTTAATGAACACTGGTAGAAACAACTAGTAATTCAGAGCAAGTAACTATAATTAAGCCAGAATTGCTAGAGAACCATTGAAAAGTGCTTCTCAACATCAGAATACAGTAAAGAAAGCATTTCGTACAAAGCAGGTTATCTTTTGAAAGAGCCAAATGATAACACTTTACAAGGATAGAAAACATCTATAGTACATCTGAAACTAGAGTTAAATTGTGATTCAGAGGTAACAGCATTTTAGAGTTTCTCAACGTTTCATGAGAATGCAGCAAGCTGTTAGTACATGTGTGTTTTCAAAGTCAGCTAAGATTTTAAGCAGGTGCTTGTAATTGAGGGGAACTCTTCCATTTGGTGTAGAAAGTCCTTTCCTGGACACTGGAAGAAACAAATAGTAATTCAGAGCAAATAACTATAAGTAAGCCAGAATTGCTAGAGAACCAATGAAAAGTGCTTCTCAACATCAGAAAACAGTAAAGAAAGCATTTCGTACAAAGCAGGTTATCTTTGAAAGAGCCAAATGATAACACTTTACAAGGATAGAAAACATCTATACTACATCTGAAACTAGAGATAAAGTGTCATTCAGAGGTAATACAGCGTTTTAGAGTTTCTCAACGTTTCATGAGAATGCAGCAAGGTGTTAGTACATGTGTGTTTTCAAAGTCAGCTAAGATTTTAAGCAGGTGCTTGTAATTGAGGGGAACTCTTCCATTTGGTGTAGAAAGTCTTTTCCTGGACACTGGAAGAAACAACTAGTAATTCAGAGCAAGTAAAAGAAGTAAGCCAGAATTGCTAGAGAACCATTGAAAAGTGCTTCTCAACATCAGAAAACACTAAAGAAAGCATTTCGTACAAAGCAGGTTATCTTTGAAAGAGCCAAATGATAACACTTTAAAAGGATAGAAAACATCTATACTACATCTGAAACTAGGGTTAAAGTGTGATTCCGAGGTAACACAGCGTTTTAGAGTTTCTAAACATTACATGAGAATGCAGCAAGTTGTTAGTACATGTGTGTTTTCAAAGTCAGCTAAGATTTAAGCAGGTGCTTGTAATTGAGGGGAACTCTTCCATTTGGTGTAGAAAGTCCTTTCCTGGACACTGGAAGAAACAACTAGTAATTCAGAGCAAGTAACTATAAGTAAGCCAGAATTGGTAGAGAACCATTGAAAAGTGCTTCTCAACATCAGAATACAGTAAAGAAAGCATTTCGTACAAAGCAGATTGTCTTTTGAAAGAGCCAAATGATAACACTTTAAAAGGATAGAAAACATCTATACTACATCTGAAACTAGAGTTAAAGTGTGATTCAGAGGTAACACAGCGTTTTAGAGTTTCTCAACGTTTCATGAGAATGCAGCAAGGTGTTAGTTCATGTGTGTTTTCAAAGTCAGCTAAGATTTTAAGCAGGTGCTTGTAATTGAGGGGAACTCTTCCATTTGGTGTAGAAAGTCCTTTAATGAACACTGGTAGAAACAACTAGTAATTCAGAGCAAGTAACTATAATTAAGCCAGAATTGCTAGAGAACCATTGAAAAGTGCTTCTCAACATCAGAATACAGTAAAGAAAGCATTTCGTACAAAGCAGGTTATCTTTTGAAAGAGCCAAATGATAACACTTTACAAGGATAGAAAACATCTATAGTACATCTGAAACTAGAGTTAAATTGTGATTCAGAGGTAACAGCATTTTAGAGTTTCTCAACGTTTCATGAGAATGCAGCAAGCTGTTAGTACATGTGTGTTTTCAAAGTCAGCTAAGATTTTAAGCAGGTGCTTGTAATTGAGGGGAACTCTTCCATTTGGTGTAGAAAGTCCTTTCCTGGACACTGGAAGAAACAAATAGTAATTCAGAGCAAATAACTATAAGTAAGCCAGAATTGCTAGAGAACCAATGAAAAGTGCTTCTCAACATCAGAAAACAGTAAAGAAAGCATTTCGTACAAAGCAGGTTATCTTTGAAAGAGCCAAATGATAACACTTTACAAGGATAGAAAACATCTATACTACATCTGAAACTAGAGATAAAGTGTGATTCAGAGGTAATACAGCGTTTTAGAGTTTCTCAACGTTTCATGAGAATGCAGCAAGGTGTTAGTACATGTGTGTTTTCAAAGTCAGCTAAGATTTAAAGCAGGTGCTTGTAATTTAGGGGAACTCTTCCATTTGGTGTAGAAAGTCCTTTAATGAACACTGGAAGAAACAACTAGTAATTCAGAGCAAGTAACTATAAGTAATCCAGAATTGCTAGAGAACCATTGAAAAGTGCTTCTCAACATCAGAATACAGTAAAGAAAGCATTTCGTACAAAGCAGGTTATCTTTGAAAGAGCCAAATGATAACACTTTACAAGGATAGAAAACATCTATACTACATCTGAAACTAGAGATAAAGTGTGATTCAGAGGTAATACAGCGTTTTAGAGTTTCTCAACGTTTCATGAGAATGCAGCAAGGTGTTAGTACATGTGTGTTTTCAAAGTCAGCTAAGATTTTAAGCAGGTGCTTGTAATTGAGGGGAACTCTTCCATTTGGTGTAGAAAGTCCTTTAATGAACACTGGAAGAAACAACTAGTAATTCAGAGCAAGTAACTATAAGTAATCCAGAATTGCTAGAGAACCATTGAAAAGTGCTTCTCAACATCAGAATACAGTAAAGAAAGCATTTCGTACAAAGCAGGTTATCTTTTGAAAGAGCCAAATGATAACACTTTACAAGGATAGAAAACATCTATAGTACATCTGAAACTAGAGTTAAATTGTGATTCAGAGGTAACAGCATTTTAGAGTTTCTCAACGTTTCATGAGAATGCAGCAAGCTGTTAGTACATGTGTGTTTTCAAAGTCAGCTAAGATTTTAAGCAGGTGCTTGTAATTGAGGGGAACTCTTCCATTTGGTGTAGAAAGTCCTTTACTGGACACTGGAAGAAACAAATAGTAATTCAGAGCAAATAACTATAAGTAAGCCAGAATTGCTAGAGAACCAATGAAAAGTGCTTCTCAACATCAGAAAACAGTAAAGAAAGCATTTCGTACAAAGCAGGTTATCTTTGAAAGAGCCAAATGATAACACTTTACAAGGATAGAAAACATCTATACTACATCTGAAACTAGAGATAAAGTGTGATTCAGAGGTAATACAGCGTTTTAGAGTTTCTCAACGTTTCATGAGAATGCAGCAAGGTGTTAGTACATGTGTGTTTTCAAAGTCAGCTAAGATTTTAAGCAGGTGCTTGTAATTGAGGGGAACTCTTCCATTTGGTGTAGAAAGTCCTTTAATGAACACTGGAAGAAACAACTAGTAATTCAGAGCAAGTAACTATAAGTAATCCAGAATTGCTAGAGAACCATTGAAAAGTGCTTCTCAACATCAGAATACAGTAAAGAAAGCATTTCGTACAAAGCAGGTTATCTTTTGAAAGAGCCAAATGATAACACTTTACAAGGATAGAAAACATCTATAGTACATCTGAAACTAGAGTTAAATTGTGATTCAGAGGTAACAGCATTTTAGAGTTTCTCAACTTTTCATGAGAATGCAGCAAGCTGTTAGTACATGTGTGTTTTCAAAGTCAGCTAAGATTTTAAGCAGGTGCTTGTAATTGAGGGGAACTATTCCATTTGGTGTAGAAAGTCCTTTACTGGACACTGGAAGAAACAAATAGTAATTCAGAGCAAATAACTATAAGTAAGCCAGAATTGCTAGAGAACCATTGAAAAGTGCTTCTCAACATCAGAAAACAGTAAAGAAAGCATTTCGTACAAAGCAGGTTATCTTTGAAAGAGCCAAGTGATAACACTTTACAAGGATAGAAAACATCTATACTACATCTGAAACTAGAGTTAAAGTGTGATTCAGAGGTAACACAGCGTTATAGAGTTTCTCAACGTTTCATGAGAATGCAGCAAGTTGTTAGTACATGTGTGTTTTCAAAGTCACCTAAGATTTTAAGCAGGTGCTTGTAATTGAGGGGGAACTCTTCCATTTGGTGTAGAAAGTCCTTTCCTGGACACTGGAAGAAACAACTAGTAATTCAGAGCAAGTAAAAGAAGTAAGCCAGAATTGCTAGAGAACCATTGAAAAGTGCTTCTCAACATCAGAAAACAGTAAAGAAAGCATTTTGTACAAAGCAGGTTATCTTTGAAAGAGCCAAATGATAACACTTTAAAAGGATAGAAAACATCTATACTACATCTGAAACTAGAGTTAAAGTGTGATTCCGAGGTAACACAGCGTTTTAGAGTTTCTAAACATTTCATGAGAATGCAGCAAGTTGTTAGTACATGTGTGTTTTCAAAGTCAGCTAAGATTTTAAGCAGGTGCTTGTAATTGAGGGGAACTCTTCCATTTGGTGTAGAAAGTCCTTTCCTGGACAATGGAAGAAACAACCAGTAATTCAGAGCAAGTAACTATAAGTAAGCCAGAATTGCTAGAGAACCATTGAAAAGTGCTTCTCAACATCAGAAAACAGTAAAGAAAGCATTTCGTACAAAGCAGGTTATCTTTGAAAGAACCAAGTGATAACACTTTACAAGGATAGAAAACATCTATACTACATCTGAAACTAGAGTTAAAGTGTGATTCAGAGGTAACACAGCGTTATACAGTTTCTCAACGTTTCATGAGAATGCAGCAAGTTGTTAGTACATGTGTGTTTTCAAAGTCACCAAAGATTTTAAGCAGGTGCTTGTAATTGAGGGGAACTCTTCCATTTGGTGTAGAAAGTCCTTTCCTGGACACTGGAAGAAACAACTAGTAATTCAGAGCAAGTAAAAGAAGTAAGCCAGAATTGCTAGAGAACCATTGAAAAGTGCTTCTCAACATCAGAAAACACTAAAGAAAGCATTTCGTACAAAGCAGGTTATCTTTGAAAGAGCCAAATGATAACACTTTAAAAGGATAGAAAACATCTATACTACATCTGAAACTAGGGTTAAAGTGTGATTCCGAGGTAACACAGCGTTTTAGAGTTTCTAAACATTACATGAGAATGCAGCAAGTTGTTAGTACATGTGTGTTTTCAAAGTCAGCTAAGATTTTAAGCAGGTGCTTGTAATTGAGGGGAACTCTTCCATTTGGTGTAGAAAGTCCTTTCCTGGACACTGGAAGAAACAACTAGTAATTCAGAGCAAGTAACTATAAGTAAGCCAGAATTGGTAGAGAACCATTGAAAAGTGCTTCTCAACATCAGAATACAGTAAAGAAAGCATTTCGTACAAAGCAGATTGTCTTTTGAAAGAGCCAAATGATAACACTTTAAAAGGATAGAAAACATCTATACTACATCTGAAACTAGAGTTAAAGTGTGATTCAGAGGTAACACAGCGTTTTAGAGTTTCTCAACGTTTCATGAGAATGCAGCAAGGTGTTAGTTCATGTGTGTTTTCAAAGTCAGCTAAGATTTTAAGCAGGTGCTTGTAATTGAGGGGAACTCTTCCATTTGGTGTAGAAAGTCCTTTAATGAACACTGGAAGAAACAACTAGTAATTCAGAGCAAGTAACTATAATTAAGCCAGAATTGCTAGAGAACCATTGAAAAGTGCTTCTCAACATCAGAATACAGTAAAGAAAGCATTTAGTACAAAGCAGGTTATCTTTTGAAAGAGCCAAATGATAACACTTTACAAGAATAGAAAACATCTATACTACATCTGAAACTAGAGTTAAATTGTGATTCAGAGGTAACACCATTTTAGAGTTTCTCAACGTTTCATGAGAATGCAGCAAGCTGTTAGTACATGTGTGTTTTCAAAGTCAGCTAAGATTTTAAGCAGGTTCTTGTAATTGAGGGGAGCTCTTCCATTTGGTGTAGAAAGTCCTTTCCTGGACACTGGAAGAAACAACTAGTAATTCAGAGCAAATAACTATACCTAAGCCAGAATTGCTAGAGAACCATTGAAAGTGCTTCTCAACATCAGAATACAGTAAAGAAAGCATTTAGTACAAAGCAGGTTATCTTTTGAAAGAGCCAAATGATAACACTTTACAAGGATAGAAAACATCTATAGTACATCTGAAACTAGAGTTAAATTGTGATTCAGAGGTAACAGCATTTTAGAGTTTCTCAACGTTTCATGAGAATGCAGCAAGCTGTTAGTACATGTGTGTTTTCAAAGTCAGCTAAGATTTTAAGCAGGTGCTTGTAATTGAGGGGAACTCTTCCATTTGGTGCAGAAAGTCCTTTACTGGACACTGGAAGAAACAAGTAGTAATTCAGAGCAAATAACTATAAGTAAGCCAGAATTGCTAGAGAACCATTGAAAAGTGCTTCTCAACATCAGAAAACAGTAAAGAAAGCATTTCGTACAAAGCAGGTTATCTTTGAAAGAGCCAAGTGATAACACTTTACAAGGATGGAAAACATCTATACTACATCTGAAACTAGAGTTAAAGTGTGATTCAGAGGTAACACAGCGTTATAGAGTTTCTCAACGTTTCATGAGAATGCAGCAAGTTGTTAGTACATGTGTGTTTTCAAAGTCACCTAAGATTTTAAGCAGGTGCTTGTAATTGAGGGGAACTCTTCCATTTGGTGTAGAAAGTCCTTTCCTGGACACTGGAAGAAACAACTAGTAATTCAGAGCAAGTAAAAGAAGTAAGCCAGAATTGCTAGAGAACCATTGAAAAGTGCTTTTCAAAATCAGAAAACAGTAAAGAAAGCATTTCGTACAAAGCAGGTTATCTTTGAAAGAGCCAAATGATAACACTTTAAAAGGATAGAAAACATCTATACTACATCTGAAACTAGAGTTAAAGTGTGATTCCGAGGTAACACAGCGTTTTAGAGTTAATAAAAATTTCATGAGAATGCAGCAAGTTGTTAGTACATGTGTGTTTTCAAAGTCAGCTAAGATTTTAAGCAGGTGCTTGTAATTGAGGGGAACTCTTCCATTTGGTGTAGAAAGTCCTTTCCTGGACACTGGAAGAAACAACCAGTAATTCAGAGCAAGTAACTATAAGTAAGCCAGAATTGCTAGAGAACCATTGAAAAGTGCTTCTCAACATCAGAATACAGTAAAGAAAGCATTTCGTACAAAGCAGATTGTCTTTTGAAAGAGCCAAATGATAACACTTTAAAAGGATAGAAAACATCTATACTATACCTGAAACTAGAGTTAAAGTGTGATTCAGAGGTAACACAGCGTTTTAGAGTTTCTCAACTTTTCATGAGAATGCAGCAAGGTGTTAGTACATGTGTGTTTTCAAAGTCAGCTAAGATTTTAAGCAGGTGCTTGTAATTGAGGGGAACTCTTCCATTTGGTGTAGAAAGTCCTTTCCTGGACACTGGAAGAAACAACTAGTAATTCAGAGCAAGTAAAAGAAGTAAGCCCGAATTGCTAGAGAACCATTGAAAAGTGCTTCTCAACATCAGAAAACAGTAAAGAAAGCATTTAGTACAAAGCAGGTTATCTTTTGAAAGAGCCAAATGATAACACTTTACAAGGATAGAAAGCATCTATAGTACATCTGAAACTAGAGTTAAATTGTGATTCAGAGGTAACACCATTTTAGAGTTTCTCAACGTTTCATGAGAATGCAGCAAGCTGTTAGTACATGTGTGTTTTCAAAGTCAGCTAAGATTTTAAGCAGGTGCTTGTAATTAAGGGGAACTCTTCCATTTGGTGTAGAAAGTCCTTTACTGGACACTGGAAGAAACAACTAGTAATTCAGAGCAAATAACTATACATAAGCCAGAATTGCTAGAGAACCATTGAAAAGTGCTTCTCAACATCAGAAAACAGTAAAGAAAGCATTTCGTACAAAGCAGGTTATCTTTGAAAGAGCCAAATGATAACACTTTACAAGGATAGAAAACATCTATACTAAATCTGAAACTAGAGATAAAGTGTGATTCAGAGGTAATACAGCGTTTTAGAGTTTCTCAACGTTTCATGAGAATGCAGCAAGGTGTTAGTACATGTGTGTTTTCAAAGTCAGCTAAGATTTTAAGCAGGTGCTTGTAATTGAGGGGTACTCTTCCATTTGGTGTAGAAAGTCCTTTAATGAACACTGGAAGAAACAACTAGTAATTCAGAGCAAGTAACTATAAGTAATCCAGAATTGCTAGAGAACCATTGAAAAGTGCTTCTCAACATCAGAATACAGTAAAGAAAGCATTTCGTACAAAGCAGGTTACCTTTTGAAAGAGCCAAATGATAACACTTTACAAGGATAGAAAACATCTACAGTACATCTGAAACTAGAGTTAAATTGTGATTCAGAGGTAACAGCATTTTAGAGTTTCTCAACGTTTCATGAGAATGCAGCAAGCTGTTAGTACATGTGTGTTTTCAAAGTCATCTAAGATTTTAAGCAGGTGCTTGTAATTGAGGGGAACTCTTCCATTTGGTGCAGAAAGTCTTTTACTGGACACTGGAAGAAACAAGTAGTAATTCAGAGCAAATAACTATAAGTAAGCCAGAATTGCTAGAGAACCATTGAAAAGTGCTTCTCAACATCAGAAAACAGTAAAGAAAGCATTTCGTACAAAGCAGGTTATCTTTGAAAGAGCCAAGTGATAACACTTTACAAGGATAGAAAACATCTATACTACATCTGAAACTAGAGTTAAAGTGTGATTCAGAGGTAACACAGCGTTATAGAGTTTCTCAACGTTTCATGAGAATGCAGCAAGTTGTTAGTACATGTGTGTTTTCAAAGTCAGCTAAGATTTTAAGCAGGTGCTTGTAATTGAGGGGAACTCTTCCATTTGGTGTAGAAAGTCCTTTCCTGGACACTGGAAGAAACAACTAGTTATTCAGAGCAAGTAAAAGAAGTAAGCCAGAATTGCTAGAGAACCATTGAAAAGTGCTTCTCAAAATCAGAAAACAGTAAAGAAAGCATTTCGTACAAAGCAGGTTATCTTTGAAAGAGCCAAATGATAACACTTTAAAAGGATAGAAAACATCTATACTACATCTGAAACTAGAGTTAAAGTGTGATTCCGAGGTAACACAGCGTTTTAGAGTTAATAAACATTTCATGAGAATGCAGCAAGTTGTTAGTACATGTGTGTTTTCAAAGTCAGCTAAGATTTTAAGCAGGTGCTTGTAATTGAGGTGAACTCTTCCATTTGGTGTAGAAAGTCCTTTCCTGGACACTGGAAGAAACAACCAGTAATTCAGAGCAAGTAACTATAAGTAAGCCAGAATTGCTAGAGAACCATTGAAAAGTGCTTCTCAACATCAGAATACAGTAAAGAAAGCATTTCGTACAAGGCAGATTGTCTTTTGAAAGAGCCAAATGATAACACTTTAAGAGGATAGAAAATATCTATACTACATCTGAAACTAGAGTTAAAGTGTGATTCAGAGGTAACACAGCGTTTTAGAGTTTCTCAACGTTTCATGAGAATGCAGCAAGGTGTTAGTACATGTGTGTTTTCAAAGTCAGCTAAGATTTTAAGCAGGTGCTTGTAATTGAGGGGAACTCTTCCATTTGGTGTAGAAAGTCCTTTAATGAACACTGGAAGAAACAACTAGTAATTCAGAGGAAGTAACTATAAGTAAGCAAGAATTGCTAGAGAACCATTGAAAAGTACTTCTCAACATCAGAAAACAGTAAAGAAAGCATTTCGTACAAAGCAGGTTATCTTTGAAAGAGCCAAGTGATAACACTTTACAAGGATAGAAAACATCTATACTACATCTGAAACTAGAGTTAAAGTGTGATTCAGAGGTAACACAGCGTTATAGAGTTTCTCAACGTTTCATGAGAATGCAGCAAGTTGTTAGTACATGTGTGTTTTCAAAGTCACCAAAGATTTTAAGCAGGTGCTTGTAATTGAGGGGAACTCTTCCATTTGGTGTAGAAAGTCCTTTCCTGGACACTGGAAGAAACAACTAGTAATTCAGAGCAAGTAAAAGAAGTAAGCCCGAATTGCTAGAGAACCATTGAAAAGTGCTTCTCAACATCAGAAAACAGTAAAGAAAGCATTTCGTACAAAGCAGGTTATCTTTTGAAAGAGCCAAATGATAACACTTTACAAGGATAGAAAACATCTATAGTACATCTGAAACTAGAGTTAAATTGTGATTCAGAGGTAACACCATTTTAGAGTTTCTCAACGTTTCATGAGAATGCAGCAAGCTGTTAGTACATGTGTGTTTTCAAAGTCAGCTAAGATTTTAAGCAGGTGCTTGTAATTGAGGGGAACTCTTCCATTTGGTGTAGAAAGTCCTTTACTGGACACTGGAAGAAACAACTAGTAATTCAGAGCAAATAACTATACGTAAGCCAGAATTGCTAGAGAACCATTGAAAAGTGCTTCTCAACATCAGAAAACAGTAAAGAAAGCATTTCGTACAAACCAGGTAATCTTTGAAAGAGCCAAGTGATAACACTTTACAAGGATAGAAAACATCTATACTAAATCTGAAACGAGAGTTAAAGTGTGATTCCGAGGTAACACAGCGTTATAGAGTTTCTCAACGTTTCATGAGAATGCAGCAAGTTGTTAGTACATGTGTGTTTTCAAAGTCAGCTAAGATTTTAAGCAGGTGCTTGTAATTGAGGGGAACTCTTTCATTTGGTGTAGAAAGTCCTTTCCTGGACACTGGAAGAAACAACTAGTAATTCAGAGCAAGTAAAAGAAGTAAGCCAGAATTGCTAGAGAACCATTGAAAAGTGCTTCTCAACATCAGAAAACACTAAAGAAAGCATTTCGTACAAAGCAGGTTATCTTTGAAAGAGCCAAATGATAACACTTTAAAAGGATAGAAAACATCTATACTACATCTGAAACTGGGGTTAAAGTGTGATTCCGAGGTAACACAGCGTTTTAGAGTTTCTAAACATTACATGAGAATGCAGCAAGTTGTTAGTACATGTGTGTTTTCAAAGTCAGCTAAGATTTTAAGCAGGTGCTTGTAATTGAGGGGAACTCTTCCATTTGGTGTAGAAAGTCCTTTCCTGGACACTGGAAGAAACAACTAGTAATTCAGAGCAAGTAACTATAAGTAAGCCAGAATTGGTAGAGAACCATTGAAAAGTGCTTCTCAACATCAGAATACAGTAAAGAAAGCATTTCGTACAAAGCAGATTGTCTTTTGAAAGAGCCAAATGATAACACTTTAAAAGGATAGAAAACATCTATACTACATCTAAAACTAGAGTTAAAGTGTGATTCAGAGGTAACACAGCGTTTTAGAGTTTCTCAACGTTTCATGAGAATGCAGCAAGGTGTTAGTTCATGTGTGTTTTCAAAGTCAGCTAAGATTTTAAGCAGGTGCTTGTAATTGAGGGGAACTCTTCCATTTGGTGTAGAAAGTCCTTTAATGAACACTGGAAGAAACAACTAGTAATTCAGAGCAAGTAACTATAATTAAGCCAGAATTGCTAGAGAACCATTGAAAAGTGCTTCTCAACATCAGAATACAGTAAAGAAAGCATTTAGTACAAAGCAGGTTATCTTTTGAAAGAGCCAAATGATAACACTTTACAAGGATAGAAAACATCTATACTACATCTGAAACTAGAGTTAAATTGTGATTCAGAGGTAACACCATTTTAGAGTTTCTCAACGTTTCATGAGAATGCATCAAGCTGTTAGTACATGTGTGTTTTCAAAGTCAGCTAAGATTTTAAGCAGGTTCTTGTAATTGAGGGGAGCTCTTCCATTTGGTGTAGAAAGTCCTTTCCTGGACACTGGAAGAAACAACTAGTAATTCAGAGCAAATAACTATAAGTAAGCCAGAATTGCTAGAGAACCATTGAAAGTGCTTCTCAACATCAGAAAACAGTAAAGAAAGCATTTCGTACAAACCAGGTAATCTTTGAAAGAGCCAAGTGATAACACTTTACAAGGATAGAAAACATCTATACTAAATCTGAAACGAGAGTTAAAGTGTGATTCCGAGGTAACACAGCGTTATAGAGTTTCTCAACGTTTCATGAGAATGCAGCAAGTTGTTAGTACATGTGTGTTTTCAAAGTCAGCTAAGATTTTAAGCAGGTGCTTGTAATTGAGGGGAACTCTTCCATTTGGTGTAGAAAGTCCTTTCCTGGACACTGGAAGAAACAAATAGTAATTCAGAGCAAGTAAAAGAAGTAAGCCAGAATTGCTAGAGAACCATTGAAAAGTGCTTCTCAACATCAGAAAACACTAAAGAAAGCATTTCGTACAAAGCAGGTTATCTTTGAAAGAGCCAAATGATAACACTTTAAAAGGATAGAAAACATCTATACTACATCTGAAACTAGGGTTAAAGTGTGATTCCGAGGTAACACAGCGTTTTAGAATTTCTAAACATTACATGAGAATGCAGCAAGTTGTTAGTACATGTGTGTTTTCAAAGTCAGCTAAGATTTTAAGCAGGTGCTTGTAATTGAGGGGAACTCTTCCATTTGGTGTAGAAAGTCCTTTCCTGGACACTGGAAGAAACAACTAGTAATTCAGAGCAAGTAACTATAAGTAAGCCAGAATTGGTAGAGAACCATTGAAAAGTGCTTCTCAACATCAGAATACAGTAAAGAAAGCATTTCGTACAAAGCAGATTGTCTTTTGAAAGAGCCAAATGATAACACTTTAAAAGGATAGAAAACATCTATACTACATCTGAAACTAGAGTTAAAGTGTGATTCAGAGGTAACACAGCGTTTTAGAGTTTCTCAACGTTTCATGAGAATGCAGCAAGGTGTTAGTCATGTGTGTTTTCAAAGTCAGCTAAGATTTTAAGCAGGTGCTTGTAATTGAGGGGAACTCTTCCATTTGGTGTAGAAAGTCCTTTAATGAACACTGGAAGAAACAACTAGTAATTCAGAGCAAGTAACTATAATTAAGCCAGAATTGCTAGAGAACCATTGAAAAGTGCTTCTCAACATCAGAATACAGTAAAGAAAGCATTTAGTACAAAGCAGGTTATCTTTTGAAAGAGCCAAATGATAACACTTTACAAGGATAGAAAACATCTATAGTACATCTGAAACTAGAGTTAAATTGTGATTCAGAGGTAACACCATTTTAGAGTTTCTCAACGTTTCATGAGAATGCAGCAAGCTGTTAGTACATGTGTGTTTTCAAAGTCAGCTAAGATTTTAAGCATGTGCTTGTAATTGAGGGGAACTCTTCCATTTGGTGTAGAAAGTCCTTTACTGGACACTGGAAGAAACAACTAGTAATTCAGAGCAAATAACTATACGTAAGCCAGAATTGTTAGAGAACCATTGAAAAGTGCTTCTCAACATCAGAAAACAGTAAAGAAAGCATTTCGTACAAAGCAGGTTATCTTTGAAAGAGCCAAATGATAACACTTTACAAGGATAGAAAACATCTATACTACATCTGAAACTAGAGATAAAGTGTGATTCAGAGTAATACAGCGTTTTAGAGTTTCTCAACGTTTCATGAGAATGCACCAAGGTGTTAGTCATGTGTGTTTTCAAAGTCAGCTAAGATTTTAAGCAGGTGCTTGTAATTGAGGGGAACTCTTCCATTTGGTGTAGAAAGTCCTTTAATGAACACTGGAAGAAACAACTAGTAATTCAGAGCAAGTAACTATAATTAAGCCAGAATTGCTAGAGAACCATTGAAAAGTGCTTCTCAACATCAGAATACAGTAAAGAAAGCATTTAGTACAAAGCAGGTTATCTTTTGAAAGAGCCAAATGATAACACTTTACAAGGATAGAAAACATCTATAGTACATCTGAAACTAGAGTTAAATTGTGATTCAGAGGTAACACCATTTTAGAGTTTCTCAACGTTTCATGAGAATGCAGCAAGCTGTTAGTACATGTGTGTTTTCAAAGTCAGCTAAGATTTTAAGCATGTGCTTGTAATTGAGGGGAACTCTTCCATTTGGTGTAGAAAGTCCTTTACTGGACACTGGAAGAAACAACTAGTAATTCAGAGCAAATAACTATACGTAAGCCAGAATTGTTAGAGAACCATTGAAAAGTGCTTCTCAACATCAGAAAACAGTAAAGAAAGCATTTCGTACAAAGCAGGTTATCTTTGAAAGAGCCAAATGATAACACTTTACAAGGATAGAAAACATCTATACTACATCTGAAACTAGAGATAAAGTGTGATTCAGAGGTAATACAGCGTTTTAGAGTTTCTCAACGTTTCATGAGAATGCAGCAAGGTGTTAGTACATGTGTGTTTTCAAAGTCAGCTAAGATTTTAAGCAGGTGCTTGTAATTGAGGGGAACTCTTCCATTTGGTGTAGAAAGTCCTTTCCTGGACACTGGAAGAAACAACTAGTAATTCAGAGCAAGTAAAAAAAGTAAGCCAGAATTGCTAGAGAACCATTGAAAAGTGATTCTCAACATCAGAAAACAGTAAAGAAAGCATTTCGTACAAAGCAGGTTATCTTTGAAAGAGCCAAATGATAACACTTTAAAAGGATAGAAAACATCTATACTACATCTGAAACTAGGGTTAAAGTGTGATTACGAGGTAACACAGCGTTTTAGAGTTTCTAAACATTACATGAGAATGCAGCAAGTTGTTAGTACATGTGTGTTTTCAAAGTCAGCTAAGATTTTAAGCAACTGCTTGTAATTGAGGGGAACTCTTCCATTTGGTGTAGAAAGTCCTTTCCTGGACACTGGAAGAAACAACTAGTAATTCAGAGCAAGTAACTATAAGTAAGCCAGAATTGCTAGAGAACCATTGAAAAGTGCTTCTCAACATCAGAATACAGTAAAGAAAGCATTTCGTACAAAGCAGATTATCTTTTGAAAGAGCCAAATGATAACACTTTACAAGGATAGAAAACATCTATAGTACATCTGAAACTAGAGTTAAATTGTGATTCAGAGGTAACACCATTTTAGAGTTTCTCAACGTTTCATGAGAATGCAGCAAGCTGTTAGTACATGTGTGTTTTCAAAGTCAGCTAAGATTTTAAGCAGGTGCTTGTAATTGAGGGGAACTCTTCCATTTGGTGTAGAAAGTCCTTTACTGGACACTGGAAGAAACAACTAGTAATTCAGAGCAAATAACTATACGTAAGCCAGAATTGCTAGAGAACCATTGAAAAGTGCTTCTCAACATCAGAAAACAGTAAAGAAAGCATTTCGTACAAAGCAGGTAATCTTTGAAAGAGCCAAGTGATAACACTTTACAAGGATAGAAAACATCTATACTAAATCTGAAACGAGAGTTAAAGTGTGATTCAGAGGTAACACAGCGTTATAGAGTTTCTCAACGTTTCATGAGAATGCAGCAAGTTGTTAGTACATGTGTGTTTTCAAAGTCAGCTAAGATTTTAAGCAGGTGCTTGTAATTGAGGGGAACTCTTCCATTTGGTGTAGAAAGTCCTTTCCTGGACACTGGAAGAAACAACTAGTAATTCAGAGGAAGTAACTATATGTAAGCCAGAATTGCTAGAGAACCATTGAAAAGTGCTTCTCAACATCAGAAAACAGTAAAGAAAGCATTTCGTACAAAGCAAGTTATCTTTGAAAGAGCCAAATGATAACACTTTACAAGGATAGAAAACATTTATACTACATCTGAAACTATAGTTAAAGTGTGATTCAGAGGTAACACAGCGTTTTAGAGTTTCTCAACGTTTCATGAGAATGCAGCAAGTTGTTAGTACATGTGTGTTTTCAAAGTCAGCTAAGATTTTAAGCAGGTGCTTGTAATTGAGGGGAACTCTTCCATTTGGTGTAGAAAGTCCTTTCCTGGACACTGGAAGAAACAACTAGTAATTCAGAGCAAGTAAAAGAAGTAAGCCATAATTGCTAGAGAACCATTGAAAAGTGGTTCTCAACATCAGAAAACAGTAAAGAAAGCATTTCGTACAAAGCAGGTTATCTTTGAAAGAGCCAAATGATAACACTTTACAAGGATAGAAAACATCTGTACTACATCTGAAACTAGAGTTAAAGTGTGATTCAAAGGTAACACAGCGTTTTAGAGTTTCTCAACGTTTCATGAGAATGCAGCAAGTTGTTAGTACCCGCGTGTTTTCAAAGTCAGCTAAGATGTTAAGCAGGTGCTTGTAATTGAGGGGAACTCTTCCATTTGGTGTAGAAAGTCCTTTACTGGACACTGGAAGAAACAACTAGTAATTCAGAGCAATTAACTATTAGTAAGCCAGAATTGCTAGAGAACCATTGAAAAGTGCTTCTCAACATCAGAAAACAGTAAAGAAAGCATTTCGTACAAAGCAGGTAATCTTTGAAAGTGCCAAGTGATAACACTTTACAAGGATAGAAAACATCTATACTACATCTGAAACTAGAGTTAAAGTGTGATTCAGAGGTAACACAGCGTTATAGAGTTTCTCAACGTTTCATGAGAATGCAGCAAGTTGTTAGTACATGTGTGTTTTCAAAGTCAGCTAAGATTTTAAGCAGGTGCTTGTAATTGAGGGGAACTCTTCCATTTGGTGTAGAAAGTCCTTTCCTGGACACTGGAAGAAACAACTAGTAATTCAGAGCAAGTAAAAGAAGTAAGCCAGAATTGCTAGAGAACCATTGAAAAGTGCTTCTCAACATCAGAAAACAGTAAAGAAAGCATTTCGTACAAAGCAGGTTATCTTTTGAAAGAGCCAAATGATAACACTTTAAAAGGATAGAAAACATCTATGCTATATCTGAAACCAGAGTTAAAGTGTGATTCCGAGGTAACAAAGCGTTTTAGAGTTTCTAAAGATTTCATGAGAATGCAGCAAGTTGTTAGTACATGTGTGTTTTCAAAGTCAGCTAAGATTTTAAGCAGGTGCTTGTAATTGAGGGGAACACTTCCATTTGGTGTAGAAAGTCCTTTCCTGGACACTGGAAGAAACAACTAGTAATTCAGAGCAAGTAAAAGAAGTAAGCCATAATTGCTAGAGAACCATTGAAAAGTGGTTCTCAACATCAGAAAACAGTAAAGAAAGCATTTCGTACAAAGCAGGTTATCTTTGAAAGAGCCAAATGATAACACTTTACAAGGATAGAAAACATCTGTACTACATCTGAAACTAGAGTTAAAGTGTGATTCAAAGGTAACACAGCGTTTTAGAGTTTCTCAACGTTTCATGAGAATGCAGCAAGTTGTTAGTACCCGCGTGTTTTCAAAGTCAGCTAAGATGTTAAGCAGGTGCTTGTAATTGAGGGGAACTCTTCCATTTCGTGTAGAAAGTCCTTTACTGGACACTGGAAGAAACAACTAGTAATTCAGAGCAATTAACTATTAGTAAGCCAGAATTGCTAGAGAACCATTGAAAAGTGCTTCTCAACATCAGAATACAGTAAAAAAAGCATTTCGTACAAAGCAGGTTATCTTTTGAAAGAGCCAAATGATAACACTTTACAAGGATAGAAAACATCTATACTACATCTGAAACTAGAGTTAAAGTGTGATTCAGAGGTAACACAGCGTTTTAGAGTTTCTAAAGATTTCATGAGAATGCAGCAAGTTGTTAGTACATGTGTGTTTTCAAAGTCAGCTACGATTTTAAGCAGGTGCTTGTAATTGAGGGGAACTCTTCCATTTGGTGAAGAAAGTCCTTTCCTGGACACTGGAAGAAACAACTAGTAATTCAGAGCAAGTAAAAGAAGTAAGCCATAATTGCTAGAGAACCATTGAAAAGTGGTTCTCAACATCAGAAAACAGTAAAGAAAGCATTTCGTACAAAGCACGTTATCTTTGAAAGAGCCAAATGATAACACTTTACAAGGATAGAAAACATCTGTACTACATCTGAAACTAGAGTTAAAGTGTGATTCAAAGGTAACACAGCGTTTTAGAGTTTCTCAACGTTTCATGAGAATGCAGCAAGTTGTTAGTACCCGCGTGTTTTCAAAGTCAGCTAAGATGTTAAGCAGGTGCTTGTAATTGAGGGGAACTCTTCCATTTGGTGTAGAAAGTCCTTTACTGGACACTGGAAGAAACAACTAGTAATTCAGAGCAATTAACTATTATTAAGCCAGAATTGCTAGAGAACCATTGAAAAGTGCTTCTCAACATCAGAATACAGTAAAAAAAGCATTTCGTACAAAGCAGGTTATCTTTTGAAAGAGCCAAATGATAACACTTTACAAGGATAGAAAACATCTATACTACATCTGAAACTAGAGTTAAAGTGTAATTCAGAGGTAACACAGCGTTTTAGAGTTTCTAAAGATTTCATGAGAATGCAGCAAGTTGTTAGTACATGTGTGTTTTCAAAGTCAGCTAAGATTTTAAGCAGGTGCTTGTAATTGAGGGGAACTCTTCCATTTGGTGTAGAAAGTCCTTTCCTGGACACTGGAAGAAACAACTAGTAATTCAGAGCAAGTAAAAGAAGTAAGCCATAATTGCTAGAGAACCATTGCAAAGTGGTTCTCAACATCAGAAAACAGTAAAGAAAGCATTTCGTACAAAGCAGGTTATCTTTGAAAGAGCCAAATGATAACACTTTACAAGGATAGAAAACATCTGTACTACATCTGAAACTAGAGTTAAAGTGTGATTCAAAGGTAACACAGCGTTTTACAGTTTCTCAACGTTTCATGAGAATGCAGCATGTTGTTAGTACACGTGTGTTTTCAAAGTCAGCTAAGATGTTAAGCAGGTGCTTGTAATTGAGGGGAACTCTTCCATTTGGTGTAGAAAGTCCTTTACTGAACACTGGAAGAAACAACTAGTAATTCAGAGCAATTAACTATTAGTAAGCCAGAATTGCTAGAGAACCATTGAAAAGTGCTTCTCAACATCAGAAAACAGTAAAGAAAGCATTTCGTACAAAGCAGGTAATCTTTGAAAGAGCCAAGTGATAACACTTTACAAGGATAGAAAACATCTATACTACATCTGAAACTAGAGTTAAAGTGTGATTCAGAGGTAACACAGCGTTATAGAGTTTCTCAACGTTTCATGAGAATGCAGCAAGTTGTTAGTACCCGCGTGTTTTCAAAGTCAGCTAAGATATTAAGCAGGTGCTTGTAATTGAGGGGAACTCTTCCATTTGGTGTAGAAAGTCCTTTACTGGACACTGGAAGAAACAACTAGTAATTCAGAGCAATTAACTATTAGTAAGCCAGAATTGCTAGAGAACCATTGAAAAGTGCTTCTCAACATCAGAATACAGTAAAAAAAGCATTTCGTACAAAGCAGGTTATCTTTTGAAAGAGCCAAATGATAACACTTTACAAGGATAGAAAACATCTATACTACATCTGAAACTAGAGTTAAAGTGTGATTCAGAGGTAACACAGCGTTTTAGAGTTTCTAAAGATTTCATGAGAATGCAGCAAGTTGTTAGTACATGTGTGTTTTCAAAGTCAGCTAAGATTTTAAGCAGGTGCTTGTAATTGAGGGGAACTCTTCCATTTGGTGTAGAAAGTCCTTTCCTGGACACTGGAAGAAACAACTAGTAATTCAGAGCAAGTAAAAGAAGTAAGCCATAATTGCTAGAGAACCATTGAAAAGTGGTTCTCAACATCACAAAACAGTAAAGAAAGCATTTCGTACAAAGCAGGTTATCTTTGAAAGAGCCAAATGATAACACTTTACAAGGATAGAAAACATCTGTACTACATCTGAAACTAGAGTTAAAGTGTGATTCAAAGGTAACACAGCGTTTTAGAGTTTCTCAACGTTTCATGAGAATGCAGCAAGTTGTTAGTACCCGCGTGTTTTCAAAGTCAGCTAAGATGTTAAGCAGGTGCTTGTAATTGGGGGGAACTCTTCCATTTGGTGTAGAAAGTCCTTTACTGGACACTGGAAGAAACAACTAGTAATTCAGAGCAATTAACTATTAGTAAGCCAGAATTGCTAGAGAACCATTGAAAAGTGCTTCTCAACATCAGAATACAGTAAAAAAAGCATTTCGTACAAAGCAGGTTATCTTTTGAAAGAGCCAAATGATAACACTTTACAAGGATAGAAAACATCTATACTACATCTGAAACTAGAGTTAAAGTGTAATTCAGAGGTAACACAGCGTTTTAGAGTTTCTAAAGATTTCATGAGAATGCAGCAAGTTGTTAGTACATGTGTGTTTTCAAAGTCAGCTAAGATTTTAAGCAGGTGCTTGTAATTGAGGGGAACTCTTCCATTTGGTGTAGAAAGTCCTTTCCTGGACACTGGAAGAAACAACTAGTAATTCAGAGCAAGTAAAAGAAGTAAGCCATAATTGCTAGAGAACCATTGAAAAGTGGTTCTCAACATCAGAAAACAGTAAAGAAAGCATTTCGTACAAAGCAGGTTATCTTTGAAAGAGCCAAATGATAACACTTTACAAGGATAGAAAACATCTGTACTACATCTGAAACTAGAGTTAAAGTGTGATTCAAAGGTAACACAGCGTTTTACAGTTTCTCAACGTTTCATGAGAATGCAGCATGTTGTTAGTACACGCGTGTTTTCAAAGTCAGCTAAGATGTTAAGCAGGTGCTTGTAATTGAGGGGAACTCTTCCATTTGGTGTAGAAAGTCCTTTACTGGACACTGGAAGAAACAACTAGTAATTCAGAGCAATTAACTATTAGTAAGCCAGAATTGCTAGAGAACCATTGAAAAGTGCTTCTCAACATCAGAAAACAGTAAAGAAAGCATTTCGTACAAAGCAGGTAATCTTTGAAAGAGCCAAGTGATAACACTTTACAAGGATAGAAAACATCTATACTACATCTGAAACTAGAGTTAAAGTGTGATTCAGAGGTAACACAGCGTTATAGAGTTTCTCAACGTTTCATGAGAATGCAGCAAGTTGTTAGTACATGTGTGTTTTCAAAGTCAGCTAAGATTTTAAGCAGGTGCTTGTAATTGAGGGGAACTCTTCCATTTGGTGTAGAAAGTCCTTTCCTGGACACTGGAAGAAACAACTAGTAATTCAGAGCAAGTAAAAGAAGTAAGCCAGAATTGCTAGAGAACCATTGAAAAGTGCTTCTCAACATCAGAAAACAGTAAAGAAAGCATTTCGTACAAAGCAAGTTATCTTTGAAAGAGCCAAATGATAACACTTTACAAGGATAGAAAACATCTATACTACATCTGAAACTAGAGTTAAAGTGTGATTCAGAGGTAACACAGCGTTTTAGAGTTTCTAAAGATTTCATGAGAATGCAGCAAGTTGTTAGTACATGTGTGTTTTCAAAGTCAGCTAAGATTTTAAGCAGGTGCTTGTAATTGAGGGGAACTCTTCCATTTGGTGTAGAAAGTCCTTTCCTGGACACTGGAAGAAACAACTAGTAATTCAGAGCAAGTAAAAGAAGTAAGCCATAATTGCTAGAGAACCATTGAAAAGTGGTTCTCAACATCAGAAAACAGTAAAGAAAGCATTTCGTACAAAGCAGGTTATCTTTGAAAGAGCCAAATGATAACACTTTACAAGGATAGAAAACATCTGTACTACATCTGAAACTAGAGTTAAAGTGTGATTCAAAGGTAACACAGCGTTTTAGAGTTTCAAAACGTTTCATGAGAATGCAGCAAGTTGTTAGTACCCGCGTGTTTTCAAAGTCAGCTAAGATGTTAAGCAGGTGCTTGTAATTGAGGGGAACTCTTCCATTTGGTGTAGAAAGTCCTTTACTGGACACTGGAAGAAACAACTAGTAATTCAGAGCAATTAACTATTAGTAAGCCAGAATTGCTAGAGAACCATTGAAAAGTGCTTCTCACCATCAGAATACAGTAAAAAAAGCATTTCGTACAAAGCAGGTTATCTTTTGAAAGAGCCAAATGATAACACTTTACAAGGATAGAAAACATCTATACTACATCTGAAACTAGAGTTAAAGTGTGATTCAGAGGTAACACAGCGTTTTAGAGTTTCTAAAGATTTCATGAGAATGCAGCAAGTTGTTAGTACACGTGTGTTTTCAAAGTCAGCTAAGATTTTAAGCAGGTGCTTGTAATTGAGGGGAACTCTTCCATTTGGTGTAGAAAGTCCTTTCCAGGACACTGGAAGAAACAACTAGTAATTCAGAGCAAGTAAAAGAAGTAAGCCAGAATTGCTAGAGAAACATTGAAAAGTGGTTCTCAACATCAGAAAACAGTAAAGAAAGCATTTCGTACAAAGCAGGTTATCTTTGAAAGAGCCAAATGATAACACTTTAAAAGGATAGAAAACATCTATACTACATCTGAAACTAGGGTTAAAGTGTGATTACGAGGTAACACAGCGTTTTAGAGTTTCTAAACATTACATGAGAATGCAGCAAGTTGTTAGTACATGTGTGTTTTCAAAGTCAGCTAAGATTTTAAGCAACTGCTTGTAATTGAGGGGAACTCTTCCATTTGGTGTAGAAAGTCCTTTCCTGGACACTGGAAGAAACAACTAGTAATTCAGAGCAAGTAACTATAAGTAAGCCAGAATTGCTAGAGAACCATTGAAAAGTGCTTCTCAACATCAGAATACAGTAAAGAAAGCATTTCGTACAAAGCAGATTATCTTTTGAAAGAGCCAAATGATAACACTTTACAAGGATAGAAAACATCTATAGTACATCTGAAACTAGAGTTAAATTGTGATTCAGAGGTAACACCATTTTAGAGTTTCTCAACGTTTCATGAGAATGCAGCAAGCTGTTAGTACATGTGTGTTTTCAAAGTCAGCTAAGATTTTAAGCAGGTGCTTGTAATTGAGGGGAACTCTTCCATTTGGTGTAGAAAGTCCTTTACTGGACACTGGAAGAAACAACTAGTAATTCAGAGCAAATAACTATACGTAAGCCAGAATTGCTAGAGAACCATTGAAAAGTGCTTCTCAACATCAGAAAACAGTAAAGAAAGCATTTCGTACAAAGCAGGTAATCTTTGAAAGAGCCAAGTGATAACACTTTACAAGGATAGAAAACATCTATACTAAATCTGAAACGAGAGTTAAAGTGTGATTCAGAGGTAACACAGCGTTATAGAGTTTCTCAACGTTTCATGAGAATGCAGCAAGTTGTTAGTACATGTGTGTTTTCAAAGTCAGCTAAGATTTTAAGCAGGTGCTTGTAATTGAGGGGAACTCTTCCATTTGGTGTAGAAAGTCCTTTCCTGGACACTGGAAGAAACAACTAGTAATTCAGAGGAAGTAACTATATGTAAGCCAGAATTGCTAGAGAACCATTGAAAAGTGCTTCTCAACATCAGAAAACAGTAAAGAAAGCATTTCGTACAAAGCAAGTTATCTTTGAAAGAGCCAAATGATAACACTTTACAAGGATAGAAAACATTTATACTACATCTGAAACTATAGTTAAAGTGTGATTCAGAGGTAACACAGCGTTTTAGAGTTTCTCAACGTTTCATGAGAATGCAGCAAGTTGTTAGTACATGTGTGTTTTCAAAGTCAGCTAAGATTTTAAGCAGGTGCTTGTAATTGAGGGGAACTCTTCCATTTGGTGTAGAAAGTCCTTTCCTGGACACTGGAAGAAACAACTAGTAATTCAGAGCAAGTAAAAGAAGTAAGCCATAATTGCTAGAGAACCATTGAAAAGTGGTTCTCAACATCAGAAAACAGTAAAGAAAGCATTTCGTACAAAGCAGGTTATCTTTGAAAGAGCCAAATGATAACACTTTACAAGGATAGAAAACATCTGTACTACATCTGAAACTAGAGTTAAAGTGTGATTCAAAGGTAACACAGCGTTTTAGAGTTTCTCAACGTTTCATGAGAATGCAGCAAGTTGTTAGTACCCGCGTGTTTTCAAAGTCAGCTAAGATGTTAAGCAGGTGCTTGTAATTGAGGGGAACTCTTCCATTTGGTGTAGAAAGTCCTTTACTGGACACTGGAAGAAACAACTAGTAATTCAGAGCAATTAACTATTAGTAAGCCAGAATTGCTAGAGAACCATTGAAAAGTGCTTCTCAACATCAGAAAACAGTAAAGAAAGCATTTCGTACAAAGCAGGTAATCTTTGAAAGTGCCAAGTGATAACACTTTACAAGGATAGAAAACATCTATACTACATCTGAAACTAGAGTTAAAGTGTGATTCAGAGGTAACACAGCGTTATAGAGTTTCTCAACGTTTCATGAGAATGCAGCAAGTTGTTAGTACATGTGTGTTTTCAAAGTCAGCTAAGATTTTAAGCAGGTGCTTGTAATTGAGGGGAACTCTTCCATTTGGTGTAGAAAGTCCTTTCCTGGACACTGGAAGAAACAACTAGTAATTCAGAGCAAGTAAAAGAAGTAAGCCAGAATTGCTAGAGAACCATTGAAAAGTGCTTCTCAACATCAGAAAACAGTAAAGAAAGCATTTCGTACAAAGCAGGTTATCTTTTGAAAGAGCCAAATGATAACACTTTAAAAGGATAGAAAACATCTATGCTATATCTGAAACCAGAGTTAAAGTGTGATTCCGAGGTAACAAAGCGTTTTAGAGTTTCTAAAGATTTCATGAGAATGCAGCAAGTTGTTAGTACATGTGTGTTTTCAAAGTCAGCTAAGATTTTAAGCAGGTGCTTGTAATTGAGGGGAACACTTCCATTTGGTGTAGAAAGTCCTTTCCTGGACACTGGAAGAAACAACTAGTAATTCAGAGCAAGTAAAAGAAGTAAGCCATAATTGCTAGAGAACCATTGAAAAGTGGTTCTCAACATCAGAAAACAGTAAAGAAAGCATTTCGTACAAAGCAGGTTATCTTTGAAAGAGCCAAATGATAACACTTTACAAGGATAGAAAACATCTGTACTACATCTGAAACTAGAGTTAAAGTGTGATTCAAAGGTAACACAGCGTTTTAGAGTTTCTCAACGTTTCATGAGAATGCAGCAAGTTGTTAGTACCCGCGTGTTTTCAAAGTCAGCTAAGATGTTAAGCAGGTGCTTGTAATTGAGGGGAACTCTTCCATTTCGTGTAGAAAGTCCTTTACTGGACACTGGAAGAAACAACTAGTAATTCAGAGCAATTAACTATTAGTAAGCCAGAATTGCTAGAGAACCATTGAAAAGTGCTTCTCAACATCAGAATACAGTAAAAAAAGCATTTCGTACAAAGCAGGTTATCTTTTGAAAGAGCCAAATGATAACACTTTACAAGGATAGAAAACATCTATACTACATCTGAAACTAGAGTTAAAGTGTGATTCAGAGGTAACACAGCGTTTTAGAGTTTCTAAAGATTTCATGAGAATGCAGCAAGTTGTTAGTACATGTGTGTTTTCAAAGTCAGCTAAGATTTTAAGCAGGTGCTTGTAATTGAGGGGAACTCTTCCATTTGGTGTAGAAAGTCCTTTCCTGGACACTGGAAGAAACAACTAGTAATTCAGAGCAAGTAAAAGAAGTAAGCCATAATTGCTAGAGAACCATTGCAAAGTGGTTCTCAACATCAGAAAACAGTAAAGAAAGCATTTCGTACAAAGCAGGTTATCTTTGAAAGAGCCAAATGATAACACTTTACAAGGATAGAAAACATCTGTACTACATCTGAAACTAGAGTTAAAGTGTGATTCAAAGGTAACACAGCGTTTTACAGTTTCTCAACGTTTCATGAGAATGCAGCATGTTGTTAGTACACGTGTGTTTTCAAAGTCAGCTAAGATGTTAAGCAGGTGCTTGTAATTGAGGGGAACTCTTCCATTTGGTGTAGAAAGTCCTTTACTGAACACTGGAAGAAACAACTAGTAATTCAGAGCAATTAACTATTAGTAAGCCAGAATTGCTAGAGAACCATTGAAAAGTGCTTCTCAACATCAGAAAACAGTAAAGAAAGCATTTCGTACAAAGCAGGTAATCTTTGAAAGAGCCAAGTGATAACACTTTACAAGGATAGAAAACATCTATACTACATCTGAAACTAGAGTTAAAGTGTGATTCAGAGGTAACACAGCGTTATAGAGTTTCTCAACGTTTCATGAGAATGCAGCAAGTTGTTAGTACCCGCGTGTTTTCAAAGTCAGCTAAGATATTAAGCAGGTGCTTGTAATTGAGGGGAACTCTTCCATTTGGTGTAGAAAGTCCTTTACTGGACACTGGAAGAAACAACTAGTAATTCAGAGCAATTAACTATTAGTAAGCCAGAATTGCTAGAGAACCATTGAAAAGTGCTTCTCAACATCAGAATACAGTAAAAAAAGCATTTCGTACAAAGCAGGTTATCTTTTGAAAGAGCCAAATGATAACACTTTACAAGGATAGAAAACATCTATACTACATCTGAAACTAGAGTTAAAGTGTGATTCAGAGGTAACACAGCGTTTTAGAGTTTCTAAAGATTTCATGAGAATGCAGCAAGTTGTTAGTACATGTGTGTTTTCAAAGTCAGCTAAGATTTTAAGCAGGTGCTTGTAATTGAGGGGAACTCTTCCATTTGGTGTAGAAAGTCCTTTCCTGGACACTGGAAGAAACAACTAGTAATTCAGAGCAAGTAAAAGAAGTAAGCCATAATTGCTAGAGAACCATTGAAAAGTGGTTCTCAACATCACAAAACAGTAAAGAAAGCATTTCGTACAAAGCAGGTTATCTTTGAAAGAGCCAAATGATAACACTTTACAAGGATAGAAAACATCTGTACTACATCTGAAACTAGAGTTAAAGTGTGATTCAAAGGTAACACAGCGTTTTAGAGTTTCTCAACGTTTCATGAGAATGCAGCAAGTTGTTAGTACCCGCGTGTTTTCAAAGTCAGCTAAGATGTTAAGCAGGTGCTTGTAATTGGGGGGAACTCTTCCATTTGGTGTAGAAAGTCCTTTACTGGACACTGGAAGAAACAACTAGTAATTCAGAGCAATTAACTATTAGTAAGCCAGAATTGCTAGAGAACCATTGAAAAGTGCTTCTCAACATCAGAATACAGTAAAAAAAGCATTTCGTACAAAGCAGGTTATCTTTTGAAAGAGCCAAATGATAACACTTTACAAGGATAGAAAACATCTATACTACATCTGAAACTAGAGTTAAAGTGTAATTCAGAGGTAACACAGCGTTTTAGAGTTTCTAAAGATTTCATGAGAATGCAGCAAGTTGTTAGTACATGTGTGTTTTCAAAGTCAGCTAAGATTTTAAGCAGGTGCTTGTAATTGAGGGGAACTCTTCCATTTGGTGTAGAAAGTCCTTTCCTGGACACTGGAAGAAACAACTAGTAATTCAGAGCAAGTAAAAGAAGTAAGCCATAATTGCTAGAGAACCATTGAAAAGTGGTTCTCAACATCAGAAAACAGTAAAGAAAGCATTTCGTACAAAGCAGGTTATCTTTGAAAGAGCCAAATGATAACACTTTACAAGGATAGAAAACATCTGTACTACATCTGAAACTAGAGTTAAAGTGTGATTCAAAGGTAACACAGCGTTTTACAGTTTCTCAACGTTTCATGAGAATGCAGCATGTTGTTAGTACACGCGTGTTTTCAAAGTCAGCTAAGATGTTAAGCAGGTGCTTGTAATTGAGGGGAACTCTTCCATTTGGTGTAGAAAGTCCTTTACTGGACACTGGAAGAAACAACTAGTAATTCAGAGCAATTAACTATTAGTAAGCCAGAATTGCTAGAGAACCATTGAAAAGTGCTTCTCAACATCAGAAAACAGTAAAGAAAGCATTTCGTACAAAGCAGGTAATCTTTGAAAGAGCCAAGTGATAACACTTTACAAGGATAGAAAACATCTATACTACATCTGAAACTAGAGTTAAAGTGTGATTCAGAGGTAACACAGCGTTATAGAGTTTCTCAACGTTTCATGAGAATGCAGCAAGTTGTTAGTACATGTGTGTTTTCAAAGTCAGCTAAGATTTTAAGCAGGTGCTTGTAATTGAGGGGAACTCTTCCATTTGGTGTAGAAAGTCCTTTCCTGGACACTGGAAGAAACAACTAGTAATTCAGAGCAAGTAAAAGAAGTAAGCCAGAATTGCTAGAGAACCATTGAAAAGTGCTTCTCAACATCAGAAAACAGTAAAGAAAGCATTTCGTACAAAGCAAGTTATCTTTGAAAGAGCCAAATGATAACACTTTACAAGGATAGAAAACATCTATACTACATCTGAAACTAGAGTTAAAGTGTGATTCAGAGGTAACACAGCGTTTTAGAGTTTCTAAAGATTTCATGAGAATGCAGCAAGTTGTTAGTACATGTGTGTTTTCAAAGTCAGCTAAGATTTTAAGCAGGTGCTTGTAATTGAGGGGAACTCTTCCATTTGGTGTAGAAAGTCCTTTCCTGGACACTGGAAGAAACAACTAGTAATTCAGAGCAAGTAAAAGAAGTAAGCCATAATTGCTAGAGAACCATTGAAAAGTGGTTCTCAACATCAGAAAACAGTAAAGAAAGCATTTCGTACAAAGCAGGTTATCTTTGAAAGAGCCAAATGATAACACTTTACAAGGATAGAAAACATCTGTACTACATCTGAAACTAGAGTTAAAGTGTGATTCAAAGGTAACACAGCGTTTTAGAGTTTCAAAACGTTTCATGAGAATGCAGCAAGTTGTTAGTACCCGCGTGTTTTCAAAGTCAGCTAAGATGTTAAGCAGGTGCTTGTAATTGAGGGGAACTCTTCCATTTGGTGTAGAAAGTCCTTTACTGGACACTGGAAGAAACAACTAGTAATTCAGAGCAATTAACTATTAGTAAGCCAGAATTGCTAGAGAACCATTGAAAAGTGCTTCTCACCATCAGAATACAGTAAAAAAAGCATTTCGTACAAAGCAGGTTATCTTTTGAAAGAGCCAAATGATAACACTTTACAAGGATAGAAAACATCTATACTACATCTGAAACTAGAGTTAAAGTGTGATTCAGAGGTAACACAGCGTTTTAGAGTTTCTAAAGATTTCATGAGAATGCAGCAAGTTGTTAGTACACGTGTGTTTTCAAAGTCAGCTAAGATTTTAAGCAGGTGCTTGTAATTGAGGGGAACTCTTCCATTTGGTGTAGAAAGTCCTTTCCAGGACACTGGAAGAAACAACTAGTAATTCAGAGCAAGTAAAAGAAGTAAGCCAGAATTGCTAGAGAAACATTGAAAAGTGGTTCTCAACATCAGAAAACAGTAAAGAAAGCATTTCGTACAAAGCAGGTTATCTTTGAAAGAGCCAAATGATAACACTTTACAAGGATAGAAAACATCTATACTACATCTGAAACTAGACTTAAAGTGTGATTCAGAGGTAACACAGCGTTTTAGAGTTTCTCAACGTTTCATGAGAATGCAGAAAGGTGTTAGTACATGTGTGTTTTCAAAGTCAGCTAAGATTTTAAGCAGGTGCTTGTAATTGAGGGGAACTCTTCCATTTGGTGTAGAAAGTCCTTTAATGAACACTGGAAGAAACAACTAGTAATTCAGAGCAAGTAACTATAAGTAAGCCAGAATTGCTAGAGAACCATTGAAAAGTGCTTCTCAACATCAGAATACAGTAAAGAAAGCATTTCGTACAAAGCAGGTTATCTTTTGAAAGAGCCAAATGATAACAGTTTACAAGGATAGAAAACATCTATAGTACATCTGAAACTAGAGTTAAATTGTGATTCAGAGGTAACACCATTTTAGAGTTTCTCAACGTTTCATGAGAATGCAGCAGGCTGTTAGTACGTGTGTGTTTTCAAAGTCAGCTAAGATTTTAAGCAGGTGCTTGTAATTGAGGGGAACTCTTCCATTTGGTGTAGAAAGTCCTTTACTGGACACTGGAAGAAACAACTAGTAATTCAGAGCAAATAACTATACGTAAGCCAGAATTGCTAGAGAATCATTGAAAAGTGCTTCTCAACATCAGAAAACAGTAAAGAAAGCATTTCGTACAAAGCAGGTAATCTTTGAAAGAGCCAAGTGATAACACTTTACAAGGATAGAAAACATCTATACTAAATCTGAAACGAGAGTTAAAGTGTGATTCAGAGGTAACACAGCGTTATAGAGTTTCTCAACGTTTCATGAGAATGCAGCAAGTTGTTAGTACATGTGTGTTTTCAAAGTCAGCTAAGATTTTAAGCAGGTGCTTGTAATTGAGGGGAACTCTTCCATTTGGTGTAGAAAGTCCTTTCCTGGACACTGGAAGAAACAACTAGTAATTCAGAGCAAGTAAAAGAAGTAAGCCAGAATTGCTAGAGAACCATTGAAAAGTGCTTCAAACATCAGAAAACAGTAAAGAAAGCATTTCGTACAAAGCAGGTTATCTTTGAAAGAGCCAAATGATAACACTTTAAAAGGATAGAAAACATCTATACTATATCTGAAAGCAAAGTTAAAGTGTGATTCCGAGGTAACACAGCGTTTTAGAGTTTCTCAACGTTTCATGAGAATGCAGCAAGTTGTTAGTACATGTGTGTTTTCAAAGTCAGATAAGATTTTAATAAAGTGCTTGTAATTGAGGGGAACTCTTCCAATTGGTGTAGAAAGTCCTTTCCTGGACACTGGAAGATACAACTAGTAATTCAGAGCAAGTAACTATATGTAAGCCAGAATTGCTAGAGAACCATTGAAAAGTGCTTCTCAACATCAGAAAACAGTAAAGAAAGCATTTCGTACAAAGCAGGTTATCTTTGAAAGAGCCAAATGATAACACTTTAAAAGGATAGAAAACATCTATACTATATCTGAAACTAGAGTTAAAGTGTGATTCCGAGGTAACACAGCGTTTTAGAGTTTCTCAACGTTTCATGAGAATGCAGCAAGTTGTTAGTACATGTGTGTTTTCAAAGTCAGCTAAGATTTTAATAAGGTGCTTGTAATTGAGGGGAACTCTTCCAATTGGTGTAGAAAGTCCTTTCCTGGACACTGGAAGAAACAACTAGTAATTCAGAGCAAGTAACTATATGTAAGCCAGAATTGCTAGAGAACCATTGAAAAGTGCTTCTCAACATCAGAAAACAGTAAAGAAAGCATTTCGTACAAAGCAAGTTATCTTTGAAAGAGCCAAATGATAACACTTTACAAGGATAGAAAACATCTATACTACATCTGAAACTAGAGTTAAAGTGTGATTCAGAGGTAACACAGCATTTTAGAGTTTCTAAAGATTTCATGAGAATGCAGCAAGTTGTTAGTACATGTGTGTTTTCAAAGTCAGGTAAGATTTTAAGCAGGTGCTTGTAATTGAGGGGAACTCTTCGATTTGGTGTAGAAAGTCCTTTCCTGGACACTGGAAGGAACAACTAGTAATTCAGAGCAAGTAAAAGAAATAAGCCATAATTCTAGAGAACCATTGAAAAGTGCTTCTCAACATCAGAAAACAGTAAAGAAAGCATTTCGTACAAAGCAGGTTATCTTTGAAAGAGCCAAATGATAACACTTTACAAGGATAGAAAACATCTGTACTACATCTGAAACTAGAGTTAAAGTGTGATTCAGAGGTAACACAGCGTTTTAGAGTTTCTAAAGATTTCAAGAGAATGCAGCAAGTTGTTAGTACATGTGTGTTTTCAAAGTCAGCTAAGATTTTAAGCAGTGCTTGTAATTGAGGGGAACTCTTCCATTTGGTGTAGAAAGTCCTTTCCTGGACACTGGAAGAAACAACTAGTAATTCAGAGCAAGTAACTATAAGTAAGCCAGAATTGCTAGAGAACCATTGAAAAGTGCTTCTCAACATCAGAATACAGTAAAGAAAGCATTTCGTACAAAGCAGGTTGTCTTTTCAAAGAGCCAAATGATAACACTTTAAAAGGATAGAAAACATCTATACTACATCTGAAACTAGAGTTAAAGTGTGACTCAGAGGTAACACAGCGTTTTAGAGTTTCTCAACGTTTCATGAGAATGCAGCAAGGTGTTAGTACATGTGTGTTTTCAAAGTCAGCTAAGATTTTAAGCAGGTGCTTGTAATTGAGGGGAACTCTTCCATTTGGTGTAGAAAGTCCCTTACTGGACACTGGAAGAAACAACTAGTAATTCAGAGCAAGTAACTATAAGTAAGCCTGAATTGCTAGAGAACCATTGAAAAGTGCTTCTCAACATCAGAAAACAGTAAAGAAAGCATTTCGTACAAAGCAGGTTATCTTTGAAAGAGCCACATGATAACACTTTACAAGGATAGAAAACATCTATACTACATCTGAAACTAGAGTTAAATTGTGATTCAGAGGTAACAGCATTTTGGAGTTTCTCAACAATTCATGAGAATGCAGCAAGCTGTTAGTACATGTGTGTTTTCAAAGTCAGCTAAGATTTTAAGCAGGTGCTTGTAATTGAGGGGAACTCTTCCATTTGGTGTAGAAAGTCCTTTACTGGACACTGGAAGAAACAACTAGTAATTCAGAGCAAATAACTATAAGTAAGCCAGAATTGCTAGAGAACCATTGAAAAGTGCTTCTCAACATCAGAAAACAGTAAAGAAAGCATTTCGTACAAAGCAGGTTATCTTTGAAAGAGCCAAATGATAACACTTTACAAGGATAGAAAACATCTATACTACATCTGAAACTAGAGATAAAGTGTGATTCAGAGGTAATACAGCGTTTTAGAGTTTCTCAACGTTTCATGAGAATGCAGCAAGGTGTTAGTACATGTGTGTTTTCAAAGTCAGCTAATTTTTTAATCAGGTGCTTGTAATTGAGGGGAACTCTTCCATTTGGTATAGAAAGTCCTTTAATGAACACTGGAAGAAACAACTAGTAATTCAGAGCAAGTAACTATAAGTAAGCCAGAATTGCTAGAGAACCATTGAAAAGTGCTTCTCAACATCAGAATACAGTAAAGAAAGCATTTCGTACAAAGCTGGTTATCTTTTGAAAGAGCCAAATGATAACACTTTACAAGGATAGAAAACATCTATAGTACATCTGAAACTAGAGTTAAATTGTCATTCAGAAGGTAACAGCATTTTAGAGTTTCTCAACGTTTCATGAGAATGCAGCAAGCTGTTAGTACATGTGTGTTTTCAAAGTCAGCTAAGATTTTAAGCAGGTGCTTGTAATTGAGGGGAACTCTTCCATTTGGTGTAGAAAGTCCTTTACTGGACACTGGAAGAAACAACTAGTAATTCAGAGCAAATAACTATACGTAATCCAGAATTGCTAGAGAACCATTGAAAAGTGCTTCTCAACATCAGAAAACAGTAAAGAAAGCATTTCGTACAAAGCAGGTTATCTTTGAAAGAGCCAAGTGATAACACTTTACAAGGATAGAAAACATCTATACTACATCTGAAACTAGAGTTAAAGTGTGATTCCGAGGTAACACAGCGTTTTAGAGTTTCTCAACGTTTCATGAGAATGCAGCAAGTTGTTAGTACATGTGTGTTTTCAAAGTCAGCTAAGATTTTAAGCAGGTGCTTGTAATTGAGGGGAACTCTTCCATTTGGTGTAGAAAGTCCTTTCCTGGACACTGGAAGAAACAACTAGTAATTCAGAGCAAGTAAAAGAAGTAAGCCAGAATTGCTAGAGAACCATTGAAAAGTGCTTCTCAACATCAGAAAACACTAAAGAAAGCATTTCGTACAAAGCAGGTTATCTTTGAAAGAGCCAAATGATAACACTTTCCAAGGATAGAAAACATCTATACTACATCTGAAACTAGAGTTAAAGTGTGATTCAGAGGTAACACAGCGTTTTAGAGTTTCTAAACATTTCATGAGAATGCAGCAAGTTGTTAGTACAAGAGTGTTTTCAAAGTCAGATAAGATTTTAAGCAGGTGCTTGTAATTGAGGGGAACTCTTCCATTTGGTGTAGAAAGTCCTTTCCTGGACACTGGAAGAAACAACTAGTAATTCAGAGCAAGTAACTCTAAGTAAGCCAGAATTGCTAGAGAACCATTGAAAAGTGCTTCTCAACATCAGAATACAGTAAAGAAAGCATTTCGTACAAAGCAGGTTATCTTTGAAAGAGCCAAGTGATAACACTTTACAAGGATAGAAAACATCTATACTACATCTGAAACTAGAGTTAAAGTGTGATTCAGACGTAACACAGCGTTATAGAGTTTCTCAACGTTTCATGAGAATGCAGCAAGTTGTTAGTACATGTGTGTTTTCAAAGTCAGCTAAGATTTTAAGCAGGTGCTTGTAATTGAGGGGAACTCTTCCAATTGGTGTAGAAAGTCCTTTCCTGGACACTGGAAGTAACAACTAGTAATTCAGAGCAAGTAACTATAAGTAAGCCAGAATTGCTAGAGAACCATTGAAAAGTGCTTTTCTACATCAGAAAACAGTAAAGAAAGCATTTCGTACGAAGCAAGTTATCTTTGAAAGAGCCAAATGATAACACTTTACAAGGATAGAAAACATCTATACTACATCTGAAACTAGAGTTAAAGTGTGATTCAGAGGTAACACAGCGTTTTAGAGTTTCTAAACATTTCATGAGAATGCAGCAAGTTGTTAGTACATGTGTGTTTTCAAAGTCAGCTAAGATTTTAAGCAGGTGCTTGTAATTGAGGGGAACTCTTCCAATTGGTGTAGAAAGTCCTTTCCTGGACACTGGAAGTAACAACTAGTAATTCAGAGCAAGTAACTATAAGTAAGCCAGAATTGCTAGAGAACCATTGAAAAGTGCTTTTCTACATCAGAAAACAGTAAAGAAAGCATTTCGTACGAAGCAAGTTATCTTTGAAAGAGCCAAATGATAACACTTTACAAGGATAGAAAACATCTATACTACATCTGAAACTAGAGTTAAAGTGTGATTCAGAGGTAACACAGCGTTTTAGAGTTTCTAAACATTTCATGAGAATGCAGCAAGTTGTTAGTACATGTGTGTTTTCAAAGTCAGCTAAGATTTTAAGCAGGTGCTTGTAATTGAGGGGAACTCTTCCATTTGGTGTAGAAAGTCCTTTCCTGGACACTGGAAGAAACAACTAGTAATTCAGAGCAAGTAACTATAAGTAAGCCAGAATTGCTAGAGAACCATTGAAAAGTGCTTCTCAACATCAGAATACAGTAAAGAAAGCATTTCGTACAAAGCAGATTGTCTTTTGAAAGAGCCAAATGATAACACTTTAAAAGGATAGAAAACATCTATACTACATCTGAAACTAGAGTTAAAGTGTGATTCAGAGGTAACACAGCGTTTTAGAGTTTCTCAACGTTTCATGAGAATGCAGCAAGGTGTTAGTACATGTGTGTTTTCAAAGTCAGCTAAGATTTTAAGCAGGTGCTTGTAATTGAGGGGAACTCTTCCATTTGGTGTAGAAAGTCCTTTAATGAACACTGGAAGAAACAACTAGTAATTCAGAGCAAGTAACTATAAGTAAGCCAGAATTGCTAGAGAACCATTGAAAAGTGCTTCTCAACATCAGAATACAGTAAAGAAAGCATTTCGTACAAAGCAGGTTATCTTTTGAAAGAGCCAAATGATAACACTTTACAAGGATAGAAAACATCTATAGTACATCTGAAACTAGAGTTAAATTGTGATTCAGAGGTAACAGCATTTTAGAGTTTCTCAACGTTTCATGAGAATGCAGCAAGCTGTTAGTACATGTGTGTTTTCAAAGTCAGCTAAGATTTTAAGCAGGTGCTTGTAATTGAGGGGAACTCTTCCATTTGGTGTAGAAAGTCCTTTACTGGACACTGGAAGAAACAACTAGTAATACAGAGCAAATAACTATACGTAAGGCAGAATTGCTAGAGAACCATTGAAAAGTGCTTCTCAACATCAGAAAACAGTAAAGAAAGCATTTCGTACAAAGCAGATTATCTTTGAAAGAGCCAAGTGATAACACTTTACAAGGATAGAAAACATCTATACTACATCTGAAACAAGAGTTAAAGTGTGATTCATAGGTAACACAGCGTTTTAGAGTTTCTAAACATTTCATGAGAATGCAGCAAGTTGTTAGTACATGTGTGTTTTCAAAGTCAGCTAAGATTTTAAGCAGGTGCTTGTAATTGAGGGGAACTCTTCCATTTGGTGTAGAAAGTCCTTTCCTGGACACTGGAAGAAACAACTAGTAATTCAGAGCAAGTAACTATAAGTAAGCCGGAATTGCTAGAGAACCATTGAAAAGTGCTTCTCAACATCAGAATACAGTAAAGAAAGCATTTCGTACAAAGCAGATTGTCTTTTGAAAGAGCCAAATGATAACACTTTAAAAGGATAGAAAACATCTATACTACATCTGAAACTAGAGTTAAAGTGTGATTCAGAGGTAACACAGCGTTTTAGAGTTTCTCAACGTTTCATGAGAATGCAGCAAGGTGTTAGTACATGTGTGTTTTCAAAGTCAGCTAAGATTTTAAGCAGGTGCTTGTAATTGAGGGGAACTCTTCCATTTGGTGTAGAAAGTCCTTTCCTGGACACTGGAAGAAACAACTAGTAATTCAGAGCAAGTAACTATAAGTAAGCCAGAATTGCTAGAGAACCATTGAAAAGTGCTTCTCAACATCAGAATACAGGAAAGAAAGCATTTCGTACAAAGCAGATTGTCTTTTGAAAGAGCCAAATGATAACACTTTAAAAGGATAGAAAACATCTATACTACATCTTAAACTAGAGTTAAAGTGTGATTCAGAGGTAACACAGCATTTTAGAGTTTCTCAACGTTTCATGAGAATGCAGCAAAGTGTTAGTACATGTGTGTTTTCAAAGTCAGCTAAGATTTTAAGCAGGTGCTTGTAATTGAGGGGAACTCTTCCACTTGGTGTAGAAAGTCCTTTACTGGACACTGGAAGAAACAACTAGTAATTCAGAGCAAGTAAAAAAGTAAGCCAGAATTGCTAGAGAACCATTGAAAAGTGCTTCTCAACATCAGAAAACAGTAAAGAAAGCATTTCGTACAAAGCAGGTTATCTTTGAAGGAGCCAAATGATAACACTTTACAAGGATAGAAAACATCTACACTACATCTGAAACTAGACTTAAAGTGTGATTCCGAGGTAACACAGCGTTTTAGAGTTTCTCAACGTTTCATGAGAATGCAGCAAGTTGTTAGTACATGTGTGTTTTCAAAGTCAGCTAAGATTTTAAGCAGGTGCTTGTAATTGAGGGGAACTCTTCCAATTGGTGTAGAAAGTCCTTTCCTGGACACTGGAAGAAACAACTAGTAATTCAGAGCAAGTAACTATAAGTAAGCCAGAATTGCTAGAGAACCATTGAAAAGTGCTTCTCAACATCAGAAACAGTAAAGAAAGCATTTTGTACAAAGCAGGTTATCTTTGAAAGAGCCAAGTGATAACACTTTACAAGGATAGAAAACATCTATACTACATCTGAAACTAGAGTTAAAGTGTGATTCAGAGGTAACACAGCGTTATAGAGTTTCTCAACGTTTCATGAGAATGCAGCAAGTTGTTAGTACATGTGTGTTTTCAAACTCAGCTAAGATTTTAAGCAGGTGCTTGTAATTGAGGGGAACTCTTCCATTTGGTGTAGAAAGTCCTTTCGTGGACACTGGAAGAAACAACTAGTAATTCAGAGCAAGTAAAAGAAGTAAGCCAGAATTGCTAGAGAACCATTGAAAAGTGCTTCTCAACATCAGAAAACAGTAAAGAAAGCATTTCGTACAAAGCAGGTTATCTTTGAAAGAGCCAAATGATAACACATTAAAAGGATAGAAAACATCTATACTACATCTGAAAGTAGAGTTAAAGTGTGATTCCGAGGTAACACAGCGTTTTAGAGTTTCTCAACCTTTCATGAGAATGCAGCAAGTTGTTAGTACATGTGTGTTTTCAAAGTCAGCTAAGATTTTAAGCAGGTGCTCGTAATTGAGGGGAACTCTTCCATTTGGTGTAGAAAGTCCTTTCCTGGACACTGGAAGAAACAACTAGTAATTCAGAGCAAGTAACTATAAGTAAGCCAGAATTGCTAGAGAACCATTGAAAAGTGCTTCTCAACATCAGAAAACAGTAAAGAAAGCATTTCGTACAAAGCAGGTTATCTTTGAAAGAGCCAAGTGATAACACATTACAAGGATAGAAAACATCTATATTACATCTGAAACTAGAGATAAAGTGTGATTCAGAGGTAATACAGCGTTTTAGAGTTTCTCAACGTTTCATGAGAATGCAGCAAGGTGTTAGTACATGTGTGTTTTCAAAGTCAGCTAAGATTTTAAGCAGGTGCTTGTAATTGAGGGGAACTCTTCCATTTGGTGTAGAAAGTCCTTTCGTGGACACTGGAAGAAACAACTAGTAATTCAGAGCAAGTAAAAGAAGTAAGCCAGAATTGCTAGAGAACCATTGAAAAGTGCTTCTCAACATCAGAAAACAGTAAAGAAAGCATTTCGTACAAAGCAGATTATCTTTGAAAGAGCCAAGTGATAACACTTTACAAGGATAGAAAACATCTATACTACATCTGAAACAAGAGTTAAAGTGTGATTCATAGGTAACACAGCGTTTTAGAGTTTCTAAACATTTCATGAGAATGCAGCAAGTTGTTAGTACATGTGTGTTTTCAAAGTCAGCTAAGATTTTAAGCAGGTGCTTGTAATTGAGGGGAACTCTTCCATTTGGTGTAGAAAGTCCTTTCCTGGACACTGGAAGAAACAACTAGTAATTCAGAGCAAGTAACTATAAGTAAGCCGGAATTGCTAGAGAACCATTGAAAAGTGCTTCTCAACATCAGAATACAGTAAAGAAAGCATTTCGTACAAAGCAGATTGTCTTTTGAAAGAGCCAAATGATAACACTTTAAAAGGATAGAAAACATCTATACTACATCTGAAACTAGAGTTAAAGTGTGATTCAGAGGTAACACAGCGTTTTAGAGTTTCTCAACGTTTCATGAGAATGCAGCAAGGTGTTAGTACATGTGTGTTTTCAAAGTCAGCTAAGATTTTAAGCAGGTGCTTGTAATTGAGGGGAACTCTTCCATTTGGTGTAGAAAGTCCTTTCCTGGACACTGGAAGAAACAACTAGTAATTCAGAGCAAGTAACTATAAGTAAGCCAGAATTGCTAGAGAACCATTGAAAAGTGCTTCTCAACATCAGAATACAGGAAAGAAAGCATTTCGTACAAAGCAGATTGTCTTTTGAAAGAGCCAAATGATAACACTTTAAAAGGATAGAAAACATCTATACTACATCTTAAACTAGAGTTAAAGTGTGATTCAGAGGTAACACAGCATTTTAGAGTTTCTCAACGTTTCATGAGAATGCAGCAAAGTGTTAGTACATGTGTGTTTTCAAAGTCAGCTAAGATTTTAAGCAGGTGCTTGTAAATGAGGGGAACTCTTCCACTTGGTGTAGAAAATCCTTTACTGGACACTGGAAGAAACAACTAGTAATTCAGAGCAAGTAAAAAAGTAAGCCAGAATTGCTAGAGAACCATTGAAAAGTGCTTCTCAACATCAGAAAACAGTAAAGAAAGCATTTCGTACAAAGCAGGTTATCTTTGAAGGAGCCAAATGATAACACTTTACAAGGATAGAAAACATCTACACTACATCTGAAACTAGACTTAAAGTGTGATTCCGAGGTAACACAGCGTTTTAGAGTTTCTCAACGTTTCATGAGAATGCAGCAAGTTGTTAGTACATGTGTGTTTTCAAAGTCAGCTAAGATTTTAAGCAGGTGCTTGTAATTGAGGGGAACTCTTCCAATTGGTGTAGAAAGTCCTTTCCTGGACACTGGAAGAAACAACTAGTAATTCAGAGCAAGTAACTATAAGTAAGCCAGAATTGCTAGAGAACCATTGAAAAGTGCTTCTCAACATCAGAAACAGTAAAGAAAGCATTTTGTACAAAGCAGGTTATCTTTGAAAGAGCCAAGTGATAACACTTTACAAGGATAGAAAACATCTATACTACATCTGAAACTAGAGTTAAAGTGTGATTCAGAGGTAACACAGCGTTATAGAGTTTCTCAACGTTTCATGAGAATGCAGCAAGTTGTTAGTACATGTGTGTTTTCAAACTCAGCTAAGATTTTAAGCAGGTGCTTGTAATTGAGGGGAACTCTTCCATTTGGTGTAGAAAGTCCTTTCGTGGACACTGGAAGAAACAACTAGTAATTCAGAGCAAGTAAAAGAAGTAAGCCAGAATTGCTAGAGAACCATTGAAAAGTGCTTCTCAACATCAGAAAACAGTAAAGAAAGCATTTCGTACAAAGCAGGTTATCTTTGAAAGAGCCAAATGATAACACATTAAAAGGATAGAAAACATCTATACTACATCTGAAAGTAGAGTTAAAGTGTGATTCCGAGGTAACACAGCGTTTTAGAGTTTCTCAACCTTTCATGAGAATGCAGCAAGTTGTTAGTACATGTGTGTTTTCAAAGTCAGCTAAGATTTTAAGCAGGTGCTCGTAATTGAGGGGAACTCTTCCATTTGGTGTAGAAAGTCCTTTCCTGGACACTGGAAGAAACAACTAGTAATTCAGAGCAAGTAACTATAAGTAAGCCAGAATTGCTAGAGAACCATTGAAAAGTGCTTCTCAACATCAGAAAACAGTAAAGAAAGCATTTCGTACAAAGCAGGTTATCTTTGAAAGAGCCAAGTGATAACACATTACAAGGATAGAAAACATCTATATTACATCTGAAACTAGAGATAAAGTGTGATTCAGAGGTAATACAGCGTTTTAGAGTTTCTCAACGTTTCATGAGAATGCAGCAAGGTGTTAGTACATGTGTGTTTTCAAAGTCAGCTAAGATTTTAAGCAGGTGCTTGTAATTGAGGGGAACTCTTCCATTTGGTGTAGAAAGTCCTTTCGTGGACACTGGAAGAAACAACTAGTAATTCAGAGCAAGTAAAAGAAGTAAGCCAGAATTGCTAGAGAACCATTGAAAAGTGCTTCTCAACATCAGAAAACAGTAAAGAAAGCATTTGGTACAAAGCAGGTTATCTTTGAAAGAGCCAAATGATAACACTTTACAAGGAAAGAAAACATCTATACTACATCTGAAACTAGACTCAAAGTGTGATTCCGAGGTAACACAGCGTTTTAGAGTTTCTCAACGTTTCATGAGAATGCAGCAAGTTGTTAGTACATGTGTGTTTTCAAAGTCAGCTAAGATTTTAAGCAGGTGCTTGTAATTGAGGGGAACTCTTCCAATTGGTGTAGAAAGTCCTTTCCTGGACACTGGAAGAAACAACTAGTAATTCAGAGCAAGTAACTATAAGTAAGCCAGAATTGCTAGAGAACCATTGAAAAGTGCTTCTCAACATCAGAAAACAGTAAAGAAAGCATTTCGTACAAAGCAAGTAATCTTTGAAAGAGCCAAATGATAACACTTTACAAGGATAGAAAACATCTATACTACATCTGAAACTAGAGTTAAAGTGTGATTCAGAGGTAACACAGCGTTTTAGAGTTTCTAATCATTTCATGAGAATGCAGCAAGTTGTTAGTACATGTGTGTTTTCAAAATCAGCTAAGATTATAAGCAGGTGCTTGTAATTGAGGGGAACTCTTCCATTTGGTGTAGAAAGTCCCTTACTGGACACTGGAAGAAACAACTAGTAATTCAGAGCAAGTAACTATAAGTAAGCCAGAATTGCTAGAGAACCATTGAAAAGTGCTTCTCAACATCAGAAAACAGTAAAGAAAGCATTTCGTACAAAGCAGGTTATCTTTGAAAGAGCCAAGTGATAACACCTTACAAGGATAGAAAACATCTATACTACATCTGAAACTAGAGATAAAGCGTGATTCAGAGGTAATACAGCGTTTTAGAGTTTCTCAACGTTTCATGAGAATGCAGCAAGGTGTTAGTACATGTGTGTTTTCAAAGTCAGCTAAGATTTTAAGCAGGTGCTTGTAATTGAGGGGAACTCTTCCAATTGGTGTAGAAAGTCCTTTAATGAACACTGGAAGAAACAACTAGTAATTCAGGGCAAGTAACTATAAGTAAGCCAGAATTGCTACAGAACAATTGAAAAGTGCTTCTCAACATCAGAATACAGTAAAGAAAGCATTTCGTACAAAGCAGATTGTCTTTTGAAAGAGCCAAATGATAACACTTTAAAAGGATAGAAAACATCTATACTACATCTGAAACTAGAGTTAAAGTGTGATTCAGAGGTAACACAGCGTTTTAGAGTTTCTCAACGTTTCATGAGAATGCAGCAAGGTGTTAGTACATGTGTGTTTTCAAAGTCAGCTAAGATTTTAAGCAGGTGCTTGTAATTGAGGGGAACTCTTCCAATTGGTGTAGAAAGTCCTTTCCTGGACACTGGAAGAAACCACTAGTAATTCAGAGCAAGTAACTATAAGTAAGCCAGAATTGCTAGAGAAACATTGAAAAGTGCTTCTCAACATCAGAAAACAGTAAAGAAAGCATTTCGTACAAAGCAAGTTATCTTTGAATGAGCTAAATGATAATACTTTACAAGGAGAGAAAACATCTATACTACATCTGAAACTAGAGTTAAAGTGTGATTCAGAGGTAACACAGCGTTTTAGAGTTTCTAAACATTTCATGAAAATGCAGCAAGTTGTTAGTACATGTGTGTTTTCAAAGTCAGCTAAGATTTTAAGCAGGTGCTTGTAATTGAGGGGAACTCTTCCATTTGGTGTAGAAAGTCCTTTCCTGGACACTGGAAGAAACAACTAGTAATTCAGAGCAAGTAACTATAAGTAAGCCAGAATTGCTAGAGAACCATTGAAAAGTGCTTCTCAACATCAGAATACAGGAAAGAAAGCATTTCGTACAAAGCAGATTGTCTTTTGAAAGAGCCAAATGATAACACTTTAAAAGGATAGAAAACATCTATACTACATCTTAAACTAGAGTTAAAGTGTGATTCAGAGGTAACACAGCATTTTAGAGTTTCTCAACGTTTCATGAGAATGCAGCAAAGTGTTAGTACATGTGTGTTTTCAAAGTCAGCTAAGATTTTAAGCAGGTGCTTGTAATTGAGGGGAACTCTTCCACTTGGTGTAGAAAGTCCTTTACTGGACACTGGAAGAAACAACTAGTAATTCAGAGCAAGTAAAAAAGTAAGCCAGAATTGCTAGAGAACCATTGAAAAGTGCTTCTCAACATCAGAAAACAGTAAAGAAAGCATTTCGTACAAAGCAGGTTATCTTTGAAGGAGCCAAATGATAACACTTTACAAGGATAGAAAACATCTACACTACATCTGAAACTAGACTTAAAGTGTGATTCCGAGGTAACACAGCGTTTTAGAGTTTCTCAACGTTTCATGAGAATGCAGCAAGTTGTTAGTACATGTGTGTTTTCAAAGTCAGCTAAGATTTTAAGCAGGTGCTTGTAATTGAGGGGAACTCTTCCAATTGGTGTAGAAAGTCCTTTCCTGGACACTGGAAGAAACAACTAGTAATTCAGAGCAAGTAACTATAAGTAAGCCAGAATTGCTAGAGAACCATTGAAAAGTGCTTCTCAACATCAGAAACAGTAAAGAAAGCATTTTGTACAAAGCAGGTTATCTTTGAAAGAGCCAAGTGATAACACTTTACAAGGATAGAAAACATCTATACTACATCTGAAACTAGAGTTAAAGTGTGATTCAGAGGTAACACAGCGTTATAGAGTTTCTCAACGTTTCATGAGAATGCAGCAAGTTGTTAGTACATGTGTGTTTTCAAACTCAGCTAAGATTTTAAGCAGGTGCTTGTAATTGAGGGGAACTCTTCCATTTGGTGTAGAAAGTCCTTTCGTGGACACTGGAAGAAACAACTAGTAATTCAGAGCAAGTAAAAGAAGTAAGCCAGAATTGCTAGAGAACCATTGAAAAGTGCTTCTCAACATCAGAAAACAGTAAAGAAAGCATTTCGTACAAAGCAGGTTATCTTTGAAAGAGCCAAATGATAACACATTAAAAGGATAGAAAACATCTATACTACATCTGAAAGTAGAGTTAAAGTGTGATTCCGAGGTAACACAGCGTTTTAGAGTTTCTCAACCTTTCATGAGAATGCAGCAAGTTGTTAGTACATGTGTGTTTTCAAAGTCAGCTAAGATTTTAAGCAGGTGCTCGTAATTGAGGGGAACTCTTCCATTTGGTGTAGAAAGTCCTTTCCTGGACACTGGAAGAAACAACTAGTAATTCAGAGCAAGTAACTATAAGTAAGCCAGAATTGCTAGAGAACCATTGAAAAGTGCTTCTCAACATCAGAATACAGTAAAGAAAGCATTTCGTACAAAGCAGGTTGTCTTTTGAAAGAGCCAAATGATAACACTTTACAAGGATAGAAAACATCTATACTACATCTGAAACTAGAGTTAAATTGTGATTCAGAGGTAACAGCATTTTGGAGTTTCTCAACAATTCATGAGAATGCAGCAAGCTGTTAGTACATGTGTGTTTTCAAAGTCAGCTAAGATTTTAAGCAGGTGCTTGTAATTGAGGGGAACTCTTCCATTTGGTGTAGAAAGTCCTTTACTGGACACTGGAAGAAACAACTAGTAATTCAGAGCAAATATCTATAAGTAAGCCAGAATTGCTAGAGAACCATTGAAAAGTGCTTCTCAACATCAGAAAACAGTAAAGAAAGCATTTCGTACAAAGCAGGTTATCTTTGAAAGAGCCAAGTGATAACACATTACAAGGATAGAAAACATCTATATTACATCTGAAACTAGAGATAAAGTGTGATTCAGAGGTAATACAGCGTTTTAGAGTTTCTCAACGTTTCATGAGAATGCAGCAAGGTGTTAGTACATGTGTGTTTTCAAAGTCAGCTAAGATTTTAAGCAGGTGCTTGTAATTGAGGGGAACTCTTCCATTTGGTGTAGAAAGTCCTTTCGTGGACACTGGAAGAAACAACTAGTAATTCAGAGCAAGTAAAAGAAGTAAGCCAGAATTGCTAGAGAACCATTGAAAAGTGCTTCTCAACATCAGAAAACAGTAAAGAAAGCATTTCGTACAAAGCAGGTTATCTTTGAAAGAGCCAAATGATAACACTTTACAAGGATAGAAAACATCTATACTACATCTGAAACTAGACTCAAAGTGTGATTCCGAGGTAACACAGCGTTTTAGAGTTTCTCAACGTTTCATGAGAATGCAGCAAGTTGTTAGTACATGTGTGTTTTCAAAGTCAGCTAAGATTTTAAGCAGGTGCTTGTAATTGAGGGGAACTCTTCCAATTGGTGTAGAAAGTCCTTTCCTGGACACTGGAAGAAACAACTAGTAATTCAGAGCAAGTAACTATAAGTAAGCCAGAATTGCTAGAGAACCATTGAAAAGTGCTTCTCAACATCAGAAAACAGTAAAGAAAGCATTTCGTACAAAGCAAGTAATCTTTGAAAGAGCCAAATGATAACACTTTACAAGGATAGAAAACATCTATACTACATCTGAAACTAGAGTTAAAGTGTGATTCAGAGGTAACACAGCGTTTTAGAGTTTCTAATCATTTCATGAGAATGCAGCAAGTTGTTAGTACATGTGTGTTTTCAAAATCAGCTAAGATTATAAGCAGGTGCTTGTAATTGAGGGGAACTCTTCCATTTGGTGTAGAAAGTCCCTTACTGGACACTGGAAGAAACAACTAGTAATTCAGAGCAAGTAACTATAAGTAAGCCAGAATTGCTAGAGAACCATTGAAAAGTGCTTCTCAACATCAGAAAACAGTAAAGAAAGCATTTCGTACAAAGCAGGTTATCTTTGAAAGAGCCAAGTGATAACACCTTACAAGGATAGAAAACATCTATACTACATCTGAAACTAGAGATAAAGTGTGATTCAGAGGTAATACAGCGTTTTAGAGTTTCTCAACGTTTCATGAGAATGCAGCAAGGTGTTAGTACATGTGTGTTTTCAAAGTCAGCTAAGATTTTAAGCAGGTGCTTGTAATTGAGGGGAACTCTTCCAATTGGTGTAGAAAGTCCTTTAATGAACACTGGAAGAAACAACTAGTAATTCAGGGCAAGTAACTATAAGTAAGCCAGAATTGCTACAGAACCATTGAAAAGTGCTTCTCAACATCAGAATACAGTAAAGAAAGCATTTCGTACAAAGCAGATTGTCTTTTGAAAGAGCCAAATGATAACACTTTAAAAGGATAGAAAACATCTATACTACATCTGAAACTAGAGTTAAAGTGTGATTCAGAGGTAACACAGCGTTTTAGATTTTCTCAACGTTTCATGAGAATGCAGCAAGGTGTTAGTACATGTATGTTTTCAAAGTCAGCTAATTTTTTAAGCAGGTGCTTGTAATTGAGGGGAACTCTTCCATTTGGTGTAGAAAGTCCTTTAATGAACACTGGAAGAAACAACTAATAATTCAGAGCAAGTAACTATAAGTAAGCCAGAATTGCTAGAGAACCATTGAAAAGTGCTTCTCAACATCAGAAAACAGTAAAGAAAGCATTTCGTACAAAGCAGGTTATCTTTTGAACGAGCCAAATGATAACACTTTACAAGGATAGAAAACATCTATAGTACATCTGAAACTAGAGTTAAATTGTGATTCAGATGTAACAGCATTTTAGAGTTTTTCAACGTTTCATGAGAATGCAGCAAGTTGTTAGTACATGTGTGTTTTCAAAGTCAGCTAAGATTTTAAGCAGGTGCTTGTAATTGAGGGGAAATCTTCCATTTGGTGTAGAAAGTCCTTTCCGGGACACTGGAAGAAACAACTAGTAATTCAGAGCAAGTAAAAGAAGTAAGCCAGAATTGCTAGAGAACCATTGAAAAGTGCTTCTCAACATCATAAAACAGTAAAGAAAGCTTTTCGTACAAAGCAGGTTATCTTTGAAAGAGCCAAATGATAACACTTTAAAAGGATAGAAAACATCTATACTACATCTGAAACTAGAGTTAAAGTGTGATTCCGAGGTAACACAGCGTTTTAGAGTTTCTCAACGTTTCATGAGAATGCAGCAAGGTGTTAGTACATGTGTGTTTTCAAAGTCAGCTAAGATTTTATGAAGGTGCTTGTAATTGAGGGGAACTCTTCCATTTGGTGTAGAAAGTCCTTTACTGGACACTGGAAGAAACAACTAGTAAATCAGAGCAAATAACTATAAGTAAGCCAGAATTGCTAGAGAACCATTGAAAAGTGCTTCTCAACATCAGAAAACAGTAAAGAAAGCATTTCGTGCAAAGCAGGTTATCTTTGAAAGAGCCAAGTGATAACACTTTACAAGGATAGAAAATATCTATACTACATCTGAAACTAGAGATAAAGTGTGATTCAGAGGTAATACAGCGTTTTAGAGTTTCTCAACGTTTCATGAGAATGCAGCAAGTTGTTAGTACATGTGTGTTTTCAAAGTCAGCTAAGATTTTAAGCAGGTGCTTGTAATTGAGGGGAACTCTTCCATTTGGTGTAGAAAGTCCTTTCGTGGACACTGGAAGAAACAACTAGTAATTCAGAGCAAGTAAAAGAAGAAAGCCAGAATTGCTAGAGAACCATTGAAAAGTGCTTCTCAACATCAGAAAACAGTAAAGAAAGCATTTCGTACAAAGCAGGTTATCTTTGAAAGAGCCAAATGATAACACTTTACAAGGATAGAAAACATCTATACTACATCTGAAACTAGACTTAAAGTGTGATTCCGAGGTAACACAGCGTTTTAGAGTTTCTCAACGTTTCATGAGAATGCAGCAAGTTGTTAGTACATGTGTGTTTTCAAAGTAAGCTAAGATTTTAAGCAGGTGCTTGTAATTGAGGGGAACTCTTCCAATTGGTGTAGAAAGTCCTTTCCTGGACACTGGAAGAAACAACTAGTAATTCAGAGCAAGTAACTATAAGTAAGCCAGAATTGCTAGAGAACCATTGAAAAGTGCTTCTCAACCTCAGAAAACAGTAAAGAAAGCATTTCGTACAAAGCAAGTAATCTTTGAAAGAGCCAAATGATAACACTTTACAAGGATAGAAAACATCTATACTACATCTGAAACTAGAGTTAAAGTGTGATTCAGAGGTAACACAGCAATTTAGAGTTTCTAATCATTTCATGAGAATGCAGCAAGTTGTTAGTACATGTGTGTTTTCAAAGTCAGCTAAGATTTTAAGCAGGTGCTTGTAATTGAGGGGAACTCTTCCATTTGGTGTAGAAAGTCCCTTACTGGACACTGGAAGAAACAACTAGTAATTCAGAGCAAGTAACTATAAGTAAGCCAGAATTGCTAGAGAACCATTGAAAAGTGCTTCTCAACATCAGAAAACAGTAAAGAAAGCTTTTCGTACAAAGCAGGTTATCTTTGAAAGAGCCACATGATAACACTTCACAAGGATAGAAAACATCTATTCTACATCTGAAACTAGAGTTAAATTGTGATTGAGAGGTAACAGCATTTTGGAGTTTCTCAACGATTCATGAGAATGCAGCAAGCTGTTAGTATATGTGTGTTTTCAAAGTCAGCTTAGATTTTAAGCAGGTGCTTGTAATTGAGGGGAACTCTTCCATTTGGTGTAGAAAGTCCTTTACTGGACACTGGAAGAAACAACTAGTAATTCAGAGCAAATAACTATAAGTAAGCCAGAATTGCTAGAGAACCATTGAAAAGTGCTTCTCAACATCAGAAAACAGTAAAGAAAGCATTTCGTACAAAGCAGGTTATCTTTGAAAGAGCCAAGTGATAACACTTTACAAGGATAGAAAACATCTATACTACATCTGAAACTAGAGTTAAAGTGTGATTCAGAGGTAACACAGCGTTATAGAGTTTCTCAACGTTTCATGAGAATGCAGCAAGTTGTTAGTACATGTGTGTTTTCAAAGTCAGCTAAGATTTTAAGCAGGTGCTTGTAATTGAGGGGAACTCTTCCATTTGGTGTAGAAAGTCCTTTCCTGGACACTGGAAGAAACAACTAGTAATTCAGAGCAAGTAAAAGAAGTAAGCCAGAATTGCTAGAGAACCATTGAAAAGTGCTTCTCAACATCAGAAAACACTAAAGAAAGCATTTCGTACAAAGCAGGTTATCTTTGAAAGAGCCAAATGATAACACTTTAAAAGGATAGAAAACATCTATACTACATCTGAAACTAGAGTTAAAGTGTGATTCCGAGGTAACACAGCGTTTTAGAGTTTCTCAACGTTTCATGAGAATGCAGCAAGTTGTTAGTACATGTGTGTTTTCAAAGTCAGCTAAGATTTTAAGCAGGTGCTTGTAATTGAGGGGAACTCTTCCATTTGGTGTAGAAAGTCCTTTCCGGGACACTGGAAGAAACAACTAGTAATTCAGAGCAAGTAAAAGAAGTAAGCCAGAATTGCTAGAGAACCATTGAAAGTGCTTCTCAACATCAGAAAACAGTAAAGAAAGCATTTCGTGCAAAGCAGGTTATCTTTGAAAGAGCCAAGTGATAACACTTTACAAGGATAGAAAACATCTATACTACATCTGAAACTAGAGATAAAGTGTGATTCAGAGGTAATACAGCGTTTTAGAGTTTCTCAACATTTCATGAGAATGCAGCAAGTTGTTAGTACATGTGTGTTTTAAAAGTCAGGTAAGATTTTAAGCAGGTGCTTGTAATTGAGGGGAACTCTTCCATTTGGTGTAGAAAGTCCTTTCGTGGACACTGGAAGAAACAACTAGTAATTCAGAGCAAGTAAAAGAAGAAAGCCAGAATTGCTAGAGAACCATTGAAAAGTGCTTCTCAACATCACAAAACAGTAAAGAAAGCATTTCGTACAAAGCAGGTTATCTTTGAAAGAGCCAAATGATAACACTTTACAAGGATAGAAAACATCTATACTACATCTGAAACTAGACTTAAAGTGTGATTCCGAGGTAACACAGCGTTTTAGAGTTTCTCAACGTTTCATGAGAATGCAGCAAGTTGTTAGTACATGTGTGTTTTCAAAGTAAGCTAAGATTTTAAGCAGGTGCTTGTAATTGAGGGGAACTCTTCCAATTGGTGTAGAAAGTCCTTTCCTGGACACTGGAAGAAACAACTAGTAATTCAGAGCAAGTAACTATAAGTAAGCCAGAATTGCTAGAGAACCATTGAAAAGTGCTTCTCAACATCAGAAAACAGTAAAGAAAGCATTTCGTACAAAGCAAGTAATCTTTGAAAGAGCCAAAAGATAACACTTTACAAGGATAGAAAACATCTATACTACATCTGAAACTAGAGTTAAAGTGTGATTCAGAGGTAACACAGCAATTTAGAGTTTCTAATCATTTCATGAGAATGCAGCAAGTTGTTAGTACATGTGTGTTTTCAAAGTCAGCTAAGATTTTAAGCAGGTGCTTGTAATTGAGGGGAACTCTTCCATTTGGTGTAGAAAGTCCTTTCCGGGACACTGGAAGAAACAACTAGTAATTCAGAGCAAGTAAAAGAAGTAAGCCAGAATTGCTAGAGAACCATTGAAAAGTGCTTCTCAACATCAGAAAACAGTAAAGAAAGCATTTCGTGCAAAGCAGGTTATCTTTGAAAGAGCCAAGTGATAACACTTTACAAGGATAGAAAACATCTATACTACATCTGAAACTAGAGATAAAGTGTGATTCAGAGGTAATACAGCGTTTTAGAGTTTCTCAACATTTCATGAGAATGCAGCAAGTTGTTAGTACATGTGTGTTTTCAAAGTCAGGTAAGATTTTAAGCAGGTGCTTGTAATTGAGGGGAACTCTTCCATTTGGTGTAGAAAGTCCTTTCCTGGACACTGGAAGAAACAACTAGTAATTCAGAGCAAGTAAAAGAAGAAAGCCAGAATTGCTAGAGAACCATTGAAAAGTGCTTCTCAACATCACAAAACAGTAAAGAAAGCATTTCGTACAAAGCAGGTTATCTTTGAAAGAGCCAAATGATAACACTTTACAAGGATAGAAAACATCTATACTACATCTGAAACTAGACTTAAAGTGTGATTCCGAGGTAACACAGCGTTTTAGAGTTTCTCAACGTTTCATGAGAATGCAGCAAGTTGTTAGTACATGTGTGTTTTCAAAGTAAGCTAAGATTTTAAGCAGGTGCTTGTAATTGAGGGGAACTCTTCCAATTGGTGTAGAAAGTCCTTTCCTGGACACTGGAAGAAACAACTAGTAATTCAGAGCAAGTAACTATAAGTAAGCCAGAATTGCTAGAGAACCATTGAAAAGTGCTTCTCAACATCAGAAAACAGTAAAGAAAGCATTTCGTACAAAGCAAGTAATCTTTGAAAGAGCCAAAAGATAACACTTTACAAGGATAGAAAACATCTATACTACATCTGAAACTAGAGTTAAAGTGTGATTCAGAGGTAACACAGCAATTTAGAGTTTCTAATCATTTCATGAGAATGCAGCAAGTTGTTAGTACATGTGTGTTTTCAAAGTCAGCTAAGATTTTAAGCAGGTGCTTGTAATTGAGGGGAACTCTTCCATTTGGTGTAGAAAGTCCCTTACTGGACACTGGAAGAAACAACTAGTAATTCAGAGCAAGTAACTATAAGTAAGCCAGAATTGCTAGAGAACCATTGAAAAGTGCTTCTCAACATCAGAAAACAGTAAAGAAAGCATTTCGTACAAAGCAGGTTATCTTTGAAAGAGCCACATGATAACACTTCACAAGGATAGAAAACATCTATTCTACATCTGAAACTAGAGTTAAATTGTGATTGAGAGGTAACAGCATTTTGGAGTTTCTCAACGATTCATAAGAATGCAGCAAGCTGTTAGTACATGTGTGTTTTCAAAGTCAGCTTAGATTTTAAGCAGGTGCTTGTAATTGAGGGGAACTCTTCCATTTGGTGTAGAAAGTCCTTTACTGGACACTGGAAGAAACAACTAGTAATTCAGAGCAAATAACTATAAGTAAGCCAGAATTGCTAGAGAACCATTGAAAAGTGCTTCTCAACATCAGAAAACAGTAAAGAAAGCATTTCGTACAAAGCAGGTTATCTTTGAAAGAGCCAAGTGATAACACTTTACAAGGATAGAAAACATCTATACTACATCTGAAACTAGAGATAAAGTGTGATTCAGAGGTAATACAGCTTTTTAGAGTTTCTCAACGTTTCATGAGAATGCAGCAAGGTGTTAGTACATGTGTGTTTTCAAAGTCAGCTAATTTTTTAAGCAGGTGCTTGTAATTGAGGGGAACTCTTCCATTTGGTGTAGAAAGTCCTTTAATGAACACTGGAAGAAACAACTAGTAATTCAGAGCAAGTAACTATAAGTAAGCCAGAATTGCCAGAGAACCATTGAAAAGTGCTTCTCAACATCAGAATACAGTAAAGAAAGCATTTCGTACAAAGCAGGTTATCTTTTGAAAGAGCCAAATGATAACACTTTACAAGGATAGAAAACATCTATAGTACATCTGAAACTAGAGTTAAATTGTGATTCAGAGGTAACAGCATTTTAGAGTTTCTCAACGTTTCATGAGAATGCAGCAAGCTGTTAGTACATGTGTGTTTTCAAAGTCAGCTAAGATTTTAAGCAGGTGCTTGTAATTGAGGGGAACTCTTCCATTTGGTGTAGAAAGTCCTTTACTGGACACTGGAAGAAACAACTAGTAATTCAGAGCAAATAACTATGCGTAAGACAGAATTGCTAGAGAACCATTGAAAAGTGCTTCTCAACATCAGAAAACAGTAAAGAAAGCATTTCGTACAAAGCAGGTTATCTTTGAAAGAGCCAAGTGATAACACTTTACAAGGATAGAAAACATCTATACTACATCTGAAACTAGAGTTAAAGTGTGATTCAGAGGTAACACAGCGTTATAGAGTTTCTCAACGTTTCATGAGAATGCAGCAAGTTGTTAGTACATGTTTGTTTTCAAAGTCAGCTAAGATTTTAAGCAGGTGCTTGTAATTGAGGGGAACTCTTCCATTTGGTGTAGAAAGTCCTTTCCTGGACACTGGAAGAAACAACTAGTAATTCAGAGCAAGTAAAAGAAGTAAGCCAGAATTGCTAGAGAACCATTGAAAAGTGCTTCTCAACATCAGAAAACACTAAAGAAAGCATTTCGTACAAAGCAGGTTATCTTTGAAAGAGCCAAATGATAACACTTTAAAAGGATAGAAAACATCTATACTACATCTGAAACTAGAGTTAAAGTGTGATTCCGAGGTAACACAGCGTTTTAGAGTTTCTCAACGTTTCATGAGAATGCAGCAAGTTGTTAGTACATGTGTGTTTTCAAAGTCAGCTAAGATTTTAAGCAGGTGCTTGTAATTGAGGGGAACTCTTCCAATTGGTGAAGAAAGTCCTTTCCTGGACACTGGAAGAAACAACTAGTAATTCAGAGCAAGTAACTATAAGTAAGCCAGAATTGCTAGAGAACCATTGAAAAGTGCTTTTCAACATCAGAAAACAGTAAAGAAAGCATTTCGTACAAAGCAAGTTATCTTTGAAAGAGCCAAATGATAACACTTTACAAGGATAGAAAACATCTATACTACATCTGAAACTAGAGTTAAAGTGTGATTCAGAGGTAACACAGCGTTTTAGAGTTTCTAAACTTTTCATGAGAATGCAGCAAGTTGTTAGTACAAGAGTGTTTTCAAAGTCAGCTAAGATTTTAAGCAGGTGCTTGTAATTGAGGGGAACTCTTCCATTTGGTGTAGAAAGTCCTTTCCTGGACACTGGAAGAAACAACTAGTAATTCAGAGCAAATAACTATAAGTAAGCCAGAATTGCTAGAGAACCATTGAAAAGTGCTTCTCAACATCAGAAAACAGTAAAGAAAGCATTTCGTACAAAGCAGGTTATCTTTGAAAGAGCCAAGTGATAACACTTTACAAGGATAGAAAACATCTATACTACATCTGAAACTAGAGTTAAAGTGTGATTCAGAGGTAACACAGCGTTATAGAGTTTCTCAACGTTTCATGAGAATGCAGCAAGTTGTTAGTACATGTGTGTTTTCAAAGTCAGCTAAGATTTTAAGCAGGTGCTTGTAATTGAGGGGAACTCTTCCATTTGGTGTAGAAAGTCCTTTCCTGGACACTGGAAGAAACAACTAGTAATTCAGAGCAAGTAAAAGAAGTAAGCCAGAATTGCTAGAGAACCATTGAAAAGTGCTTCTCAACATCAGAAAACACTAAAGAAAGCATTTCGTACAAAGCAAGTTATCTTTGAAGAGACAAATGATAACACTTTACAAGGATAGAAAACATCTATACTACATCTGAAACTAGAGTTAAAGTGTGATTCAGAGGTAACACAGCGTTTTAGAGTTTCTCAACGTTTCATGAGAATGCAGCAAGGTGTTAGTACATGTGTGTTTTCAAAGTCAGCTAAGATTTTATGAAGGTGCTTGTAATTGAGGGGAACTCTTCCATTTGGTGTAGAAAGTCCTTTATTGGACACTGGAAGAAACAACTAGTAAATCAGAGCAAATAACTATAAGTAAGCCAGAATTGCTAGAGAACCATTGAAAAGTGCTTCTCAACATCAGAAAACAGTAAAGAAAGCATTTCGTGCAAAGCAGGTTATCTTTGAAAGAGCCAAGTGATAACACTTTACAAGGATAGAAAACATCTATACTACATCTGAAACTAGAGATAAAGTGTGATTCCGAGGTAATACAGCGTTTTAGAGTTTCTCAACGTTTCATGAGAATGCAGCAAGTTGTTAGTACATGTGTGTTTTCAAAGTCAGGTAAGATTTTAAGCAGGTGCTTGTAATTGAGGGGAACTCTTCCATTTGGTGTAGAAAGTCCTTTCGTGGACACTGGAAGAAACAACTAGTAATTCAGAGCAAGTAAAAGAAGAAAGCCAGAATTGCTAGAGAACCATTGAAAAGTGCTACTCAACATCAGAAAACAGTAAAGAAAGCATTTCGTACAAAGCAAGTAATCTTTGAAAGAGCCAAATGATAACACTTTACAAGGATAGAAAACATCTATACTACATCTGAAACTAGAGTTAAAGTGTGATTCAGAGGTAACACAGCAATTTAGAGTTTCTAATCATTTCATGAGAATGCAGCAAGTTGTTAGTACATGTGTGTTTTCAAAGTCAGCTAAGATTTTAAGCAGGTGCTTGTAATTGAGGGGAACTCTTCCATTTGGTGTAGAAAGTCCCTTACTGGACACTGGAAGAAACAACTAGTAATTCAGAGCAAGTAACTATAAGTAAGCCAGAATTGCTAGAGAACCATTGAAAACTGCTTCTCAACATCAGAAAACAGTAAAGAAAGCATTTCGTACAAAGCAGGTTATCTTTGAAAGAGCCACATGATAACACTTCACAAGGATAGAAAACATCTATTCTACATCTGAAACTAGAGTTAAATTGTGATTGAGAGGTAACAGCATTTTGGAGTTTCTCAACGATTCATAAGAATGCAGCAAGCTGTTAGTACATGTGTGTTTTCAAAGTCAGCTTAGATTTTAAGCAGGTGCTTGTAATTGAGGGGAACTCTTCCATTTGGTGTAGAAAGTCCTTTACTGGACACTGGAAGAAACAACTAGTAATTCAGAGCAAATAACTATAAGTAAGCCAGAATTGCTAGAGAACCATTGAAAAGTGCTTCTCAACATCAGAAAACAGTAAAGAAAGCATTTCGTACAAAGCAGGTTATCTTTGAAAGAGCCAAGTGATAACACTTTACAAGGATAGAAAACATCTATACTACATCTGAAACTAGAGATAAAGTGTGATTCAGAGGTAATACAGCGTTTTAGAGTTTCTCAACGTTTCATGAGAATGCAGCAAGGTGTTAGTACATGTGTGTTTTCAAAGTCAGCTAATTTTTTAAGCAGGTGCTTGTAATTGAGGGGAACTCTTCCATTTGGTGTAGAAAGTCCTTTAATGAACACTGGAAGAAACAACTAGTAATTCAGAGCAAGTAACTATAAGTAAGCCAGAATTGCTAGAGAACCATTGAAAAGTGCTTCTCAACATCAGAAAACACTAAAGAAAGCATTTCGTACAAAGCAGGTTATCTTTTGAAAGAGCCAAATGATAACACTTTACAAGGATAGAAAACATCTATAGTACATCTGAAACTAGAGTTAAATTGTGATTCAGAGGTAACAGCATTTTAGAGTTTCTCAACGTTTCATGAGAATGCAGCAAGCTGTTAGTACATGTGTGTTTTCAAAGTCAGCTAAGATTTTAAGCAGGTGCTTGTAATTGAGGGGAACTCTTCCATTTGGTGTAGAAAGTCCTTTACTGGACACTGGAAGAAACAACTAGTAATTCAGAGCAAATAACTATGCGTAAGCCAGAATTGCTAGAGAACCATTGAAAAGTGCTTCTCAACATCAGAAAACAGTAAAGAAAGCATTTCGTACAAAGCAGGTTATCTTTGAAAGAGCCAAGTGATAACACTTTACAAGGATAGAAAACATCTATACTACATCTGAAACTAGAGTTAAAGTGTGATTCAGAGGTAACACAGCGTTTTAGAGTTTCTCAACGTTTCATGAGAATGCAGCAAGTTGTTACTACATGTGTGTTTTCAAAGTCACCTAAGATTTTAAGCAGGTGCTTGTAATTGAGGGGAACTCTTCCAATTGGTGAAGAAAGTCCTTTCCTGGACACTGGAAGAAACAACTAGTAATTCAGAGCAAGTAACTATAAGTAAGCCAGAATTGCTAGAGAACCATTGAAAAGTGCTTTTCAACATCAGAAAACAGTAAAGAAAGCATTTCGTACAAAGCAAGTTATCTTTGAAAGAGCCAAATGATAACACTTTACAAGGATAGAAAACATCTATACTACATCTGAAACTAGAGTTAAAGTGTGATTCAGAGGTAACACAGCGTTTTAGAGTTTCTAAACTTTTCATGAGAATGCAGCAAGTTGTTAGTACAAGAGTGTTTTCAAAGTCAGCTAAGATTTTAAGCAGGTGCTTGTAATTGAGGGGAACTCTTCCATTTGGTGTAGAAAGTCCTTTCCTGGACACTGGAAGAAACAACTAGTAATTCAGAGCAAGTAACTATAAGTAAGCCAGAATTGCTAAAGAACCATTGAAAAGTGCTTCTCAACATCAGAATACAGTACAGAAAGCATTTCGTACAAAGCAGGTTATCTTTTGAAAGAGCCAAATGATAACACTTTACAAGGATAGAAAACATCTATAGTACATCTGAAACTAGAGTTAAATTGTGATTCAGAGGTAACAGCATTTTAGAGTTTCTCAACGTTTCATGAGAATGCAGCAAGCTGTTAGTACATGTGTGTTTTCAAAGTCAGCTAAGATTTTAAGCAGGTGCTTGTAATTGAGGGGAACTCTTCCATTTGGTGTAGAAAGTCCTTTCGTGGACACTTGAAGAAACAACTAGTAATTCAGATCAAGTAAAAGAAGTAAGCCAGAATTGCTAGAGAACCATTGAAAAGTGCTTCTCAACATCAGAAAACAGTAAAGAAAGCATTTCGTACAAAGCAGGTTATCTTGGAAAGAGCCAAATGATAACACTTTACAAGGATAGAAAACATCTATACTACATCTGAAACTAGACTTAAAGTGTGATTCCGAGGTAACACAGCGTTTTAGAGTTTCTCAACGTTTCATGAGAATGCAGCAAGTTGTTAGTACATGTGTGTTTTCAAAGTCAGCTAAGATTTTAAGCAGGTGCTTGTAATTGAGGGGAACTCTTCCAATTGGTGTAGAAAGTCCTTTCCTGGACACTGGAAGAAACAACTAGTAATTCGGAGTAAGTAACTATAAGTAAGCCAGAATTGCTAGAGAACCATTGAAAAGTGCTTCTCAACATCAGAAAACAGTAAAGAAAGCATTTCGTACAAAGCAAGTAATCTTTGAAAGAGCCAAATGATAACACTTTACAAGGATAGAAAACATCTATACTACATCTGAAACTAGAGTTAAAGTGTGATTCCGAGGTAACACAGCGTTTTAGAGTTTCTCAATGTTTCATGAGAATGCAGCAAGGTGTTAGTACATGTGTGTTTTCAAAGTCAGCTAAGATTTTAAGCAGGTGCTTGTAATTGAGGGGAACTCTTCCATTTGGTGTAGAAAGTCCTTTCCTGGACACTGGAAGAAACAACTAGTAATTCAGAGCAAGTAAAAGAAGTAAGCCAGAATTGCTAGAGAACCATTGAAAAGTGCTTCTCAACATCAGAAAACACTAAAGAAAGCATTTCGTACAAAGCAGGTTATCTTTGAAAGAGCCAAATGATAACACTTTAAAAGGATAGAAAACATCTATACTACATCTGAAACTAGAGTTAAAGTGTGATTCCGAGGTAACACAGCGTTTTAGAGTTTCTCAACGTTTCATGAGAATGCAGCAAGTTGTTAGTACATGTGTGTTTTCAAAGTCAGCTAAGATTTTAAGCAGGTGCTTGTAATTGAGGGGAACTCTTCCAATTGGTGAAGAAAGTCCTTTCCTGGACACTGGAAGAAACAACTAGTAATTCAGAGCAAGTAAAAGAAGTAAGCCAGAATTGCTAGAGAACCATTGAAAAGTGCTTCTCAACATCAGAAAACACTAAAGAAAGCATTTCGTACAAAGCAGGTTATCTTTGAAAGAGCCAAATGATAACACTTTAAAAGGATAGAAAACATCTATACTACATCTGAAACTAGAGTTAAAGTGTGATTCAGAGGTAACACAGTGTTTTAGAGTTTCTAAACTTTTCATGAGAATGCAGCAAGTTGTTAGTACAAGAGTGTTTTCAAAGTCAGCTAAGATTTTAAGCAGGTGCTTGTAATTGAGGGGAACTCTTCCATTTGGTGTAGAAAGTCCTTTCCTGGACACTGGAAGAAACAACTAGTAATTCAGAGCAAGTAACTATGAGTAAGCCAGAATTGCTAAAGAACCATTGAAAAGTGCTTCTCAACATCAGAATACAGTACAGAAAGCATTTCGTACAAAGCAGGTTATCTTTTGAAAGAGCCAAATGATAACACTTTACAAGGATAGAAAACATCTATACTACATCTGAAACTAGAGTTAAAGTGTGATTCCGAGGTAACACAGCGTTTTAGAGTTTCTCAACGTTTCATGAGAATGCAGCAAGTTGTTAGTACATGTGTGTTTTCAAAGTCAGCTAAGATTTTAAGCAGGTGCTTGTAATTGATGGGAACTCTTCCAATTGGTGAAGAAAGTCCTTTCCTGGACACTGGAAGAAACAACTAATAATTCAGAGCAAGTAACTATAAGTAAGCCAGAATTGCTAGAGAACCATTGAAAAGTGCTTCTCAACATCAGAAAACAGTAAAGAAAGCATTTCGTACAAAGCAGGTTATCTTTTGAACGAGCCAAATGATAACACTTTACAAGGATAGAAAACATCTATAGTACATCTGAAACTAGAGTTAAATTGTGATTCAGATGTAACAGCATTTTAGAGTTTTTCAACGTTTCATGAGAATGCAGCAAGTTGTTAGTACATGTGTGTTTTCAAAGTCAGCTAAGATTTTAAGCAGGTGCTTGTAATTGAGGGGAAATCTTCCATTTGGTGTAGAAAGTCCTTTCCGGGACACTGGAAGAAACAACTAGTAATTCAGAGCAAGTAAAAGAAGTAAGCCAGAATTGCTAGAGAACCATTGAAAAGTGCTTCTCAACATCATAAAACAGTAAAGAAAGCTTTTCGTACAAAGCACGTTATCTTTGAAAGAGCCAAATGATAACACTTTAAAAGGATAGAAAACATCTATACTACATCTGAAACTAGAGTTAAAGTGTGATTCCGAGGTTACACAGCGTTTTAGAGTTTCTCAACGTTTCATGAGAATGCAGCAAGGTGTTAGTACATGTGTGTTTTCAAAGTCAGCTAAGATTTTATGAAGGTGCTTGTAATTGAGGGGAACTCTTCCATTTGGTGTAGAAAGTCCTTTACTGGACACTGGAAGAAACAACTAGTAAATCAGAGCAAATAACTATAAGTAAGCCAGAATTGCTAGAGAACCATTGAAAAGTGCTTCTCAACATCAGAAAACAGTAAAGAAAGCATTTCGTGCAAAGCAGGTTATCTTTGAAAGAGCCAAGTGATAACACTTTACAAGGATAGAAAATATCTATACTACATCTGAAACTAGAGATAAAGTGTGATTCAGAGGTAATACAGCGTTTTAGAGTTTCTCAACGTTTCATGAGAATGCAGCAAGTTGTTAGTACATGTGTGTTTTCAAAGTCAGCTAAGATTTTAAGCAGGTGCTTGTAATTGAGGGGAACTCTTCCATTTGGTGTAGAAAGTCCTTTCGTGGACACTGGAAGAAACAACTAGTAATTCAGAGCAAGTAAAAGAAGAAAGCCAGAATTGCTAGAGAACCATTGAAAAGTGCTTCTCAACATCAGAAAACAGTAAAGAAAGCATTTCGTACAAAGCAGGTTATCTTTGAAAGAGCCAAATGATAACACTTTACAAGGATAGAAAACATCTATACTACATCTGAAACTAGACTTAAAGTGTGATTCCGAGGTAACACAGCGTTTTAGAGTTTCTCAACGTTTCATGAGAATGCAGCAAGTTGTTAGTACATGTGTGTTTTCAAAGTAAGCTAAGATTTTAAGCAGGTGCTTGTAATTGAGGGGAACTCTTCCAATTGGTGTAGAAAGTCCTTTCCTGGACACTGGAAGAAACAACTAGTAATTCAGAGCAAGTAACTATAAGTAAGCCAGAATTGCTAGAGAACCATTGAAAAGTGCTTCTCAACATCAGAAAACAGTAAAGAAAGCATTTCGTACAAAGCAAGTAATCTTTGAAAGAGCCAAATGATAACACTTTACAAGGATAGAAAACATCTATACTACATCTGAAACTAGAGTTAAAGTGTGATTCAGAGGTAACACAGCAATTTAGAGTTTCTAATCATTTCATGAGAATGCAGCAAGTTGTTAGTACATGTGTGTTTTCAAAGTCAGCTAAGATTTTAAGCAGGTGCTTGTAATTGAGGGGAACTCTTCCATTTGGTGTAGAAAGTCCCTTACTGGACACTGGAAGAAACAACTAGTAATTCAGAGCAAGTAACTATAAGTAAGCCAGAATTGCTAGAGAACCATTGAAAAGTGCTTCTCAACATCAGAAAACAGTAAAGAAAGCTTTTCGTACAAAGCAGGTTATCTTTGAAAGAGCCACATGATAACACTTCACAAGGATAGAAAACATCTATTCTACATCTGAAACTAGAGTTAAATTGTGATTGAGAGGTAACAGCATTTTGGAGTTTCTCAATGATTCATGAGAATGCAGCAAGCTGTTAGTATATGTGTGTTTTCAAAATCAGCTTAGATTTTAAGCAGGTGCTTGTAATTGAGGGGAACTCTTCCATTTGGTGTAGAAAGTCCTTTACTGGACACTGGAAGAAACAACTAGTAATTCAGAGCAAATAACTATAAGTAAGCCAGAATTGCTAGAGAACCATTGAAAAGTGCTTCTCAACATCAGAAAACAGTAAAGAAAGCATTTCGTACAAAGCAGGTTATCTTTGAAAGAGCCAAGTGATAACACTTTACAAGGATAGAAAACATCTATACTACATCTGAAACTAGAGTTAAAGTGAGATTCAGAGGTAACGCAGCGTTATAGAGTTTCTCAACGTTTCATGAGAATGCAGCAAGTTGTTAGTACATGTGTGTTTTCAAAGTCAGCTAAGATTTTAAGCAGGTGCTTGTAATTGAGGGGAACTCTTCCATTTGGTGTAGAAAGTCCTTTCCTGGACACTGGAAGAAACAACTAGTAATTCAGAGCAAGTAAAAGAAGTAAGCCAGAATTGCTAGAGAACCATTGAAAAGTGCTTCTCAACATCAGAAAACACTAAAGAAAGCATTTCGTACAAAGCAGGTTATCTTTGAAAGAGCCAAATGATAACACTTTAAAAGGATAGAAAACATCTATACTACATCTGAAACTAGAGTTAAAGTGTGATTCCGAGGTAACACAGCGTTTTAGAGTTTCTCAACGTTTCATGAGAATGCAGCAAGTTGTTAGTACATGTGTGTTTTCAAAGTCAGCTAAGATTTTAAGCAGGTGCTTGTAATTGAGGGGAACTCTTCCATTTGGTGTAGAAAGTCCTTTCCGGGACACTGGAAGAAACAACTAGTAATTCAGAGCAAGTAAAAGAAGAAAGCCAGAATTGCTAGAGAACCATTGAAAAGTGCTTCTCAACATCAGAAAACAGTAAAGAAAGCATTTCGTACAAAGCAGGTTATCTTTGAAAGAGCCAAATGATAACACTTTACAAGGATAGAAAACATCTATACTACATCTGAAACTAGACTTAAAGTGTGATTCCGAGGTAACACAGCGTTTTAGAGTTTCTCAACGTTTCATGAGAATGCAGCAAGTTGTTAGTACATGTGTGTTTTCAAAGTAAGCTAAGATTTTAAGCAGGTGCTTGTAATTGAGGGGAACTCTTCCAATTGGTGTAGAAAGTCCTTTCCTGGACACTGGAAGAAACAACTAGTAATTCAGAGCAAGTAACTATAAGTAAGCCAGAATTGCTAGAGAACCATTGAAAAGTGCTTCTCAACATCAGAAAACAGTAAAGAAAGCATTTCGTACAAAGCAAGTAATCTTTGAAAGAGCCAAAAGATAACACTTTACAAGGATAGAAAACATCTATACTACATCTGAAACTAGAGTTAAAGTGTGATTCAGAGGTAACACAGCAATTTAGAGTTTCTAATCATTTCATGAGAATGCAGCAAGTTGTTAGTACATGTGTGTTTTCAAAGTCAGCTAAGATTTTAAGCAGGTGCTTGTAATTGAGGGGAACTCTTCCATTTGGTGTAGAAAGTCCCTTACTGGACACTGGAAGAAACAACTAGTAATTCAGAGCAAGTAAAAGAAGAAAGCCAGAATTGCTAGAGAACCATTGAAAAGTGCTTCTCAACATCAGAAAACAGTAAAGAAAGCATTTCGTGCAAAGCAGGTTATCTTTGAAAGAGCCAAGTGATAACACTTTACAAGGATAGAAAACATCTATACTACATCTGAAACTAGAGATAAAGTGTGATTCAGAGGTAATACAGCGTTTTAGAGTTTCTCAACGTTTCATGAGAATGCAGCAAGTTGTTAGTACATGTGTGTTTTCAAAGTCAGGTAAGATTTTAAGCAGGTGCTTGTAATTGAGGGGAACTCTTCCATTTGGTGTAGAAAGTCCTTTCGTGGACACTGGAAGAAACAACTAGTAATTCAGAGCAAGTAAAAGAAGAAAGCCAGAATTGCTAGAGAACCATTGAAAAGTGCTTCTCAACATCAGAAAACAGTAAAGAAAGCATTTCGTACAAAGCAGGTTATCTTTGAAAGAGCCAAATGATAACACTTTACAAGGATAGAAAACATCTATACTACATCTGAAACTAGACTTAAAGTGTGATTCCGAGGTAACACAGCGTTTTAGAGTTTCTCAACGTTTCATGAGAATGCAGCAAGTTGTTAGTACATGTGTGTTTTCAAAGTAAGCTAAGATTTTAAGCAGGTGCTTGTAATTGAGGGGAACTCTTCCAATTGGTGTAGAAAGTCCTTTCCTGGACACTGGAAGAAACAACTAGTAATTCAGAGCAAGTAACTATAAGTAAGCCAGAATTGCTAGAGAACCATTGAAAAGTGCTTCTCAACATCAGAAAACAGTAAAGAAAGCATTTCGTACAAAGCAAGTAATCTTTGAAAGAGCCAAAAGATAACACTTTACAAGGATAGAAAACATCTATACTACATCTGAAACTAGAGTTAAAGTGTGATTCAGAGGTAACACAGCAATTTAGAGTTTCTAATCATTTCATGAGAATGCAGCAAGTTGTTAGTACATGTGTGTTTTCAAAGTCAGCTAAGATTTTAAGCAGGTGCTTGTAATTGAGGGGAACTCTTCCATTTGGTGTAGAAAGTCCCTTACTGGACACTGGAAGAAACAACTAGTAATTCAGAGCAAGTAACTATAAGTAAGCCAGAATTGCTAGAGAACCATTGAAAAGTGCTTCTCAACATCAGAAAACAGTAAAGAAAGCATTTCGTACAAAGCAGGTTATCTTTGAAAGAGCCAAGTGATAACACTTTACAAGGATAGAAAACATCTATACTACATCTGAAACTAGAGATAAAGTGTGATTCAGAGGTAATACAGCGTTTTAGAGTTTCTCAACGTTTCATGAGAATGCAGCAAGGTGTTAGTACATGTGTGTTTTCAAAGTCAGCTAATTTTTTAAGCAGGTGCTTGTAATTGAGGGGAACTCTTCCATTTGGTGTAGAAAGTCCTTTAATGAACACTGGAAGAAACAACTAGTAATTCAGAGCAAGTAACTATAAGTAAGCCAGAATTGCCAGAGAACCATTGAAAAGTGCTTCTCAACATCAGAATACAGTAAAGAAAGCATTTCGTACAAAGCAGGTTATCTTTTGAAAGAGCCAAATGATAACACTTTACAAGGATAGAAAACATCTATAGTACATCTGAAACTAGAGTTAAATTGTGATTCAGAGGTAACAGCATTTTAGAGTTTCTCAACGTTTCATGAGAATGCAGCAAGCTGTTAGTACATGTGTGTTTTCAAAGTCAGCTAAGATTTTAAGCAGGTGCTTGTAATTGAGGGGAACTCTTCCATTTGGTGTAGAAAGTCCTTCACTGGACACTGGAAGAAACAACTAGTAATTCAGAGCAAATAACTATGCGTAAGACAGAATTGCTAGAGAACCATTGAAAAGTGCTTCTCAACATCAGAAAACAGTAAAGAAAGCATTTCGTACAAAGCAGGTTATCTTTGAAAGAGCCAAGTGATAACACTTTACAAGGATAGAAAACATCTATACTACATCTGAAACTAGAGTTAAAGTGTGATTCAGAGGTAACACAGCGTTATAGAGTTTCTCAACGTTTCATGAGAATGCAGCAAGTTGTTAGTACATGTGTGTTTTCAAAGTCAGCTAAGATTTTAAGCAGGTGCTTGTAATTGAGGGGAACTCTTCCATTTGGTGTAGAAAGTCCTTTCCTGGACACTGGAAGAAACAACTAGTAATTCAGAGCAAGTAAAAGAAGTAAGCCAGAATTGCTAGAGAACCATTGAAAAGTGCTTCTCAACATCAGAAAACACTAAAGAAAGCATTTCGTACAAAGCAGGTTATCTTTGAAAGAGCCAAATGATAACACTTTAAAAGGATAGAAAACATCTATACTACATCTGAAACTAGAGTTAAAGTGTGATTCCGAGGTAACACAGCGTTTTAGAGTTTCTCAACGTTTCATGAGAATGCAGCAAGTTGTTAGTACATGTGTGTTTTCAAAGTCAGCTAAGATTTTAAGCAGGTGCTTGTAATTGAGGGGAACTCTTCCAATTGGTGAAGAAAGTCCTTTCCTGGACACTGGAAGAAACAACTAGTAATTCAGAGCAAGTAACTATAAGTAAGCCAGAATTGCTAGAGAACCATTGAAAAGTGCTTTTCAACATCAGAAAACAGTAAAGAAAGCATTTCGTACAAAGCAAGTTATCTTTGAAAGAGCCAAATGATAACACTTTACAAGGATAGAAAACATCTATACTACATCTGAAACTAGAGTTAAAGTGTGATTCAGAGGTAACACAGCGTTTTAGAGTTTCTAAACTTTTCATGAGAATGCAGCAAGTTGTTAGTACAAGAGTGTTTTCAAAGTCAGCTAAGATTTTAAGCAGGTGCTTGTAATTGAGGGGAACTCTTCCATTTGGTGTAGAAAGTCCTTTCCTGGACACTGGAAGAAACAACTAGTAATTCAGAGCAAATAACTATAAGTAAGCCAGAATTGCTAGAGAACCATTGAAAAGTGCTTCTCAACATCAGAAAACAGTAAAGAAAGCATTTCGTACAAAGCAGGTTATCTTTGAAAGAGCCAAGTGATAACACTTTACAAGGATAGAAAACATCTATACTACATCTGAAACTAGAGTTAAAGTGTGATTCAGAGGTAACACAGCGTTATAGAGTTTCTCAACGTTTCATGAGAATGCAGCAAGTTGTTAGTACATGTGTGTTTTCAAAGTCAGCTAAGATTTTAAGCAGGTGCTTGTAATTGAGGGGAACTCTTCCATTTGGTGTAGAAAGTCCTTTCCTGGACACTGGAAGAAACAACTAGTAATTCAGAGCAAGTAAAAGAAGTAAGCCAGAATTGCTAGAGAACCATTGAAAAGTGCTTCTCAACATCAGAAAACACTAAAGAAAGCATTTCGTACAAAGCAGGTTATCTTTGAAAGAGCCAAATGATAACACTTTAAAAGGATAGAAAACATCTATACTACATCTGAAACTAGAGTTAAAGTGTGATTCCGAGGTAACACAGCGTTTTAGAGTTTCTCAACGTTTCATGAGAATGCAGCAAGGTGTTAGTACATGTGTGTTTTCAAAGTCAGCTAAGATTTTATGAAGGTGCTTGTAATTGAGGGGAACTCTTCCATTTGGTGTAGAAAGTCCTTTATTGGACACTGGAAGAAACAACTAGTAAATCAGAGCAAATAACTATAAGTAAGCCAGAATTGCTAGAGAACCATTGAAAAGTGCTTCTCAACATCAGAAAACAGTAAAGAAAGCATTTCGTGCAAAGCAGGTTATCTTTGAAAGAGCCAAGTGATAACACTTTACAAGGATAGAAAACATCTATACTACATCTGAAACTAGAGATAAAGTGTGATTCAGAGGTAATACAGCGTTTTAGAGTTTCTCAACGTTTCATGAGAATGCAGCAAGTTGTTAGTACATGTGTGTTTTCAAAGTCAGGTAAGATTTTAAGCAGGTGCTTGTAATTGAGGGGAACTCTTCCATTTGGTGTAGAAAGTCCTTTCGTGGACACTGGAAGAAACAACTAGTAATTCAGAGCAAGTAAAAGAAGAAAGCCAGAATTGCTAGAGAACCATTGAAAAGTGCTTCTCAACATCAGAAAACAGTAAAGAAAGCATTTCGTACAAAGCAAGTAATCTTTGAAAGAGCCAAATGATAACACTTTACAAGGATAGAAAACATCTATACTACATCTGAAACTAGAGTTAAAGTGTGATTCAGAGGTAACACAGCAATTTAGAGTTTGTAATCATTTCATGAGAATGCAGCAAGTTGTTAGTACATGTGTGTTTTCAAAGTCAGCTAAGATTTTAAGCAGGTGCTTGTAATTGAGGGGAACTCTTCCATTTGGTGTAGAAAGTCCTTTCCGGGACACTGGAAGAAACAACTAGTTATTCAGAGCAAGTAAAAGAAGTAAGCCAGAATTGCTAGAGAACCATTGAAAAGTGCTTCTCAACATCAGAAAACAGTAAAGAAAGCATTTCGTGCAAAGCAGGTTATCTTTGAAAGAGCCAAGTGATAACACTTTACAAGGATAGAAAACATCTATACTACATCTGAAACTAGAGATAAAGTGTGATTCAGAGGTAATACAGCGTTTTAGAGTTTCTCAACGTTTCATGAGAATGCAGCAAGTTGTTAGTACATGTGTGTTTTCAAAGTCAGGTAAGATTTTAAGCAGGTGCTTGTAATTGAGGGGAACTCTTCCATTTGGTGTAGAAAGTCCTTTCGTGGACACTGGAAGAAACAACTAGTAATTCAGAGCAAGTAAAAGAAGAAAGCCAGAATTGCTAGAGAACCATTGAAAAGTGCTTCTCAACATCAGAAAACAGTAAAGAAAGCATTTCGTACAAAGCAGGTTATCTTTGAAAGAGCCAAATGATAACACTTTACAAGGATAGAAAACATCTATACTACATCTGAAACTAGACTTAAAGTGTGATTCCGAGGTAACACAGCGTTTTAGAGTTTCTCAACGTTTCATGAGAATGCAGCAAGTTGTTAGTACATGTGTGTTTTCAAAGTAAGCTAAGATTTTAAGCAGGTGCTTGTAATTGAGGGGAACTCTTCCAATTGGTGTAGAAAGTCCTTTCCTGGACACTGGAAGAAACAACTAGTAATTCAGAGCAAGTAACTATAAGTAAGCCAGAATTGCTAGAGAACCATTGAAAAGTGCTTCTCAACATCAGAAAACAGTAAAGAAAGCATTTCGTACAAAGCAAGTAATCTTTGAAAGAGCCAAAAGATAACACTTTACAAGGATAGAAAACATCTATACTACATCTGAAACTAGAGTTAAAGTGTGATTCAGAGGTAACACAGCAATTTAGAGTTTCTAATCATTTCATGAGAATGCAGCAAGTTGTTAGTACATGTGTGTTTTCAAAGTCAGCTAAGATTTTAAGCAGGTGCTTGTAATTGAGGGGAACTCTTCCATTTGGTGTAGAAAGTCCCTTACTGGACACTGGAAGAAACAACTAGTAATTCAGAGCAAGTAACTATAAGTAAGCCAGAATTGCTAGAGAACCATTGAAAAGTGCTTCTCAACATCAGAAAACAGTAAAGAAAGCATTTCGTACAAAGCAGGTTATCTTGAAAGAGCCACAGGATAACACTTCACAAGGATAGAAAACATCTATTCTACATCTGAAACTAGAGTTAAATTGTGATTGAGAGGTAACAGCATTTTGGAGTTCCTCAACGATTCATAAGAATGCAGCAAGCTGTTAGTACATGTGTGTTTTCAAAGTCAGCTTAGATTTTAAGCAGGTGCTTGTAATTGAGGGGAACTCTTCCATTTGGTGTAGAAAGTCCTTTACTGGACACTGGAAGAAACAACTAGTAATTCAGAGCAAATAACTATAAGTAAGCCAGAATTGCTAGAGAACCATTGAAAAGTGCTTCTCAACATCAGAAAACAGTAAAGAAAGCATTTCGTACAAAGCAGGTTATCTTTGAAAGAGCCAAGTGATAACACTTTACAAGGATAGAAAACATCTATACTACATCTGAAACTAGAGATAAAGTGTGATTCAGAGGTAATACAGCGTTTTAGAGTTTCTCAACGTTTCATGAGAATGCAGCAAGGTGTTAGTACATGTGTGTTTTCAAAGTCAGCTAATTTTTTAAGCAGGTGCTTGTAATTGAGGGGAACTCTTCCATTTGGTGTAGAAAGTCCTTTAATGAACACTGGAAGAAACAACTAGTAATTCAGAGCAAGTAACTATAAGTAAGCCAGAATTGCCAGAGAACCATTGAAAAGTGCTTCTCAACATCAGAATACAGTAAAGAAAGCATTTCGTACAAAGCAGGTTATCTTTTGAAAGAGCCAAATGATAACACTTTACAAGGATAGAAAACATCTATAGTACATCTGAAACTAGAGTTAAATTGTGATTCAGAGGTAACAGCATTTTAGAGTTTCTCAACGTTTCATGAGAATGCAGCAAGCTGTTAGTACATGTGTGTTTTCAAAGTCAGCTAAGATTTTAAGCAGGTGCTTGTAATTGAGGGGAACTCTTCCATTTGGTGTAGAAAGTCCTTTACTGGACACTGGAAGAAACAACTAGTAATTCAGAGCAAATAACTATGCGTAAGACAGAATTGCTAGAGAACCATTGAAAAGTGCTTCTCAACATCAGAAAACAGTAAAGAAAGCATTTCGTACAAAGCAGGTTATCTTTGAAAGAGCCAAGTGATAACACTTTACAAGGATAGAAAACATCTATACTACATCTGAAACTAGAGTTAAAGTGTGATTCAGAGGTAACACAGCGTTATAGAGTTTCTCAACGTTTCATGAGAATGCAGCAAGTTGTTAGTACATGTGTGTTTTCAAAGTCAGCTAAGATTTTAAGCAGGTGCTTGTAATTGAGGGGAACTCTTCCATTTGGTGTAGAAAGTCCTTTCCTGGACACTGGAAGAAACAACTAGTAATTCAGAGCAAGTAAAAGAAGTAAGCCAGAATTGCTAGAGAACCATTGAAAAGTGCTTCTCAACATCAGAAAACACTAAAGAAAGCATTTCGTACAAAGCAGGTTATCTTTGAAAGAGCCAAATGATAACACTTTAAAAGGATAGAAAACATCTATACTACATCTGAAACTAGAGTTAAAGTGTGATTCCGAGGTAACACAGCGTTTTAGAGTTTCTCAACGTTTCATGAGAATGCAGCAAGTTGTTAGTACATGTGTGTTTTCAAAGTCAGCTAAGATTTTAAGCAGGTGCTTGTAATTGAGGGGAACTCTTCCAATTGGTGAAGAAAGTCCTTTCCTGGACACTGGAAGAAACAACTAGTAATTCAGAGCAAGTAACTATAAGTAAGCCAGAATTGCTAGAGAACCATTGAAAAGTGCTTTTCAACATCAGAAAACAGTAAAGAAAGCATTTCGTACAAAGCAAGTTATCTTTGAAAGAGCCAAATGATAACACTTTACAAGGATAGAAAACATCTATACTACATCTGAAACTAGAGTTAAAGTGTGATTCAGAGGTAACACAGCGTTTTAGAGTTTCTAAACTTTTCATGAGAATGCAGCAAGTTGTTAGTACAAGAGTGTTTTCAAAGTCAGCTAAGATTTTAAGCAGGTGCTTGTAATTGAGGGGAACTCTTCCATTTGGTGTAGAAAGTCCTTTCCGGGACACTGGAAGAAACAACTAGTTATTCAGAGCAAGTAAAAGAAGTAAGCCAGAATTGCTAGAGAACCATTGAAAAGTGCTTCTCAACATCAGAAAACAGTAAAGAAAGCATTTCGTGCAAAGCAGGTTATCTTTGAAAGAGCCAAGTGATAACACTTTACAAGGATAGAAAACATCTATACTACATCTGAAACTAGAGATAAAGTGTGATTCAGAGGTAATACAGCGTTTTAGAGTTTCTCAACGTTTCATGAGAATGCAGCAAGTTGTTAGTACATGTGTGTTTTCAAAGTCAGGTAAGATTTTAAGCAGGTGCTTGTAATTGAGGGGAACTCTTCCATTTGGTGTAGAAAGTCCTTTCGTGGACACTGGAAGAAACAACTAGTAATTCAGAGCAAGTAAAAGAAGAAAGCCAGAATTGCTAGAGAACCATTGAAAAGTGCTTCTCAACATCAGAAAACAGTAAAGAAAGCATTTCGTACAAAGCAGGTTATCTTTGAAAGAGCCAAATGATAACACTTTACAAGGATAGAAAACATCTATACTACATCTGAAACTAGACTTAAAGTGTGATTCCGAGGTAACACAGCGTTTTAGAGTTTCTCAACGTTTCATGAGAATGCAGCAAGTTGTTAGTACATGTGTGTTTTCAAAGTAAGCTAAGATTTTAAGCAGGTGCTTGTAATTGAGGGGAACTCTTCCAATTGGTGTAGAAAGTCCTTTCCTGGACACTGGAAGAAACAACTAGTAATTCAGAGCAAGTAACTATAAGTAAGCCAGAATTGCTAGAGAACCATTGAAAAGTGCTTCTCAACATCAGAAAACAGTAAAGAAAGCATTTCGTACAAAGCAAGTAATCTTTGAAAGAGCCAAAAGATAACACTTTACAAGGATAGAAAACATCTATACTACATCTGAAACTAGAGTTAAAGTGTGATTCAGAGGTAACACAGCAATTTAGAGTTTCTAATCATTTCATGAGAATGCAGCAAGTTGTTAGTACATGTGTGTTTTCAAAGTCAGCTAAGATTTTAAGCAGGTGCTTGTAATTGAGGGGAACTCTTCCATTTGGTGTAGAAAGTCCCTTACTGGACACTGGAAGAAACAACTAGTAATTCAGAGCAAGTAACTATAAGTAAGCCAGAATTGCTAGAGAACCATTGAAAAGTGCTTCTCAACATCAGAAAACAGTAAAGAAAGCATTTCGTACAAAGCAGGTTATCTTGAAAGAGCCACATGATAACACTTCACAAGGATAGAAAACATCTATTCTACATCTGAAACTAGAGTTAAATTGTGATTGAGAGGTAACAGCATTTTGGAGTTTCTCAACGATTCATAAGAATGCAGCAAGCTGTTAGTACATGTGTGTTTTCAAAGTCAGCTTAGATTTTAAGCAGGTGCTTGTAATTGAGGGGAACTCTTCCATTTGGTGTAGAAAGTCCTTTACTGGACACTGGAAGAAACAACTAGTAATTCAGAGCAAATAACTATAAGTAAGCCAGAATTGCTAGAGAACCATTGAAAAGTGCTTCTCAACATCAGAAAACAGTAAAGAAAGCATTTCGTACAAAGCAGGTTATCTTTGAAAGAGCCAAGTGATAACACTTTACAAGGATAGAAAACATCTATACTACATCTGAAACTAGAGATAAAGTGTGATTCAGAGGTAACACAGCAATTTAGAGTTTCTCAACGTTTCATGAGAATGCAGCAAGGTGTTAGTACATGTGTGTTTTCAAAGTCAGCTAATTTTTTAAGCAGGTGCTTGTAATTGAGGGGAACTCTTCCATTTAGTGTAGAAAGTCCTTTAATGAACACTGGAAGAAACAACTAGTAATTCAGAGCAAGTAACTATAAGTAAGCCAGAATTGCCAGAGAACCATTGAAAAGTGCTTCTCAACATCAGAATACAGTAAAGAAAGCATTTCGTACAAAGCAGGTTATCTTTTGAAAGAGCCAAATGATAACACTTTACAAGGATAGAAAACATCTATAGTACAACTGAAACTAGAGTTAAATTGTGATTCAGAGGTAACAGCATTTTAGAGTTTCTCAACGTTTCATGAGAATGCAGCAAGCTGTTATTACATGTGTGTTTTCAAAGTCAGCTAAGATTTTAAGCAGGTGCTTGTAATTGAGGGGAACTCTTCCATTTGGTGTAGAAAGTCCTTTACTGGACACTGGAAGAAACAACTAGTAATTCAGAGCAAATAACTATAAGTAAGCCAGAATTGCTAGAGAACCATTGAAAAGTGCTTCTCAACATCAGAAAACAGTAAAGAAAGCATTTCGTACAAAGCAGGTTATCTTTGAAAGAGCCAAGTGATAACACTTTACAAGGATAGAAAACATCTATACTACATCTGAAACTAGAGATAAAGTGTGATTCAGAGGTAATACAGCGTTTTAGAGTTTCTCAACGTTTCATGAGAATGCAGCAAGGTGTTAGTACATGTGTGTTTTCAAAGTCAGCTAATTTTTTAAGCAGGTGCTTGTAATTGAGGGGAACTCTTCCATTTAGTGTAGAAAGTCCTTTAATGAACACTGGAAGAAACAACTAGTAATTCAGAGCAAGTAACTATAAGTAAGCCAGAATTGCCAGAGAACCATTGAAAAGTGCTTCTCAACATCAGAATACAGTAAAGAAAGCATTTCGTACAAAGCAGGTTATCTTTTGAAAGAGCCAAATGATAACACTTTACAAGGATAGAAAACATCTATAGTACAACTGAAACTAGAGTTAAATTGTGATTCAGAGGTAACAGCATTTTAGAGTTTCTCAACGTTTCATGAGAATGCAGCAAGCTGTTATTACATGTGTGTTTTCAAAGTCAGCTAAGATTTTAAGCAGGTGCTTGTAATTGAGGGGAACTCTTCCATTTGGTGTAGAAAGTCCTTTACTGGACACTGGAAGAAACAACTAGTAATTCAGAGCAAATAACTATGCGTAAGACAGAATTGCTAGAGAACCATTGAAAAGTGCTTCTCAACATCAGAAAACAGTAAAGAAAGCATTTCGTACAAAGCAGGTTATCTTTGAAAGAGCCAAGTGATAACACTTTACAAGGATAGAAAACATCTATACTACATCTGAAACTAGAGTTAAAGTGTGATTCAGAGGTAACACAGCGTTATAGAGTTTCTCAACGTTTCATGAGAATGCAGCAAGTTGTTAGTACATGTGTGTTTTCAAAGTCAGCTAAGATTTTAAGCAGGTGCTTGTAATTGAGGGGAACTCTTCCATTTGGTGTAGAAAGTCCTTTCCTGGACACTGGAAGAAACAACTAGTAATTCAGAGCAAGTAAAAGAAGTAAGCCAGAATTGCTAGAGAACCATTGAAAAGTGCTTCTCAACATCAGAAAACACTAAAGAAAGCATTTCGTACAAAGCAGGTTATCTTTGAAAGAGCCAAATGATAACACTTTAAAAGGATAGAAAACATCTATACTACATCTGAAACTAGAGTTAAAGTGTGATTCCGAGGTAACACAGCGTTTTAGAGTTTCTCAACGTTTCATGAGAATGCAGCAAGTTGTTAGTACATGTGTGTTTTCAAAGTCAGCTAAGATTTTAAGCAGGTGCTTGTAATTGAGGGGAACTCTTCCAATTGGTGAAGAAAGTCCTTTCCTGGACACTGGAAGAAACAACTAGTAATTCAGAGCAAGTAACTATAAGTAAGCCAGAATTGCTAGAGAACCATTGAAAAGTGCTTTTCAACATCAGAAAACAGTAAAGAAAGCATTTCGTACAAAGCAAGTTATCTTTGAAAGAGCCAAATGATAACACTTTACAAGGATAGAAAACATCTATACTACATCTGAAACTAGAGTTAAAGTGTGATTCAGAGGTAACACAGCGTTTTAGAGTTTCTAAACTTTTCATGAGAATGCAGCAAGTTGTTAGTACAAGAGTGTTTTCAAAGTCAGCTAAGATTTTAAGCAGGTGCTTGTAATTGAGGGGAACTCTTCCATTTGGTGTAGAAAGTCCTTTCCTGGACACTGGAAGAAACAACTAGTAATTCAGAGCAAATAACTATAAGTAAGCCAGAATTGCTAGAGAACCATTGAAAAGTGCTTCTCAACATCAGAAAACAGTAAAGAAAGCATTTCGTACAAAGCAGGTTATCTTTGAAAGAGCCAAGTGATAACACTTTACAAGGATAGAAAACATCTATACTACATCTGAAACTAGAGTTAAAGTGTGATTCAGAGGTAACACAGCGTTATAGAGTTTCTCAACGTTTCATGAGAATGCAGCAAGTTGTTAGTACATGTGTGTTTTCAAAGTCAGCTAAGATTTTAAGCAGGTGCTTGTAATTGAGGGGAACTCTTCCATTTGGTGTAGAAAGTCCTTTCCTGGACACTGGAAGAAACAACTAGTAATTCAGAGCAAGTAAAAGAAGTAAGCCAGAATTGCTAGAGAACCATTGAAAAGTGCTTCTCAACATCAGAAAACACTAAAGAAAGCATTTCGTACAAAGCAGGTTATCTTTGAAAGAGCCAAATGATAACACTTTAAAAGGATAGAAAACATCTATACTACATCTGAAACTAGAGTTAAAGTGTGATTCCGAGGTAACACAGCGTTTTAGAGTTTCTCAACGTTTCATGAGAATGCAGCAAGGTGTTAGTACATGTGTGTTTTCAAAGTCAGCTAAGATTTTAAGCAGGTGCTTGTAATTGAGGGGAACTCTTCCATTTGGTGTAGAAAGTCCTTTATTGGACACTGGAAGAAACAACTAGTAAATCAGAGCAAATAACTATAAGTAAGCCAGAATTGCTAGAGAACCATTGAAAAGTGCTTCTCAACATCAGAAAACAGTAAAGAAAGCATTTCGTGCAAAGCAGGTTATCTTTGAAAGAGCCAAGTGATAACACTTTACAAGGATAGAAAACATCTATACTACATCTGAAACTAGAGATAAAGTGTGATTCAGAGGTAATACAGCGTTTTAGAGTTTCTCAACGTTTCATGAGAATGCAGCAAGTTGTTAGTTCATGTGTGTTTTCAAAGTCAGGTAAGATTTTAAGCAGGTGCTTGTAATTGAGGGGAACTCTTCCATTTGGTGTAGAAAGTCCTTTCGTGGACACTGGAAGAAACAACTAGTAATTCAGAGCAAGTAAAAGAAGAAAGCCAGAATTGCTAGAGAACCATTGAAAAGTGCTTCTCAACATCAGAAAACAGTAAAGAAAGCATTTCGTACAAAGCAGGTTATCTTTGAAAGAGCCAAGTGATAACACTTTACAAGGATAGAAAACATCTATACTACATCTGAAACTAGAGATAAAGTGTGATTCAGAGGTAATACAGCGTTTTAGAGTTTCTCAACGTTTCATGAGAATGCAGCAAGGTGTTAGTACATGTGTGTTTTCAAAGTCAGCTAATTTTTTAAGCAGGTGCTTGTAATTGAGGGGAACTCTTCCATTTGGTGTAGAAAGTCCTTTAATGAACACTGGAAGAAACAACTAGTAATTCAGAGCAAGTAACTATAAGTAAGCCAGAATTGCTAGAGAACCATTGAAAAGTGCTTCTCAACATCAGAAAACACTAAAGAAAGCATTTCGTACAAAGCAGGTTATCTTTTGAAAGAGCCAAATGATAACACTTTACAAGGATAGAAAACATCTATAGTACATCTGAAACTAGAGTTAAATTGTGATTCAGAGGTAACAGCATTTTAGAGTTTCTCAACGTTTCATGAGAATGCAGCAAGCTGTTAGTACATGTGTGTTTTCAAAGTCAGCTTAGATTTTAAGCAGGTGCTTGTAATTGAGGGGAACTCTTCCATTTGGTGTAGAAAGTCCTTTACTGGACACTGGAAGAAACAACTAGTAATTCAGAGCAAATAACTATGCGTAAGCCAGAATTGCTAGAGAACCATTGAAAAGTGCTTCTCAACATCAGAAAACAGTAAAGAAAGCATTTCGTACAAAGCAGGTTATCTTTGAAAGAGCCAAGTGATAACACTTTACAAGGATAGAAAACATCTATACTACATCTGAAACTAGAGTTAAAGTGTGATTCAGAGGTAACACAGCGTTTTAGAGTTTCTCAACGTTTCATGAGAATGCAGCAAGTTGTTAGTACATGTGTGTTTTCAAAGTCAGCTAAGATTTTAAGCAGGTGCTTGTAATTGAGGGGAACTCTTCCAATTGGTGAAGAAAGTCCTTTCCTGGACACTGGAAGAAACAACTAGTAATTCAGAGCAAGTAACTATAAGTAAGCCAGAATTGCTAGAGAACCATTGAAAAGTGCTTTTCAACATCAGAAAACAGTAAAGAAAGCATTTCGTACAAAGCAAGTTATCTTTGAAAGAGCCAAATGATAACACTTTACAAGGATAGAAAACATCTATACTACATCTGAAACTAGAGTTAAAGTGTGATTCAGAGGTAACACAGCGTTTTAGAGTTTCTAAACTTTTCATGAGAATGCAGCAAGTTGTTAGTACAAGAGTGTTTTCAAAGTCAGCTAAGATTTTAAGCAGGTGCTTGTAATTGAGGGGAACTCTTCCATTTGGTGTAGAAAGTCCTTTCCTGGACACTGGAAGAAACAACTAGTAATTCAGAGCAAGTAACTATAAGTAAGCCAGAATTGCTAAAGAACCATTGAAAAGTGCTTCTCAACATCAGAATACAGTACAGAAAGCATTTCGTACAAAGCAGGTTATCTTTTGAAAGAGCCAAATGATAACACTTTACAAGGATAGAAAACATCTATAGTACATCTGAAACTAGAGTTAAATTTTGATTCAGAGGTAACAGCATTTTAGAGTTTCTCAACGTTTCATGAGAATGCAGCAAGCTGTTAGTACATGTGTGTTTTCAAAGTCAGCTAAGATTTTAAGCAGGTGCTTGTAATTGAGGGGAACTCTTCCATTTGGTGTAGAAAGTCCTTTCGTGGACACTTGAAGAAACAACTAGTAATTCAGATCAAGTAAAAGAAGTAAGCCAGAATTGCTAGAGAACCATTGAAAAGTGCTTCTCAACATCAGAAAACAGTAAAGAAAGCATTTCGTACAAAGCAGGTTATCTTTGAAAGAGCCAAATGATAACACTTTACAAGGATAGAAAACATCTATACTACATCTGAAACTAGACTTAAAGTGTGATTCCGAGGTAACACAGCGTTTTAGAGTTTCTCAACGTTTCATGAGAATGCAGCAAGTTGTTAGTACATGTGTGTTTTCAAAGTCAGCTAAGATTTTAAGCAGGTGCTTGTAATTGAGGGGAACTCTTCCAATTGGTGTAGAAAGTCCTTTCCTGGACACTGGAAGAAACAACTAGTAATTCAGAGTAAGTAACTATAAGTAAGCCAGAATTGCTAGAGAACCATTGAAAAGTGCTTCTCAACATCAGAAAACAGTAAAGAAAGCATTTCGTACAAAGCAAGTAATCTTTGAAAGAGCCAAATGATAACACTTTACAAGGATAGAAAACATCTATACTACATCTGAAACTAGAGTTAAAGTGTGATTCCGAGGTAACACAGCGTTTTAGAGTTTCTCAATGTTTCATGAGAATGCAGCAAGGTGTTAGTACATGTGTGTTTTCAAAGTCAGCTAAGATTTTAAGCAGGTGCTTGTAATTGAGGGGAACTCTTCCATTTGGTGTAGAAAGTCCTTTCCTGGACACTGGAAGAAACAACTAGTAATTCAGAGCAAGTAAAAGAAGTAAGCCAGAATTGCTAGAGAACCATTGAAAAGTGCTTCTCAACATCAGAAAACACTAAAGAAAGCATTTCGTACAAAGCAGGTTATCTTTGAAAGAGCCAAATGATAACACTTTAAAAGGATAGAAAACATCTATACTACATCTGAAACTAGAGTTAAAGTGTGATTCAGAGGTAACACAGCGTTTTAGAGTTTCTCAACCTTTCATGAGAATGCAGCAAGTTGTTAGTACATGTGTCTTTTCAAAGTCAGCTAAGATTTTAAGCAGGTGCTTGTAATTGAGGGGAACTCTTCCATTTGGTGTAGAAAGTCCTTTCCTGGACACTGGAAGAAACAACTAGTAATTGAGAGCAAGTAACTATAAGTAAGCCAGAATTGCTAGAGAACCATTGAAAAGTGCTTCTCAACATCTGAATACAGTGAAGAAAGCGTTTCTTACAAAGCAGGTTGTGTTTGAAAGAGCCAAATGATAACACTTTACAAGGATAGAAAACAACTATACTACTTGTAAACTAGAGTTAAAGTGTGATTCAGAGGTAACACAGCGTTTTAGAGTTTCTCAACGTTTCATGAGAATGCAGCAAGGTGTTAGTACATGTGTGTTTTCAAAGTCAGCTAAGATTTTAAGCAGGTGCTTGTAATTGAGGGGAACTCTTCCATTTGGTGTAGAAAGTCCTTTCCTGGACCCTGGAAGAAACAACTAGTAATTGAGAGCATGTAACTATAAGTACGCCAGAATTGCTAGAGAACCATTGAAAAGTGCTTCTCAACATCTGAATACATGAAAGAAAGCATTTCGAACAAAGCAGGTTATCTTTTGAAAGAGCCAAATGATAACACTTTACAAGGATAGAAAACATATATACTACATCTGAAACTAGAGTTAAAGTGTGATTCTGAGGTAACACAGCGTTTTAGAGTTTCTCAACGTTTCATGAGAATGCAACAAGTTGTTAGTACATGTGTGTTTTCAAAATCAGCTAAGATTTTAAGCAGGTGCTTGTAATTGAGGCGAACTCTTCCATTTCGTGTAGAAAGTCCTTTCCTGGACACTGGAAGAAACAACTAGTAATTCAGAGGAAGTAACTATAAGTAAGCCAGAATTGCTAGAGAACCATTGAAAAGTGCTTCTCAACATCTGAATACAGTAAAGAAAGCATTTCTTACAAAGCAGGTTATCTTTTGAAAGAGCCAAATGATAACACTTTACAAGGATAGAAAACATCTATACTACATCTGAAACTAGAGTTAAAGTGTGATTCAGAGGTAACACAGCGTTTTAGAGTTTCTCAACGTTTCATGAGAATGCAGCAAGGTGTTAGGACACGTGTGTTTTCCAAGTCAGCTAAGATTTTAAGCAGGTGCTTGTAATTGAGGGGAACTCTTCCATTTGGTGTAGAAAGTCCTTTACTGGACACTGGAAGAAACAACTAGTAATTCAGAGCAAGTAACTATAAGTAAGCCAGAATTGCTAGAGAACCATTGAAAAGTGCTTCTCAACTTCAGAAAACAGTAAAGAAAGTGTTTCTTACAAAGCAGTATATGTTTGAAAGAGACAAATGATAACACTTTACAAGGATAGAAAACAACTATACTACATGTAAACTAGAGTTAAAGTGTGATTCAGAGGTAACACAGCGTTTTAGAGTTACTCAACGTTTCATGAGAATGCAGCAAGGTGTTAGTACATGTGTGTTTTCAAAGTCAGCTAAGATTTTAAGCAGGTGCTTCTAATTGAGGGGAACTCTTCCATTTGGTGTAGAAAGTCCTTTACTGGACACTGGAAGAAACAACTAGTAATTCAGAGCAAGTAACTATAAGTAAGCCAGAATTGCTAGAGAACCATTGAAAAGTGCTTCTCAACATCAGAATACAGTAATGAAAGCATTTCGTACAAAGCAGGTTATCTTTGAAAGAGCCAAATGATAACACTTTACAAGGATAGAAAACATCTATACTACCTCTGAAACTAGAGTTAAAGTGTGATTCAGAGGTAACACAGCGTTTTAGAGTTTCTCAACGTTTCATGAGAATGCAGCAAGGTGTTAGTACATGTGTGTTTTCAAAGTCAGCTAAGATTTTAAGCAGGTGCTTGTAATTGAGGGGAACTCTTCCATTTGGTGTAGAAAGTCCTTTCTGGACACTGGAAGAAACAACTAGTAATTCAGAGCAAGTAACTATAGGTAAGCCAGAATTGCTAGAGAACCACTGAAAAGTGCTTCTCAACATCAGAATACAGTAAAGAAAGCATTTCGTACAAAGCAGGTTATCTTTTGAAAGAGCCACATGATAACACTTTATAAGGATAGAAAACATGTATACTACATCTGAAACTAGAGTTAAAGTGTGATTCAGAGGTAACACAGCGTTTTAGAGTTTCTCAACGTTTCATGAGAATGCACCAAGTTGTTAGTACATGAGTGTTTTCAAAGTCAGCTAAGATTTTAAGCAAGTGCTTGTAATTGAGGGGAACTCTTCCATTTGGTGTAGAAAGTCCTTTCCTGGACACTGGAAGAAACAACTAGTAATTCAGAGCAAGTAACTATTAGTAAGCCAGAATTGCTAGAGAACCATTGAAAAGTGCTTCTCAACTTCAGAAAACAGTAAAGAAAGCGTTTCTTACAAAGCAGTTTATGTTTGAAAGAGCCAAATGATAACACTTTACAAGGATAGAAAACAACTATACTACATGTAAACTAGAGTTAAAGTGTGATTCAGAGGTAACACAGCGTTTTAGAGTTACTCAACGTTTCATGAGAATGCAGCAAGGTGTTAGTACATGTGTGTTTTCAAAGTCAGCTAAGATTTTAAGCAGGTACTTCTAATTGAGGGGAACTCTTCCATTTGGTGTAGAAAGTCCTTTACTGGACACTGGAAGAAACAACTAGTAATTCAGAGCAAGTAACTATAAGTAAGCCAGAATTGCTAGAGAACCATTGAAAAGTGCTTCTCAACATCAGAATACAGTAATGAAAGCATTTCGTACAAAGCAGGTTATCTTTGAAAGAGCCAAATGATAACACTTTACAAGGATAGAAAACATCTATACTACATCTGAAACTAGAGTTAAAGTGTGATTCCGAGGTAACACAGCGTTTTAGAGTTTCTCAACGTTTCATTAGAATGCAGCAAGGTGTTAGTACATGTGTATTTTCAAAGTCAGCTAAGATTTTAAGCAGGTGCTTGTAATTGAGGGGAACTCTTCCATTTGGTGTAGAAAGTCCTTTCTGGACACTGGAAGAAACAACTAGTAATTCAGAGCAAGTAACTATAGGTAAGCCAGAATTGCTAGAGAACCACTGAAAAGTGCTTCTCAACATCAGAATACAGTAAAGAAAGCATTTCGTACAAAGCAGGTTATCTTTTGAAAGAGCCACATGATAACACTTTATAAGGATAGAAAACATGTATACTACATCTGAAACTAGAGTTAAAGTGTGATTCAGAGGTAACACAGCGTTTTAGAGTTTCTCAACGTTTCATGAGAATGCAGCAAGTTGTTAGTACATGAGTGTTTTCAAAGTCAGCTAAGATTTTAAGCAAGTGCTTGTAATTGAGGGGAACTCTTCCATTTGGTGTAGAAAGTCCTTTCCTGGACACTGGAAGAAACAACTAGTAATTCAGAGCAAGTAACTATTAGTAAGCCAGAATTGCTAGAGAACCATTGAAAAGTGCTTCTCAACTTCAGAAAACAGTAAAGAAAGCGTTTCTTACAAAGCAGTTTATGTTTGAAAGAGCCAAATGATAACACTTTACAAGGATAGAAAACATCTATAGTACATCTGAAACTAGAGTTAAATTGTGATTCAGAGGTAACAGCATTTTAGAGTTTCTCAACGTTTCATGAGAATGCAGCAAGCTGTTAGTACATGTGTGTTTTCAAAGTCAGCTAAGATTTTAAGCAGGTGCTTGTAATTGAGGGGAACTCTTCCATTTGGTGTAGAAAGTCCTTTCGTGGACACTGGATGAAACAACTAGTAATTCAGATCAAGTAAAAGAAGTAAGCCAGAATTGCTAGAGAACCATTGAAAAGTGCTTCTCAACATCAGAAAACAGTAAAGAAAGCATTTCGTACAAAGCAGGTTATCTTTGAAAGAGCCAAATGATAACACTTTACAAGGATAGAAAACATCTATACTACATCTGAAACTAGACTTAAAGTGTGATTCCGAGGTAACACAGCGTTTTAGAGTTTCTCAACGTTTCATGAGAATGCAGCAAGGTGTTAGTACATGTGTGTTTTCAAAGTCAGCTAAGATTTTAAGCAGGTGCTTGTAATTGAGGGGAACTCTTCCAATTGGTGTAGAAAGTCCTTTCCTGGACACTGGAAGAAACAACTAGTAATTCAGAGTAAGTAACTATACGTAAGCCAGAATTGCTAGAGAACCATTGAAAAGTGCTTCTCAACATCAGAAAACAGTAAAGAAAGCATTTCGTACAAAGCAAGTAATCTTTGAAAGAGCCAAATGATAACACTTTACAAGGATAGAAAACATCTATACTACATCTGAAACTAGAGTTAAAGTGTGATTCCGAGGTAACACAGCGTTTTAGAGTTTCTCAATGTTTCATGAGAATGCAGCAAGGTGTTAGTACATGTGTGTTTTCAAAGTCAGCTAAGATTTTAAGAAGGTGCTTGTAATTGAGGGGAACTCTTCCATTTGGTGTAGAAAGTCCTTTACTGGACACTGGAAGAAACAACTAGTAATTCAGAGCAAATAACTATAAGTAAGCCAGAATTGCTAGAGAACCATTGAAAAGTGCTTCTCAACATCAGAAAACAGTAAAGAAAGCATTTCGTGCAAAGCAGGTTATCTTTGAAAGAGCCAAGTGATAACACTTTACAAGGATAGAAAACATCTATACTACATCTGAAACTAGAGATAAAGTGTGATTCAGAGGTAATACAGCGTTTTAGAGTTTCTCAACGTTTCATGAGAATGCAGCAAGGTGTTAGTACATGTGTGTTTTCAAAGTCAGCTAATTTTTTAAGCAGGTGCTTGTAATTGAGGGGAACTCTTCCATTTGGTGTAGAAAGTCCTTTAATGAACACTGGAAGAAACAACTAGTAATTCAGAGCAAGTAACTATAAGTAAGCCAGAATTGCTAGAGAACCATTGAAAAGTGCTTCTCAACATCAGAATACAGTAAAGAAAGCATTTCGTACAAAGCAGGTTATCTTTTGAAAGAGCCAAATGATAACACTTTACAAGGATAGAAAACATCTATAGTACATCTGAAACTAGAGTTAAATTGTGATTCAGAGGTAACAGCATTTTAGAGTTTCTCAACGTTTCATGAGAATGCAGCAAGCTGTTAGTACATGTGTGTTTTCAAAGTCAGCTAAGATTTTAAGCAGGTGCTTGTAATTGAGGGGAACTCTTCCATTTGGTGTAGAAAGTCCTTTACTGGACACTGGAAGAAACAACTAGTAATTCAGAGCAAATAACTATGCGTAAGCCAGAATTGCTAGAGAACCATTGAAAAGTGCTTCTCAACATCAGAAAACTGTAAAGAAAGCATTTCGTACAAAGCAGGTTATCTTTGAAAGAGCCAAGTGATAACACTTTACAAGGATAGAAAACATCTATACTACATCTGAAACTAGAGTTAAAGTGTGATTCAGAGGTAACACAGCGTTATAGAGTTTCTCAAAGTTTCATGAGAATGCAGCAAGTTGTTAGTACATGTGTGTTTTCAAAGTCAGCTAAGATTTTAAGCAGGTGCTTGTAATTGAGGGGAACTCTTCCATTTGGTGTAGAATGTCCTTTCTTGGACACTGGAAGAAACAACTAGTAATTCAGAGTAAGTAACTATAAGTAAGCCAGAATTGCTAGAGAACCATTGAAAAGTGCTTCTCAACATCAGAATACAGTAAAGAAAGCATTTTGTACAAAGCAGGTTATCTTTTGAAAGAGCCAAATGATAACACGTTATAAGGATAGAAAACATCTATACTACATCTGAAACTAGAGTTAAAGTGTGATTCAGATGTAACACAGCGTTTTAGAGTTTCTCAACGTTTCATGAGAATGCAGCAAGTTGTTAGTACATGTGTGTTTTCAAAGTAAGCTAAGATTGTAAGCAGGTGCTTGTAATTGAGGGGAACTCTTCCATTTGGTGTAGAAAGTCCTTTCCTGGACACTGGAAGAAACAACTAGTAATTCAGAGGAAGTAACTATAAGTAAGCCAGAATTGCTAGAGAACCATTGAAAAGTGCTTCTCAACATCAGAATACAGTAAAGAAAGCATTTCGTACAATGCAGGTTATCTTTGAAAGAGCCAAATGATAACACTTTACAAGGATAGAAAACATCTATACTACATCTGAAACTTGAGTGAAAGTGTGATTCAGAGGTAACACAGCGTTTTAGAGTTTCTCAACGTTTCATGAGAATGCAGCAAGTTGTTAGTACATGTGTGTTTTCAAAGTCAGCTAAGATTGTAAGCAGGTGCTTGTAATTGAGGGGAACTCTTCCATTTGGTGTAGAAAGTCCTTTCCTGGACACTGGAAGAAACAACTAGTAATTGAGAGCAAGTAACTATAAGTAAGCCAGAATTGCTAGAGAACCATTGAAAAGTGCTTCTCAACATCAGAATACAGTAAAGAAAGCATTTCGTACAAAGCAGGTTATCTTTGAAAGAGCCAAATGATAACACTTTACAAGGATAGAAAACATCTATACTACATCTGAAACTAGAGTTAAAGTGTGATTCAGAGGTAACACAGCGTTTTAGAGTTTCTCAACGTTTCATGAGAATGCAGCAAGTTGTTAGTACATGTGTGTTTTCAAAGTCAGCTAAGATTTTAAGCAGGTGCTTGTAATTGAGGGGAACTCTTCCATTTGGTGTAGAAAGTCCTTTACTGGACACTGGAAGAAACAACTAGTAATTCAGAGCAAGTAACTATGAGTAAGCCAGAATTGCTAGAGAACCACTGAAAAGTGCTTCTCAACATCAGAATACAGTAAAGAAAGCATTTCGTACAAAACAGGTTATCTTTTGAAAGAGCCACATGATAACACTTTATAAGGATAGAAAACATGTATACTACATCTGAAACTAGAGTTAAAGTGTGATTCAGAGGTAACACAGCGTTTTAGAGTTTCTCAACGTTTCATGAGAATGCAGCAAGTTGTTAGTACATGAGTGTTTTCCAAGTCAGCTAAGATTTTAAGCAGGTGCTTGTAATTGAGGGGAACTCTTCCATTTGGTGTAGAAAGTCCTTTACTGGACACTGGAAGAAACAACTAGTAATTCAGAGCAAGTAACTATTAGTAAGCCAGAATTGCTAGAGAACCATTGAAAAGTGCTTCTCAACTTCAGAAAACAGTAAAGAAAGCGTTTCTTACAAAGCAGTTTATGTTTGAAAGAGACAAATGATAACACTTTACAAGGATAGAAAACAACTATACTACATGTAAACTAGAGTTAAAGTGTGATTCAGAGGTAACACAGCGTTTTAGAGTTACTCAACGTTTCATGAGAATGCAGCAAGGTGTTAGTACATGTGTGTTTTCATAGTCAGCTAAGATTTTAAGCAGGTGCTTCTAATTGAGGGGAACTCTTCCATTTGGTGTAGAAAGTCCTTTACTGGACACTGGAAGAAACAACTAGTAATTCAGAGCAAGTAACTATAAGTAAGCCAGAATTGCTAGAGAACCATTGAAAAGTGCTTCTCAACATCAGAATACAGTAATGAAAGCATTTCGTACAAAGCAGGTTATCTTTGAAAGAGCCAAGTGATAACACATTACAAGGATAGAAAACATCTATACTACATGTAAACTAGAGTTAAAGTGTGATTCATAGGTAACACAGCGTTTTAGAGTTACTCAACGTTTCATGAGAATGCAGCAAGGTGTTAGGACATGTGTGTTTTCCAAGTCAGCTAAGATTTTAAGCAGGTGCTTGTAATTGAGGGGAACTCTTCCATTTGGTGTAGAAAGTCCTTTACTGGACACTGGAAGAAACAACTAGTAATTCAGAGCAAGTAACTATAAGTAAGCCAGAATTGCTAGAGAACCATTGAAAAGTGCTTCTCAACATCAGAATACAGTAAAGAAAGCATTTCGTACAAAGCAGGTTATCTTTTGAAAGAGCCAAATGATAACACGTTATAAGGATAGAAAACATCTATACTACATCTGAAACTAGAGTTAAAGTGTGATTCAGAGGTAACACAGCGTTTTAGAGTTTCTCAACCTTTCATGAGAATGCAGCAAGTTGTTAGTACATGTGTCTTTTCAAAGTCAGCTAAGATTTTAAGCAGGTGCTTGTAATTGAGGGGAACTCTTCCATTTGGTGTAGAAAGTCCTTTCCTGGACACTGGAAGAAACAACTAGTAATTCAGAGTAAGTAACTATACGTAAGCCAGAATTGCTAGAGAACCATTGAAAAGTGCTTCTCAACATCAGAAAACAGTAAAGAAAGCATTTCGTACAAAGCAAGTAATCTTTGAAAGAGCCAAATGATAACACTTTACAAGGATAGAAAACATCTATACTACATCTGAAACTAGAGTTAAAGTGTGATTCCGAGGTAACACAGCGTTTTAGAGTTTCTCAATGTTTCATGAGAATGCAGCAAGGTGTTAGTACATGTGTGTTTTCAAAGTCAGCTAAGATTTTAAGAAGGTGCTTGTAATTGAGGGGAACTCTTCCATTTGGTGTAGAAAGTCCTTTACTGGACACTGGAAGAAACAACTAGTAATTCAGAGCAAATAACTATAAGTAAGCCAGAATTGCTAGAGAACCATTGAAAAGTGCTTCTCAACATCAGAAAACAGTAAAGAAAGCATTTCGTGCAAAGCAGGTTATCTTTGAAAGAGCCAAGTGATAACACTTTACAAGGATAGAAAACATCTATACTACATCTGAAACTAGAGATAAAGTGTGATTCAGAGGTAATACAGCGTTTTAGAGTTTCTCAACGTTTCATGAGAATGCAGCAAGGTGTTAGTACATGTGTGTTTTCAAAGTCAGCTAATTTTTTAAGCAGGTGCTTGTAATTGAGGGGAACTCTTCCATTTGGTGTAGAAAGTCCTTTAATGAACACTGGAAGAAACAACTAGTAATTCAGAGCAAGTAACTATAAGTAAGCCAGAATTGCTAGAGAACCATTGAAAAGTGCTTCTCAACATCAGAATACAGTAAAGAAAGCATTTCGTACAAAGCAGGTTATCTTTTGAAAGAGCCAAATGATAACACTTTACAAGGATAGAAAACATCTATAGTACATCTGAAACTAGAGTTAAATTGTGATTCAGAGGTAACAGCATTTTAGAGTTTCTCAACGTTTCATGAGAATGCAGCAAGCTGTTAGTACATGTGTGTTTTCAAAGTCAGCTAAGATTTTAAGCAGGTGCTTGTAATTGAGGGGAACTCTTCCATTTGGTGTAGAAAGTCCTTTACTGGACACTGGAAGAAACAACTAGTAATTCAGAGCAAATAACTATGCGTAAGCCAGAATTGCTAGAGAACCATTGAAAAGTGCTTCTCAACATCAGAAAACTGTAAAGAAAGCATTTCGTACAAAGCAGGTTATCTTTGAAAGAGCCAAGTGATAACACTTTACAAGGATAGAAAACATCTATACTACATCTGAAACTAGAGTTAAAGTGTGATTCAGAGGTAACACAGCGTTATAGAGTTTCTCAAAGTTTCATGAGAATGCAGCAAGTTGTTAGTACATGTGTGTTTTCAAAGTCAGCTAAGATTTTAAGCAGGTGCTTGTAATTGAGGGGAACTCTTCCATTTGGTGTAGAATGTCCTTTCTTGGACACTGGAAGAAACAACTAGTAATTCAGAGTAAGTAACTATAAGTAAGCCAGAATTGCTAGAGAACCATTGAAAAGTGCTTCTCAACATCAGAATACAGTAAAGAAAGCATTTTGTACAAAGCAGGTTATCTTTTGAAAGAGCCAAATGATAACACGTTATAAGGATAGAAAACATCTATACTACATCTGAAACTAGAGTTAAAGTGTGATTCAGATGTAACACAGCGTTTTAGAGTTTCTCAACGTTTCATGAGAATGCAGCAAGTTGTTAGTACATGTGTGTTTTCAAAGTAAGCTAAGATTGTAAGCAGGTGCTTGTAATTGAGGGGAACTCTTCCATTTGGTGTAGAAAGTCCTTTCCTGGACACTGGAAGAAACAACTAGTAATTCAGAGGAAGTAACTATAAGTAAGCCAGAATTGCTAGAGAACCATTGAAAAGTGCTTCTCAACATCAGAATACAGTAAAGAAAGCATTTCGTACAATGCAGGTTATCTTTGAAAGAGCCAAATGATAACACTTTACAAGGATAGAAAACATCTATACTACATCTGAAACTTGAGTGAAAGTGTGATTCAGAGGTAACACAGCGTTTTAGAGTTTCTCAACGTTTCATGAGAATGCAGCAAGTTGTTAGTACATGTGTGTTTTCAAAGTCAGCTAAGATTGTAAGCAGGTGCTTGTAATTGAGGGGAACTCTTCCATTTGGTGTAGAAAGTCCTTTCCTGGACACTGGAAGAAACAACTAGTAATTGAGAGCAAGTAACTATAAGTAAGCCAGAATTGCTAGAGAACCATTGAAAAGTGCTTCTCAACATCAGAATACAGTAAAGAAAGCATTTCGTACAAAGCAGGTTATCTTTGAAAGAGCCAAATGATAACACTTTACAAGGATAGAAAACATCTATACTACATCTGAAACTAGAGTTAAAGTGTGATTCAGAGGTAACACAGCGTTTTAGAGTTTCTCAACGTTTCATGAGAATGCAGCAAGTTGTTAGTACATGTGTGTTTTCAAAGTCAGCTAAGATTTTAAGCAGGTGCTTGTAATTGAGGGGAACTCTTCCATTTGGTGTAGAAAGTCCTTTACTGGACACTGGAAGAAACAACTAGTAATTCAGAGCAAGTAACTATGAGTAAGCCAGAATTGCTAGAGAACCACTGAAAAGTGCTTCTCAACATCAGAATACAGTAAAGAAAGCATTTCGTACAAAACAGGTTATCTTTTGAAAGAGCCACATGATAACACTTTATAAGGATAGAAAACATGTATACTACATCTGAAACTAGAGTTAAAGTGTGATTCAGAGGTAACACAGCGTTTTAGAGTTTCTCAACGTTTCATGAGAATGCAGCAAGTTGTTAGTACATGAGTGTTTTCCAAGTCAGCTAAGATTTTAAGCAGGTGCTTGTAATTGAGGGGAACTCTTCCATTTGGTGTAGAAAGTCCTTTACTGGACACTGGAAGAAACAACTAGTAATTCAGAGCAAGTAACTATTAGTAAGCCAGAATTGCTAGAGAACCATTGAAAAGTGCTTCTCAACTTCAGAAAACAGTAAAGAAAGCGTTTCTTACAAAGCAGTTTATGTTTGAAAGAGACAAATGATAACACTTTACAAGGATAGAAAACAACTATACTACATGTAAACTAGAGTTAAAGTGTGATTCAGAGGTAACACAGCGTTTTAGAGTTACTCAACGTTTCATGAGAATGCAGCAAGGTGTTAGTACATGTGTGTTTTCATAGTCAGCTAAGATTTTAAGCAGGTGCTTCTAATTGAGGGGAACTCTTCCATTTGGTGTAGAAAGTCCTTTACTGGACACTGGAAGAAACAACTAGTAATTCAGAGCAAGTAACTATAAGTAAGCCAGAATTGCTAGAGAACCATTGAAAAGTGCTTCTCAACATCAGAATACAGTAATGAAAGCATTTCGTACAAAGCAGGTTATCTTTGAAAGAGCCAAGTGATAACACATTACAAGGATAGAAAACATCTATACTACATGTAAACTAGAGTTAAAGTGTGATTCATAGGTAACACAGCGTTTTAGAGTTACTCAACGTTTCATGAGAATGCAGCAAGGTGTTAGGACATGTGTGTTTTCCAAGTCAGCTAAGATTTTAAGCAGGTGCTTGTAATTGAGGGGAACTCTTCCATTTGGTGTAGAAAGTCCTTTACTGGACACTGGAAGAAACAACTAGTAATTCAGAGCAAGTAACTATAAGTAAGCCAGAATTGCTAGAGAACCATTGAAAAGTGCTTCTCAACATCAGAATACAGTAAAGAAAGCATTTCGTACAAAGCAGGTTATCTTTTGAAAGAGCCAAATGATAACACGTTATAAGGATAGAAAACATCTATACTACATCTGAAACTAGAGTTAAAGTGTGATTCAGAGGTAACACAGCGTTTTAGAGTTTCTCAACCTTTCATGAGAATGCAGCAAGTTGTTAGTACATGTGTCTTTTCAAAGTCAGCTAAGATTTTAAGCAGGTGCTTGTAATTGAGGGGAACTCTTCCATTTGGTGTAGAAAGTCCTTTCCTGGACACTGGAAGAAACAACTAGTAATTGAGAGCAAGTAACTATAAGTAAGCCAGAATTGCTAGAGAACCATTGAAAAGTGCTTCTCAACATCTGAATACAGTGAAGAAAGCGTTTCTTACAAAGCAGGTTGTGTTTGAAAGAGCCAAATGATAACACTTTACAAGGATAGAAAACAACTATACTACTTGTAAACTAGAGTTAAAGTGTGATTCAGAGGTAACACAGCGTTTTAGAGTTTCTCAACGTTTCATGAGAATGCAGCAAGGTGTTAGTACATGTGTGTTTTCAAAGTCAGCTAAGATTTTAAGCAGGTGCTTGTAATTGAGGGGAACTCTTCCATTTGGTGTAGAAAGTCCTTTCCTGGACCCTGGAAGAAACAACTAGTAATTGAGAGCATGTAACTATAAGTACGCCAGAATTGCTAGAGAACCATTGAAAAGTGCTTCTCAACATCTGAATACATGAAAGAAAGCATTTCGAACAAAGCAGGTTATCTTTTGAACGAGCCAAATGATAACACTTTACAAGGATAGAAAACATATATACTACATCTGAAACTAGAGTTAAAGTGTGATTCTGAGGTAACACAGCGTTTTAGAGTTTCTCAACGTTTCATGAGAATGCAACAAGTTGTTAGTACATGTGTGTTTTCAAAATCAGCTAAGATTTTAAGCAGGTGCTTGTAATTGAGGCGAACTCTTCCATTTCGTGTAGAAAGTCCTTTCCTGGACACTGGAAGAAACAACTAGTAATTCAGAGGAAGTAACTATAAGTAAGCCAGAATTGCTAGAGAACCATTGAAAAGTGCTTCTCAACATCTGAATACAGTAAAGAAAGCATTTCGTACAAAGCAGGTTATCTTTTGAAAGAGCCAAATGATAACACTTTACAAGGATAGAAAACATCTATACTACATCTGAAACTAGAGTTAAAGTGTGATTCAGAGGTAACACAGCGTTTTAGAGTTTCTCAACGTTTCATGAGAATGCAGCAAGGTGTTAGGACACGTGTGTTTTCCAAGTCAGCTAAGATTTTAAGCAGGTGCTTGTAATTGAGGGGAACTCTTCCATTTGGTGTAGAAAGTCCTTTACTGGACACTGGAAGAAACAACTAGTAATTCAGAGCAAGTAACTATAAGTAAGCCAGAATTGCTAGAGAACCATTGAAAAGTGCTTCTCAACTTCAGAAAACAGTAAAGAAAGTGTTTCTTACAAAGCAGTATATGTTTGAAAGAGACAAATGATAACACTTTACAAGGATAGAAAACAACTATACTACATGTAAACTAGAGTTAAAGTGTGATTCAGAGGTAACACAGCGTTTTAGAGTTACTCAACGTTTCATGAGAATGCAGCAAGGTGTTAGTACATGTGTGTTTTCAAAGTCAGCTAAGATTTTAAGCAGGTGCTTCTAATTGAGGGGAACTCTTCCATTTGGTGTAGAAAGTCCTTTACTGGACACTGTAAGAAACAACTAGTAATTCAGAGCAAGTAACTATAAGTAAGCCAGAATTGCTAGAGAACCATTGAAAAGTGCTTCTCAACATCAGAATACAGTAATGAAAGCATTTCGTACAAAGCAGGTTATCTTTGAAAGAGCCAAATGATAACACTTTACAAGGATAGAAAACATCTATACTACCTCTGAAACTAGAGTTAAAGTGTGATTCAGAGGTAACACAGCGTTTTAGAGTTTCTCAACGTTTCATGAGAATGCAGCAAGGTGTTAGTACATGTGTGTTTTCAAAGTCAGCTAAGATTTTAAGCAGGTGCTTGTAATTGAGGGGAACTCTTCCATTTGGTGTAGAAAGTCCTTTCTGGACACTGGAAGAAACAACTAGTAATTCAGAGCAAGTAACTATAGGTAAGCCAGAATTGCTAGAGAACCACTGAAAAGTGCTTCTCAACATCAGAATACAGTAAAGAAAGCATTTCGTACAAAGCAGGTTATCTTTTGAAAGAGCCACATGATAACACTTTATAAGGATAGAAAACATGTATACTACATCTGAAACTAGAGTTAAAGTGTGATTCAGAGGTAACACAGCGTTTTAGAGTTTCTCAACGTTTCATGAGAATGCACCAAGTTGTTAGTACATGAGTGTTTTCAAAGTCAGCTAAGATTTTAAGCAAGTGCTTGTAATTGAGGGGAACTCTTCCATTTGGTGTAGAAAGTCCTTTCCTGGACACTGGAAGAAACAACTAGTAATTCAGAGCAAGTAACTATTAGTAAGCCAGAATTGCTAGAGAACCATTGAAAAGTGCTTCTCAACTTCAGAAAACAGTAAAGAAAGCGTTTCTTACAAAGCAGTTTATGTTTGAAAGAGCCAAATGATAACACTTTACAAGGATAGAAAACAACTATACTACATGTAAACTAGAGTTAAAGTGTGATTCAGAGGTAACACAGCGTTTTAGAGTTACTCAACGTTTCATGAGAATGCAGCAAGGTGTTAGTACATGTGTGTTTTCAAAGTCAGCTAAGATTTTAAGCAGGTACTTCTAATTGAGGGGAACTCTTCCATTTGGTGTAGAAAGTCCTTTACTGGACACTGGAAGAAACAACTAGTAATTCAGAGCAAGTAACTATAAGTAAGCCAGAATTGCTAGAGAACCATTGAAAAGTGCTTCTCAACATCAGAATACAGTAATGAAAGCATTTCGTACAAAGCAGGTTATCTTTGAAAGAGCCAAATGATAACACTTTACAAGGATAGAAAACATCTATACTACATCTGAAACTAGAGTTAAAGTGTGATTCAGAGGTAACACAGCTTTTTAGAGTTTCTCAACGTTTCATTAGAATGCAGCAAGGTGTTAGTACATGTGTATTTTCAAAGTCAGCTAAGATTTTAAGCAGGTGCTTGTAATTGAGGGGAACTCTTCCATTTGGTGTAGAAAGTCCTTTCTGGACACTGGAAGAAACAACTAGTAATTCAGAGCAAGTAACTATAGGTAAGCCAGAATTGCTAGAGAACCACTGAAAAGTGCTTCTCAACATCAGAATACAGTAAAGAAAGCATTTCGTACAAAGCAGGTTATCTTTTGAAAGAGCCACATGATAACACTTTATAAGGATAGAAAACATGTATACTACATCTGAAACTAGAGTTAAAGTGTGATTCAGAGGTAACACAGCGTTTTAGAGTTTCTCAACGTTTCATGAGAATGCACCAAGTTGTTAGTACATGAGTGTTTTCAAAGTCAGCTAAGATTTTAAGCAAGTGCTTGTAATTGAGGGGAACTCTTCCATTTGGTGTAGAAAGTCCTTTCCTGGACACTGGAAGAAACAACTAGTAATTCAGAGCAAGTAACTATTAGTAAGCCAGAATTGCTAGAGAACCATTGAAAAGTGCTTCTCAACTTCAGAAAACAGTAAAGAAAGCGTTTCTTACAAAGCAGTTTATGTTTGAAAGAGCCAAATGATAACACTTTACAAGGATAGAAAACAACTATACTACATGTAAACTAGAGTTAAAGTGTGATTCAGAGGTAACAGCGTTTTAGAGTTACTCAACGTTTAATGAGAATGCAGCAAGGTGTTAGTACATGTGTGTTTTCAAAGTCAGCTAAGATTTTAAGCAGGTGCTTCTAATTGAGGGGAACTCTTCCATTTGGTGTAGAAAGTCCTTTACTGGACACTGGAAGAAACAACTAGTAATTCAGAGCAAGTAACTATAAGTAAGCCAGAATTGCTAGAGAACCATTGAAAAGTGCTTCTCAACATCAGAATACAGTAATGAAAGCATTTCGTACAAAGCAGGTTATCTTTGAAAGAGCCAAATGATAACACTTTACAAGGATAGAAAACATCTATACTACATCTGAAACTAGAGTTAAAGTGTGATTCAGAGGTAACACAGCTTTTTAGAGTTTCTCAACGTTTCATTAGAATGCAGCAAGGTGTTAGTACATGTGTATTTTCAAAGTCAGCTAAGATTTTAAGCAGGTGCTTGTAATTGAGGGGAACTCTTCCATTTGGTGTAGAAAGTCCTTTCTGGACACTGGAAGAAACAACTAGTAATTCAGAGCAAGTAACTATAGGTAAGCCAGAATTGCTAGAGAACCACTGAAAAGTGCTTCTCAACATCAGAATACAGTAAAGAAAGCATTTCGTACAAAGCAGGTTATCTTTTGAAAGAGCCACATGATAACACTTTATAAGGATAGAAAACATGTATACTACATCTGAAACTAGAGTTAAAGTGTGATTCAGAGGTAACACAGCGTTTTAGAGTTTCTCAACGTTTCATGAGAATGCACCAAGTTGTTAGTACATGAGTGTTTTCAAAGTCAGCTAAGATTTTAAGCAAGTGCTTGTAATTGAGGGGAACTCTTCCATTTGGTGTAGAAAGTCCTTTCCTGGACACTGGAAGAAACAACTAGTAATTCAGAGCAAGTAACTATTAGTAAGCCAGAATTGCTAGAGAACCATTGAAAAGTGCTTCTCAACTTCAGAAAACAGTAAAGAAAGCGTTTCTTACAAAGCAGTTTATGTTTGAAAGAGCCAAATGATAACACTTTACAAGGATAGAAAACAACTATACTACATGTAAACTAGAGTTAAAGTGTGATTCAGAGGTAACAGCGTTTTAGAGTTACTCAACGTTTAATGAGAATGCAGCAAGGTGTTAGTACATGTGTGTTTTCAAAGTCAGCTAAGATTTTAAGCAGGTGCTTCTAATTGAGGGGAACTCTTCCATTTGGTGTAGAAAGTCCTTTACTGGACACTGGAAGAAACAACTAGTAATTCAGAGCAAGTAACTATAAGTAAGCCAGAATTGCTAGAGAACCATTGAAAAGTGCTTCTCAACATCAGAATATAGTAATGAAAGCATTTCGTACAAAGCAGGTTATCTTTGAAAGAGCCAAGTGATAACACATTACAAGGATAGAAAACATCTATACTACATGTAAACTAGAGTTAAAGTGTGATTCATAGGTAACACAGCGTTTTAGAGTAACTCAACGTTTCATGAGAATGCAGCAAGGTGTTAGGACATGTGTGTTTTCCAAGTCAGCTAAGATTTTAAGCAGGTGCTTGTAATTGAGGGGAACTCTTCCATTTGGTGTAGAAAGTCCTTTACTGGACACTGGAAGAAACAACTAGTAATTCAGAGCAAGTAACTATAAGTAAGCTAGAATTGCTAGAGAACCATTGAAAAGTGCTTCTCAACATCAGAATACAGTAAAGAAAGCATTTCGTACAAAGCAGGTTATCTTTTGAAAGAGCCAAATGATAACACGTTATAAGGATAGAAAACATCTATACTACATCTGAAACTAGAGTTAAAGTGTGATTCAGAGGTAACACAGCGTTTTAGAGTTTCTCAACCTTTCATGAGAATGCAGCAAGTTGTTAGTACATGTGTCTTTTCAAAGTCAGCTAAGATTTTAAGCAGGTGCTTGTAATTGAGGGGAACTCTTCCATTTGGTGTAGAAAGTCCTTTCCTGGACACTGGAAGAAACAACTAGTAATTGAGAGCAAGTAACTATAAGTAAGCCAGAATTGCTAGAGAACCATTGAAAAGTGCTTCTCAACATCTGAATACAGTGAAGAAAGCGTTTCTTACAAAGCAGGTTGTGTTTGAAAGAGCCAAATGATAACACTTTACAAGGATAGAAAACAACTATACTACATGTAAACTAGAGTTAAAGTGTGATTCAGAGGTAACACAGCGTTTTAGAGTTTCTCAACGTTTCATGAGAATGCAGCAAGGTGTTAGTACATGTGTGTTTTCAAAGTCAGCTAAGATTTTAAGCAGGTGCTTGTAATTGAGGGGAACTCTTCCATTTGGTGTAGAAAGTCCTTTCCTGGACCCTGGAAGAAACAACTAGTAATTGAGAGCAAGTAAGTATAAGTACGCCAGAATTGCTAGAGAACCATTGAAAAGTGCTTCTCAACATCTGAATACATGAAAGAAAGCATTTCGAACAAAGCAGGTTATCTTTTGAACGAGCCAAATGATAACACTTTACAAGGATAGAAAACATATATAATACATCTGAAACTAGAGTTAAAGTGTGATTCTGAGGTAACACAGCGTTTTAGAGTTTCTCAACGTTTCATGAGAATGCAAAAAGTTGTTAGTACATGTGTGTTTTCAAAGTCAGCTAAGATTTTAAGCAGGTGCTTGTAATTGAGGCGAACTCTTCCATTTCGTGTAGAAAGTCCTTTCCTGGACACTGGAAGAAACAACTAGTAATTCAGAGGAAGTAACTATAAGTAAGCCAGAATTGCTAGAGAACCATTGAAAAGTGCTTCTCAACATCAGAATACAGTAAAGAAAGCATTTCGTACAAAGCAGGTTATCTTTTGAAAGAGCCAAATGATAACACTTTACAAGGATAGAAAACATCTCTACTACATCTGAAACTAGAGTTAAAGTATGATTCAGAGGTAACACAGCGTTTTAGAGTTTCTCAACCTTTCATGAGAATGCAGCAAGGTGTTAGTACATGTGTGTTTTCGAAGTCAGCTAAGATTTTGAGCAGGTGCTTGTAATTGAGGGGAACTCTTCCATTTGGTGTAAAAAGTCCTTTACTGGACACTGGAAGAAACAAATAGTAATTCAGAGCAAGTAACTATAAGTAAGCCAGAATTGCTAGAGAACCATTGAAAAGTGCTTCTCAACATCAGAAAACAGTAAAGAAAGCATTTCGTGCAAAGCAGGTTATGTTTGAAAGAGCCAAATGATAACACTTAACAAGGATAGAAAACAACTATACTACATCTGAAACTAGAGTTAAAGTGTGATTCAGAAGTAACACAGCGTTTTAGAGTTTCTAAACATTTCATGAGAATGCAGCAAGTTGTTAGTACATGTGTGTTTTCAAAGTCAGCTAAGATTTTAAGCAGGTGCTTGTAATTGAGGGGAACTCTTCCATTTGGTGTAGAAAGTCCTTTCCTGGACACTGGAAGAAACAACTAGTAATTGAGAGCAAGTAACTATAAGTAAGCCAGAATTGCTAGAGAACCATTGAAAAGTGCTTCTCAACATCTGAATACAGTAAAGAAAGCATTTCGTACAAAGCAGGTTATCTTTTGAAAGAGCCAAATGATAACTCTTTACAAGGATAGAAAACATCTATACTACATCTGAAACTAGAGTTAAAGTGTGATTCAGAGGTAACACAGCGTTTTAGAGTTTCTCAACGTTTCATGAGTATGCAGCAAGGTGTTAGGACACGTGTGTTTTCCAAGTCAGCTAAGATTTTAAGCAGGTGCTTGTAATTGAGGGGAACTCTTCCATTTGGTGTAGAAAGTCCTTTACTGGACACTGGAAGAAACAACTAGTAATTCAGAGCAAGTAACTATAAGTAAGCCAGAATTGCTAGAGAACCATTGAAAAGTGCTTCTCAACATCAGAATACAGTAAAGAAAGCATTTCGTACAAAGCAGGTTATCTTTTGAAAGAGCCAAATGATAACACGTTATAAGGATAGAAAACATCTATACTACATATGAAACTAGAGTTAAAGTGTGCTTCAGAGGTAACACAGCGTTTTAGAGTTTCTCAACGTTTCATGAGAATGCAGCAAGTTGTTAGTACATGTGTGTTTTCAAAGTCATCTAAGATTGTAAGCAGGTGCTTGTAATTGAGGGGAACTCTTCCATTTGGTGTAGAAAGTCCTTTCCTGGAGACTGGAAGAAACAACTAGTAATTCAGAGGAAGTAACTATAAGTAAGCCAGAATTGCTAGAGAACCATTGAAAAGTGCTTCTCAACATCAGAATACAGTAAAGAAAGCATTTCGTACAAAGCAGGTTATCTTTTGAAAGAGCCAAATGATAACACTTTACAAGGATAGAAAACATCTATACTACATCTGAAACTAGAGTTAAAGTGTGATTCAGAGGTAACACAGCGTTTTAGAGTTTCTCAACCTTTCATGAGAATGCAGCAAGGTGTTAGTACATGTGTGTTTTCAAAGTCAGCTAAGATTTTGAGCAGGTGCTTGTAATTGAGGGGAACTCTTCCATTTGGTGTAAAAAGTCCTTTACAGGACACTGGAAGAAACAACTACTAATTCAGAGCAAGTAACTATAAGTAAGCCAGAATTGCTAGAGAACCATTGAAAAGTGCTTCTCAACATCAGAATACAATAAAGAAAGCATTTCGTACAAAGCAGGTTATCTTTTGAACGAGCCAAATGATAACACTTTATAAAGATAGAAAACATCTATACTACATGTGAAACTAGAGTTAAAGTGTGATTCCGAGGTAACACGGCGTTTTAGAGTTTCTCAACGTTTCATGAGAATGCAGCAAGGTGTTAGTACATGTGTGTTTTCAAAGTCAGCTAAGATTTTAAGCAGGTGCTTGTAATTGAGGGGAACTCTTCCATTTGGTGTAGAAAGTCCTTTCCTGGACACTGGAAGAAACAACTAGTAATTCAGAGCAAGTAACTATAAGTAAGCCAAAATTGCTAGAGAACCATTGAAAAGTGCTTCTCAACATCAGAATACAGTAAAGAAAGCATTTCGTACAAAGCAGGTTATCTTTTGAAAGAGCCAAATGATAACACGTTATAAGGATAGAAAACATCTATACTACATCTGAAACTAGAGTTAAAGTGTGATTCAGAGGTAACACAGCGTTTTAGAGTTTCTCAAAGTTTCATGAGAATGCAGCAAGTTGTTAGTACATGTGTCTTTTCAAAGTCAGCTAAGATTTTAAGCAGGTGCTTGTAATTGAGGGGAACTCTTCCATTTGGTGTAGAAAGTCCTTTCCTGGACACTGGAAGAAACAATTAGTAATTGAGAGCAAGTAACTATAAGTAAGCCAGAATTGCTAGAGAACCATTGAAAAGTGCTTCTCAACATCTGAATACAGTAAAGAAAGCGTTTCTTACAAAGCAGGTTATGTTTGAAAGAGCCAAATGATAACACTTTACAAGGATAGAAAACAACTATACTACATGTAAACTAGAGTTAAAGTGTGATTCAGAGGTAACACAGCGTTTTAGAGTTTCTCAACGTTTCATGAGAATGCAGCAAGTTGTTAGTACATGTGTGTTTTCAAAGTCACCTAAGATTTTAAGCAGGTGCTTGTAATTGAGGGGAACTCTTCCATTTGGTGTAGAAAGTCCTTTCCTGGACCCTGGAAGAAACAACTAGTAATTGAGAGCAAGTAACTATAAGTACGCCAGAATTGCTAGAGAACCATTGAAAAGTGCTTCTCAACATCTGAATACATGAAAGAAAGCATTTCGAACAAAGCAGGTTATCTTTTGAACGAGCCAAATGATAACACTTTACAAGGATAGAAAACATATATACTACATCTGAAACTAGAGTTAAAGTGTGATTCTGAGGTAACACAGCGTTTTAGAGTTTCTCAACGTTTCATGAGAATGCAGCAAGTTGTTAGTACATGTGTGTTTTCAAAGTCAGCTAAGATTGTAAGCAGGTGCTTGTAATTGAGGGGAACTCTTCCATTTGGTGTAAAAAGTCCTTTACTGGACACTGGAAGAAACAACTAGTAATTCAGAGGAAGTAACTATAAGTAAGCCAGAATTGCTAGAGAACCATTGAAAAGTGCTTCTCAACATCAGAATACAGTAAAGAAAGCATTTCGTACAAAGCAAATTATCTTTTGAACGAGCCAAATGATAACACTTTATAAGGATAGAAAACATCTATACTACATCTGAAACTAGAGTTAAAGTGTGATTCAGAGGTAACACAGCGTTTTAGAGTTTCTCAACGTTTCATGAGAATGCAGCAAGTTGTTAGTACATGTGTGTTTTCAAAGTCAGCTAAGATTTTAAGCAGGTGCTTGTAATTGAGGGGAACACTTCCATTTGGTGTAGAAAGTCCTTTCCTGGACACTGATAGAAACAACTAGTAATTCAGAGGAAGTAACTATAAGTAAGCCAGAATTGCTAGAGAACCATTGAAAAGTGCTTCTCAACATCAGAATACAGTAAAGAAAGCATTTCGTACAAAGCAGGTTATCTTTTGAAAGAGCCAAATGATAACACTTTACAAGATTAGAAAACATCTATACTACATCTGAAACTAGAGTTAAAGTGTGATTCAGAGGTAACACAGCGTTTTAGAGTTTCTCAACCTTTCATGAGAATGCAGCAAGGTGTTAGTACATGTGTGTTTTCAAAGTCAGCTAAGATTTTGAGCAGGTGCTTGTAATTGAGGGGAACTCTTCCATTTGGTGTAAAAAGTCTTTTACTGGACACTGGAAGAAACAACTAGTAATTCAGAGGAAGTAACTATAAGTAAGCCAGAATTGCTAGAGAACCATTGAAAAGTGCTTCTCAACATGTGAATACAGTAAAGAAAGCATTTCGTACAAAGCAGGTTATCTTTTGAAAGAGCCAAATGATAACTCTTTACAAGGATAGAAAACCTCTATACTACATCTGAAACTAGAGTTAAAGTGTGATTCAGAGGTAACACAGCGTTTTAGAGTTTCTCAACGTTTCATGAGAATGCAGCAAGGTGTTAGTACATGTGTGTTTTCAAAGTCAGCTAAGATTTTAAGCAGGTGCTTGTAATTGAGGGGAACTCTTCCATTTGGTGTAGAAAGTCCTTTCCTGGACACTGGAAGAAACAACTAGTAATTCAGAGCAAGTAACTCTAAGTAAGCCAGAATTGCTAGAGAACCATTGAAAAGTGCTTCTCATCATCAGAATACAGTAAAGAAAGCATTTCGTACAAAGCAGGTTATCTTTTGAAAGAGCCAAATGATAACACGTTATAAGGATAGAAAACATCTATACTACATCTGAAACTAGAGTTAAAGTGTGATTCAGAGGTAACACAGCGTTTTAGAGTTTCTCAACGTTTCATGAGAATGCAGCAAGTTGTTAGTACATGTGTCTTTTCAAAGTCAGCTAAGATTTTAAGCAGGTGCGTGTAATTGAGGGGAACTCTTCCATTTGGTGTAGAAAGTCCTTTCCTGGACACTGGAAGAAACAACTAGTAATTCAGAGCATGTAACTATAAGTAAGCCAGAATTGCTAGAAAAACATTGAAAAGTGCTTCTCAACATCAGAATACAGTAAAGAAAGCATTCCGTACAAAGCAGGTTATCTTTGAAAGAGCCAAATGATAACACTTTACAAGGATAGAAAACATCTATACTACATCTGAAACTAGAGTTAAAGTGTGATTCAGAGGTAACACATCGTTTTAGAGTTTCTCAACGTTTCATGAGAATGCAGCAAGTTGTTAGTACATGTGTGTTTTCAAAGTCAGCTAAGATTTTAAGCAGGTGCTTGTAATTGAGGGGAACTCTTCCATTTGGTGTAGAAAGTCCTTTACTGGACACTGGAAGAAACAACTAGTAATTCAGAGGAAGTAACTATAAGTAAGCCAGAATTGCTAGAGAACCATTGAAAAGTGCTTCTCAACATGTGAATACAGTAAAGAAAGCATTTCGTACAAAGCAGGTTATCTTTTGAAAGAGCCAAATGATAACTCTTTACAAGGATAGAAAACCTCTATACTACATCTGAAACTAGAGTTAAAGTGTGATTCAGAGGTAACACAGCGTTTTAGAGTTTCTCAACGTTTCATGAGAATGCAGCAAGGTGTTAGTACATGTGTGTTTTCAAAGTCAGCTAAGATTTTAAGCAGGTGCTTGTAATTGAGGGGAACTCTTCCATTTGGTGTCCTTTCCTGGACACTGGAAGAAACAACTAGTAATTCAGAGCAAGTAACTCTAAGTAAGCCAGAATTGCTAGAGAACCATTGAAAAGTGCTTCTCAACATCAGAATACAGTAAAGAAAGCATTTCGTACAAAGCAAGTTATCTTTTGAAAGAGCCAAATGATAACACGTTATAAGGATAGAAAACATCTATACTACATCTGAAACTAGAGTTAAAGTGTGATTCAGAGGTAACACAGCGTTTTAGAGTTTCTCAACGTTTCTGGGAATGCAGCAAGTTGTTAGTACATGTGTCTTTTCAAAGTCAGCTAAGATTTTAAGCAGGTGCGTGTAATTGAGGGGAACTCTTCCATTTGGTGTAGAAAGTCCTTTCCTGGACACTGGAAGAAACAACTAGTAATTCAGAGTATGTAACTATAAGTAAGCCAGAATTGCTAGAAAAACATTGAAAAGTGCTTCTCAACATCAGAATACAGTAAAGAAAGCATTCCGTACAAAGCAGGTTATCTTTGAAAGAGCCAAATGATAACACTTTACAAGGATAGAAAACATCTATACTACATCTGAAACTAGAGTTAAAGTGTGATTCAGAGGTAACACAGCGTTTTAGAGTTTCTCAACGTTTCATGAGAATGCAGCAAGGTGTTAGTACATGTGTGTTTTCAAAGTCAGCTAAGATTTTAAGCAGGTGCTTGTAATTGAGGGGAACTCTTCCATTTGGTGTAGAAAGTCCTTTCCTGGACACTGGAAGAAACAACTAGTAATTGAGAGCAAGTAACTATAGGTAAGCCAGAATTGCTAGAGAACTATTGAAAAGTGCTTCTCAACATCAGAATACAGTAAAGAAAGCATTTCGTGCAAAGCAGGTTATGTTTGAAAGAGCCAAATGATAACACTTTACAAGGATAGAAAACAACTATACTACATCTGAAACTAGAGTTAAAGTGTGATTCAGAGCTAACACAGCGTTTTAGAGTTTCTAAACATTTCATGAGAATGCAGCAAGTTGTTAGTACATGTGTGTTTTCAAAGTCAGCTAAGATTTTAAGCAGGTGCTTGTAATTGAGGGGAACTCTTCCATTTGGTGTAGAAAGTCCTTTCCTGGACACTGGAAGAAACAACTAGTAATTCAGAGTAAGTAAATATAAGTAAGCCAGAATTGCTAGAGAACCATTAAAAAGTGATTCTCAACATCAGAAAACAGTAAAGAAAGCATTTCGTACAAAGCAGGTTATGTTTTAAAGAGCCAAATGATAACACTTTAAAATTATAGAAAACAACTATACTACATGTGAAACTAGAGTTAAAGTGTGATTCAGAGGTAACACACCGTTTTAGAGTTTCTCAACGTTTCATGAGAATGCAGCAAGGTGTTAGTACATGTGTGTTTTCAAAGTCAGCTAAGATTTTAAGCAGGTGCTTGTAATTGAGGGGAACTCTTCCATTTGGTGTAGAAAGTCCTTTCCTGGACACTGGAAGAAACAACTAGTAATTAAGAGCAAGTAACTATAAGTAAGCCAGAATTGCTAGAGAACCATTGACAAGTGCTTCTCAACATCTGAATACAGTAAAGAAAGCATTTCGTACAAAGCAGGTTATCTTTTGAAAGAGCCAAATGATAACACTTTACAAGGATAGAAAACATCTATACTACATCTGAAACTAGAGTTAAAGTGTGATTCAGAGGTAACACAGCGTTTTAGAGTTTCTCAACGTTTAATGAGAATGCAGCAAGTTGTTAGTACATGTGTGTTTTCAAAGTCAGCTAAGATTTTAAGCAGGTGCTTGTAATTGAGGGGAACTCTTACATTTGGTGTAGAAAGTACTTTACTGGACACTGGAAAAAACAACTAGTAATTCAGAGGAAGTAACTATAAGTAAGCCACAATTGCTAGAGAACCATTGAAAAGTGCTTCTCAACATCAGAATACAATAAAGAAAGCATTTCGTACAAAGCAGGTTATCTTTTGAAAGAGCCAAATGATAACACTTTACAAGGATAGAAAACATCTATACTACATCTGAAACTAGAGTTAAAGTGTGATTCAGAGGTAACAGCGTTTTAGAGTTTCTCAACGTTTCATGAGAATGCAGCAAGTTCTTAGTACATGTGTGTTTTCAAAGTCAGCTAAGATTTTAAGCAGGTGCTTGTAATTGAGGGGAACTCTTCCATTTGGTGTAGAAAGTCCTTTACTGGACACTGGAAGAAACAACTAGTAATTCAGAGCAAGTAACTATAAGTAAGCCAGAATTGCTAGAGAACCTTTGAAAAGTGCTTTTCAACATCAGAATACAGTAAAGAAAGCATTTCGTACAAAGCAGGTTATCTTTTGAAAGAGCCAAATGATAACACTTTACAAGGGTAGAAAACATCTATCCTACATCTGAAACTAGAGTTAAAGTGTGATTCAGAGGTAACTCAGCGTTTTAGAGTTTCTCAACGTTTCATGAGAATGCAGAAAGGTGTTAGTACATGTGTTTTTTCAAAGTTACCTAAGATTTTAAGCAGGTGCTTGTAATTGAGGGGAACTCTTCCATTTGGTGTAGAAAGTCCTTTACTGGACATTGGAAGAAACAACTAGTAATTCAGAGCAAGTAACTATAAGTAAGCCAGAATTGCTAGAGAACCATTGAAAAGTGCTTCTCAACATCAGAATACAGTAAAGAAAGCATTTCATACAAAGCAGGTTATCTTTAGAAAGAGCCAAATGATAACACTTTATAAGGATAGAAAACATCTATACTACATCTGAAACTAGAGTTAAAGTGTGATTCAGAGGTAACACAGCGTTTTAGAGTTTCTCAACGTTTCATGAGAATGCAGCAAGGTGTTAGTACATGTGTGTTTTCAAAGTCAGCTAAGATTTTAAGCAGGTGCTTGTAATTGAGGGGAAGTCTTCCATTTGGTGTAGAAAGTCCTTTCCTGGACACTGGAAGAAACAACTAGTAATTCAGAGCAAGTAACTATAAGTAAGCCAGAATTGCTAGAGAACCATTGAAAAGAGCTTCTCAACATCAGAATACAGTAAAGAAAGCATTCCGTACAAAGCAGGTTATCTTTGAAAGAGCCAAATGATAACACTTTACAAGGATAGAAAACATCTATACTACATCTGAAACTAGAGATAAAGTGTGATTCAGAGGTAATACAGCGTTTTAGAGTTTCTCAACGTTTCATGAGAATGCAGCAAGTTGCCTTCTCTGTTATATGGGGATCTGTCAGGCTTTCCATTTTCATACAGGTATCATAAGCGCCTTTTGAGGACTTTATTACGATTTGAACACACTGTTGGCTATTATTTACCTCTCTTACTTCTTGAAGTTCTCAGATACTGTATTACAGGTCTATGAAGAGGAGTTGTGATAGTTTTCACTAGCTTTCCCCGTCTCACAAACACCAAGTCAATTTGACAGTTAAAATCAATGGGAAACAGTACCACAAGAAATTCTCAGCCTTTTACCTGGTTTTCCCAATGCCAACATTGTGTTCTTCGGGTCTTACATCCAGTTGAACGTGTATTTCTAGTGTAGGAAGCAAGAACCCTTCTAAAATGTTTGAGACCAGTAGTTTCAATTCTCAGTGATACACTCATACTCCAGTGATGGCATCTCTTTCACTGTCAATTCAAAGGCTGATACATGATAATCTCTCCCGGAATCAATATGCTAACCCTAACCCTAGCCCCAGAAACTGGCCCTAACTCCTTAAACTGAGTATGCCCTGTATTCCTCACATTGGTGGCATCAAAACTCCCCGGTTGGCTCAGGACCAAATAATGATCACTTGGGCACATGGGCCAGCTCACCTGGCCCTGAAGACTTGATGACGTCAGCACTTCCTGTTTCAAAGCTTCTCAGCATTCTTTGACAAAAGACAATTCTTTGGCACTGTGGTACATAGGTAACCTATATCAACCTGGGTTCTCTGATGTTTCAACACGATTCTCCTGTCATTAAACAGTGTGTTGCAGATTGCAAGGCTCTTTGTTGATGTAATCCTCGTGTTTTATGCTTGTTCTTAGACATTAAGCTAACTTCAGTTTGTGACTTTCCAGAGTTGTATTAAGCACCTCCATGTATCTGTAGCTGTTTTAATGTGAATTCCAAGGTGAAACGACGTGTTTTACATTACTACAAGCACCTGAAAAACATTATTACACTGTAATGACTATAGTGCCTTTCCAGGCTCTTTGAAGGCACATTCTCAGTATTTTAACATGCTGGTGAGATGGGGACATTCCCAAACGAATGTCACCTTCAGGAAAACACTCTCTCACATCCATTTGCCTTCTCTGTTATTTGGAGATCTGGCAGGCTTTCCATTTTCATACAGGTATCATAAGGGCCTTTTGAGGACTTTACTACAATTTGAACACACTCTTGGCTATTATTTACCTCTCTTACTTCTTGAAGTACTCAGATACTGTTTTAGAGGTCTATGAAGAGGAGTTGTGAAAGTTTTCACCAGCTTTCCCCGTGTCACAAACACCAAGTCAATTTGACAGTTACAATCAATGGGAAACAGTACCACATGAAATTCTCAGCCTTTTACCTGTTTTTCCCAATGCCAACATTGTGTTCTTCGGTCTTACATCCAGTTGAACGTGTATTTCTAGTGTACGAAGCAAGAACCCTTCTAAAATGTTTGTGGCCAGTAGTTTTCAATTCTCAGTGATACACTCATGCTCCAGTGATGGCATCTCTTTCACTGTGAATTCAAAGGCTGATACACGATAATCTCTCCCGGAAACCATATGCTAACCCCAACCCTAGCCCGAGAAACTGGTCGTAACTCCTTAAACTGAGTATGCCCTGTATTCCTCACATTGGTGGCATCCAATCTCCCCGGTTGGCTGGGGTCCAAATAATGATCACCTGGGCACGAGGGCCAGCTCACCTGGCCCCTGACCACTTGATGACGTCAGCACTTCCTGTTTCGAAGCTTCTCTGCATTCCTTGACAAAAGACAAGTCTTTGGCACTGAGGTACACAGGTAACCTATATCAACCTGGGCTCTCTGATGTTTCAACACGATTCTCCTGTCATTAAACAGTTCGTTGCAGATAGCAAGGCTCTTTGTTGATGTCATCCTCGTGTTTTATGCTCGTTCTTAGACATTAAGCTAACTTCAGTTTGTGACTTTCCAGAGTTGTATTAATCACCTCCAAGCGTCTGTAGCTTTTTTAATGTGAATTCCAATGTGAAACGACGTGTTTTACATTACTACTAGCACCTGAAAGAACATTATTACACTTTAATGACTATAGTGCCTTTCCAGGCTCTTTGAAGGCACATTCTTAGTATTTTAACATGCTGGTGAGATGGGGACGTTCCCAAACGAATGTCACCTTCAGGGGAACACTCTCTCACTTCCATTTGCCTTCTCTGTTATTTGGAGATCTGGCAGGCTTTCCATTTTCATACAGGTATCATAAGGGCCTTTTGAGGACTTTACTACTATTTGAACACACTCTTGGCTATTCTTTACCTCTCTTACTTCTTGAAGTACTCAGATACTGTTTTACAGGTCTATGAAGAGGAGTTGTGAAAGTTTTCACCAGCTTTCCCCGTCTCACAAATACCAAGTCAATTTGACAGTTAAAATCAAAGGGAAACAGTACCACATGAAATTCTCAGCCTTTTACCTGGTTTTCCCAATGCCAACATTGTGTTCTTCGGGTCTTACATCCAGTTGAACGTGTATTTCTATTGTAGGAATCAAGAACCCTTCTAAAATGTTTGTGACGTGTAGTTTTCAATTCTCAGTGATACACTCATGCTCCAGTGATGGCATCTCTTTCATTGTGAATTCAAAGGCAGATACATGATAACCTCTCCCGGAAACCATATGCTAATCCTAACCTTAGCCCCAGAAACTGGCCCTAACTTCTTAAACTGAGTATGGCCTGTATTCCTCACATTGGTGGCATCAAAACTCCCAGGTTGGCTGGGAACCAAATAATGATCACCTGGGCACGTGGGCCAGCTCACCTGGCCCCTGACCACTTGATGACGTCAGCACTTCCTGTTTCAAACCTTCTCAGCATTCCTTGACAAAAGACAAGTCTTTGGCACTGAGGTACACAGGTAACCTATATCAACCTGGGTTCTCTGATGTTTCAACACGATTCTCCTGTCATTAAACAGTGTGTTGCAGATAGCAAGGCTCTTTGTGGATGTAATCCTCCTGTTTTATGCTCGTTCTTAGACATTAAGCTAACTTCAGTTTGTGACTTTCCAGAGTTGTATTAAGCACCTCCAAGTGTCTGTAGCTGTTTTAATGTGAATTCCAATGTGAAAGGACGTGTTTTACATTACTACTAGTCCCTGAAAGAACATTATTACACTGTAATGACTATAGTGCCTTTCCAGGCTCTTTGAAGGCACATTATCAGTATTTTAACATACTGGTGAGATGGGGACGTTCCCAAACGAATGTCACCTTCAGGGGAATAATCTCTCACATCCATTTGCCTTCTCTATTATCTCGAGATCTATCAGGCTTTCCATTTTCATACAGGTATCATAAGGGCCTTTTGAGGACTTTACTACTATTTGAACACACTCTTGGCTATTATTTACCTCTCTTACTTCTTGAAGTACTTAGATACTGTTTTACAGGTCTATGAAGAGGAGTTGTGAAAGTTTTCACCTGCTTTCCCCGTCTCACAAACACCAAGTCAATTTGACAGTTAAAATCAAAGGGAAACAGTACCACATGAAATTCTCAGCCTTTTACCTGGTTTTCCCAATGCCAACATTGTGTTCTTCTGGTCTTACATCCAGTTGAACGTGTATTTCTAGTGTAGGAAGCAAGAACCCTTCTAAAATGTTTGTGGCCAGTAGTTTTCAATTCTCAGTGACACACTCATGCTCCAGTGATGGCATCTCTTTCACTGTGAATTCAAAGACTGACACATGATAATCTCTCCCGGAAACCATATACTAACCCTAACCCCAGAAACTGGCCCTAACTCCTTAAACTGAGTATGCCCTGTATTCCTCACATTGGTGGCATCAAAACTCCCCGGTTGGCTCAGGACCAAATAATGATCACCTGGGCACATGTGCCAGCTCACCTGGCCCCTGACCACTTGATGACGTCAGCACTTCCTGTTTTAAAGCTTCTCAGCATTCTTTGACAAAAGACAAGTCTTTGGCACTGAGGTACACAGGTAACCTATATCAACCTGGGTTCTCTGATGTTTCAACACGATTCTCCTGTCATTAAATAGTGTGTTGCAGATAACAAGGCTCTTTGTTGATGTAAACCTCCTGTTTTATGCTCGTTCTTAGACATTAAGCTAACTTCAGTTTGTGACTTTCCAGAGTTGTATTAAGCACCTCCAAGTGTCTGTAGCTGTTTTAATGTGAATTCCAAGGTGAAACGACGTGTTTTACATTACTACTAGCACCTGAAAGAACATTATTACACTATAATGACTATAGTGCCTTTCCAGGCTCTTTGAAGGCACATTCTCAGTATATTAACATGCTGGTGAGATGGGGACGTTCCCAAACGAATGTCACCTTAAGGGGAACACTCTCTCACTTCCATTTGCCTTCTCTGTTATTTGGAGATCTGGCAGGCTTTCCATTTTCATACAGGTATCATAAGGGCCTTTTGAGGACTTTACTATGATTTGAACACACTCTTGGCTATTATTTACCTCTCTTACGTCTTGAAGTTCTCAGATACTGTTTTACAGGTCTATGAATAGGAGTTGTGAAAGTTTTCACCAGCTTTCCACGTCTCACAAACATCAAGTCAATTTGACAGTTAAAATCAATGGGAAACAGAACCACAAGAAATTCTCAGCCGTTTTCCCTGTTTTCCCAATGCCAACACTGTGTTCTTCTGGTCTTACATCCAGTTGAACGTGTATTTCTAGTGTAGCAAGCAAGAACCCTTCTAAAATGTTTGTGGCCAGTAGTTTCAATTCTTAGTGATACACTCATGCTCCAGTGATGGCATCTCTTTCACTGTGAATTCAAAGGCTGATACATGATAATCTCTCCAGGAAACCATATACTAACCCTAACCCTAGCCCCAGAAACTGTCCCTAACTCCTTAAACTGAGTATGCCCTGTATTCCTCACATTGGTGGCATCAAAACTCCCAGGTTGGCTCAGGACGAAATAATGATCACCTGGGCACATGGGCCAGCTCACCTGGCCCAAGAACACTTGATGACGTCAGCACTTCCTGTTTCAAAGCTTCTCAGCATTCTTTGACAAAAGACAAGTCTTTGGCACTGAGGTACACAGGTAACCTATATCATACTGGGTTCTCTGATGTTTCAACACGATTCTCCTGTCATTAAACAGTGTGTTGCAGATAGCAAGGCTCTTTGTTGATGTAATCCTCCTGTTTTATGCTCGTTCTTAGACATTAAGCTAACTTCAGTTTGTGACTTTCCAAAGTTGTATTCAGCACCTCCAAGTGTCTGTAGCTGTTTTAATGTGAATTCCAAGGTGAAACGACGTGTTTTATATTACTACTAGCACCTGAAAGAACATTATTACACTGTAATGACTATAGTGCCTTTCCAGGCTCTTTGAAGGCACATTCTCAGTATTTTAATATGCTGGTGAGATGGGGACGTTACCAAATGAATGTCACCTTCAGGGGAACACTCTCTCACATCCATTTGCCTTCTCTGTTATTTGGAGATCTGTCAGGCTTTCCATTTTCATACAGGTATTATAAGTGCCTTTTGAGGACTTTACTACTATTTGAACACACTCTTGGCTATTATTTACCTCTCTTACTTCTTGAAGTACTCAGATACTGTTTTACAGGTCTATGAAGAGGAGTTGTGAACGTTTTCACCAGCTTTCCCCGTCTCACAAACACCAAGTCAATTTGACAGTTAAAATCAAAGGGAAACAGTACCACATGAAATTCTCAGCCTTTTACCTGGTTTTCCCAATGCCAACATTGTGTTCTTCGGGTCTTACATCCAGTTGAACGTGTATTTCTAGTGTAGGAAGCAAGAACCCTTCTAAAAGGTTTGTGGCCAGTTGTTTTCAATTCTCAGTGACACACTCATGCTCCAGTGATGGCATCTCTTTCACTGTGAATTCAAAGGCTGATACATGATAATCTCTCCCGGAAACCGTATGCTAACCCTAACCCTAGCCCCAGAAACTGAACCTAACTCCTTAAACTGAGTATGCCCTGTATTCCTCACATTGGTGGGATCAAAACTCCTCGGTTGGCTGGGGACCAAATAATGATCACCTGGGCACGTGGGCCAGCTCACCTGGCCCCTGACCACTTGATGACGACAGCACTTCCTGTTTCAAAGCTTCTCAGCATTCCTTGACAAAAGACAAGTCTTTGGCACTGAGGTACACAGGTAACCTATATCAACCTGGGTTCTCTGATGTTTCAACACGATTCTCCTGTCATTAAACAGTGTGTTGCAGATAGCAAGGCTCTTTGTTGATGTAATCCTCGTGTTTTATGCTCGTTCTTAGACATTAACCTAACTTCAGTTTGTGACTTTCCAGAGTTGTATTAAGCACCTCCAAGTGTCTGTAGCTGTTTTAATGTGAATTCCAAGGTGAATCGACGAGTTTTACATTACTACTAGCACCTGAAAGAACATTATTACACTGTAATGACTATAGTGCCTTTCAGGCTCTTTGAAGGCACATTCTCAGTATTTTAACATGCTGGTGAGATGGGGACGTTCCCAAACGAATGTCACCTTCAGGGGAACACTCTCTCACATCCATTTGCCTTCTCTGTTATTTGGGGATCTGTCAGGCTTTCCATTTTCATACAGGTTTCATAAGGGCCTTTGAGGACTTTACTACTATTTGAACACACTCTTGGCTATTATTTAACTCTCTTACTTCTTGAAGTACTGAGATACTGTTTTACAGGTCTATGAAGAGGAGTTGTGAAAGTTTTCACCAGCTTTCCCCATCTCACAAACACCAAGTCAATTTGACAGTTAAAACCAATGGGAAACAGTACCACATGAAATTCTCAGCCTTTTACCTGGTTTTCCCAATGCCAACATTGTGTTCTTCGGGTCTTACATCCAGTTGAACGTGTATTTCTAGTGTAGGAAGCAAGAACCCTTCTAAAATGTTTGTGGCCAGTAGTTTCAATTCTCAGTGATACACTTATGCTCCAGTGATGGCATCTCTTTCACTGTGAATTCAAAGGCTGATACATGATAATCTCTCCCAGAAACCATTTGCTAACCCTAACCCTAGCCCCAGAAACTGGCCCTAACTCCTTAAACTGAGTATGCCCTGTATTCCTCACATTGGTGGCATCAAAACTCCCGGTTGGCTCAGGACCAAATAATGATCACCTGGGCACGTGGGCCAGCTCACCTGGCCCCTGACCACTTGATGACGTCAGCACTTCCTGTTTCAAAGCTTCTCAGCATTCTTTGACAAAAGACAAGTCTTTGGCACTGAGGTACACAGGTAACCTATATCAACCTGGGTTCTCTGATGTTTCAACACGATTCTCCTGTCATTAAACAGTGTGTTGCAGATTGCAAGGCTCTTTGTTGATGTAATCCTCCTGTTTTATGCTCGTTCTTAGACATTATGCTAACTTCAGTTTGTGACTTTCCAGAGTTGTATTAAGCACCTCCAAGTATCTGTAGCTGTTTTAATGTGAATTCCAAGGTGAAACGACGTGTTTTACATTACTACTAGCACCTGAAAGAACATTATTACACTGTAATGACTATAGTGCCTTTCCAGGCTCTTTGAAGGCACATTCTCAGTATTTTAACATGCTGGTGAGATGGGGACGTTCCCAAACGAATGTCACCTTCAGGGGAACACTCTCTCACATCCATTTACCTTCTCTGTTATTTGGAGATCTGGCAGGCTTTCCATTTTCATACAGGTATCATAAGGGCCTTTGAGGACTTTACTACTATTTGAACACACTCTTGGCTATTATTTACCTCTCTTACTTCTTGAAGTACTGAGATACTGTTTTACAGGTCTATGAAGAGGAGTTGTGAAAGTTTTCACCAGCTTTCCCCGTCTCACAAACACCAAGTCAATTTGACAGTTAAAATCAAAGGGAAACAGTACCACATGAAATTCTCAGCCTTTTACCTGGTTTTCCCAATGCCAACATTGTGTTCTTCGGGTCCTACATCCAGTTGAACGTGTATTTCTGGTGTAGGAAGCAAGAACCCTTCTAAAATGTTTGTGGCCAGTAGTTTTCAATTCTCAGTGATACACTCATGCTCCAGTGATGGCATCTCTTTCACTGTGAATTCAAAGGCTGATACATGATAATCTCTCCCGGAAACCATATGCTAACCCTAACCCTAGCCCCAGAAACTGGCCCTAACTCCTTAAACTGAGTATGCCCTGTATTCCTCACATTGGTGGCATCAAAACTCCCCGGTTGGCTCAGGACCAAATAATGATCACCTGGGCACGTGGGCCAGCTCACCTGGCCCCTGACCACTTGATGACGTCAGCACTTCCTGTTTCAGTGCTTCTCAGCATTCTTTGACAAAAGACAAGTCTTTGGCACTGAGGTACACAGGTAACCTACATCAACCTGGGTTCTCTGATGTTTCAACACGATTCTCCTGTCATTAAACAGTGTGTTGCAGATTGCAAGGCTCTTTGTTGATGTAATCCTCGTGTTTTATGCTCGTTCTTAGACATTAACCTAACTTCAGTTTGTGACTTTCCAGAGTTGTATTAAGCACCTCCAAGTGTCTGTAGCTGTTTTAATGTGAATTCCAAGGTGAATCGACGAGTTTTACATTACTACTAGCACCTGAAAGAACATTATTACACTGTAATGACTATAGTGCCTTTCAGGCTCTTTGAAGGCACATTCTCAGTATTTTAACATGCTGGTGAGATGGGGACGTTCCCAAACGAATGTCACCTTCAGGGGAACACTCTCTCACATCCATTTGCCTTCTCTGTTATTTGGGGATCTGTCAGGCTTTCCATTTTCATACAGGTTTCATAAGGGCCTTTGAGGACTTTACTACTATTTGAACACACTCTTGGCTATTATTTAACTCTCTTACTTCTTGAAGTACTGAGATACTCTTTTACAGGTCTATGAAGAGGAGTTGTGAAAGTTTTCACCAGCTTTCCCCATCTCACAAACACCAAGTCAATTTGACAGTTAAAACCAATGGGAAACAGTACCACATGAAATTCTCAGCCTTTTACCTGGTTTTCCCAATGCCAACATTGTGTTCTTCGGGTCTTACATCCAGTTGAACGTGTATTTCTAGTGTAGGAAGCAAGAACCCTTCTAAAATGTTTGTGGCCAGTAGTTTCAATTCTCAGTGATACACTTATGCTCCAGTGATGGCATCTCTTTCACTGTGAATTCAAAGGCTGATACATGATAATCTCTCCCAGAAACCATTTGCTAACCCTAACCCTAGCCCCAGAAACTGGCCCTAACTCCTTAAACTGAGTATGCCCTGTATTCCTCACATTGGTGGCATCAAAACTCCCGGTTGGCTCAGGACCAAATAATGATCACCTGGGCACGTGGGCCAGCTCACCTGGCCCCTGACCACTTGATGACGTCAGCACTTCCTGTTTCAAAGCTTCTCAGCATTCTTTGACAAAAGACAAGTCTTTGGCACTGAGGTACACAGGTAACCTATATCAACCTGGGTTCTCTGATGTTTCAACACGATTCTCCTGTCATTAAACAGTGTGTTGCAGATTGCAAGGCTCTTTGTTGATGTAATCCTCCTGTTTTATGCTCGTTCTTAGACATTATGCTAACTTCAGTTTGTGACTTTCCAGAGTTGTATTAAGCACCTCCAAGTATCTGTAGCTGTTTTAATGTGAATTCCAAGGTGAAACGACGTGTTTTACATTACTACTAGCACCTGAAAGAACATTATTACACTGTAATGACTATAGTGCCTTTCCAGGCTCTTTGAAGGCACATTCTCAGTATTTTAACATGCTGGTGAGATGGGGACGTTCCCAAACGAATGTCACCTTCAGGGGAACACTCTCTCACATCCATTTACCTTCTCTGTTATTTGGAGATCTGGCAGGCTTTCCATTTTCATACAGGTATCATAAGGGCCTTTGAGGACTTTACTACTATTTGAACACACTCTTGGCTATTATTTACCTCTCTTACTTCTTGAAGTACTGAGATACTGTTTTACAGGTCTATGAAGAGGAGTTGTGAAAGTTTTCACCAGCTTTCCCCGTCTCACAAACACCAAGTCAATTTGACAGTTAAAATCAAAGGGAAACAGTACCACATGAAATTCTCAGCCTTTTACCTGGTTTTCCCAATGCCAACATTGTGTTCTTCGGGTCCTACATCCAGTTGAACGTGTATTTCTGGTGTAGGAAGCAAGAACCCTTCTAAAATGTTTGTGGCCAGTAGTTTTCAATTCTCAGTGATACACTCATGCTCCAGTGATGGCATCTCTTTCACTGTGAATTCAAAGGCTGATACATGATAATCTCTCCCGGAAACCATATGCTAACCCTAACCCTAGCCCCAGAAACTGGCCCTAACTCCTTAAACTGAGTATGCCCTGTATTCCTCACATTGGTGGCATCAAAACTCCCCGGTTGGCTCAGGACCAAATAATGATCACCTGGGCACGTGGGCCAGCTCACCTGGCCCCTGACCACTTGATGACGTCAGCACTTCCTGTTTCAGTGCTTCTCAGCATTCTTTGACAAAAGACAAGTCTTTGGCACTGAGGTACACAGGTAACCTACATCAACCTGGGTTCTCTGATGTTTCAACACGATTCTCCTGTCATTAAACAGTGTGTTGCAGATTGCAAGGCTCTTTGTTGATGTAATCCTCCTGTTTTATGCTCGTTCTTAGACATTATGCTAACTTCAGTTTGTGACTTTCCAGAGTTGTATTAAGCACCTCCACGTATCTGTAGCTATTTTAATGTGAATTCCAAGGTGAAACGACGAGTTTTACATTACTACTAGCACCTGAAAGAACATTATTACACTATAATGACTATAGTGCCTTTCCATGCTCTTTGAAGGCACATTCTCAGTATATTAACATGCTGGTGAGATGGGGACGTTCCCAAACGAATGTCACCTTAAGGGGAACACTCTCTCACTTCCATTTGCCTTCTCTGTTATTTGGAGATCTGGCAGGCTTTCCATTTTCATACAGGTATCATAAGGGCCTTTTGAGGACTTTACTATGATTTGAACACACTCTTGGCTATTATTTACCTCTCTTACGTCTTGAAGTTCTCAGATACTGTTTTACAGGTCTATGAATAGGAGTTGTGAAAGTTTTCACCAGCTTTCCACGTCTCACAAACATCAAGTCAATTTGACAGTTAAAATCAATGGGAAACAGAACCACAAGAAATTCTCAGCCGTTTTCCCTGTTTTCCCAATGCCAACACTGTGTTCTTCTGGTCTTACATCCAGTTGAACGTGTATTTCTAGTGTAGCAAGCAAGAACCCTTCTAAAATGTTTGTGGCCAGTAGTTTCAATTCTTAGTGATACACTCATGCTCCAGTGATGGCATCTCTTTCACTGTGAATTCAAAGGCTGATACATGATAATCTCTCCAGGAAACCATATACTAACCCTAACCCTAGCCCCAGAAACTGTCCCTAACTCCTTAAACTGAGTATGCCCTGTATTCCTCACATTGGTGGCATCAAAACTCCCAGGTTGGCTCAGGACGAAATAATGATCACCTGGGCACATGGGCCAGCTCACCTGGCCCAAGAACACTTGATGACGTCAGCACTTCCTGTTTCAAAGCTTCTCAGCATTCTTTGACAAAAGACAAGTCTTTGGCACTGAGGTACACAGGTAACCTATATCATACTGGGTTCTCTGATGTTTCAACACGATTCTCCTGTCATTAAACAGTGTGTTGCAGATAGCAAGGCTCTTTGTTGATGTAATCCTCCTGTTTTATGCTCGTTCTTAGACATTAAGCTAACTTCAGTTTGTGACTTTCCAGAGTTGTATTCAGCACCTCCAAGTGTCTGTAGCTGTTTTAATGTGAATTCCAAGGTGAAACGACGTGTTTTACATTACTACTAGCACCTGAAAGAACATTATTACACTGTAATGACTATAGTGCCTTTCCAGGCTCTTTGAAGGCACATTCTCAGTATTTTAATATGCTGGTGAGATGGGGACGTTACCAAATGAATGTCACCTTCAGGGGAACACTCTCTCACATCCATTTGCCTTCTCTGTTATTTGGAGATCTGTCAGGCTTTCCATTTTCATACAGGTATTATAAGGGCCTTTTGAGGACTTTACTACTATTTGAACACACTCTTGGCTATTATTTACCTCTCTTACTTCTTGAAGTACTCAGATACTGTTTTACAGGTCTATGAAGAGGAGTTGTGAACGTTTTCACCAGCTTTCCCCGTCTCACAAACACCAAGTCAATTTGACAGTTAAAATCAAAGGGAAACAGTACCACATGAAATTCTCAGCCTTTTACCTGGTTTTCCCAATGCCAACATTGTGTTCTTCGGGTCTTACATCCAGTTGAACGTGTATTTCTAGTGTAGGAAGCAAGAACCCTTCTAAAAGGTTTGTGGCCAGTTGTTTTCAATTCTCAGTGATACACTCATGCTCCAGTGATGGCATCTCTTTCACTGTGAATTCAAAGGCTGATACATGATAATCTCTCCCGGAAACCGTATGCTAACCCTAACCCTAGCCCCAGAAACTGAACCTAACTCCTTAAACTGAGTATGCCCTGTATTCCTCACATTGGTGGGATCAAAACTCCTCGGTTGGCTGGGGACCAAATAATGATCACCTGGGCACGTGGGCCAGCTCACCTGGCCCCTGACCACTTGATGACGACAGCACTTCCTGTTTCAAAGCTTCTCAGCATTCCTTGACAAAAGACAAGTCTTTGGCACTGAGGTACACAGGTAACCTATATCAACCTGGGTTCTCTGATGTTTCAACACGATTCTCCTGTCATTAAACAGTGTGTTGCAGAAAGCAAGGCTCTTTGTTGATGTAATCCTCGTGTTTTATGCTCGTTCTTAGACATTAACCTAACTTCAGTTTGTGACTTTCCAGAGTTGTATTAAGCACCTCCAAGTGTCTGTAGCTGTTTTAATGTGAATTCCAAGGTGAATCGACGAGTTTTACATTACTACTAGCACCTGAAAGAACATAATTACACTGTAATGACTATAGTGCCTTTCAGGCTCTTTGAAGGCACATTCTCAGTATTTTAACATGCTGGTGAGATGGGGACGTTCCCAAACGAATGTCACCTTCAGGGGAACACTCTCTCACATCCATTTGCCTTCTCTGTTATTTGGGGATCTGGCAGGCTTTCCATTTTCATACAGGTTTCATAAGGGCCTTTGAGGACTTTACTACTATTTGAACACACTCTTGACTATTATTTAACTCTCTTACTTCTTGAAGTACTGAGATACTGTTTTACAGGTCTATGAAGAGGAGTTGTGAAAGTTTTCACCAGCTTTCCCCATCTCACAAACACCAAGTCAATTTGACAGTTAAAACCAATGGGAAACAGTACCACATGAAATTCTCAGCCTTTTACCTGGTTTTCCCAATGCCAACATTGTGTTCTTCGGGTCTTACATCCAGTTGAACGTGTATTTCTGGTGTAGGAAGCAAGAAACCTTCTAAAATGTTTGTGGCCAGTAGTTTCAATTCTCAGTGATACACTTATGCTCCAGTGATGGCATCTCTTTCACTGTGAATTCAAAGGCTGATACATGATAATCTCTCCCAGAAACCATTTGCTAACCCTAACCCTAGCCCCAGAAACTGGCCCTAACTCCTTAAACTGAGTATGCCCTGTATTCCTCACATTGGTGGCATCAAAACTCCCGGTTGGCTCAGGACCAAATAATGATCACCTGGGCACGTGGGCCAGCTCACCTGGCCCCTGACCACTTGATGACGTCAGCACTTCCTGTTTCAAAGCTTCTCAGCATTCTTTGACAAAAGACAAGTCTTTGGCACTGAGGTACACAGGTAACCTATATCATACTGGGTTCTCTGATGTTTCAACACGATTCTCCTGTCATTAAACAGTGTGTTGCAGATTGCAAGGCTCTTTGTTGATGTAATCCTCCTGTTTTATGCTCGTTCTTAGACATTATGCTAACTTCAGTTTGTGACTTTCCAGAGTTGTATTAAGCACCTCCAAGTATCTGTAGCTGTTTTAATGTGAATTCCAAGGTGAAACGACGTGTTTTACATTACTACTAGCACCTGAATGAACATTATTACACTGTAATGACTATAGTGCCTTTCCAGGCTCTTTGAAGGCACATTCTCAGTATTTTAACATGCTGGTGAGATGGGGACGTTCCCAAACGAATGTCACCTTCAGGGGAACACTCTCTCACATCCATTTACCTTCTCTGTTATTTGGAGATCTGGCAGGCTTTCCATTTTCATACAGGTATCATAAGGGCCTTTGAGGACTTTACTACTATTTGAACACACTCTTGGCTATTATTTACCTCTCATACTTCTTGAAGTACTCAGATACTGTTTTACAGGTCTATGAAGAGGAGTTGTGAACGTTTTCACCAGCTTTCCCCGTCTCACAAACACCAAGTCAATTTGACAGTTAAAATCAAAGGGAAACAGTACCACATGAAATTCTCAGCCTTTTACCTGGTTTTCCCAATGCCAACATTGTGTTCTTCGGGTCTTACATCCAGTTGAACGTGTATTTCTAGTGTAGGAAGCAAGAACCCTTCTAAAAGGTTTGTGGCCAGTTGTTTTCAATTCTCAGTGATACACTCATGCTCCAGTGATGGCATCTCTTTCACTGTGAATTCAAAGGCTGATACATGATAATCTCTCCCGGAAACCGTATGCTAACCCTAACCCTAGCCCCAGAAACTGAACCTAACTCCTTAAACTGAGTATGCCCTGTATTCCTCACATTGGTGGGATCAAAACTCCTCGGTTGGCTGGGGACCAAATAATGATCACCTGGGCACGTGGGCCAGCTCACCTGGCCCCTGACCACTTGATGACGACAGCACTTCCTGTTTCAAAGCTTCTCAGCATTCCTTGACAAAAGACAAGTCTTTGGCACTGAGGTACACAGGTAACCTATATCAACCTGGGTTCTCTGATGTTTCAACACGATTCTCCTGTCATTAAACAGTGTGTTGCAGAAAGCAAGGCTCTTTGTTGATGTAATCCTCGTGTTTTATGCTCGTTCTTAGACATTAACCTAACTTCAGTTTGTGACTTTCCAGAGTTGTATTAAGCACCTCCAAGTGTCTGTAGCTGTTTTAATGTGAATTCCAAGGTGAATCGACGAGTTTTACATTACTACTAGCACCTGAAAGAACATTATTACACTGTAATGACTATAGTGCCTTTCAGGCTCTTTGAAGGCACATTCTCAGTATTTTAACATGCTGGTGAGATGGGGACGTTCCCAAACGAATGTCACCTTCAGGGGAACACTCTCTCACATCCATTTGCCTTCTCTGTTATTTGGGGATCTGTCAGGCTTTCCATTTTCATACAGGTTTCATAAGGGCCTTTGAGGACTTTACTACTATTTGAACACACTCTTGGCTATTATTTAACTCTCTTACTTCTTGAAGTACTGAGATACTGTTTTACAGGTCTATGAAGAGGAGTTGTGAAAGTTTTCACCAGCTTTCCCCATCTCACAAACACCAAGTCAATTTGACAGTTAAAACCAATGGGAAACAGTACCACATGAAATTCTCAGCCTTTTACCTGGTTTTCCCAATGCCAACATTGTGTTCTTCGGGTCTTACATCCAGTTGAACGTGTATTTCTAGTGTAGGAAGCAAGAAACCTTCTAAAATGTTTGTGGCCAGTAGTTTCAATTCTCAGTGATACACTTATGCTCCAGTGATGGCATCTCTTTCACTGTGAATTCAAAGGCTGATACATGATAATCTCTCCCGGAAACCATTTGCTAACCCTAACCCTAGCCCCAGAAACTGGCCCTAACTCCTTAAACTGAGTATGCCCTGTATTCCTCACATTGGTGGCATCAAAACTCCCGGTTGGCTCAGGACCAAATAATGATCACCTGGGCACGTGGGCCAGCTCACCTGGCCCCTGACCACTTGATGACGTCAGCACTTCCTGTTTCAAAGCTTCTCAGCATTCTTTGACAAAAGACAAGTCTTTGGCACTGAGGTACACAGGTAACCTATATCAACCTGGGTTCTCTGATGTTTCAACACGATTCTCCTGTCATTAAACAGTGTGTTGCAGATTGCAAGGCTCTTTGTTGATGTAATCCTCCTGTTTTATGCTCGTTCTTAGACATTATGCTAACTTCAGTTTGTGACTTTCCAGAGTTGTATTAAGCACCTCCAAGTATCTGTAGCTGTTTTAATGTGAATTCCAAGGTGAAACGACGTGTTTTACATTACTACTAGCACCTGAATGAACATTATTACACTGTAATGACTATAGTGCCTTTCCAGGCTCTTTGAAGGCACATTCTCAGTATTTTAACATGCTGGTGAGATGGGGACGTTCCCAAACGAATGTCACCTTCAGGGGAACACTCTCTCACATCCATTTACCTTCTCTGTTATTTGGAGATCTGGCAGGCTTTCCATTTTCATACAGGTATCATAAGGGCCTTTGAGGACTTTACTACTATTTGAACACACTCTTGGCTATTATTTACCTCTCATACTTCTTGAAGTACTCAGATACTGTTTTACAGGTCTATGAAGAGGAGTTGTGAAAGTTTTCACCAGCTTTCCCCGTCTCACAAACACCAAGTCAATTTGACAGTTAAAATCAAAGGGAAACAGTACCACATGAAATTCTCAGCCTTTTACCTCGTTTTCCCAATGCCAACATTGTGTTCTTCGGGTCCTACATCCAGTTGAACGTGTATTTCTGGTGTAGGAAGCAAGAACCCTTCTAAAATGTTTGTGGCCAGTAGTTTTCAATTCTCAGTGATACACTCATGCTCCAGTGATGGCATCTCTTTCACTGTGAATTCAAAGGCTGATACATGATAATCTCTCCCGGAAACCATATGCTAACCCTAACCCTAGCCCCAGAAACTGGCCCTAACTCCTTAAACTGAGTATGCCCTGTATTCCTCACATTGGTGGCATCAAAACTCCCCAGTTGGCTCAGGACCAAATAATGATCACCTGGGCACGTGGGCCAGCTCACCTGGCCCCTGACCACTTGATGACGTCAGCACTTCCTGTTTCAGTGCTTCTCAGCATTCTTTGACAAAAGACAAGTCTTTGGCACTGATGTACACAGGTAACCTACATCAACCTGGGTTCTCTGATGTTTCAACACGATTCTCCTGTCATTAAACAGTGTGTTGCAGATTGCAAGGCTCTTTGTTGATGTAATCCTCCTGTTTTATGCTCGTTCTTAGACATTATGCTAACTTCAGTTTGTGACTTTCCAGAGTTGTATTAAGCACCTCCACGTATCTGTAGCTATTTTAATGTGAATTCCAAGGTGAAACGACGAGTTTTACATTACTACTAGCACCTGAAAGAACATTATTACACTGTAATGACTATAGTGCCTTTCCAGGCTCTTTGAAGGCACATTCTCAGTATTTTTACATGCTGGTGAGATGGGGACTTTCCCAAACGAATGTCACCTTCAGGGGAACACTCTCTCACTTCCATTTACCTTCTCTGTTATTTGGAGATCTGGCAGGCTTTCCATTTTCATACAGGTATCATAAGGGCCTTTTGAGAACTTTGCTACGATTTGAACACACTCTTGGCTATTATTTACCTCTCTTACTTCTTGAAGTACTGAGATACTGTTTTACAGGTCTATGAAGAGGAGTTGTGAAAGTTTTCACCAGCTTTCCCCGTCTCACAAACACCAAGTCAATTTGACAGTTAAAATCAAAGGGTAACAGTACCACATGAAATTCTCAGCCTTTTACCTGGTTTTCCCAATGCCAACATTGTGTTCTTCGGGTCTTACATCCAGTTGAACGTGTATTTCTAGTGTAGGAAGCAAGAACCCTTCTAAAATGTTTGTGGCCAGTAGTTTCAATTCTCAGTGATACACTCATGCTCCAGTGATGGCATCTCTTTCACTGTTAATTCAAAGGCTGATACATGATAATCTCTCCCGGAAACCATATGCTAACCCTAACCCTAGCCCCAGAAACTGGCCCTAACTCCTTAAACTGAGTATGCCCTGTATTCCTCACATTGGTGGCATCAAAACTCCCCGGTTGGCTCAGGACCAAATAATGATCCCCTGGGCACGTGGTCCAGCTCACCTGGCCCCTGACCACTTGATGACGTCAGCACTTCCTGTTTCAAAGCTTCTCAGCATTCTTTGACAAAAGACAAGTCTTTGGCACTGAGGTACACAGGTAACCTATATTATCCTGGGTTCTCTGATGATTCAACAAGATTCTCTTGTCATTAAACAGTGTGTTGCAGATAGCGAGGCTCTTTGTGGATGTAATCCTCGTGTTTTATGCTCGTTCTTAGACATTAAGCTAACTTCAGTTTGTGACTTTCCAGAGTTGTATTAAGCACCTCAAAGTGTCTGTAGCTGTTTTAATGTGAATTCCAAGGTGAAACGACGTGTTTTACATTACTACTAGCACCTGAAAGAACATTATTACACTGTAATGACTATAGTGCCTTTCCAGGCTCTTTGAAGGCACATTCTCAGTATTTTAACATGCTAGTGATATGGGGACGTTCCCAAACGAATGTCACCTTCAGGGGAACACTCTCTCACATCCATTTGCCTTCTCTGTTATTTGGAGATCTGGCAGGCTTTCCATTTTCATACAGGTATCATAAGGGCCTTTTGAGGACTTTACTACTATTTGAACACACTCTTGGCTATTATTTACCTCTCTCCCTTCTTGAAGTACTCAGATACTGTTTTACAGGTCTATGAAGAGGAGTTGTGAAAGTTTTCACCAGCTTTCCCCGTCTCACAAACACCAAGTCAATTTGACAGTTAAAATCAAAGGGAAACAGTACCACATGAAATTCTCAGACTTTTACGGGGTTTCCCAATGCCAACATTGTGTTCTTCGGGTCTTACATCCAGTTGAACGTGTATTTCTAGTGTAGGAAGCAAGAACCCTTCTAAAATGTTTGTGGCCAGTAGTTTCAATTCTCAGTGATACACTCATGCTCCAGTGATGGCATCTCTTTCACTGTGAATTCAAAGGCTGATACATGATAATCTCTCCCCGAAACCATATGCTAACCCTAACCCTAGCCCCAGAAACTGGCCCTAACTCCTTAAACTGAGTATGGCCTGTATTCCTCACATTGGTGGCATCAAAACTCCTCGGTTGGCTGGGGACCAAATAATGATCACCTGGGCACGTGGGCCAGCTCACCTGGCCCCTGACTACTTGATGACGTCAACACTTCCTGTTTCAAAGCTTCTCAGAATTCTTTGACAAAAGACAAGTCTTTGGCACTGAGGTACACAGGTAACCTATATCAACCTGGGTTCTCTGATGTTTCAACACGATTCTCCTGTCATTAAACACTGTGTTGCAGATAGCAAGGCTCTTTGTGGATGTAATCCTCGTGTTTTATGCTCGTTCTTAGACATTAAGCTAACTTCAGTTTGTGACTTTCCAGAGTTGTATTAAGCACCTCCAAGTATCTGTAGCTGTTTTAATGTGAATTCCAAGGTGAAAGGACGTGTTTTACATTACTAATAGCACCTGAATGAACATTATTACACTGTAATGACTATAGTGCCTTTCCAGGCTCTTTGAAGGCACATTCTCAGTATTTTAACATGCTGGTGAGATGGGGACGTTCCCAAACGAATGTCACCTTCAGGGGAACACTCTCTCACTTCCATTTGCCTTCTCTGTTATTTGGAGATCTGGCCGGCTTTCCATTTTCATACAGGTATCATAAGGGCCTTTTGAGGACTTTGCTACGATTTGAACACACTCTTGGCTATTATTTACCTCTCTTACTTCTTGAAGTACTCAGATACTGTTTTACAGGTCTATGAAGAGGAGTTGTGAAAGTTTTCACCAGCTTTCCCCGTCTCACAAACACCAAGTCAATTTGACAGTTAAAATCAAAGGGTAACAGTACCACATGAAATTCTCAGCCTTTTACCTGGTTTTCCCAATGCCAACATTGTGTTCTTCGGGTCTTACATCCAGTTGATCGTGTATTTCTAGTGTAGGAAGCAAGAACCCTTCTAAAATGTTTGTGGCCAGTAGTTTCAATTCTCAGTGATACACTCATGCTCCAGTGATGGCATATCTTTCACTGTGAATTCAAAGGCTGATACAAGATAATCTCTCCCGGAATCCATATGCTAACCCTAACCGTAGCCCCAGAAACTGGCCCTAACTCCTTAAACTGAGTATGCCCTGTATTCCTCACATTGGTGGAATCAAAACTCCCCGGTTGCCTCAGGACCAAACAATGATCACCTGGGCACGTGTGCCAGCTCCCAGGACCCTGAACACTTGATGACGTCAGCACTTCCTGTTTCAAAGCTTCTCAGCATTCTTTGACAAAAGACAAGTCTTTGGCACTGAGGTACACAGGTAACCTATATCATCCTGGGTTCTCTGATGTTTCAACACGATTCTCCTGTCATTAAACAGTGTGTTGCAGATAGCAAGGCTCTTTGTGCATGTAATCCTCGTGTTTTATGCTCGTTCTTAGACATTAAGCTAACTTCAGTTTGTGACTTTCCAGAGTTGTATTAAGCACCTCCAAGTGTCTGTAGCTGTTTTAATGTGAATTCCAAGGTGAAACGATGAGTTTTACATTACTACTAGCACCTGAAAGAACATTATTACACTGTATTGACTATAGTGCCTCTCAGGCTCTTTGAAGGCACATTCTCAGTATTTTAACATGCTGGTGAGATTGGGACATTCCAAAACGAATGTCACCTTCAGGGGAACACTCTCTCACATCCATTTGCCCACTCTGTTATTTGGGGATTTGTCAGGCTTTCCATTTTCATACAGGTATCATAAGGGCCTTTGAGGACTTTACTACTATTTGAACACACTCTTGGCTATTATTTACCTCTCATACTTCTTGAAGTACTCAGATACTGTTTTACAGGTCTATGAAGAGGAGTTGTGAAAGTTTTCACCAGCTTTCCCCGTCTCACAAACACCAAGTCAATTTGACAGTTAAAATCAAAGGGAAACAGTACCACATGAAATTCTCAGCCTTTTACCTGGTTTTCCCAATGCCAACATTGTGTTCTTCGGGTCCTACATCCAGTTGAACGTGTATTTCTGGTGTAGGAAGCAAGAACCCTTCTAAAATGTTTGTGGCCAGTAGTTTTCAATTCTCAGTGATACACTCATGCTCCAGTGATGGCATCTCTTTCACTGTGAATTCAAAGGCTGATACATGATAATCTCTCCCGGAAACCATATGCTAACCCTAACCCTAGCCCCAGAAACTGGCCCTAACTCCTTAAACCTAGTATGCGCTGTATTCCTCAGATTGGTGGCATCAAAACTCCCCGGTTGGCTCAGGACCAAATAATGATCACCTGGGCACGTGGGCCAGCTCACTTGGCCCCTGACCACTTGATGACATCAGCACTTCCTGTTTCAGTGCTTCTCAGCATTCTTTGACAAAAGACAAGTCTTTGGCACTGAGGTACACAGGTAACCTATATCAACCTGGGTTCTCTGATGTTTCAACACGATTCTCCTGTCATTAAACAGTGTGTTGCAGATTGCAAGGCTCTTTGTTGATGTAATCCTCCTGTTTTATGCTCGTTCTTAGACATTAAGCTAACTTCAGTTTGTGACTTTCCAGAGTTGTATTAAGCACCTCCAAGTATCTGTAGCTATTTTAATGTGAATTCCAAGGTGAAACGACGAGTTTTACATTACTACTAGCACCTGAAAGAACATTATTACACTGTAATGACTATAGTGCCTTTCCAGGCTCTTTGAAGGCACATTCTCAGTATTTTAACATGCTGGTGAGATGGGGAGGTTCCCAAATGAATGTCTCCTTCAGGGGAACACTCTCTCACATCCATTTGCCTTTTCTGTTATTTGGAGATCTGGCAGGCTTTCCATTTTCATACAGGTATAATAAGGGACATTTGAGGACTTTACTATTATTTGAACACACTCTTGGCTACTATTTACCTCCCTTACTTCTTGAAGTACTCAGATACTGTTTTCAGGTCTATGAAGAGGAGTTGTGAAAGTTTTCACCAGCTTTCCCTGTCTCACAAACACCAAGTCAATTTGACAGTTAAAATCAATGGGAAATAGTACCACATGAAATTCTCAGCCTTTTACGGGGTTTCCCAATGCCAACATTGTGTTCTTCGGGTCTTACATCCAGTTGAACGTGTATTTCTAGTGTAGGAAGCAAGAACCCTTCTAAAATGTTTGTGGCCAGTAGTTTCAATTCTCAGTGATACACTCATGCTCCAGTGATGGCATTTCTTTCACTGTGAATTCAAAGGCTGACACATGATAATCTCTCCCGGAAACCATATGCTAACCCTAGCCTAGCCCCAGAAACTGGCCCTAACTCCTTAAACTGAGTATGCCCTGTATTCCTCACATTGGTGGCATCAAAACTCCCCGGTTGGCTCAGGACCAAATAATGATCACCTGGGCACGTGGGCCAGCTCACCTGGCCCCTGACCACTTGATGACGTCAGCACTTCCTATTTCAAAGCTTCTCAGCATTCTTTGACAAAAGACAAGTCTTTGGCACTGAGGTACACAGGTAACCTATATCAACCTGGGTTCTCTGATGTTTCAGCACCATTCTCCTGTCATTAAACAATGTGTTGCAGATAGCAAGGCTCTTTGTGGATGTAATCCTCCTGTTTTATGCTCGTTCTTAGACATTAAGCTAACTTCAGTTTGTGACTTTCCAGAGTTGTATTAAGCACCTCCAAGTGTCTGTAGCTGTTTTAATGTGAATTCCAAGGTGAAACGACGAGTTTTACATTACTACTAGCACCTGAAAGAACATTATTACACTGTAATGACTATAGTGCCTTTCAGGCTCTTTGAAGGCACATTCTCAGTATTTTAACATGCTGGTGAGATGGGGACGTTCCCAAACGAATGTCACCTTCAGGGGAACACTCTCTCACATCCATTTGCCTTCTCTGTTATTTGGAGATCTGCCAGGCTTTCCATTTTCATACAGGTATCATAAGGGCCTTTTGAGGACTTTACTACTATTTGAACACACTCTTGGCTATTATTTACCTCTCTTACTTCTTGAAGTACTCAGATACTGTTTTACAGGTCTATGAAGAGGAGTTGTGAAAGTTTTCACCAGCTTTCCCCGTCTCACAAACACCAAGTCAATTTGACAGTTAAAATCAAAGGGAAACAGTACCACATGAAATTCTCAGCCTTTTACGGGGTTTCCCAATGCCAACATTGTGTTCTTCGCGTCTTACATCCAGTTGAACGTGTATTTCTAGTGTAGGAAGCAAGAACCCTTCTAAAATGTTTGTGGCCAGTAGTTTCAATTCTCAGTGATACACTCATGCTCCAGTGATGGCATCTCTTTCACTGTGAATTCAAAGGCTGATACATGATAATCTCTCCCGGAAACCATATGCTAACCCTAACCCTAGCCCCAGAAACTGGCCCTAACTCCTTAAACTGAGTATGCCCTGTATTCCTCACATTGGTGGCATCAAAACTCCCCGGTTGGCTCAGGACCAAATAATGATCACCTGGGCACGTGGGCCAGCTCACCTGGCCCCTGACCACTTGATGACGACAGCACTTCCTATTTCAAAGCTTCTCAGCATTCTTTGACAAAAGACAAGTCTTTGGCACTGAGGTACACAGGTAACCTATATCAACCTGGGTTCTCTGATGTTTCAACACGATTCTCCTGTCATTAAACAGTGTGTTGCAGATAGCAAGGCTCTTTGTGGATGTAATCCTCCTGTTTTATGCTCGTTCTTAGACATTAAGCTAACTTCAGTTTGTGACTTTCCAGAGTTGTATTAAGCACCTCCAAGTGTCTGTAGCTGTTTTAATGTGAATTCCAAGGTGAAACGACGAGTTTTACATTACTACTAGCACCTGAAAGAACATTATTACACTGTAATGACTATAGTGCCTTTCAGGCTCTTTGAAGGCACATTCTCAGTATTTTAACATGCTGGTGAGATGGGGACGTTCCCAAACGAATGTCACCTTCAGGGGAACACTCTCTCACATCCATTTGCCTTCTCTGTTATTTGGAGATCTGGCAGGCTTTCCATTTTCATACAGGTATCATAAGGGCCTTTTGAGGACTTTACTACTATTTGAACACACTCTTGGCTATTATTTACCTCTCTCACTTCTTGAAGTACTCAGATACTGTTTTACAGGTCTATGAAGAGGAGTTGTGAAAGGTTTCACCAGCTTTCCCCGTCTCACAAACACCAAGTCAATTTGACAGTTAAAATCAAAGGGAAACAATACCACATGAAACTCTCAGCCTTTTACGGGGTTTCCCAATGCCAACATTGTGTTCTTCGGGTCTTACATCCAGTTGAACGTGTATTTCTAGTGTAGGAACAAGAACCCTTCTAAAATGTTTGTGGCCAGTAGTTTCAATTCTCAGTGATACACTCATGCTCCAGTGATGGCATCTCTTTCACTGTGAATTCAAAGGCTGATACATGATAATCTCTCCCGGAAACCAAATGCTAACCCTAACCCTAGCCCCAGAAACTAGCCCTAACTCCTTAAACTGAGTATGGCCTGTATTCCTCACATTGCTGGCATCAAAAATCCTCGGTTGGCTGGGGACCAAATAATGGTCACCTGGGCACGTGGGCCAGCTCACCTGGCCCCTGACCACTTGATGACGTCAGCACTTCCTGTTTCAAAGCTTCTCAGCATTCTTTGACAAAAGACAAGTCTTTGGCACTGAGGTACACAGGTAACCTATATCATCCTGGGTTCTCTGATGTTTCAACACGATTCTCCTGTCATTAAACAGTGTGTTGCAGATAGCGAGGCTCTTTGTGGATGTAATCCTCCTGTTTTATGCTCGTTCTTAGACATTAAGCTAACTTCAGTTTGTGACTTTCCAGAGTTGTATTAAGCACCTCCAAGTATCTGTAGCTGTTTTAATGTGAATTCCAAGGTGAAACGACGTGTTTTATATTACTACTAGCACCTGAAAGAACATTATTACACTGTAATGACTATAGTGCCTTTCCAGGCTCTTTGAAGGCACATTCTCAGTATTTTAACATGCTGGTGAGATGGGGACGTTCCCAAACGAATGTCACCTTCAGGGGAACACTCTCTCACATCCATTTACCTTCTCTGTTATTTGGAGATCTGGCAGGCTTTCCATTTTCATACAGGTATCATAAGGGCCTTTTGAGGACTTTAATAGTATTTGAACACACTCTTGGCTATAGTTTACCTCTCATACTTCTTGAAGTACTCAGATACTGTTTTACAGGTCTACGAAGAGGAGTTGTGAAACTTTTCACCAGCTTTCCCTGCCTCACAAACACCAAGTCAATTTGACTGTTAAAATCAAAGGGAAACAGTACCACATGAAATTCTCAGCCTTTTACCTGGTTTTCCCAATGCCAACATTGTGTTCTTCAGGTTTTACATCCAGTTGAAGGTGTATTTCTAGTGTAGGAAGCAAGAACCCTTCTAAAATGTTTGTGGCCTGTAGTTTTGAATTCTCAGTGATACACTCATGCTCCAGTGATGGCATCTCTTTCACTGTGAATTCAAAGGCTGATACATGATCATCTATCCGGGAACCCATATGCTAACCCTAACCCTAGCCCCAGAAACTGGCCCTAACTCCTTAAACTGAGTATGCCCTGTATTCCTCACATTGGTGCCATCAAAACTCCCAGGTTGGCTGGGGACCAAATAATGATCACCTGGGCACGTGGGCCAGCTCACCTGGCCCCTGACCACTTGATGACGTCAGCACTTCCTGTTTCATAGCTTCTCAGCATTCTTTGACAAAAGACAAGTCTTTGGCACTGAGGTACACAGGTAACATATATCAACCTGGGTTCTCTGATGTTTTAACACGATTCTCTTGTCATTAAACAGTGTGTTGCAGATAGAAAGGCTCTTTGTTGATGTAATCCTCGTGTTTTATGCTCGTTCTTAGACATTAAGCTAACTTCAGTTTGTGACTTTCCAGAGTTGTATTAAGCACCTCCAAGTGTCTGTAGCTGTTTTAATGTGAATTCCAAGGTGAAACGACGTGTTTTACATTACTACTAGCACCTGAAAGAACATTATTACACTGTAATGACTATAGTGCCTTTCCAGGCTCTTTGAAGGCAAATTCTCACTATTTTAACATGCTGGTGAGATGGGGACGTTCCCAAACAAATGTCACCTTCAGGCGAACACTCTCTCACATCCATTTGCCTGCTCTGTTATTTGGAGTTCTGGCAGGCTTTTCTTTTTCATACAGGTATTATAAGGGCCTTTTGAGGACTTTACTAGTATTTGAACACACTCTTGGCTATAGTTTACCTCTCATACTTCTTGAAGTACTCAGATACTGTTTTACAGGTCTACGAAGAGGAGTTGTGAAACTTTTCACCAGCTTTCCCTGCCTCACAAACACCAAGTCAATTTGACTGTTAAAATCAAAGGGAAACAGTACCACATGAAATTCTCAGCCTTTTACCTGGTTTTCCCAATGCCAACATTGTGTTCTTCAGGTTTTACATCCAGTTGAAGGCGTATTTCTAGTGTAGGAAGCAAGAACCCTTCTAAAATGTTTGTGGCCTGTAGTTTTGAATTCTCAGTGATACACTCATGCTCCAGTGATGGCATCTCTTTCACTGTGAATTCAAAGGCTGATACATGATCATCTATCCCGGAATCCATTTGCTAACCCTAACCCTAGCCCCAGAAACTGGCCCTAACTCCTTAAACTGAGTATGCCCTGTATTTCTCACATTGGTGACATCAAAACTCCCAGGTTGGCTGGGGACCAAATAATGATCACCTGGGCACGTGGGCCAGCTCACCTCGCCCCTGACCACTTGATGACGTCAGCACTTGCTGTTTCAAAGCTTCTCAGCATTCTTTGAAAAAAGACAAGTCTTTGGCACTGAGGTACACAGGTAACATATATCAACCTGGGTTCTCTGATGTTTTAACACGATTCTCTTGTCATTAAACAGTGTGTTGCAGATAGCAAGGCTCTTTGTTGATGTAATCCTCCTGTTTTATGCTCGTTCTTAGACATTAAGCTAACTTCAGTTTGTGACTTTCCAGAGTTGTATTAAGCACCTCCAAGTGTCTGTAGCTGTTTTAATGTGAATTCCAAGGTGAAACGACGTGTTTGACATTACTACTAGCACCTGAAAGAACATTATTACACTGTAATGACTATAGTGCCTTTCCAGGCTCTTTGAAGGCACATTCTCAGTATTTTAACATGCTGGTGAGATGGGGACGTTCCCAAACAAATGTCACCTTCAGGGGAACACTCTCTCACATCCATTTGCCTTCTCTGTTATTTGGAGATCTGGCAGTCTTTCCATTTTCATACAGGTATCATAAGGGCCTTTTGAGGACTTTACTACTATTTGAACACACTCTTGGCTATTATTTACCTCTCTTACTTCTTGAAGTACTCAGATACTGTTTTACAGGTCTATGAAGAGGAGTTGTGAAAGTTTTCACCAGCTTTCCCCGTGTCGCAAACACCAAGTCAATTTGACAGTTAAAATAAAGGGGAACAGTACCACATGAAATTCTCAGCCGTTTACCTGGTTTTCCCAATGCCAACATTGTGTTCTTCGGGTCTTACATCCAGTTGAACATGTTTTTCTAGTGTAGGAAGCAAAAACCCTTCTAAAATGTTTGTGGCCTGTAGTTTTCAATTCTCAGTGATACACTCATGCTCCAGTGATGGCATCTCTTTCACTGTGAATTCAAAGGCTGATACATGATAATCTCTCCCGGAAACCATATGCTAACCCTAACCCTAGCCCCAGAAACTGGCCCTAACTCCTTAAACTGAGTATGCCCTGTATTCCTCACATTGGTGGCATCAAAACTCCCCGGTATGCTCAGGCCCAAATAATGATCACCTGGGCACGTGGGCCTGCGCACCTGGCCCTGATCACTTGATGACTTCACCACTTCCTGTTTCAAAGCTTCTCAGCCTTCTTTGACAAAAGACAAGTCATTGGCCCTGAGGTAGACAAGTAACCTATATCAACGTAGGTTCACTGATGTTTCAAAACAGTGTGTTGCAGATAGCAAGGTTCTTTGTTGATGTAATACTCGAGTTTTATGCTTGTTCTTAGACATTAAGCTAACTTCAGTTTGTGACTTTTCAGAGTTCTATTAAGCACCTCCAAGTGTCTGTAGCTACTTTAATGTGAATTCCAATGTGAATCAACTTGTTTTACATTACTACCAGCACCTGAAAGAAATATTATTACCCTGTTATGACTATCGTGCCTTTGCAGGCTCTTTGAAGGCACATTCTCCGTATTTTAACATGCTGGTGAAATGGGGACACTCCCATACGAATGTCACCTTCAGGGGAACACTCTCTCACATCCATTTGCCTGCTCTGTTATTTGGAGCTCTGGCAGGCTTTTCGTTTTCATACAGGTATCATAAGGGCCTTTTGAGGACTTTACTAGTATTTGAACACACTCTTGGCTATAGTTTACCTCTCATACTTCTTGAAGTACTCAGATAATGTTTAACAGGTCTACGAAGAGGAGTTGTGAAACTTTTCACCAGCTTTCTCTGCCTCACAAACACCAAGTCAATTTGACTGTTAAAATCAAAGGGAAACAGTACCACATGAAATTCTCAGCCTTTTACCTGGTTTTCCCAATGCCAACATTGTGTTCTTCAGGTTTTACATCCAGTTGAAGGTGTATTTCTAGTGTAGGAAGCAAGAACCCTTCTAAAATGTTTGTGGCCTGTAGTTTTGAATTCTCAGTGATACACTCATGCTCCAGTGATGGCATCTCTTTCACTGTGATTTCAAAGGCTGATACGTGATCATCTATCCCGGAACCCATATGCTAACACTAACCCTAGCCCCTGAAGCTGGCCTTACCCCTCAAACTGAGTATGTCCTCTAGACCTCACATTGGAGGCATCAGTACTCCCAGGTTGGCTCAGGCCCAAATAATGATCACCTGGGCACATGGGCCTGCTCACCTGGTCCTGGCTACTTGATGATGTCAGCACTTCCTACTTCAAAGCTTCTCAGCCTTCTTTGACAAAAGACAAGTCATTAGCACTGAGGTAGACAGGTAACCTATCTCATGCTGTGAGATGGGGACGTTCCCAAACGAATGTCACTTTCCTTGGAACACTCTCTCAAATACATTTTCCTGCTCTGTTATTTGGAGATCTGGCAGGTTTTCCATTTTCACACAGGTATCATATGGACCTTTTTGAGGAATTTCTCACTATTTGAACACCAGCTTGGCTATTGTTTACCTCTCATCCTTCTGGAAGTACTCAGATAATGTTGTACATTTCTATGAAGAGAAGTTGTGAAATTTTTCACCAGGTTTCCCGGCCCAATAAACACCAAGCCAATTTGACAGTTAAAATCAAAGGGAAACAGTACCACATCAAATCCTCTGCCTTTTACCTGGTTTTCTCAATGCCAACATTGTATTATTTGGGTCTTACATCTAGTTGAACATGTATTCCTTGTGTTGTAAGCACCCTTCTAAATTGTTTGTGGCCTGTAGTTTTCAATTCGCAGTGTTACACTCATGCTCTAATGATGGCATCTCTTTCACCATGAAGTCAAATTCTGATACATGATCAGTTCTCCCGGAAACCATATGCTAACCCTAAACTGAGCCCGTATCGCTCAAGCTCAGTATGCCCTCTAGACCTCACATTGATGGCATCAGAACTCCCAGGTAGGCTCAGGCCCAAATAGTGATCAGCTCTGTACGCCTGCCCCTGACCATTTGATGATGTCAGCACTCCCAGTTGGACTGAGCCAACCTGGGAGTTCTGATACCATCAATGTGAGGTCTAGAGGGCATACTCAGTTTGAGGAATAGAGCCAGCTTCAGGGGCTATGGTTAGGATTAGCACATTGGTTCCGGGAGAGGTTATCATGTATCAGCCTAACCCTAACCCTAACCCTAACCCTAACCCTAACCTGCAGGGCTGGTGGGTTTGAAGTCAGGGACACGTGCCCTGGAATCCAGAAAATGCTTTCCCGCATTATCCCTTGGCTGTCCTTAGGAATCTTGTAGGCTCTTGCTTGGCAAAAGTCCAAAGCCCTGAGTGGTCTGCAGGTCAGCCTGCTTAAAGGGAAGCATAAAGGCCATAGACCCCTGAACCCTTGAGGTCACTCGCTCAGTCACAGAACAGTACGGAATGTAGAACTCTGGTCACCAGGCAACTTTGCATCCGGGAGACAGGCCCCTGTCCCCTCACCCGGCTGGCCAAATGCCTGGTGAGAGAGCTGGTCTGCAGGTGGTCTCAGGGGGTGGGGTGTCTTTGGAAGAGCTTCCCACAACAGCTGTCTCGCTCACCACACACAGTGGCACTGTTCTCGCCTCCGACACCTGCTGTCAATCAGCAGGGTGCAGCCTCAGGTATGGCATGAACTCCCAGGTTGGCTCAGGCCCACATAATTATCACGAGAGCACGTGGGCCTGCTCACCTGGCCCTGACCACTTGATGACGTCAGCACTTCCTGTTTCAAAACTTCTCAGCCTTCTTTGAAAAAAGACAAGTCACTGGCACTGAGCTAGACCGGTAACCAATAGCAACCTAGTTTCTCTGATGTTCCAACACCATTCTCCTGTCATTAAACAATGTGTTGCTGTCAGAAAGGCTCTTTGTTGATGTAATCCTCGTGTTTTATACTCATTCTTAGACATTAAGCTTACTTCAGTTTGTGAGTTTCCAGAGTTCTGTAAGCACATCCAAGGGCCTGTAGCTGCTTTCATATGAATTCCAGGGTGAAATGACGTATTTTTTTTTTACATTACTACCCGCACAGGAAAGAATTATTATCACATACATTGTCCTGCTCTGTTATTTGGAGATCTGGCAGGTTTTCCATTTTCATACATGTATCGTAAGGTCCTTTTGAGGACTTTACTACTATTTGAACACAAGCTTGGCTATTGTTCACCTCTCTTAGTTCTTTTTTTTTTAAATATATTTTATTGATATTTTACAGAGGAAGGGAGAGAGATAGAGAGACAGGAACGTCGATGAGAGAGAAACATCCACCAGCTGCCTCCTGCACATCCCCTACTTGGTATGTGCCCGAAAGCAAGGTACATGCCATTGACCAGAATTGAACCCGGCACCTTTCAGTCCGCAGACCGACGCTCTACCACTGAGCCAAATCGGTTTTGGCAACTTCTTGAAGTACTCAGATACTGTCGTACAGTCCTATTAAGAGGAGTTGTGAAATTTTTCACCAGCTTTCCCCACCCCACAAACACCAAGCCAATTTGACAATTAAAATCACAGGGAAACTGTACCACATCAAATTATCAGCCTTGTAACTAGTTTTCCCAATGCCAACATTGTGTTATTCGGGTCTTACATCTAGTTGAACATGCACTTCTAGTGGAGGAAGTACCATTCTAAAATGTTTGTACCCTGTAGTTTTCAATTCCCCATGTTACACTCTTGCTCCAGTGAGGGCATCTCTTTCACCGTGAATTCAAAGGCTGATATATGATAAACTCTCCCAGAACCCATATGCTAACCCTAACCCTAGCCCCTGAAGCTGGCCCTATCCCTCAAAGTGAGTATGCCCTCTAGACCTCACATTGAAGGCATCAAAACTCCCAGGCGGGCTCAGGCCCAGATATTTATAACCCGGGCACCTGGGCCTGCTCACCTGGCCCTGACCCCTTGATGACGTGGGCACTTCCTTTTTCCAAGCTTCTCAGCCTTCTTTGACAAAAGACAAGTCATTGGCACTGACATATACAGGTAACCTATATCAACCAAGGTTCTCTGATATTTCAACACGATTCTCCTGTCATTAAACAGTGCGTTGCAGATACCAAGGTGCTTTGTTGATGTAATCCTCGTGTTTTATGCTGGTTCTTAGACTTTAAGCTAACTTCAGTTTGTCAGTTTCCAGAGTTCTATTAAGCACCTCCAAGTGTCTGTAGCTGCTTAAATATGAAATCCAATGTGAAACAACTTTTTTTTATATTACTACCAGCACCGGAAAAAACTATTATTAACCTGTAATGAGTATCCTGCCTTTTCAGGCTCTTTGAAGGCACATTCTGAGTATTTTAAGATGCTGGTGAGTTGGGGATGTTCCCAAATGATTGTCACCTTCAGGGGTACACTCTCTCACATCCATTTTCCTGGTCTGTTATTTGGAGATCTGGCATGCTGTCCATTTTCATACAGGTATCATAAGGGCATTTTGAGGACTTTACTAGTATTTGAACACACTCTTGGCTATAGTTTACCTCTCATACTTCTTGAAGTACTCAGATACTGTTTTACAGGTCTACGAAGAGGAGCTGTGAAACTTTTCACCAGCTTTCCCTGCCTCACAAACACCAAGTCAATTTGACAGTTAAAATCAAAGGGAAACAGTACCACATGAAATTCTCAGCCTTTTACCTGGTTTTCCCAATGCCAACATTGTGTTCTTCAGGTTTTACATCCAGTTGAAGGTGTATTTCTAGTGTAGGAAGCAAGAACCCTTCTAAAATGTTTGTGGCCTGTAGTTTTGAATTCTCAGTGATACACTCATGCTCCAGTGATGGCATCTCTTTCACTGTGATTTCAAAGGCTGATACGTGATCATCTATCCCGGAACCCATATGCTAACACTAACCCTAGCCCCTGAAGCTGGCCTTACCCCTCAAACTGAGTATGTCCTCTAGACCTCACATTGGAGGCATCAGTACTCCCAGGTTGGCTCAGGCCCAAATAATGATCACCTGGGCACATGGGCCTGCTCACCTGGTCCTGGCTACTTGATGATGTCAGCACTTCCTACTTCAAAGCTTCTCAGCCTTCTTTGACAAAAGACAAGTCATTAGCACTGAGGTAGACAGGTAACCTATCTCATGCTGTGAGATGGGGACGTTCCCAAACGAATGTCACTTTCCTTGGAACACTCTCTCAAATACATTTTCCTGCTCTGTTATTTGGAGATCTGGCAGGTTTTCCATTTTCACACAGGTATCATATGGACCTTTTTGAGGAATTTCTCACTATTTGAACACCAGCTTGGCTATTGTTTACCTCTCATCCTTCTGGAAGTACTCAGATAATGTTGTACATTTCTATGAAGAGAAGTTGTGAAATTTTTCACCAGGTTTCCCGGCCCAATAAACACCAAGCCAATTTGACAGTTAAAATCAAAGGGAAACAGTACCACATCAAATCCTCTGCCTTTTACCTGGTTTTCTCAATGCCAACATTGTATTATTTGGGTCTTACATCTAGTTGAACATGTATTCCTTGTGTTGTAAGCACCCTTCTAAATTGTTTGTGGCCTGTAGTTTTCAATTCGCAGTGTTACACTCATGCTCTAATGATGGCATCTCTTTCACCATGAAGTCAAATTCTGATACATGATCAGTTCTCCCGGAAACCATATGCTAACCCTAAACTGAGCCCGTATCGCTCAAGCTCAGTATGCCCTCTAGACCTCACATTGATGGCATCAGAACTCCCAGGTAGGCTCAGGCCCAAATAGTGATCAGCTCTGTACGCCTGCCCCTGACCATTTGATGATGTCAGCACTCCCAGTTGGACTGAGCCAACCTGGGAGTTCTGATACCATCAATGTGAGGTCTAGAGGGCATACTCAGTTTGAGGAATAGAGCCAGCTTCAGGGGCTATGGTTAGGATTAGCACATTGGTTCCGGGAGAGGTTATCATGTATCAGCCTAACCCTAACCCTAACCCTAACCCTAACCCTAACCTGCAGGGCTGGTGGGTTTGAAGTCAGGGACACGTGCCCTGGAATCCAGAAAATGCTTTCCCGCATTATCCCTTGGCTGTCCTTAGGAATCTTGTAGGCTCTTGCTTGGCAAAAGTCCAAAGCCCTGAGTGGTCTGCAGGTCAGCCTGCTTAAAGGGAAGCATAAAGGCCATAGACCCCTGAACCCTTGAGGTCACTCGCTCAGTCACAGAACAGTACGGAATGTAGAACTCTGGTCACCAGGCAACTTTGCATCCGGGAGACAGGCCCCTGTCCCCTCACCCGGCTGGCCAAATGCCTGGTGAGAGAGCTGGTCTGCAGGTGGTCTCAGGGGGTGGGGTGTCTTTGGAAGAGCTTCCCACAACAGCTGTCTCGCTCACCACACACAGTGGCACTGTTCTCGCCTCCGACACCTGCTGTCAATCAGCAGGGTGCAGCCTCAGGTATGGCATGAACTCCCAGGTTGGCTCAGGCCCACATAATTATCACGAGAGCACGTGGGCCTGCTCACCTGGCCCTGACCACTTGATGACGTCAGCACTTCCTGTTTCAAAACTTCTCAGCCTTCTTTGAAAAAAGACAAGTCACTGGCACTGAGCTAGACCGGTAACCAATAGCAACCTAGTTTCTCTGATGTTCCAACACCATTCTCCTGTCATTAAACAATGTGTTGCTGTCAGAAAGGCTCTTTGTTGATGTAATCCTCGTGTTTTATACTCATTCTTAGACATTAAGCTTACTTCAGTTTGTGAGTTTCCAGAGTTCTGTAAGCACATCCAAGGGCCTGTAGCTGCTTTCATATGAATTCCAGGGTGAAATGACGTATTTTTTTTTTACATTACTACCCGCACAGGAAAGAATTATTATCACATACATTGTCCTGCTCTGTTATTTGGAGATCTGGCAGGTTTTCCATTTTCATACATGTATCGTAAGGTCCTTTTGAGGACTTTACTACTATTTGAACACAAGCTTGGCTATTGTTCACCTCTCTTAGTTCTTTTTTTTTTAAATATATTTTATTGATATTTTACAGAGGAAGGGAGAGAGATAGAGAGACAGGAACGTCGATGAGAGAGAAACATCCACCAGCTGCCTCCTGCACATCCCCTACTTGGTATGTGCCCGAAAGCAAGGTACATGCCATTGACCAGAATTGAACCCGGCACCTTTCAGTCCGCAGACCGACGCTCTACCACTGAGCCAAATCGGTTTTGGCAACTTCTTGAAGTACTCAGATACTGTCGTACAGTCCTATTAAGAGGAGTTGTGAAATTTTTCACCAGCTTTCCCCACCCCACAAACACCAAGCCAATTTGACAATTAAAATCACAGGGAAACTGTACCACATCAAATTATCAGCCTTGTAACTAGTTTTCCCAATGCCAACATTGTGTTATTCGGGTCTTACATCTAGTTGAACATGCACTTCTAGTGGAGGAAGTACCATTCTAAAATGTTTGTACCCTGTAGTTTTCAATTCCCCATGTTACACTCTTGCTCCAGTGAGGGCATCTCTTTCACCGTGAATTCAAAGGCTGATATATGATAAACTCTCCCAGAACCCATATGCTAACCCTAACCCTAGCCCCTGAAGCTGGCCCTATCCCTCAAAGTGAGTATGCCCTCTAGACCTCACATTGAAGGCATCAAAACTCCCAGGCGGGCTCAGGCCCAGATATTTATAACCCGGGCACCTGGGCCTGCTCACCTGGCCCTGACCCCTTGATGACGTGGGCACTTCCTTTTTCCAAGCTTCTCAGCCTTCTTTGACAAAAGACAAGTCATTGGCACTGACATATACAGGTAACCTATATCAACCAAGGTTCTCTGATATTTCAACACGATTCTCCTGTCATTAAACAGTGCGTTGCAGATACCAAGGTGCTTTGTTGATGTAATCCTCGTGTTTTATGCTGGTTCTTAGACTTTAAGCTAACTTCAGTTTGTCAGTTTCCAGAGTTCTATTAAGCACCTCCAAGTGTCTGTAGCTGCTTAAATATGAAATCCAATGTGAAACAACTTTTTTTTATATTACTACCAGCACCGGAAAAAACTATTATTAACCTGTAATGAGTATCCTGCCTTTTCAGGCTCTTTGAAGGCACATTCTGAGTATTTTAAGATGCTGGTGAGTTGGGGATGTTCCCAAATGATTGTCACCTTCAGGGGTACACTCTCTCACATCCATTTTCCTGGTCTGTTATTTGGAGATCTGGCATGCTGTCCATTTTCATACAGGTATCATAAGGGCATTTTGAGGACTTTACTAGTATTTGAACACACTCTTGGCTATAGTTTACCTCTCATACTTCTTGAAGTACTCAGATACTGTTTTACAGGTCTACGAAGAGGAGCTGTGAAACTTTTCACCAGCTTTCCCTGCCTCACAAACACCAAGTCAATTTGACAGTTAAAATCAAAGGGAAACAGTACCACATGAAATTCTCAGCCTTTTACCTGGTTTTCCCAATGCCAACATTGTGTTCTTCAGGTTTTACATCCAGTTGAAGGTGTATTTCTAGTGTAGGAAGCAAGAACCCTTCTAAAATGTTTGTGGCCTGTAGTTTTGAATTCTCAGTGATACACTCATGCTCCAGTGATGGCATCTCTTTCACTGTGAATTCAAAGGCTGATACATGATAATCTATCCCGGAACCCATATGCTAACACTAACCCTAGCCCCTGAAGCTGGCCTTACCCCTCAAACTGAGTATGTCCTCTAGACCTCACATTGGAGGCATCAGAACTCCCAGGTTGGCTCAGGCCCACATAATTATCACCTGGGCACATGGGCCTGCTCACCTGGCCCTGACCACTTGATGAGGTCAGCACTTCCTGTTTCAAAGCTTCTCAGCCTTCTTTGAAAATAGACAAGTCACTGGCACTGAGGTAGACCGGTAACCTATAGCAACCTAGTTTCTCTAATGTTTCAACACCATCATTAAACAATGTTTTACCCATAGCAAGGCTCTTTGTTGATGTAATCCTCGTGTTTTATGCTCGTTCTTAGACATTAATCTAACTTCAGTTTGTGAGTTTCCAGAGTTCTGTTAAGCACCTCCAAGGGTCTGTAGCTGCTTTCATGTGAATTCCAATGTGAAATGACGTTCTTTTACATTACTACCAGCACGGGAAAGAACTATGATTACTCTGTGATGACTATCGTTCCTTTCCAGGCCCTTTAAAGGCAAATATTCAGTATTTTCACATGCTGATGAGATGGGGAAGTTCCCAAATGAATGTCCCCTTCAGTGGAACAATCTCTCACATACATTTTCCTCTCTGTTATTTGGAGATCTGGCAGGTTTTCCATTTTCATACAGGTATCATAAGGGCCTTTTGAGGACTTTACTACTATTTGAACAGAAGCTTGGCTATTGTTTACCTCTCTTACTTCTTGAAGTACTCAGATACTGTTGTACAGCTCTAGGAAGAGGAATTGTGAAGTGTTTCAACAGCCTTCCTCGTCCCACAAACACCAAACCAATTTGACATTTAAAATCAAAGGGAAACAGTACCATATCAAATTCTCAGCCTTGTACCTGGTTTTCTCAATGCCAACATTGTGTTATTCTTGTCTTACATCTAGTTGAGCATGTATTTCTAGTGAAGGAAGCACCCTTGAAAAATTTTTGTGGCCTGTAGTTTGCAGTTCGCCGTGTTACACTCATGCTCCAGTGAGAGCATCTCTTTCACTGTGAATTCAAAGGGTTACATGATACATGATAACCTCTGCCAGAACCCATATGCTAACCCGAACCCTAGCCCCTAAAGCTGGCCCTATCCCTTAAACTGACTATGTACTCTAGACCTGACATTAATGGCATCAGAACTCTCAGTTCGGCTCAGGCCCAAAGAATTATCACCTGGGCACTTGTGCCTGCGCACCAGGTCCTGACCACTTGATGATGTCAGCACATACTGTTTCAAAGCTTCTCAGCCTTCTTTAACAAAATACAAGTCACTGGCACTGAGGTAGACAGGTAACCTACATCAACCTCAGTTCTCTGATGTTTCAACACTATTATCCTGTCATTACACAATGTGTTGCAGATAGCAAGGCTCTTTGTTGATGTAATCCTCGTGTTTTATGCTCGTTCTTAGACATTAAGCTAACTTCAATTTGTGAGTTTCCAGAGTTCTGTTTAATCACCTCCAAGTATCTGTAGCTCCTGTCATGTGAATTCCAATGTGAAACGACGGTTTTTACATTACTACCAGCACAGGAAGGAACTATTATTGCCCTGTGATGACTATCTTGCCTTTCCAGGCCCTTTGAAGGCAAATTCTAGTATTTTTACATGCTGGTCAGATGGGGACGTTCCCAAACGAATGTCACCTTCCTTGGAACACTCTCTCAAATACATTTTCCTGCTCTGTTATTTGGAGATCTGGCTGTGGGAACCCTTACCACGACCAGCTTGGTTCAGGGCCCACACTCAGGTTCCAGTTTCTGGAGAAGGCCGTACACTAAAAATGAAGAGACTGGAAAAGAGTTAATTTGGGAAAATGCAAGCCATGCGGGGAGTCAAGCCTCTAGTAGGAAGACTCACCCCCATCTGGCCTATTGCCATTCCCTTTTATTGAGATTCTGAGACAAAGACATTGCTTAGGCGGAAAAGTTCCAGCTGCAGAAAATTAATAAGAATTTACATACTATTAACAAACTAAAGTTGCCTCAAGCTCTACTACCTCAACTAGACAATGAGTTAATTGCTCTGACCTTTCAGAGCCATTGAGGTTGGCCATCTCTTTTTGCATATTAATAATAGTGACAATGTTTGGTTTCCTTAGACAGTTTGAACAGCTGGGACCAGTGCACATGTGCCAGGCCCCAGCGGACACCTCTGTGTGCTCCTTCCCTGCGGGGGGAGGGGGGAGCCAGCCCCCGACAACCCTATCCCCTATCCCTAACCCAACCAATCAGGGGTCCTTATCCCCTATTCCCTATCCCTAACCCAACCAATCATCCCCCATCCCTAGCCCAACCAATCCCTTATCCCCTATCCCTAACCCCACCAATCAGGGTGATATGCCCCCGGGTATAAAACCCATGGAAATGGGACTTTCGCGCTCTTTCTCGCCTCGCTGTTGCCGGCGTTGGTGGGACTGAGCTCGGACTGGTCCGAAATAAATCCTGGCTTCCTGCAGTTACATCGGATGTGGCTCCCTGATGGTCTTTGGGGTTCAGGTACTAGGGTACAACAAGTTCTTTTTACATTTTATTACTAGTGACTCAAGCTAGAGTCAATGAGTTAGTAGCTCTGACCATTCAGAGCCATCAAGGTTGGCCAGTTCCCTTTACATTTGATTACCAGTGATAATGTTAGGTTTTTGTTCCCGGCATCTTCCCCCAATTGCTTCCTTTAAAAAATCTTGCATTTACAGACCAGAAATAAACATATAAGAATGAAATGTTTGAGTCCCAATTTCAAAGTCCAAGAGTTCTAATTAAAGTTTCAGTGTCCAAAAGTTCTGAGTCCAAAAGTTCTGAGTCGCAAAGTTCTCAGTCCCAAAGTTCCTTATGTGTATATGTCAGCAATGATATCTGGATGGTGGACAAACAGTGGCCATGCAGGTCCGACCGTCTCTGGTTTGGTCCTGGGCAACCTGCAGCAATGCACAGCTGCTGACTGCTGGCATGGCAAGGCGTCCTCAGCGTCTTCCATGTCTGGACTGTTTCTCCTCCTATCTTCATGGCTGGAACATTCCTGCTAATTCCTCTGTTACAGGAATCCACATGGTCTTGGAGTTGTTTTCTGAAAATATATAAACATCTCTTGACCAAAATTAATAAAGGATAAAGGAATCTTTTCTATAAATTTTACTTGGGATACTTTTTGCCCAAATAATTTTCCTGACTTATTTTGATACTATTTGTGTTTTATATGGCTATCTTACTGTTATCATTACAAATTAAAATTGGTTTTCAAAAGAAAAAAAATTTTTCTCGATGTAATTTACTTACAGGAAATTTTTTCTTACATGGTATTTTTCCACTATCCCCCTTTTTTATTTAATTATTAGGAGGCTTTTAGAAATTTTTTATGATGCTATTTTGATAACTTTTAAATTTTAATTTTTTACACAAAAACTATGACATAGCATGTTAAACCATTTTTACCATGAAATGAACTATCAATAGAAATTTTATTAATACTTTAGGAACAGCCTGTTGTATAATTAAATTTTCTTGAATATTCACTCATTTCATTTAGCCAAATTAAATTAATCTGAAAACTTGACTATTTTAATGTCAAATTTAATACTTTAACAACAATTTCAGTTTACTCTGTAAAAATTAATGGAAAGGATTATATGCATCCTTGAGAGAGCCCTGAGCACTCCTAGATTTAGGCTAGATTTAGATATAGGGCAGTAGCCATTGCCACTTCTCTGTTGCCTGGGTCCCGTCTGAGCTGGGCCAAGTCTCTTGTTTGTAGCTGGATCTCAATCTGAGCTGGGCCAAATCCGTTTGTTGCCTGGGTCCCGATCTGAGCTGGTCATGGAAAGCACGGAAGCAGCCATGGGGCAGGAGACCTCCCTCAGAAGGGGAGAGTATTCAAGCCCCTGCAACATTGGGGGGGTGAGGTTCTGTGCCCCACCTCTGTTGACCCCCAAGTTCTCTCCTGATGGCCCCTATGGCCTTCATGCCCAGTATCTGCCTTGGGATGCTCTCGCCTGCTGGCAGGGCCCCTGCATTGATCTTTGGGAACCCAGGTTGCTTCTCCAGGGAAGGCCCGCTCACACCATTGTGCAAGAAACAGATCCATGGTACCAGCCACCATAAGGCTTTAACCTCGGCATAAATTGAAAACTCAAGCAACAGCTGTGGGCAATTGGATTTTGAGTAGAGGTTCCTCTTTGCAAATAAGGCAAGAAAGGCCAATATAGAATGTTCAAGTACCTTCCCAGTGAGGCTTTCCACAGTGGAAGGGATTAAATCCTTTCATGTCCTTTAAATTGCTGCCAAACATTCAAAAGTTAAATTTAAATTTGTTTGTAATAATTGTAAAATATGCTATTACTTGAAAAATTAATGACATTGTAGAATAATACCATGCAAGAATACTTTTTGCTCTAAGCCAATGACAATTTAAATTCAAACTGGCTGTCAATTTCTTTTTATATAGACAAGATCTTAGTTACATTCTCTGCACCTCTCTCAGGAGCAAGTAGTGATATTCCTCTACTTTGGTGCAAGCCAGAAACCTCTATTTAATTTTTTACACACAAAGGAGCAGTGGTTTGATTATGTCATACAAAAAGGGAAGCTGGGTGACAACACCTATGTAATTATACTTCCTTGCTCACCCATTTTCTTCCTAGATGATCAAGATGTTTAGAATTATTGATGAGTACATTAAGTAAGGGATCAGCCCACATAAGGGCTTTTACCCATGAAGGGTCTTTTACCCATGAAGGGTCAGGAACATAAGTCCTAAGCACTTCCACATTTGTCCCAGGTAAAATTACCGTACAGATGACTACTGCTAACATGGCAAGAAAGTCATTCTCAAGTGTCAGGTGTCTGTACCGAATTCTTTACCATGCCCGTGTTCTCGGGTCTGTTTGCCTCCTCCTGCTCATCTTCAGTGGACTGCTTGGAGTTACTGCCCTCTGTAGCTGGAGTAGTTGATTGTCTAGAGCTGTATGGTGTGGCTCCAGGCACAAGGTCCTCATTAGTCTGGCTATTTTCTCTCTTGGATTCCTGTTGCAGTTTAATATTTCTAGCAGGAATCCACACAGGTTTGGAAAAATTCTCTGGGAATACACAAGCATACCCTCTGCCAAAGGTTAACAATGGATCAGGTCCCTTCCATAAACCGGATTTGGGATCCTTCCATTTAGCTAGACCATTTTCTTTTGTTTTATTCTGATGCCAATGTATTTCCATAGGCGTCCTTCCTTCATCATCACAAGTGAAAAAATTTAAAGTAATCAAGGCTTGGTGCAGCCTACCTACAGGTGATTTCTCCATCATCCCATTTTTTTGTTTTTCAAGCTGGGATTTTAACCGCTGATGCTGTCGTTCAATAATGGCCTGTCCTTGGGAATTATATGGTATTCCCATAATATGCTGAATTTTCCACCTTTTACAAAATTCCTGGAATTGACAGCTTGTGTAAGCAGGCCCATTATCAGTTTTAATAATTTTTGGAATTCTCATGATGGCAAAAGCAGCCAGGCAATGATTAATAACCTGTTTTGCCATTTCTTATGTAGATGCAGTAGCCCATAGGACTTTTGAAAAGGTATCTACAGAGACATGTAACGCCCCAAGGCATCCAAAAAAATTATAATGCGTTACATCCCTTTGCCAGATATGACCTCTTAGCAAACCTCTGGGGTTGACTCCTGTGTTAGGCCCTTGAGGTAGATATAACATACAAGTTGGACATTCCTTAAATAATCTGTTTTGCCTGTTGTCGAGTGATTGAGAATTGTTTAGACAACATTTTTGCAGGCTGATGTAAAAGCTGATGAGATTCTAAGGCTTCTTTTAATAAAGCAACCAGTTGATCAGCCTGTGCATTTCCTTTGGTTAAAGGACCAGGTAAGACACTATGAGCCCTAATATGAATAATATAAAAAGGATATTGTCTCTGTTGTACAATCTGCTGAACTTGTTGGAATAGTAAAAATAAACTTTGGTCACTAAGCCATTTCAATTGGGCAGTTTCAATTCTATTTACTAATTTGCAGCATAAAAATAATCAGAGACAATATTAAGAGGCTCTTGGAAATCCTGCAATGCAGCCTTAATAGCTTCTAGTTCAGTTCTTTGTACAGAAGTATGACTGGTCCAAATGACTAGGTTTGAATTTATTGTATGATAGGAAGCTTTTCCATTTGATGACCCATCAGTAAAAACAGTTAAAGCTCCAGGAATAGGTTCCTTCCTAGTATTTTTTGGTATAATAATGGAGGTATTATATAAAAATTTATCCTTAATAGATGACAGCTAAGTTCCCCTGAATATCCACCTAACCCAATTTGCCAATTTATATCAGTTTGAAATAACATTTCTAATTGCTTTACATTCAGGGGGAGATAGATACACTGGGGCTCTTAGTTCTACATATGTAACTGCAGTTTTAGAGGATTGATGTCCTAGGTGGAGCCATTCAATAATGGCAGGAGAATTTTTATTTTGAAAGATGACTCCTGTGGGACTATTTTTAGTAGGGTTAATTTGTCCCAATAAAGGTAATTCGGGCTGTACCCGTGCTACTTGAGCTGAGGAAATTGCCTGCTCAACCCTTAGCAACTCATTCCTAGCTTCATCAGTTAAAGTTCGAGGAGAAGAAAGATTAGAGTCACCTCTAAGTAAACTAAACAAATTCGTCATTTCTCCTGTAGAGATCTTCAGATAAGGTCTTAACCAGTTAATGTCTCCTAATAATTTCTGAAAGTCATTTAAAGTTTTAAAACAATCTTTTCTTATCTGCACCTTCTGAGGCCTTTCCTAGATATTGAAAAGGCACTTGTTTTTGTACCTTCTCTGGAGCAATTCTTAAGCCCCATTTAGGGAGCTCCTCTTCTAATTGGGAAAACATGGTTAAGGTCTGTTCTTCCCATGGGCTTGCTAAGAGCAAATCATCCATGTAATGAATAATGTAACATTGGGAATATTTGTCCCTTAAAGGCTGAACAGCTTGAGCCACATATTTTTGACACAAAGTAGGGCTATTGGCCATTCCTTGAGGTAAGACCTTCCATTGATATCTTTTCATAGACTCTATATTATTAATAGATGGCACTGAAAATGCAAATCTCTTTTTATCTGGAGGTGCCAAGGGAATTGTGAAAAAATAATCCTTAAGATCTACTACTATGAGGGACCAATTTAAAGGGATTTGTGAAGGCGCTGGCAGTCCAGGTTGTAAAGCTCCCATGGTATGCATAGTAGCATTTACTGCTCTAGGATCATGTAACAATCACCATTTTCCTGTCACCTTTTTAGGGATTGTAAATATAGGCATATTCCAGGGACTATTGGAAGGTTCTATGTGGCCAGCCTCTATTTGTTCTTGTATTAATTCATGAATATGACTTAATTTCTCCTTGGTTAATGGCCACTGATCCACCCATACAGGTCTATCATCTTTCCATTGTATAGGATCAGCATGAGGGTGAGGAGACTGAGCAGTGACCACTCCTAAAAAGGTTGACATCCTATTTGAGTTATTAACTTCCTTCCTTTACCAGTAACAAAACATGCCTGTAAACCTTCTAAAATATCCTGACCCCATAAGTTGACTGCAATTCCAGAGATGATGTAAGGCTGAAACCATCCTGTCTGTCCTTCCTCATCTTGCCACCTTAACACTGCAGCACTACGATGTGTATTATCAGGAACTCCTACCCTTTTTACTGAGCCCATAGCTTCTACCGTGGACCAATTTGGAGGCCAGAATTCTTTGCTGATAACACTTACATCAGCTCCAGTGTCCACTAGACCCCTAAATTGTTTTTCCTCTATTCTTAAATTAATCATGGGACGGGTTTTCCTAATTTCATGTATCCAATAGATGTCTGAGCTTCCTATTCCTTGCCTTCCTCCTTTTCTATTAAAAGCATCACCTTGCTGAACGTAAGGTAGAAGTAGTATCTGAGCAATTTTTTGTCCTGGTGTAATTTGCATAACATGATTACATTCTAGTATAACTTTAACTACTCCTTCATAGTCTGAATCAATGACTCCAGGCAGGACAGTTAGTCCTTTTAGAGTGTTTCCACTCCTCCCTAAGATTAATCCCAAGGTTCCCAATGGTACAGGTCCCCATATTCCTGTAGGAATAGCTTGCCGAGCAATATCAGGAGTCAAAATGACCGCAATAGTGCTGTTAAGATCCAGGCTTGGGCTTCCTGGGGTTGCTCGGATGAGGGAATCCACTGTGGGCCTTGGAGGGCAGATTTCCCCTATTGATGACGGGGCTGGGGGTTGCCCCTCTGGCAGTTTCCCAGCAATTGACCTTGCCATTTATCTTGATTTAGAGGCTGCCCATTCTTATGAAATTTTGATCTACACTGACTGGCCCTGTGGTTCCCTTTCTGACATCTAGGACACCGAGAGACTGAGTCTGGAGGCTGAGTGTTTATGCCTTTCCCTTGCCTTCTTGGTTTCCTACATTCCTTTTGAAAATGTCCTCCTTTTCCACATTTATAACACCTCTTATTTCGAGCTGTTACTGCAGCAGCAAGTAAATCTGCTTGAAAAGCATTTGATCCCACATTCTGACATGCTTGGATCATTTCTGTAATGGTACTATTTCTTCTCAGAGGTGTCAGGCATTTTTTACAATCAGCATTGGCATTCTCATAAGCTAATTGCTGAATTAAAATATCTCCTGCTGCCTCATGTTGAATCTGTCGTTTCACTGCTCCAGTAAGACGAGCCACAAAATCAGAAAATGCCTCTAAAGGTCCTTGCATACATTTACTAAAAGATCCCTGAGGATCCCCTTTTGTTGGTAAAGCATACCAGGCTTTCCTTCCACAAAGTCTTATTTGCTCATACGCCTGTTGCACATAATGTAGCTGATTTTGTACATCCATATATGGTCCCAATCCTGCCAACATTTCATAAGTTATTTGAGCATTCGGCTCTATTTGCGAGGGCTTGCTCTTGACATTTTTCCAAAAATTCTCCCTTCCATAGTAAATAATCTCCTCCATCCAGAGTGGCACGAGCCAGAGAATACCAATCAGAAGGAGTTAAGAAGGCATCAGAAATATTATCCATGATTTCTCTAGTAAAAGGAGCCGTTGGACCATTTTGGACAACGCTTTCTCACAAAGCTTTTATCATTTTAAAATCAGTTTTTTCATGCTGTCTTATTATCTGATTTGGGACCTGTGGGTCAGCTACTTGTATAACAGGAAAAGCAAGCCTTTCTTCCACAGACATATTCCTCATTCCTTTTTTGATGGCTCTCTGTATAGTTGATTCTATTTGTGGTGAATTACATGTTCCAGGACTAGGACATGTAGAAGGAGGGGGCCATAAAGGCCTTTCCTTCAAGTTTTCTTCCCACTCCTCTCTTGGAGGGGCAGAGGGAAGCAAGCGAGGAGGTTCCTCCTCAGCCTCTCTAACAGGCACTAGTAGACTAGATATTGCGTTCCCCATGGAAAGTTTTTGAGGTACCCTTCCTTTTGCCAAACACTCAAGATCTAGTATACCTTCTTCAGGAATTAAAGGGTTATGTTCTATAACATCAAACAAAATTATAAAAGAATAACTTCTGAAACTTTTAATTCTTTAAGCATACAATTCAAAATTCTGTAACAAAATTTACTTTATATTTAAAACCTAATTCTTCCCCATTAGCCTGGTTAAAAAAGACGTTTCCACTGTACTTACAGTTCACGATGCTGCAGCTGGCCGTGGGCTTTCCCTCACCTTTTTCAGGTGAATTTTCCACACACCTTTTTCAGGTGAATTTTCCACACACCTTTTTCAGGTGAATTTTCCACACACCCTTTTCAGGTGAATTTTCCACACACTTTTTTCAGGTGAATTTTCCTCACCTTTTTCAGGTGAATTTTCCTCACCTTTTTCAGGTGAATTTCCCTCACCTTTTTCAGGTGAATTTTCCTCACCTTTTTTAGGTGTACCTTTCCTCCTTAGCTCTAGGCGAAAAATATCATCTCCTCCAGAAGCCCCGCGTTGAAGGTGCCAGATGTGGGAACCCTTACCACGACCAGCTTGGTTCAGGGCCCACACTCAGGGTCCGGTTTCTGGAGAAGGCCGTACACTAAAAATGAAGAGACTGGAAAAGAATTAATTTGGGAAAATGCAAGCCAGGCGGGGAGTCAAGCCTCTAGTAGGAAGACTCACCCCCATCTGGCCTTTTGCCATTCCCTTTTATTGAGATTCTGAGACAAAGACATTGCTTAGGCGGAAAAGTTCCAGCTGAATAAAATTAACAAGAATTTACATACTATTAACAAACTAAAGTTGCCTCAAGCTCTACTACCTCAACTAGACAATGAGTTAATTGCTCTGACCTTTCAGAGCCATTGAGGTTGGCCATCTCTTTTTGCATATTAACAATAGTGACAATGTTTGGTTTCCTTAGACAGTTCTTTTTACATTTTATTACTAGTGACTCAACCTAGAGTCAATTAATTAGTAGCTCTGACCATTCAGAGCCATCAAGGTTGGCCAGTTCCCTTTATATTTTATTACCAGTGATAATGTTAGGTTTTGGTTCCCGGCATCTGGCAGGTTTTCCATTTACATACGGGTATCATAGGGGCCTTTTTGAGGACTTTATCACTATTTGAACACAAGCTTGGCTATTGTTTACCTTTCATACTTCTGGAAGTACCCAGATAATGTTGTACATGTCTATGAAGAGAAGTTGTGAAATTTTTCACCAGATTTCCCCGCCCCACAAACACCAAGCCAATTTGACAGTTAAAATCAAAGGGAAACAGTACCACACCAAATTCTCAGCCTTTTACCTGGTTTTCCCAATATCACCATTGTGTTATTCAGGTCCTACATCTAGTTGAACGTGTATTTCTAGTGTAGGAAGCACCCTTCTAAAATGTTTGTGGCCTGTAGTTTTCAATTCGCAGTGTTACACTCATGCTCCAGTGATGGCATCTCTTTCACCATGAAGTGAAAGGCTGATACATGATCACCTCTCCTGGAACCCATATGCTATCCCTAAACCAAGCCCCTATTACTCAAGTTGAGTATGCCCTCTAGACCTCAAATTGATGGCATCAGAGCTCCCAGGTAGGCTCAGGCTCAAATAATCATCACCTGGGCACGTGGGCCTGCTCACCTGCCCCTGACCACTCCATGATGTCAGCACTCCCTGTTGGCCTGAGCCAACCTGTCAGTTCTGATGCCATCAATGTGAGGTCTAGAGGGCATACTCACTTTGAGGGATAGAGCCAGCTTCCAGGGCTAGGGTTAGGGTTAGCACATGTGTTTCGGGAGAGGTTATCATGTAACAACCTAACCCTAAACATAACCCTAACCCTAACCCCAACCGGTAGGGCTGGTGGGTTTGAAGTCAGGGACACGTGCCCTGGTCTCCAGAAAATGCTTTCCCGTATCATCCCTCGGGTGTCCTTAGGGATCTTTTAGGCTCTTGCTTTGGCAAAAGTCCAAATCCCTGAGGGGTCTGCAGGTCAGCCTGCTTAAAGGAAAGCAGACAGGCCATAGAGCCCTGCACCCTTGAGGTCACTCGCTCAGTCACAGGACAGTACGGAATGTAGAACTCTGGTCACCAGGCAACCTTGCATCCGGGAGACAGGCCCCTGTCCCCTCACTTGGCTGGCCACAGGCCTGGGGAGAGAGCTGGTCTGCAGGTGGTCTCAGGGGGTGGGGTGTCTTTGGAAGAGCTTCCCACAACAGCTGTCTCGCTCACCGCACACAGTGGCCCTGGTCTCCCCTCCGACACCTGCTGTAACTCCGCAGTGTGCAGCCTCAGGTAAGGCATGAACTCCCTCATAGGTATGCTCAGGCCCACATAATTATCACCCGGGCACGGGGGCCTGCTCACCTGGCCCTGACCACTTGATGACATCAGCACTTCCTGTTTCAAAGCTTCTCAACCTTCTTTGAATAAACACAAGTCACTCGCACTGACACAAGTCACTCGCACTGAGGTAGACCGGTAACATATAGCAACCTAGTTTCTCTGATGTTTCAACACCATTCTCCTGTCATTAAACAATGTGTTGCTGTTAGCAAGGCTCTTTGTTGATGTAATACTCATGTATTATACTCATTCTTAGAAATTAAGCTTACTTTAGTTTGTGAGTTTCCAGAGTTCTGTAAGCACCTCCAAGGGTCCGTAGCTGCTTACATATGAATTCCAATGTGAAATGACATTTTTTTTTCTTTTTTCTTTTTTTTTTTTTTTTACATTACTACAAGCACGAAAAGAATTATTATCACATACATTGTCCTGCTCTGTTATTTGGAGATCTGGCAGGTTTTCCATTTTCATACAGTTATCATAAGGACCTTTTGAGTACTTTACTACTATTTGAACACAAGCTTGGCTATTGTTCACCTCTCTTAGTTCTTTTTTTTATAGTATATTTTATTGATATTTTACAGAGGAAGGGAGAGAGATAGAGAGCCAGGAACATCGAAGAGAGAGAAACATCGACCAGCTGCCTCCTGCACATCCCCTACTGTGGATGTGACCCCAACCAAGGTACATGCCATTGACCAGAATCGAACCCAGCACCTTTCAGTCCGCAGACTGACGCTCTACCACTGAGACGAACTGGTTTCGGCGACTGCTCGAAGTACTCAGATACTGTCATACAGTCCAATGAAGAGGAGCTGTGAAAAATTTTTAACCAGCTTTCCCCAACAGGTATCATAAGGGCCTTTTGAGGACTTTACTACTATTTGAACAGAAGCTTGGCTATTGTTTACCTCTCTTACTTCTTGAAGTACTCAGACACTGTTGTACAGGTCTAGGAAGAGGAGTTGTGAAGTTTTTCAACAGCTTTCCCCGTCCCACAAACACCAAGCCAATTTGACAGTTAAAATCGAAGGGAAACAGTACCATACCGAATTCTCACACTTGTACCTGGTTTTCCCAATGCCAACATTCTGTTATTCGGGTCTAACATCTAGTTGAACATGCATTTCTAGTGTAGGAAGCACCCTTCGAAAATCTTTGTGGCCTGTAGTTTTCAATTCGCAGTGTTACACTCATGCTCCAGTGAGGGCATCTCTTTCATTGTGAATTCACAGGCTGATACATGATAACCTCTGCCAGAACCCATATGCTAACCCTAACCCTAGCCCCTGAAGCTGGCCCTATCCCTCAAACTGAGTATGTCCTATAGACCTGACATTGATGGCATCAGAACTCTCATGTCGGCTCAGGCCCAAAGAATTATCACCTGATCACTTGTGCCTGTGCACCGGGTCCTGACAACTTGATGATATCAGCACATACTGTTTCAAAGATTCTCAGCCTTCTTTGACAAAAGACAAGTCACTGGCACTGAGGTAGACAGGTAACCTACATCAACCTCGGTTCTCTGATGTTTCAACACTATTATCCTGTCATTACACAATGTGTTGCAGATAGCAAGGCTCTTTCTTGATGTAATCCTCGTGTTTTAAGCTCGTTCTTAGGGATTCAGCTAACTTCAGTTTGTGAGTTTCCAGAGTTCTATTAAGCACCTACAAGTTTCTGTAGCTCCTGTCATGTGAATTACAATATGAAACGACGTTTTTTACATTACTACCAGCATGGGAAAGAACTATTATTACCCTGTGATGACTATCATCCCTTTCCAGACCCTTTGAAGGCAAATTCTCAGTATTTTCACATGCTGGTGAGATGGGGACTTTCCAAAACGAATGTCACCTTCCTTGGAACACTCTCTCAAATACATTTTCCTGCTCTGATATTTGGAAATCTGGCAGGTGTTCCATTTTTATATGGGTATCATAGGGTCCTTTTTGAGGACTTTCTCACTACTTGAACACAAGCTTGGCTATTGTTTACCTCTCATACTTTTGGAAGTACCCAGATACTGTTGTACATGTCAATGAAGAGAAGTTGTGGAATTTTTCACCAGGTTTCCCCGCCCAACAAACACCAAGCCAATTTGACAGTTTAAATCAAAGGGAAACAATACCACATCAAATTCTCTGCCTTTTACCTGGTTTTCTCAATGCCAACATTGTGTTATTTGGGTCTGACATCTAGTTGAACATGTATTTCTAGTGTTGTAAGCACCCTTCTAAAATGTTTGTGGCCTGTAGTTTTCAATTCGCAGTGTTACACTCAGGCTCCAGTGATGGCATCTCTTTCACCATGCAGTCAAAGGGTGATACATGATCAACTCTCCCGGAACCCATATGCTAACCCTAAACCGAGCCCCTATCCCTCAAGCTCAGTATGCCCTCTAGACCTCACATTGATGGCATCAGAAATCCCAGGTAGGCTCAGGCCCAAATAATGATCAGCTGGGCACGTGGGTCTGCTCGCCAGCCCCTGACCACTTGATGATGTCAGTACTCCCTGTTGGCCTAAGCCAACCTGGGAGTTCTGATGCCATCAATGTGAAGTCTAGAGGGCATACTCGCTTTGAGGGATAGAGCCAGGTTCAGGGGCTAGGGTTAGGGTTACCATATGGGTTCCGGGAGAGGTTATCATGTATCAGCCTAATACTAACCGTAACTGTAACCCTAACCCTAACCCTAACCTGCAGGGCTGGCGGGTTTGAAGTCAGGGACATGTGCGCTGGTCTCCAGAAAATGCTTTCCTGCATCATCCCTCGAGTGTCTTTATGGATCTTGTAGGCTCTTGCTTTGGCAAAAGTCCAAATCCCTGAGGGGTCTGCAGGTCAGCCTGCTTAAAGGATAGCAAACAGGCCATAGAGCCCTGCACACTTGAGGTCACGCGCTAAGTCACAGGACAGTAAGGAATGTAGAACTCTCCTCACCAGGCAACCTTGCATCCGGGAGACAGGCCACTGTCCCCTCACTTGGCTGGCCACAGGCCTGGGGAGAGAGCTGGTCTGCAGGTGGTCTCAGGGGGTGGGGTGTCTTTGGAAGAGCTTCCCACAACAGCTGTCTCGCTCACCGCACACAGTGGCCCTAGTCTCCCATCCCACACCTGCTGTCACTCGGCAGTGTGCAGCCTCAGGTAAGGCATGAACTCCCTTCCAGGTAGGCTCAGGCCCACATAATTATCACCCGGGCACGGGGGCCTGCTCACCTGGCCCTGACCACTTGATGACATCAGCACTTCCTGTTACAAAGCTTCTCAGCCTTCTTTGAAAAAACACAAGTCACTCGCACTGAGGTAGACCGGTAACCTATAGCAACCTAGTTTCTCTGATGTTTCAACACCATTCTCCTGTCATTAAACAATGTGTTGCTGTTAGCAAGGCTCTTTGTTGATGTAATCCTCTTGTTTTATACTCATTCTTAGACATTAAGCTTACTTCAGTTTGTGAGTTTCCAGAGTTCTGTAAGCAACTCCAAGGTTCTGTAGCTGCTTTCATATGAATTCCAATGTGAAATGATGTTTGTTTGGTTTTTTTTTTTTGTGTGTGTGTGTGTGTGTTTTTTTACATTAGTATAAGCACGGAAATAATTATTATCACATACATTGTCCTGCTCTGTTATTTGGAGATCTGGCAGGTTTTCCATTTTCATACAATTATCATAAGGGCCTTTTGAGGACTTTACTACTATTTGGACACAAGCTTGGCTATTGTTCACCTCTCTTAGTTCTTTTTTAAAAAATATATTTTATTGATATTTTACAGAGGAAGGGAGAGAGATAGAGAGCCAGGAACATCGATGAGAGAGAAACATCGACCAGCTGCCTCCTGCACATCCCCTACTGTGGATATGACCCCAACCAAGGTACATGCCATTGACCGGAATCGAACCCAGCACCTTTCAGTCCGCAGACCGAAGCTCTACCACTGAGCCAAACTGGTTTCGGCGACGTCTTGAAGTACTCAGATACTGTCGTACAGTCCTATGAAGAGGAGTTGTGAAATTTTTCACCAGCTTTCCCCTCCCCACAAACACCAAGCCAATTATGTCAGCACTTACTGTTTCAAACCTTCTCCGCCTTCTTTGACAAAAGACAAGTTACTGGCACTGAGGTAGATAGGTAACCAACATCAACCTCGGTTCTCTGATGTTTCAACACGATTATCCTGTCATTTAACTATGTGTAGCAGATAGCAAGGCTCTTTGTTGATGGAATCCTCGAGTTTTATGCTCGTTCTTAGATATTAAGCTAACTTCACTTTGTGAGTTTCCAGAGTTCTGTTAAGCACCTCCAAGTATCTGTAGCTCCTTTTATGTGAATTCCAATATGAAACGACGTTTTTTACATTACTACCAGCACAGGAAAGAACTATTATTACCCTGTGATGACTATCGTGACTTTCCAGGGCCTTTGAAGGCAAATTCTCTGTATTTTCACATGCTAATGAGATTGGGAATTTCCCAAACGAATGTCCCCTTCAGTGGAACACTCTCTCACATACATTGTCCTGCTCTGTTATTTTGAGATCTGGCATGTTTTCAATTTTCATACAGTATCATAAGGGCATTTTGAGGACTTTACTACTATTTGAACAGAAGCTTGACTATTGTTTACCTCTCTTACTTCTTGAAGTACGAGGATATTGTTGTATAGGTATATGAAGAGGAGTTGTGAAATTTTCCACCAGCTTTCCCCACCCCACATACACCAAGCCAATTTGACATTTAAATGAAAGGGAAACAGTACCACACCAAATACTCAGCCAGGTATTCCCAATACCACAATTGTGTTATGCGGGTCCTACATCTAGTTGAACATGTATTTCTAGTGTAGGAAGCACCCTTCTTAAATTTTTGTGGCCTGTAGTTTTCAATTCGCAGTGTTACACTCATGCTCCAGTGATGACATCTCTTTCAATGTGAATTCAAAGGCTGATACATGATAATCTATCCCGGAACACATATGCTAACCCTAACCATAGCCCCTGAAGATGGCCCTATCTCTCAAACTGAGTATGCCCTCTAGACCTCACATTGATGGCAACAGAACTCCCAGGTGGGCTCAGGCCCACATAATTATCACCCGGGCACGTGTGCCTGCTCACCTGGCCTTGACCACTTGATGATGTCAGCACTCCCTGGTTCAAAGCTTCTCAGCCTCCTTTGACAAAGGACAAGTCATTGGCACTGAGGTAGACAGGTATCCAAATCAAAGTAGGTTCTCTGGTGTTTCCACACAATTCTCCTTTCATTAAACAATGTGTTGCAGATAGCAAGGCTCTTTGTTGATGTAATCCTCATGTTACATGCTCGTTCTTAGACATTAAGCTAACCTCAGTTTGTGAGGTTCCAGAGTTCTTTTAAGCACATTGAAGTGTCTGTAGCTGCTTTGAAGTGAATTCCAATGTTAAGCGTCGTGTTTTACATTACAACCAGCGCTCGAAAAAACTATTATTACGCTGTAATGACTATAATGCCTTTCCAGGCTCTTTGAAGGCAAATTGTCAGTATTTTAACATGCTGGTAAGATGGGGACGTTCCCAAACGAATGTCACCTTCAGTGGAACACTCTCTCATATACATTTTCTGTTATTTGGAGATCTGGCAGGATTTCCATTTTCATACAGTTATCATAAGGGCCTTTTGAGGACTTTACCGCTATTTGAACACAAGCTTCTCTATTGGTTACCTCTCTTACTTCTTGAGTACTCAGATACTGTGGTACAGTTCTAGGAAGAGTAATTGTGAAATTTTTCACCTACTTTCCGTGCCCCACAAACACCAAGTCAGTTTGACAGTTAAAATCAAAGGGAAACAGTACGACACCATATTCTCAGCCTTTTACCTGGTTTTCCCCATGCCAGCATTGTGTTATTGGGGTCTTACATCCATGAAAACATGTATTTCTAGTGTAGAAAGCATCCTTCTAAAATTTCTGGGGCCTGTAGTTTTCCATTCGCAGTGTTACACTCATGCTCCAATGACGGCAGCTCTTTCACTGTGAATTCAAAGGCTGATACATCATAACCACTCCCGGACCCATATCCTAACCCAAACCTAGCCCCTGAAGCTGGTCCTACCCCTCAACCTGAGTATGCCCTGTAGACCTCACATTGATGGCATCAGAACTCCCTGGTGGGCTCAGGCCCAAAGAATTATCACCTCGGTACTTGTCCCTGTTCACCTGACCCTTACCACTTGATGACGTCAGCACTTCCTGTTTCAAAGCTTCTCAGCCTTCTTTGACAAAAGACAAGTCATTGGCACTGAGGTAGACAGGTAACCTATATCAAACTAGGTTCTCTGATGTTTCCACACGATTCTCCTTTCATTAAACAGTGTGTTGCAGATAGCAAGGCTCTTTGTTGATGTAATCCTCGTGTTTCATGCTCCTTCTTAGACATTAAGCTAACTTCAGTTTGTGACTTTCCATAGTTCTGTTAAGCACCTCCAAGTGTGTGTACCTGCTTTAATGTGAATTTCAATGTTAAACGACATTTGTTTTTGTTTTTACATTGCTACCAGCTTGTGAAAGAACTATTATTACCCTGTGATGACAATCGTGCCTTTCCAGGCATTTTGATGGTAAATTTTCAGTATTTTAACATGCTGGTGAGGTGGGGACATTCCCAAAGGAATGTCACCTTCAGTGGAACACTCTCTCACATCCGTTTTCCTGCTCTGTTATGTGGAGATATGGTAGGTTCTCCATTTTCATACAGGTATCATAAGGGCCTTTTGAGGACTTAGGGCTATTTGAACACAAGCTTGGCTATTGGTTACCTCTCTTACTTCTTGAAGTACTCAGATACTGTTGTATAGGTCTATGAAGAGGAGTTGTGAAATTTTTCACCAGATTACCCAGGCTCACAAACTCCAAGACAATCTGACAGTTAAAAAAAAGGGAAACACTACCACATCATATTCTCAGCCTTTTACTTGGTTTTCCACATGTCAACATTGTTTTATTGGGGTCTCACATGCAGTTGAACATGTATTTGTAGTGTAGGAGGCAACCTTCTAAAATTTTTGTGGCCTGTAGTTTTCAATTTGCAGTGTTACACTCTTGCTCAGTGATGTCATCTCTTTCACTGTGAATTCAAAGGCTTATACTTGATAACATCTCCTGGAACCCATATGCTAACCCTAAACCTCGCCCCTGAAGCTGGCCCTACCCCTCAAACTGACTATACCCTCTAGACCTCACGTTGATGGCATCAGAACTCCCAGGTGGGCTCAGGCCCAGATAAACAGCACCTAGGCACTTGAGCCTGCCTGCCTGACCCTGACCAGTTGATGACTTCAGCACTTCCTGTTTCAAAGCTTCTCAGCCTTCTTTAACAAAAGACAAGTCATTTACACTGAGGGAGACGGGTACCCTATATCAACCTGCGTTCTCTGATGTTTCAACACGATTATCCTGTGATTAAACAATGTGTTGCAGATAGCACTTCTCTTTGTTGATGTCATCCTCGTGTTTTATGCTCGTTCTTACACATTAAGCTAACTTCAGTTTGTGAGTTTCCAGAGTTCTATTAAGCACCTCCAAGTGTCTGTAGCTGCTTTAATATGAATTCCAATGTTAAATGATGTTTTTTACATTACTACCAGCACTTGAAAGCACTATTATTATCCTGTAGTTATTATTGTGCCTTTCCAGGCTATTTGAAGGCAAATTCTCAGTATTTTAACATGCTGGTGAGATGGGCACGTTCCCAAACGAATGTCACCTTCAGTGGAACACTCTCTCACATACATTTTCCTGCTCTGTTATTTGGATATCTGGCAGGCTCTCCATTTTCATATGGGTATCATAAGTGCCTTTTGAGGACTTTACCGCTATTCAGACACAAGCCTGGCTACTGTTTACCTCTCTTACTTCTTGAACTACTCAGTTACTGTTGTACAGGTCTATGAAGAGGAGTTGTGAAATTTTTCACCAGCTTTCCTTGCCCCACAAACACCAAGTCAATTTGACAGTTAAAATCAAAGGGAAACAGTACCACACCAAATTCTCAGCCTTTTTCTGGTTTTCCCAATTCGGGTCTTACATCTAGTTGAACATGTAATTCTTGTGTAGGAAGCACCCTTCTAAAATGTTTCTGGCCTGTAGTTTTTAATTCACAGTGTTACACTCATGCTCCAGTGATGGCATCTCTTTCACTGTGAATTGAAAGGCTGATACATGATAATCTCTCCTGGAACCCATATGCTAACCCCAAACCTAGCCCCTGAATGTTGGCCTACTCCTCAAACTGAGTATGCCCTCTAGACCTCACATCGATGGCATCAGAACTCTGCATTCCTGAAGTCTTCTACTCCACAGAAATCTTGAAATCCTCTATTGCACAGCGTTTTAGAAATCCGCTTTTATGCAGAATACAGTAAGTCTCCTCTATCTCTGAATTCTACAAATCCCCTATTTCACAGAATTCTAAAAGTCCTCCTTTCCTTTGAATTCTAAAAATCACCAATTCTACAGAATTCTAGAAATCTATTCCTGACAATTCTAAAAATCAATTATTTCACAGAATTCTAGAAATCACCTCTTCCATAGAATTCTAGATGACCTCATTTCTTCCCCATTCTACAAATGCCATTATTCTGTGGAATTGTAGATGTCATGTCATCTCAGAAACCTAGAAATGTGCTATTACACAGAATTCTAGAATAATACTATTCCACAGAATTGTGTAAGTCCTTTCTTTCTTATTTCTAGCCATAGCCTATTCTACAATATTCTAGAAATCCTTTCACAGAATTCTACGACTACTCTCTTCCACAGAATTCTAGAAATTTCCTACACCAAAAAATTCTAAAAATCCTCTTGTCCACAAAATTCTAAAAGTCTTCTCTTTCTCCGAATTCTAGAAATCCCCTCTTCTACAGCATTCCTGAAGTCTTCTACTCCCCAGAAATCTTGAAATCCTCTATTTCACAGCATTCTAGAAACCCTCTATTATGCAGAATTCTGTAAGTATCCTCTCCATCTGAATTCTCCAAATCCCCTATTTCGCAGAATTCTAAAAGTCTTCCCTTCCTACGAATTATTAAAATCCACATTTCTCCGGAATTCTAGAAATCTATTCCCCACAATTCCAAAAATATATTATTTCAGAGAATTCTAGAAATCACCTCTTCCACAGAATTCAAGAAGTCCTCGTTTCCTCCCAATTGTAGAAATCCGCTATTCTGTGGAATTCTAGATGTCTTGTCATCTCAGAATCCTACAAATTTCCTATTCCACAGAATTCTAGAATTACACAATTCCACAGAATTCTATAAGTCCTTTCTTTCTCATTTCTAGAAGTACCCTAATCTACAGAATTCTAGATATCCTCTTTCACAGAATTCTACAAGTAATCTCTCCCACAGAATTCTAGAAGTCCTCTCTTTTTCGCAATTCTAGAAATACTCTCTTCTATAACATTCCCGAAGTCTTCTAATCCACAGAAATCTTGAAATCCTCTATAGCACTGGATTCTAGATATCCTCTCTTACGCAGAATTCTGTAAGTCTTCTCTCCCTCTGAATTCAACAAATCCCCTATTCCACAGAATTCTAAAAGTCCTAACTTCCTATGAATTTTAAAAATTTCCTATTCTACAGAATTCTTTAAATCTATTCTCCACAATTCTAAAAGACTATTATTTCACAGAATTCTAGAAATCACCTCTTCCACAGAATTCTAGAAGACCTCCTTTCCTCCCAATTCTAGAAATCCCCTATTTTGTGGAATTCTAGATGTCCTGTCATCTCAGAATCCTAGAAATTTCCTATTGCACAGAATTCTAGAATTGCACTATTCCACAGAATTCTATAAGTCTTTCTTTCTCATTTCTATCGGTACCCTATTCTACAGTATTTTAGAAATCCTCTTTCACAGAATTCTACAAGTAATCTCTTCCACAGAATTCATGAAATCTCCTACTTCACAAAATTCTAAAAATCTTCTTGTCCACATAATTCTAGAGTCCTCTCTTTCTCCGAATTCTAGAAATCCCCTCATCTACAGCATTCCTGAATTGTCCTACTTAACAGGAATCGTGAAATCCTCTATAGCACAGCATTCTAGAAATCCTCTATCATGCAGAACTCTGTAAGTCTCCTCTAATTCTGAATTCTACAAATCCTCTATTCCACAAATTTCTAAAGGTCCTCCCTTCCTCTGAATTCTAAAAATCCTCCTTCTTATGGAATTCTAGAAATCTATTCCCCACAATTCTAAAAATCTATTATTTCACAGAATTCTAAAAATCATCTCTTCTACAGAATTCTAGACCTCTTTTCCTAGCAATTCTAGAAATCCCCTAGTCTATAGAATTGTAGATGTCCTCTCATCTAAGAATACTAGAAATTTCCTATTGCACAGAATTCTAGAATTACACTATTCAACAGAATTCTAGAGTCCTCTCTTTCTCTGAATTCTAGAAATCCCTTCCTATGAATTCTTAAATTCCCCTATTCTAAGGAATTCTAGAAATCTATTCCCCACTGCTGGGAACCAAAACCTAATACTTGTAATAAAATGCTCAGAGCTATTAACTCATTGACTAGGTTGAGTCACTAGTGATACAATGTAAAAAGAACTGTCTAACTGAAACCAAACATTGTCACTATTGTTAATATGCGAAAAGAGATGGCCAAGCACAATGGCTCTGAAAGGTCAGAGCAATTAACTCATTGTGTAGTTGAAATAGTAGAGCTTGAGACAACTTTAATTTGTTAATCATGTGTAAATTCTTGTTAATTTTCTGTTGCTGGCACTTTTATGCCTAAGTGATGTCTTTGTCTCAGAATCTCAATAAAATAAATGGCAAAAGGCCAGATTGGTAGTGAGTCTTCCCACTAGAGGTTGACTCCCAGTCTGGCCCCATTTTCCCAAATTAACTCTTTTCCAGTCTCTTCCTTTTTGGTGTAAGGCCTTCTCCAGAAACCAAACGCTGAGTGTGGGCCCTGAACCATGTTGGTCATGTTAAGGGATCCCACATCTGGAGCCTTCAATGCGGGACTTCTGGAGGAGATGATATTTTTCGCCTAGAGCGAAGGAGGAAAAATACACCGAGAAAACGTGTGGAAAGGTACACCGTGAAAAAGGTGTGGAAAATTCACCAGAAAAAGGTGAGGGAAAGCCCATGGCCAGCTGCAGTGTCGCGATCTGTAAGTTCGGTGGGAATGTCTTTCTTAACCAGGCTAAAGTGGAAGAATTAAGTTATAAATATAAAGTAAATTTTATTACAAAATTTGGCTTCTATGCTTAAAGAATGTGGTTTCTTGTTCAAATTAAAATCTTTGTTTGTGTTTGGAATTTAAAATCTGTAATAAGAAATAAAACTCCACCATTTAAATTGCCTCTGGTGGGGAGAAATTCAAATGTGGCAGGAGAGGGCAAGCCTATCTGCTCTCCAGCAATGAGAATACTTAGTGCTTTGTTTAAAAGTTATAAAAGAACTTGCAAATTAGGTGTTATCTTGGCCAAATTGGGTGCTAGTTATTTCTTCAGAAAGAAAAAAAGAAAGAAAGAAATTTTGAGAACTGTCTTTATTTATTAAACATGAAAAAAAAATCTGTGGACAGATCTGTTGCTGAAACCTCCCAAAATAAGCTAAGGAATGGGGTATTTTGTATTTGAATGGCTACAAACTTACTCCAAATCCTGTGGCAATAACTTATTTTTTGGAAGTTCGCTTATATATAAAAAAAGTAAAGTTTAAATTTCCCTCTTAAAAAAATCTAGAGGACAAAATTGAAACCCTTAATTGATTATGTATTGTATTTTTCTTAGAAATGTAAAGTGTTATTAATCGAGGACATGCAAAATATATTTGACTTACCAGCTTTAAAAGCTCAAAGTATAAATTAAATTGTGAAAAATTATGTAGCTGTGGTAATTAAAATACCTAAAAGCATAATTTGTTTTTGAGAAAATAAAATATGCGTTTTCTCTAATAATTAGGAATTCAAAACAAGTCACTTATTCTTGGTCTAATTAAAAAGGAGGATTAATTCTGTAATCCCAACCAAAAATTTTCTCTGCAAAGTTAGTCTAATTGATATATTAAGATAATAATAAAAGGTATTATAATATTTAAATCATATATGGATATAGGTATTTGTTTGATGTTTTTTTCCATGATAAAATTTCAAGGCCTTAACAGAGATAATTCTTGGAAAGCTCCAAGGGCCCAAAGTAATGCAAGAAATTTATTCTCTCTATCTAATATACCGTATTTGCCGGCGTATTAGACGATTTTTTGGCCCTGAAAAATACGTATTTGCCTGCGTATAAGAGGACTGGGAGTATAAGACGACCCCCTAACATTTCCACTAAAAATACAGAGTTTGTTATATACTCGCCATATAAGACTACCCCCCACTTGGAGGCATATTTTTCAGGGCCAAAAAGTCGTCTTATACGCCAGCAAATACGGTACTTGAAATTGCATGGAAAGACTTATCAAATAAAAATTAATAAATATACTTTAAATATTTTAGGTTTATAGGCATGTATTGTTACGGGCATGGTAAAGAAGCCAGTACAGACACCTGACACTTGAGAATGTCTTTCTTGACATGTCAGCAGTAGTCATCTGAAAGGTAATTTTACCTGGGACAAATGTGGAAGTGTTTAGGACTTATTTTCCTGACCTTTCATGGGTAAAAGCCCTAATGTGGGATGATCTCTTACTTAATGTAGTCACCAAGAATTCTAAACACCTTGATCATTTAGGTAGAAAATGGGTGGAACAAGGAAGTATAATTACATAGGTGTTGTCACCCAGCTTCCCTTTTTGTATGACATAATCAAACCACTGCTCCTTTGTGTGTAAAAAATTAAATAGAGGTTTCTGGTTTGCACCAAAGTAGAGGAATATCACTACTTGCTCCTGAGAGAGGTGCAGAGAATGTAACTAAGAGGTGCAGAGAATGTAACTAAGATCTTGTCTATATAAAAAGAAATTGAGCTTGAGGTAACCTTAATTTGTTAATTGTATGTAAATTCTTGGTAATTTTCTGCTTCTGGAACTTTTCCACCTAAGCAATGTCTTTGTCTCAGAATCTCAATAAAAGGAATGGCAAAAGGCCAGATTGCGGTGAGTCTTCCCACTAGAGGCTGACTCCCAGCCTGGCCCGCATTTTCCCAAATTAACTCTTTTCCAGTCTCTTCATTTTTAGTGTGTGGCCTTTTCCAGAAACCGGACCCTGAGTGTGGGCCTGAACCACACTGGTCATGTTAAGGAATCCCACATCGGCGCCCAACGTGGGGCAGAGAACCTCACCCCCCCCTCCAATGTTACAGGGGCTTGAATACTCGCCCCTTCTGAGGGAGGTCTCCTGCCCCATGGCTGCTTTGTGCTTCCCATGCCCAACTCAGATCGGGACCCAGGAAACAAACAGAGATTTGGCCCAGCTCAGATTGAGATCCAGCTACAAACATAGAGACTTGGCCCAGCTCAGACGGGACCCAGGCAACAGAGAAGTGGCTGATGGCTACTGCCCTATATCTAAATCTAGCCTAAATCTAGGAGTGCTCAGGGCTTTCTCAAGGATGCATATAATCCTTTCCATTAATTTTTACAGAGTAACCTATAATTGTTGTTAAAAGCATTAAATTTGACATTAAAATAGTCAAGTTTTCAGATTAATTTAATTTGGCTATATTAAATGAGTTAATATTCAAGAAAATTTAATTGTACAATAAGCTGTTCCTAAAGTATTAACCAAATTTCTATTTGAAGTTCATTTCATGGTAAAATTTTTTACCATGCAATGTCATAGTTTTTGTGCATAAAATTAAAATTTAAAAAATTATCAAAACAGCATTATAAAAAAAAAATTCCAAAAACCTCCTAATAATTAAATAAAAAAGTGGGATAGTGGAAAAATACCATGTAAGAAAAAAATGTCCTCTAAGTAAATTACATTTAGAAAAAACAAATTTTTTTTCTTTTGAAAACCAATTTGAATTTGTAATGATAACAGTAAGATAGCCATATAAAACACAAATAGCATCAAAACAAGTCAGGAAAATTATTTGGGCAAAAAGTATCCCAAGTAAAATTTATAGAAAAGATTCCATTATTAATTTTGGTCGAGATATGTTTGTATATTTTCAGAAAACAACTCTAAGACCATGTGGATTCATGCAATAGAGGAATTTGCAGGAATGCTCCAGCCAAGAAGACAAGAGGAGAAACAGTACAGATATGGAAGACGCTGAGTATGTCTTGCCATGCCAGCAGTCAACGGCTGTGCATTGCTGCAGGTTTCCCAGGACCAAACCAGAGATGGTCGGAGCTGCATCTCCACTGTTTGTCCACCATCCAGATATCATTGCTGACATATGCACATAAGGAACTTTGGAACTCAGAATTTTGGAACGGAGAACTTTTGGACTCAGAACTTTTGGACACTGAAACATTTACTTAGAACTCTTGGACTTTGAAATTGGGACTCAAATATTTTGATCTCATATGTTTATTTCTGGTCTGTAAATGCAAGATTTTTTAAAGGAGTGAATTAGGGGGAGATGCCGGGAGCCAAAACCTAACACTAGTAATAAAATATAAAGGGAACTGGCCAACATTGATAGCTCTGAATGGTCAGAGCTATTAACTCATTGACTCTAGGTTGAGTCACTACTGATAAAATGTAAAAAGAACTGTCTAACCGAAACCAAACATTGTCACTATTGTTAATATGCAAAAAGAGATGGTCAACCACAATGGCTCTGAAAGGTCAGAGCAATTAACTCATTGTCTAGTTGAGATAGTAGAGCTTGAGACAACTTTAATTTGTTAATCGTATGTAAATTATTGTTAATTTTCTGTTGCTGGAACTTTTCCACCTAAGTAATGTCTTTATCTCAGAATCTCAATAAAAGGAATGGCAAAAGGGAAGATTGGGGTGAGTCTTCCCACTAGAGGCTGACTCCCAGCCTGGCCCCATTTTCCCAATTTAACTCTTTTCCAGTCTCTTCATTTTTAGTGTATGGCCTTCTCCAGAAACAGGACTGTGAGTGTGGGCCGTGAACCACACTGTTCATGTTCAGGGATCCCACACTCCACAATTCTAAAAATTTATTATTTCACAGAATTCTAGATATCACCTCTTCCACTCAATTCTAGAACACCTCGTTTCCTCCCAATTCTAGAAATCCTCTATTCTGTGCAATTCTAGAGGTTCTGTCATCTCAGAATCCTAAAAATTTCCTATTCCACAGAATTCTAGAATTACAATATTCCACAGAATTACATATGTCCTTTCTTTCTCATTTCTATTGGTACCCAATTCTACAGTATTCTAGAAATCCTCATTCACAGAATTCTACAAGTAATCTCTTACACAGAATTCTAGAAATCTCCTACTGCACAAAATTCTAAAAATCCTCGTGGCCACAGAATTCTAGAGTCCTCTCATGTTCCGAATTCTAGAAATCCCCTCTTCTACGACATTCCTTAAGTGTTCTCATCCACAGAAATCTTGAAATCCTCTATAGCACAGTGTTCTAGTAATCCTCTATTATGCAGAAGTCTGTAAGTCTTCTCTCCCTCTGAATTCTACAATTATCCTATTCCACAGAATTCTAAAAGTCCGCCCTTCCTCTGAATTCTAAAAATCCCCTATTCTATGGGATTCTAGATATCTATTCCCCACAATTCTAAAAATTTATTATTTCACAGAATTCTAGAAATCACCTCTTCCACAGAATTCTAGAAGACCTCTTTTCCGTCCAATTCTAAAAATCCCCTCTTCTGTGGAATACTAGATGTCATCTCATCTCAGAATCCTAGAATTTCATATTCCAAAGAATTCTAGAATTACACTATTCCACAGAATTCTCTAAGTCTTTCCTTTCTTATTTCTAGCGGTACCCTATTCTACAGTATTCTTGAAATCCTCTTTCACAGAATTCTACGACTAATCTCTTCCTCAGATTTCCAGAAATCTCCTACTCCACAAAATTCTAAAAATTCTTTTATCCACAGAATTCTAGAATTACGCAATTCCACAGAATTCTATCAGTCCTTTCTTTCTCATTTCTATCAGTACCTGATTCTACAATATTGTAGAAATCCCCTTTCACAGAATTCTACAAGTAATCTCTTCCACAGAATTCATGAAATCTCCCACTCCACAAAATTCTAAAAATCCTCTTGTCCACAGTATTCTAGAGTCCTCTCTTGCTCCGAATTCTAGAAATCCCCTCTTCTACAGCATTCCTGAAGTCTTCTCCTCCACAGAAATATTGAAATCATCTATTTCACAGCGTTCTAGAAATCCTCTATTTCGCAGAATTCTGTAAGTCTCCTCTCCTTCTGAATTTTACAAATCCCCAATTCAAAAGAATTCTAAAATTTGCCATTCATACGAATTCTTAAAATCCCCTATTCTTTGGAATTCTAGTAATCTATTCCCCACAATTCTAAAAATCCATTATTTCACACAATTCTAGAAATCACCTCTTCCACAGAATTCTAGAAGACCTCGATTCCTCCAAGTTCAAGAAATCCCCTATTGTGTGGAATTCTAGATGTCCTGTCATCTCAGTATCCTAGAAAGTTGCTATTCCACAGAATTCTAGAATTACACTATTCCACAGAATTCTATAAGTCCTTTATTTCTCATTTCTAGAGGTACCCTACTCTACAGTATTCTAGAAATCCTCTTTCTCAGAATTCTGCAAGTAATCTCCTCCACAGAATTCTAGAAGTCTCCGACTCCACAAAATTCTAAAAATCCTCTTGTCCACAGAATTCTATAGTTCTCTCACTGAATTCTACCAATCCCCTCTTCTACAGGATTCCTGAAGTCTTCTACTCCACAGAAATCCTAAAATCCTCTATTGAACAGCGTTCTGGAAATCCTCTATTATGCAGAAGTCTGTAAGTCTTGTCTCCCTCTGAATTCTACAAATCCCCTATTCCATAGAATTCTAAAACTCCTCCCTTCCTCTGAATTCTAAAAATCCCTGATTCTAAGGAATTATAGAAACACAGAGAAAGGGTGGAAGCACCCATGACTGTGTTAAGGGCTCCTAAGTGGGGAGGGATATCTAAGGAGCAGCAGGTCGGGATCTGACTCAGAGAGAGTTACAGGTGAGTGTGGTCGGCTCCTCTTGCCCAACCCCCACCTCTCCATAGATCAGGGACACGGAGAGGGGAAATAAGCTAGGAAGGCCTCAAAACCCTGGCTCTCTGCCACCAAGAAATACCACCACCTAGAAGCTACAGTACATATGGACTCTAGAACTGCTTAAAAATCAAGACCTGATTACAACACGGAAGAAACTCAGGGAACTACAATTAACGCCCAGACTGGGAACTGATGAGCTAGACAGAACAACAGAGGAAGTGAATGACCTTCATTACTGCAAATTTTATTTAATTTTTGATTTTGACTTTCTAATTGTTTAATTTTTCTGTTTTTGTTTTGTTTTTTTTTAAGTTACATTAGTTGCAAAGTTTACTTAAGAAGATATTTTTTTTTCATCTTTCCTCACTTGAGTTTACCTTCTTAATTAATTCACTTTTTTATGTAATCAATATTATTACTACTACTATTTTGCCGTTTTTATGTTATTTTCTTTTGTTTATTTTTATCATTATCTTTTAATTGCAATATAATATACTTTTTTTCTTTTTCTTTTTTTTCTTTTCTCTTTTTTCCCCTTTGGGATTACTATTCAACAGACTATTTATACCTTTCCTTCTCCAACACTCTCTTCTAACTCAACCCTACCTTTATGCCATCACTCTCTTCCTAACCCTTTCCCTTTGTTGTCCTGCTTATCTTAACTCTTTTCTTCTCTAGATTTTCCCTATTTTTTCTATTTATCCCCTCCTAAAATTTCACCCTTCCTGTGTATATCTAACCCCCAACCACCAACTCAAAGCCCATTCACACCTACCTTGTCGCTGTCCTAAAACAAAATCTTTCTCTCTACCCCTTTGTAGTTGTATGCTAAATGAAAACTATATCAAAGTTTTATGCTTTTTTGCAAGATTGGTTTGCTTATTCTTTATATTTGATTGTATGATTTTGTCAGCTGGGTTCTAGTCACCTTTATTGGAGGATATTAATATTTAAAACGCTTCTCTGTTCCGTGCCTTGTGTGTTGTACCTGGTTGTGTTGTATTTTGTACCATTAAATCTAAGCAGGAGAGAGAGAACTACATAAACAGGCATCCTAAAAAGATCATGGGGAGGCTAAGAAACAACCCGCCTATGAAAGAAAACCAGCCATCACCAGAAAAGGAAGTAAACAATTTAGAGGCAAGCAAACTATCAGAGCAAGAATTCAGAGTAATAATCATGGGATGGCTAAAAAGAATGGAAGACAAATTTGAAAATATGAGTAAGACCCAAGAGGAAATGAAGAACCAAGAAGAAATGAAAAATGACATAGCTACTGTAAAGAACTCAATAGAAAGCATCAAAAGTAGGCTAGATGAAGCAGAGGATCGAATAAGTGAGCTAGAAGACAAGATGGAAAAAAATACCCAATTAGAGCAGCTTTTAGAAAAAAAATTTAAAAGCAGGAATAGAGCCTACAGGAACTTTGGGACATTACAAAACAAAACCATATTAGAATAATAGGGGTTCGAGAAGGAAAGGAAACAGAGGATGGCATAGAAAAACATTTTCAAGATATAATGACAGAAAACTTTCCTGAGATAGAGAAGAAAAACCCCATACAAATACAAGAAGCTCTCAGAGTCCCAAGCAAAATGAACCCCAAAAGACCAACAGCTAGGCACATTATAATTAAAGTGCAAAATAACAAAGACAAAACAAGAATCTTAAAAGCAGTCAGAGAGAGACAGAAGGTTACATATAAAGGAACCCCCATCAGACTAGCAACTGATTTCTCCACAGAAACTCATCAGGCAGAAGGAAATGAGATGAAATATACAAAGTCATGCAAAGGAAGGGTCTGAATCCAAGAATACTGTACCCAGCAAGGCTATCAATCAAGATTGAAAATGAAATCAAGAGCTTCACAGACAAAAAAAGACTAAAGGAATTTATATCCACCAAACCAGCAATGCAAAAAATGCTAAAGGGTTTACTGTAAGAATAAAGAAATAGGAAGCAAAGAAGGAACAGAGGGATATAGAATAAAAATGGCATCAAATACCTACTTATAAATAATAACTTGAAATGTAAATGGTTTAAATTCTCCAATCAATAGACATAGGGTAACAGATTGGATAAGAAAGCAAGACCCATATATCTGCTGTCTATAAGAAACACACTTAAGAAAAAAGATTCACACAGGCTGAGGGTAAAGGGATGGAAAAAGATTTGCCAGGCGAATGGAAATGAAAAAAAGGCTGGGGTAGCAACACTTACATCAGACAAATTACATCTCAAAGTGAAGGACATAAAAAGAGATAATGAAGGCCACTTCATTATACTAATGGGAGCATTCCAAAAAGAAGAAATAACCCTGGTAAACATATATGCACCCAATGTGGGAACACCGAAATACATTAAAAAAAAAACTGCTGGAGGACATTAAGGGAGAGATTGATTGTAATACAATCATAGTAGGAGATTTTAATACCCCACTGTCACATTTGGACAAATCACCTAAAAAAAAATCAGCAAAGAAATATCAATCCTAAATGACTCACTAGACCACATGGAATTAATCAACATCTTCAGAAAATTCCACCCGAAAGCCACAGAATACACATTCTTCTCAAGTGCACATGGGTCATTTTCAAAGATAGACCACATGTTGGGACATAGGCAAAGTCTCTTCAAATTTAAGAAGATAGAAATCATATCAAGCATCCTCTCAGATCATAGTGGCATAAAAATGGAAATTAACTACAATAAAAATAATCCAAAGAAATCAAACACATGGAGACTAAACAGCGTGCTATTCAACAAAGACTGGATTACCAGGGAAATCAAGGAAGAAATTAAAAACATCCTGGCAACAAATGACTATGAAAACACCACAATCCAAAATCTATGGGACACAGCAAAAGCAGTCTTGAGAGGGAAGTTCATATCTGTACAAGCCTATTGCAAAAAACAAGAAAAAAAGGTATCACATTATCTAACTCTAAACTCAAAGAGTTAGAAAAAGAGCAACAAGAAAAGCCCATTGTAAGCAGAAGGAAAGAAATAATAAAAATTAGAGCAGAGATAAACGACATAGAGACCAAAGAAACAATACACAAGATCAACAAACCAAGAGCTGGTTCTTTGAAAAGATAAACAAGATTGATGAACCTCTAGCCAGGCTAACCAAGAAACAAAGAGAGAGGATCCAAATAAACAAAATCAGAAACGAAAGAGGTGAAATATCAACAGACCCCACCGTAATGAAAACGATTGTTACAAAATACTATGAGCAACTCTATTCCAAGAAATTGCACAACCTGGAAGAAATGGACATATTCCTAGAAAAATATAACCTGCCAAAACTCAATCAGGAAGAATCTAAAAATCTCAACAGACCAGTTACTTGGGAAGAAATTGAAACAGTCATCAAAAAGCTGCCAGCAAACAAAAGCCCGGGGCCAGATGGCTTCACAGGAGAGTTGTACCAAACATTCAAGGAAGAATTAAAACCTATCCTCCTCAGACTATTCCAAAAAATTCAAGAGGAAGGAACACTTTCAAACTCCTTTTATGAAGGCAGCATCACCCTAATACCAAAACCAGATAAAGACATCTCAATGAAAGATAATTACTGGCCAATATCCCTAATGAACATAGATGCCAAAATATTCAACAAAATTCTAGCAAATCGGCTCCAGCAGCTCATCAGGAAGATCATACACCATGACCAAGTAGATTTTATTCCAGGAATGCAGGGATGGCACAATATCCGCAAATCAATAAACGTGATCCATCACATAAACAAATTGAAAGATAAAAATCATATGGTCATATCAATTGATGCAGAAAATGCATTTGATAAAATCCAACACCCTTTCCTGATAAAAACAATCAACAAGGTGGGAGTACAAGGACCATACTTCAACATAATAAAAGCTATATATGATAAACCCACAGCCAACATCATACTCAATGGGCAAAAACTAAAGCCATTCCCTCTTAAAACAGGAACAAGACAGGGATGCCCACTCTCACCACTCCTGTTTGCCATTGTACTGGAAGTACTTGCCATTGCAATTAGACAAGAAGAGAAAATAAAAGGCATCCAAATCGGAAAAGAGGACGTAAAGTTATCCTTATTTGCAGATGACATGATTTTGTACATAAAAATCCCAAAAGACTCCATCAAAAAACTAATAGACTTAATAAATGAATTTGGCAATGTAGCTGGATACAAAATAATGCCAGGAAATTGATGGCATTTCTGTACACTAACAATGAATTTACAGAAACAGAGACCAAGAAAGCAATCCCATTTACCATCACAACAAGAAAATTATGATACCTGGGAATAAACTTAACCAAGGAGGTAAAAGACCTATATGCAGAAAACTACAGGACACTGAAAAAAGAAATAGAGAAAGATGTAAACAGATGGAAGAACATACCATGTTCATGGATTGGTAGAATCAACATCATCAAAATGTCCATACTTCCCAAAGCAATATATAAGTTCAATGCACTCCCCATGAAAATACCATGGACATACTTCACAGACCTAGAAAGAACTCTCCAAAAATTCATTTGGAACAATAAAAGACCCCGAATAGCCTCAGCAATCTTAAGAAATAAGAGTAAAGTAGGAGGAATCTCAATACCAGATTTTAAGCTGTATTACAAAGCAACTGTTCTCAAAACAGCCTGGTACTGGCACAAGAACAGACATATTGATCAATGGAATAGATTAGAGAATCCAGACATCAACCCAAATCAATATGCTCAATTAATATTTGACAAAGGAGGCACGAACATACAATGGAGTCAAGACAGTCTTTTTAATAAATGGTGTTGGGAAAATTGGACAGATACATGCAAAAGAATGAAACTAGATCACCAACTTAAACCATACACAAAAATAAACTCAAAATGGATACAGGACTTAAACATAAGACGGGAAACCATAAAAATACTAGAGGCATCCACAGGCAGCAAAATCTCAGACATATGCCTAAAGAACTTCTTCACTGATACTAACCCTAGGGCAATGGAAGCTAAAGAGAAAATAAACAAATGGGACTACATCAAAATAAAAAGCTTTTTCACAGCAAAAGAAACCATCAACAAAACAATAAGAATGCCAACTCTATGGGAGAACAGATTTGCAAATGATATTACTGATAAAGGTTTAACCTTCAACGTCTACAAACAGCTTATTCAACTCAGTAAAAGGAAAATAAATGAGCCAATTAAAAAATGGGAAATGGAACTAAATAGAATCTTCTCAAAAGAAGATAGAAGGAAAGCCAAGAGGCACATGAAAAACTGCTCAAAGTCACTACTTATCTGACAGATGCAAATCAAAACAACAATGCAATACCATCTCACACCTGTCAGAATGGCCAATATTAACAAAACAACAAACGACAAATGTTGGCTACGTTGTGGAGAAAAAGTACCCTTGTGCACTGCTGGTGGGAATGCAGACTGGTACAGCCACTGTGGAGAACAGTATGGAGTTTCCACAAAAAACTGAAAATGGAACTCCCATTTGACCCAGTAATACCACTCCTAGCAATATATCCCAAGAAAATAGGAGCACCAATCAGAAAGGATATATGCACCCCTATGTTCATAGCAGCACAATTTACAATAGCTAAGATTTGGAAACAGCCTAGGTGTCCAGCAGCAGATGATTGGATCAAAAAACTATGGTACATCTACACAGTGGAATACTATGCTGCCATAAAAAAGAAGGAATTCTCATCATTTGCAGCAACCTGGATGGAATTTGAGAATATCATGCTGAGTGAAATAAGCCAGTCAATGAAAGAGAAACACCACATGACTTCACTCATTTATGAATAATAAAGAACATTATAAACTGATGAACCATAAGTTCAATATAGCGACAGTAAAGCAACATGCAGTCTAATTACAGCGGGGAGGGGAGGAAAATATGAGATCAACCGAAGGACTTGTACACATGCATATAAGTATAACCAATGGAAACAGAACTCTGGGGAGGGAGGGAATTTTTTTTTTGGGGGGGGGGGCAATGGTAATATATGTACATAGATAATAATTTAATTAAAAATTAAAAAAAGAAAAAAGAAAAAAAAAGAAATTAAAAAAGTAATAATAAAATAAAATACTCAGAATTTGCCTTCAAAGTGCCTGGAAAGGCACGATAGTCATTACAGGGTAATAATAGTTCTTTCAAGCGCTGGTAGTAATGTAAAACACGTCGTTTAACATTGGAATTCACATCAAAGCAGCTACAGACACTTGGAGGTGCTTAATAGAACTCTGGAAACTCACAAACTGAACTTAGCTTAATGTCTAAGAGTGAGCATAAAACACCAGGATTACATAAACCAAGAGCCTTACAATCTGCAACACATTGTTTAATGACAGGAGAATCGTGTTGAAACATGAGAGAAACTAGGTTGATATAGGTTGCCTGTCTACCTCAGTGCCAATGACTTGTCTTTTGCCAAAGAAGGCTGAGAAGCTTTGAAAGACTAAGTGCTGACATCATCAAGTGGTCAGGGCCAGGTGAGCAGTCACAAGTGCCAAGGTGAAAATTATTTGGGCCTGAGCCCACCTGGGAGTTCTGATGCCATCAATGTGAGGTCTAGAGGGCATACTCAGTTTGAGGGGTCGGGCCAGCTTCAGGTGCTAGGTTTCGGGTTATCATATGGATTCCGGAAGAGGTTATCATGTATCCACCTTTGAATTCACAGTGAAAGAGATGCCATCACTGGAGCATGAGTGTTACACTGCGAAGTGAAAACTACAGGCCCCAGAAATTTTAGAACGGTGCTTCCTACTCTAGAAATACATGTTCAACTGGATGTAAGACGCGAATAACACAATGTTGGCATTGGGAAAACCAGGTAAAAGGCTGAGAATTTGATGTGGTACTATTTCCCTTTGATTTTAACTGTCAAACTGACTTGGTTTTTGCTGGGTGGGGAAAGCTGGTGAAAAATTTCCCAACTCCTCTTCATAGACCTGTTCAACAGTATCTGAGTACTTCAAGAAGTAAGAGAGAGGAGCAACAAGATGGCGGCAGAAATAAATGCCTAACTGCAGCTGCACTCAAAAATTTCAAAAAATGCAACTAAAATATAGAGTGGATACTATCCAGAACTACAGGAAAGTTGACTGACTGGAAATTCTACCACTAGAAGGATAGAGAAAACCAGAAGGAAAACCAGAGGAGCTGTAAAAGTCTAAGGTATGGAGACATGGTGTGCACGTTGGGAGAGGATGCAGCTGGAGAGAATGGACGGCTGAGTGTCTAGCTGGCGTTCCCTAGCGGGAAGGAGATAAAAGCTCCTCACTGTGCTGAACTCCAACTCCGACTGCACTTAACCCCAGTTCTGGGCGAGACCCTGGGGTCCAGGCTCATACAGTGGGAATCTGGGCTTAATGCTGAAGCTCAGCGGAGCTGTGAAAGGCAGAGCCCTGGAGTCGTGCACATTGCGCGCAGAGGGGGAGGGACTGTTCGCTGAGCTGCTGAATTGCCCCAGCGGGAAGGAGACAAAAGCTCAGGACTGTGCTGAGCCCCAGTTCTGACTGCACTGAACCCCAGTCCTGGGTAAGACCCTCGGGCCCCAGCCTCATACAGGGGGAATCTGGGCTGTAAGACAGAAGCTCAGGGGAGTGGCGAAAAGCAGAGCCCCTGAGTGGTGCACATTAGGTGCACAGAGGAAAGACTGTTGATTGGGCCGCAAGATTGCCCTAGGAGGAAGGAAACAAGTTCCAGACTGTTCTTAACCCCACTTCCAACTGCTCTGAACCCCAGTTGTGGGCTTGTTGGGGGAGAGACTACACTGTCTGGTAGCGGGCGAAACTCTAGAGTGCCTTTCTCTCAGAGGTGCTTGCAGCGAGTACCAAAGGACACTGAGGTACACTGAGACTCAGGAACCTCAGAGGGCGGGGCTAACCGGAAGCCAAGGCTGTAGGCTCCACCCTGAAACTCTGCCCCATCCAAGCTTTTACAGGTTTCCAAGTCTAGTGGAATAAGGTTTTCTGCTGGCATAGACACAGCTGATCCTCCCAACCTACCAACTCAGCGAAGCAGGGAAAATGCCGAAACGAGGAAACAGATCACAAATGAAAGAAATGGAGGACAAAAAGCGACTGGATATAGAGTTGAAAGCCACGCTTATAAGGTTGTTCAACAATCTCTTAGAAAAGGCTGATAAAATAAATGAGACCTCTGAGGATATGATAAGGGATCAACAAGAAATAATAAAGGGTCAGCTAGAAATAAAGAATACAATCTCTGAAATAAATAATATTATACAGAGTCCTAAAAACAGATTGGAAGATTGCAGGAATCAAGTCCAATATTTGGAACACAAAGAGCCAGAAGACACTCCTCCGCAGAAGCAAGAAGACAAGAGAATCCAGAAAGTTGAAGATGGTGTAAGAAACTTCTGGGACAACTTCAAGCGAACCAACATCAGAATTGTGGGCATCCCAGAAGATGACAGAGAGCAAGATACCGAAAACATATTGAAAGAAATAGTGACAGAAAACTTCCCCTACCTGGTGAAAGAAATAGACTTACACGTCCAGGAAGCACACAGAACCCCAAACAAAAGGAATCCAAAGAGGACCACACCAAGACACATCATAATTAAAAATCCAAGAGCTAAAGACAAATAGAGAATATTAAAAGAAGCAAGACAAAAACAGGTAGTTACCTATAAAGGGGAACCCATACGACTGCCAGCTGATTTCTCAACAGAAACCATGCAGGCCAGAAGGGAATGGCAAGAAATATTCAAGGTGATTAATAACAAGAACCTACAGCCAAAAATACTCTACACAGCAAAGCTATCACTCAGAATCGAAGGCCAGATAAAGAACTTCACAAATAAATTTAAGCTAAAGGAATTCATCACTGCCAAGCCAGAATTATATGAATTGCTAAAAGGGGTTCTTTAGGAAGAGGAAGAAAATAAAGATAAAAATTATGAACAAACACGTAACTATCAACAAGTGAGTCTAAAAACCAAAGGAAGTAAAAATAATGATGAACAATATTAACTGGTGAATATAATAGAATCAGAGGTATGGAAGGGGAGTGGACTGATGATTCTCAGGGAAATTGGGAGTGGTGGGGGGTGGGAAGAGAATGAACATAAACTGCACCTATTGATGAGGACAACGGGGGATGGGGAAAGGGCAGAGAATTGAATGGAAACAGGGATGAAGGGGAGCAATGGAGGGGGATGAGAAACATCTGTAATAATATGAACAATAAAGATTTATGTTTTTTTATTTTTTTTTCTTTTCATTTACAAGCGATGGGAAAGATTTTATTTTATTTTATTATTATTTTTTAAATTTTATTTTATTAAGGTATTTTCTGTGTACATAGTTTACCATTGCCCCCCCTTACCTCCCATTTATGCCCTCCCTCCCCAGAGTTCTGTGTTCATTGGTTGTATTTCTGTTCATTCATACCAGTCCCTCGGTTGTTCTCCTATCTCCCCCCAGGTCACGTTCCCCTCCCCCGTGTCATTTGACAATCTGCTTGTTTTATGGTGACTATCTCTGGACCATATGAATAGAGTCCGCTCCTCCTCTGGTTTTCACCGCCCCTTCCCCTAGGTCCCACTGCTTCCCCTGGGACACACGGCTCGCCCGGGGCACACTGCACCCTGGGACACTCGGCTCACCCGGGGCACTCGGCCCCCTGGGACACACGTCTCACCCGGGACACCCTTCCCCTTTGGGGGGGTACGGCTTACCCGGGGCACATGGCCCTCTGGGACACTCGGCTCACTCGGGGCACTCGGCCACCTGGGACACTCGGCTCACCCGGGGCACTCGGCCCCTGGGACACTCGGCTCACCCGGGGCACTCGGCCCCCTGGGACACTCGGCTCACCCGGGGCACTTGGCCCCCAGGGACACTCGGCTCACCCGGGGCACTCGGCCCCCTGGGGCACTCGGCTCACCCGGGGCACTCGGCCCCCTGGGGCACTCGGCTCACCCGGGGCACTCGGCCCCCTGGGGCACTCGGCTCATCCGGGGCATTCGGCCCCCTGGGACACACGGCTCATCCGGGGCACACGGCCCCTCTAGGGTGTTGGGGTCGCATACTGGAGGCGCCGCGCCAGCTCCTTGCTAGCATGGGGGGCAGGCTGGGACAGCTGCAGTTGGTCTGAGATGATTTCAGGTGGGGGGACCACCCCCAAAGGTGTCTCGTTTGGTGTGGGAGCGGAGCAGCTGCAGACATGGAGGCTAAGTTCTGAGGTCACCCACTCCCTGAGCCCAAGGCGTGGTGAGCTCTGTTCTTGGTGGATTTCCTTTATTCTCGGCGGCAGTGGCGGGTGGCGGTGCCAGGTGCAATATTGATGGTCGCTCCTGTGGTTCAATTACCACTGTAGTTTTAAAGTTCATATGGCGGTGGTGGTGAGAGCTTCGGCTTGGCCATGTGGCATCGGAGGATGGGCTCGCCTGGGTGGGTAATGGAAGGCACCGTGCCATTTCCTCGCCAGCACGCTCCATTTTCCTCCCAGCATGGTGGGTGTGCTGGGAAGATTGTGGGCGGGCTGTGATGGCTGCATGGGGAGAGTCCGCCCTCAATGGTGTCCTCTTTGTTGCGGATGTGGAGCTTCTGTGGATGCAGAGGCTAATTTCTGAAGCCACACTCTCTATGTGCCCAGTGTGTAGTTAGCTCTGATTTCGGTGGATTCCCATTCTGGGGGGCAGCGGTGGGTGCGGCAGCGATGGTAGCTCCTGTGGCTCAATTTCCCCTGCAGTTTTAAAATCCGCGTGGTGGTAGTGTCTGATGCCCTGGCCTGGCTATGCGGCAGCGGAGAGAGGACTCTCCGGGTCTGCCAATGGAAGGCGCAGCGCCAGCACAGCGCGCGCGAAGGCCTGGCAGAGCAGGCTGCGGGCGGTGGCGGAGAGTCCCCACGATGTCCCAGTCTTTCAGACTTAGTGGAACGCTTCCCCTGAGCCAGGACAAGCAGCACCACCACCACAAATATAGGCCAGCTCAGCGCTGCCCCTGCACAGGTGACAGTAGGGGCATTCTCACCTCGGTAGGCCCTCGCTCTCGGAGGTCTCAACCAGTGGAAGGCAGCACGGCACAGAACTGCCCCACATTCTCAGTCCTCCACTCGCCGTAATTTTAAACTCCACATGGCAGCTGCGGTGTCCTGCTTGGTGTCTAATTGTAGCCTTCCTATTTCTGGGTGGAGCTGGTTGTGCGGGAGGGGAGACACTGCGCCCGCTCCTCTCTAGCACTGTGGGCGGGCTGGGAGGTCGCGCTCACGGGCTTCTAGTCCAGGCAGGAGCCAAAGGCGAGGCGGCAGCGGCGGTAGCGGCGGCGTAGGCCCCCATCAGCTCCCGTAGTGGTAGCAGGGCTGCCCCACTCCCTGGGCCCCGGGGCGGGGCGAGGTCTGGCTTCCCTCATTCCCGGTGGCAGCGGCAGGTTCAGTTTCGCTGTAGTTTTAAACTCCACATGGCGGCGGCGGCGCCCTGCTTGGTGTCTAGTTGTAGTCTTCCCACTTCTGGGCTGGTTGTGTGCGGGGAAACGCTGCGCGATTTCTTCGCCTGCACAGTAAGCGCGGGGGCTGGGCCGGCGGGGAGATACTACACCATCTCTTCGCCCGCCCGGCGGCGAGTGCGGGGGGCCGAGCCCAGGCGCCCGCTCCTCTCCAGCACTGCTGGTGGGCTGGGAGGTTGCGCTCATGGGTTTCTCGTCCAGGCAGGAGCCTAAGGCGCTGCGGTGGCGGTGGTGGTATAGGCCCCCATCAGCTCCAGTGGCGGCTGGCGGGGCTGGCCCACTCCCTGGGCCCCAGGGCAGAGCGAGGTCTGGCTTCCCTCATTCCCGGCAGCAGCGGCTCCGGCAGGTTCAGTTTCGCTGTAGTTTTAAACTCCACATGGCAGCAGCGACGTCCTGCTTTGCGTCTAGTTGTAGCCTAACCATTTCGCCAGCTTTCCTGTGGGTCTGGTGCGATCCCTTTCGGTTTTATCCGTTGTTTATTTCCAAATTGTTGAGGAGATGGCGGCCAGGAAACTTCCTGGGCCGCAATCTTGCTTCGGTCTCTCAAGATTTATGTTTTTTTAAAAACAATTAAGAGAGGTAAACAATAGACAAGCTTGTGTTCAAATAGCGGTAAAATCTTCAAAAGGCCCTTATGATACCTGTATGAAAATGGAAAGCCTTCCAGATCTCCAAATAATAGAAAATGTATGTGCCAGAGTGTTGCAGTGAAGGTGACATTCATTTGGGAACATCCCCCATCTCACCAGCATGGTAAAATACTGGGAATTTGCATTCAAAGAGCCTACAAAGGAACAATAGTCATTACAGTGTAATAATAGTTCTTTCCTGTACTGGTAGTAATGTAAAACACGTCGTTTAACATTGGAATTCACATTAAAGCAGCTACAGACACTTGGAGTTGTGTAATAGAACTCTGGAAACTCACAAACAGAAGTTAGTTTAATGTCAAAGAATGAGCATAAAACATGAGGATTACATCAACAAAGAGCCTTGCTATCTGCAACAAATTGTTTAATGACATTAGAATCATGTTGAAACATCAGAGAACCTAGGTTGATATAGGTTACCTGTCTACCTCAGTGCCAATGACTTCTCTTTTCTCAAAGAAGGCTGAGAAGCTTTGAAACAGGAAGTGCTGACGTCATCAAGTGGTCAGGGCCAGGTGACCAGGCACAAGTGCCCAGGTGATAATTCTTGGGCCTGAGCCCACCTGGCAGTTCTGATGCCCATAATGTGAGGTCTAGAGGGCATACTCAGCTTGAGGGATAGGGTCAGCTTCAGGGGCTAGGGTTAGCTTTAGCATATGGGTTCCGGGAGAGATTATCATGTATCAGCATTTGAATTCCAGGGAAAGAGATGCCATCACTGGAGCATGAGTGTAACACTGCGAAGTGAAAACTACAGGCCACAAACATTTTAGAAGGGTGCTTCCTACACTAGAAATACATGTTCATCTTGATATAACATGTGAATAACACAATGTTGACATTGGAAAAACCCGGTAAAAGGCTTATAATTTGGTGTGGTACTGTTTCCCATTGATTTTGACTGTCAAACAGACTTGGTGTTTGTGGGGCGGGGAAAGCTGTTGAAAAAGTTCACAACTCTGCTTCCTAGACCTGTACGAAAGTATCTTAGACTTCAAGAAGTAAGAAAGGTAAACAATAGCCAAGCTTGTGTTCAAATAGTAGTAAAGTCCTCAAAAGGCCCTTATTATACCTGTATTAAAATGGAAAACCTGCCAGATCTCCAAATAACAGAGCAGGACAATGCATGTGAGAGAGTGTTCCACCGAAGGGGACATTCATTTGGGAAATTCCCCATCTCATCAGCATGGGAAAATACTGAGAATTCGCCTTCAAAGAGCCTGGAAAGTAACGATAGTCATCACAGGGCAATAATAGTTCTTTCCCATGCTGGTAGTAATGTAAAAAAGTGTCGTGTCACATTGGAATTCACATGAAAGCAGCTACAGACCCTTGGAGGTGCTTAACAGAATTCTGGAAACTCATATACTGAAGTTAGCCTAATGTTTAAGAATGAGTATAAAACACGAGGATTAGATCAAGAAAGAGCATTGCTATAGGCAACACATTGTTTAATGACAGGAGAATGGTGTTGAAACATCAGAGAAACTAGGTGGCTATAGGTTACCGGTCTACCTCAGTGCCAGTGACTTGTCTTTTTTCATTTCTTTTTTTTTTTTTTTTCCCAGGACACCACAGAAGAATTTATTCTGTTGTGAAAAAGACAAAAGGATATGCTCATTTACAAGACTTTGTTTAATCTATGTGTAAGGCCCTCAAAAGGCACACATTTTTTTTAAAGTCAGTACAAAACAGTTAAAAATAAAATATGTAAAAGTCGGTACAAAAATAATGTCCACATGTGTTCAATTAAGCCATAGAGCATATTCTAAATTTATGATTCTATTTTTAATAGTTTATTTTTTTATTTTTTTAAATAAATCTTTATTGTTCATATTATTACAAATGTTCCTCATTCCCCCCCCCATTGCTCCCCTATACTAAGTTTCCATTCAATTCTCTGCCCTTTCCCCATCCCCCATTGTCCTCATCCATAGGTGCAGTTTATGTTCAGTCTCTTCCCGCCCACCTCTACTTCCCATTTCCCCGAGAATCATCAGTCCACTCCCCTTCCATACCTCTGATTCTATTATATTCACCAGTTAATATTGTTCATCATGATTTTTACTTCCCTTGGTTTTTAGACTCACTTGTTGATAGTTACGTGTTTGTTCATAATTTTTATCTTTATTTTCTTCCTCTTCCTAAAGAACCCCTTTTAACAATTCATATAATTCTGGCTTGGAAGAGATGAATTCCTTTAGCTTAAATTTATTTGTGAAGCTTTTTATCTGGCCTTCGATTCTGAGTGATAGCTTTGCTGGGTAGAGTATTTTTGGCTGTAGGTTCTTGTTATTCATCACCTTGAATATTTCTTGCCATTCCCGTCTGGCCTGCATGGTTTCTGATGAGAAATCAGCTGACAGTCTTATGGGTGCCCCTTTATAGGTAACTACCTGCTTTTGTCTTGCTGCTTTTAATATTCTTTCTTTGTCTTTAGCTCTTGGAATTTTAATTATGATGTGTCTTGGTGTGGTTCTTTTTGGATTCCTTTTGTTTGGGGTTCTGTGTGCTTCCTGGACGTGTAAGTCTATTTCTTTCACCAGGTGGGGGAAGTTTTCTGTCACTATTTCTTTCAATATGTTTTCGGTATCTTGCTCTCTGTCATCTTCTGGGATGCCCATAATTCTGATGTTGGTTCGCTTGATGTTGTCCCAGAGGTTTCTTACATTATCTTCAACTTTCTGGATTCTCTTGTCTTCTTGCTTCTGTGGAGGAGTGTCCTCTGGCTCTTTGTGTTGCAAATCTTGGACTTGATTCTTGCAATCTTCCAATCTGTTTTTAGGACTCTGTATAATATTATTTATTTCAGAGATTGTATTCTTTATTTCTAGTTGACCTTTTATTATTTCTTGTTGACCCTTTATTATTTCTTGTTGATCCTTTATTATTTCTTGTTGATCCTTTTTCATATCCTCATAGGTCTCATTTATTTTATCGGCCTTTTCTAGGAGATTGTTGAACAACCTTATAAGCGTGGTTTTGAACTCTATATCCCGTCGCTTTTTGTCCTCCATTTCTTTCGTTTGTGATCTGTTTCCTCGTTTCGACATTTTCGCTGCTTCCCTGAGTTGGTAGGTTGGGAGGATCACCTGTGTCTATGCCAGGAGACCTCCTTATTCCACTAGACTTGGAAACCTGCAAAAGCCTCTCTGAGTTCAGCTTGGAAGGGGCAGAGTTTCAGGGCGGAGCCTACAGCCTTGGCTTCCGGTTAGCCCCGCCCTGAGGTTCCTGAGTCTCAGTGTACCTCAGTGTCCTTTGGTACTCGCTGCAAGCACCTCTGAGAGAAAGGCGCCCTAGAGCTTCACCTGCTACCAGACAGTCTAGTCTCTCCCCCAACAAGCCCACAACTGGGGTTCAGAGCAGTTGGAAGTGGGGTTAAGAACAGTCCGGAGCTTATGTCTCCTTCCCGCTAGGGCGATCTCGCGGCCCAATCAACAGTCTGTCCTCTGTGCGCGCAATGTGCACGACTCAGGGGATCTGCTTTTCGCCGCCCCGCTGAGCTTCTGCCTTACAGCCCAGATTCCCCCTGTATGAGGCTGGGGCCCGAGGGTCTTGCCCAGGACTGGGGTTCAGTGCAGTCAGAACTGGGGCTCAATACATTCCTGAGCTTTTGAGTCCTTCCCGCTGGGGCAATTCAGCAGCTCAGCGAACAGTCCCTCCTCTGCGCACAATGTGCGCGCCTCTGGAACTCTGCCTTTCTCGCCACTCCGTTGGGCTTCCGCCTTACAGCCCAGTTTCCCTCTGTGTGAGCCTGGACCCCAGGGTCTCGCCCAGAACTGGGGTTCAGTGCAGTCGGAGTTGGGTTCAGCAGGGTCCGGAGCTTTTATCTCCTTCCCGCTAGGAAATGCCAGCCAGGCACTCAGCCGCCCCTCCTCTCCGGCTCTGTCCTCTCCCCGCGCGCACCGTGCCTCCGTACCTTAGGCTTTTACAGCTCCTCTGGTTTTCCTTCTGGTTTTCTCTATCCTTCTAGTTGTAGAATTTCCAGTCAGTCAACTTTCCTGTAGTTCTGGATAGTGTCCACTCTATATTTTAGTTGTATTTTTTTAAATTGTTGAGGGCGGCTGCAGTTAGGCTTTTACCTCTGCCGCCATCTTGTTGTGAGTCTGTGACTTGTCTTTTTTCAAAGAAGGCTGAGAAGGTTTGAAACAGGAAGTGCTGATCTCATCAAGTGGTCAGGTCCAAGTGAGCAGGCCCACGTGCCCAGATGATAATTATGTAGGCCTGAGCCAACCTGGGAATTCTGATGCCATCAATATGAGGTCTAGAAGGCATACTCAGTTTGAGGGATAGGGCCAGCTTAAGTGGCTAGGGTTAGGGTTACCATATGGGTTCCGGGAGAGGTTATCATATATCAGCCTTTGAATTCACGGTGAACGAGATGCCGTCACTGGAGCATAAGTGTAATCAGGTGAATTGAAAACTACAGGCCACAAACATATTAGAAGGTTGCTTCCTATACTAGAAATACATGTTCAACTAGATGTAAGACGTGAAAAACACAATGTTGGCATTGGGACAACCAGATTTAAGGCTGTGATTTTGATGTGGTACTGTTTCCCTTTAAATTTAACTGTCAAATTGGTTTGGTGTTTGTGTGGCGGGGAAAGCTGGTGAAAAAGTTCACAGCTCCTCTTCATAGGCCTGTACTAGAGTCTCTGAATACTTCATGAAGTAAGAGAGGTAAACAATAGCCAAGCTTGTGTTCAAATAGTAGTACAGTCTTCAAAAGACCCTTATGATACCTGCACAAAACTGGAAAACCTGCCAGATTTCCAAATAACAGACTAGGACAATGTATGTGAGAGAGTATTCCACTGAAGGGGACATTGCTTTGGGAACTTCCCCATCTAACCATTATGTGAAAATACTGAGAATTTGTCTTCAAAGGGCCTGGAAAGGAATGATAGTCATCACAGGGTAATTATAGTTCTTTCCCATGCTGGTAGTAATGTAAAAATAAAAGTTGTTTCACATTGCAATTCACATGAAAGCAGCTACAGACCCTTGGCGGTGCTTAAAAGAACTCTGGAAACTCACAAACTGAATTTAGCTTAATGCCTAAGAACGAGCAAAAAACACTAGGATTACATCAAAAAAGACCCTTGCTATCAGCAACACATTGTTTAATGACAGGAGAATGGTACTGAAACATCAGAGAAACTAGGTTGTCATAGGTTGTCTGTCTACCTCAGTGCCAATGACTTGTCTTTTGTCAAAGAAAGCTGAGAAACTTTGAAACAGCAAGTGCTGATGTCATCAAGTGGTCAGGGCCAAGTGAGCAGGCACAAGTGCCCAGGTGATAATTCTTTCGGTCTGAGCCCACCTGGGAGTTCAGCTTGAAGGATAGGGCTAGCTTCAGGGGCTAGGGTTAGGGTTAGCATATGGGTTCCAGGAGAGATTATCATATATCAGTCTTTGAATTCACAGTGAAAGAAATGTTATCACTGAAGAATGAGTGTCACACTGCGGATTGAAAACTACAGGCCACAAACATTTAGAAGGGTGCTTTCTACACGAGAAATACGTGTTCAACTAGATGTAAGACCAGAAAAACACAATGTTGGCATTGGGAAAACCAGGTAAAATGCTGCGAATTTGATGTGGTACTGTTTCCCTTTGATTTTAACTATCAAATTGGCTTGGTGTTTCTGGGGCATGGAAATTTGGTGAAAAATTTCACAACTCCTCTTCATGGACCTGTACAACAATATCTGAGTACTTCAATAAGTAAGAGAGGTAAACAATAGCCAAGCTTGTGTTCAAATAATAGTAAAGTCCTCAAAAGGCCCTTATGATACCTGTATGAAAATGGAAAACCTGCCAGATCTAGAAATAACAGAGCAGGAAAATGGATGTGAGAGAGTGTTCCACTGAAGGTGACATTCGTTTGGTCACTTTCCCATCTCACCAGCATGTTAAAATACTGAGCATTTGCCTTGAGGAACCCTGGAAAGGCACGATGGTCATTACAGGGTAATAATAGTTCTTTCCCATGCTGGTAGTAATGTAAAAAATGTCGTTTCACATTGGAATTCACATGAAAGTAGCTACAGACATTTGGAGGTGCTTAATAGAACTCTGGAAACTCACAAACTAAAGTTATCTTTATGTCTATGAATGAGCATAAAACACGAGGATTACATCAAGAAAGAGCTTTGCTATCTGCAACACATTGTTTAATGACAGGAGAATCGTGTTGAAACATCAGAGAAACTAGGTTACACTAGAAATACATGTTCACCTCGATGTAAAACTCGAATAACATAATGGTGCCATTGGGAAACCAGGTAAACGGCTGAGAATTTGATGTGGTACTGTTTCCATTTGATTTTAATTGTGAAATTGGCTTGGTGTTTGTGGGGCGGGGAAAGCTGGTGAAAAATTTCACAACTCCTCTTCATAGACCTGTACAACAATATCTGAGTACTTCAAGAAGTAAGAGAGGTAAACAATAGCCAACCTTGTGTTCAAATAGTGGTAAAGTCCTAAAAAGGCCCTTATGATACGGGTACGAAAATGGAAAACCTGTCAGATCTCCAAATAACACAGCAAGAATATGATTGTGAGAGAGTGTTCCACTGAAGGTGACATTCGCTTGGGAACTTCCCCATCTCACCAGCATGTTAAAATACTGAGAATTTGCATTGAAGTACCCTGGAAAGGCACAATAGTCATTAAAGGGTAATAATAGTTCTTTCCCGTGCTTATAGTAATGTTAAAAACGTCACTTCACATTGGAATTCACATTAAAGCAGCTACAGACACTTGGAGTAGCTTAATAGAACTCTGGATAGTCAGAAACTTAAGTTAGCTTAATGTCTATGAAGGAGCATAAAACACGAGGATTACATTAAGAAAGAGCCTTGCTATCTGCAACACATTGTTTAATGACAGGAGAATAGTGCTGAAACATCAGATAAACTAGGTTACACTAGAAATACATGTTCACCTTGAGGTAAGACCTGAATAACACAATGTTGCCATTGGAAACCAGGTAAAAGGCTGAGAAATTGATGTGGTACTGTTTCCATTTAATTTTTTATATTTTTTATTAAATTATTATCTGTGTACATATATTACCATTGCCCCCCCTCCAAACATTACCTCCCTCCCCTGAGTTTTGTGTCCATTGGTTATACTTATATGCATGTGTTCATGTCCTTTGGTTGATCTCTTATTTCCATCATATTTCCCTCCCCTCCCCGCTGTAATTAGACAGTCTGCTTGTTCCTTTACTGTTGCAATATTTAACTTATGGTTCATCAGTTTATAATGTTCTTTATTATTCATAAATGAGTGAAGTCATGTGGTGTTTCTCTTTCATTGACTGGATTATTTCACTCAGCATGATATTCTCCAATTCCATCCAGGTTGCTGTAAATGATGAGAATTCCTTCTTTTTTGTGGCAGCATAGTATTACATTGTGTAGATGTACCATAGTTTTTTGATCCAATCATCTGCTGCTGGACACCTTGGCTGTTTCCAAATCCTACCTATTGTAAATTGTGCTGCTATGAACATAGCGGTCCATATACCTTATCCAATATATTCTTATCCAATCTGTTACCCTTTGTCTTTTGATTGGAGCATTTAAACCATTGACATTTAAAGTTATTATTGATAAGTAGGTATTTGATGCCATTTTTATTCTATACCCCTGTGTTCCTTCTTTGCTTCCTATTTCTTTATTTTTACAGTAAACCCTTTAACATTTCTTGCATTGCTGGTTTGATGGAGATAAATTCCTTTAGTTTTTTTTTTTGTCTGTGAAGCTCTTGATTTCATTTTCAATCTTGATTGATAGCCTGGCTGGGTACAGTATTCTTGGATTCAGACCCTTCCTTTGCATGACTTTGTATATTTCATCCCATTCCCTTCTGGCCTGATGAGTTTCTGTGGAGAAATCAGTTGCTAGTCTGATGGGGGTTCCTTTATATGTAACCTTCTGTCTCTCTCTGGCTGCTTTTAAGATTCTTGCTTTGTCGTTATTTTGCACTTTAAGTATAATGTGCCTAGCTGTTGGTCTTTTGGGATTCATTTTGCTTGGGACTCTGCGAGCTTCTTGTATTTGTATGGGTTTTTTATTCTCTATCTCAGGAAAGTTTTCTTTCATTATATCTTGAAACAGGTTTTCTTTGCCTTCCTCTGTTTCCTTTCCTTCTGGAACCCCTATTATTCTAATATTGTTTTGTTTTGTAATGTCCCAAAGTTCCCGTAGGCTCTATTCTTGCTTTTTATTTTTTTTCTAAAAGCTGCTCTAATTGGGTATTTTTTTCCATCTTGTCTTTTAGTTCACTGATTTGGTCCTCTGCGTAATCTGGTCTACTTTTGATGCTTTCTATTGAGTTCTTTACAGTAGCTATGTCATTTTTCATTTCTTCTTGATTCTTCTTCATTTCCTCTTGGGTCTTACTCATATTGTCAAATTTGTCTTCCATTCTTTTTAGGCATCCTATGATCCTTACTCTGAATTCTTGCTCTGGTACGTTGCATGCCTCTAACTCGTTTCCTTCCTTTTCTGGTGATGCCTGCTTTTCTTTGATTTGTGGGCTGTTTCTTTGTCTCCCCATGGTCTCTCTTTTCAGGGTGTCTGTGTACGTAGATCTCTCTGTTCTGCATTGATTTAAAGTCACAAAATACAACACAACCAGGTACAACACACACGGCACTGAACAGAAATGTATTTGCAGTGTTTTAACCTTCAATAAAGATGACCACTCGGGAAATGCAATTTAGGGGATAGGAGAGAACGAAGAGTAAAGAGTGAAGAGGGGTGGGGGAGTACAAGAAAAAGATAGGAAAAAGGAATGAAAGAAGAAAAAAATGGAGTGTCAAAATGAAATTGGGAAACTGGGAGAGAGAGAGAGAGAGAGAGAGAGAGTAAGAGAGAGGGGGAGAGAGAGAGAGAGAGACTAAGAGAGAAAAGGGGGTACAAACTGTATATATGGGAAGATAATTTCAGTAGAGCAACCTCTAACCCCAGCAAAAGCTGGCAATAGTACCTGTCGAATAATAAAATCTACAATGCCCACAATATCCAGCAAAGTAAAAAACAAACAAATAAACAAACAAAAACACAGCAAATACAAAAGTACCAAGCAACAACATCAATTAAAGATTAAGCAAAATAATCTCACTAAAAGAATAAAAATACAATATACTCAATATTCACACAAACCTCATCAAAAGGACAGAAGAAAACACTTTTTTTTTGCTAGTTAATACAGCTCAGAGAGGGGTGTGTATGCCCAGTGGATCGGAAATTAGCTATATAAGTAGGGTAGAAATTTTAGCAGGGGGGAGACAGAAAGAGTAGGGGAAATCTAAAGCAGGAATGGATTAAGATAAAAGGATAGCATAAGGGGGAAGGTTTGGAAGAGAATGATATTGCAAAGGTCTTGTTACGATAGGGTTAAAGGAATAATGAATATAAAATGAAGAACACTAATACCAATGTAAAATAAAGAGACAATAAATTGGCAATTTTTAAAAAAAAGAAATAAATAAAAAGGAAACAAAAAAGTTAAAATAGCAATAGTAATAATGCTGATTAAACCTAAAAATGTAAGAATTAAAGAGGTAAAATCAAAAGAGGGAAAAAGGAGACAATCTGTTTCTTAAGTAAAAGATGCTAAAAATGACAATTAAAATAAAATAAAATAAATTAGCAAAAAAAAAAAAGTGCAGTTGTGAAGGCCATTCACTTTCTCCGTTATTCTGTTTGGCACGCCTGTTTCAGTCCAGACAGTATTGCAGTTTCCTGCGTTCCTCTGCACCTCAGTGTTGTAAGCTAGTCCTTAATTTTAAGATGATGATTTCTTGGTTTCTTGGTTTTTTATTAAATAAAACTAGTGATAAACACATTTAATTTGTACTCCAGCCCCTTGGTGGGAGTGTTTCTGGATTTATGTTCTCGTTCTTTGGCTATCCTGGCCTTTTTCTATGGAATTCAATACTGATTTTGCCTCAGAGCTGAATCACAGCTGGTCTCTCCCTGGCGCTGCTTCCCAGTTTCCAGAAAAGCAGTTTCCCCCTGCAGCCTCTTAGGTCCAGCCAATCAGGATGGCCTCTTCTTTGTAATCAGAAGCAAAGAGTTGCAGGAGAGCCAGTGTTGGTGTGCAAAGGGCCAGTCTGCGGGCACTTACATACAGACTGTATACCTTTGCAAATATGTTCTCCCTCTGTGTCAGATCAGAGTGGGTTGCTCTCTGGAGAACCCAACAATTGGCAACCCTGAGGATCCCATCCAATCTCTTGGGTCACGCCAGACCCAACCTCAGAGGGCTTTTGTGGGCACAGATTTCTGCGGACCCAGTACCCCAGAGCGCAGCTTTTGTGTCTGCTACTGCTGCTGCAGGGACACAGGCACCCGCTTATCCCTAATAAAATCCAACCTTTCTGTGGAATTGGAGTGTCTGCATCGATCAGGTGCCCACAGCTGCTCAGTGATCTCGAGATTTGTGACTTTTTCAGATCTCAGATACGATCCCCAGTTGCAGCTCTGATGTGGATGCAAGAGGCAGTGTCTATGCCGCCATCTTGCCAACCTGCGGGGAAGGGTCCTCAGGAGCCACCAGCCAGCATTTGCAGAGGTCCCAGCAGGGGTGCCCGCAGAGGGGCCACTGCTGAGACTGGGCTGCTGGTCCTCAGAGCAGGGAGCGGGCTCACTCGGGGCAGGCGCTGCTCTCACTCTAGAAATATGTTTCAGTTCCCAGCGACTCGGATCCGCTCCTCCACAGAATTCTATAAGTCCTATGTTTCTGATTTCTGGAAGTACCCTATTCTACAGTATTCTAGAAATCCTCTTTCACAGAATTCTACAAGTAATCTCTTCCACAGAATTCTAGAAATCTCCTACTCCACAAAATTCTAGAAATCCTCTTGTCCACAGAATTCTAGAGTCTGCTCTTTTTCAGAATTCTAGAAATGCCCTCTTCTGCCACATTCTAGAAGTCTTCTACTCCACAGAAATCTTGAAATTCTCTATTGCACAGCATTCTAGAAATCCTCTATTACGCAGAATTCTGTAAGTCTTTTCTTTCTCTGAATTCTTAAAATCCCCTATACCAAAAAATTCTAAAAGTCCTCCCTTCCTCTGAATTGTAAAAATCCCCTATTCTACGGGATTCTAGAAATCTATTGCCCACAATTCTAAAAATCTATTATATCACAGAATTCTAGAAATCACCTCTTCAACCAAATTCTAGATGTCCTCCCTTCCTCCTGATTCTAGTAATCACCTATTCTGTAGAATTCTAGATGTCCTGTCATCTCAGAATCCTAGAAATTTCCTATTCCACAGAATTCTAGGATTACACTATTCCACACAATTCTATAAGTCCTTTCTTTCTCATTTCTACAAGTACCCTATTCTACAGTATTCTAGAAATCCTCTTTCACAGAATTCTACAAGTAATCTCTTCCACAGAATTCTCGAAACCTCCTACTCCAGAAAATTATAGACATACTCTTGTCGACAGAATTCTAGATGTCCTCCCTTTCTCCGAATTGTAAAAATCCCCTCTTCTACAGCATTCTAGAAGGCTACTCCACATAAATATTAAAATCCTCTGTTGCACATCGTTCTAGAAATCCTCTATTATGCAGAATTCTGTAAGTCTTTTCTCCCTCTGAATTCTAGAAATCCCCTATTCCACAAAATTCTAAAAGTCCTCCCTTCCTCTGAATTCTAAAAACCCCCTATTTTACGGAATTCTAGAAATCTATTCCCCACAATTCTAAAAATCTTTATTTCATATAATTCTAGAAATCACGTCTTCCACAGAATTCTAGAAGACCTCCTTTCCTCCAAATTCTAGAAATCCCCTCTTCTATGGAATTCAAGATGTTGTCTCATCTCAGAATCCTAGAAATTTCCTATTCCACAGAATTCTAGAATTACACTATTCCACAGAATTCTATTAGTCCTTTGTTTCTGATTTCTAGAAGTACCCTATTCTACAGTATTCTAGAAATCCTCTTTCAAGAATTCTACAAGTAATCTCTTCCACAGAATTCTAGAAATCTCCTACTCCCCAAAATTCTAGAAATCCTCTTGTCCAGAGAATACCAGATGTCCTCTCTTTCTCCAAATTTTAGAAATCCCGTCTTCTACAGCATTTTGAAGTCTTCTACTTCACAGAAATCTTGAAATCCTCTATTGCACATCGTTATAGAAATCCTCTATTACACAGAATTCTGTAAGTCTTCTCTCCCTCTGAATTCTTGAAATCCCCTAATTCACAGAACTCTAAAAGTCCTCCCTTCCTCTGAATTCTAAAAATCCCCTATTCTACGGAATTCTAGAAATCAATTCCCCACAATTCTAAAAATCTATTACTTCGCAGAATTAGAGAAATCACCTCTTCCACCGAATTCTAGAAGGCCTCCTTTCCTCTAAATTCTAGAAATCCCCTATGCTATAGAATCCTACATGTCCTCTCATCTCAGAATCCTAGAAATTTCCTATTCCACAGAATTCTAGAAGTACACTATTCAACAGAATTCTATAAGTTCTTTATTTCTCATTCCTAGAGGTACCCTATTCTACAGTATTCTAGTAATCCTCTTTCAGAGAATTCTACAAGTAATCTCTTCATCAGAATTCTAGATATCTCCTACTCCACAAAATTCTAGAAATCCTCTTGTCCACAGAATTCTAGAGTCCTCTCTTTCTCCGAATTCTAGAAATCCCCTCTTCTACAGCATTCCTAAAGTCTTATACTCCACAGAAATCTTGAAATCCTCTATTTCACAGCATTCTAGAAATCCTCCATTTCGCAGAATTCTGTAAGTCTTCTCTACCTCTGAATTCTTGAAATCCCCTAATTCAGAGAAATCTAAAAGTCCTTCCTTCCTCTTAATTCTAAAAATCCCATATCCTAAGGAATTGTAGAAATGTATTCCCCACAATTCTAAAAATCTATTATTTCAAAGTATTCTAGAAATCACCTTTTCCACAGAATTCTAGATGTCCTCCCTTCCTCCCAATCTAGAAATCAAGTATTCTGTAGAATTCTGGATGTCCTCTTATCTCAGAATCCTAGAAATTTCCTATTCCACAGAATTCTAGAATTACGCTATTCAACAAAATTCTATAAGTCCTTTCTTTCTCATTCCTAGAGGTACCCTATTCTAACGTATTCTAGAAATCCTCTTTCACAGAATTCTACAAGTAATCTCTTCGACACAATTCTAGAAATCTCATACTCCACAAAATTCTAGAAACCCTCTTGTCCTCAGAATTCTAGAAGTCCTTTCTCTCTCTGAATTCTAGAAATCCCCTCTTCTGCCTAATTCTAGAAGTCTTCTACTACACAGAAATCTTGAAATCCTCTATTGCACAGCGTTCTATAAATCCTCTATTATGCAGAATTCTGTAAGTCGTCTCCCCTCTGAATTCTAGAAATTCCCTAGTCAACAAAATTCTAAATGTCCTCCCGTCTTCTGAATTCTAAAAATCCCCTATTCTATGGAATTCTAGAAATCTATTCCCCACAATTCTAAAAATCTATTACTTCACTGAATTTGAGAAATCACCTCTTCCGCCGAATTCTAGAACACCTCCTTTCCTCCCAATTCTAGAAATCCCCTATTCTATAGAATTCTAGAAGTCCTCTCATCTCAGAATCCTAGACATTTCCTATTCCACAGAATTCTAGAATTACACTATGCCACAAAATTCCATGTCCTTTCTTTCTCATTTCAAGAAGTATTGTATTCTACAGAATTCTAGAAATCCTCTATCAGAGAATTCTACAAGTAATCTCTTCCTCGGAATTCTATAAATCTCCTACTCCAGAAAATTCTAGAAATCCTCTTGTCCACACAATGCTAGACATCCTTTTGTCCACAGAATTCTAGAGTCCTCCCTATCTCTGAATTCTAGAAATCCCCTCTTCTACAGAATTCTAGAACTCTTGTACTCCACAAATATCTTGAAATCCTCTACTGCACAGCATTCTACAAATCCTTTATTACGAACAATTCTGTAAGTCTTCTCTCCCTCTGAATTCTTGAAATCCCCTATTCCACAGAATTCTAAATGTCCTCCCTTCCTCTGAATTCTAAAAATCCCTATTCTACAGAATTCTAGAAATCTATTCCCCACAATTCTAAAAATCTATTATTTCACACAATTCTAGAAATCACCTCTTCCAAAGAATTCTAGATGACCTCTTTCCTCCCAATTCTAGAAATCACCTGTTCTATACAATTCTAGATGTCCTCTAATCTCAGAAACCTAGAAATTTCCTAGTCCACAGAATTCTAGAATTACACTATTCAACAGAATTCTGGAAGTAATTTATTTCTCATTCCTAGCGGTACCCTATTCTACAGTATTCTCGTAATCCTCTTTCACAGAATTCTACAAGTAATCTCTTCCACAGAATTCTAGAAATCTCCTACTCCACAAAATTCTAGAAATACTCTTGTCCACAGAATTCTAGAGTCCTCTCTTTCTCAGAATTCTAGAAATGCCCTCTTATGCCACATTCTAGAAGTCTACTCCACAGAAATCTTGAAATCCTCTACTGCACAGCATTCGAGAAATCCTCTATTTCGTAGAATTTTGTAAGTCTTCTCTCCCTCTGAATTCTTGAAATCCCCTAATTCACAGAATTCTAAAAGTCATCCCTTCCTCTGAATTCTAAAAATCCGCTATTCTCTGGAATTCTAGAAATCTATTCCCCACAATTCTAAAAATCTATTATTTCACCGAATTCTAGAAATCACCTCTTCCACAGAATTCTAGATGTCCTCCCTTACTCCCAATTGTAGAAATCCCCTATTCTGTAGAATTCTAGATGTCTTCTCATCTCAGAATCCTAGAAATTTCCTATTCCACAGAATTCTAGAATTATAGTATTCCACGGAATTCTATAATTCCTTTCTTTTTCATATCTAGAAGTACGCTATTCTACAGAATTCTAGAAATCCTCTTTCACAGAATTCTACAAGTAATCTCTTCCACAGAATTCTAGAAATCTCCTACTTCACAAAATTCTAAAAATCTTCTTGTCCACAGAATTCTAGAGTCCTCTCTTTCTCCAAATTCTAGAAATCCCCTCCTCTACAGCATTCCTGAATTCTTCTACTCCACAGAAATCTTGAAATCCTCTATTGCACAGCATTCTAGAAATCCTCTATTATGCAGAATTCTGTAAGTCCCCTCTCCCTTTGAATGCTACAAATCCCCTATTCCACAGAATTCTAAAAGTCCTCCCTTCCTATGAATTCTTAAAATCCCCTATTCTAAGGAATTCTAGAAATCTATTTCCCACTGCAGGGAACCAAAACCTAATACTTGTAATAAAATGTAATGGGAACTGGCCAACCTTGATGGCTCTGAATGGTCAGAGCTATTAACTCATTGACTCTAGGTTGAGTCACTAGCGATAAAATCTAAAAAGATCTGTGTAACTGAAACCAAACATTGTCACTATTGTTCATATGCAAAAAGAGATGTCCAACCACAATGGCTCTGAAAGGTCAGAGCAATTAACTCATTGTCTAGTTGAGATAGTAGAGCTTGAGACAACTTTAATTTGTTAATCGTATGTAAATTATTGTTAATTTTCTGTTGCTGGCACTTTTATGCCAAGGGGATGTCTTTGTCTCAGAATCTCAATAAAATAAATGGCAAAAGGCCAGATTGGTGGTGAGTCTTCCCACCAAAGGTTGACTCCCCACGTGGCTTGCATTTTCCCAAATTAACTCTTTTCCAGTCTCTTCATTTTTAGTCTATGGCCTTCTCCAGAAACTGGACCCTGAGTGTGAGTCCTGAACCATGCTGGTTGTGTTAAGGGATCCCACATCTGGCGCCTTCAACTCGGGACTTCTGGAGGAGATGATATTTTTCGCCTAGAGTGAAGGAGGAAAAATACACCGAGAAAAGGTGTGGAAAGGTACACCGAGAAAAAGTTGTGGAAAATTCAACAGAAAAAGGTGAGGAAAATTCACCAGAAAATGTTGAGGGAAAGCCCACAGCCAGCTGCAGCATCGCGAACTGTAGGTAGGTTGGGAAGGTCTTTCTTAACCAGGCTAGTGGGGAAGAATTAGGTTATAAATATAAAGTAAATTTTATTACAAAATTTGGCTTCTATGCTTAAAGAATGTGGTTTCTTGTTCAAATTAAAATCTTAGTTTGTGTTTGGAATTTAAAATCTGTAATAAGAAATACAACTCCACCATTTAAATTGCCTCTGGTGGGGAGAAATTCAAATGTGGCAGGAGAGGGCAAGCCTATCTGCTCTCCAGCAATGAGATTACTTAGTGCTGTTAACGAAAAAAAAAAAAAAAAAAAAAAAAAACATTGAAACCTGTAAAGAATTTTTGTGAATTTATTTGAGCCAAACTGTTGACAATTGCCAGAAGCAGAACCTCAAAGGATTGCGATAATGCTCCAGAGAATGGCGGGTTACGTTTCTGTATTTATACATTGCAATCAAAGGAGGGACATAGGTGGGTTACATGAAATTCATTGGTGATGGAGTAAGGAGGCGGTAGAAAGCAAGCCTGTGGGAAAGCCCTGGGATTGGATAAAAAGTAAAATGATGGATGCTTACTCAGGTGAGTGCAGGAACAATTAACATGATAACGGAGGAATTTGAGGCATCTGTCCACACCACATTTGATTGTTCCCCAGGGTACAGGGAAGTTACAAGTTACTCAGACATCTCACAGATAGGTTATCTTAGAGGCAGGAAAGCAGATGGGCTCAGTAAAGATTAAAGCTGATCTTTGTCTGAGAAACGTTGGCTTAGAAAATGACTGCCCACTATAACCTGTTTGTAGTTAGATATGTAATTTTCAAACCATCATTTGGGATTACTTCAGGTCTCTGAGTCTGCAAGACTGCCACGCAGGCCTTCCCTGAGCTCATCAGGTCAGCAAGTGGCTCTTTTCATTCACAGTGCTTTGTTTAAAAGTTATAAAATAACTTGCATATTAGGTGTTATTTTGGCCAAATTGGGTGCTAGTTATTACTTCAGAAAGAAAAAAAGAAAGAAAAAAATGTTGAGATCTGTCTTTATTTATTAAACATGAAAAAAATGTGTGGCCAGATCTGTTGCTGAAACCTCCAAAAATAAGCTAAGGAATGGGGTATTTTGTATTTGAATGGCTACAAACTTACTCCAAATCCTGTGGCAAAAACATATTTTTTGGAAGTTTGCTTATAAAAAAAAAAAAGTGAAGTTTAAATTTGCCTCTTAAAAATCTAGAGGACACAATTGAAACTCTTAATTGATTATGTCTTGTATTTTTCACAGAAATGTAAAGTGTTATTAATGGGAGGACATGCAAAATATATTTGACTTACCAGCTTTAAAAGTTCAAAGTATAAATTAAATTGGGAAAAATTATGTAGCTGTGGTAACTAAAATACCTGAAAGTATAATTTGTTTTCAGAAAATAAAATATGCGTTTTCTCTAATAATTAGGAATTCAAAACAAGTCACTTATTATTGGTCTAATTAAAAAGGAGGATTAATTCTGTCATCTCAACCAAAAATTTTCTATGCAAAAGCTAGTCTAATTGATATATTAAGATAATAATAAAAGGTATTATAATATTTAAATCATATATGGATATAGGTATTTGTTTGATGGTTTTTCCATGATAAAATTTCAAGGCCTTAACAGAGATAATTCTTGGAAAGCTCCAAGGGCCCGGAGTAATGCAAGAAATTTATTCTCTCTATCTAATATACTTGAAATTGCATGGAAAGCCTTATCAAATAAAAATTAATAAATATACTTTAAATAGTTTAGAAGTTTTATAGGCATGTATTTTTACGGGCATGGTAAAGAAGCCGGTACAGACACCTGACACTAGAGAATGTCTTTCTTGCCATGTTAGCAGTAGTCATCTGAAAGGTAATTTTACCTGGGACAAATGTGGAAGTGTTTAGGACTATGTTCCTGACCCTTCATGGGTAAAAGCCCTTATGTGGGCTGATCCCTTACTTAATGTAGTCACCAATAATTCTAAACACCTTGATCATTTAGGAAGAAAATGGATGGAGCAAGGAAGTATATTACATAGGTGTTGTCACCCAGCTTCCCTTTTTGTATGACATAATCAAACCACTGCTCCTTTGTGTGTAAAAAATTAAATAGAGGTTTCTGGCTTGCACCAAAGTAGAGGAATATCACTACTTGCTCCTCAGAGAGGTGCAGAGAATGTAACTAAGATCTTGTCTATATAAAAAGAAATTGAACTTGAGGCAGCCTTAATTTGTTAACCGTATGTAAACTCTTGTTAATTTTCTGTTGCTAGAATTTTTCTGCCTAAGCAATGTCTTTGTCTCTGAATTTCAATAAAAGGAATGGCAAAAGGCCAGATTGGGGTGAGTCTTCCCACTAGAGGTTGACTCCCCGCCTGGCCCATATTTTCCCAAATTAACTCTTTTCCAGTCTCTTCATTTTTAGTGTACAGCGTTTTCCAGAAACTGGACCCTCAGTGTGGGCCCTGAACCACGCTGGTCGTGTTAAGTGATCCCACATCTGCCGCCCAACGTGGGGCAGAGAAACTTACCCCCCCAATGTTGCAGGGGCTTGAATACTCGCCCCTTCTGAGGGAGGTCTCCTGCCCCATGGCTGCTTCGTCCTTCCCATGCCAAGCTCAGTTCAGGACCCAGGCATCAAATAGAGATTTGGCCCAGCTTAGATTGAGATCCAGCTACAAACAAGAGACTTGGCCCAGCTCAGACGGGACCCAGGCAACAGAGAAGTGTCTGATGGCTACTGCTCTATATCTAAATCTAGCCTAAATCTAGGAGTGCTCAGGGCTTTCTCAAGGATGAATATAATCCTTTCCATTAATTTTTACAGAGTAAATTAAAATTGTTGTTAAAAGTATTAAATTTGACAGTAAAATAGTCAAGTTTTCAGATTAATTTAATTTGGCCAAGTGAAATGAGTTAATATTCAAGAAAATTTAATTGTACAATAAGCTGTTCCTAAAGTATTAACCAAATTTCTATTGGTAGTTCATTTCATGGTAAAATTGTTTAACATGCAATGTCATAGTTTTTGTGCATAAAATTAAAATTTAAAAATTTATCAAAACAGCATTATAAAAAAAATTCCAAAAACCTCCTAATAATTAAATAAAAAAGTGGGATAGTGGAAAAATACCATGTAAGAAAAAAATGTCCTGTAAGTAAATTATATTTAGAAAAAAAAAATTTCTTTTGAAAACCAATTTAAATTTGTAATGATAACAGTAAGATAGCCATATAAAACACAAATAGCATCAAAATAAGTCAGGAAAATTATATGGGCAAAAAGTATCCCAAGTAAAATTTATAGAAAAGATTCCATTCTTAATTTTGGTTGAGATATGTTTGTATATTTTCAGAAAACAACTCTAAGACCATGTGGATTCCTGCAACAGAGGAATTAGCAGGAATGCTCCAGCCAAGAAAAGAGGAGAAACAGTCCAGATACGGAAGACGCTGAGGATGTCTTGCCATGCCAGCAGTCAGCAGCTGTGCATTGCTGCAGGTTGCCCAGGACCAAACCAGAGATGTCGGACCTGCATCGCCACTGTTTGTCCACCATCCAGATATCATTGCTGACATATACACATAAGGAACTTTGTGACTCAGAACTTTGGAATGGAGAACTTTTGGACTCAGAACTTTTGGACACTAAAACTTTTACTTAGAACTCTTGGAGTTTGAAATTGAGACTCAAACATTTCGATCTTATATGTTCATTTCTGGTCTATAAATGCAAGATTTTTTTAAAGGAAGGAATTGGGGGGAGATGCCAGGAACCGAAACCTAACACTGGTAATATAAAGGGAACTGGCCAACCTTAATGGCTCTTAATGGTCAGACCTATTACCTCATTGACACTAGGTTAAGTCACTAGTGATAAAATGTAAAAAGAACTGTCTAACCGAAACCAAACATTGTCACTATTGTTAATATGCAAAAAGAGATGGCCAACCTCAATGGCTCTGAAAGGTCAGAGCAATTAACTCATTGTCTAGTTGAGATAGAGCTTGAGGCAACTTTAATTTGTTTTTTTTTTAATTATTTTTTTATTAAGGTATTATCTGTATACATAGCTTATCATTGCCCCCTCCCCCCCATAGATGCCCTCCCTCCCCAGAGTTTTGTGTCCATTGGTTATTCTTATATGCAAGCATACCAGTCCTTTGGTTGATCTCTTATCTCCCCCAGATCTCCCTACCCTCCCCCCCCCCGCCCGCTGTCATTTGACAGACTGCCTGTTGTTTTACTGTCACTATATCAATCTTTCTGTTCATTCGTTTATAATGATCTTTAATATACATAAATGAGTGAGGTCATGTAGTGTTTCTCTTTCATTGACTGGCTTATTTCACTCAGCATGATGCTCTCCAATTCCATCCAAGTTACTGCAAATGATGAGAATTCCTTCCTTTTTATGGCAGCATAGTATTCCATGGTGTAGATGTACCATAGTTTTCTGATCCATTCATCTGCTGACGGGCACCTAGGCTGTTTCCAAATCCTAGCTATTGTAAATTGTGCTGCTATGAACATAGGGGTGCATATATCCTTTCTGATTGGTCTTTCTAGTTTCTTGGGGTATATTCCTAGTAGTGGGATTACTGGGTCAAATGGTAGTTCCATTTTCAGTTTTTTTTTGAGGAAGCTCCATACTGTTTTCCACAGTGGTTGCACCAACCTACAATCCCACCAGCAGTGCACGAGGGTTCCTTTTTCTCCACAACCTCGCCAACATTTGTTGTTTGTTGTTTTGTTGATGTTGGCCATTCTGACAGGTGTGAGATGGTACCGCATTGTTGTTTTGATTTGCATCTCTCGGATAATTAGTGACTTGGAGCATGTTTTCATGTGCCTCTTGGCCTTCCTTCTGTCTTCTTTTGAGAGGATTCTATTTAGGTCCATTGCCCATTTTTTAATTGGCTCATTCATTTTCATTTTATTGAGTTGTATAAGCTGTCTGTAGATGTTGGAGATTAAACCTTTATCAGTGATATCGTTTACAAATATGTTCTCCCATACAGTGGGTTTTCTTGTTGTTTTGTTGATGGTTTCTTTTGACGTAAAAAAGCTTTTTATTTTGATGTAGTCCCATTTGTTTATTTTCTCTTTAGCTTCCATTGCCCTAGGGTTAGTATCAGTGAAGAAGTTCTTTAGGCATATGTCTGAGATTTTGCTGCCTGTGGATGCCTCTAGTATTTTTATGGTTTCCCGTCTTATGTTTAAGTCCTGTATCCATTTTGAGTTTATTTTTGTGTATGGTTTAAGTTGGTGATCTAGTTTCATTCTTTTGCATGTATCTGTCCAATTTTCCCAACACCATTTATTAAAAAGACTGTCTTGACTCCATTGTATGTTCGTGCCTCCTTTGTCAAATATTAATTGAGCATATTGATTTGGGTTGATGTCTGGATTCTCTAATCTATTCCATTGATCAATATGTCTGTTCTTGTGCCAGTACCAGGCTGTTTTGAGAACAGTTGCTTTGTAATACAGCTTAAAATCTGGTATTGAGATTCCTCCTACTTTACTCTTATTTCTTAAGATTGCTGAGGCTATTCGGGGTCTTTTATTGTTCCAAATGAATTTTTGGAGAGTTCTTTCTAGGTCTGTGAAGTATGTCCATGGTATTTTCATGGGGAGTGCATTGAACTTATATATTGCTTTGGGAAGTATGGACATTTTGATGATGTTGATTCTACCAATCCATGAACATGGTATGTTCTTCCATCTGTTTACATCTTTCTCTATTTCTTTTTTCAGTGTCCTGTAGTTTTCTGCATATAGGTCTTTTACCTCCTTGGTTAAGTTTATTCCTAGGTATCTTAATTTTTTTGGTGCGATGGTAAATGGGATTGCTTTTTTAGTCTCTGTTTCTGTAAGTTCACTATTGGTGTAGAGAAATGCCATTGATTTCTTGGCATTTATTTTGTATCCTGCTACATTGCCAAATTCGTTTATTAAGTCTATTAGCTTTTTGATGGAGTCTCTTGGGTTTTTTATGTACAATATCATGTCATCTGCGAATAGTGACAGCTTTACTTCTTCTTTTCCGATTTTGATGCCTTTTATTTCCTCTTCTTGTCTAATATCGATGGCGAGTACTTCCAGTACTATGTCAAAGAGGAGTGGTGAGAGTGGGCATCCCTGTCTTGTTCCTGTTCTTAGAGGGAATGGTTTTAGTTTTTGCCCATTGAGCATGATGTTGGCTGTGGGTTTATCATATATAGCTTTTATTATGTTGAGGTATGATCCTTGTACTCCCACCTTGTTGAGAGTTTTTATCAGGAAAGGGTGTTGGATTTTATCAAATTCCTTTTCTGCATCGATAGATATGACCATATGATTTTTATCTCTCAATTTGTTTATGTGATGTATCACGTTTATTGATTTGCGAATATTGTACCATCCTTGCATTCCTGGTATAAAACCTACTTGGTCATGGTGTATGATCTTCCTGATGTATGCTGGAGCCGATTTGCTAGAATTTTGTTGAGGATTTTGGCATCTATGTTCATGAGGGATATTGGCCTGTAATTCTCTTTCATTGAGTTGTCTTTATCTGGTTTTGGTATTAGGGTGATGCTGGCTTCAATAAAGGAGTTTGGCAGTGTTCCTTCCTCTTGAATTTTTTGGAAAAGTCTGAGGAGGATAGGTTTTAGTTCTTCCTTGAATGTTTGGTAAAACTCTCCTGTGAAGCCATCTGGCCCTGGGCTTTTGTTTGCTGGAAGCTTTTTGATGACTGCTTCAATTTCTTCCCAAGTTACTGGTCTATTGAGATTTTTAGATTCTTCCTGATTGAGTTTTGGAAGGTTGTATTTTTCTAGGAATATGTCCATTTCCTCCAGGTTGTCCAGTTTGTTGGAATAGAGTTGTTCATAGTATTTTGTAACAATCCTTTGTATTTCGGTGGGGTCTGTTGTTATTTCACCTCTTTCATTTCTAATTTTGTTTATTAGGGTCTTCTCTCTTTGTTTCTTGGTTAGCCTGGCTAGAGGCTCATCAATCTTGTTAATCCTTTCAAAGAACCAGCTCTTGGTTTTGTTGATCTTATGTATTGTGTCTTTGGTCTCTATGTCGTTGATCTCCGCTCTGATTTTTATTATTTCCTTCCTTCTGCTTACAGTGGGCCTTTCTTGCTGTTCTTTTTCTAACTGTTTGAGTTGTAGGGTAAGATAATTTGTTACCATTCTTTCTTGTTTTTTGCAATAGGCTTGTAGGGATATGAACTTCCCTCTCAAAACAGCTTTTACTGTGTCCCATAGATTTTGGATTGTTGTGTTTTCATTGTCATTAGTTGCCATGATGTTTTTGATTTCTTCCTTGATTTCTCTGGTAACCCAGTCTTTGTTCAATAGCATGCTATTTAGTCTCCATGTGTTTAATTTCTTTGGCTTATTATTATTGTAGTTGATTTCCAATTTTATGGCACTGTGATCTGAGAAAATGCTTGATAAGATTTCTATCTTCTTGAATTTGAAGAGACTTTGCCTATGTCCCAATATGTGGTCTATCTTTGAGAATGACCCGTGTGCACTTGAGAAGAATGTATATTCTGTGGCTTTGGGATGAAATGTTCTGAAGATTTCAATTAATTCCATCTGGTCTAATACGTCATTTAGAATTGACGTTTCTTTACTGATTTTTTGTTTAGATGATTTGTCCAGAGGTGACAATGGAGTATTAAAATCTCCTACTATGATTGCATTGCTATTAATCTGTCCCTTAATGTCCTCCAGCAGTTTCTTTATGTATTTGGGTGCTCCCAAATTGGGTGCATATATGTTTACCAGGGTTATTTCTTCTTGTTGGATTACACCCTTTAGTATTATGAAGTGGCCTTCCTTATCTCTTGTTATGTCCCTCACTTTGAGATCTAGTTTGTCAGATATAAGTATTGCTACCCCAGCTTTTTTTTCGTTTCCGTTTGCCTGGAAAATCTTTTTCCATCCTTTCACCTTCAGTCTGTGGGCGTCTGTTTTTCTGAGGTGGGTTTCTTGTAGACAGCAGATGAATGGGTTTTGCTTTCTTATCCATTCTGTTACCCTATGTCTTTTAATTGGAGCATTTAAACCATTTACATTTAAAGTAATTATTGAAAGGTAGGTATTTGATGCCATTTTTATTCTATCCCCCTGTGTTACTTCTTCACTTCCTATTTCTTTATTATTACAGTAGACCCTTTAGCATTTCCTGCATTGCTGGTTTGTTGGAGATAAATTCCTTTAGTCTGTTTTTGTCGGTGAAGCTCCTGATTACACCTTCAATTTTGATTGACAGCCTTGCGGGGTACAGTATTCTTGGGTTCAGACCCTTCCTTTGCATGACTTTGTATATGTCATCCCATTCCCTTCTGGCCTGATGAGTTTCTGTTGAGAAATCAGTTGCTAGTCTGATGGGGTTTCCTCTATATGTAACTTTCTGTCTCTCTCTGGCTGCTTTTAAGATTCTGGTTTTGTCGATGTTTTTTGCCAGTTTAATTATAATGTGTCTGGGTGTTGATCTTTGGGGGTTCATTTTGTTGGGGACCCTTCGAGCATCTTGGATTTGTGTTGGTTTTTTCTTCTCTATCTCAGGAAAGTTTTCTGTCATTATTTCTTGAAATACTTTTTCCATATCTTGCTCAGTTTCCTTTCCTTCTGGAACCCCTATTATTCTAATATTGTTTTGTTTTGTATTGTCCCAAAGCTCCCTTAGGCTCTCCTCCTGTTTTTTAATTTTTTTTTCTAGCAACTGCTGTAATTGGGTATTTTTTTCCATTTTGTCTTCTAGCTCACTGATGCGGTCTTCTGCTTCATCTAGTCTACTCTTGATGCTTTCTATTGAGTTCCTCATAGTAGCGATGTCATTTTTCATTTCTTCTTGGGTCACCTTCATTTCCTCTTGGGTCTTCTTCATTTCCTCTTGGGTCTTATTCATATTGTCAAATTTGTCTTCCATTCTTTTTAGCCAACTTATGATCATTACTCTGAATTCTTGCTCTGGTAGGTTGCTTGCCTCTAACTCGTTTACTTCATTTTCTGGTGATGGTTGATTTTCTTTCACAGGCGGGTTGTTTCTTAGTCTCCCCATGATCTCTCTTTATAGGGTGCCTGGTTACGTAGTTCTCTCCCTCCTGCTTTGATTTAAAGGCACAAAATACAACACAACCAGGTACAACACACAAGGCACTGGACAGAAATGTGTTTGCAATATTAATATCCTCCAATAAAGGTGTCTAGAACCCAGATAACAAGAACATACAATCCAATAAAATGAATAAGCAAACCAATCTTACACACAAAAAAACCATAAACCTTTGATATAGTTAGCATTCAACATATAACAACAAAGGGGTAGAGAGAAGGCTTTTTTTTTTGGTGGGGGGGCAGTGACAAGGTAGGTGTGAATGGGATTGGAGCAGGGGGTTGGGAATTATATATACACAGGTCAGGTGAAAATTTTGGAGAGGGTAAACAGAAAGAGTAAGGAAAATCTATAGCAGTAAAGGGTTAAGATAAGCAGGACACCAAAGGTAAAGGGTTAGGAATAGAGAGATGTCATAAAGGTAGGTTTGAGATAGAATAGAGCATTGGAGAAGGCAAGGTATGAATAGTTTTTAGAATAGTAATCCCGAAGGGGGAAATAGAGAAAAAAGAAATAGAGGAAAAAGGAAAAAAAAAAAGAAAGCAAAAAAAAGGATTATAATATGACACTTAAAAAGTAGTAATAAAAATAAACAAAAGAAAATAAGATAAAAAAGGTAAAATAGTAGTAGTAATAATGTTGATTACCTATAAAAATGAATTAATTAAAAAGGTAGAATCTAGTGATGGCAGATGAAAAAAATTTCTTGAGTAAACTTTGCAAATAAAGTAGGTAAAAAACAAAAATTCAACAGTTAAAAAAATAAAAATTGAAAATTAAAAATTAAACAAAATTTGCAGTAATGAAGGTCATTCACTTTCTGTGTTGCTATGTCTCGCACGCCTGTTCCCAGTCTGGGCGGTAGTTGCAGTTCACTGTGTTTCACCGTTCCTCCGTGTTGATTACAAGACCTGATTTTTAAGCCAATCTAGAGACCCTATGTGCTTTAGCCTCTGGGTGGCAGTGTTTCTGGATGACTTCCAGGACTCTAAAGCCTTTCTATCTTTTTCCGCTTCTCTGTGTCTTTGATGGCTGGGGGTGGGGCGGTCCGGAGCTGGCTGCACTCCCCTGTAATTCTGCGGCTACTTCTTGGACTCAGATCCAGCTGTGCTGCTCCTTAGATATCCCTAGTCTTAGGAGCCCTGTCCACAGACAGGCGCGCCTCCAGCTGAGAAGCCTGGGGCTTCCGGTAAATCCACGACCAGTCCCTCAGCCTCTGTGCGCCGCGCGAGCTGGTGCGCAGGGGGGGGGGTGTTGCTGCGCCGAGTGGAACTCGGTCAGAACTACCGGTCCGAGGGGAACTCACCCGCCGGATCGCTGCGAAATCTGAGCTCCTCTGAGATCAAGGGTTCGCGCCGACTATGTTCATTTGGTGTTCCTTGGGGCTGGGGATAATCAGGCCTCCGACTCGAACCTCTTCCCTTCCAAGATGGCGAGATTTCCCGTCCGCGTTGCGCCGGCAAGTATCTCCGGTAAGGGACCCAGCTGTGGGTGGTCAACCGTTGGTGGCTCCCTGATCAGCAGACCCCAAATTTCCTCTGGTGTTTGCCAGTCTCCTGGCTTGTTGACGAGCACTCCTAGCGCGATCCTCAGCTGCTCTCTCTCTCTTCCTCGGGACAAGACTCAGAAACCGCCCATCTGCTCTTCCGCCATTTTCTCCTCCAACTTTAATTTGTTAATCCTATGTAAATTCTTGTTAATTTTCTCTTGCTCGAACTTTTCCACCTAAGCAATGGCTTTGTCTTAGAATCTCAATAAAAGAAATGGCCAAAGGCCAGATTGGGGTCAGTCTTCCCAGTCAAGGCTGACTCCCCGCCTGGCCCCATTTTCCCAAATTAACTCTTTTCCAGTCTCTTCATTTTTAGTGTACAGCGTTCTCCAGAAATCGAACCCTGAGTGTGGGACCTGAACCACGCTGGTTTGTTCAGGGATCCCACACCCCACAATTCTAAAAATGTATTATTTCACAGAATTCTAGAAGTCACCTCTTCCACAGAATTAAAGAAGACCTCATTTCCTCCCAATTCTAGAAATCCCCAACTCTGAGGAATTCTAGATGTCCTGTCATCTCAGAATCCTAGAAATTTGCTTTTCCACAGAATTCTAGAATAACACTATTACACAGAATTCTATACGTCCGTTCTTTCTCATTTCTTTCGGTACCCTATTCTACAGTATTCTAGAAATCCTCTTTCACAGAATTCTACGACTAATCGCTCCCACAGAATTCTAGAAATCTCCTACTGAACAAAATTCTACAAATCCTCTTGCCACAGAATTCTACAAGTCCTCTCTTTCTCCGAATTCTAGAAATCCTCTCTTCTATAACATTCTAGAAGTTTTCTACTCCATAAAAATCTTGATATCCTCAGTGCAAAGCATTCTAGAAATCCTCTATTAGGCAGAAGTCTGTAAGTCTTCTCTCCCTCTGGATTCTACAAATCACCTAATCCACAGAATTCTAAATGTCCTCCCTTCCTATGAATTCTAAAAATCCCATATTCTACAGAATTCTAGAAATCTATTCCCCACAATATTAAAAATCTATTATTTCACAGAATTTTAGAAATCACCTCTTCCACAGAATTCTAGAAGACCTCCTTTCCTCCCAATTCTAGAAATCCCCTATTCTGTGGAATTCTAGATGTCCTGTCATCTCAGAATCCTAGAAATTTCCTTTTCCACAGAATTCTAGAATTACACTATTTCACAGAATTCTATAAGTCCTTTCTTTCTCATTTCTAGCGGTACCCTATTCTACATTATTCTAGAAATCCTCTTTCACAAAATTCTACGAGTAATCTAATCCACAGAATTCTAGAAATCCTCTTTTCTACAGAATTCTAGAGTCCTCCTACTCTGAATTCTAGAAATCCCCTCCTCTACAGTATTCCTGAATTCTTCTACTACACAAAAATCTTGAAATCCTCTATTGCGCACCATTCTAGAAATCCTCTATTACGCAGAATTCTGTAAGTCTCCTCTCCCTCTGAATTCTAAAAATCCCCTATTCCATAGAATTCTTAAACGTCCTCCCATCCTCTGAATTCTAAAAATCCCTTATTCTACAGAATTCTAGAAATATATTCCCCACAATTCTATAAATCTATTATTTCACAGAATTCTAGGAATCACCTCTTCCACAGAATCCTAGAAGACCTGTTTTCCTCCCAATTCTATAAATCCCCTATTCTGTGGAATTCTAGTTGTACTGTCATCTCAGGATCTTAGAAATTTCCTATTCCACACAATTCTAGAATTATGCTATAACACAGAATTCTATAAGTCCTTTCTTTCTCATTTCCAGCGGTTCCCTATTCTACAGTATTCTACAAATCCTCTTTCACAGAATTCTACAAGTATTCTCTTCCACAGAATTCTAGAAATCTCCTACTCCACAAAATTCTAGAAATACTCTTGTCCACAGAATTCTAGAGTCCTCTCTTTCTCCGAATTCCAGAAATTCCCTCTTCTGGCGCATTCTAGAATCTTCTACTCCACAGAAATCTTGTAATCCTCTATTGCACAGCATTCTATAAATCCTCTATTATGCAGAATTCTGTAAGTCTTCTCTCCTTCTGAATTCTAGTAATCCCCTACTCCACAGAATTCTAAAAGTCCTCCCTTCCTCTGAATTCTAAAAATCCCCTATTCTACAGAATTCTAGAAATCTATTCCCCACAATTCTAAAAATATATTACTTCACAGAATTCTAGAAATCACCTCTTCCACAAAATTCTAGAATACCTTTTCCCTCCCCATTCTAGAAATCCCCTAATCTATGGAATTCTAAATGTCCTCTCATCTCAGAATCCTAGAAATTTCCTATTCCACAGAATTCTAGAATTACACTATTTCACAGAATTATTTTATCTTATTTTACTTTATTTTATTTTATTATCAAATTATTATCTCTGTACATATATTACAATTGCCCCTGCCCCAAGCATTCCCTCCCTTCCCTGAGTTTTGTGTCCATTGGTTATACTTATATGCATGTGTACAACTCCTTCGGTTGATCTCTTATTTTCCCCATATTTCCCTCCCCTCCCTGCTGTAATTAGACAGACTGCTTGTTGCTTTACTGTTGCTATATTTATCTTATGGTTCATCAGTTTTTAATGTTCTTTTTTATTCATAAATGAGTGAGGTCATGTGGTGTTTCTCTTTCATTGACTGGCTTATTTCACTCAGCATGCTATTCTCCAATTCCATCCAGGTTGCTGCAAATGCTGAGAATTCCTTCTTTTTTATGGCACTATAGTATTCCATTGTGTACATGTACCATAATTTTTTGATCAAATCATGTGCTGATGGACACCTAGGCTGTTTCCAAATCCTAGCTGTTGTAAATTGTGCTGCTATGAACATAGGGGTGCATATATCTTTTCTGACTGGTGCTCCTATTTTCTTGGGATATATTTTTAGGAGTGGGATTACTGGGTCAAATGGGAGTTCCATTTTCAGTTTTTTTAGGAAACTCCATACTGTTCTCCACAGTGGTTGTACCAGTCCGCATTCACACCAGCAGTGCACGAGGGTTCTTTTTTCTCCACAACCTCGCCAACACTTTTCGTTTGTTGATTTGTTAATGTTGGCAATTCTGATAGGTGTGAGATGGTACCGCATTGTTGTTTTGATTTGCATCTCTCGGATAAGTAGTGACCTTGGGCAGTTTTTCATGTGCCTCTTGGCTTTCCTTTTGTCTTCTTTTGAGAAGATTCTATTTAGTTCCATTTCCCATTTTTTAATTGGCTCATTTATTTTCCTTTTACTGAGTTGAATAAGCTGTTTGTATATGTTGGAGACTAAACCTTTATAAGTAATATCATTTGCACATGTTCTCCCATACAGTGAGCTTTCTTGTTGTTTTGTTGATGGTTTGTTTTGCTGTGAAAAAAACTTTTTATTTTGATGTAGTCCCATTTGTTTATTTTCTCTTTAGCTTCCATTGCCCAAGGGGCAGTATCAGTGAAGAAGTTCTTTTGGCATATGTCTGAGATTTTGCTGCCTGTGGATGCCTCTAGTATTTTTATGGTTTCCCGTCTTATGTTTAAGTCCTGTAACAATTTCGAATATATTTTTGTATATGGAGTAAGTTGGTGCTCTAGTTTCATTCTTTTGCATGTATCTGTCCAATTTTTCTAACACCATTTACTGAAGAGACTGTCTTGACTCCATTGTATGCTCGTGCCTCATTTGTCAAATATTAATTGAGCATATTGATTTGGGTTGATATCTGGATTCTCTATTCTATTCCATTGATCTATATGTCTGTTCTTGTGCCAATACCAGGCTGTTTTGAGAACAGTGGCTTTGTAATAGAGCTTGAAATCTGGTATTGAGATCCCTCAAATTTACTCTTCTTTCTCAGGATTGCTGATGCTATTCGAGGTCTTTTATTGTTCCAAATGAATTTTTGGAGAGTTCTTTCTAGGTCAGTGAAATATGCCATTGGTATTTTGATGGAGAATGCATTGAACCTATAAATTGCTTTGGGAAGTATGGATATTTTGATGATGTTGATTCTACCAATCCATGAATATGGTATGTTCTTCCATCTCTTTACATCTTCTACTATCTCTTTTTTCAGTGTTGTGTAGTTTTCCGTATATAGTTCTTTTACCTCCTTAGTTAAATTTATTATCAGGGATCTTAATTTTCTTGGTGTGATGGTAAATGGGATTACTTTTTTGGTCTCTGTTTCTGTAAATTCATTGTTGGTGTACAGAAATGCCATCGATTTCCTGGCATTAATTTTGTATCCAGCTACATTGCCAAATTCATTTATTAAGTCTATTAGTTTTTTGATGGAGTCTTTTGGGTTTTTTATGTACAATATCATGTCATCTGCAAATAAGGATAACTTTACTTCTTCTTTTCCGATTTGGATGCCTTTTATTTCCTCTTCTTGTCTAATTGCAATGGCAAACACTTCCAGTACAATGTCAAACAGGAGTGGTGAGAGTGGGCATCCCTGCCTTGTTCCTGTTCTAAGAAGGAATGGCTTTAGTTTTTGCCCATGGACTATGATGTTGGCTGTGGGTTTATCATATATAGCTTTTATTATGTTGATGTATGGTACTTGTACTCCCACCTTGTTGATAGTTTTTTTTTTTATCAGGAAAGGGTGTTGGATTTTATCAAATGCTTTTTCTGCATCAATTGATATGACCATATGATTTTTATCTTTCAATTTGTTTATGTGATGGATCACGTTTATTGATTTGCAGGTATTGTGCCATCCTTGCATTCCTGGAATAAAACCTACTTGGTCATGGTGTATGATCTTCCTGATGGACTGCTGGAGCCGATTTGCTAGAATTCTGTTGATTATTTTGGCATCGATGTTCATTAGGGATATTGGCCTGTAATTCTCTTTCATTGAGTTGTCTTTATCTGATTTTGGTATTAGGGTGATGCTGCTTTCATAAAAGGAGTTTGGAAGTGTTCCTTCCTCTAATTTTTTTGGAATACTCTGAGGAGGATAGGTTTTAGTTCTTTCTTGAATGTTTGGTAAAACTCTCCTGTGAAGCCATCTGGCCCCGCGCTTTTGTTTGCTGGCAGCTTTTTGATGACTGTTTCAATTTCTTCCCAAGTAACTGGTCTGTTGAGATTTTTACATTCTTCCTGATTGAGTTTTGGAAGGTTGTATTTTTCTAGGAATATGTCCATTTCTTCCAGGTTGTGCAATTTCTTGGAATAGAGTTGCTCATAGTATTTTGTAACAATCCTTTGTATTTCGGTGGGGTCTGTTGTTATTTCACCTCTTTCGTTTCTTATTTTGTTTATTTGGGTCCTCTCTCTTTGTTTCTTGGTTAGAGGTTCATCAATCTTGTTTATCCTTTCAAAGAACCAGCTCTTGGTTTTCTTGATCTTGTGTATTGTTTCTTTGGTCTCTATGTTGTTTATCTCTGCTCTAATTTTTATTATTTCTTTCCTTCTGCTTACAGTGGGCTTTTCTTGTTGCTCTTTTTCTAACTCTTTGAGTTTTAGAGTTAGATAATTTGTTACTTTTTTTTCTAGTATTTTGCAATAGGCTTGTAGAGATATGAACTTCCCTCTGAAGACTGCTTTTGCTGTGTCCCATAGATTTTGGATTGTGGTGTTTTCATAGTCATTTGTTGCCAGGATGTTTTCAATTTCTTCCTTGATTTCTCTGGTAATCCAGTCCTTGTTTAATAGCATGCTGTTTAGTCTCCATGTGTTTGATTTCTTTGGATTGTTTTTATTGTAGTTAATTTCCAGTTTTATGCCACTATGATCTGAAAAGATGCTTGATATGATTTTTATCTTCTTGAATTTGAAGAGACTTTGCCTATGTCCCAACATGTTCTCTTTCTTTGAAAATGACCCATGTGCACTTGAGAAGAATGTGTATTCTGTGGCTTTGGGGTGAAATGTTCTGAAGATGTCGATTAATTCCATCTGGTCAAGTGTGTCATTTAGCGTTGATGTTTCTTTGCTGATTTTTTGTTTTGATGATTTGTCCAAAGGTGACATTGGGGTATTAAAATCTCCTACTATGATTGTATTGCTATTAGTCTCTCCCTTAATGTCTTCCAGCAGTTTTTATGTATTTGGGTGCTCCTATATTGGGTGCATATATGTTTACCAGGGTTATTTCTTCTTGTTGGATTGCTCCCCTTAGTATTATGAAGTGGCCTTCATTGTCTCTTGTTATGTCCTTCACTTTGAGATCTAATTTGTCAGATATAAGTATTGCTACCCCAGCTTTTTTTTCATTCCTGTTTGCCTGGAAAAGCTTTTTCCATCCTTTCACCTTCAGTCTGTGGGAGTCCTTTTTTCTGAGGTGGGTTTCTTGTAGACAGCAGATGTATGGGTTTTGCTTTCTTATCCAATCTGTTACACTGTGTCTTTTGATTGGAGCATTTAAACCATTTATATTTAGAGTAATTATTGATAGGTAGGTATTTGATGCCATTTTTATTCTATCCCCCTGTGTTCCTTCTTAGCTTCCTATTTCTTTATTTTTACAGTAGACCCTTTAGCATTTCTTGCATTGCTGGTTTGGTGGAGATAAATTCCTTTCGTCTGTTTTTGTCAGTGAAGCTCCTGATTACACCTTCAATTTTGATTGACAGCCTTGCAGGGTACAGTATTCTTGGGTTCAGACCCTTCCTTTGCATGACTTTGTATATGTCATCCCATTCCCTTCTCGCTTGATGAGTTTCTGTTGAGAAATCAGATGCTAGTCTGATGGGGGTTCCTTTTTATGTAACTTTCTGTCTCTCTCTGGCAGCTCTTAAGATTCTGGTTTTGTCAATGTTTTTTGCCAGTTTAATTATGATGTGTCTGGGTGTTGATCTTTGGGGGTTCATTTTGGTGGGGACTCTTCGAGCATCTTGGATTTGTGTTGGTTTTTTCTTCTCTATCTCAGGAAAGTTTTCTGTCATTATTTCTTAAAATACTTTTTCCATATCTTGCTCAGTTTCCTTTCCTTCTGGGACCCCTATTATTCTAATATTGTTTTGTTTTGCATTGTCCCAAAGCTCCTGTAGGCTCTCCTTCTGTTTTTTGATTTTTTTTTTTTTCTAGCAGTTGCTCTCATTGGGTATTTTTTCCCATCTTGTCTTCTAGCTCACTGATGCGGTCCTCTGCTTCTTCTAGTCTACTCTTGATGCTTTCTATTGAGTTCTTCATAGAAGCGATGTCATTTTTCATTTCTTCTAGGGTCACCTTCATTTCCTCTTGGTTCTTCTTCAGATCCTCTTGGTTCTTCTTCATTTCCTCTTGGGTCTTACTCATATTGTCAAATTTGTCTTCCATTCTTTTTAGCCATCCCATGAACATTGCTCTGAATTCTTGCTCTGGTAGGTTGCTTGCCTCTAAATCATTTACTTCCTTTTCTGGTGGTGGCTGGTTTTCTTTCATAGGCGGGTTGTTTCTTAGCCTCCCCATGATCTTTTTAGGATGCCTGTTTATGTAGTTCTCTCTCTCCTGCTTAGATTTAAAGGTACAAAATACAACACAACCAGGTACAACACACAAGGCACTGAACAGAAAAGCGTTTGCAATATCAATATCCTCCAATAAAGGTGACTAGAACCCAGCTAACAAAATCATACAAGAAAATAAAAAGAATAAGCAAACTAATGTTACAAAAAAGCATAAAACTTTGATATAGTTAGCATTTAGCCTTCAACTACAAAGGGGTAGAGAGAAGGATTTTTTTTTAAGAACAGTGACAAGGTAGGTGTGAATGGGTTTGGAGTAGGGGGTTGGGTGTTAGATATACACAGGAAGGGTGAAATTTTGGGAGGGGGTAAATAGAAAAAATAGGGAAAATCTAGAGCAGTAAAGAGTTAAGATGAGCAGGACACCAAAGGGAAATGGTTAGGAAGAGAGTGATGGCATAAAGGTAGGGTTGAGTTAGAATAGGGCGTTGGAGAAGGAAAGGTATAAATAGTCTGTTGAATAGTAATCCCAAAGGGAAAAAAAGGGGGGAAAAAAAGAAAGAAAAAAAGTATATAATATGGCACTAAAGATAATGATAAAAATAAACAAAAAAATAAGATAAAAAAGATAAAAAGGGCAAAATAGTAGTAGTAATAATATTGATTACATATAAAAGTGAATTAATTAAAAGGTAAAATCAAGTGAGGAAAGATGAAAAAAATCTTCTTAAGTAAACTTTGCAACTAATGTAACTTAAAAAATAAAACAAAAACAGAAAAAATTAAACAATTAGAAAATCAAAATCAAATAAAATTTGCAGTAAGGAAGGTCATTCACTTCCTCTGTTGTTCTGTCTAGCTCACCAGTTCCAGTCTGGGCGTTAATTGCAATTCCCAGTGTTTCTTCCATGTTGTAATTGGGTCTTGATTTTTAAAGCAGTTCCAGAGTCCATATGTACTGTAGCATCTAGGTGGCGGTGTTTCTTCGTGGCAGAGAGCCAGGGTTCTGAGGCCTTTCTTGCTTTTTTCCCCTCTCTGTGTCTCTGATCTATGGAGGGGTGGGGGTTGGGCAGGAGGAGCCGATACCACTCGCCTGTAACTCTCTCTGAGTCAGATCCAGATGTACTGCTCCTTAGATATACCCCCACTTAGGAGTCCTGACCACAGTCAGGGGTGCCTCCAGCCCAGCTCTGGTTTCTTATAAACACAGACCCCTAGCGCGCCCGGTGCGCGCGGGGTGGTGGGCGCCGTGCAGGCTGCTGTGTGCGAGGTGCTGCGCGTGGGATGCGCGCTCTGCCCTGGGAAGCGCCACGGTGGGAACTCACCCGATCTCCGCAAGATCTGGTTTTTCACCCTGGGGTGGAGCTCTCCTTTGAATCCAAGCGCGCTGATTGTGGTCAGCATATAGGGGCAAACAGGTACTTGGTGGTCTTTCTCTAACCCAAAATCGCTTCCCAACAAGATGGCGAGATTTCCCAGTCTTCGCTCTTAGGTCACTCCAGGAAAGGATTGGGTTGTGGGTGCTTAATTGTCAGGGACACCCTGATCAGGTGCCCCCCAATTTTCCCAGGTGTTAGCCTTTCTCTTGGCTTGTTGACCAGCACTCCCAGAGCGACCCTCAGGTGCTCTCTCCTTCTTCTTCGGGACCCAGGTCAGAACTTGCCTACCTATTCTTCCTCCATGTTCCGAGCCTCCGACGTCCGCACTTTCTCTTTCAAAGCTTCTGAGCCTTCTTTGAAAAAAAAACAAAAACAAGTCATTGGCACTGAGGTAGACAGGTAACCTATATCAACCTAGTTTCTCCGATGTTTCAACACGATTCTCCTGTCATTAAACAATGTGTTGCAGAGAGCAAGACTCTTTGTTGGTGTAATAGTAGTCTTTTATGCTCATTCTTAGACATTAAGCTAACTTCAGTTTGTGAGTTTCCAGAGTTTTATTAAGCACCTCCAAGAGTCTGTAACTGCTTTAATATGAATTCCAATGTTAACTGACGATCTTTACATTATTACCAGCACTTGCCATAACTATTATTACCCTGTAATGACTATCATACCTTTCCAGGCTCTTTGAACACAAATTCTCAGTATTTTAACATGCTGGTGAGATGGGGAAGTTCCCAAACAAATGTCAACTTCAAGGGAACACTCTCTCACATACATTTTCCTGCTCTGCTATTAGGATATCTGGCAGGTTTTCCATTTTCATACAGGTATCATAAGTGCCTTTTGAGAACTTTACTACAATTTGAACACAAGCTTGGCTATTGTTTACCTTTTTACTTCTTGAAGTACTCAGATACTGTAATACAGGTCTATGCAAATGAGTCGTGAAAATTTTTACCAGCTTTTTTCCCCCAGTAACACCAACTCAATTTGACAGTAATGTGAAAGGGAAACAGTGCCACATCAAATTGTCAGCCTTTTACCTTGTTTTCCCAGTGCCAACATTGTGTTCTACGGCCATTACATCTAGTTGAACATGTATTTCTAGTGTATGAAGCACCCTTCTAAATATCTTGGTGGCCTGAATTTTTTAATTCCCAGTGTTACACCCATATCTGTTCCAGTGATGGCTTTTCATTCATTGTGAATTCAAAGTCAGAAACATGATAGCCCCTCCCAGAACCTGAAGGCTGACTTTAAACCTAGCCCATGAAACTGGCGCTATCCCTCAAACTAAGTATGCCCTCTAGACCTCAGATTGATGGCATCAAAACTCCCAGGTTGGCTCAGGCCTTAAGAATTATCACCTGAGCAGTTGAGGCTGCTCACCTGGCCCTGAGACCTTGATGACGTCAACACTTTCTGTTTCAAAGCTTCTGAGCCTTCTTTGGAAAAAAAAAAAACAAGTCATTGGCACTGAGGTAGACAGGTAACTTATATAAAATTAGCTTCTGTGCTGTTTCAACAAGATTCTCCTGTCATTAAACAAAGTGTTGCAGATAGCAAGGCTCTTTGTTTGTGTAACCCTAGTGTTTTATCCTCGTTCTTAGACATTAAGCTTACTTCAGTTTGTGAGTTTCCAGAGTTCTATTAAGCAACTCCAAGTGTCTGCCGTTGCTTTAATGTGAATTCTAATGTTAACCGATGTTCTTTATATTATTACCAGCACTTGACAGAACTACTATTACACTGAAATGACTATGGTGCCTTTCCAGGCTCGTTGAAGGCAAATTCTCAGTATTTTAACATGCTGGTGAGATGGGGAACTTTCCAAACGAATGTCAACTTCAAGGGAACACTCTCTCACATACATTTTCCTGCTCCGCTATTGGGAGATCTGGCATGTTTTCCATTTTTATACAGGTATCATAAGCGCCTTTTGAGAACTTTACTACTATTTGAACACAAGCTTGGCTATCGATTACCTTTTTACTTCTTGAAGTACTCAAATACTGTTGTACAGGTCTATGGAAAGGAGTTGTGGAATTTTTCACCAGCTTTTTCTCCCACTAACACCAACTCAATTTGACAGTAAAATCAAAGAGAAACAGTACCACTTCAAATTCTTAGCCTTTTCCCTGGTTTTCCGAGTGCCAACATTGTGTTCTATGGGTATTACATCTAGTTGAACATGAATTTCTAGTGTAGGAAGCACCACTCTATATATCTTGGTAGCCTTCAGTTTTCAATTCCCAGTGTTATAACCATATCTGTTCCTACGATGGCATTTCATTTATTGTGAATTCAAAGTCGGAAACATGATAGCCCCTCCCAGAACTTGAAGGTTAACCTTAAACCTAGCCCCTGAAACTGACCCTATCCCTGAAACTAATTATGCCCTCTAGACCTCACGTTGAAGGCATGGAAACTCCCAGGTTTGCTCAGGCCTTAACAATGATGACCTGAGCACCTGAGCCTGCTCACCTAGCCCTGAGCCCTTGATGACGTCAGCACTTTCTGTTTCAAAGCTTCTGAGCATTCTTTGAAAAAAATCAAGTCATTGGCACTGAGGTAGAGAGGTAACCTATATCAACTTAGTTTCTTTGATGTTTCAACATGATTCTCCTGTCATTAAACAATGTGTTGCAGATAGCAAGGCTCTTTTTTGATGAAATCCTCGTGTTTTATGCTCGTTGTTAGACATTAAGCTAACTTCAGTTTGTGAGTTTCCAGAGTTCCGTTAGGCACCTCCAAGTGTCTGTCGCTGCTTTAATGTGAATTCTAATGTTAACTGAAGTGCTTTACATTATTACCAGCACTTAACAAAACTACTATTACCCTGTAATTACTATTGTGCCTTTCCATGCTTTTTGAAGTCAAATTATCAGTATTTTAACATGCTGGTGAGATGGGGAAGTTCCCAAATGAATGTCAACTTTAGGGGAACCCTCTCTCACATACATTTTCCTGCTCTGCTATTAGAGATCTGGCAAGTTTTCCATTTTCATACAGGTATCATAAGTGCCTTTTGAGGACTTTACTGCTATTTGAACACAAGCTTGGCTATTGTTTACCTTTTTACTTCTTGAAGTACTCAGATAGTGTAGTACAGGCCTATGGAAATGAGTGATGAAAATTTTCAACAGCTTTTGTCCCCCGACATACACCAACTCAATTTATCAGTAAAATTAAAGGGAAACAGTACCACTTCAAATTCTCACCCTTTCCTTGGTTTTTCCAGTGCCAACATTGTGTTCTATGGGTATTACATCTACTTGAACATGTATTTCTAATGTAGGAAGAACCCTTGTAAATATCTTTTTAGCCTGTATTTTTCAATTCCCAGTGTTACCCCCATATCTGATCCAGTGATGGCATTTCATTCATTGTGAATTCAAAGTCGGAAACATGATAGCCCGTCCCAGAACCCGGATGCTGACCTTAAACCTAGCCAATGAAACAGGCCCTATCCCTCAAACTAAGTATGCCCTCTAGACCTCAGATTGATGGCATCAAAACTCCCAGCTTGACTCAGGCCTTAACAATTATCACCTGAGCACTTGTGCCTGCTAACCTGGTGATGAGCCCTTGATGACGACAGCACTTTCTGTTTCAAAGCTTCTGAGCCTTCTTTGAAAAAAAAGAAGTCAATGGCAGTGAGGTAGACAGGTAACCTATATCAACCTAGTTTTCTGATATTTCAACATGATTCTCCTGTCATTAAACAATGTGTTGAAGATAGCAAGGCTCTTTGTTGGTGTAATCCTAGTGTTTTATGCTCATTCTTAAAAATTAAGCTAACATCAGTTTGTGAGTTTCCAGAGTTCTATTAAGCACCTCCAAGTGTATGTAGCTGCTTTAATGTGAATCCCAATGTTAACCGACGTTCTTTACATTATTACCAGCACTTGAAAGAACTATTATTACCCTGTAATGACTATGGTGCCTTTCCAGGGTCTTTGAATGCAAATTCTAAGTATTTTAACAGGCTGGTGAGATGGGGAAGTTCCCAAACGAATGTCAACTTCAGGGGAACACTCTCTCACATACATTTTCCTGCTCTGATATTAGGAGAGCTGGCAGGTTTTCCATTTTCATACAGGTATCATAACTGCCTTTTGAGGACTTTCTTACTATTTGAACACAAGCTTGGCTATTGTTTACCTTTTTACTTCTTGAAGTACTCAGATAGTGTAGTACAAGTCCATGGAAATGAGTTGTGAAAATTTTCAACAACTTTTGTCCCCCCCACATACACCAACTCAATTTAACAGTAAAATCAAAGGGAAACAGTACCACTTCAAATTCCCAGCCTTTTACCTGGTTTTCCCAGTGCCAATATTGTGTTCTATGGGTATTATATCTAGTTGAACATGAATTTCTAGTGTAGGAAGCATTCTTCTAAATAATTTGGTAGACTGTAGTTTCTGATTGCCAGTGTTACACCCATACCTGTTCCAGTGATGGCATTTCATTCATTGTGAATTCAAAGTCGGAAACATGATAGCCCCTCCCAGAACCCGAAGGCTGACCTTAAACCTAGCCCCTGAAACTGGCCCTATCCCTTAAACTAAGTAAGCCCTCTAGACCTCACATTGATGGCATCGAAACTCCCAGGTTGGCTCAGGCCTTAACAATGATCACCTGAGCAATTGAGCCTGCTCACCTGCCCCTGAGACCTTGATGATGTCAGCACACACTGTTTCAAAGCTTCTGAGCCTTCTTTTAAAAAAACAACTCATTGTCACTGAGGTAGACAGATAACCTATATCAACCTAGTTTCTCTGATGCTTCCACACCATTCTCCTGTCACTAAACAATGTGTTGCAGACAGCAAGGCTCTTTGTTGGTGTAATCCTAGTGTTTTATGCTCGTTCTTACACATTAAGCTAACTTCAGTTTGTGAGTTTCCAGAGTTCTATTAAGCACCTCTGTAGCTGCTTTAATGTGAATTCCAATGTGAAATGACGTTCTTTACATTATTACCAGCACTTGACAGAACTATTATTACCCTGTAATGACTATCGTGCCTTTCCAGGCTCTTTGAAGGCACATTCGCAGTGTTTTAACCTGCTGGTGAGATGGGGAAGTTCTGAAATGAATGTCAACTTCAGCGGAACACTCTCTCACATACATTTTCCTGCTCTGTTATTAGGAGATCTGGCAAGTTTTCCATTATCATACGGGTATTTTAAGCACCATTTCACAACTTTACTACTATTTGAACACAAGCCTGGCTATTGTTTACCTTATTACTTCTTGAAGTACTCAGATACTGTTGTACAGGTCTATGGAAATGAGTTGTGAAAATTTTCACCAGCTTTTTCTCCCACAAACACCAACTCAATTTGACAGTAAAATCAAAGAGAAACAGTACCACTTCAAATTCTTAGCCTTTTCCCTGGTTTTCCGAGTGCCAACATTGTGTTCTATGGGTATTACATCTAGTTGAACATGAATTTCTTGTGTAGGAAGCCCCATTCTAAATATCTTGGTAGCCTGTAGTTTTCAATTCCCAGTGTTACACCCATATCTGCTCCAGTGATGGCATTTCATTCATTGTGAATTCAGAGTAGGAAACATGATAGCCCCTCCCAGAACCAGAAGGCTGACCTTAAACCTAGCCCTTGAAACTGGCCCTATCCTCAAACTAAGTATGCCCTCTACACCTCACATTGATGGCATCGAAACTCCCAGGTTGGCTCAGGTCTTAATAATTATCACCTGAGCACTTGAGCCTGCTCACATGGCCCTGATCCCTTGATGACCTCAGAAATTTCTGTTTCAAAGCTTCTGAACATTCTTTGAAAAAAAAATAAATCATTGGCACTGAGGTAGACAGGTAACCTATATCAACCTAGTTTCTCTGATGTTTCAACACGATTCTCCTTTCATTAAATAATGTGTTGCACATAGCAAGGCTCTTTGTTGATGTAATCCTCTTGTTTTATGCTCATTCATAGACATTAAGCTAACTTCAGTTTGTGAGTTTCCAGAGTTCTGTTAAAAATCAAAGGGAAACAGTACCGCATGAAATTCTCTGCCTTTTACCTGGTATTCTCAATGCCAACATTGTGTTGTTTGGGTCTTACATCTAGTTGAACATGTATTTCTAGTGTTGTAAGCACCCTTCTAAAATGTTTGTGGCCTGTACTTTTGAATTCTCAGTGTTACACTCAGGTAGGCTCAGTCCCAAATAATGATCACCTGGGCACATGGGCCTGCACGCCTGCCCCTGACCACTTGATGATGTCAGCACTCCCTGTTGGCCTGAGCCATCCTGGGAGTTCTGATACCATCAATGTGAGGTCTAGAGGGCATACTCAGTTTGAGGGATAGAGCCAGCTTCAGGGGCTAGGGTTAGGGTTAGCACATGGGTTCCGGGAGAGGTTATCATGTATCAGCCTAACCCTAACCCTAACCCTGACCCTAACCCTAACACGCAGGGCTGACGGGTTTGAAGTCAGGGACACGTGCCCTGGTCTCCAGAAAATGCTTTCCCGCATCATACCTCGGATGTCCTTAGGGATCTTGTAGGCTCTTGCTTTGGCAAAAGTCCAAAGCCCTGAGGGGTCTGCAGGTCAGCCTGCTTAAAGGAAAGCATACAGGCCATAGAGCCCTGCACCCTTGAGGTCACTCGCTCAGTCACAGGACAGTACGGAATGTAGAACTCTGGTCACCAGGCAACCTTGCATCACCGAGACAGACCCCGCTACCCTCACTTGGGAGGCATGGGAAGAGAGCTGGTCTGCAGGTGGTCTCAGCGGGTGGGGTGTCTTTGGAAGAGCTTCCCACAACAGCTGTCTCGCTTACCGCCCACAGTGGTCCTGGTCTCCCCTCTGACACCTGCTATCACTCGGCAGTGTGCAGCCTGAGGTAAGGCATGAACTCCCTCCCAGGTTGGCTCAGGCTCACATAATTATCACCCGGGCACGTGGGCCTGCTCACCTTGCCCTGACCACTTGATGACGTTAGCACTTCCTGTTTCAAAGCTTCTCAGCCTTCTTTGAAAAAAGACAAGTCACTGGCACTGAGGTAGACCGGTAACCTATAGCAACCTAGTTTCTCTGGTATTTCAACACCACTCTCCTGTCATTAAACATTGTGTTGCAGATAGAAAGGCTCTTTGTTGATGTAATCCTCGTGTTTTATACTCATTCTTACATTTTAAGCTTACTTCGGTTTGTGAGTTTCCAGAGTTCTGTAAGCACCTCCAAGGGTCTGTAGCTGCTTTCATATAAATTCCAATGTGAAATGACATTTTTTTTTTATATTACTACCAGCACCGGAAAGAATCATTATCACATACATTATCCTGCTCTGTTATTTGGAGATCTGGCAGGTTTTCCATTTTCATACAATTATTATAAGGGTCTTTTGAGGACTTTACTACTATTTGAACACAAGCTTGGCTATTATTCCCCTCTCTTAGTTCTTTTTAAAAAAATACATTTTATTGATATTTTACAGAGGAAGGGAGAGAGATAGAGAGCCAGGAACATCGATGAGAGAGAAACATCGACCAGCTGCCTCCTGCACATCCCCTACTGGGGATGTGCCCACAACCAAGGTACATGCCATTGACAGGAATCATACCCAGCACCTTTCAGTTCACAGACCGACACTCTACCACTGAGCCAAACCGGTTTCAGCGACTTCTTGAAGTTCTCAGATACTGTCGTACAGTCCTATGAAGAGGAGTTGTGAAAATTTTCGCCAGCTTTCCCCACCCCACAAACTCCGAGCAAATTTGCCAATTAAAATAAAAGGGAAACTGTACCACATTAAATTATCAGCCTTGTAACTGGTTTTACCAATGCCAACATTGTGTTATTCGGGTCTTACATCTAGTTGAACATGTATTTCTAGTGTAGGAAGCACCCTTCTAAAATGTTTGTGGCCTGTAGTTTTCAATTCGCCGTGTTACACTCATGCTCCAGTAAGGGCATCTCTTTCACCGTGAATTCAAAGACAGATACATTATAAACTCTCCAAGAACCCATATACTAACCCTAACCCTAGCCCCTGAAGCAGGCCCTATCCCTCAAACTGAGTAAGCCCTCTAGACCTCACATTGATGGCATCAGAACTCCCAGGTGGGCTCAGGCCCACATAATTATGAACCGGGAACGTGGGCCTGCTCACCTGGCCCTGACCACTTGATGACGACAGCACTTCCTGTTTCAAACCTTCTCAACCTTCTTTGAAAAAAGACAAGTCACTGGCACTGAGGTAGACCGGTAACCTATAGCAACCTAGTTTCTTTAATGTTTCAACAGCATTATTAAACAATGTGATACCCTTAGCAAGGCTCTTTGTTGATGTATTCCTATTGTTTTATGCTCGTTCTTAGACATTAATCTAACCTCAGTTTGTGAGTTTCCAGAGTTGTATTAAGCACCTCCAAGGGTCTGTAGCTGCTTTCATGTGAATTCCAATGTGAAATGTCGTTTTTTTACATTACTACCAGCACGGGAAAGAACTATTATTACCCTGTAATGACTATCATTCCATTCCAGGCCCTTTGAAGGCAAATTCTCAGTATTTTCACATGCTGATGAGATGGGGAAGTTCCCAAACGACTGTCCCCTTCAGTGGAACACTCTCTCACATATATTGTCCTGCTCTGTTATTTGGAGATCTGGCAGGTTTTCCATTTTCATACATGTATCATAAGGGCCTTTTGAGGACTTTACCGCTATTTGAACACAAGCTTGGCTATTGTTTACCTCTTTTACTTCTTGAACTACTCAGACACTGTTGTACAGGTCTATGAAGAGGAGTTGTGAAAATTTTCACCAGCTTTCCCTGCCCCACAAAGACCAAGTCAGTTTGACAGTTAAAATCAAAGGTAAACAGTACCACAACAAATTCTCAGCCTTTTACCTGGTTTTCTTCATGCCAACTTTGAGTTATTGGTGTCTTACATCCAGGCGAACATGTATTTCTAGTGTAGGAAGCATCCTTCTAAAATTTCTGGGGGCTGTAGTTTTCAATTTGCAGTGTTACACTCATGCTCCAATGATGGCATCTCTTTCACTGTGAATTCAAAGGCTGATATATCATAACCTCTCCCCGACCCATATGCTAACCCCAAACCTAGCCCCCAAATCTGCTCCTACCCCTCAACCTGAGTATGCCCTGTAGACCTCACATTGATGGCATCAGAACACCCAGGTGGGCTCAGGCCCAAAGAATTATCACCTGGGTACTTGTGCCTTTTCACCTGAACCTTACCACTTGATGACGTCATCACTTCCTGTTTCAAAGCTTCTCAGCCTTCTTTGACAAAAGACAAGTCGTTGGCACTGAGGTTGACAGGTAACCTATATCAAACTAGGTTCTTTGATGTTTCAACACAATTCTCCTTTCATTAAACAGTGTGTTGCAGATAGCAAGGCTCTTTGTTGATGTAATCCTCGTGTTTCATGCTCGTTCTTAGACATTAAGCTAACTTCAGTTTGTGATTTTCCAGAGTTCTGTTAAGCACCTCCAAGTGTCTGTAGCTTCTTTAATGTGAATTCCAATGTTAAACGACATTTGTGGGGTTTTTTTACATTACTACCAGCTTATGAAAGAACTATTATTACCCTGTGATGACAGTCGTGCCTTTCCAGGCTCTTTGAGGGTAAATTTTCAGTATTTTAACATGCTGGTGAGGTGGGGACATTCCCAAAGAAATGTCACCTTCAGTGGAACACTCTCTCACATCCATTTTCCTGCTCTATTATTTCGAGATCTGGCAGGTTCTCCATTTTCATACAGGTATCATAAGGGCCTTTTGAGGACTTAGGGCTATTTGAACACAAGCTTGGTTATTGGTTACCTCTCTTACTTCTTGAAGTATTCAGATACTGTTGTATATGTCTATGAAGAGGAGTTGTGAAATTTTTCACCAGCTTACCCAGGCCCACAAACTCCAAGTCAATCTGACAGTTAAAATCAAAGGGAAACAATACTAGATCATATTCTCAGCCTTTTACTTGTTTTTCCCAATACCAACATTGTTTTATTCGGGTCTTACATGCAGATGAACATGTATTTGTAGTGTAGGAGGCAACCTTCTAAAATTTTTGTGGCCTGTTGTTTTCAATTTGCAGTGTTACACTCTTGCTTCAGTGAAGGCATCTCTTTCACTGTGAATTCAAAGGCTGATACATGATAACATGTCCTGGAACCCATATGCTAACCCTAAACCTCGCCCCTGAAGCTGGCCCTACCCCTCAAACTGAGTATGCCCTCTAGACCTCACATTGATGGCATCAGAACTCCCAGGTGGGCTCAGGCCCAGATAAACAGCACCTAAGCACTTGTGCCCGCTCGCCTGGCCCTGACCACTTGATGACTTCAGCACTTCCTGTTTCAAAGCTTCTCAGCCTTCTTTGACAAAAGACAAGTCCTTGACACTGAGGGAGACAGGTAAACTATATCAACCTAGGTTCACTGATGTTTCAACAGGATTCTCCTGTCATTAAACAATGTGTTCCAGATAGCAAGGCTCTTTGTTGATGTAATACTTGTGTTTTATGCTCGTTCTTAGACATTAAGCTAACTTCAGTTTGTGAGTTTCCACAGTTCTATTAAGTACCTCCAAGTGTCTGTAGCTGCTTTAATGTGAATTCCAATGTTAAATGATGTTTTTTACATTACTACCAGCACGTGAAAGAACTATTATTACCCTGTAATTATTATTGTGCCTTTCCAGTCTCTTTGAAGGCAAATTCTCAGTATTTTAACATGCTGGTGAGATGGGCACATTCCCAAACGAATGTCGCCTTCAGTGGAACACTCTCTCACATACATTTTCCTGCTCTTTTATTTAGAGATCTGGCAGGCTCTCCAAATTCATACAGGTATCACACCAACCTTAATGGCTCTTAATGGTCAGACCTATTACCTCATTGACACTAGGTTGAGTGACTAGTGATAAAATATAAAAAGAACTGTCTAACCGAAACCAAACATGGTCACTATTGTTAATATGCAAAAAGAGATGGCCAACCTCAATGGCTCTGAAAGGTCAGAGCAATTAACTCATTGTCTAGTTGAGATAGTAGAGCTTGAGGCAACTGTAATTTGTTAATCGTATGTAAATTCTTGTTAATTTTCTGTTGCTGGAACTTTTCCACCTAAGTAATGTCTTTGTCTCAGAATCTCAATAAAAGGAATGGCAAAAGGCCAGATTGGGGTGAATCTTCCCACTAGAGGCTCACTCCCAGCCTGGCCCCATTTTCCCAAATTAACTCTTTTCCAGTCTCTTCCTTTTTAGTGTAAGGTCGTCTCCAGAAACCGGACCCTGAGTATGGGCACTGAACCACTCTGATCGTGTTCAGGGATCCCACACCCCACAATTCTAAAAATTTATTTTTTCACAGAATTCTACAAATCCCCTATTCCACAGAATTCTAAAAGTTCTCCCTTCCTCTGAATTCTAAAAATCCCCTATTCTACGGAATTCTAGAAATCTATTCCCCACAATTCTAAAAATCTATTATTTCACAGAATTCTAGAAGTCACCTCTTCCACAGAATTCTAGAAGACCACGTTTCCTCCCAATTCTAGAAATTCCCTATTCTGTGGAATTCTAGATATCCTGTAATCTCAGAATCCTAGAAATTTGATATTCCACAGAATTCTAGAATTACACTATTCCACAAAATTCTATATGTCTTTCTTTCTCATTTCTATCGGTACAGTATTCTACAGTATTCTAGAAATCCTCTTTCACAGAATTCTACAAGTAATCTCTGCCACAGAATTCTAGAAATCTCCTACTGCACAAAATTCTGGAAATCCTCTTGTCCACAGAATTCTAGAAGTCCTCTCTTTCTCTGAATTCTAGAAATCCCCTCTTCTATAGCATTCCTGAATTCTTCTACTCCACAGAAATCTTGAAATCCTCTATTGCACAGCATTCTAGAAATCCTACATTACACCAAATTCTGTAAGTCTTCTCTCCGTCTGAATTCTACAAATACCCTATTCCACAGAATTCTAAAAATCCTCCCTTCCTACGAATTCTTAAAATCCCCTATTCCACGGAATTCTTGAAATCTATTCCCCACAATTCTAAAAATCTATTATTTCACAGAATTCTAGAAATCACCTCTTCCACAGAATTCTAGAAGACCTCATTTTCCACCCAACTCTAGAAATCCACTATTCTGTGGAATTCTAGATGTCCTGTCATCTCAGAATCCTAGAAATTTGCTATTCCACAGAATTCTAGAATTACACTATTCCAGAGAATTCTATAAGTACTTTCTTTTGCATTTCTAGTGATACCCTATTCTACAGTAATCTAGAAATCCTCTTTCAAAGAATTCTACAAGTAATCTCCCCACAGAATTCTATAAATCTCCTACTCCACAAAATTCTAAAAATCCTATTGTCAACAGAATTCTAGAGTCCTCTCTTTCCCTGAATTCTAGAAATCCCCTCTTCTAAAGCATTTCTGAATTCGTCTACTCAACAGAAATCTTGAAATCCTCTATTGCACAGCATTCTAGAAATCCTACATTACACCAAATTCTGTAAGTCTCCTCTCCGTCTGAATTCTACAAATACCCTATTCCACAGAATTCTAAATATCCTCCCTTCCTACGAAATCTTAAAATCCCCTATTCCACGGAATTCTTGAAATCTATTCCCCACAATTCTAAAAATCTATTACTTCACAGAATTCTAGAAATCACCTCTTCCACAGAATTCTAGAATACCTTTTCCCTCCCCATTCTATAAATCCCCTATTCTATGGAATTCTAAATGTCCTCTCATCTCAGAATCCTAGAAATTTCCTATTCCACAGAATTCTAGAATTACACTATTTCACAGAATTATTTTATCTTATTTTACTTTATTTTATTTTATTATTAAATTATTATCTGTGTACATATATTACCATTGCCTCATTTCCTCCCAATTTTAGAAATCCCCTAGTCTATAGAATTCTAGATGTCCTTTCATCTCAGAATCCTAGAAATTTCCTATTCCACAGAATTCTAGAATTACACTATTCCATAGAATTCTATGAGTCTTTTCTTTCTCATTTCTAGAGGTACCCCATTCTACTTATTCTAGAAATCCTCTTTCACAAAGTTCTACGACTACTCTCTTCCACAGAATTCTAGAAATCTCCTACTCCAAAAAATTCTAAAAATCCTCCTGTCCACAGAATTCTAGAGTTCTGTCCTCCTTGGAATTCTAGAAATCCCCTTTTCTAAAGCATTCCTGAAGTCTTCTACTCCACAGAAATCCTAAAATCCTCTATTTCACAGCGTTCTAGAAATCATCTCTTACACAGAAGTGTGTAACTCTCCTCTCCCTCTGAATTCTACAAATCCCCTATTCCACAGAATTCTAAAAGTCATCCCTTCCTCTGAATTCTAAAAATCCCTGTTTCTACGGAGTTGTAGAAATCTATTCCCCACAATTCTAAAAATATATTATCTCATGGAATTCTAGAAATCACCTCTTCCACAGAATTCTAGAAAACCTCGTTTCCTCCCAATTCTATAAATACCCTATTCTGTGGAATTCTAGATGTCCTCTCATCTCAGAATCCTAGAAATTTCCTATTCCAGAGAATACTAGAATTACACTATTCCACAGAATTCTGTAAGTCCTTTCTTTCTCATTTCTAGAAGTACCCTATTGTACAGAATTCTAGAAATCTTCTTTCACAGAATTCTACAAGTAATCTCTCGCACAGATTTCGAGAAATCCTCTTGTCCACAGAATTCTAGAAGTCCTCTCTTTTTCCGAATTCTAGAAATGCCCTCTTCTATCACCTTCCAGAAGTCTTCTACTCCACAGAAATATTGAAATCATCCATTTCACAGCGTTCTAGAAATCCTCTATTACGCAGAATTCTGTAAGTCTCCTCTCCCTCTGAATTCTACAAATCCTTTATTACACAGAATTCTCAAGGTCCTCTATTCCTATGAATTCTTAAAATCCCCTATTCTACATTATTCTAGAAATCTATTCCCCACAATTCTAAAAATCTATTCTTTCACAGAATTCTAGAAATCACCTCTTCCACAGAATTCTAGAAGACCTCCTTTCTTCCCAATTCTAGAAATCCCCTATTCTGTGGAATTCTAAAAGTCCTGTCATCTCAGAATCCTAGAAATTTCCTATTCCACAGAAATCTAGAATTACCGTATTCCACAGAATTCTATTAGTCTTTCGTTTCTCATTTCTAGAAGTACCCCATTCTACGGTATTCTAGAAATCCTTTTTCACAAAATTCTATGACTAATCTCTTCAACAGAATTCTAGAAATCTCCTACTCCACAAAATTCTAAATATCCTCTTGTCCACACAATTCTAGAGTCCTCTCTTTTCTGAATTCTAGAAATCCCATCTTCTACAGCATTCCTGAATTCTTCTACACCACTGAAATCCTAAAATCCTCTATTACACAGCTTTCTAGAAATCCTCTATTACACAGAAGTCTGTAAGTCTTCTCTCTCTCTGAATACTACAAATCCTTTATTCCACAGAATTCTAAAGTCTTCCCTTCTTCTGAATTCTAAAAATCCCCTATTCTACGGAGTTCTAGAAATCTATTCCCCACAATTCTGAAAGTTTATTATTTCACAGAATTCTGGAAATCAACTCTTCCACAGAATTCTAGAAGACCTCTTTTCCTCCAAATTCTAGAAATCCCCTATTCTTTAGAATTCTAGATGTCCTATCATCTCAGAATCCTAGAAATTTCATATTGCACAGAATTCTAGAATTACACTATTCCACAGATTTCTATAAGTCCTTTCTATCTCATTTCTAGTGGTACCCTATTCTACAGTAATCTAGAAATCCTCTTTCACAGAATTCTACAAGTAATCTCCTCCACAGAATTCTAGAAATCTCCTACTCCACAAAATTCTAAAAATCCTCTTGTCCACAGAATTCTAGAGTCCTCTCTTTTCTGAATTCTAGAAATCCCCTCTTCTATCACCTTCCAGAAATCTTCTACTCCACAGAAATATTGAAATCATCTATTTCACAGCGTTCCAGAAATCCTTTATTACGCAGAATTCTGTAAGATCATACACCATGACCAAGTAGGTTTTATTCCAGGAATGCAAGGATGGTACAATATTTGCAAATCAATAAACGTGATACATCACATAAACAAATTGAGAGATAAAAATCATATACTCATATCTATCGATGCAGAAAAGGCATTTGATAATATCCAACAACCTTTCCTGATAAAAACTCTCAACAAGGTGGGAGTACAAGGATCATACCTCAACATAATAAAAGCTATATATGATAAACCCACAGCCAACATCATCCTCAATGGGCAAAAACTAAAACCATTTCCTCTAAGGACTGGAACAAGACAAAGATGCCCACTGTCATCACTACTCTTTGACATAGTACTGGAAGTACTTGCCATTGCAATTAGACAAGAAGAGGAAATAAAAGGCATCAAAATTGGAAAAGAAGAAGTAAAGCTGTCACTATTTGCAGATGACATGATATTGTACATAAAAAACCCAAAAGACTGCATCAAATAGCTAATGGACTTAATAAACGAATTTGGCAATGTAGCAGGATACAAAATTAATGCCAAGAAATCAATGGCATTTCTTTACACCAATAGTGAATTTACAGAAACAGAGAATAAAAAAGCAATCCCTTTTACCATCGCACCAAAAAAATTAAGATACCTAGGAATAAACTTAACCAAGGAGGTAAAATACCTATATGCTGAAAACTACACGACACTGAAAAAATAAATAGGGGAAGATGTAAACAGATGGAAGAACATACCATGTTCATGGATTGGTAGAATCAACATCATCAAAATGTCCATACTTCCCAAAGCAATTTATAAGTTCAATGCACTCCCCATTAAAATACCATGGTCATACTTCACAGACCTAGAAAGAACTCTCCAAAAATTCATTTGGAAAAATAAAAATCCTGAATAGCCTTAGCAATCTTGAGAAGTAAGAGTAAAGCAGGAGGAATCTCAATACCATATTTCAAGCTGTATTACAAAGCAACTGTTCTCAAAACAGCCTGGTACTGGCACAAGAACAGACATATTGATCAATGGAATAGATTAGAGAATCCAGATATCAACCCAAATCAATATGCTCAATTAATATTTGACCAAGGAGGCACGAGCATACAATGGAGTCAAGACAGTCTCTTCAATAAATGGTGTTGGGAAAATTGGACAGATACATGTAAAAGAATGAAACTAGATCACCAACTTACACCATACACAAAAATAAACTCAAAATGGATACAGGACTTAAAAATAAGACGGGAAACCATAAAAATACTAAAGGCATCCACAGGCAGCAAAATCTCAGACATATGCCTAAAGAACTTCATCACTGATACTAACCCTAGGGCAATGGAAGCTAAAGAGAAAATAAACAAATGCGACTACATAAAAATAAAAAGCTTTTTTACATCAAAAGAAACCATCAACAAAATAATAAGAAAATCCACTGTATGGGAGAACATATTTGCAAACGATATCACTGATAAAGGTTTAATCTCCAACATCTACAAACAGCTTATTCAACTCAGTAAAAGGCCAATGAATGAGCCAATTAAAAAATGGGCAATGGAACTAAATAGAATCTTCTCAAAAGAAGACAGAAGGAAGGCCAAGAGGCACATGAAAACATGCTCCAAGTCACTAATCATCCGAGAGATGCAAATCAAATAAAACAATGCGGTACCATCTCACACCTGTCAGAATGGCCAACATCAACAAAAAAACAAACAAGAGATGTTGGCGAGGTTTCGAAGAAAAAGGAATCCTCGTGCACTGCTGGTGGGATTGCAGGTTGGTGCAACCACTGTGGAAAACAGTATGGAGCTTCCTTAAAAAACTGAAAATGGAACTCCCATTTGACCCTGTAATCCCACTACTAGGAATATACCCCAAGAAACTAGAAACACCAATCAGAAAGGATATATGCACCCCTATGTTCATAGCAGCACAATTTACAATAGCTAGGATTTGGAAACAGCCTAGGTGCCCCTCAGCAGATGAATGGATCAGAAAACTATGGTACATCTACACCATGGAATACTATGCTGCCATAAAAAGGAAGGAATTCTCATAATTTGTAGTAACCTGGATGGAATTGGAGAGCATCATGCTGAGTGAAATAAGCCAGTCAATGAAAGAGAAACACTACATGACCTCACTCATTTATGGATATTAAAGAACATTATAAATGAATGAACAGAAAGATAGATATTGTGACAGTAAAACAACAAGCAGACTGTCAAATGACAGCGGGGGCGGGGGTGGAGGGGAGGGTAGGGAGATCTGGGGGAGATAAGAGATCAACTAAAGGACTGGTATGCTTGCATGTAAGAACAACCATTGGACACAAAACTCTGGGGAGGGAGGGCATCTATGGGAGGGGGTGGGCGGGCAATGGTAAACTATGTACACAGATAATACATTAAGAAATTTTTAAAAAATTATATGGTCATATCAATTGATGCAGAAAAAGCATTTGATAAAATACAACACCCTTTCCTGATAAAAACTCTCAACAAGGTGGGAGTACAAGGACCATACCTCAACATAATAAAAGCTATATATGATAAACCCACAGCCAACATCATACTCAATGGGCAAAAACTAAAACCATTCACTCTAAGAACAGGAACAAGACAAGGATGCCCACTCTCACCACTCCTGTTTGACATTGTATTGGAAGTACTTGCCATTGCAATTAGACAAGAAGAGGAAATAAAAGGCATCCAAATCGGAAAAGAAGAAGTAAAGTTATCCTTATTTGCAGATGACATGATATTGTACATAAAAAACCCAAAAGACTCCATCAAAAAACTAATAGACTTAATAAATGAATTTGGCAATGTAGCTGGATACAAAATTAATGCCCAGAAATCTATGGCATTTCTGTACACCAACAATGAATTTACAGAAACAGAGACCAAAAAAGCAATCCCAATTACCATCGCACCAAAAAAAAAATTAAGATACCTGGGAATAAATTTAACTAAGGAGGTAAAAGAACTATATACGGAAAACTACACGACACTGAAAAAAGAGATAGAGGAAGATGTAAACAGATGGAAGAACATACCATGTTCATGAATTGATAGAATCAACATCATCAAAATGTCCATAATTCCCAAAGCAATTTATAGGTTCAATGCACTCCCCATCAAAATACCAACGGCATATTTCACTGACCTAGAAAGAACTCTCCAAAAATTCATTTGGAACAATAAAAGACCTCGAATAGCATCAGCAATCCTGAGAAAGAAGAGTGTAGTAAGAGGGATCTCAATACCAGATTTAAAGCTGTGTTACAAAGCCACTGTTCTCAAAACAGCCTGGTATCAGCACAAGAACAGACATATAGATCAATGGAATAGAATTGAGAATCCAGATATCAACCCAAATCAATATGCTCAATTAATATTTGACCAAGGAGGCACAAGCATACAATGGAGTCAAGACAGTCTCTTCAATAAATGGTGTTGGGAAAATTGGACAGATACATGCAAAAGAATGAAACTAGAGCACCAACTTACTCCATACACAAAAATAAATTCAAAATGGTTACAGGACTTAAACATAAGACAGGAAACCATAAAAATACTAGAGGCATCCACAGGCAGCAAAATCTCAGACATATGCCAAAAGAACTTCTTCACTGATAGTGCCCCTTGGGCAATGGAAGCTAAAGAGAAAATAAACAAATGGGACTACATCAAAATAAAAAGTTTTTTCACAGCAAAAAAACAAAACAAAACAAAAAAACAAAACAAAAAAAAACAAAAAAAAAACAAACCATCAACAAAACAACAAGAAAGCCCACTGTATGGGAGAACATATTTGCAAATGATATTACTGATAAAGGTTTAATCTCCAACATCTACAAACAGCTTATTCAACTCAGTAAAAGGAAAATAAATGAGCCAATTAAAAAATGGGCAATGGAACTAAATAGAATCTTCTCAAAAGAAGACAAAAGGAAAGCCAAGAGGCACATGAAAAACTGCCCAAGGTCACTACTTATCCGAGAGATGCAAATAAAAACAACAATGCCATACCATCTCACACCTGTCAGAATGGCCAACATTAACAAATCAACAAACGAAAAGTGTTGGCAAGGTTGTGGAGAAAAAGGAACCCTCGTGCACTGCTGGTGTGAATGCGGACTGGTACAACCACTGTGGAGAACAGTATGGAGTTTCCTAAAAAAACTGAAAATGGAACTCCCATTGGACCTAGTAATCCCACTCCTAGGAATATATCCCAAGAAAATAGGAGCACCAATCAGAAAGGATATATGCACCCCTATGTTCATAGCAGCACAATTTACGATAGCTAGGATTTGGAAACAGCCTAGGTGTCCATCAGCAGATGATTGGATCAAAAAACTATGGTACATCTACACAATGGAATTCTATGCTGCCATAAAAAAGAAGGAATTCTCATCATTTGCAGCAAACTGGATGGAATTGGAGAATATCATGCTGAGTGAAATAAGCCAGTCAATGAAAGAGAAACACCACATGACTTCACTCATTTATGAATAATAAAAAACATTATAAACTGATGAACCATAAGTTAAATATATTGACAGTAAAGAAACAAGGAGACAGTCTAATTACAGCAGGGATGGGAGGGAAATATGGGGGAAATAAGAGATCAACCGAAGGACTTGTACACATGCATATAAGTATAACCAATGGACACAAAACTCAGGGGAGGGAAGGAATATTGGGGGGAGGGCAATGGCAATAATTTCATTAAAAAATAAAAAAATAAATAAAAAATAAAGAATTCTGTGGAATAGTGTAATTCTAGAATTCTATGCAATAGGAAATTTCTAGGATTCTGAGATGAGAGGACATCTAGAAATCTATTAAACAGGTGATTTCTAGAATTGGGAGGAAAGAGGTCATCTAGAATTCTTTGGAAGAGGTGATTTCTAGAATTGTGTGAAATAATAGATTTTTAGAATTGTCAGGGGTAGATTTCTAGAATTCCATAGAATAGGGGATTTTCAGAATTCTGAGGAAGGGAGGACCTTGAGAATTCGGTGGAATAGGGGATTTGTAGAATTCAGAGGCAGAGGAGACATACAGAATTCTTTGTAATAGAGGATTTCTAGAACGCTGTGCTATAGTGTATTTCAAGATTTCTGTGGAATAGAACACTTCAGGAATGCTGTAGAAGAGGGGATTTCTAGAATTCGGAGAAAGAGAGGATTCTAGAATTCTGTGGACAAGAGGATTTGTAGAATTTTGTGGAGTAGGAGATTTCATTAATTTTATGGAAGAGATTACTTGTAGAATTCTGTGAAAGAGGATTTCTGGGATACTGTAGATTAGGGTACCCATAGTAATGAGAAAAAATGGAATTATAAAATTCTATGGAATAGCATAATTCTAAAACTCTGTGGAATACGAAATTTCTAGGATTCTGAGATAACAGGACATCTAGAATTCCACAGAATAGGGGATTTTTGGAATTTGGAAGAAAGGAGGTCTTCTAGAATTCTATGGAAGAGGTGATTTCTAGAATTCTGTGAAATAATAGATTTTTAGAATTGTGGGGAATAGATTTCTAGAATTCCGTAAAATAGGGGATTTTTAGAATTCTTAGAAAGGGAGGACTTTTGGAATTCTCTGGAAAAGGGGATTTGTAGAATTCAGAGGGAGAGGAGACTTATAAAATTCTGTGTAATAGAGGATTTCTTGAATGCTGTGAAATACAGGATTTCAAGGTTTATGTAGAGTGGAAGACTTCAGGAATGCTGTAGAAGAGGGGATTTCTAGAATTCAGAGAAATAGAGGACTTCTAGAATTCTGTGGACAAGAAGCTTTCTAGAATTTTGTGGAGTAGGGGATTTCTAAAATCCTGTGGGAGAGATTACTTGTAGAATTCTGTGAAAGAGGATTTCTAGAATTCTGTGGAATAGGGTACTTCTAGAAATGAGAAAGAAAGGACTTATAGAATTTTGTTAAATAGTGTAATTCTAGAATCCTGTGGAATAGGAAATTTCTAGGATTCTGAGATTAGAGTACATCTAGAATTCTGTAGACTAGGGCATTTCTAGAATTGGGAGGAAATGACGTCTTCTAGAATTCTGTGGAAGAGTTGATTTCTAGAAATCTGTGAAATAAAATATTTTTAGAATTTTGGGCAATAGATTTCTAGAATTCCGTAGAATAGGGTATTTTTAGAATTCATAGGAAGGGAGGACTTTTAGAATTCTGTGGATTAGGGGATTTGTAGAATTCAGAGGGAGAGGACACTTACAGAATTATGCGTAATAGAGGATTTGTAGAATGCTGTGCAATAGAGGATTTCAAGATTTCTGTGGATTAGAAGACTTCAGGAATAATGTAAAAGAGGGGTTTTCTATAATTTGGAGAAAGAGAGGAGTCTACAAATCTGTGGACAAGAGTATTTTTAGAATTTTGTGGAGTAGGAGATTTCTAGAATTCTGTGGAAGAGATTACTTGTAGAATTATGTAAAAGAGAATTTCTAGAATACTCTATAATAGGATACTGCTAGAAATGAGAAAGACATGACTTATAGAATTCTGTGGATTGTGTAATTCTAGAATTCTGTGGAATAGGAAATTTCTAGGATTCTGAGATGAGAGGACATCTAGAATTCTATAGACTAGGGGATTTCTAGAATTGGGAGGAAAGGAGATCTTCTAGAATTCTGTGGAAAAGGTGATTTCTAGAATTCTGTGAAAGAAGCGATTTTTAATATTGTGGGGAATAAATTTCTAGAATTCTGTAGAATATGGGATTCTTAGAATTCAGAGGAAGGGAGGACATTTAGAATTCTGTGCAATAGGGGATTTGGAAAATTCAGAGTGTGAGAAGACTTACAGACTTCTGCATAAAAGAGGATTTCTAGAACGCTTTGCAACTGAGGATTCAAGATTTTTGTGGAGTAAAAAATTTCTAGATTATAGAAGAGGAGATTTCTAGAATTCAGAGAAAGAGAGGACTTCTAGAATTCTGTGGACAAGACGATTTCTAGTGGGTAGGGGCGCTTGGTCCCCAGCACTCACTTCCTCTTGTGCCCCCCAGGACCTCACCTAGGAGGTGGAGAGACCCAGCAAACAAGCCCTCCTGCACTTTCTTGCACCCCAGCACACACTGCCACAGGCACAGGCACAGGAACATCCACATGCAGGTACACAGTGGCTAGGACACACAGGATGACCTCGAGTGCTCCCGGCCCTGGCCTCCTTGGGATGGGCCGGCCCTAGGCTGCCGTACCTTACCTGAGGCTGCACACTGCCGAGTGACAGCAGGCATCGGAGGGGAGAACAGGGCCACTGTGTGCAGTGAGCGAGACAGCTGTTGTGGGAAGCTCTTCCAAAGACACCCCACCCCCTGAGACCACATGCAGACCAGCTCTCTCCCCAGGCCTGCAGCCAGCCAAGTGAGGGGAGAGGGGCCTGTCTCCCAGATGCAAGGTTGCCTGGTGACCAGAGTTCTACACTCCATACTGTCCTGTGACTGAGCCAGTGACCTCAAGGGTGCAAGGCTCTACGGCAAGTATGCTTTCCTTTAAGCAGGCTGACCTGCAGACCCCTCAGGGCTTTGGACTTTTGCTAAAGCAAAAGCCGACAAAAGCCCTAAGGATACCCGAGGGATGATGCGGGAAACCATTTTCTGGAGACCTGGGCAGGTGTCCCTGACTTCAAACCCGCCAGCCCTGCGGGCGGTGGGCAGTGGGTGGTGGGCGGTGGGCGGTGGGCTGTGGGCGGTAGGCGTTGGGTGGTGGGCCATGTACAGGATGGGATGCATACACTCAGAGGTGGCCAGAGTCTATGACGGGCTGCTTGGCTGTGGCCTGAAAGGCCACTTCCAACAGGCCTGGCTCTGAGCACCCACCGTGATCCTGGCCGAGTGCTAGCTCTCTGGGCCCCCTTGAGAAGTGTCCACCCGTAGGTACACGTCCGTCCGTCCCTGGGCACTGCCTTGGCACGTGCACGTATTCTTGGCCACCACTAAGCCTTCCCCCATTGACTGGCTTCCCCAGGAGAGGAGGCTGCGCTGGGGAGGTGAAGAGGAGGAATCCCTAGGAGAGCCCAGTTGTGGAGGGCACTCCCTTCTGGCTACGTGGCACATCCCACCCCCACCTGAGGAGGGACTTGCTGCAGGTGGGAGGGAGGGAGGCAGCTGAGGGCTCAAAGGGGAGAGGCATAGTCCCTGCCTGCCTGCCTGCTAGAGGGCAGGCGGGAGGAGGGCTGAGGGCTGACAGCTCTGAGCACACTGAGCCCCAAGGCCAGCCTGGGGGTGGCCGCGGGGCTTGGCGGGCCCACAATCTTGAGGCGCCCGGAGGCCGGATCCCCAGTCTATGGCCATACCAACGTGAACCCGCCCGATCACCTCTGATCTCCACAGCTAAGCAGGGTCGGGACTGGTTAGTATTGAATGGGAGACTGCCTGGGAATACTGGGCGCCTTAGGCTTTTGCTTTGGCTCTGGGGAGGAGCTGGGCTTTTTGCTGCCAGCCACAGCCTCCCTTTTGGCGGCCTGGGTGGGTCTTGGGCGGGGGGAACCTCCGGTCTGAACTCAGCCCAGACCCAGAGTGCCCTCCCCCGCACCCCTGCGCCCCATCCCGCCCTCCAAAGATGGGAACAGGGCTCTCGCTCACTCGCCCCTTTCAGGTGGCAGCACCCAGCTGCCCTTGCAGGGTCGCCTGTGCTCCATTGTCCTGCACCGCTGGAACCTCCTCCCCACCCCCTGCGCTCAGGGCTGGGTCAGGGCTGAGGGTCGCAGGGGGGGGGTGGGGACAAGAGGGAGGCGTCTGACACACTGACAGGGGGAACAGGCTGCAGCGGGTTTGGCTCAGTGGACAAAGCGCAGGCCTTTGGATGGAAGGGACACTGGTTCCATTGGGGTCAAGAGCACTTACCTCCCTTGCAGGCTGGATCCCTCCCTGCCCCCTCAGGGCGCCTGCAGGAGACAACCAATCCAAGTGTCTCCCTCACATCCATGGTTCTCTCTGCCTCTCCGGGCCTCTTCCACTTGCCCTAAGAATCAATGGGAAAATACCCTGCCAGAGGATTCAGATACATGATGGATACATGGATGGATGGATGGATGCATGGATGGATGGATGTGGAACAGGTGAACACTCTAGTGGGAATCTTACATTTGGCTCTCCATGGGCATCATCCCGTGGGCCCACAGCGGCCTCTGTACCCACCCTCTACGCTGGGCCCACTCTGACTGCTGTGCCCGGGGTCCGGCCTCTAGCACCCAGACAAGGTTTGGAAGGAGTTTGACTGGTCCAGCTGAGTCTCCACGACCTCTTCATGATCTCCAGCAGAGACCTCTGAGAGGCACCGCCGGGAGTCCGGGCACTTAGCCAAAACTGCCTGGGTCTCCCCACAGTAGGGAAAACTCCTTACATCAAGTCATTTCCCCTCACCTGGTGGCACAGAGGGTTGTCTGGATTGACTTGCAGCCACCAAGGAGTAACATGACCCCGCCACGCCTAGGATTTCCAGAGAGTAGGGGCGCTTGGTCCCCAGCACTCACTTCCTCTTGTGCCCCCCAGGACCTCACATAGGCACTGGAGAGACCCAGCAAACCATCCCTCCTGCACCTTCTTGCACCCCAGCACACACTGCCACAGGCACACACACACACACATCCACACACACATACACAGTGGCAAGGACATACAGGATGACCTCGAGTGCCCCCGGCCCTGGCCTCCCTGGGATGGACCGGCGCTAGGCTGGCATGCCTTACCTGAGTCTGCACACTGCCGAGTGACAGTAGGCATCGGAGGGGAGACCAGGGCCACTGTGTGCGGTGAGTGAGACAGCTGTTGTGGGAAGCTCTTCCAAAGACACCCTACACCCTGAGACCACCTGCAGACCAGCTCTCTCCCCAGGCCTGCAGCCAGCCAAGTGAGGGGAGAGGGGCCTGTCTCCCGGATGCAAGGATGCCTTGTGACCAGAGTTCTACACTCCGTACTGTCCTGTGACTGAGCCAGTGACCTCAAGGGTGCAAGGCTCCACGGCCAGTATGCTTTCCTTTAAGCAGGCTGACCTGCAGACCCCTCAGGGATTTGGACTTTTGCCAAAGCAAAAGCCTACAAAAGCCCCATTTTCTGGAGACCTTGGCATGTGTCCCTGACCTCAAACCCGCCAGCCCTGTGGGCGGTGGGCGGTGGGCTGTGGGAGGTGGGCGGTGGGTAGTGGGCCTTGTACAGGATGGGATGCACACACTCAGAGGTGGCCAGAGTCTATGACTGGCTGCTTGGCTGTGGCCTGAACGGCCACTTCCAACAGGCCTGGCTCTGAGCACCCACCATGATCCTGGCCGAGTGCCAGCACTCTGGGGCCCCTTGAGAAGTGTCCACCCATAGGTATACATCCGTCCGCCCCTGGGCACTGCCTTGGCATGTGCACGTATTCTTGGCCACCACTAAGCCTTCCCCCATTGACTGGCTTCCCCAAGAGAGGAGGCTGCGCTGGGGAGGTGAAGAGGAGGTATCCCTAGGAGCGCCCAGTTGTGGAGGGCGCTCCATTCTGGCAACGTGGCACATCGCACCCCCACCTGAGGAGGGGGCTTGCTGCAGGTGGGAGGGAGGGAGGCAGCTGAGGGCTCAGCAGGGAGAGATGTGGTCCCTGCCTGCCTGCCTGCTAGGGGGCAGGGCGGAGGGCTGAGGGCTGAGAGTGCTGAGGGCGCTGAACCCCAGGGTCAGCCTGGCGGTTGGGGGGCTCGGCGGGCCCACAGTCTTGGCAGAGCGGGCTCTTGAGGCGCCCTGAGGCCTGCTCCCCCGTCTATGGCCATACCACCGTGAACGCGCCCGATCTCCTCTGATCTCTGCAGCTAAGCAGGGTAGGGCCTGGTTAGTACTTGGATGGGAGACCGCCTGGGAATACTGGGTGCCATAGGCTTTTGCTTTTGCTTTGGCTCTGGGGAGGATCAGGCGGGGCTTTTTGCTGAAGGCCCCAGACTCCCTGTGGTTCCCGGGTGGGGTATGGGCCGGGGGGGGGGGGGACGACCTCCTGTCTGAACTCAGCACTGACCACCGGAGTGGCCTCCCCCGCAACCCCGCGCCCCGCCCCGCCCTCCAAAGATGGGAACAGGGCTCTTGCCTGCTTGCGCCTTTCCCAGGGCAGCACCCCGCCGCCCTCGCAGGGTCGAATGTGCTCCATTCTCTCACACAGCTAGAAGAAGCCCCCCTCCCACCCGGGGCTCTGGACGGGGGCGGGGGTCCAGGGGGGGGGATAACAGGGAGGAGTCTGACACACTGACAGGAGCAATAGGCTGCAGCGGGTTTGGCTCAGTGGACAGAGCCCAGGCCTGTGGATTGGAAGGGTCTCGGGTTCCATTGGGGTCAAGGGCACTTACCTCCCTTGCAGGCTGGATCCCTCCCTGCCTCCTCAGGGCGCCTGCAGGAGGCAACCAATCCAAGGGTCTCCCTCATATCCATGTTTCTCTCTGCCTCTCCGGGCCTCTTCCACTTGCCCTAAGAATCAATGGGAAAATACCCTGCCAGAGAATTAAGATACATGATGGATACATGGATGGATGGATGGATGGATGGATGGATGGATGGATGGATGGGTGAATGTGGAACAGGTGAATACTCTAGTGGGAATCTTACATCTGGCTCTCCTTGGGCATCATTCCGTGGGCACACAGCGGCCTCCGTACCCACCCTCTACGCTGGGCCAACTCTGACTGCTGTGCCCGGGATCCGGCCTCTAGCACCCAGATAAGGTTTGGAAGAAATCTGACTGTTCCAGCTGAGTCTCCACAACCTCTTCATGATCTCCAGCGGAGACCTCTGAGAGGCACCGCCGGGAGTCCGGGCCCTTAGCCAAAACTGCCTGGGTCTCCCCACAGTAGGGAAAACCCCTTACATCAAGTCATTTTCCTTCACCTGGTGGCACACAGGGTTTTCTGGATTGACTTGCAGCCATGAAGGAGTAACATGATCCCGCCACGCCTAGGATTTCCATAGGGTAGGGGCGCTTGATCCCCAGCACTCACTTCCTGGTGTGCCCCCAAGGACCTCACATAGGCACTGGAGAGACCCAGCAAACCAGCCCTCCTGCACTTTCTTGCACCCCAGCACACACTGCCACAGGAACACGCACATGCACACCCACACACGTACACAGTGGCAAGGACGCACAGGATGACCTGGAGTGCTCCTGGCCCTGGCCTCCCTGGGATGGGCGGGCGCTAGGCTGGCATGCCTTACCTAAGGCTGCACACTGCCCAGTGACAGCAGGAGTTGGAGGGGAGACCATGGCCACTGTGTGCGGTGAGTGAAACAGCTGTTGTGGGAAGCTCTTCCAAAGACACACCACCCCCTGAGACCACATGCAGACCAGCTCTCTCCCCACCCAGGCCTGCGGCCCGCCAAGTGAGGGGAAAGTGGCCTGTCTCCCAGATGCAAGGTTGCCTGGTGACCAGAGTTCTACATTCCGTACTGTCCTGGAACTGAGCGAGTGACCTCAAGGGTGCAAGGCTCTATGGCCTGTGTGCTTTCCTTTAAGCAGGCTGAACTGCAGACCCCTCAGGGCTTTGGACTTTTGCCAAAGCAAAAGCCTACAAGAGACCTAAGGACACCTGAGCGATGATGCGGGAAACCATTTTCTGAAGACCTGGGCAGGACCATTAAAGGGTAATAATAGTTATTTCCCATGCTGGTAGTAATGTAAAAAACGTCATTTCACATTGGAATTTACATGAAAGCACTTGGAGGTGATTTTAGAACTCTGGAAACTCACAAAATAAGTTAGCTTAATGTCTAAGAATGAGCATAAAACACGAGGATTACATCAACAAAGAGCCTTGCTATCTGCAACACATTGTTTAATGACAGGAGAATGCTGTTGAAACAGCAGAGAAACTAGGTTACACTGGACATACATGTTGACCTCTATGTAAGACCCGAATAACACAATGTGCCATTGGGAAACCAGGTAAAATGCTGAGAATTTGATGTGGTACTGTTTCCATTTGATTTTAACTCTCAAATTGGCTTGGATTGTGTGGAGTGGGTTACTTCATAGACCTGTACAACAGTTTCTGAGCACTTCAAGAAGTAAGAGAGGTAAACAATAGCCAAGCTTGTGTTCAAATGGCAGTAAAGTCCTCAAAAGGCCCTTATGATACCCGTATGAAAATGGAAAACCTACCATATCTCCAAATAACAGAGCAGGAAAATGGATGTGAGAGAGTGTTCCACTGAAGGTGACATTGGTTTGGGAACTTCCCCATCTCACCAGCATGTTAAAATACTGAGAATTTGCCTACAAGAAGCCTGGAAAGGCACGATAGTCATTAAAGAGTAATAATAGTTCTTTCCCGTGCTGCTAGGAATATAAAAAAGGCCTTTCACATTGGAATTCACATTAATGTAGCTTCAGACACTTGGAGTAGATTAATAGAACTCTGGAAACTCAGAAAGTGAAGTTAGCTTAATATCTATAAACCAGCATAAAACACAAGGATTACATCAAAAAAGAGCCTTGCTGTCTGCAACACATTGTTTAATGACAGGAGAATCATGTTGATACATCAGAGAAACTAGGTTACACTAGAAATACATGTTCACCTCCATGTAAGACCCGAATAACACAATGTTGCCATTGTGAAACCAGGTAAAAGGCTGAGAATTTGTTTTGTTTTGTTTTGTTTTCTAGTTTCAGATGTAGTATAGATGTATTCTTTTTTTTTCCCTTTTTAATTTTATTTTATTAAGGTATTTTCTGTGTACATAGTTTACCATTGCCCCCCCTCACCTCACATTTATGCCCTCCCTCCCCAGAGTTCTGTGTTCATTGGTTGTACTTATGTTCATGCATACCAGTCCCTCGGTTGTTCTCCTATCTCCCCCCAGGTCTCCTTACCCTCCCCGCTGTCATTTGACAATCTACTTGTTTTATGGTGACCATCTCAGGACCCCATGAATAAAATCTGCTCCTCATTTAGCAGTCTGCTTGTTTTATGGTGACTATCACAGGACCATATGAATAGAGTCCGCTCCTCCTCTGGTTTTCACCGCCCTTCCCCTGGGTCCCACTGCTTCCCTTGGGACACACGGCTCGCCCTGGGCAGACTGCACACTGGGACACTCTGCTCACCTGGGGCACTCGGCCCCTGGGACACTCGGCTCACCCAGGGCACTCGGCCCCCTGGGACACACGTCTCACCCGGGAAACCATTCCCATTTGGGGGGAACGGCTTACCTGGGGCACTCGGCCCCCTGGGACACTCGGCTCACCCGGGGCACTCCGCCCCCTGGGACACTCGGGTCACCCGGGGCACTCGGCCCCCTAGGAAACTCGGCTCACCCGGGGCACTCGGCCCCCTGGGACACTGGGCTCACCCGGGGCGCTCAGCGCCATGGGACACACGACTCACCCGGGGCGCCGTACCACCCATGGAACACACGGCTCACTGGGGACAAGCTTCCCCTTTGGGGGGGTATGGCTTACCCGGGGCACATGGCCCCCTGGGACACTCGGCTCACGCGGGGCACTCGGCCCCCTGGGACACTCGGCTCACCCGGGGCACTCGGCCCCCTGGGACACTCGGGTCACCCGGGGCACTTGGCACCCTGGGACACTCGGCTCACCCGGGGCACTCGGCCCCCTGGGACACTCGGGACACTCGGGTCACCCGGGGATCTCGGCCCCCTGGGACACTCGGCTCACCCGGGGCACTCGGCCCCTGGGACACACGTCTCACCCGGGACACCATTCCCCATTGGGGGTATGGCTTACCTGGGGCACTCGGCCCCCTGGGACACTCGGCTCACCCGGGGCACTCGGCCCCCTGGGACACACGTCTCACCCGGGACACCCTTCCCCTTTGGGGGGTAGGGCTTACTTGGGGCACATGGCACCCTGGGACACTTGGGTCACCCCGGGCACTCGAACCCCTGGAACACTCGGCTTACCAGGGACACCCTTCCCCTTTAGGGTTACGGCTTACCCGGGGCACATGGCCCCCTGGACACTCGGCTCACCCCGGGCACTCGGCCCCCTGGGACACTCGGCTCACACGGGGCACTCGGCCCCCTGGGACACACGTCTCACCCGGGCCACCCTTCCCCTTTGGGGGGTAAGGCTTACCCGGGGCACAAGGCCCCTTGGGACACTCGGCTCACCCCGGGCACTCGGCCACCTAGGACACTCTGCTCACCCAGGGCACTCCGCTCACCCGGGGATCTCGGCCTCCTGGGACACATGTCTCACCCGGAACACCATTCCCCTTTGGGGGCTATGGCTTACCTGGGGCACAAGGCCCCCTGGGACACTCGGCTCACCCCGGGCACTCGGCCCTTTGGGACACTCGGCTCACCCGGGGCACTCGGCCCCCTGGGACACACGTCTCACCCGGGACACCCTTCCCCTTTGGGGGGTAAGGCTTACCCGGGGCACATGGCCCCCTGGGACACTCGGCTCACCCGGGGCACTCGGCCCCATGGACATTCGGCTCACACCAGGCACTCTGCCCCCTGGGACACTCTGCTCACCCGGGGCACTCGGCCCCCTGGGACACTCGGCTCACCCGGGGATCTCGGCCCCCTGGGACACTCGGCTCACCCGGGGCACTCAGCCCCCTGGGACACTTGGCTCACCCGGGACACCCTTCCCCTTTGGGGGTATGGCTTACCCGGGACACATGGCCCCCTGGGACGCTGGGCTCACCCGGGGCACTCAGCCCCCTGGACACTCGGCTCACTCCGGGCACTCGGACCCCTGGGACACTCTGCTCACCCGGGGCACTCAGCCCCCTGGGACACACGTCTCACCCGGGACACCCTTCCCCTTTGGGGGGTAAGGCTTACCCGGGGCACATGGCCCCCTGGGACACTCGGCTCACCCGGGGCGCTCAGCGCCATGGGACACACGGCTCACGCGGGACACCATTCCCCTTTGGGGGTACGGCTTACCTGGGGCACTCCACCCCCTGGGACACTCAGGTCACCTGGGGCACTCGGCCCCCTGGGACACTCGGCTCACCCGGGGCACTCGGCCCCCTGGGACACACGTCTCACCCGGGACACCATTCCCCTTTGGGGGTACGGCTTACCTGGGGCACTCCACCCCCTGGGACACTTGGATAACCCCGGGCACTCGGCCCCCTGGGACACTCGGCTCACCAGGGGCACTCGGCAACCTGGGACACTCGGCTCACCTGGGGCACTCGGCTCCCTTCGACACTCGGCTCACCCAGGGCACACGGCCACCTGTGACACTCGGCTCACCAGGGGCACACGGCCCCATGGGACACTCAGCTCACCCGGAACACCCTTCCCCTTTGGGGGGTACAGCTTACCCGGGGCACATGGCCCCCTGGGACACTTCGCTCATCCGGGGCACTCGGCCCCCTGGGACACTCGGCTCACCCGGGGCACTCGGCCCCTCTAGGGTGTTGGGGTTGCATATTGGAGGCGCCGCGCTATCTCCTTGCTAACATGGGGGCAGGCTGGGACAGCTGCAGTTGGGCTGAGATGGTTGCAGGCGGGGGGACCACCTTCAAAGGTGTCTCATTCAGTGTGGGAGCGGAGCAGCTGCAGACAGGGGGGCTAAGTTCTGAGGTTGCCCACTCCCTGAGCCCAAGGCGTGGTGAGCTCTGTTCTTGGTGGATTTCCTTTATTCTCAGCGGCAGTGGCGGGTGGCGGTGCCAGGTGCAATATTGACCGTCGCTCCTTTGGTTCAATTACCACTGTAGTTTTAAAGTTCACATGGCGGTGGTGGTGAGAGCTTCGGCTTGGCCATGTGGCATCGGAGGATGGGCTCGCCTGGGTGGGTAATGGAAGGCACCGTGCCATTTCCTCGCCAGCACGCTCCATTTCCCTCCCAGCATGGTGGGTGTGCTGGGAAGATTGTGGGCGGGCTGTGATGGCTGCATGGGGAGAGTCCGCCCTCAATGGTGTCCTCTTTGTTGCGGATGTGGAGCTTCTGTGGATGCAGAGGCTAATTTCTGAAGCCACACTCTCTCTGAGCCCGGTGTGTAGTGAGCTCTGATTTCGGTGGATTCCCATTCTGGGGGGCGGCGGTGGGTGGGGCAGCGATGGTAGCTCCTGTGGCTCAATTTCCCCTGTAGTTTTAAAATCCACGTGGTGGTAGTGTCTGATGCTTTGGCCTGGCCATGTGGCAGTGGAGAGAGGATTCTCCGGGTCTGCCAATGGAAGGCGCAGCGCCAGCACAGCGAGCGGGAAGGCCTGGCAGAGCAGGCCGCGGGCGGTGGCGGAGAGTCCCCGCGATGTCTTATTCTTTCAGACTTAGTGGAACGCTTCCCCTGAGCCAGGACAAGCAGCACCACCACCACAAATATTGGCCAGCTCAGTGCTGCCCCTCTATAGGTGACAGTAGGGGCATCCTCACCTCGGTAGGCCTTTGCTCTTGGAGGTCTTAACCAGTGGAAGGCAGCACGGTACAGAACTGCCACACCTTCTCAGTCCTCCGTTACTGGGCTTTTCTTGTTGCTCTTTTTCTAACTGTTTGAGTTGTAGAGTTAGATAATTTGTTACCGTTTTCTTCTAGTCTTTTAGAATAGGCTTGCAGAGATATGAACTTCCCTCTCAAGATTGCTTTTGCTGTGTCCCATAGATTTTGGATTGTTGTGTTTTCATTGTCATTTGTTGCCATGATGTTTTTAATTTCTTCCTTGATTTCCCTGGTAACCCATTCCTTGTTCAATAGCATGCTATTCAGTTTCCATGTGTTTGATTTCCTTGGATTATTTTTATTGTAGTTGATTTCCAATTTTATGCCACTATGATCTGAGAAGATGCTTGATATGATTTCTATCTTCTTGAATTTGAAGAGACTTTGCCTATGTCCCAGCATATGATCTATCTTTTGAAAATGACCCATGTACACTTGATTTTTTTTTTTCTAGCAGCTGCTCGAATTGGGTATTTTTTCCATCTTGTCTTCTAGCTCACTGATGCGGTCCTCTGCTTCTTCTAGTCTACTCTTGATGCTTTCTATTGAGTTCTTCATAGAAGCGATGTCATTTTTCATTTCTTCTAGGGTCACCTTAATTTCCTCTTGGTTCTTCTTCAGATCCTCTTGGTTCTTCTTCATTTCCTCTTGGGTCTTACTCATATTGTCAAATTTGTCTTCCATTTTTTTTAGCCATCCCATGATCATTGCTCTGAATTCTTGCTCTGGTAGGTTGCTTGCCTCTAAATCGTTTACTTCCTTTTCTGGTGATGGCTGGTTTTCTTTCATAGGCGGGTTGTTTCTTAGCCTCCCCATGATCTTTTTAGGATGCCTGTTTATGTAGTTCTCTCTCTCCTGCTTAGATTTAAAGGTACAAAATACAACACAACCAGTTACAACACACAAGGCACTGAACAGAAAAGCGTTTGCAATATTAATATCCTCCAATAAAGGTGACTAGAACCCAGCTAACAAAATCATGGAAGCAAATAAAAAGAATAGGCAAACCAATCTTACAAAAAAGCATAAAACTTTGATATAGTTAGCATTTAGCCTTCAACTACAAAGGGGTAGAGAGAAGGATTTTTTTTTTTTTAGGACAGTGACAAGGTAGGTGTGAATGGGCTTGGAGTAGGGGTTTGGGAGTTAGATATACACAGGAAGGGTGAAATTTTAGGAGGGGGTAAATAGAAAAAATAGGGAAAATCTAGAGCAGTAACGAGTTAAGATAAGCAGGACACCAAAGGGAAATGGTTAGGAAGAGAGTGATGGCATAAAGGTAGGGTTGAGTTAGAATAGAGCGTTGGAGAAGGAAAGGTATAAATAGTCTGTTGAATAGTAATCCCAAAGGGGAAAAAAAGAGAAAAAAAGAAAGAAAGAAAGAAAGAAAGAAAAAGTATATAATATGGCACTTAAAAGATAATGATAAAAATAAACAAAAGAAAATAAGATAAAAAAGATAAAAAGGGCAAAATAGTAGTAGTAATAATATTGATTACATATAAAAGTGAATTAATTAAAAAGGTAAAATCAAGTGAGGAAAGATGAAAAAAATCTTCTTAAGTAAACTTTGCAACTAATTTAACTTAAAAAACAAAACAAAAACAGAAAAAATTAAACAATTAGAAAATCAAAATAAAAAATTAAATAAAATTTGCAGTAATGAAGGTCATTCACTTCCTCTGTTGTTCTGTCTAGCTCACCAGTTCCCAGTCTGGGCGTTAATTGCAATTCCCAGTGTTTCTTCCGTGTTGTAATCGGATCTTGATTTTTAAATCAGTTCTAGAGTCCATATGTACTGTAGCCTCTAGGTGGTGGTGTTTCTTGGTGGCAGAGAGCCAGGGTTCTGAGGCCTTTCTTGCTTTTTTCCCCTCTCTGTGTCCCTGATCTATGGAGGGGTGGGGGTTGGGCAGGAGGAGCCAACCACACTCGCCTATAACTCTCTCTGAGTCAGATCCAGACCTACAGCTCCTTAGATATCCCCCCACTTAGGAGTCCTGACCACAGTCAGGGGTGCCTCCAGCCCAGCTCTGGTTTCTTATAAACACAGACCCCTCTGTGCACCTGGTGCGCGCGCGGGGGGGGGGTGCACGCGGGCTGCTGTGCGCGAGGTGCAAACTCTGCACTGGGAAGCGCCGCGGTGGGAACTCACCCGATCTCCGCAAAATCTGATTTTTCAGCCTGGGTTGGAGCTCTCCTTTGAATCCAAGCGTTCGCGCTGATTGTGGTCAGCGTATAGGGGCGAACAGCTACTTGGTGGTCTTCCTCTAATCCAAATCTCTTCCTGTCAAGATGTCGAGATTTCCCGTTGTCGGCCTTAGGTCACTCCAGGAAAGGATAGGGCTGTGGGAGCTTAATTGTCAGGGACACCCTGATCAGGTGCCCCCCAATTTTCCCAGGTGTTTGCCTTTCTCTTGGCTGGTTGACCGGCACTCCCAGTGCAACCCTAGGGTGCTCTCTCTTTCCTCTTCGGGACCCAGGTCAGAACTTGCCTACCTATTCTTCTGCCATATTCCCTCCTTTCTCCCACCTTAGTTTTTAAATACCAGCGTGAACTTCTAGAGAATTCCAGCATGGCCTTGACATCCCCAAAGCCAGTCTTTGAGAAGTGTGCTCTGGGCTCCCCAGCAGGGCTCCCTGTGTGCTGTGAGCAGGAGGCAGCACAGAGCCCACTGGAGGCAGATGAGTGAGAGACAGAGAGACTGACATGTGTCCCCTCACCATGATACCAGGTTTCTCCGAAGAGGCCCACTCCACTGCAGGCCAGAGAGCTTCCGCAGTGAGGACCTGATGCCCAGCTGGGACACAGCACTCTGCCCCACCTCACAATGCCGGCACCCCAGAATGCAGTACACTCAGTCGCCAGTAGTAACTGCCACCCAGAATGGGCCTCTCCACCAGGAGGCATGGAGTATAGGGGTGTGTCCCAGCACCAGGCCTGGGTGTCCCTGTGTCCCAGGAGCAGAGGATGGTCACCCTGGAATAGTTCCTGGAGGAGCATGACCAGGCTCCATGTACTCTGTGTGTGGCCTGGGAGTCTTTCCTCACTCTCCCCTCAGATTAACCTGGACTAGAGGGGACACCTGGACAGCAAAGTCACAGAGAAGGACGGGGTGGGGATGGCAACCTGGCTGCAGAGCTGGCTGGATGGGACATAAGCACCAGCCAGAAAGTGACTGTAATGGCAGCCCACCCAGACCTGGGCGGCAGTTCTCTCCATATGTGCAGGGAGAGGCAGAAATGCCAACACTGAAGTTTAAGCCATGTAGTCTCTGTGGCAGTGACTCTATGCTGCCACTGGGCAGGAAGTGGTCCTAGGCCATCTGTCAATAAATAGGCAAGGCTGTGCTCCAATGACACTTTACTCATGGGCATTGTCCTTTGAATTCTATAGAGTTGTTTTAATGCCATTCTTTTAAAAAACTGTTTTATTCATTTAAAATATATAGACTTATTAGCTCTCAGACCATAAATATGTGAGTGGCACACCCTAACTTGCTTGGCTAAGTGGTTAAAACATCAGCGCTTGGACTGAGGTGTCTCAAGTTGGAATCCAGTCTAGGACACATATCTCAGTTGCAGGCTTGATCCACCAGTCTTGGTCAGGGCATGTGCATGAGGCATCCAATCATTGTGTCTCTCACATTGATGTTTCTCTCCCCCACATCCTCCCCTCTTAACCCTTATATTCCCTCTAAAAATCAGTGAAAATAATATCCTTGGATCAGAATTAACAAAAACAAAAGAAGGGTGCTGAGCTGGAGTGGGCCCACAGCGCAAGTTTGCTAAGCTCTGCTCTGCAGCTCTGAGCCCTGAAAGTCAGATGCCTAAGGAAACCCTCCTGTCTCAGTGTCGTTTTCTTGAGGCTGCACGTGTGCCTGTTACTGAGGTGGTGCCTCCATGCACAGGTGATGGTCCCCTTCTGACAGTGAGACACTTGGAGGGTTTTAGTACTCCTGTAATTGTCCTGTTCCGCTTAGCATACAAGGTTGGACTTTCTCTGGCCACATAGGAAATTCTCTGTCCTGCAATAGTGTAGCCTGGTGACACAGAATATGTACTATTTGTTCAGTAGAGACATACTGAGCGTGTCCTATGTGTTAGGCAGCACGCATGATGCCTGCTCCCCACCTCCTAAAACAAAGAAATCCCCGTTCAATAGCAAGTTTTTTGTCAAAAACTTGCTAGGTGCCTAGTCTTGTGGTTGGTCCTGAAGGCAATGCAGTAGGTTCTCTGTTACATTGGAGATCTGCTCCTATAGCTCCAGGTAATACGATCTTCTTCCTGAGTCGGAACCCACCTACATAAGCACTGGTGTCACTCACAGGGAGCACATACACAGCTGTGATGAAATTAAACAGTAAAAAGAATTTAACAGAGAGATAACAATTCCTGAGTTTTATTTGTGGTAAATAGAGTAAATAATAAAAAAACATCAAGCACATACATATGTACATACATAGAAATGACGGATATATATAGAGAGAGGTTCGGTGCACTAAATTTGTCCAGTGGGGTCCCCTGCAGGCCAGCCTGCACCCTCTCTAATCCGGTACCCCACAGGGGTTGTCCAAATGCTGGTTTAGGCCTGATTCCCTGTCAGGCAGTTGGAAATCCCTCTCACAATCTGGGACCACTGGCTCCTAACTACTTACATGCCTGCCTGCCAGATCGCTCCTCACTGCCACCTCTGCTGCCCTTGTCACCTCTTGCCAACCTGATTGTTCCTAATTGCCCCCCCCCTCCAGCCTACTTGCCTCTCAATCCCCTTTTCTGCAGGCCTGATTGCTCCTCACTGCCCTCCCCCTCCCCACCAGCCTGTTTACCATCAACTGCCCCTCCTATGGGCCTGGTCACCCCACATAGCCTGGTGCTTAGTCGTTTGTTCAGCCCTCACTAACCACTCTGCTGGCCTGGTCATCCATGCAGCCTGCTGCTCAGTTGTTTGGTCATCCATCACTAACCCTCCTGAGGGCCTGGTTACCCCACACAGACTGTTCTGTCATCCCTTTGGTTGCGACGGTTGCTTAGGATTTTATTATTTATAGATGGATGAAGGCGATGTAACCACAAAATGACGTACATCGAGTCCCATGTAACCCGAGGACTGGCTGTATGTGCATGGTCTCTGCCTCCTGTCATTTCTGTTTCTGGCTACAGAGCACTGTGTGTTGGGGGCTGGAGAGAAACTAAAGCTCTGCCCTGGAGTTCATGGTCTGAGGCTGTGCTTCTGACAGCAGCCTGGGCTGCCTGGACACAGGGTTTCTGGACCCGGGGTTTCTGGCTCAGGGGCTCTGTGGTGGCGCTCCCTGAGAATAGGCATCACTGTGTGTGGAAAACCACAGGACAAGCCTCAGAGGACACCTGGCCCTTACCAGCCTCAATGAGACCAAAGCAGCCTCGCTTTAGGAGTTGGTTGTACAAGCTGATGCTTCCTCTTGAGAGCCCCTCCCTCCCTCTGCCCAGCGTGCTCCCCCACTAACAGGACACCTCTGAGCAGGCCTGAGGAAGTGGATTCACCACCGTGCCCCTGCCCATGCTCCACTCCCTGAGTGTTGATGCTGGGAGAGGCTATCACAAGATGGGCCCTCTGGGTGGCCAGGGCGGTTGCACTCATGAAGACGGGTGTCAAAGATTTAGAACTGTGCAGAGAAGGGCCGGTGGTGTGACAAACGGCAGCAGAGCCAGACAGCTGTGGGTTCAAACCTCACCTGCCACTCTCTGGATATGGGCCCTGCTGAACTGTGACCTCACTTGCCTTACCTGTTGAACGTAGTTTTAATACAGCCTTTCAAGCTTGCTTTGAGAATTGAATGAGTTGGCGGTGGTTCTTGTTTTGTTCTTTTGCAATTGTGGATTCTAGCAAAGTGCCTGGCACAAGGGAAGCAGGTGATAAAGGGTACCTGTTGTGTTAGCGACCTCAGGTCTTCCTGGACAAACACCCAGGACATGTGACTCCTAACCAGCATGTGAAACAGCAGGCTGTGTCTCTGGCAAGTTGAACGTCTAGATGTCTTCATGAGCCAGGCGTTGGCAGGTGGAAGTGTCTCCTGGGCTGCTGAGCCACCCCGCAGACTGACGTTGCCTGAACCAGGTCTGTGGGCTTGGGTCTGAACCCTGACTCATCTTCCCCATGCCCTCCCTCCCTCCCTCTTCTCTGGGTGGCCCTCCATCTTGGAGATGCCAGCACTAGGTTACTCCAGGCTGGGAGGTGCTGGCAGAAGGGGGCAGTCTCCAGAGCGGGGTCAGACCTTGGCCTCCATGGGCTCTGCTGTGTTCCTGCATCTTCCAGATGTGGACAGTGCTGGGAGTTCTGGTCCATCATGGTCAGAGGACACAAGGTGAGTGTGATTCCTTTAAAGCATCTACGTTTGTTAATGGTGCAGAAGATGGTCTTTCTGCGCAGAGCTAAAAATTGTGGGCCTCACAGCTGTTGCTAATCTCAGCTTTAGCAGAAGCTTTGCATTTCCTCACACCTTATTTTGTTTTTAAACCTCAGCGTGAACTTCTAGAGAATTCCAGCATGGCCTTGACATCCCCAATGCCAGCCTTTGAGAAGTGTGCTCTGGGTTCCCCAGCAGGGCTCCCTGTGTTCTGTGAACAGGAGGCAACACAGAGCCCACTGGAGGCAGATGAGCAAGAGTGAGAGACTGACGTGTATCCCTCTGTGTCCCCTCACCCTGACACCAGGTTTATCTGAGGCAGCCTGCTTTCTGCAGGCCAGAGAGCTTCCGCAGTGAGGACCTGATGCCCATCAGGGATACAGCACTGTTCCCCGCCACGTGATGCCAGCACCCCAGGACACAGTACCTTCAGCCACCAGGAGTACCCACCACCCAGAATGATCCTCTCTACCAGGAGGCATACAGAAGAGGAGTATTGCCCAGCTCCAGGCCTGGGGGTCCCTGTGCCCCAGGAACAGAGGATGGTCACCCTGGAATAGTTCATGGAGCAGCAGGAATAGGCTCCCCCTATTTTGAGTGGGGCCCTTCCTCACTCTCCCCTCAGATGGACCTGGAACAGAGGGGAGACCTGGACAGTAAAGTCACAGGGAGGGGTGGGGTGGGGCTGGCAACCTGGCTGCAGAGCTGGCTGGATGGGACATAACCACCAGACAGAAAGTGACTGTAATGGCAGCCCACCCAGACCTGGGAGGCAGTTCTCTCCATCTGTGCAGGGAGAGGCAGAAATGCCAACATCGAAGGTTAAGTCATGTAGTCTGTGGCAGTGACTCTAAGCTGCTGCTGGACAGGAGGTGGTCCTAGGCCATCTGTCAATAAATAGGCAAGGCTGTGCTCCAATGACACTTTACTCATGGACATAGTCCTTTGAAATCTACAGAGTTGTTTTAATGCCATTCTTTAAAAAAATTGTTTTAATCATTTAAAATGTAAAGACTTATTAACTCCCAACCCACACAAAAGTGAGTGGCACATCCTAGCTGGTTTGGCTCAGTGCTTAAAACACCAACTTGTGGACTGAAGGGTCTCAAGTTGGAAACCAGACTAGGGCACTTACCTCAGTTGCAGGCCGGATCCACCAGTCTTGGTCAGGGCATGTGCATGAAGCATCCAATCATTGTGATTCTCTCACGTTGATGTTTCTTTCCCCCACACTCATCCCTCTCCCTTAACACCCTCCATTCTCTCTAAAAATCAGTGAAAAAAAATAATCTTGGATCAGGATTCACAACAACAATGAAAGGGTGGTGAGCTGGAGTGGGCCCACAGCCACAGTTTGCTGAGCTGTGCTCTGCAGCTCTGAGCCCTAGGCGTCAGCTGCCTTAGGAAACCCTCATGTCTCCGTGTAGCTTTCCTGAAGCTGCATGTGTGCCTGTTACTGAGCTGGTGCCTCCAAGCACCAGTTATGGTCCCCGCCTGACAGTGAGACATTTGGAGGGTTTAAGTTCTCCGGTGATTGTCCTCTTCCTCTTAGCATACAAGGTTGCACTTTCTCTGGACACATAGGAAATTCTCTGTCCTGCAATAGTGTAGCCTGGTGACACAGAATACGTACTATTTGTTCAGTAGCGACATACTGAGCGTGTCCTATGTGTTAGGCGGCATGCATGATGCCTGCTCCCCACCACCCAAAAAACAAAGGAAACCCATTCATTCAATAGCAGGTTTTGTCACATATTTGCTACTTGCCTATTCTTGTGGTTGGTCCTGAAGACAATGCAGTAGGTCGTCAGGTTAGTAGGAGATTTGTTCCTACAGCAGCAGCTAATTTGATTTTCTTCATGAGTCAGGTCCCATCTACATAGGCAACAGCATCACTCACAGGGAGCACATACACAGCAGTGATGAAGTTAAACAGTAAAAAAACACTTAAAAGAGAACAATTCCTGAGTTTTACTTGTGGTAAATAGAATAAATAATATTAATAATAAAACATCAAGCACATACATACATACATACATACATACATCAAAATGACAGAATATATATATTAGAGGCTCAGTGCACGAAATTCATCCAGGGGGTTCCATCATGCCAGCCTGCGCCCTCTCCAATCTGGAACCCCTCAGTGGATATCCAAATGCTGTTTTAGGCCTGATCACCTGGCAGGCAGTTGGACATCCCTCTCACAATCTGGGATCACTGGGTCCTAACTGCTCACCTGCCTGTCTGCCAGATTGCTCCTATCTACCACCTCTGCTGGACTTGTCACCTCTTGCCAACTTGATTGCCCTTAATTGGCCCCCTCCCGCCAGTCTGCTTGCCCCTTAATGCCCTCCTCTGCAGGTCTGGTTGTCCCTCACTGCCTCCACCCCCACCCCGCCCACTAGCCTGCTCACCACCAACTGTCCCTCATATGAGCCTGGTCACTCCACACAAGCTTCTGCTTAGTTATTTTGTCAACCCCTAATAACAACTCTGCCAGCCTGGTCATCCAAAGCAGTATGCTGCTCAGTTGTTTAGTCATCCAGCACTAACCCCCCTCAGGGTCTGGTTACCCTACGCAGCCTGTTGGGTCATGCTTTCGGTTATGATGGTCTCTTAGGCTTTTATTATTATAGATGGATGAGGGAGATGTAACCATAAAATGATGTACATTGAGTCCCATGTAACCCGAGGACTGCCTGTATATGCATGATCTCTGCCTCCTGTCATTTGTGTTTCTGTCTGCAGAGCACTGTGTGTCCAGGGCTGGAAGAAACCAATGCCCTGCCCTCGAGTTCATGGTCTGATGTCGTGCTTCTCAGACTGCAGCCTGCCGCACGCTGACCTGGGCTGCCTGGACACAGGCTGGACCCGGGATCCCTGACTCAGGGGCTCTGGATGGGGCTCCCTGGGAATAGGCATCACTGTGTGTGGAAAACCACAGGACAAGCCTCAGAGGACACCTGGCCCTTTCCAGCCTGAATGAGCCCAAAGCAGCCACACTGTAGTTGGCAGCTGTGGAACCTGAAGATCCCTCCTGAGAGCCCCTCCATCCCTCTGCCCAGCGTGCTCCCCCACTAACAGGACACCTCTGAGCAGGCCTGAGGAAGTGCAGTTCACCACCATGCCCCTGCCCATGCTCCACTCCCTGAGTGTTGATGCTGAGAGAGGGTGTCACAAGATGGGCCCTCTGGGTGGCCAGGGCAGGTGCATTCATGAAGATGGGTGTCAAAGATTTAGAACTGTGCAGAGAAGGGCCGGTGGCGTGACAGAGGGCTGCAGAGCCAGACAGCTGTGGGTTCAACTGCCACCTGCTACTGTCTGGACGTGGGACCTGCTGAATGGTGACCTCACTTGCCTTACCTGTTGAAGGTTGGTTTAATACAGCCTTGTAATCTTTGACAATTGAATGAGTTGGGGAGTAGTTTTTGTTTGGTTCTTTTGCAATTGTGGATTCTAGCAAAGTGCCTGGCACAGGGGAAGCAGGTGATAAATGGTACCTGTTGTGTAAGTGACCGCAGGACTTCCTGGACAAACACCGAGTGACTCCTAACCAGCATGTGAAACAGCAGGCTGTGTCTCTGGCAAGTTGAGCGTCCAGATGTCCTCAAGGGCCAGGAGTTGGCAGGTGGAGGTGTCTTCTGCGCTGCTGAGCTAACCTGCACACTGACGTTGCCTGAATCAGGTCTGTGGGCTTGGGTCTGACCCCTGACTCATCTTCCCCATGCCCTCCCGCCCTCCCTCCCTCTTCTCCTTCTGGCCCTCCATCTAGAAGCGGCCTGCACTAGGCTGCTCCAGGCTGGGTGGTGCTGACAGAAGGCAGAAGTCACCAGAGCAGGGGCAGACCTGGGCCTACATGGACTCTGCTGAGTTCCTGCAGCTTCCAGATGGGGACAGGGCTGAGAGTTCCAGTACATCATGGTCTGAGGTAACAAGGTGAGTAAGATTTCTTTAGGGCACCTAAGCTTGTTAATGGTGCAGAAGATGGTTTGTCTGCAGTGCCCAAGGGCTAAACAATGTGGTGCCTCACAGCTGTTGCTAATCTCAGCTTTAGTAGAAGCTCTGCACTATGCCCCACCTTATTTTGCTTTTAAATCCCACTGTGAACTCCTAGAGAATTCCAGCATGTCCTTGACATCCCCAAAGCCAGCCTTTGAGAAGTGTACTCTGGGCTCCCCAGCAGGGCTCCCTGTGTGCTGTGAGCAGGAGGCAGCACAGAGCCCACTAGAGGCAGATGAGCGAAAGTGAGAGACTGATGTGTGTCCCTCCGTGTCCCCTCATCCTGACACCAGGTTCATCTGATGAGGCCCACTCCACTGCAGGCCAGAGAGCTTCTGGCATTGAGGACCTGATGCCCAGCAGAGACACAGCACCTTGCCTGTCTAGAAGATGCCAAGACACAGTACCGTCAGCCACCAGGAGTACCTGCCACCCAGAATGGGCTTCTCCTCTAGGAGGCATCCGAAAGAGGGGTGTGAGCCAGTTCCAGACCTTGGGGCGGCCCTGTGCCCCCTGAGTAGAAGATGTTCACCCTGGAGTAGTTCCTGGAGGAGTGTGACTGGTCTCCTCCTATGCTGTGTGTGGCCCAGGGGAGCTCTTTCCTCACTCTCCGCTCAGGTGGACCTGGACCAGAGGGGAGACCTGGACAACAAAGTCATAGAGAGGGATGGGGTGGGCGGCATCCTGGCTGCAGAGCTGGCTGGATGGGACATAACCAGTAGCCAGAAAGTGACTGTGCTGACCTGGGGGGCAGTTCTCTCCATCTGTGCAGGGAGCAGAAGAAATGCCAACATGGAAGGTTAAGCCATGCAGTCTCTTTTGCAGTGACACTAAGCTGCCGCTGGGCAGGAGGTGGACCTAGGCCCTCTGTCAATAAATGGGGAATGCTGTGCTCAATGACACTTTACTTATGGTCATTTTCCTTTGAATTCTATAGAGTTGCTTTTAATGCTATTGTTAAAAAATTTTTTTAATCATTTAACAATGTAAAGACTTATTATCTCCCAGTTCATACAAAAATGAGTGGCAAGTCCTGGCCATCTTGCACAGTGCTTAAAGCCATGGACTGAAGGGTCTCGGGTTCAGTTACCAAGCACTGTTAAACATGAGGAAGTGGTTTCATCACAAGTAAAAGGTATTTAGTGAGGTACATTCCATTTCCCTCACTGTGTAGCTTGATTTGCTCTTTGAGCAGCAACAACCACCAGAGTAGAAGTTTACAAAATTTAAAATCTCTTGGGATAGAAAGAGCATTGCTTTGGTTGCAACAGAATGATTCAGAACAACTCCCCCCACTAAAAACTTCCGTAATCATTTTCCTTCCTTCATGAGACCAGAATTTAACTCACATTCAAATTCATCTTAGGAAGAGCAACCGTCCCACTGGCACAGGACAGTTCAGAAACAAGGTACACACCCCTGGTTTTACCAAAAGGGCCATAGTTTATTGACACAACTGGAACAATCTATAATTGAAATTAAAACCATCACCAATACATTTTTAGAAAAAAGATAAAGAATGCCCTTTGTAGGTGAGTATTTCAGGAGGAGGCATGCTGTAGCAGAGGGACCCATGCAAAGATGTGGCTGAATCAGCCAAAGGTGCTCATTCTCACGTGAACCCTCTTGCTCTGAGGGAGACACATTTTCTCTCATTTCTATTTCCTGTGAATGGAAACCAGCTGGTCTATACACCAAGGCAGCACTCTCTAGGTACCTAAACAGGGAAACCTAAATGTGTAAGTGACCTTTACATTTTACTTCATTTTAATCAATATAACATTAATTTCATAAAGTTATATGTGGCTTCCGGGCTGGCATGGCTCAGTCATTGAGCATCACGCACGATCCAGGAGGTCACAGTTTGATTTACAGTCAGGAAACATGCCTGGGTTTCAGGCTTCATACCTCATAGGAGCTGTGCAGGGGGTAGCTACTCAAGGATTATCATCATTGGGGTTTCCATCTCTCTCTCCCTCTCTCTAAAATCAATAAAAACATATTTTGAAATCTTGTGTGTGGCTAATATTAACCGTATTGGACAGAGTAGTTGAAGATACTAGAAAAGTGATTTGAAACAGTCATCCCTGAATCTCGGGACACCTTTCCTCCACGAATCCAGGAAGAAATGTACGGGGCCATTAGTGTTCACAGCAGAAACAGGAAGCTCACCCTCAGACACTTCCCAACTGCCCTTGCCCTCACCTCCTTATCTTCCTTAACCGGCACTGAGGAACCTCCTTCAGGAGCAGTTTGACACTATGCTGCCCCATGTCCCTTGCAGTTGGGACAGTTCTGGCCAAGGGCTCATGCAAGAGAGTCTCATAGTTGATTTCTGTGACACTGTTTCCCTCCATGACGGAAAGCACAGTAATGAAGAGAGGACTGTTTTCCTCTCTTTGATGCTGGGAGCTGTGGCCACCTTCTAGTCCGGGCAGCCCTCATGTGGCCATGAAGGATCAGTGGGAAGAGAGACCCTTACCCTGACCTCTCTGAGCAGCTGAATTCAATCCTGGATCCACCTGCCTGTGGATTCATTATTTTGTGAGAAAAACAAATTTCTATTCTTCAAGTCACATTTCATCAGTATTTTGTTGCTTACCACCCTCAGCTTCCACAGTGATGGAGAACTTTAAAACTCATGAGGGTGGGCAAGGTTATGTCATTTCATTGTATTGCCAAAAATGTGTAAGTGTGGGAGCAGAGAGGAGGACAGAGGAAAAATGGGAGAACCTTGAAAGTTCAAAAGTCTTCCAACTATTCCACAGGAAATGTTGGACAGGAAGGCATGAGCAACAAGTATCCCATGTAATAAAAGGCTAATACACCATTTGAACAAACAGCAGAATGACTGGTCGCTATGATGCTCACTGACCAACAGGGCACAGATGCTCAACAAAGTAGCTGCCAAACAAAGTAGCTGCCAAACAAAGTAGGTGGTCAGGGTGATCCCACAGGGGAGTGCCCCTCAGCCAGAAGCTGGGCTCCTGGCTGGCAAGTGCAGTGGCAGTGGCAGGAGCCTCTCCCGCCTCCATGGCAGGCAGACATCTCCCAAGTGGTCCTGGAATGTCAGAGGGTACACGCTGGAAGGTCCTGGACTGCATGAGGGTGCATCCCCCCTCAAGTGTACAAATCTCATACACTGAGCCACTAGTTAAATGCAGGAAACAAAAACTTCAAAATTCTGGAAGAGGATATAGCATAAAAATCTCAGAATATGAAATTATTGAAACAAAACCCCAAACAACTAATAAATCTCACCAAATTAAAATGGAAATTTTCTCTCCAGCCAGCGTGGCTCAGTGGTTAAGCATCAATCTTTGAACCAGGAGGTCACAGTTTGATTCCTGATGAGGGCACATGACTGGGCTGCAGGCTTGATCCCCAGTGTAGGGCATCCAAGAGGAAACCCATCAATGATTCCCTCTCATCATTGATGTTTCTCTATCTCCCTCTCCCTTCCTCTCTGAAATTATTAAAATTGTATTTTAAAATGAATAAATCTATATAAATAAAAATGTAAATGTTTGTTCAAAATCTTAAATCTCTAAAGGTTCTTCACAGATTGCTTTGAAATTTGGACACAATGATGCATTCATATACTTGCCTGTTTGTATATATTGTATACCTACTAATATATAAATGTCACATCTGTGACAGGTAAAAACATGCTTTTTGTAACACGGTGCCATCTTTTGGATGTAGAAGCAATACATGCTATACTAAATATTTTACAATTCCATTTCAATGGCTCCAATTTATCATCCATTTATGATTTCCAAATTTCCAATTATATGATTCCATTTTAATGTTCATAATGATAGATTGGTGCTTAGAAATCTCGAACAAAGTTCTCAATCAATTGGGAATGCCATCACTGGATCAATCTGCTGCTACATCAATCTAATGTAGAATTGTGTCATGAACAAAATTACAACACATGTGATTTTTTGTCCTATGTGCAATCAAATATTCATAAGCTAATGCTTGAGCAAAAAGGCATTTATGATCAAATAATGCACTGTCAGTAAAGGGGGTGGAGAAATCTTCTTAGATGTGCCAGGAGGAACTGGTAAAACTTTCTTAATTAGATTGATTCTGGCAACCATTTGATCCCAAAATGACATAGCCTTAGCTCTTGAGTCTTCTGGAATAGCTGGGACATTGATACCAGGTGGAAGAACTTTTCATTCGGCATTGAAATTGCCATTGAACATGCAATCCATTGAAACTCCCATGTGCAACATTTCCAAAGCATTGTGCATGGCAAAAGTATTGCAGAAATGCAAGCTTATTGTTTGGGATGAATGCACAACGTTGTGCTTCATGGGATTGTTAAGCACTCAGGTTTGACCTGCATGAAACTGTAGGCAAACCCAACACCTTTTTTGTTTTTGTTTTCTTTTTTGGTTAATCCTCACCTGAGCATATTTTGTACCATTGATTTGTAGAGAGAGTGGAATGCAGGGGTGGAAACACAGAGGGAGAACCATCAATGGGAGAGAGACATATTGATTAATTGCCTCCCACACCCCAGCCAGGACCAGGAATTAAGTCTGCAACTGAGCTATGTGCCCTTGACGGGAAGGAACATGGAACTTTTCAGTCCACAGGCCATTGCTCTGTTCACTGAGCCAAATTGGCTAGAACCAGAAACATGGCTCTTCATTATCATGCACTCCCTGTATCTTCAGCTGCCCCACCACTTCTTCCTTCCTCAGTAGCACTGGCAAGCCTAGTGCCTCCCATTACAGAGAACCAGCCTCTCCAGTCTGTTTCCTTACCAGGCCAAGCCTCCCTTTCTCTGCTTCTCTCACAGCAAGACTTTTCCAAAGCGTTTCCTCCATTCACCTTTTCTGTTGTCTTATTCGTACTTGGAGTTCCCTATACTTGGCCACATTTGTCCATAAGCCCATTTTAAAGAGGAATGATTATGGGAGTGGCAGCCCTTATGCCCTGAGTTGGGAGTTATGTATGGAAGGGCAGCTTTGAGGTTCCTCTGCTGGGAAGGCTCCTCTGAGCCCCCGTAAATGCCCTTCCGTGATCCTTCCCTTTCGTTGAGTCTTGGTAAATTCCACCTTCCCACAGAAGCCTTCCTTCAGTCATGTAGGTTTCCTCTATCCTATCCCCTGAGCACCCTTTAAGGGTCATGGTCAACTTTTATTATCTTACTAGAGGCCTGGGGCATGAAATACATGCATGGGGGAGGGGGTTGTCCCTCAGCCCAACCTGCACTCTCTGCATCCGGGACCACTTAGGGGATGTCCGACTGCCGGTGTAGTCCCAATTCTACAAAGGGCAGCCAGGCGTCCCTCTCACAATGGGGGACTGCAGGCTTCTAACTGCTCATCTGCCTGCCTGCCAGCCTGATAGCCCTGCTGTCCTTATTGACCCCAACTGCCCTCCACTTCAGGCCTAACCCACCCTCCTGCAGGTGGGTTATTTTGTGACAATGTGGTGGCAGCCATCTTGTGATGCAAGGGCATGAGGGCCAATTTGCATATTAGCTCTTTATTATGTAGGAATTATTCTCTTGTCTACTTAACTTTTCAATAGTGTCTTCCACTCAACTATAAATGCATGAGGGCTGGGCCACATTTCTCTCTTCCCATTTGGATTTCCAGGTCCTAGTGGAGCACCTGGCACAGAATAGAACCCAAAGATGATTTCTCGAATAAATACATGGTTTTGTAATAAGTGTTCTTCATGACTAAAGTTTGGGAGAACAATATGAAAAAGATATTTTGTTAAGAAGTGAAAGTAAGGATTATATATTTTTCTAAATGTTTAAAACATGTTTACAGATTTCCTGCACTTTCCAAAAATATAAGAATGGATCATCTTCATCTCAGACAATGTTAGTGACCTAAAATGTGTCCTAATGCTGACTGGCAACCAGCTCTCCTCTATTTCTTTCTTTGTGTTTCCTCTGTTGTTTTGTCTGTAAATCACTGCAGGTGCCTCTGTGTTAGGAAGCCTGTTCCCAGGAAGCAGTCTGGACTTTTGGATGTCTGCTTTTTGACATAGCATCATGGCTGTTTTGGTTTTGACTGGTATTTCTTTCTTTGTAAGAAAATAAAGGAAAATTGTCTTTTTTCCACTTGATTCCTCCATGATTCATAGACTATATTTTACCCAATACAAAACAAAACAATTTGTTTTTCATTATTTTTTTAAAAATTTAAATTCTTTATTGTTGAAAGTATTACATATGTGTCCTTTTTCCTTCATTGACCTCTCCCTGGCTGCTCCTTCTCTCCTCTACCCCCAGCACGTGCCCTCACCCCCTACTGTCTGTGTCCATTGGTTATGCTTACATGCATGCTACAAGTTCTTTGCTTGATCTCATACCTCCCCCCATCCTCCCCTGTTTTCCCTCTGAGATTTGACAATCTGTTTGATGGTTTTAAGTTTCTGGCTCTATTTTTGTTCATCAGTTCCTATTGTTCATAATATTCCACAGGAGAGTGAGATCATGTGATATGTATCTTTCTCTGATTGGCCTCTTTTGCTTAGCCTACTGCTCTCTAGGCCCATCTATGCTCCAAAGAATTTAGGTGAATCCTTAAAAATTAATACTTGGTGATACAATACCTTAAATAATGCTTAAATGGAAATATAGAGCTGTAATTGCATGTACTACTAGACAAGAAGAAAGATTTGAAACCAGTGATGTAAAATACCAACTGGAGAGGTTAGAAAAGTAAGAATGAGTTAAACTGAAAGAAAACAGAATGGGGGAAATATGAAATCTAAAAGTAGAAGTCAATGAAATAGATGAACAAATGAAAAACTAAAAATACGTAAGTGTCTTTTTGAGAAGATTGATGAAACTGACAGATGCCTAGCAAGACTGATGAATCTTTACTAATAAAAGCCAAGGTAGTACTTGAGCCCTCACACAGGATGTCATCACAAGATGGCCACCACAAGATGGCCACAGGCACAGCAGAAGTGGGCCCAGTGGCCACTGCATGTGTTGAGGCCTGGGGATCCCGTGGTTCCACCAGGCAGGGAGGAGGCCAGTCCCTGCATCTCCACCACCTTGCAGCAAGGAATCAGGTCTCAGTGGAGCAGGCGGGTCATGGCAGAGGAGGGCAGTTGGGGTGATCAGGCTGGCAGGGGAGCAATGAGGTTTCAATCAGGCCAACAGAGGAGAGGTTAGATGGTGATCAGGCTGCCAGACAGAAGTGGTTAGGGGCAATCAAGCAGGCAGGCAGGTGAACAGTTAGGAGCCAGCATCCCGCATGGTGAGAGGCTTGTCTCCCTAGGGGTTTCAGATTAGAGAGGGTGCAGGCTGGACTGAGGGACCCCTCCTGGTGCAAGAATTTCATGCACTGAACCTCTAGTATATTTTGAAAAGGGAGAGAGGAAGAAAATAAATAATCAATATCTGACATCAGAGTGAAGACCTCACCACAGAACCCACAGACATTAAATGGATAATAAGGGGATATTTTTTAACTGTCTTTATGCCATAAACTGGACAACATAGATCAGTTCCTTAAAAGCCATAAGTTACTGAAAATGATAAGAAAGTCTAGAATATATGAATAACCCCTGTTAAAGAAATTGAAACTATAATTTTTAATCTTTCAACAAAGAAATCTGGGCTCAGATGCTTCAATGGTGAATTCATCCAAACAGGGGCATTTCAATAGTTATAGAAAAAGAATTTCACAAATTGTGAAATCCATCCATGGTTTTTTAAAATATATTTTTATTGTTTTCAGGGAGGAAGGGAGAGGGAGACAGAGATAGAAATATCAATGTTGAGATTGAATCATTGATCAGCTGCTCCCTGCACACCCTCCACTGAGGATCAAGCTCAAAATCCAGGCATACGCTCTTGACAGGAATTAAACCCAGTCCCCTTCAGTCCATAGGCTGATGCTGATGTTTATCCACTGAGACAAACCTACTAGGGCAAAACGCATGCATAATTTTTTAAAATTCTCAAAAACTAGGAACAGAAGGGAATGTCCTCAAATCGTTAAAGGGCAACAAAAGAAAACGAAAGCTAGCATCATTATCCTTATTGGTGGAATATTGAACTCTTGTCCCTTAAACTCATGAACAAGTCAAAGATGTCCAAGAAATAAAAAATAAATCAATTTTCTAAGTGGAGAAAAGCATATAAAAAAGAAAATATATTAAAAACCAAGAGGCATAGGCAGAGATACTCAACATATAACATGTCATCAGGAAAATGCCAATTAAAACCACAGTGAACCCTGGCTTACTTCATTTCTTCTGTCAGTAATCTATGCAACAGGCAGACGCAAAATCAGTTAGGATATGAAAAAAACAAATAGTGCCATCAATTAGCTGGATCTAACTAAAATTTGCACAAACCTTCACCCAAAAATAGTAAAATACACACTCTCTTAAGGGCATATGAAACATTAAGCAGGGTAGATGCTTCTGAATAATTAATATATTAAAAACATATGATGTGTGGTCTTTGATCCCATGGAATTGAATTGGAAATCAGTAACAAAAATATAACTGGCAAAATTTTTAAATAAGTGGAAATGAAACAGGTTTCTAAATAATCAAAAGGTTAAAAGGAAATTTCAAGGGAAATTAAAACATATTTTGAACTGAACAAAACATGGAAATGTAGTGGAGAATGTGTGGGATACTGGCTAAAGCTGTGCTTAGAGCATAGTTGATGGCACTGCATGTTTACATCAGAAAATTCCCAAATAGGTGGTGTGACTCTCTCCTGAGGATGCGACACTTGAGTTAAGATCTGAGGGGTGAATTGGCCTTAAGAAGGTGCAGAGAAAGAGAACTATGTACATGGCCAAAGGAGCAGTGCAGGCAAAGGTCATGGTGAGAAAGGACTTGGGAAGTGGGAGGCCAGTGTTGCTGGGTGGGGAGAATAAAAAGAAGTAATGATTTGGTTGAAATGGGAGATGACAGGAAGTAGAACCTAGGGCATTTTAAGGCATGGAGTAGGAGTTTTGTCTTTATGCTAAAAGCAAGAGAATTACTGGGGGAAATGACACAATTTTGGCACATGTTTTGGGAAGATGTCAGGATCCTCTCTGGAGATGCATTAGAGAGGACAGAAGGGACACGACTAGACCATTTGGGGGCTATGGCACCGTGTGGTGGTGAACGGGCAGCAAGTGTCACCTTCAGGAAAACAAGCTGGAGACAGCCTGCCAGGATCAACCCTGGCTCCACCAGCTGCTGAGTGTTGAATGCTGACCAAAGTGCTTGACTTTGCTTTCCCTCTCATCTGTTCACACCTATCAGGGTCTGTGTGAGGGTTATTTAATGAGTTAGCATAAACACATGGGACATAGTAGGCATGAGAGAAACCATGGTGATGACTTAAGATGGGGGATCTGGAGGTAGGGATGAGAGAGGTAAAAGAAACAGAACTTGGTGTTGCATTGAATGTGGCTGGTGAGAGAGCATGGGTTCTGTCCATGGTTCTGATGTGAACTTGGGCTGGACACTGAAAGCAGATCAGCTCTGAAGGGGTTGGTGGGTTTTGCTTTGCTTAAAGTGGTAGACTTCTAACTCATGCCTCAAGAAATGTCCTATCAGCTGAACAGGATGTAAAATAGTTGTATCTCAGCATGTATTTCCTGCGTTTTTCCTACTTGGTGTTTGTGCAGCTTATTAAATCTGTAGCTTATGTCTTTGCCAAATTTTGGGATTTTTCAGCCATTACTTTCTCTATTAACTTCTAGCTCCAAACTCTCCATTCCTCTGGGACCTTAGAATAAATAAAATACAGTTTCACCTTAAACTCCAGGAATAATCAGACGGCATTTATACTCCAAAAGTCTAGGTTGAGAATATATATTATTTTAGGGAGAGTTTAAATGGATTCATGTATATTAAATATTGAAGAAAATGGAAAAGCACTGAGCTGCCTGTGAGATACTGCTAACTGCCTACCAGTAGGGTCTGGGAGGGCAGTGGGTTGAATTTGACCTAATGAAATGTTTGGGGTGATTTCTAATTACTTTTAAAGCTTAGTTTTAGAAGTGCTATACTAAAATACATTTGTTGACAATTAAAATTGATACCTGTTCCTTTTAAGGTTTCAATTTTGATATCTTGACATCTTTGCGGTTTTGGCCCCTTTTGTGTTTCATTCTTTTATATATATTTTGTGGGGCTAAGTTCTACAGTAGCGTTTTAGAAGAGATAAGTTGCAGTTAGAAAATAATGTACTAGAAGCCTGGTGCAAGAACTTTGCGCTCTCAAGGTGCAGGGTGTCCCTTCAGCCCAGTCTTCATCCTCTCGCAGTCCAGGAGCCCTTGGGGATGTCTGCCTGCCTCTGAGCAGGAGAGGCTCTGGCCACCACCTCTGTACTCACCAGCTGTGAGGCTAGCTTCTGGCTGATCAGTGCTCCCCCTGGTGGAGCACACTGACCACCAGGGGGCAGCTCTTGCCTTGAGCATCTGAGCCCTGGTGGTCAGCTCACTTCATAGAGACTGATCAAATGGTTTTTCTGATTGTTCCGCTGTTCGGTTGCTATGCTCTTATCATATAGGATGGTATGTAGATCAAGTATTTCAAACTCTCAGACTTCAAGCCACATGTCTCGCACAATGAATACTTTTGTAGACCAGCCAATATAACAGTATGTAAGAAATATTTTAATAAAAATTTCATAACTTAATTTTTATAATATTCTGTTAAACATAATTACTAATAACAAATACAACACTCACTAATGACTGATTATTATAATAGTGTTGTATTCATTCTCCATACACACCTTTAACACAGGTGCACCATTTCTCTCCACTAATACTAGCAGCAAATATTTTAGCAGCCAACTGCCACATCATTAGTCTGGGACTGACTTGTTTGGTGTGCACAACTGGAAATATTTCACTTTTGGAGAATAAGAAAAGTGGGTTTGTTTTGTGTTATGATTATTAATTTGTGCAGTTATTCAGTGTCTGATAAGTTAATGTTCAAGAAAATATATTAATTTTTATTAAAATGTTCTATTACTTTATGTTACTAGAGGCCTGATGCAAAAAGATGAGTGCAAGAGTTGGCCTTCCTTCCCCAAGCTGCTGGCACAGCTTCCCTCTGGCACCTGAGGGAAGAGTCCTTTTTTTAAAAAAAAAGAAAAAGAAAAAGAAAAGCAGCTTTATATTCCATTGTGTAGATGTATCATAGTTTCCTAACCCACTCATCTGCTGATGGACACTTAGGATGTTTCCAAATGTTAGCTATTGTAAATTGTGCTGCTAGGAACATATGGGTGCATATATCCCTTTGGATTTTTGTTTCTGATGTCTTGGGATATATTTCTGGAAGTGGGGTTACTGAGTTCCATTTTTAATTGTTGAGGAAAATCCATACTGTGTTCCACAGTAGCACAGTAGTTGCACCTGTCTGCACGTCCACCAGCAGTGCAACAGGGGTTCTTTTTCTTCGCATTCTGGCAAGCATTTATTTTATTTTTTTTGATTTGTTGATGATAGTCATTCTGACAGGTGTGAGATGGTACCTCATTGTCGTTATGATTTGCATTTCTTAGATAATTAGTGACTTTGAGCATTTTTCATATATCTCTGGGCTTTCAGTGTATTGTCTTTTGAAAGGGTCTATTTAGGTCCATTTTTAAATTAGATTGTTTCTCTTTCTTAGCTTAAGTTGTATGAGTTCCCTGTAAAATTTGGGCATTAAACCCTTATCAGAGCCCCTTTCCCCAGCTGCCGGTAAGGTGCTGGGATCTTCTGAATAAGCTAAGGCCACATTGGGGTGAGGTCCTCACTTTATCCAGCGAAGAGCAAAGCCCCAGGAAGTGCTGGGCAAGCATTCACGCTCACAATGGCCACAGTCTCAGACCTCACCTGCATCTGCTCAGCCCTTATCCTGCACAAGGATGCAGTGAAGGTGACTGAGGATAAGATCAATGCCCTCATTACAGCAACTGGTGTAATGTTGAAACTTTCAGGTCCAGACTTGTTTGAGAAGCTGAGAAGAAGAAAATGAAAGCAAAGAAAGAAGATTTTGCGGAGTCTGATGATGACATGGGCTTTGGCCTTTTTGACTAAACTAGCTTTTGTTATCGTATCATAAATCATCCAATGAGATACAAGACACCCTAATGAGCCAATTAATAAGAAATTGATAATCGTGCACGGCCCAGAGAGAGGTATCTCTTCCAAATCTCCAAGCAACCCATACAGGAAGTGTTTCTATATTTATACTTTTAGATCCTCTTTTTGTTGCAGATATTACAAAGGTCTCTGTGTGAGTGATTCTCAACCTTCCTAATGCTGCAACCCTTTAATACAGTTCGTCATGTTGTGGTGACCTCCAGCCCTAAAATTATTTTCCTTGCTACTTTATAACTGTAATTTTGCTACTGTTATGAATCATAATATAAATATATGATATGCAGGATGTCTTAAGCGACCCCTGTGATGGGGTCATTTGACCCCCAAAGGGGTCAGAACCACAAGTTCAGAACTGCTGTTATAGACAGTTGTAACCTTCAATACATAATGAGTTTGTAATTGACATAATTAGTATCAGTATTAGTCTATCTTTATTGTATTGGACGGTCAGCTTGCAAGATCAGACAGTTAAGGTTATCTTTTTTATTATTTGAACTAAAAACAAAGTCATTTTTAAGAATAACAGATGGTCTTAAAGAAACAGAGTTTATAATTACAGAGTTTATAGGACTAGGTACTATCTAATAATAGCAGAGAGTTTCAAACAGCAGGGTTTTTTTAATTTTGTTTTTTTAAATAAAAGATGGAGTTATGCTTCATTCCCCACTGGTTTTATGAAAATGAGTTTTATGTAAATTTTAGATTCCTTTCTTTATCTCATAAGTAACACATTCATTGTTTACTAACATGCTCTTTAGCCTCTATAGGTTTGACTGTTCTTGGGTGTTTCTCCTGTAGTTGATTTCTATTTTTTTTAATATATTTTATTGATATTATACAGAGAAGAAGGGAGAGAGATAGAGAGCCAGAAACGTCAATGAGAGAGAAACACCGACCAGCTGCCTCTTGCACACGCCCTACCCGGGGATGTGCCTGCAACCAATGTATATGCCCTTGACCGGAATCGAACCCGGGACCTTTCAGTCCGCAGACTGAAGCTCTACCGCTGAGCCAAACCGGTTTCGGCCTGTAGTTGATTTCTAATTTCATTCCACTGTGATTTGAGAAGATACTTGATATGATTTCAATCTCCTTGAACTTGTAGAGACTTGTTTTGTGTCCTGACATGTGGTCTATCTTTGTGAATGACCCCTGTGCACCTGAGAAGAATGCATAGTCTTCTGTGTTGACATGAAATGTTCCATAAATGTCAATTAAACCCATCTTATCCAGTGTGCCCTTTAGAGTCTCTCTTTCCTTGTTAATTTTTTTGTCTGAGAAATCTGACCAGTGAAGTGAATGAGGTGTTAAAATCCACTACTATAACTGTATTGTTGTCAATCTCTCCATTACAGTCCTCTAGAAATATTAGTTATATACTTAGGTGCTTCTTATATGTTTACCAGGGTTATATCCTCTTGTTGTATTGATCCCTTTCTTATTATGTAGTGACCTTTGTTGTCTCTTGTGATGGCTTTCATTATGAAGTCTATTTTGTTGGACATGGGATCGCTGCTCCAGCTGATTTTTTCCCCATTTCCATGAGAAAATTACATCTATCCATTCACTGTTTGTCTTTTGTTTTGAGGTGGGTCTCTTGTAAACATCATATGGATGGGTTATGTTTTTGTATCCATTCAGCTACCCTATACCTTTTCTTGGATCCATTTAACCCATTTACATCTGGGTTTACTATTGATAGGTATTTATTTATTGCCATTTTAATTCTGTATGGCTATGTTTCTCTCCCTATCTCCTCTTCTCATAAAAATATAGAACATTTCAGGAATTTTTGTGTCATCCTTGTGCAGGTGCCATGCTGATCTCCTCTATATCATTCAAATTTTAGTTATATACTGCCAAAGTGAGCACCTGGAGCCTTTTTTGAGGAGCCTTTTTTGATGGATGTTGGCTGTCTGCCTTTTAGGGGAATCTGATCCTCTTAAAAATGGAAGGTGAGCAGTTGGACATCTCCTGTGGGGCAATGGAGAGGGGTGACAATCATAGATACCCTGTCCAGCACACTCCTGGGCTCTATCCATGCATCTTCCATTTATTGGAGAGTTTGATAAGAGAAGTGAGAGACCCTTCTGGTTGGTGGCTTGGGATAGGGTGTGACATAAGGATACCTTCCTGGAGGATGGTTGATACCGATCTCTGAGGATAGAAAGGGCCTGAATGGAATTAGGGGGAAAGACAGTGCCCAATATGTGCTGACTCAGGACAGGTCCCCTGCCTCACTCCTCACCAAACCTCATGCAGTGTCTGCATCCTCTCCTTTCCTCATGAGCAGAAAGTAATGGAGGAGATAGTGCTGCTGCAGGAGGCTGCCCAGAAGTATAAAATAGAAGCTGAGGAGCAATTCAGGGCCAAGTTCTTGCCCTGGAGCAGCTCAGTGAAAATGGGAGGTGATGCCAGGCAAGAGCAGGGCAAGGGCAGGGGTGGACTCTCCATGCTGTTCAGTCCACAGAACCTGTGTCCATGGCTCCCAGGTTCTCCTCAGACATTACTGTGTAGCAATTCTTGAGGCTCTTGACACTGGGAGGGACACCTGAGTTGTGGCCCCTGGGAACTCACAAGTGACACTCTATCCTGCAGTAACATCCAGTCCTACTAGTGGAACACTCAGAATTTTATTCTGAGACAAAGGGAAATCAATGAATGTCTGAGAGCAGAAGTGGAAATGATTTTTAACGTGAAATCATTTTTATGGACTTTAACCTCATGGAAAACATATTTGGGTACAAAAATCTCTCATTTTGAAAAATAGGTTTTAGCTAAAAGTTTAATGAAGTCAGAAAATACAAAATACTCTCTTTAAGGATAACACAACAAATACTATATATTTTGCTTGATATGTGTAATGTCCATATTAATGAATTTCTACATGAAAATAAGAAAAACACTATAAGAACCAAAACAATTTAGGAAGTTGTACTTTTCTCATGACATTAATATAAATCTTTTTTTCCCCAGCTAAGTTAGTGGGTGATTTAAAAGAGAAGAAAAACTTAAAGATAAGAGCTTGAAAATGGAAAAGATGACGTGGAACATAGTGGAAATGGAAATAAATATAAAACCATCAGCAGAGATCCAGGCAACTGAGTTTTGTAAGACTATTCTGAGAAAGAAATAATGAGAAACTATTCTGAGAAAGAAATAACACCTGGATAGAAATAAGCAAACAATAACAACAAAAAACATGTTTGACTTTGAAGAAGGGAACAAATATGAGATATTGTTGTGTCTGAATTTTATTGCATTAATGTACTGTGATACAATTAGTTGAGTGTATCTATTTCTTTATCCAGTGTCTTACCACAACACAATTTTATTGTAGGCATGGGATTTATTTTTACAAGTACAATTTGGTTCAGAAAAAAATTAAAACAATTGCTCAGTTTTAGGCAAAACCAACCCTGCTCCTCCTCCCCTGTGATTATACTGGACACACTTCTTTATCCCCCACCTTCGATACTCAATTACACCCATGATTTATATCTTGAGACCAATTTCTTCACCTTTACAAGAAAGCAATTGAACTAGATACAGTTTTTTTCTTTTCAAAATAAAAATATTTTTTATTTCACAAATATTTCATAGTTACAAGTGGAAAGAGAAAAGTTTAAAATAAGTGATCATTCACACGCTAAGTTGGAAATCATACATATCTTTATATATATCCTATCAGATATACTCGCTTATATATAAAGATACACTTAACTATATTTATAAACCATTCTATGTTATATCACTCTTTGATAATGAATTCTATTAATATAAAATTATTTCTGATAAATTATAACTTCTAGTATCTTTTGTCCTGCTCCATCATAAATCTTACAATTTGGTTGTAGTTAATGGATGTGAAATTATCTTGCTTTCTGCTTTATGAATAATTCTATGATGATCATCATTCTATAGGTACCTCTGAACAGTTATTCAATTAGTTTTGAATAATTTTCTGCAAATAAAATTAGTTTCAAAAGGTACATATATTTGAAATTATATTATGTATGAATTTTGAAACATTTAATCAAATTGCATTGGAATTTTGATTAGGATCTCATTACATTTGTAGACTGTGTTAAGAGGAATTCAATCCCTGGATCTTTTATCAGGTATGTATTAAGCGCCTCCTATTTGGCAGGCACTAGAAGCACAGTGGTCAACCCAAAGAGCTTGTCATGATGGCATGTTTGCATGAAAGAGTCAAACCAGCCAGCACATACATACCATGAAGTCAGGGTGTGCAATGTGCTCTGAAAAAAAGATAAAGCAGAGAAAGTGACACATCGTGACGATTTACTGTTATGTGTAGGACGATGTGAAGGATTTTGGGACTGAGGTGATCATTAAAGCTGCTTTGAAAATAGGCATAGAACAAGCAAATTGTAAATATCCTAGCTGAGCCCTCATTTTGGGCTCTGGTTCTAAAGTGTTCTCAGCAACTTTGGATCTTTTTTCTTTTTAATGCTTTTATTTACAAGTAAAATAATTTAGATTTTTGTGTAATATTTTAATTCTTGAGGAATAAGAATGGTAGTGGTTTTCATTTTACATATAGTACTGATTATTCAGTAGCATTCAAAATGAAACTTCTGAATACGTGAAGAAATCCAAAACACTAAATCAAAAGTATATATGTACCTCCGTGTTTCGTATAACATTACATATGATAGTACAGATATGGAAGCAAGGTAAGAATCCAACAAAAGATAATTGGATAAAGAAGATGTGGTACATGTATATCATAGAGAATGACCTATATAAATAAAAGCCCAGTGATCTGAACAACAGAATGACCAGAACAATCAGTGGCTATGACACATACTGCGGCAGCCAACCAGCCTGATTTGGGCCCTGATCGCTCCCACCCAATGGGCCCCCAACATCCTGATCTGAGTCAGGGCTGGCCAGTCAACCACCTGCAGCCCCTCTCCCTGGGTGACTCATCCCATTGGGTCCCATAGGGGCAGACGGTCTGGACCCTGTCTGGGGCAAAAATTCTTGCACCTGGTCTTAAGTTCAGTCATCAAAAAGAATGAAATCTTGACATTTGCAACAACATAGATGGTCTTCTAAGTCATGATGCTAAGTGAGCTAAGTTGGACAGAGAAAGACAACGTGATCTGGCTTATATGTGGAATTAAAAAACAAAACAACCTCATAGTTATAGAAGTCAGAAAAGTGGCTGCCAGGGATAGGGGATGGTAAAAGTGGATAAATGGGGTATAAAGCTAAAAATGGAAAACAATACGGTGCATTACTGAGCAACACCAGAAAAGCCTATTGTAGGCTAGTGATTGGTGACAACAAACAAACAAAGCAATACAAAACACCTTTTTAAAGAAGAAAAACATCCCGGAGAGTGTGCAGAAAATGTAAATAAGAACTTTTCTGTACAAAAAGAAATTGACAGCCAGTTTGAAATGCAATTGCCATTGCCTAGAGCAAAGAATATCCTTAAATGATATTATTCTGAAATGTCTAATTTTTCTCAGATTTGCGTCACCCCCATTTACTATAATAGTACCTCTCATTCTTGGGAATCAATAAAACAGCTTTTTGGTGCTTGGAGACAAAAGTAACACATCTCTCATGATATATCAGAATTACAACAGCATAATGGACAATTTTCCTAAACAAACTTGCAAACTAATTCTTAGAATGTCTGGCAGCAATTTAAAAAGGACATGAAAGGATTTAATCCATTCCACCATGTAGAGGGCCCCAGGGGAAGGCACCTGAGAATTCTATATTGATGCCTCTTACCCTTTTGGCCAAGAGGGACCGTCTTCTCACAATCCAATTGCCCACAGATGTTGCCTAAACTTTCTGTTCATGCCGAGGTGAAGCCTCATGGTGGCTGGTACCATGGCTCTGTCTCTTGCCCAGTGGGGTGAGCTGGGCCCTTCCTGGAGAAGAAATCTGTGTTCCCCAATATATATGATCAGTGCTGGGGCCCTACCAGCAGGTGAGGGGATCCTAAGGCAGGTGCTGAGCTTGGAGGCCATGGGGGAATGGGCTAACAAGGAGACAGAACTGAACCTCACATCACCCTGCTTAGCCCTGAAGGATGGCTGGTGAGCCAGAGATGGATAAGATTCATCAAGGAAGCAACAACCTAAGACAGGCACAGTTGCAGAGGGGACAATAGCAGAGAACTTGGGGTCAACAGAGGTGGGGCACAGACCTCTCCCACCCCCACCCCAATTTGCAGGGGTCTGAACCTTTACCCCTTCTGAGGGAGATCTCCTGTCCCCATGTCTGCTTCACTTTCCATATCTAACTCAAATAGGAACCTAGGTAACAGATAAGAGGTGGCCAACAGCAGCTGCCCTATCACTGCAACAAGACTTGTTTGAGGTATCTTGTACCCATGGTGTGGGGAAATGGGTTTTGATATCTAAATCCAACCTAGCACCAGGAATGCACAGGGCCTACAGAAGAATGCAAATGATCATTTCCACTAATATTTACAGGGTAAATTAAGATGGAAGTTAGAGTATTAAATTCAACAGTATAATAGGAGTCAAGGTTTCAGACTACTTTAAATTGGCTAATTGAAATAAGCAAATATTCTAGAAAAATTAATTGTACTGGACAAAAGGAAGCTGTTCCTAAAGTGTTAACTAAAATTTGTATTGGTAGTTCATCTCATGGTAAAATTGCATAACATGTAATGAACCTAAAGCAGTCATATTTTAGTGCAAAACATTAAAATTTAAAAGCTATCCAGACTAAGTTATAAAAGTTCTAAAAGCCTCCTAATATTAAAATCAAAAAAGGTGGATAGTAGAAGAATATCATGTAATGAAAAATATCCTATAAATAAATTACATCTAATCTATTTCTTGGGAGGAGTGCTTTAGTCTACAGTGAACACTAACATTGTTCCTTTAAAAGGACCTGGCATGTCCTTAAACACTGAACTGCTTCAGACTGCTTCATCTAGGTTTTTATGTCCTATTCAGTCCGTGACAAAGGGGGAATTAATCTCTGGTTGTTTCTCACTTTAGGAAATGAACTTTCATTTGTAATGCTAACAACAAGACACCCATGAAAAGACACACATGGTCTCAAAATAAGCTAATTGAAAATTGTTTGAGCAAAAAAGTGAAAAAGGATCGCAAGTCATATTCATAGAAAAGATTCCTTTATTCACTTTTGGTCGAGAATATGTTTGTATCTTTTCAGAAAACAACTCCAAAACCATGTGGATTCCTGAAATGGAGAGGAATGGACAGGATTGCTCCAGCCATGAAGACAGAAGAGGAACAGTCCAGAGATGTAAGACACTGACGACACCTTGCCATACTAGCAGTCAGCAGCTGTGTATCACTGCAGGTTGCCCACGACCAAACCACAGAGCCTCAGACCTGCATTACCACCATTTGTCCATCATCCAGAACTGAAGTATCATTGCTGACATGTACACATAAGGAACTATTTGACATTGAAATTGTTGCTCAAAGGAACTGTGGGCCCAGAAAGAAACTCACTACAGACTGATTCATTTGCCTCTCAGCATAACCATTATTGCTTGTCTTACTTTTGGTTCTTATAAGTGTATTTCTAGTATCACATAATCTCACTCATCTAGGGGAAATAATGAACAACATAAGCTGATGAGTAAAAACAGACCTGTCAAACCTCAGAGGGAAGGTACGGGACGGTGGGGATAGGGAGAGAGGAAGACAAAAATGACTTGTATGCATGCATATAAGCCTATCCCTATCCCGTGCTCCTGGACAACAGGGGGGTGGAGGCACACATGGGGAGGGCCCTTGGGTTGGGAATGGGGAGATGAGAACAAATATGTGACAGCTTAATCAATAAAGAAATTTTTAAAAAAAGAAAAACCAACTCAAATCAGGTGACACCCAACAAAGTAAGGGTGTCAGCTACATGTATTATGAAACTAACAAAGCCAGAATGCAGGTTCTAAAAGTAACATGCCAGGTAATATCCAATTTATTTCCTGGGGTTTCTCTCTGTCCTAAAAGCAGAGGGCACTTAACCTTGTGAATGTGGGTTCTACTAGTATTAAGGGTCCTGGCCAAGGGGTGATTTTTTTTTTAAAGGGAACACCAGGAAATTGGGTTATCTTAACTTCATGTGAAGTATTGAGCCAGTGGGTATGTGTCTGAGAAAGTAGTTATATGTATCCATCGTCTAATAGCTTGAAAGATGTGGGCCTCATGGCAATCCAGAAAGCCCACAGTTCTTACACTGATGGTTGTACACCATCCTTCCATTTCTCTAAGGGAAATTCAACTGTCTGTGTCGTGTGTGTAGGAGGAGCAGGTCCCCTGAGGGGGCCCCAGTGGCCTCTGACAGTTGACAGTGGGACAAAGTTCTGAGAAGGAAAGACCCTTGAATGGTTGGACTTGCTCCTTTCTCTGTTTCTCTGTCAAGGACACAAGGCTTCCTGAGCTCAGGTGCTGTGGCTGGGATTTGAGCTCAACCCATCACATGTGTCACTCAGGGGAATCCATCAGCAGCTGCCACCTCATCAGTCAGGTGCATGGATTTTGAGGAACAATTTAACTGGATGGGGTTTGAACATCACCTTGAGCTCTATAAGTAAACGGGGATTCTGCTGTGCTTCCATTTATTTATTGTGAGGAGTGCTTCAGTCTACAGTGAACACTAACATTGCTCATTTAATAGGACCTGGCATGTGCTTAAACACTGAACTGCTTCAGACTGCTTCATCTATTCAGTCTGTGAAAAAGGGGGAATGAAGCTGTGGTTGTTTCTGAAACATTTTGAAGCCTATGGAATTCCTAATACAACAAAGTAAGTTGGTAATATATTCCTTCCAAGTTGGTAACTTTGTAGAAATGTAATTTTTAAAATCTAGAATGTATCTTCTGTGGGCATTTCAATAACTTGTAGGGAGAAGGCTTTGGTTGTTAATTATTGTTGATTTTCTGATCCTTAGGGAATGTGTAAAAGCAACATGTACAGTCTCATACTAGGGAGGGAAAGACATGGAAAAGGGATTTTTTTTTCTGAGAGGAGAGAGAGATGAACATCATTGATGAGAAAGGGCCATCAATCAACCATTGATGCACCACCTCCTGCACTCCCCCCTCTGGGGATCAAGCATGTGCCCTGACTCAGAATTGAACTTTGACCACCTGATTCATATGACAAAGCTCAACTACTTAGCCACACCACCTGCACTGAAGAGACCTTGGAGACATGTTTGCACCACTGTCTGCTGAGAATGTTCTTCAGGGATTTGCAAAGGGATTAGCAAATGTCAACGTGCTGAACCAGCTCAGTTCCTTCCAAAGCAAAGGAAAGGTGACTCCAGGTCCCAGGTCCTCTGTGACTCGGCCTTTTCTCTTTAGGTGGGACAGTGACATAGGTGTGGTAGCCTGTGGGAACCAAGCTAGAGTCACCAGATGCTCCAGGCTAATTGGGGTGTGAAAGGCCCTAGCTACAGTCTGCCAGATGGCCAAGGACACTCACTCTGAGCATAGGAATCTTCATCAGGGTGTCCAAGGACTATATATGTGTACAGCAAATTCACTACTTAGAACAAAGTCTCTTTTCTCTAAGTAGAATAATACATATTACTGAGTAGCTACAGGCTATAGAGAGAGGACACAGAGGGTAGAGGGAGAGGTTACTGAGACTACTGGGGTTAGAGAGCTCAGGTACTGCTGCTAATTGAGGCTGTAGCTCTAGAGGGAGTGTGGTGCTACTATGTGAGTCTGTAGGTACAGAGGCTGCTACTGCTTTGTAAGAAAGATGTATTTGTTAACTGGCCAGTGTGTGACGACCTTCCAATATGGCACTGTTGTGAAGAACTGCTTTGCTTAATGCTCTCATAATGAAGATTCATTCTTACACACCCACATCTCATGGCTTTGTCATCTACCACCCAGCAACCAAGGAGGTCGTGTCCCTGGCAGAGGGGCTTGGACCTAAGAGTTGGCATGATAGAGCAGGAGCAGGACCTGTACTCCCACACTAGGACCAGCAGAGCGGATGGAGCAGTGAGAGCTTCCAATGCTTACTACAGCGAGCAGGGTTCAGAATATGCAGACTCAGAGCAGCTACATTCTGACATAGCCAGTTGTAAGCAAATTTACAACTAAAGATGGACAGGTACACTGGCAGCAAGTATTTGCAATATATACATAATAGAAGATTACTATCTTTGATATGAAAAGATCCCACAAAAAGTCCATAGACAATCTAAATTCTAAAATGAGCACACACAGAAATCTAAGTCCAGGGTATAAATGGGAAATTCACAAAGAGATACAATTGGGCTGTCAGGAAGAGGATGATCAAGATCCTAGATCTGCTTAAAATTCAGGCCTCTAGGCTCTGTGTCTCTGTAACTGAGTTTTTAAGACCCAGTTTTCTGCAATTTTAGAATGAGGATTATGATAGTTTGTAGCCCAAAGTTTTAATACAGGTCATGCTCCCTCTGTTGCAGATATCACAGGGTGGATGGGACCTGCTTTCATGAAGGACATGGCTTAGTTTTTTCTTGCTGTGGAGCAGTGTCCCCACTGGCCTACACATTGCTCTACACATTGCTGACCTTCTAACATCTTCTGCAGTCAGGAGCAGGGCATGGCATAAGCAGTTTCTTTGATTCTGGGCTCAGAGGACCACGGGTTTGGCTGAGATTGTGGTCACCCCTGAGTGTCTAAAGGGAAATGAGATGCTTCCAATCTCTCTTGTGGGCAGAATTTGGCTTCCTGTAGGTGTGGGACTGAGGAGTAGGTTTCTTGTGGCTGCGGCTGCAGGTGTCCTCAGCTCTGAGAGGCCACAGGGAGCTTCAGGGGCCTCCTAGCCCAGACACTTGCCCCCAGAGCAGGGGGACAGGAACTCCAGCAGAATGGGCACTGCAGTCCATGTGAGGGGACCTGTCTTGTGTTGGTGCCTTCATGGTGGACACTCACTCTCCTGCTGTCTTCAGATGTGTTCCTAGGTGGGAATACAAGGGATCAGGATAAGCTGGTGAGTACCAAGGTGTCTTACCAGGAGCCACCATTTAGGGTTGAGTGACAGTGTGTGTGAGGAGGATGTGGGCATGAAGTGCGCATGGACTAAGCAACTGGAGAGAAGTGGCAGCTGAATTGTCATTTCAATGGTCTGACTGGGATTCTCTGTCCCACAGCCTGACCATTCCCTGACCCAATCCCTGAAGGTCAGTAAGTGGAGCAGGCTCCCAGGACAGGAAGCACTTACTGGGCTTTCCCCCAAAGGCCTCAGCTGGGAGTCCAGCTTCACCATCCATGGGACCACCAGGGAGGAGGTGTGTTGTCGTGAGAGTTGCGACTGCATCTGTGATTCTTGGGGCAGGAGTCTTGCAGCTGTGAGTGTGGGGTTTATGTTTTCTCCAACTCCCACTATAGCACCCAAAGTAGCCAACTCTGGCCAGGCCCTTCATGGACTTCCACCCTCTGCCCTGTGCACAGGTGCAGGCCCAGGCTCATGCAGCCCAGCCCAGGGCCCTGGGGCCACCGCAGGGAAGTTCCCTTGCCCTTGGCAGCAATGGGTGAGAACCTGAGCTCATGCGCCAGGATGTCCAGCACTCATCCTTCCAGATGTGTGTTTGTGTGACTCAGCTTCTGGGCAGCCCCAGGCCATCAGTTTTAATAAAAGTAATTAAGGTGAAATACATGTCACACAAAACGGTCCATCGGAGGCATTTATAAGTCTACATTCACTGGTATGACATACATTTTCACTGCTGTGCAGCAATACCCACCCCCACTTCCACAGCATTTTCATCTTGAAAAACGGTGCCACTATGGTCCCACCCCTTCCTTCCCATCTTCTGGCAGCCAAGCTTCTACTTGCCTTGCATGTGAATATATGGAAACAGGGATGTAAGGAAAGTGGGAGTGTCCATATTTGCCCTTCTAAAATGGGATCATTTCCCAAGCTCAGTGCCTTCAAGATACATGCGCTAGGTTCAGCAGGTGTCAGAATCTCTGCTTCTGAGGCTAATACTGTGGGAACAGGTAGTGTTAGGTGGGGGAGGGGAGGGCTGGCAGCTTCCTGCCCACTGGCCCTGTTGGCTCCTTCCTTGGAGGCTGAGGCTGCTCTGCAGGGCTGCAGATTCCCACCAACCACATACCCATCCAGGTCTGAGAACCAGGAACACACCTCCAGCTGCTCCCAGGGGAGGGCGGGGAGATCCTCCTCCTGGCCCCACAGACAGCCCTGCAGCTTTCACTCAGCCGGTTTCAATACTGGGCACAAGTCTGATTTTAAACAAAAGTTAAATTTCTAGCATTCAAAGGAGTCATTTATATATATATCAGCCCAAGACTTTCCATGTGTCAAAAGCATCCTGTGACCTGGATCCTGAGAGTGTCCTGCTGGCTTCTGCCTGTTCCACCTGAGCTTCCTGGGCAGTATCTGTTACCCTCCTTGGATTCTAGGCCCAGAGGAGGGGCAGGTTCTGTCCTCAGCTCAGTGCTCCTGCCTTTCTCTGGAAAAGGCTTGGATGAACAGATGGCTAACCCACCCCCACCCAGGAGGTTCCATCGTTCTCAGGAAGTTGCCAGGACCCTCAGAAGTTCAGGCCTCAAACTATGAATAAATCCTCACAGACAGGCAGGAGAGGACATAGGTAAGCGTTCCATAGTCATATTCTTTCTACTATTTGCCGTGTTATGGAATGCTTCCTACCATGGGTCAGGCGCTTGTCCCTGCCCTCAGGTGCTCACAGACACTTGAAGGGGGTGTTTAAAAGGATTTAAAACATGGAGACAGCCCCCTTGTGATATGCCAAGTGTTCCCTCCATATTTCAAATGTTAACTTTTTGACACTCTCCATAATGTCTGTTAGTGTAGGTTTTTTCCCCCCTATCATTGTTACTGAGTGTCTTATGGGGAAACTGAGGCACATACAACACTGCTCTCAAACTTACTACCCCTAAAGTACAAATATTAACATCACACAAGGTCTGTGGATCTGGCATCTGGATGTGGTTGGGATGGGTACCTCTGCTTCAAGGTGTGGGTGAAGCAGGAGATGTGTTTCAACTGAGGATCCACTGGGAACACATTTTCTCCCAAGGTCACTCATCTGGCTTTTGTTATGATGCAGTTTGGAGTGAGAGCCTGAATTCCTGCCTGGCACTCCCTCCGTGCTCTCCTGTAAGGTCTCTACGTAGGGCAGGTCAAAACATGGCTACTTGTTCACCTTGTTCCAGAGATATGCAGACACAGACACAGAAAGTGAAATCCAGAGGAAGAAAGGGACATCAAGAATTAAAGTACCAGAGAATGATGGGACCTAACATGCCATGATGTGGTCTGTACTCTGTTGTTCAGAAGCCAGATAGTGAGCGCTTAGTGGACACACAAGGATGTTCTCACCTGGAGGCTGGACTCAAGGCATTGTGAAAGCTCCCACCACATAGATCCACATGAGGCATGTGGACCAATGCTAAGCATAACAAGAGAACACTGTGAGGTTTTAGGCCAGCGAGGGAAAATATCTGAATTTCCTGACATTTCAAATCCATAAATGTGCATACTTGAAAATGAGGCCAAATGAACAATGACTTCCCTGAGATCACACACTGGACCCCAGGCCTGTTTTGCCTAGTGTTCCATGCTATGTCCAACTCATGCTTGTCACTCTTCCACCTCTATGTTTGTTCATCACATTCATGAGACACCAGCCCACTGGTGTTAGGGGCCTTGTATCATCTACACCTGATGACTTCCTATGTGTTGTGGAGCAAATGCAAGTAAAGACCACTGGAGTCCAGACCAAATTACAATTTAGGGAGCCTTTATTAGCCGGCCAGCAGCTGTACTCTCTCTACCTAAGGAGATCAGAGAGCAGACCCAACCCACCTCTTAAGCACATTAACTACATCTTGTTTTTGCAGAGTAAGCAACCCAAGACAAAACAGTTTTCACAAATAATGTCAGGGCCATGCTTTTGAGGACCATGTTATTTACAGGGTTATCCTGTTCTTCTAAAAAGCTGACAGTGTTCTATTTTGTAAGGCTATTTTGTGAGGTGCAAGGGGAAGTGGCCATGAGACCATATCTCAAGGCCTGGTCTGGTGTCTGCACTGACAACCCTATCTGGGGCATAGTCCATGGCCTATCTGGAGTGCTCAAAAATTCCTACTCTCTAACACTACGGATATGGTGTCTAGCATCATCCCCATTGAGCAGGTTGGGAGCCTGTGGGAGGCCTTGAGAGGCACAGAGTCTTCCCCAGGACACAGCACACCTATGAAAAAGGAGAAGTGAACACAGCTTTCTCTCCCAATCAGGGGCCTCGTACCTTCCCAGAGAGCTGGGGGAAGGGATATTAGATATTGGTGTACAGGTATGGAGATGAAATGCTGAAGAGAGTGAGAGATCACCAGCTCAGAGAGGGTTAGGGTGACTCTGATTGGAGGAAGGGCCTAGGTCATGGAACCTTGAAGTGCTGACCAATTTCCAATAGAAATTGGAACCGTGGCAACCAGGTCCACACATTCTAGAGACAACTGCCTTTCCAGAGCACTTGAGTGGAGAGTGTCAGGAGACTACGATGTCTCTTTGTTGCCTCCCGTTCTTCCGAGGCTCTAGGAAGGAGAAAGTGAAGCGTGAGATATGTGTCTGCGGACGCAGAAATACAAATGAGCCCCACCGACGACTACCCTCCATCTCTGGCAGGAAAACTCGTATGGTGACTGTGGGCATCCCAGGGAAGGAATATCCTAGCCAGGCCATAAAGTTTGTCCGAGCTGGGAAGGCCCACACTTCTCACTCCTCATCCTGGGTATGTGTTGGTTGGGGTGGTGAGGGTCAGCGTGGGGTGAGGGAAAGACATCGTGGGCAGGAGCAGGTTGGTAGGTATCAGAAGCCTGGAGGCTTTGTCATGTTCATGGCCCAGGTCATGGCTCACAGGAAGGGAAGCTGAGTGTTGGGGATGGACTCTACTACCCACTTGTTATTTGGCGTTCCTCATGGGATCATCTCAAACTCTTCCTGCCTAGAGGTCATTGCAGATGCCCTTGTCTGCCTGAACTGGGGGCAGAATGGGTGGTGGGCATCTTCCCCACTGGTAAGGCCAGGCCTTGATGCTTCCTGGCCGGGGACCAGGCTCTGTATTTGCAGAGCTCCAGGCATGAAGTCGTAGAGGAGAAGGTTGACAGGATGACTGATGCCAGCAACGGGTGCAGAGGACAGGTGTATCAGGCCAGGAAATTCATCCAGTGCCAAACTGAGGTGAGAGGTGGCCCACAACCCTGACCCTGAGGTGATTTGGGTGGGACCAGAACACATACTCAAATCTAGGGCATCACATTTCTCACAGATCCACTCCCAAAGGAACCTGTTCCTACAGAACTCCCGACCAGGTCCCTGGTAGGAAAGAAAAACAGTCTTTGAGTGTTTCTTGGGGTCACAGAGAAAACATTTTTGTTGTATTTGCATTTTTCTTATTTCCAATGTTTAACTTCCTGCCCCAAGTATCCTGTGGATCAAGAAGTTGTAGCAAAGCAGGATGACAGGTTCATTGATGCCAGCAACAGGTACAGAGGACAAGTGTGTCAGGCCAGGAAATCCGTCCAATGCCAAACTGAGGTGAGAGGTGGCCCACAACCCTGACCCTGAGGTGACTTGGGTGGGACCAGAACACATACTCAAATCTGGGGCATCACATTTCTCACAGATCCACACCCAAAGGAACCTGTTCCTCCAACCCTCCCAACCAGATTCCTAGTAGGAAAGAAAAACAGTCTTCTTGTGTTTCTTGGGGTCACAGAGAAAACATTTTTGTTGTACTTGCATTTTTTTCATTTCAAATGTTTAACTTCCTGTCCCAAGTATCCTGTGGACCAAGAAGTAGCAAAGCAGGTTGACAGGTTCATTGATGCCAGCAACAGGCACAGAGGACAAGTGTGTCAGGCCAGGAAATCCGTCCAGTGCCAAACTGAGGTGAGAGGTAGCCCACAACCCTGACCCCGAGGTGACTTGGGTGGGACCAGAACTCATACTGAAATATGGGGCATCAAATTTCTCACAGATCCTCTCCCAAAGGAATACGTTCCTCCAACCCTCCCAACTAGGTTTCTAGTAGGAAAGAAAAACAGTCTTCTTGTGTTTCTTGGGTCACAGAGAAAACATTTTTGTTGTACTTGCATTTTTCTCATTTCAAATATTTAACCTCCTGCCCCAAGTGTCCTCTGGACCAAGCCCAGCTCAGATGTTCTGGTAGACTTTCTCCAAACCTTACACATCATCCCACTAGATAGTGCATTGTATTTATGAGAAAAATGGGAAAGGATTAAATTATTGGTTACTTTCTCTGTAATCTATAATTCCACAAAAGATGGCATTCCATTGAAGTGTTCCCAGTCAGGAGCTTTGGCCTTACCCATCTCCATATCATCCTATGGAGGATGTTGCTTTCCTCAGTGATTCAGGCTTTCACTGTTAGACCTTGACATGAAACATTCTTGCAAGTTTAGCAGGGCTGCTGGGAACATCCCCACTGGGTGCTAATAGACTGTAGGAGTGTGCCAGATCTGCCATTACACAGGACTATGGATGTGGTGGAAGGTTCCTGAAGCCTCCTTGTTCAGTACCCGCTCTGTCTTCGCAGACCTCTAAGGAGGAATTAATGGAGATAGTGGCCCTTTGGCCTAGCTACACTGCCTACCCGGTCAGGGTGCAGGTGATCCAGAAGGATGACACAGTCCAGTATCTGTCTGAGGTGAGAGCTGGCTCAGGGTGGTCTCTACCTCCAGGACATCAAGATGGGCTGAGAATCTAGACTTCTACCTACAAACGCCCCCAGGGCCCTCCCAGGGCTTTCACACTAGGGTGTCCACAGTCCCATGACAAAGCAATCTGGACCTCCAATCCCCATACCAGCTACAGGAGAGAATGGAAAAACACTCCTCACATATTTGTGGGATTTTTAAAGGGAAATCTATTTTGTTTACCTCATAGTAGGCCAAGAACACATGTGTATTTGCTATTCTGTGCTTGTAACTAACCGCCCCAGGTAACCTGTGGAGCAGCCAGCTCCACTGTCCTTGAAGACCTTTCTCTAAGCCTTACTCATCATCACACTTGTCTGGGTGGTCTCTCAAAAAGATGGGAGGAAGCAAAGTGTTGGATACATTTGTCTGCAACTTGTCATCTCACAGAGCAGGGCAAACCACCCTAGGCCCCATGGTCAGAAGTTGTGGCCAACTCACCCCTAAATCATCCCATAAAGTTCGCAGTCTTCCTCAAGAACACAGCCTTTCAGGGTTGTTGACCTTGACATGATGCACCTCTGCTGCCAGTACAGCAGGTCTGCTGGAACATCCTCACTGTGTCTGAATAGACTATCTCAGTTTGCCTGGGCTGCCATATGTAGACCCACTGATTGGGGTGGAAGGTTCCTGAAGCCTATGGGCCTGATAACTGGGCTTTGTCTTTCTAGAGCTCCAACCAGGACAACACTAAAGGGCTAGTCAAAGGGTTCAACTTCTCGACCTCCTTCGGACTGGGCAAGTTGCATCAGGAGACAGACACCATCCAGGGCTGGACTCAGGTGAGGCTTCACACATACAAACCTGAGACAACCTGGCAGTGTCCAGAGCCCAGACTCAGAGCTGGGGAACCTGGAAGCTTTCCCATGGCTCTCCCTGGCCTGTTCCTCAGCCCCATGACAAAGGAATTCAGGCTTCCACTCCTCCCTTCAGTTACATGGGGGAGTAGAAAGATGCTCCTCACATACTTGTGGAAAGATGAGAGTGAAATTATATGGTTTCTCTTTAGGAGACCAGGAGCACATTTTCATATCAGATTTTGTTGTTTAAACTGCCCTTGCGAGGATCCTGTGGAGCAGTCATCTCATCTATCCTTGCAGACCTGGACCAATAATGGAGGTCATTTGCCCAGCAATGCAGCCCTGCAGTGCTGTTGGACATGGGCCTTATTCAGTTCAGCTGCCATGTCAGCAATGCTAGCTGAAGCACTGAAGTGTGTCGAAATGGACTGTGTTAGGTTGCTGGGCGGCCATAACATAGGACCACGCTGGGTGGTGTCACCAGTGACATTCATTTTCTCTTAATTCTGGAGGCTAGTAGTGAGACAGGACGCTGTCAGCAGGGCTGGTGTCTCCTGAGGGTCTCTCCTCAGCTTGTAGATGGCCGTCTTCTCTCTGTGTGTCACATGGACTCCCCTCTGCACTGCCATTTCTCTTCTAAGGACACTGGTCAGACTAGATTAAGACCCACACCACTGAATTCACTTCACCTTATTACTTGCTTAAAGACTAAAACTCAAAGGCAGACCCATTCTGAATTTCTAGGGGTCCCAAAGTCATGGATTTGGGGGGAGGGCATATTCTGATGTCAGTATGTACCACCCCCGTCTGGAGATGAATGCCCACTGCTGGTGTAAGGACATGCACATGTAAAATGTAATGGCTGCAGGAAGATTCCAAACCCCAAGGGCTGTAGCAGTGATGGTGACAACAGCAGTTTCTGATGATGGCTGCTGCCTTCCTCTTAGCCTGGCCCTGGGATTTCTCACTCATTGAAATTTTCACTGGTCCAATGTCAGGTTGTTCAAGGCAAAAACAGTGTTTCTTTCATTGGAAATTGCCTCAAATGGACACTGATTCATGTTTCACTTTACACCCACCACTTGGATTTGCTTGCTCTCCAGTCCTCTGCTCAGGTTCATGCCTGAGGATCACCTTCCTCCAGTCCGGAGTCTGCAAGCATTTGCTGCTTTGCAGAATCGGGGATCTCCAAAAATTAGGTTCTTAAAATGCCCTTTAATATAAAAGGATGAAACAAAAGTGTCTTTTTTGAAGTCAATGTTGTCATAGGCCGTGTCTATGATGGACATTCTCCCCACAGAGGGGACTAGCAAGGTTGCCACCACTTTTCACCCATGATGGGAGCACATAAGTCTCAGGTAGCTGAGAGAGAATGTCATATAGGACAGTTCACAGTTATGCCCTCATGACCTTGAGAAGTCATGTGCCATCCCTAAGCCTCTGTGTTCTCATCTCTATAATGCAGATGTTCCCTTAGGCCTCATGGCGACAATGCTATTCATACAAACTATTAATACATGCAGGTTTGTTGTTCCTAAGTTAAAACACATAAGCAAAAAACAAGAAACATGCCTAGAAGGTCACGATTTTATGAACATCCCCACCTACAAACTTAAGTGGAACTTTAAGAAATCCTAGAACCCCATTCAGCCTGGTCACTCCTGTCTCTCCTATTGCACACATTCTTGAGGACTGGGACTCCTTGTGATCTCTAGACCTCCATTCTCCTGGGATTCATGGTGATGCCACTGACTGGATGTCCCACCTTGTTCCACACAGTGTGCCGCTGAGTTACGTCTGAGAGTTCCTGAGGCCTGCAGGATGCGGGCCCTCCAGAAAGGCACCTTGGAGAAGGTGGTGGGGTCCCTGGTTCCAGCTTTTCCGGCTGGAAACATCCCCCACATCCGCTCCCTGATGCCCATCCACCCGGCTTTCTCCAGAGCCCAGTGGTTCCTGGAAGATCTCTTAACTAGGTGAGCATTGGTCCCCTCTTCGGTACAGTGGGGACTCTATGCACTGCTAGCTGTGTGTCTTCCCAGTGTCTTCACATCAGTCTGAGCCTCAGAATGCTCCTCTGGAATGTGGGGTGGTACAGGATCCACATCATAGGGCTCTTTTAGGCACTGCTGTAGGGACAAGCCAAGGCAATGCTTACCTGCTGCCTGGCTCGGCAGAAAGTTCTGCTGGACCAGCTTTGGTTGTTTGTGTCACTTATTTGTCTCTCTCCCATAGAAAGTGCCCTGAACCCCCATCAGTGGCCTATGGCAGCTGACTTTGGAAAAGCAGTGGGAAAAAACATTTCATGCAGTTTGAGATTTCACCAGCTGTCCTTGTCCTGGTCCTTGGTGTAGCCACATGGGGGAAAGCAGGGGATAGAAGGGTCCCAGGTCCACTCAGATGGCACATGGTTCTTGTAGGAGCTCATTTTATTGACAATTTTGCTAAGCTCCTTCTAGAGGCAGGCACTTTGGAGACACTTAGCCTGACTCATGAAGCAGACACAATCTCTGGCCTCTGTTCTAGTCACCAAGTCAGACAGTCACACTGTCCATCATTAACAGGTCTTGTCCACCATCAATCAGATCCGATGCCATCAAGATCTTTACTGCCTCTGGAGAGATACCTCTGTATAATGATCGGGGTGACACACCACAGGAGCAATTATCAAAGTGAGTGGTCTCTGGGTGTAGAAGGAGGGTCTACTCTGTTAGCAGAGTGGGTGCTTAGGCAGGGCAGGGTTTGGCAGATCCCCAATATTACACATCTTCTGAATCCCATGGGAGGCCTGAGCTCTGATGGCTCCTGCGCAAGGAGACGTGAGTCAAATAGGGCAGTGGATGAGGTCTCTGGTCTTGTTGACACTAAGGGAAGGCTGGGCTAGGTTGACCCTGAGATTTCCATTCCCCCACAAACCCATGCCGCTCTGCTTGCCCCTCTCCACATCCATCTTCTCATAACCCCATGGGCAGGCTCAGAAAAGGATGGTGGTGAGCAGGTTGATCACAAGTCTGTCTCAGCTCTCAGCCCAGATGCCCAGGGGTATGGAGGGATGGGGTGGGCAGCATACAGGACCTTCAGGAGAGCTGCCAGTGGGAAGAAGAGTCTCACACAGACTCCATGTTAAACCTCCTAGATTCCAGGAATGCTACAACAGTGACAGTCACACAGGTGGCCAGGATTGGCTTGGGACTCTCCTCGGGATGGGGAAGGGCCTGCACATAGGCTCAGTCCTAAAGAAGGGTGTCATAGGAGGGCATAGTGGAAAAAAAGACAAAGACTCTGACTTTATTCCCCACCTGCCTCTCCCAGGGCCACCGCTTCTGTGATGGGAACCTGGCCGGACCTGATACAACATTTTGGCCAGACCCTCTTTTTCCCTGGTTTCATCATGAAGCAGGCCTTGGTGCTGCACAGCCTCCCTGTCAAGCACACATTGGGACTTGTAAGAAGTGTTTGGGTGGAGTTGGACCAACTGGAGCCTACAGAGGCACAGTGTGAAGGTGAGGGGACTGTAGTCTGGGAAGAGGATTGGGTGAGTGGGGCAGGAGGTCTTCCATTAAAGGCAGTCACATCTTTCCTGTGTGTGGAAATGCACGGGAAAGTGAGACATGTGCAAATACCTGTCTCCCCTAACCTGCTCTACACCCACTTAAAGACCTCAAGCACACCCAAGAGACAGAGGACGGGCCCACACCTGAGCAAGTGCCTGATCCGTGTGTGACTGTACAAGAGCCAACTGGGAAACAAGCTGTCATCTGTATTCCAAAAAGAGAGCCAGCTCCACCCCCAACAATCAACCACCCCATGGCTGTGAACCTTAAGCACCACCTAAGGAAGGAGAAGCTTCACATCCTGACCTTCCCTCCAAGACTTGTGGCTGAGCAAATAACATCTATGGATGCAGTGAGTCTTGTTTTTTCAGGGTGGGAGGGACAGGACTTTCCTCTGCTCTTGGCTGCCCCAACCTGCCTTTCCCTGATCTCACTTACTATGACCTTGAATGAAATCGCAGCTCAACCTCTTTACCACCCATGGGTCCTGGACAACTTTCTCAACCCCCAAGCATTGCTGTCCACCTGTGGGCTGTGGAGGTGGGCACCGTAGGCCCTGCTGCTCAGAGTGGCTGTGCAGATTAAATGAGGGAGAGGAAACAGAATGCTGGGTAGGGCCTGGCCCAGATTGTGGGGAGGGGAGCTCTCTGTGTGCAGCCAGATCCATGGCTCACCCATCCATGAGCCCATAGGCTCAGCGGCCTCATCACTTATTCAGGCTCCTGATGTGTATTTAACACTAAGTGAGACAAACAGCTGTGGTTGTAGCAGTCACAAAGGAATGTGCACTGAATTGGGAATATTTCTAGAGGAGATTCAGATGCTGGACGACGCCCTCTTGGGATGAGCAGACATAAGCCACTTCCTGGAGTGTGGAGTCACTAAGGATGGGCTGGAGGCAGATGTTCCTGTATTTTCCTCACCGGTCTTGAGCCCTGGGTCATTCAGTGCTGTGTGAACAGACTGGACAGAGAACGATTCCCATGGACTCCAAGGCTCAAGCAAATCCTTAGCTCCTGAGCATCAGTGTTGACCAGTGTCTACTTCAGGGACTGGAGAACCTAAACTGGGTGGTGGCAGGGCTAGGTGACACTTTCCTTTCTTCTCAGGAGCTGTTCAAGAAGGTGCTGCCGCACCAGTGCCTGGGTTCCCTGTGGTCACAGAGGACTGAGCCTAGCAAGATGCACCTGGTATCCACTGTCAATGCCACTGTCTTACAATTTAACCATGTGGCAACTTGTGTGATTACCACGTGCCTTGGTGACCCAAGCATGATGGCTCAGGACCGGGCCAAAGTGGTGGAGCACTGGATTAAGGTGGCCAAGGTATGTTAGGGGAGGCCCAGCAGTATCCCTGTGCAGATCCTTGAAAATTGCCTCCGCTACTCAGAGAGCTCTCAGGACTAAGGACTGAGATCAGAGCCCCAGCACAGCCTCCAGGTCTTCTCTACCAGGGTCAAACGTCTCTTGACTTTCCCATCGCTGTGCTGGGAGGTTCACTTGGTTCCTGGCTACTTCCTTGTGTTGATTTGGGATTCTCCTCATTCCGTCCTAAGAGTTGGTATTTGGGTGCTAAATGTGCCCACCCTGAGCATCTGTCCTATCAATAGTAGCTAATCATGGGTGCCTGAAGCTACAGCTGCAGCTCCCAACTCACAGCACATGTTTCCCCTTCTGCAGGAGTGCAGCACCCTGAGGAACTTTTCCTCGCTGCATGCCATCCTGGCCGCTCTGCAGAGCATGTCCATTCATCGACTGCAAGACACTTGGGGGAAAGTTTCCAGGTGCGTAGGCCTCTCCCATCACAGCAGGCCTGCTAATGTGTCTCCCATATGTCTCCCAATGTCCCCTCACATTCTGGGAGGAAAGCAAACCTAGGTACGAAGACTGGCCTTGTGGGCTGGGTCTCTAAGGCTCTCTTGACTCCTCAGGCCACTAACTCTTCTTCAGGGGTCAGTCTCCTTCAATGCCAGGGACTACATTGAGCCAAATAGGAGACTTTTCTGTTTCCAGTACCAGAACTCTATGCCCAGTTGAAACCCAAACAGATCAAAATAGAAGTTCTGCTTCGATATGGGAAGGGAGCCTAGAGACCTACATGAGAGCCCTACCCAAGTCCCACTGAGACCCTCCTGCTCAGAGGAACCCAGTGATAGCCTCACGAAGGCAATATGAAACATGACATTGTCTCAAGGAATTTGCTGTTAACCCTTCTTGGCAATTTTTCCTAATCATGTCTTTCCTCTTTCCATGTCTTTAGGAGGTGTGCAGTTACCATTAAAAAACTTTTGAAGGAAAACAACTCCCTGAGCAGGGAACAGTTCATCAAGGTAGAGCGAGCCTGGAGGTCTGCAGAGTGGAGGGCAAGAGGAATGGAAGGACTGTACAGGCTGTGGTTTTGTTAGTTTGTTACTTAAAGATTCTCTGGAAATGTTCCCCCTCTTGGTCCCAATTACCAGGAAGAGGGATCACCTTGGTCCATGTGCAGGTGGGACAAAATAGCTGCTCTGCCTCAAGTCCTACTGGCTGAATCAGAGACAGAGGGCTGTACTCTCTGAGACTTCCTACTGTGCCCCTATAGCACTTGCTGCCAGTGTTTCTCCTCGTGATTGACATGCAGGGATAACCATCCTCTGCTGCAGGCCTCACAGGGTGGTCATGACTTCCGGGCAGGAAAGATCTGTGCAGAGCTCCCTGCACTGTCCTACCTGGATGGCAGAGGGTGAGAACAATGATAACAGGAATGACACTGAGTCCTCAGAAGAATCTGTGAGCTAAGTAGATGTCACCCACTTGCAGAGGAAGGAATGGGTCAGGGCCGTCAGGCATAGACCTTAGATCAATCACACTGAGTGAGCATTGTATCTAGGAGGCATCCAGAATCAGAGCATGCTGGAGTTGGAATGGCATTGGTACTAGATGACTTGGGTCAGATGTCCAGGGTGTGAAGTCAGGGGTGGTGGGGAAGTGAGGTGAGGTGAGCATGAGCTCAATGACTGTGGCCTCCATCCGTGCAGAAGCAGTCCTCCAGGTTTGCCTCCATGATGCTCTACCTCCGAGGATCCAGGAAGGGGCTGCACAAGAAGGTGAGTGGGCTTGTCTGGGGGACGATCCGAGGTCAGAGCAGAGGGTATTCTGTGTTCCCCACTGGAGGCCTCCAAGTCAAGAGAGGGAGGCTTTTTTCCTCCAGCCCCATCTCCTGTGGCCACAGATCCTAACAACCTCCCTGAGACCGAGAGGAGGGCCTGGGGGAGCTGGGTGTAGGATGCACATGGGCATGGGTCTGGCCCGGGAAAACAGACCCTGTAATTTGCTCAAGGGAGTTCCTAGAAGGTGTTCAAAAGGGGTTCCTGGTGATGAGGGAGGAGGTAATTGAGTGGAGGCCTTCAGGCACCCTGGTTTCTCCACATGAGAACCCTAGGGTGGTGAGTTGGCTGAGAGCGGGAGGCTTTCAGGACAGGGTCTGTGTGCACCTGAGAGAAGGGGCTGATCCCACCCTCACCCTGTTTGCCTAGTGTGTTCCCTTCCTGGGAGATTACTTGACTCTTCTGCGGAGGATGGACAGCAGCATGAAGGATGACCTGGAGGTGGGTAACTGGGGTCTGACTTGAGGTAACAGGATTGACCTTGGGGAACAGAGATCCCCACACTGAGCCCCGAGTTCTCAGCACTGTCTCCACTTGGAGCTGGTGGGACAGGCTCATTATAGCCATCTGTTATACCTCCATTGGAGCCCAGAGCCTGGCCTTGATCAAATTTCTGTCTTTTCCTTTTTCCCACTCTTCCTGGGTCTTGGTGGTAGTTTAACATGAAAAAGGTGGAGACAAGGCTTTTCTTTCTGATGGACCTTAGATGTCTGCCATTTAGGGGGAGCCAGATCAAAATAGAAAAAAGAAAAAAAAGAAAAAGAATAGCTGAGCCGCTAGGCATCTCTGAGAAGCAGGGAAGGGGAGTGAGAATCAGGCACACTCTTGCTACCAGAAGTAGGGGCTTCACCTCCTGCTTCTTCCATTTATTTGGAGATTTTGACAATGTAAGTGGGAGAAGCCTCTATGGCTGAGGGCATGGGAGTAGCATCAAAGATAACCTTCTAGAGGAAGGGCTGTTGATGCCCATCTCTGCACACAGGAAAGGACTGGGTGGAATTAGGTGGAAGGAGCGTGTCCCTGTGTTCAAATATTGAGAGCTGTGATCCTGCTCCACTTCGCAATTCCACTAAAGCAGTATCTGCATCCTCCCCTTCCCTCTGGCCCCAGGTGGACAAAATCCTGCAGGAGATAGTGGTGCTGCAAGAGGCCGCAACAAAATATAAAATTCCACCTCAGAGGCAATTCCAGGCCTGGTTCTGGGCCCTGAAGAGGCTCAGTGAGAATGAGAGGTGAGGCCGGGCAGGAGTTGGGCAAGGGCAGGAGTGCACGCTTTCTGCGGGTCAGTCCAGAGAACCTATGTCCATGGCTCCCTGATCCCTGCACAGACCTTGCTGTGTAGCAATTCCTGGGGGGTCCTGACACTGGGAGGGACACAGGAGGCCTGGGAGCTCACAGGAGCCATTCTGTCCTGCAGTTACATCCGGTCCTGCCAGCTGGAGCCATAGAACTACCGTATGTTTTGGACCATAAGACGCACTTTTTCTTCACCAAATAGTGGGAGGAAAAGTGCCTGCATCTTATGGTCCGAATATAGAAGTGCCTGCGTCTTCATGAATTCTGACTCTAGCGAAGAAGAGTTCTTGGGGTTTTCAGAAGACTAGAGTACTCAAACCTTTGTCTTCATGTGTTAATGACAGTGATAATGGTTCTCAATGCCACTGTTGACTGCTGTTCAGTTTATATGGTTCAAATATTATTCTGTTATACTTTATTAAATATTTTATTACACTATTTGGTTCAGAATATTTTTTTTCCTATTTTTCACCTCTAAAAACCAGGTGCGTCTTATGGTTGGTGCGTCTTATGGTGCGAAAAATACGGTAATTGACCAAGAAAACAGATAAAATGAATTAATGTCGAAAATATCCTGAATAGGCATTTAGTCTCATTTAGAGACTAAATGAGAACTCTACTTATTTCCATATTTTCCTATTATATATATATATATTAATAATCCATGTAAATACACCCTTAAACATACTTATAAATAAATTTTTATTATGTTTGTCTTTAAAATATTTACCAATATTAAAATTATTTCTGCAAAATGGTATCTTTCTTGCCCATAGTTAGTGGGCTTAAAATTATTTTCTTCCCTACTTTATGAATAACTCTTTGATGATTATTCTTGTATAGGTACCTCTGAACATTTATTCCATTCATTTTGAATCATTTCCTGCAAATAAAATTTGTTTCAAGAAAGCACATTTGATAGTTTAGTCAGTACGCATTTGCATCATTTCAACAAATTTCCTTGCAATATTGATTGGTAAATCTTTAGCTTAGTAGATTGGGTTAAGAGGAATTCAATCACTGTCCCCTTTCTGAGGTATGTGTTGAGCACCTCCTATGGGCCAGGCACTAGAAGCACAGATCTCAACCAAATAGCATGTCTTGATGGCATGTTTGTATTAAAGAAATCAAACCAGTCAGCACATGCATATAGTGACATCAGAATGCATGTTCTGAACAAAAGGTAAAGCAGAGAAAGAGACAAATGGTGATAAGGTAATGTTGTGTGTAGGATGGTGTGAAGGTTTGTGGGATTCAGGTGATAGTTGAGACTGCTTTGGGCATATGCATAGGTGAGCAGCAACGTGGAAACATCTCAGCTGAGCCACCAGTTTGTGCTCTGGTTTCAAAGTGTTCTAGGTCACTCCTGATCTGAGGGAGAATGTGTCTCCATCCTCATTCTTCACAGAAGGGAGGATAAAACACGCAGTCCCTATGAGGGGGTGCGCAAACTTTTGGACTCAAGGGCCACAATGGGTTCTTAAACTAGAACGGAGGGCAGACAAAAGCAGGGATGGAGTGTTTGTGTGAACTAATATAAATTCAAAGTAAAAATCATTACATAAAAGGGTACGGTCTTTTTTTTTTTAATTCAATAGTTTTATTCCCCGGATCTGGCCTGCAGGCTGTAGTTTGCTCAGCCCTGCACCTGTCCGGACCCCTTACCATGAATTAACCTTTCATTGTGGTGCCTATTGGGAACACTTGGTGTGGGGAAGACTTAGTAATTATCGGCCTGGGAATTACACAGCACACCTAGGGCCACACAGCAAGGTATTTAGGGAGGTGAGAAGAGAGAAAGGAGAAAGGGAAGAACTAGAGAAAAAGTTGAAATAAGTTAAGGAATGGAATGTGGAAGACTAAAAGCAGGAAAATAGAAATGTAAAGATAAGGTAAAGGGAACTTGTAAAACATTTCCTACTTACAATGAAAATGTTCAACAGCTGAAACAACGTAGGGAGCTGTGACATTCCATAATACATTAAAATAGTTGTTTTTCTTAAACTCTGTAAGAATGAGATGTTAAAGAGAAGAAAAATGTAAACATGAGGACACTGCATAGCAAGAAAATGCCCTCACATTCCCCAAATAGAAAAAATGGACACATGAGGTTGAATACAGTGGAAATAGGAATAAACATAAAATAGTAGAGAGCAAGGGCACATCACAGTTCTGTTATCTTGCTGAGAAATGAATAAAGCAAAGTAGACCAATATAGAAAGAAGAAAAGGTATGTGGGGATGAAACAGGAAACTAAAGAGATATTTATGCTCTATTAATCTCCTGATACATATGTCCAGTTAATTGAGTGTATCTATCTCTGAACTGTTGTCTTGCCAGAATGCAATTTGATGGACATGCCTGGGATTTTTTTTTCTACAAGTACTATTTGGTTCAGAAACTATTACCCAACAGTTAGGTCAAATGTAACCTGCTTGTCTTTCCAGGAAGATTATTCTGGACAAACATCTTTATCCCCAACTTCAATGCTTAATACACAAACAATTGCTAACTTTAGACCAATGTTTTCAGCTTTACAATAAAAAAAATGGAGTAGATACTATTTTCATTTCAAAAATAGTTTTTTTTCCATTATAAAAATAAGTCATGATTAAAGGTAGGAAAGAGAAAGAAATAAAATGAGTGAAAATCACCCACATAGTAACTTGAAAATAATTATTCATACTTTTATATAACTTTTCAGATACTCTAACATATACACTCCACAATTTTTTCCCTTTTCACCTGTTTATTTTTTTTAATTTATTAAGTTATTATATGTGTACATAGCTTACCATTACCCTCCCCCCACTCCCATTCATGCCCTCCCTCCCCAGAGTTCTGTGTTTGTTGGTTGGTACTTATATTCATGCATATCAGTCCTTTGGTTATTCTCTTCTCTCCCCCCAGGTCTCCTTCCCCTCCCCACTGTCATTTGACAATCTGCTTGTTTTATGGTGACTATCTCAGGACCACAGGAATAGAATCCGTTCCTCCTCTGGTTTACACCGCCCCTTCCCCAGGGTCCCACTGCTTCCCTGGGGCACATGTCTCCCCCAGGACACATGTCTCCCCCAGGACACCCGGCCCCCTTGGGGCACACAGCTCACCCAGGGCACACAGCCCCCTGGGACACACAGCTCATCTGGGGTACATGGCTCCTCTGGGGCGCTGGGGTCGTGAATTGGAGGCGCCGCTCTAGCTCCTGGCTAGCATGGCGGACAGGCCTGGACGGCTGCTGGCGGGGAAACCACACTCCAAGGAGTATAATCAGAATGGCTGCTGATGCAGAGGCCAAACTCCAAAGCCGCCCACTCCCTGGGTCTGGGGTGGAGTGAGCTCTGTTCTGGGTGGATTTCCCTTATTTGAGGCAGTGGTGAGGGGTGCGGTGGCGGGTGCAGCAGCGAAGGTCACTCCTGTGGTTCAATTTCCACTGTAGTTTTAAAATCCACATGGTGGCAGTAGCGGAAGCTTCGGCCCGGCCATGTGGCGGCAGAGGAAGGACTCGCTAGGGCCAAGAGAGGAAGGCACTGCGCCATCTCCACACCAGCAGGGAGGGCGGGTTGGGACAGTTGTGGGCAGGCTGAGATGGCTGCAGGCGGGTAGACCGCCCTCAAAGGTGTCTCATTCAGTGCGGAAGCTGAGCTGCTGTGGACTCGGAGGCTAAGTTCTGAAGCCACACACTCCCTGAGCCCGGGGCGGAGTGAGCTCTTTTTTCAGTGGATTTCCTTTATTCGCCGCATCTGCGGGTGCAGAGGTGGGTGGGGTCGCTCCAGTGGTTCAATTTACCCTGTAGTTTTAAAATCCACATGGCGGCAGTAGCGGAAGCTTCAGCCCGGCCATGCGGCAGTGGAGGAAGGACTCGCAGGGGCAGAGAACGGAAGGCGCCGTGCCAGCTCACCAGTACAGCATGCGCAGATGCTGGGCTGAGCTGGCTGTGGGTGCGGAGACGGTGTGCCAGCTCCTCACCAGCAAGGCGGGCATGCTCGGACAGCTGCGGACTGGGATGGTTGCAGGCAAAGGCTTCTCGTCCAGGCAGGAGCGGAAGGTGCTGTGGAGGCTTGACATTAACTCCCTTGCTCCCACTGCAGGCAGGACGGGATGGCCCATTCCCTAGGCCCAGGGTGGAGCAAAGTCTGGCTTCCCTCATTCTCGGTGGTGGCTGAGGCTCCAGGGGGTACAGTTCCGCCTTAGTTTTAAACTCCACATGGCAGCAGCAGAGCCCTGCTTTGTGTCTAGTTGTAGCCTCCCCATTCCGCCAGTTTTCCTGTGGGTCTGGTGCGATCCCTTTTGATTTTAGCTGTTGTTGTTTTTCCAAATTGTTGATGAGTTGGCAGCTTAGGAGACTACCTAGGCCGCCATCTTGTTTCGGTCTCCCTTGTGCCTGTCCAGCTCCCAGGCCCTGCGCAGCTGCGCACTCCGCACCACCCTTGTCCACAGTGCCCCATCCTGGTAGATGCAGCTCATTCTCCCCGGGCCGGGCCGCTGGGCCAGGACCGCGACCAGGACCAGGACAGGGACCTGGACGAGGACCAGGAGCAGAGACGAGCCAGCGGTTCCCTACACTCCACAATTTAAAAGCGTGTTATATTTCTGTTTGCTAATATGTCTACATCTAATGTGAAAAATATTTCTTCCTGGCCGGTATGACAAGGTAGTTATGTTCCTGGGAAAAGGCCTGATGGGCCCAGATTGCCAGACTCAGTGTCCAATAATTCAGAAGGTTAAATCGTATTAGGCATCCACTGGGAAGGCTCGCCACCTAGAAGACAGAGCTCTTACAAACTTCAAATCCTGTCTCCCCAGCAAGGCACAGGGAATAGGATTATACACGAAAAGGGGGTAGGGTGAGGCAGATCTGGAGGTCTGTAGACTTCAGCTATTGTCTTTTAGTCATCAAGTGATGAGATGATGTTGATGAGATAATGTCTTGAATCATGGTGGGTCGGTCTAAACCTGCTTATCGGTTCTGCATGCTGGATTCATAGCTAAGTCACCTCTTCAATTGCTTTGCAAGGGCCTTGAAAAGGAAACTTTAAGAAACACTTAACCCCCTGTTCATATATGAGAAATTTATCCCCCTATTCACATAAGTATTTGTGTTCTAAGATTTAAAATAATGATTAAATTTCAGATTAATTCAGGTCCTCAATCTATCAGATTATAGGTCCCCTCATCATTCCTCATTCTCTGATAAGGTTGATATCTTCAACCTTATGCTATACTTATTTTTATTTTAAAATTCATTATATTGCTATAGTCCCACTAAATTCATCTCTGCTATGTGGAGTTTACCCCTTTAAGTCTGATGACTGGAAAGAACCACACAAATTCTGTATGAGTTTTTGTTAGATTCATTAATCTGATTAGATTTATAATTGAGTATAACTGAATTTCCTTTTGAGATATCTCTTCAACTTTCACAAACCTTTCTTTACAAACCTTACAACTTTCAGAAACAACCAACTTTAGAGCCCACTTTCTTTATCCTTCACAATGCATCTCCATAACCTATGCCTTCTGTTACACAAAAACTACACATCCTTTCCAAGTTGAGTTCAAGTTCAGTTCTACATAGGTTCCTCCATTGCCAGCTTCAGAGCAGTTCAAGTGATTTAGAAGTAAGTCTCAGGGTCCCATAGATTTTCTCCCCGTGTTCCCGTGGTCCTGGATCTGCTTGTGTCTGTCTAACTGCCTGCCACATCCCCCCTCAAGGATCTTAGTTCTGAATTCTTTTAGGGGAAGGGAACTTCACGGTTCTTCTGAAACCAATTCCTGCTGAATAGGGTCAAAATTTTCTCTCAGAGCCAAGAGATCTTTGCTCTCTGTCAGAGGAATGATGATGCCTGGGCATAGGAGGAGGTGGCAATGGTGCCTATGGGTGGTATGCCCAGGTGCCCGTAGGGCCTGTAACCTTGTGGAGACAAACAGTGTTATAAACTACACTATTATTGTGCAAAAGTTAGAACAACAAGAATGATGTCAGAAGGTCTAGGGAAGAAATAAACATATCGGTTCTATTAATTTCCTGTTGAAACATAATTTTTCTTGTTATTTTTTATTCTAAAAAAATAAAATAAAACTCTCATTTTTATTTTAGAGCCAAATTAGGAGCAATTTATTTATTCTATTAAATCTAAATATAATTTGGCCTGATTTCATAAAGACAACAAGAATAACAGTTGATAACATAGGCTATTTTTAAAGAAATGCTTTGCTGGAATCTACCGTATTTGCCGGCATATAAGACGATTTTTTGGCCCTGAAAAATACGTATTTGTAGGCGTATAAGACGACTGGACGTATAAGACGACTCCCTAACATTTCCACTAAAAACACAGAGTTTGTTATATACTCGCCATATAAGACTACCCCCCACTTGGAGGCATATTTTTCAGGGCCAAAAAATCGTCTTATACGCCGGCAAATAAGGTAATGAGAATGTTTACAACCTGGGCAAAGAAGCCATGCAATGCAGTTGCCATGCGGCTTTGCCTCCAATACCTATAAGTTTGGGCATTTTCCTCATGTTTTTGAGGTCCACACATGTGTCATGGGATTCCTTTCATGCCATCTCTCAGGAAAGTAAACTTTGTTCCTTACCTGGAAAGACCACCATGAACCACATTACCAAGCAAGGTACCAGGCTAATTATCCAAGGGATGTCTCAGCTTCTAAGTCAATGTTCATTCTTTATAGGTTTCTGGTGGCATCCAGAGTCCTGGCATGTCCCCCTCAGACATGACCTTATAATAAAGTTAAGGGTCATAAAACCCCAATTCAAAACTGACTTATTTCCTCTTAAAAAAAAATCAGACTCTTACTGTATTTATGCAAACACACATTACCATGAGAGCAATAATAGCAAAATCTATAATTATTTTTATTTCATTCATTCCTGTAATTAAATACTTTTTCTTCTGACTTTCTTGCCAGTATTTCTATAAATCCAGAGAGCCTTTGCTTTGTAGGCAGATAGAGGAAAAACTTTCTTTTCCCCTACCTTCAGAAATGGGCTCATTTTTTCAGTGGAAAATATACTCACTTTCTTAAGAAGCATAACAGAGAGAAGATAACTTTGACAGCTCTCAGGAGGCTGCAGAAATGTATGTGGGTAGGTAGCAGGCACAATGGTTTGTTCCCAGGACTGTAGTAACTGCTGGACCTCCAATGGCTTTAGTGTAAAAGTACAAGGATTTTTCCTTTAAAAAGAGTGTAACCCCCACCTGGACTGTACTGCTGCTGCTGCTGCTTCTACAGCCTACTGAAGGTTACTTCTGAGCCTCAGGCCTGTAGTATAAATACTTGGGGAATTTGAAGGATTATTTCCCATACATTTCTTTATCAATATAAACCAAAGAGCCAACGAAATTCTCACGGTCCAAGGGTACTAAAAGGCTGCTTGGAGTCAGGTCCCACTTGGTGGATCAGAGACAGAAGGGTGTGCATCCTGACTTTCCACTGAGCCCTTAGACCACTCGCCGCCATTCTGTCCCCTCATGAGGGACATGGAGGGGTAACTATACTGTATTGCAGCTCTCACAGGATGGTCACAAGTTTATAGCAGGACAGCACTGTGCAGAGCTCCCTTCCCTGTCCCACCTTGAGGGCTGAGGGTGAGAACAATGATGACAGGAATGACACTGAGTCCTCAGGAGACCCTGTGAGCTAGGTGGAGGTCTCCTACTTTCCAGAAAGGGCAACAGTTCATGGATGCCAGGACAAGGCCTAAAGTCACACACAGCCAGTGAGCATTGTAGTTGGGAGCCATCCAGAATGAGAGCATGCTGGAGTTGGGGTGACACAGGTACCAGCTGACTTGGGTCAGATATCCAGAGTGTGAGGTCAGGGGTGGTGAGGGATATGAGGTGAGGTGAGCATGAACACAATGTCATTAGATCCACCCTGTTCAAGCAACCCTCCAGGTGTGCCACTCTGATGTGGAACCTGTGGGGATCCAAGAAGAGGCTGCAGAAGAAACTGAGTGGGCCTGGGTGCTCCAGGGTCAGAGGAGAGGGTGCTCTGACTTCCCTGCTAGATCCCTCCAAGTCAAGTTGCAGAGACCTTCCTCCTCCAGTTCCACCTCCTGTTCCCACAGAACATGATACCAACCCTTACAAGTTTCCAAAAGGGGTTATGGGGGAACTGAGTACAGGAAAGTTATGAGGATGGGTCTGGCCCAGGATCACTGATGCTGTGGTTTAACAAAGAAGCAACTCGAAGGGGAGCAAGTGGAGTGTGAAGGAAGGGACAATTGAGTACCTAAGGGTCCTAGGCTGATCCCCATGGAAAGGTCAGGAGTCTGAAGGTGGGAGGCTTTCAGAGAAGGGCATGGGGGCACCTGAAAGAACACGTTTATCCCACCCTCACTTGTTTGTCCAGTGTGTCCCAACCTTGGAAAATATCTGAAAGACCTGAAAATGCTATACACCAAGATGGAGGATTTTCTGGAGGTGGGTGACCTGGGGCCCGAGTTAGGGTGACTAGGATTGGCCTTTGGGCACAGAGAACCCTGTACATACTGAGCCTTGAGGTCTCATGACAGCTTCCCCTGGGGCCTGGGGCATCTTACCTATCATAATGATCCATACCCCCTCCTCTGGGGGTCTTCTTCAGGGACTGGGGAACCTGAACTGGGTTGTGGCAGGGCTAGGTGACACTTTCCTTTCTTCTCAAGAGTTGTTCAAGAAGGTGCTGCCGCACCAGTGCCTGGGCTCCCTCTGGTCACAGAGGACTGAGCCTAGCAAGATGCTCCTGGTATCCCCTGTCGGTGCCACTGTATTACAATTCAACCACGTGGATAATAGTGTGATCACCACGTGCCTTGATGAGCCAAGCATGATGGCTCAAGACAGGGCCAAAGTGGTGGAGCACTGGATTAAGGTGGCCAATGTATGTTAGGGGAGGCCCAGCAGCATCCCTGTGCAGATCCTTGAAAATTGCCTCCGCTACTCAGAGAGCTCTCAGGACTAAGGACTGAGATCAGAGCCCCAGCACAGCCTCCAGGTCTTCTCGGCCAGGGTCACATAGATCTTGACCTTCCGGTCCCTGTGCTGAGAGGTTCACTTGGTTCCTGGCTACTTCCTTGTGTTGATTTGGGATTCTCCTCATTCTGTCCTAAGAGTTGGTATCTGGGTGCTAAATGTGCCCACCCTGAGCATCTGTCCTTTCAATAGCAGGTAATCATGGGTGCCTGAAGCTACAGCTGCAGCTCCCATCTCACAGCACATGTTTCCCCTTCTGCAGGAGTGCAGCACCCTGAGGAACTTTTCCTCACTGCATGCCATCCTGGCCGCTCTGCAGAGCATGTCCATTCATCGACTGCAGGACACTTGGGGGAAAGTTTCCAGGTGCGTAGGCCTCTCCCATCACAGCAAGCCTGCTAATGTGTCTCCCAATTTCCCCTCACATCCTGGGATGCAACCAAACCTAGGGACAAAGACTGGTCTTGTGGGCTGGGTCTCTAAGGCTCTCTTGACTCCTCAGGCCACTAACTCTTCTTCAGGGGTCAGCCCCCTTCAATGCCAGGGACTACATTGAGCCAAATAGGAGACTTTTTTGTTTCTAGTACCAGAACTCTATGCCCAGTTGAAACCCAAAATGATCAAAATAGAAGTTCTCCTTCGATATGGAAAGGGACCCCAGAGACCAACATGAGAGCCCTACCCAAGTCCCACTGAGACCCTCCTGCTCAGAGGAACCCAGTGATAGCCTCTGGAAGGCAGTATGAAACATGAGATTGTCTCAAGGAATTTGCTGTTAACCCTTCTCGGCAATTTTTCCTAATCATGTCTTTCCTCTTTCCATGTCTTCAGGAGGTGCGCCGTTACCATTAAAAAACTGTTCAAGGAAAACAACTCCCTGAGCAGGAAACAGTTCATCAAGGTTGAGCGAGCCTAGAGGTCTGCAGAGAGGAGGACAAGAGGAATGGGAGGACTGTACAGGCTGTGGTTTTGTTAGTTTGTTACTTAAAGATTCTCTGGAAATGTTCGCCCTCTACCCAATTACCAGGAAAAGGGATCACCTTGGTCCATGAGCAGGTGGAACAAAATAGCTGCTTGGCCTCAGGTCCTACTGGCTGGATCAGAGACAGAGGGCTGTGCTCTCTGAGACTTCCTACAGTGCCCGTATAGCACTTGCTGCCAGTGTTTCTCCTCGTGATTGATATGCAGGGGTGACCATCTACTGCTGCATGCCTCACAGGGTGGTCATGAGTTCAGGGCAGGAAAGATCTGTGCAGAGCTCCCTGCACTGTCCTACCTGGAGGGCAGAGGGCGAGAACAATGATAACAGGAATGACACTGAGTCCTCAGAAGAATCTGTGAGCTAAGTGGATGTCACCCACTTTCAGAGGAAGGAATGGGTCAGGCGGTCAGGCATAGACCCTAGATCAATCACAACGAGTGAGCATTGTATCTAGGAGGCATCCAGAATCAGAGCATGCTGGAGTTGGAATGACATTGGTACTAGATGACTTGGGTCAGATGTCCAGGGTGTGACGTCAGGTGTGGTGGGAAAGTAGGGTGAGGTGAGCATGAGCTCAATGACTGTGGCCTCCACCCTTGCGGAAGCAGTCCTCCAGGTTTGCCTTGATGATGCTCTACCTCTGAGGATCCAGGAAGGGGCTGCACAAGAAGGTGAGTGAGCTTGTCTGGGGGATGGTCTGAGGTCAGAGCAGAGGGTATTCTGTGTTCCCCCCTGGAGGCCTCCAAGTCAAGAGAGGGAGGCTTTTTTCCTCCAGCCCCATCTCCTGTGGCCACAGATCCTAACAACCTCCCTGAGACCTAGAGGAGGGCCTGGGAGGAGTGAGTGTAGGATGCACGTGGGCATGGGTCTGGTCCGGGAAAACAGACACTGTGATTTGCCCAAGGGAGTTCCTGGAAGGTGATCAGGTGGGGTTCCTGGAGATGAGGGAAGAGGCAATTGAGTGGAGGCCTTCAGGCACCCGGGCTTCTCCACATGAGTACCCTGGGCTGGTGAGTTGGCTGAGAGTAGGAGGCTTTCAGGACAGGGTCTGTGTGCACCTGAGAGAAGGGGCTGATCCCACCCTCACCCTGTTTGCCTAGTGTGTTCCCTTCCTGGGAGATTACCTGACTCTTCTGCAAAGGATGGACACTAGCATGAAAGATGATCTTGAGGTGGGTAACTGGGGTCTGACTTGAGGTTACCAGGATTGACCTTGGGGGACCCCTCACCAAGTCCTGAGTTATCAGCACAGTCTCCCCTTGGAACGGATGGGACAGGCTCATTATAGCCATCTGGTATACCTCCGTTGGAGCCCAGAACCTGGCCTAGATCCAAGTTCTGTCATTTTCTGTTTACCACTCCTCCTGGGTCTTGGTGGTAGTTCAACATGAAAAAGGTGGAGTCAAGCTTCTTTCTGAGGGACCTTAGATGTCTGCCTTTTAGGGGGAGTCAGATCAAAATAGAAAAAACCAAAAAAAAAAGAAAAAGAAAAGCTGAGCCTCTAGGCATCTCTGAGAAGCTGGGAAGGGGAGTGAGAAACAGAGACCCTCTTGCTACCAGAAGTAGAGGCTTTACGTCCTGCTTCTTCCATTTATTGGGAGATTTTGACAATGTAAGTGGGAGAAGCCTCCATTTGATGGCTGAGTGCATGGGAGTGTCATCAAAGATAACCTTCTAGAGGAAGGGCTGTTGATGCCCATCTCTGAGCACAGGAAAGTACTGGGTGGAATTAATTGGAAGGGGGGTGTCCCTGTGTTCAAATATTGAGAGCTGTGATCCTGCTCGACTTTGCACTTTCACTGAATCAGTATCTGCATCCTCCCCTTCCCTCTGGCCCCCGGTGGACAAAATACTGCAAGAGATAGTGGGGCTGCAGGAGGCAGCCAAGAAATATAAAATACAACCTCAGCAGCAATTCCAAGCCTGGTTCTGGGCCCTGGAGCGGCTCAGTGAGAATGAGAGGTGAGGCCGGGCAGGAGTTGGGCAAGGGCTGGAGTGCACGCTTTCTGCGGGTCAGTCCAGGGAACCTATGTCTATGGCTCCCTGATCCCCGCACAGACCTTGCTGTGTAGAAATTCCTGGGGCTCCTGACACTGGGAAGGACACTGGAGGCCTTGGAGCTCACAGGTGCCACTCTGTACTGCAGTTACATCTGGTCCTGTCAGCTGGAGCCACAGAACTAATTGATCAAAAAAAGAAGATAAAATGAATCAATGTGGAAATTATCCTGAATGTTAGAGACTAAATGAGAGCCCTACTCATTTCTATAATTACCTATCATATATATTAATACTCCATGTAAATATACCCTAAAACATACTTATAATTTAATTTTTATTATGTTTGTGTCTTTAAAATATTTACTAATATTAAAATTATTTCTGCAAAATTGTACCTTAGATTGGGAAGGGGAGAGCTGGCAGCTCCCGGCCCACTGCCCTGTTGGCTCCTTCCTTGGAGGCTGAGGTTGCGCCTGAATGGCTGCAGGATCCCAGCAGCACATAGCCATCTATGTCTGGGAACCAGGAACCCACCTCCAGCTGTTCCTGGGGATGAGGTCTTTCTCTTGACCTCACAGACAGTCTCCCAGCTTTCACTCAGCTGCTTTCAATACTGGGAAAGAGACTAATTTTAAGGAAACGTTGAGATTCTAGCAAACAATGGAGCCATTCAAATATCTTAGCCCATGGCCTTCCATGCATCAGGAGGAGCCAGTGAACTGGACCCTGAGTGTGTCCCCCCAGGCCTCTTAAGGACACTGGTCAGACTAGATTAAGACCCACAGCACTGAACTCACTAAACCTTATTATTTCCTTAAAGACTAAAACTTGACCCATTGTGAAGTTTTAGGGAGTCCAAAATTTATGGAATTCGGGTAACACATTCACATCACAATGTGTACCAACCCTCACTGGAGATGGACGCCCTCTGCTGGTAGAAGGACATGCACATGTAAAATGTAATAGCAGGAGGCAGATTCCAAACCCAAAGGGCTGTAGCAGTGATGGTGGCAACAGCAGTGTCTGATCATGGCTGATACCTTGCTCCCAGCCTGGCCTGGGGATTTCTCGTTCATTTAAATTTTCACCTGTTTGATGTCAGGTTGTTCAAGGCAATCACAGTGTTCCTTTATTTCCTCACAGTGACACTGAGTCGCCTGTCACTTTATACCCACCACATAGATTTGCTCCCAATGAGTCTTCTGCTCAGATTCATGCCTGAGGACCATCTGCCTCCAGTATGGAGTCTGCAGACATTTGTCCTTTCTCAGAATCTGGGATCTCTGCAATCAGGGTCTAAAAATGCCTATTAACATGAAAGGATGAAACAAAAGTATCTTTTTTGAAGTCAGTGGTTTTCATAACACATGTCTACCATGTACACTGTCCCCACACAGGGAATGGGCAAAGCTCCCACCCCTTTTGCATCCATGATGGGAGCAGATAGGGCTTAGGTAGCTGAGAGGGAATGTCAAACAGGACAGTTCACAGTTCTGGCCTCATAACCTTGAGGAGACATGTGACATCTCTAAATCTCTGTGTACTTGTCTTCATCATGGGGATGGATCTTAAGGCCTCATGGGGACAATGCTCCTCATACAAACTATTAACACAGGGAGGTTTGTTTTCCTTAGCTAAAGTAAGCACAAAAATGCCCAGAAGGTCACAATTGTGTGAACATCCCCACCCACTGAACATAAGTGGAAGTGGAACATTGAAAACCTAGACCTCATGGAGCCTGGACACTCTTGTTCCTTGTCTTGTGCACGACCTTAAGGGACTGCGACTCCTGTGTGAGCTCCAACCCTCCATCCTTCTGGTGATGCCACTGACTGGATGTTCCTCCTTGTCCCACCCAGGGTGCTGCTGAGTTAATTCTGAAACTACATTAGGCCTGCAGGTTGAGGGCCCTCCAGAAAGGCACTTTGGAGAAGGTGGCCCTGTCCCTGATACCAGACTTCTTTGCTGGAAACATCCCCCATATCTGCAACCTTAAGCCCATTCATTTGGACTTCTGCAGAGCGGAGTGGTTCCTCGATGAGCTGTTAACTAGATGAGCTCAGGTTGCCTCCTCTGAAAAGTAGGGACTCTTCCCACTGAAAGGAGTGACTCTTGACAATGTCATCACATCACTCTGAGCCTCAGCATGCTCCCCTGATAAGTGGGGTGGTACAGGATCAACATGAGGTATTTCTGTTTAACTGGCCCTTAGTTATACAAGGGCAGTGCCAGTGTTTAATTCCAACTCCAATTCATGAGCCACATAATTTGCAATGAACCATCCTCCTTTCGGCGCAGTTTGTTGTCCCACACACTGAATGGGTCTCTGGCAAGCATCATCTGTATGATCAAGAGACTACAATTGCTTGTGCTTCACTTGAGATTTTGGGCATTTGAATTGACTCTCCTATAAGCACCACCCAAACCCCCTGCAAACTGCAAGAACATGTCTATTCTATTCCACCATGCTGTTTCCACACTGAATGGCAGACAAAATGTCTAAAGTCTTAGAATATGTAGTGTTGGAAGGTCATTTTATGGTGGTGAACTAAGAGTTATGACTAAGAAAGATTGAAGTAAGTACCAGTGATGCAGGTACTAAAATCATCAGAGATGAGAGAGGGATGTAGGGGTTTGTGGGTGACTGCAGCCACCAAGGCTGGTACAGTCTAGTCACATAACTGTCCCTCTGTGGCCTCCATCTCCTGGTGAGTGACATGGAGGCATGACCATTCCATGCTGCAAGCCTCACAGGTTGATCACAAATTCAGGACAGTTAAAAACTGCAAAGCTCACTGCCCTCTCCCACCTAAAGGGGTGAGGGTGAGAACAATGATGCCAGTAATGACACTGAGTCCTCTGGGGAACCTGTGAGCTAGGTGGCGGTCTCACACTTTGCAAGGTGAGAATGGGTCAGGGAGGCCAGGCCCAGGCCCAAGGTCACACACACTGAGTGATTGTTGCAGCTGGGATCCATCTAAAATCAGAGTATGCTGGAGTCCGTGTGGCACTCGCACCAGCTGACTTGGGTCAGATGTCCAGAATATGGGGTCAGCTGTGGTGGGGGTAATGGCGTGAGGTGAGCATGACTTCACTGACCCTGTCCCCTACTCAAAGGTGAACAGTCCTCAGATTTCAACTCTGATACTGAAAGTCTGAGGGTCCAAGAAGCTACAGAAGAAGGGGAGTGAGCCTTTTGGGGGACATTCCAGGGTCAGAAGAGAGGAGTCTCTGTGTTCCCAGTTGGAGGCCTCCAAGTCAAGAGAGGGAGGCCTTCCTCCTCCAGTTCCATGTCATGTTCCCACAGAACATGATATCCTCCCTTGTACTCCCAAATTTCCCAAAGGGGGATTGTAGGAGCTGAGGGCAAGAAGGTTATTATGATGAAGCTCCCTGATAGTCTTTGGGGTTCAGATACAAGGGCACAACAGTAGGCACTTTTAGCACCCAAAGACCATCTGTCAGAGCAAGGAGGATCCAAGTTCAACCCAATGAAAGGGCCAGGTAGGAAGTTAGCTTCTCACCACACATCAAGGTCCTCATGCCCCTGGCAGAGAGGACCTAGAAGGTATTTTTGGGCTCCCACCTCAGGCCTCGTTTCTGAGAGCTGACCAAGTAGCAGAGTATATTTCAAGGATCTGCATAGGGATGCTGCTGGGCCTCTCCTAACAGACCTGGGCCACCTAAAATGAGTATTCCACCAGTTTGGCCCTGTCCTCGCCCATCATGCTTGAGTCCCCATGGCAGGTGGGAGCATGATTGAACTGTGTGATGGCAGCATGAACAGTGGATGCTCCTTGCCAGGTTTGACCCTCTTGGACTAGATGGAGCTCAGTCACTGTTAGGGCAGCACCTTCTTGAACAGCTCCTATGATGAAAGGGGAATATCACCCAGCCCTGACACACCCCAGCTCAGGGTCCCGAGACCATGAAGGGGTCACTGGACATGACTAAAGCTCAGGAAGCTGAGGATGTGCCTGAGCCTTGAAGTCCATGGGATTCACTCTCCGTCCACCGAGGGCACACAGCACTGGATGACCCGGGGCCCAAGACTGGTGGGAAAGAGACAGGAGCATCTGCCTCCAGCCCATCCTAACTAAATCCAAACTGCAGGAAGTGGCTAAAGTCTGCTCAACCACAAGGGGGCATCTTCCAGCATCTTATTCCCCCCAGGTCAGAATCCCAACAGCAAGTTAAAGAGTTCAAAGGTCTTGCCTGCTCAGAACCTTGTCCAACTGTCAACTGTCAGAGGCCACTGGGACCCACTTAGGGGACCTGCTCCTCTCCTGTCCTTCTCACACTACACAGATGGATACATTTGCCTTTTAATTGATTTCTCTTAGAGAAATAAAAGGACAGTATATGACCATTGATGTAAGAACTTTGGCTCTCTGGGTTGCCATGAGGCCCACAATATATATCACACCTCACAAGTAATTAGACTATGGAGAGGTTTAACTACTATCACATTAAACACACCCACTGGCTCAAAATTTCACATCCTCTTAAGCTAATCCAAGTTTCTTTCATTCCCTTTGAAATATCACCTCTTGGCGAGGGTCCCTCAATTAGATCCCACCAACATTCACAAGGTTAAGTGCCCCTGCCTCTAGGACAGAGGGAGTCTCCTGGTATAAATTGTATAATTCCTGGCCCATAATCTTCAGAACCTGAGGTCTGGCTTTCTTTAGATTCAGAATACATGTAGCTGATACCCGATTTGAGTTCGTTTTTCTGCTTTGAAATTTTGAGGGCTTTTTATTTTTGTTTGGTTTGCTTCTTGGCACCACTCAATAACCAATAGTAAGGTATTTTCGTGCTGCTCAGTAATAAACCATTTTGTTTTACTTTTTAAACTTTTAACCCCCTGTATCCATTTTTATCACCCCTGTTAGCTACCATTCTGTCTTCTGTGTCTATGAGATTGTTTTGTTTTTAATTCCACAGATAAGCCATATTATATGGTATTTGTCATTCTCTGTCCAACTTAGCTCACTTGGCATCAGACATTTGAAGACCATATATTTTGTTGCAAATGTAAAGACTTAATTCTTTTTTATTAAAGTATAATACTCTACTGTATAGATGCACCACATCTGATTTATACATTTGCCTATCAATGAACACTGAGGTTGCTTCCACATCTGACTATTGTAACTGATGTTGCAAAAAACACAGAGTTAAATGTATCCTTTTGAATTAGTGTTTTGGATATCTACATATAACCAGAAGTTAAATTGCTGGGTCATACTCTAGTTCTAGTCTTAATTTTTTGAGGAAATTCCTTACTTTTTTTTTCCATAGTGACTGCACCAATATGCAATCCTACCAACAGTGCACAAGGGTTCCCCTTTCTACACTTCTGCACAGCACTTGTCCCTTCCTGTCTTTTTGATAACGGCCATTCTGGCAGTGGGAAGTGATATTGTGTGGTTCTAAATTGCAATTCCCCCTGACTAGTGAGGTGATCATAATCTACATTTAATTTTAAATGCTAATTTATATTCTGCACTATATAGAAATTAGAAACCACTAGCATTCTTATTCCTCAAGAATTAAAATTCCATTACACTACAAACATCAATTATTTTATTAGTAAGTACAAGCTTATGTAAAAAAAAAAAAAGATACAGAGTCACCTAGAGCACTTTGGAACCAGAGGTCAAAATATCCTCTATGCATATTCCCAAGGCGGCCTCGACTAGCACCTTTTCCCCACAAATCTTCACATCATCCTTCACACAACATTACCTTGTCATCACTTGTCTCTTTTTCTGCTTTAGCTTTTATTCAGAGTATGTAGCACAACCTGACTTTGAGTTATGCATGTGCTGGCTGGTTTGATTCTTTCATGCAAACATGCCATCATGAAAAGCTCTTTGGCTTGACCATGCGCTTCCAGTGCCTGCCCAGAGGAGGCGCTCAATACATACCTGATAAAAGAGCAAGGGAATGAATTACTCTTAATCCATGGTACAAATTTCATAACATCTCAATCAAAATTCCAAGGGAATTTGATCACATGATTCAAAATTCACACATACTAAAATTTAAAATGCGTATTTTTTAAACAAATTTTATTTGCAGGAAATGACAAACCAAATTGGATAAATATTCACAGGTACTTATACAATGATGATCATCACAGCATTATTCAAAAAATAGAAAACAAAAAAAGTTTAAATCCATTAACTGCAGCCAAATTATGTAGTTTAGCACATAGCAGCATAATAGATACTAGAAGATATTCTTTTGTCAGAAATAATTTTAATATTACTAGAATATATCATCAAACATAAATATAACATAAAATGATTTATTAGTATGGATAAGTGTATATTTACCCTATACTGCTGTCATATCTCAAAGGATACATATTAATATATGTACAATCATTTCTACTTTAGTAAGGGGATGTTCACTTACTATAAATCTTTTTCTTTTCTACATATGAACATGGATTATTTATGTACATAAAAAAAACCCTCCTTTCATTTTGAAAAAAAGAGAAAATATGGGGATAGGAAGTGTGTCCATTATAATCCACCTGGAAAGAGGAGCTAGGGTGGTTTTGTCTAAAAGTTGGGAGATGTTTTAATTATTTTCTGAACCAAATTATTATTGTAAAAATAAATCCAGTGCCCAAAATCAAATTGCATTGTGGCAAGACACTGAATTAAGAAGTAGATACACTCGACTAATTGTATCACAGAACATTAATTCAGACACACATATACCCCAGATATTGTCCCTCCTTTCTGCACACATGTGTTTTTTGGGTTTTTTTTTGTTCTACCTGGGACTATTCTGCTTTATTCCTTTCACTGCACAGTCTTGGGATGCTCACTTGCCTTGCTTTCTGCAGATGAGTTTATATTTATTTCAGCAGGGTTTGGGGAGGACCAGGGAGCCATGGACACAAGTTCATTGGACAGACTAGCAAGAAGAGTCTACATCTCCCCTTGCCAACTCCTGATGGCCTCTCCCCTCATTTTCTCTGAGCCGCTCCAGGGCCAAGAACCAGGCCCCAAATTGCTCCACAATCTCTATTTGATATTTCTGTGCTGCCTCCTGCAGTAGCACTATCTGCTCCATTAATTTCTGCTCCTGGGCCCACAGGGATGGACTGGATGCAGACACGACCCAGGTGGGAGTGAAGAGTGGGGCAGGGCCCAGTCCTGTGTATTTACACACAGGGGCAACCTCCTTCCTACTAATTCAACCGAGAGCCTCCTGGTGCTCAGAGATGGGCATCAATAGTCATTCCTTTAGGAGGTTATCCCTTGATGCCACCCTCTACCCCCAGCAACCAACTGGAGGGGTCTCCCGCTTCTCTTATCAAACTCTCCCAATAAATGAATGATGCAGGGGATGGAGCCCAGGAGTGTGCTGGCTTGGAAGTCTCAGTCAATTATCTGTTCTGCCCCATGAAGAGCCACAGATGCTCACCTTCCTTTTTTCTGTGTTGATCCAATTCTCCTGGAACGTAGCCAATTCTGGTCACCCTAAATCAGGACCCTGGTGACCCCCCTCCAGAACATTCTTCATCCTGGTGTATAGCATCTTCAGATCTTCCATATATTTTCCAAGGTAGGGAACATAGTGGGCAAACAGCTGAGGGTGGGATGAAATCCTGCTGTCAGGTGCCCCATGCCCTTCTCTGAAAACCTCCCACCTTCAGTCCTGACCTTCCCATGTGGAACAGCCTAGGAACCTTAGCAGTTCCACTAAATTGTCTCTTCTTTCACCCTCCAGGAACTACTCTTGATTCCCTCCCAGGAGCTCCTTTGTCAAACCATAGCATCAGTGATCTCAGGCCAGCTCCATCATCATAACCTTCTTGCACTCAGCTCCCACAATCCCCCTTTGGGAAATTTGGGGGCATAATGGAGGGTATCATGTTTTGTGGGAACATGACATGGAACTGGAGGAGGAAGGCCTCCCTCTCTTGACTTGGAGGCCTCCAACTGGGAACACAGAGACTCCTCTCCTCTGACCTTGGAATGTCCCCAAACAAGCTCACTCCTGTTCTTCTATAGCTTTACTTGGATCCTCAGACTTTCAGTAGCAGAGTTGAAACCTGAGGACTGTTCACCTTTGAGTAGGGGACAGGGTCATTGAAGTCATGCTCACCCCAAGCCATTACCCCCACCACACCTGACCCCATATCTGGGACATCTGACCCAGGTCAGCTGGTACCAGTGCCACCAAGACTCCAGCATACTCTGATTTTGGATGGATCCCAGCTGCAACAATCACTCAGTGTGTGTGACCTTGAGCCTGAGCCTGGCATCCCTGACCCATTCTCACCTTGCAAAGTGTGAGACCTCCACCTAGCTCACAGGTTCCCCAGAGGAGTCGGTGTCATTACTGGCATCATTGTTCTCACCCTCACCCCTTTAGGTGGGACAGGGCAGTGAGCTCTGCAGTCTTTAACTGTCCTGAATTTGTGATCATCCTGTGAGGCTTGCAGCATGGAATGGTCACGCCTCCATGTCACTCATCAGGAGATGGAAACCACATAGGGACAGTTATGTGAATAAACTGTACCAGTCTTGGTGGCTGCAGTCACCCACAAACCCCTACATCCCACTCTCATCTCTAATGATTTTAGTACCTGCATCACTGGTACATCCTTCACTCTTTGTTAGTCATAATTCTTAGTTCACCAGCATAAAATGACCTCCCAACACTACATATTCTAAGGCCTTAGACCTTTTGTCTGCCATTCAGTGTGGAAACAGCATGGTGGAAATAGAATAGCCATGTTCTCGCAGTTGTGGGGGGTTTGGGTGGCACTTATAGTAGAGTCAACTCAAATGCCCAAAATATCAAGGGAAGCACAAGCAATTGTAGTCTCTTGATCATACAGATGATGCTTGGGAGAGACCCATTCAGTGTGTGGGACAACCAACTGTGCAGAAAGCAGGATGATTCATTGCAATTCATGTGGCTCATTTAGGAACTGGAATTAGACACTGGCATTGCCCTTGTATAACTAAGGGCCAGTTAAACAGAAATACCTGCTGCCTACAGTGTGTTACAGGAAGAGCACACGCTGGAGCAACAGCAGTGAAACAGGGCCTGGAGCAACTGCAGTGGTTCCACAATGAAAGGTTAATTCATGGTAAGGGGTGCAGAGAGGCCCAGGGCTGGGTGCTTTGTCCTCCCTTCTGTGAAGAATGAGGCTGGATACACTTTCTCCCTCAGATGTGGTGCCACCTAGAGCACTTTGGAACCAGAGTCCAGCCTTTGGGCCCAACTGGGACGTTTCCACATTGCTGCTCATCTATGCATATGCCCAATGCAGCCTCAACTATCACCTCGATCTGACAAACCTTCACATCATCCTACAAAAAACATTACCTCCTCACCATTCGTCTCTTTCTTTGCTTTACTTTTTGTTCAGAGCACACAGCACAGCCTGACTTCATGTTATGCATGTGCTACCTGGTTTGACTCTGTCAAGCCAACATGCCATCATGACAAGCTCTTTGGTTGAGCACTGAGATTCTAGGGCCTGTCCCCTAGCAGGTGCTCAATGTGTATCTGATAAAGAATCCAGTGAATGAATTCCTCTTAACCCAATCAACAAATCTGAAGAGTTACCAATAAAAATTCAAATGAATTTAATCAAATTATTCAAAATGAATACATACTAAAATTTAAAAGGTGTATTTTCAGACAAATTTTCTTTGGAAGAAATGATTCAAAATGAATAAATGTTCAGAGGTACCTATACAACAATGATCATCAAAGAATTATTCACAAAATAGAAAACAAACTAATTTTAAGTCCATTAACTATAGACAAATTATATAATTTATGACAAAGCAGGAGAAAGATGCTAGAAGATATCGTTTATGAAAAGTAATTTTAATACTGCTAAGTACTTTAAAAAACATAAACATAAAAATTATGACTATGGTTAAGGGCATATTTGCATGTATTAAGACTATATATGAAAGGGTAAATAAAAACATACCGTAGGTATAGTTCCTATTTAATCTATAACACTGCTAAAACATTCAGAATAATTTCCATATTTGCAGGAAACAAATGAGTTCCTATTAGTAGTTTTCCTGGCCACCTAGGACTGTGGCTCCAATGGAAGGTCAGGATGTAACTGGTGGACAGAGTGGCACCTGTGAGCTCCCAGGCCTCAGGTGTCTCTCCCAGTGTCAGGAGCCCCAGGGATTGCTACAAAGCAAGGACTGTGGATGGACAGGAATGAGGGAACCATGGATACAGGTTCTCTGGACTGACCATGCCAAATCCTGCCTGGCATCAACTTTCCTTTTCACTGAGCCACTCCCGGGCCATGAGCAAGGCCTAGAATTTCTCCTCAGGCTTATTTTATATCTCTGGGCAGGCTTCTGCAGTACCACTATCTCCTCTAGAACTTTGTGCACCTGGGGCCAGAAGGAAGGAGAAGATGCAGATACTGCTTGAGTGGGAGTAGGAGTGGATCAGGGTTTCTGGTCCTAGGTCTTTGCACACTGGGGCCACCTCCTTCCCCTGTTTCTGTCCAGGCCCTCCTCTGCTCATTGATGGGCATCAACAGCCTTTCCAGTAGGAGGTTGTCCTTGATGCCACTTCCATGCCAGAAGTCATCAACTGGATGAGTCTTGCACTTCTGTTATCAAATTCTTTCCTTAAATAGAATATGCAGGGAATTGAGCCCTGGAGTATGCTGGGAGGTACACACCTAAAGTTTTATTTATTTTTTCATTTTTCAGAATCACAGCATTTAGCTCATGCTCATTTCACCCCATTTTGCCACCACACCTGAACTTTTTCTATGTGACCTGACCCCCCTAAAAGGCAGACTTCCAAGGTCTATCAGAATAAAAACACCTGGTTAGGAATAACCCATTGTGCCCACCGTTCTCATGTTGCACTAGAGCCAGGTCCTAGGAGGTGATGGGAAACAGGAAAAGACAGAACTTGGATCAAGGCCAGGCTCTGGGCTCCAAAGGAGTGGGCACATGAATAGCTATGATGGGCCTGTTGCAAAGAATTCAGGGGTCACTGTGGGGGATCTCTCAGGGGAGCATGTGCAAGAATTCAGGGGTCACTATGGGTGCTATCTCTTCCCAAAGGTCAATCCTAATCATCCCATGTCAGACCTCAGTTAACCCATTTCCAGATCATCCTCCATGCTTGCGTCTATCCTCTGAAGAAGACTCAGTATTTTCTGAGGAAGGAAATACACTGGGCAAACAGGATGAGGGTGGGAATGACCCCTGCTCTCAGGTGTCCCTCAGACCCTCTCCTGAAAGGCTTCTACCCTCAGCTTCCTGGACACCCTAGGGTGCCCCAGTGGAGCAGCTTAGGTCTCTTAGGGCCTCTACTCAATTGCCTCCTCCCTCATTCTCCAGGTGCAGCTCCTAATCACCTCCTAGGTCGTGAACCATGTCCACGTTCAGCTTTCAGCCAGCTCTCATGATCACTTGTAAGGGAGGATTTCAGGTTGTGTGGGCACAGGAGGTGGGGCTTGAGGAGGAAGTCCTCCCTCTCCTTACCTGGAGGCCTTCAGCTGGGAACACAGAACACTCAGTCCTCTGACCCTGGAGATACCCCAAACTGGCTCACTTTATTGTGTATGCAGCCTCTTCTTTGACTCGAGGAAGCAGAACATCAGAGTGGCACACCTGAAGGGCTGCCTCCGCCATTGTGGAGGGAAGGTCATTGAGCTCATGCTCACCTCACCCCATTTCATCCACCACTGTGAACTCAAGCCAGAACATATGACCCATGTCAGCTTGTTCCAGTGCCCCCAACCCCACCCCCTGGCTCCAGCATGCTGTGATTGTGGATGCCTCCCAACTACAATGCTCACTCTGTGTGTGTGACCATAAGCCTGTGCCAAGGATCCCTGACCCAGTCCCTCCTCTGGAAGGTGGGAAACCTCCACCTAGCTCAGAGGTTCTCCTGAGGACTCAGTGTCCTTCCTGCCATCATTGTACTTGCCCTCAGTCCTCCAGGTATGACAGCGGTTGGAACTCTGCCCTGTCCGTTCCTGTCCTAAACGGGTGACCACCCTGTGAGGCCAGAAGCATGGGATGGTCATCCCTCCATGGCACTCATGAGGAGACTAACTGGCAGTGAGTGCCGTAAATACACAGTGGGAAGTCAGAATGCACACCCCTCTGTCGCTGATCGACCTAGTGGGACCTGAGGCCGAGCAGGTCTTCCAAACAGATTCCTCTTCCTGGTAATTGGGACTGACAGGGTGGACATTTTCAAAGAACCTTTAAATAACAAACTACCAAAGCCACATAATCACTTCATCCCTCACACAGATCTCCAGGTTGACTATACTCTGGTAAGCTGTTCCCTGCTCAGTGAGTTTTCTTTCTTACATGTTTTTTCCCCCAGTGTCTCTGAAGGAATGGAAAAGATGAAAGACATGTTCCCAAACATGGGGGAGATGGGTTAATGGCAAATTTATTTTGACAATCTCATTTTTGGAAAGGCCTTGGTGAGGGTTTTCATGGGGTTTTCCAGAGGAGGATGGTCTCTGTGGAACTGGGGCAGAATTCTCATGTTGGTCACTTGGATCTCCATTCCTATTTCTATGGAGCAGCTCTGTTTTTACCACGTTGGGTTTCAACTCCACAAAGGGTCTGTTGCTGGAAACACTTGAATCTCTCCCAAAAGGCTCAATGCAGTCTCTGACATTGAAGCAAACTGACTTCTGAAACAGAGCTAGTGGCACGAGGTCCCCGAGAGTCTTTGAGACCCCGTTCCTGTCCTATTCCTGTCCTGGGTTGGCAGCATCCTAGGAGGTGAGGGAACATTGGCAGACATACAGGTAACACCTGCCCACATCTGATCGCTGATGGGAGAGGCCTACGCACCTGGAAACCTTCCCCAAATTTTCTTCAGATGATGGACAGACATGTACTGCAAGGAGGCCAGGACAGTGTTTAGGGAGGAAAACTTCCTTAGAACTCTGAATTCCTGGGGAAGGGGAGACATGAGCTTTGAGGTGGGAGCTACAGCTGTACCTTCAATCCACCATGATAGACACCGACTCCTGGATAGATGCTCAGCGTAAGCACATTTGGCTCCGAAAGATCAACAATCAGAATGAGGAGGATTCTAGCTCAATTCAAGGAAAGAGGCATGTAGGAAGTGAGCCTCCCACCACCGAGACCTGGAATCAAGGACCTAAAGACTGTGTTGGGCCTCCGACCTCAGGCCTCAGTATGAGAGCTGACCAAGCAGTAGTGTTATTTTTCAAGGCTCCTCATAGGGATGCTGCTGGGCCTCCCCTAACAGATCTTGGCCACCTTAATCCAGGGCTCCACCACTTTGGCCCTGTCCTGGGTCATCATGCTTGGGGCTCCAAGACAGGGGTGATCCCCCAGATGGCCACATGATTGAATTGTCAGATGGTAGCAAGGACAGTGGATGTCATATGCTCCTTGCCAGGCTTGACCCTCTGGGAATAGAGGGAGACTAGGCACCTCTCCTTCCTGACCTCTCCTCCCTATGGAGGAGGGTTACAGGGGTAACCTATATATATATATATATATATATATATATATATATATATATATGACACTGTCTTACTTTTTGGGAAACAGGGTACTTGTACTCCTAATAAAAAATGGCTGAATATACCCAATATGGGTCCCTATATACCCAATATACAAAATGGCTGAATATACCCAATATGGGTCCCTATATACCCAATATACCCAATATGGGTCCCTAGAAATTTCACTAAGGTAGATCTCTAAACTTTTGTTGAATTATATTCCCACCTTCTGCTATGCATATGTTTGCCCCTATGTCTAGGATGGCACTACCTCTTGCTAAGCAGGTCCAATCAGCATATCATGAACATACTGGATGAGTGTGATGCCTTTGGAAGGGGTAGGTGATGAGGTTCCCTGAAGACTAAACTATGATATAACAATGGAAAGTTATATAGCCTGAAGTAGAACACTAAAATTAGATTGCTATCTTACAAATTGGGAAAAACAAAACACAAAAACTGCTTCCTCTGATCTTTACTAAGGTATGGAGGGGAAAATATTTTTCTAGATCAATAGCTGAAAACCAGGTACCAAGGGAAATATTAATTTGCTGAAGCAATGAACCCACATCTGAGAAGCAACTGCAATTGCAGTCATTTCTGGTAAGTGAATAGGCAAGTCAAATGGTCAAATTGGAGAGGGAAGTAGAGAGATCACTACCCCTGCATCTCTTGAGTCCTGGCCACAATCTCTACAATCTCTCCAGGAATGTGTCATTGGTTTGGGTTTACTAGTTTCCTAGGTAGAGGTAGTTGTAGTTGCTTCCACTTAACCATTTATAATATAACTATAGACATCATGCATGAATTTGTGCACTGGTTGGGTCCCTTTGGGTGGCCTGCAGGGATTGGGCTGAAACCCACAGTCCAATGCTGCCTGCAGCTCCTATCTCCCACTCCTGCTCATTCCAGCCCCACTGTGCTTGCATTAGGAGGGAGGGAAGGAGGGAGGGAGGGAGGGAGGGAGGGAGGGAGGGAGGGAGGAAAGGTTGGTGAGGGTTCCATTCCCAGTCAAGGCACATACTTAGGTTTTGGGCTCAATCTCTGATCCAGAAGCTTTCAGGAGGAAACTGATCAATGTTTCTCTCTCACATCAATGTCTCCCCCTCCCTTTTTCTCTCTCACAAATCAATAAACATATCCAAAGGTTTAAATAAAGTAAAAAGAAGAAGAAGAAAAAAAGCATGTATGCTTTATTTAGAGAGCTGTCCCCCAGAAGAAACCCTACAGAGTGAAATCAGATGAGTGTCTCCTGCAAGACTCAGGGAGAGACTGCAAAAAGATAGTTGCTGTTCTGCCTGTATAGCACCTCCATTACCATTCCAAAATTTTAATGGTTCATATCTATCTTTCAAATAAACCTTTTGTTTTGGAAAAAAAAAAAATAAGACGTGACTCATAAGCACTAGAGAAATTGTGAGAGTGCTGTTCTTTGTAAATTTGCCAAGGTCCACTGATAAACTTTATAAGAAGTACCCGAACATGGAATGGAAAACCACTTTAGTCTGGGATTCTCATCAAATGAGATTTTGGTGCAAAGCAAAGGATAGGTGTCCCGGCTGCCATTTCAAGTGTCTCCCCCAAAAAATAACACAATAAGGGGAAATAAATGTTCATGAAATCCTTAAGTGGTTGAAGGATTTTTAATAGGAAGATGATCAGAAACAGGGTTGCTAAATAATGTTCCTCCATTAAATGTTACAATTTCTCTGTCTTTCTTACCTTTCCCTTATTTGATATGCAGAAGATGCCTTGTTGGCCCAGTCTAAGTAGCATATTACACTTTCATTACTATAGATTATTATAGATGTTATATGGAGGACTAAGAGGCAAGATGGCTTTGAGAGGAAGAACTTTAAGCTATTTGTATAATGACAAAGATAATTTTAGAAGCACAAAGACAGATGGTAAATCTCACGCATGCTTGCATATTGATACATACTAGGTATATAATACAAGATCCTAAAATAAAGAGTAAGATGTAAGACAGTTGTGTCTCTAAGATAAACAGAATCTCTAACTTAAAACACTTGAAAAAAATCAATCTATTAGGATTAAATTCCTACATTAAAAACTGAGCTTTATAATAAAAGGCAAAAATATGTATAAGCATTTATGTTTAGACCTTCTAAACATTCTGAAGAGGGTCTGGGGTTTGATGGTGCTAAATAAATGTCCATTCAGAGATTGAAAAAAACACACACATGCACACAAGAACATCTGATTACACTGGCCCACCTTGCTGACCTCTGTGGTTGCCAGGTTACTCTATGACCTGCCCTAACATTGTGACCTTTCTTAACTCTATGACCCATTGCCACATTATACCCCACACACCTAGGTTGAGGCCTCTTCAGTGTGATGCCCCAAGAGACTGAGGAAAGGGCTCCCCAAGATCTTGTCTAATCAAACTCAGACTTGGCTGTTGGGACAGAGGCTGCTACATGGAGAACTCAGGAATCCACCACCTAAGGAACAGCAAGTGCCTCCAGGACAGGGAGAGCCAGGCTGGGGCAGGAGATGGCAGGCAGGAGAGGGTGGGTAGGCAAACAAAGGGTGGGTTGAAAATGCTGTCAAAGTCATGAAGGCTTTTAGGCACGAGAATAGGTCATAGGATTTAAAGATGAGTTGGTGATTTGACATTTGAAATGATATTTGACATGTGTCCTGAGAGCCAGGCAGGATTTCGGCAGATGAAGATGGTGAGATGTGCTTCAGGTGCAGACGGTGGACACGGCCTGGAGGCAGGACAGATGAACACTGGGGACCAGAGCACATACCTCTCAGAGCCTGTGAGTGACGGGCCGGGGCAGGGAAACAGAAGACCCTGCATGGATGGGACAGGGGAGGGTGAGAGGGGACCCTCCATGGAGGGGACAGGATAGGTGATGAGGGGACCCTCCATGGAGAGGAGAGGGAGGGAGGAGAGAGGTCTCTCCATGGACGAGCAAGGGCAGGGGATAGAGAACCCTCCATGGAGAGAACAGTGTAGGGGGAGAGGGGATTCTCCATGGAGGGTCAGGGTAGGAGAGAAAGGAGAGGGGACCCTCCTTGGAAGGAGCAGGGAAGAGAGAGGACCCTCCATGGAGGAGACAGGATAGGGGTGAGGAGACCCTCCATGGAGAAGAGAGGGCAGGGAGGAGAGGAGACCCTCCATGGAGGAGTCAAGGCAGGGGGATAGAGAACTCTCCATGGAGGGGACAGTGTAGGGGGGGGAGGGCACCCTCCATGGAGTGGGTAGGGCAGGGAGGGCAAGGAATCCTCCATGGAGGGGGCAGAGCAGGGCAGGTTGAAAGGGAATCCTCCATGAGGGGGACAGGTTACAGAGAGAGGAGGCCTTACATGGAGGGGGAAGGAAGGAGAGGGGATCCTCCATGGAGGGGGTAGGGCAGGACAGAAAGGAGAGGGAACCAGCCATGGAGGGGGCAGAGTAGGGCAGAGGGATAGAGTATCCTCCATGAGGGGACAGGTTAGGGGGAGAGGGGACCTTCCATAGAGGGGGCAGAGAAAAGAGGGAATAGTCCATAGAGGGGTAGGACAGGGAGGAGAGGAGACCCTCCATAGAGAGGAGAGGTCAGGAAGGAGAGGTGACCCTTTATGGAGGGGGCAGGGCAGGGATATAGGGAACTCTCCATGGATAGGACAGTGTAGGGAGAGAAGGGACACTCCATGGAAGGGGCAGGAAAGAGAGCGACCTTACATGGAGGGGGCATGGAAGGACAGAAAGAAGAGGGGACCCTCCATAGAGGGGAAATGGTGGAGAGAAGAGGGCACCCTCCATGGAGGGGCCAGAGAAGGGCAGAGGGATAGGGAATCCTCCATGGAGTGGGCATAGAAGGGCAGAGAAGAGAGGGAATCCTCCATGGAGGGGTTAGGTAGGACAGGGAGGAAAGGGAATCCTCCATTGAGAGGAGAGAGCAGTGAGAGAGGGGACCCTCCATGGAGGGGGCAGAGTAAGGCAGGGATATATGGAATCCTCCATGGAATGGACAGATTAGGGAGAGAGGGTCCTTCCATGGAGGGTGCAGGAAATAAAGGCGATCCTCCATGGAGGGCGCAGGGAAGAGAGGGTATTCTCCATGGAGGGGACAGGGCGGAAAAGGGAAGAGATAAGCCCCTCCATGGAGAAAAGAGGGCAAGGAAAAGGGACCCTCCATTGAGAGGGCAGGGCAGGGAGGTCAGGCAAATCTCAATGGAGGAGAGAAGGCAGGGAGGAAGGAGGACCCTCCATGGAAAGGGCAGGGCAGGGAGGATAAGGAACTCTTCATGGAGGGGAGAGTGTAGGGAGGGAAGGGCACCCTCCATGGAGGGGTGAGGGCAAGGAGGAGAGGGGACCCTCCATGGAGGGGACAGTGCAGGGGGGCAGGGAACTCTCCATGGAGGGAGTGGGGTAGGGGGACAGAGAACGTTCCATGGAGCTTACAGGATAAGGGGTAAGAGACCCTCCATGGAGGGTGCAGAGCAGTGGGTGGCAAAGAAACCTCCATGGAGGAGAGAGGGCAGGGAACAGAGATGACCCTCCATGGAGGGGCAGGGAGGAGAAGGGACGCTCCATTGAAGAGCCAGGGCAGGGGGATAGGGAACCTTCCATGGAGGGTACATTGTAGGGGGAGAGGAGACCCTCATGGAGGGGGAAGGCCAGGGTGCAGGGAGCCCTCCATGGTGGTGATGGAGGAGGGGGAGAGAGGACTCTCCATGGAGGGGACAGAATAGCAGAAGATGGGGTTCTCCATGGAGGGGGGGCAGAGGAGGGAGGACAGGGAAACCTCCATGGAGGGGACAGGGCATGTAGGAGAGGGGACTCCCAGGGCATGGAGGAGAGTGGACACCCACCATGGAAGGGGCAGGGCAGGGGGCAGGGAACCCTCCATGGAGGGGGCAAGGTAGGAGAGACAGGGAAACCTCCTTGTTGAGGGTGGTGTAGGGGGAGAGCTTACCCTCCATGGAGAGGATGGGGCAGGGAGATGGGGAACCTTCCATGGAGGGTACAGTGTAGGAGGACAGGAGACCCTCCATGGAGGGGGCAGGTCAGGGAGGAGAGGGAATCCTCCATGGAGGGGGCAGGATAGGGAGGAAAGGGGGCCTTCCATGGAGGGGACAGGGCAGGGGGCAGGAAACCCTCCATGGAGGGGGTGGGGTAGGGGGAGAGAGAACCTTCCATGGAGCTTACAGGATAAAAGATGAGAGGACCCTCCATGGTGGGGGCAGGGCAGAGAAAGCAGCAAATCCTCCATGGAGGGGAGAGGGCAAGGAGAGGGGACACTCCATGGAGGGGGCAAGGCAGGGTGATAAGTAATCCTCCATGGAGGAGACAAGTTAGGGTGAGAGGTTACCCATCCTGGAGGGGGCAGGGCAGGGAGGAGAGGGGACCCTCAATGGATGGGGCAGGGAGGTGAGAGGATCCTCCATGGATGGGCAGGGCAGGGGGGATAGGGAACCCTCCAAGGAGACAGGATCTGGGGGGGAGGTGACATTCCATGAGGGGCCAGGACAGAGGGAGTAGATAATCCTCCTTGGAGGGGGCAGGGCAGAGAGGAGATGGGACTCTTCATGGAGGTGGCAGGGGGGAGTGGGGACCCTCCATGGATTGGGCAGGGAGTGGATGAGAGGGAATCCTCCATGGAGTGTATAGGGCAAGGAGGATAGGGGTACATCCGTGAAGGGGCAGGGCAGGGGGGATGAGGGAACCCTCCAAGGAGGGCATATATAGGGGGAGAGGGTACCCTTCATGGATGGGACAAGGCAAGGAGAGAGAACTCTCCATGGAAGGGAGAGGGCAGGGAGGAGAGGGGACCCTTCATGGAGGGGAAAGGGCTGCGTGATAGGAAACCACCCATGGAGAGAACATGGTAGGAGGAAAAGTGGACCCCACATCAAGATGAATGGGCAGGTGTACGAAGAAATCCCCCTTTGAGGTAGAGAATGATGGAGGGGAACCCTCCCTGAAATGAGGTCAAAGGACTCTTCATGGAGAGAACATGGAGGGGAGACAGGGGGTACTCCAAGAAGGGGAGACTGAGGGGGATTGGGAACCACCCTTCTCTTAACTGGAAAGACCATGGGACATAGGGGGATCTCCATGGCATTGTATGGACAGACATGCAATGAACCCCACTGCGAGGTGACAGTGCAAGAGGGAGGGTCACCTCCATGAAGCAGAGAATCACCATGGAGGACAAAAGGAGGGAGGCAAAAGGGACCCACCAAAGAGAAGAATAGGCAGGCATTCAAAGAACCACCTCTCTTTGAGGGGACAGGGTAGGGTGGGGGAGAGAACTCTTCATGGAGGGGAATGTGCAAGTAGATAGAGAACCCTCCCAGCACCCGCTTAAGGGTCAGGGCAACTGGGAGGAGGCACCTTCCATGGATTGAGGACAGGGGACCCAACACAGAGGGACAGGGCAAGGAAGGGGTATGTGTAGGAAGACAGGGAACCACACCTTTGAGAATTTCCTTGTACCCCTGCCATTCCTCTTTCTGAAGGGTCTTCTTTCCCCCTCCCCATTCCCTCCATGAAGGGTCACCAGTCTCTACTCACTCCCCTCTTCCCTGCAATTCAAAGGGCAGGGTGGTTATCTTCATGCATACTCCCCTCAATGGAGAGTCTTCTTCCCCCCATCTGGCCTGTGTCTCTGTGGAGTGTCCCCTGCCCTCAATTCATGGAGGGTTCACCCTCCATCTGGCCCTGTCCCCTCAAAGGAGAGGGGAGGGTGTTCCTTGTATGACAATCCATACAATACCCAGGTGATTCCTCTATCTCCCCTGGCCTATCCAGTCAAGGGGAATGTTCCCAGTCCCCCTGATGATTCTCCTTCATAAACCGTCCTCTGGCTCCACTCCATGTCCTGTCCATGGAGGGTCCTTGTCTTCACTCTATGGAGGGTGCTCTCTCCTCCTGTCCTTCCCCTCAAAGGGGAGTTTCCTTGTACCTCTTCCCATGCATCTCCTCATACAGGTCAGGGATGGGAGGACACCCTCCATGAAGGAAAATGGGCAGGGGGAGAGGGAACAGCCCCTGGTGGGGCAGGGCAGAGGGGTGGGCCAACCTCTTCTGAGAGGAATCAGTAGGGGAGGTAGGGGACTCTCCATGGTGGTGAATGGACAGGCATATAATGAATCCCCCTTTAAGGGTACCAGGCAGGAGGGAGAGGCAGCCTCCATGAGCTGGAGACAGGGGAACCTCCATGAAGGGGGGAGGGAGGGCAAAGGATATCCTCCAGTGAAAGGAATGGGCAGAGGTACAAGGAGCCCTTCCCTTTGAGAGGACATGGCAGGGACATGGGGCACCCTCCATGAAGTGAGGCTCGGAGACCCTCCACAGAGGGACAGGGCAGGTGGGGAAGGATTCTTCCAAGGAGGGAATAGGCAGGGGGAGAGGGAGCCCTCCTTTGAGGGGAAAGGGCAGAGTAGAAATGACACACTCCTTGGAGGGAGCAAGGCATTGAAGACAGGGGCCCCTCCATGAAGGGGAATGGGCAGGGAACAAGGAACCCCCCTCTGAAGGGACATGGCATGGGGACGGGGGCATGCTTTATGGAGTGGGGACAGGTTCCCCCCATGGAGGGGAACGGACTGGGGGATATGGAACCCCATTTGAGGTGACTGGGCTCTGGGAGGGTCAGGGAAAGGGGAAAAGGGTACCCAGAGACAAAAATGGGCAGGGGTACAAAGATGCCCTGAAAGAGGAGATTCCTTATCCCCTGCTCATACCCCATGCCCCTTCAAAGATTTGGGGGGTTTCCTTGTACCCCTGCTCATTCACCACCATGGAATATCCCATGTGTCCCCTCTCCTCTTTGTCTCTTACAGGAGGGCCTCCTTCCCCCTCCCCCCAGTCCTGTCCTTCCATGGTGGGTCTCCTGGCCTCATTCCAAGTACAGTACCCCCTGCCCATTCATCTCAATGGAGAGCAAAATGAAGGGTTGAGAGAGCACAATCCATGGAGAGAAATGGGCAGGGCAGAGGAGGAGGGGCACCCTCCATGGGGGTTAGGGCAAAGGATAAAGGGGACTCTTCATGGAGGGGAATGGACAGGAGTGTAGGGACCTCCCTTTGAGGGGACAGGGCAGAGGGAGAAGGCACCTTCCATGGATTGGTTGCAGGGAACTCTCCATGGAGGGGCCAATAAAGAGGGAATAGGGAATTCTACATGGAGGGGAATTGGCAGGGGTACAAACAACCCACCCCCCTTTTAGGGGACAGGACAGGAGTCCCTCCACAGAGGGACAGGGCCGAGGGGGGGATGGGTAGAGAGATAACTAACCACCCCTTTGAAAGGTTCCTTGTACCCCTGCCATTCCTCTGTCCCAAGGGTCCTCTTTTCCCCTCCCCATTCCCTCCATGGGGGGGTCACCTGCCTCCACCTCACAGAGAGTGCGCACTCCCCTTTTCCCTGCAATTCAAAGGGGGGTCTCTATCCTCATGTATATTTCCCTCCATATGGTCATCTTCCATGAAAGAGGCACCCTCTGTGAGTGTGGACAGGGCAGAGAGGGGAGGACACCCTCCTTGGCTGAAGAAGGGCAAGACCCTGATCCCTTCATGGAGGGTGTATGCCCCCTCTGACTATGGAGGTGAATGGGCAGGGGGGGGAGAACATCCCTCTTACTAAGGGTCAAGGAAAGGGTGAACAAGGGTTTCTCCACGGAGGGAGCAGCACAAGGAGCACAAGGACCCTCCATGCAAAGGACAGAGCAGAGGAAACATGGAGTAGAATGGACAGGGGACTAAGAACCCCCATTTGAGGGGTCAGGGAAGGGGTGTCAGGGGGACCATGACAGTGGTTTCCTGTCCCCCTGCACTTTCCCCTCCATGGATGGTTCTCTGTCCTCCATTTCTTGCTGCTGCCCTGGACAGTCCATTTCACCCTTTCCGTGCTCCCTCAAAAGGGGGATTCCTATCCCTCTGCCCATTCCCATCATGAAGAGTCCCCATTCCCCCAGCCCTATCCCTCCATGGAAGGTCCCCTGTCCACACTCCATGGAGGTTTACCCATCCCCCGTCCCTATCCCCAGTGGGCAGGGTGCATAGGGGACTTCCCATTGAAGCAACAGGGCAGGGGAGAAGAAGACCCTTCATGGCAATGACAGGGCAGCAGGGAGGGACCCTACTTGGTGAGGACAGAGGACCATCCATAGGTGGGATAGCACAGGAGGGAAGGGCGAAAGAAACAGGTGATGGGGGACACTGACCCCTTTGTGGATGGTCCCCTGTCCTTACCAAGAAGGTCCACTGTCCCCGCTGCCCTGTCATAGCCATGAAGGGTCTTCCTTTTCCCTGCCCTGTTGCTTCAATAGAAGTCCCCTATCCACTCTCCCCCATCCCTGTCCCTTCCCAGTGTCTCCTGTCCCCACTGCCCACCACTCTCATGCTGCCTTGTCCCCTACCCTGCCTTCCCATGGACGGCCCCTGTCTCCCCACTTGGTGGTTGGTCCCCTTTCCCCTCCATGGAGGGCCTTCTCTTTCCCTGCCCCGACCCCTCACTCACAGGCACCTGAGGGGCATATGCTCTGGTCTGTCCAGTCTTCATCTCTCCTGCCTCCAGGCTGAGTGTCTGCTCTCTGTACCTGAAGCACATTCTCACCCTCTTCATCTGTCTGAATCCTACCTGAGCCCTCAAGACACATCTCAAATATCATTTCAAATGTCAAATCACAAGTGGGGGAAGGGGAAGGGGGAGGGAGGGTGGGAATGGGAGGTTGGGGTGGCAGTTTGGGGGGTGGGATGTGGGATAGTGGGTGGGTGGTGGGTGGTGGCAGGTGTGAGTGGCATGTGTGGCATTGGGAATAAGGTTGGCGGGTCAGGTATGAGGGGAAGGAGAAGAGGGCATGGGAGAAAATTGGTGATGCAAAGAGACTTGGATTGAAGGCAGTGAACACAAAATATAATATACAGATGATGCATTATGGAATTGCACATCTGACCTATCCAATTTGATTAATGAATGTCACCCAAATAAGGCTGATTATAAATAAAAGGTGGATCTTTTGAGGTAGGTTATGAGGCAGGAGCCCTCATGAATAGGATTCATACCCTTTTAAAAGAGATCCATGCTATACTTATCAGGGGGTCCCTTTATGTATTATATGAAAGTTTTACTACTATTTTGTACACTTGAAACTAATATTGAACGTCATCACTAATTGGAAAAAATGAATTAGTAAAACAATTTTTAATGAAAATCAGAGTGATCTAGAAAAGATATAAATGAGATCACTTCAGTCTGTTCCTAAAAGCCTTCAGCGCTCCAGCAGTGGTTGCTCCCCAGGCAGCACCAGGCCTGTGATGGGGTTGCACTGCAGGGAGGGGAATGCCCTGTCTTCTTCCTCCAGCTGCTCCCTGCACTGCTCTGGTGACATGGGCACTGGTGCAAGGCAGAACTGTGCTTCCTTGAGAGCAAGCTAAGCAACACTTTGGCTGCTTTGTTCTAGTGAAGGAGCAGAAACAGAAAAAAAAAATTACAAAATCATAATGGTTCTAATAGAATTGTAACCCATCCATGGGAACTTCACCTGCCCATCCCTGCCATTAGCCAGCCTGGCTCAACCCAGCCCTGAGGAAACAATGCAGGATGGTTCTTCACAGGCTGCCAGTGAACATGCATCCGGTCAGACATCTAAAGAGAACTACCTTTATCTTAGGAAGGAAATGGAGGGTCGCATCTGCTAGGATGAGGCACACAGGAGGGGACTAAACTGTGTGTGAAATAGTGACTGGATCAGAGCTGCGTGACCCCATCATGCTCTCTCTCACCAACAGGAAGCAGCTCCATGACCTCTGACAAAGCACAGACCTTCTGCAAAGCCCTTGAGCTCACATGGCTGATGTCAGACTATGCTTCCCCGACAATCTAAGTCCTGCCAAGTGGACTGTTTGAACCATTATTCTACTCTTACAAGAAAGCAGGTCTGAGTCTTTTGTACACTGCTCATAGGGATCTATCTGATGACCCAGTAGCTAGCAGCTAGACCTGATATATCATAGGGCACTTGCTAGTGGCCTCAGTCCCTTACAGTCACCAAGTTTAAACCTGTGTCAATCTGGTGACCACCAATTGCCCCTACCTGAGGACTCACTGAGAAACTAACTCATGCAACTTGAATACCTCCAGAGGCTCTTTGAGAGACTGAGACTAACAGGCACACACATGTGGAAGTAGGCACAAGCAGAATTCAGCGGTATCTTGGGACTTTTGCTGGCCTTGCCCCAGCTGAGTGCAGGTTAAAAGCAGACTTGGTGCACTGCTTGCATCTTCCTGCTCTCACTCTGAAACAGCAGAGGCAGCCACCAACTGTGAATTGCTTGCAGCTCCAAATAGAATGCCCAAGGCCAGTCACAGGGAGCATCTGGCATTGGCCAGCACCAGAGTTCCTCTCAGGTGCATCTGGGACCAACTCACACAGTGGCCAACAGAGCATGATGACATCAGAGTATGATCCGATTACCTTCACAAGAGGCATATCCAAAGGGAGATCTTAGAGGACAGCAGAACCCGCTAAGGCAAATTCTGCTCCATGTGGTCAGCACCTGTGCATCAGCTCATACAATGTGATCAGGGTTAAGCCTCACAGTCAGCCACCCCGAAAGTCAACCACATACATAGATAGGCCAATAGCAATATATACTCAAATACAACAGGAGGGTCCATATAACACACACAAGGAACATTATTGGAACACTCAGCTCTGGAAAAAAAAGAAGACTGTGCCATTAGGTCCCATAGGACACCTACTACATAAGGCTACACTACCAAAATTGGGTGTCTAATAGTCTTTGGACTATTACATACCAAGACAGCCAAAATTGGGTAGACAAAGAAAAATGCCCCACATTAAAGTACAGAAGAAAAAAAAAACTTATAAGAATCCTAAAGGAGCATAGGGGAAGAATGGATGAAATCAATAAGAACTTCAATAAAAAGATAGCAGGCATGAAAAAGAACATATAAGCCATAAAATATTAGAAGTAAAGACTATACTGTCTGAAATGAACAGTACACTAAGAAAAAAAATAGGCACTTGGATGAAGCAGAGGATTGAATCTTTTTGAAGACAAGGTAGCAGAAGACAATCAGAGCTAAAATAAAAACATAAAATAAAAAATGAGGACTTTTTAATTAATCATTGGGACAAAATGAATACTAACATGAATTCCATCAAATGAGTACAAGGAGTAAAGGAAGACTAATGGAACGAGAGCATATTAAAAAAAATAATAATAATAGTGAAACTTCCCAAACCTTGAGAAAGAAAAAGACAAGTACAGGAGGCACAGAGAGGCCCAAGCAAAATGAACTAAAAAAGGTCCACACCAAACACATCATAATTAAAATGGAAAGATTAAAATCAAAGAGAAAAATCAGTAAGAAAAAGGTAGTTAGTTACCTTCAAGGGAACTCCCATAAGACTACTAGCAGATTTCTCAACAGAAAAATTTCAGGCCAGAGGGATTGGCAGAAAATATTCAGTGTGATGTAAATCAAGGAACTGCAACCAAGACTCTACCCAGCAAGGCTTTCATGTAAAATTCACAGAAATAATTTCCCAGAAAACTAAAATCTAAAGAACTTGAATACCACCAAAATAGCATTAAAACTATTAAAAGGACAAGAAGGAGAAAAAAAAAAAACAACAACAACAACAACAAAAAAACATTGTTATAAGGATAGAGTGGAAAAATATACATACATAGCAATAATAATTTTAAATATGAATGCTCCAATCAAACTACATGGTAGCTGAGTGGATAGGAAAATAATACCTACTTCAGAATGAGAGATACAGACTAAAAGGGATAGAAAAATATATTCCGTGCAAATGAGAATGAAAAAAAAAAACAACCCTGGGGAAGCAATACCAATATGTGACAAAATATTTTACAAAGGCTATCTTAAGAGACAAAGAAGGACCCTACATAATGATAAAGAGAGCAATCCAACAAGGGATCATAAGCCCTATAAACATTTATGTGGCCAAATTAGGAGCACCTCTATATAAAGCAAATCTCATTAGACATATAGAGATTGACAGCTATTCAGACATAGTAGGGGGTCATAATACCCCACTGACATCGATGGAAAGATATGCCAGAAAGAAAATCTAAAAGGAAACAGTGACCTTAAATGACATACTTTAATCGGTATCTGTAGAGCATATCCCTCCAAAGCTGCAGAATATACTCTCTTTTCAAATGCACATGAAATGTTTCCTAGGATAGACTACATGCTAGAAGACAAACTGTCTCAATGAATTTAAGAAATTGAAATCATAACAAAAATGTTCTCTGATTATAATGATATAAAACTAGAAATCAATCAGAAGAAAAAAAACTGATATGCAAGTGATATAAAATTGTGCACACCTAAAACCTGTCATCTCAATAAATCAAATAAAAAAGAAAGTGAAAACAAAGAGAAGAAAAACAATTAAAAAATAAAAGCCTATCTGGAGTTGGATGATGGTACAATCTCAATGTATTTAATACTACTGAATGGAATACATAAATGTGGTTAAAATTATAAATCTTATGTTAAATTTTGCAATAATGTTATTTATCCAATAAAAAAGAAAATGTAAAGCACAAAGACATTTAGGCTAAATAACATGTAGCTAAACAAAAAATGGGTTTATAATGAGATTATAAATTTTTAAAAAAGAAAGCCGAAGATAATTTGCAGCAAATGAAAATGAGAGCACAACAATCCCAAATCTATGGGACACCACAAAAGTAGTTCTAGGAGGGAAATTCGTAATATTAAATGCCTACCTTAAAATACAAGAAGAATCTCAATAATCTACCTTTACTATTAGAACTAGGAAAGAGAAAAAAATGTTCAAAATGAAAAACAAAGGAAATATTGAAGATGAGAACAGAAATAAATAGAACCTAAAAAAGAAAGATCAATAAAGCAAGAGTTATTCAGAATAACCTGCTCACCAAAGTGTTGTGGGTTCTATTCCTGGACAAGTGCATGAACCTAGGATGCAGTTTCAATTCCTGACCCTACTTGGGCATGTGCAGAAGAGAACTCTCTCTCACAGTAACCAGGGAACCAATTAAGCAATCGACATATCTCTCTCTCTCTCTCTCTCTCTCTCTCTCTCTCTCTCTCTCTCTCTCTCTCTCTCTTCCCCTCTCCTCATCCTTTCCATCCATCTCTTTAAAATAATTCAATGAAAAAATTATCATCTACTGATAATTCGCACCACAATTGACAAAACTTGATCCTGACTCATCAAGAAAACCAAAATTGGGGAAACCAGTTAATAAAATCAGAAATGAAAGAGGATAAGTAACAACTGACTACACAGAAATACAAAGGATTGTAAAAAGACATTACAGGAAACTATATGCCAACAAATTGAACAACATGAACAAAAGATAAATTGCAAGGAATATACACTATCAAAACTCAATTAGGAAGAGGAAGAAAATCTGAATAGATCTACTGCAACTAATGAAATTGAAGAAGTGATACAAAAATCCCCAACAAGACAAAAATGCTGAACCAGATGTCTTTATAGGTAAACTTTACTACACATTCAAAGAAGAACTATTATCTATTGTTCTCAAACTATTCAAAAAAATTCAAAACAAGGGAAGACTCACAAGCACATTTTATGACACCAGTATTTATCCTTATTCCAATACTGAATAGAGATACTACAAAGAAATAAAATTATAAGCCTATATCCCTGATGAACATAGAAGCTAAAATCCTCAACAAATATTAGCAAAATAGATCCATCAATACATTGGAAAGATCAAACACCATGATCAAGTGGGATTTATCCCTGGGATATGCAAGGCTGTATGATATCTTCAAATCTATAAAAATGACACAGCATGAATAAAATAAGGAATAAAAATGATATGATCATATCAATAGATACAGAAAAGGCACTTGGCAAAATCCAGTGCCCATTTATGATAAAAGCTCTTGGGAATTGTGAATAGAGCGAATATACCTCAACATAATAAAGGTCATATATGACAAACCAACAACCAATATCATACTCCCTGGACAAAAAGTAAAAGTGATTCCCTTAAGGTTAGGAAGCAGGCAGTGATGTTCACTTTTACCACGTTATTCAACATAATACTGGAAGTCATAGCCACAGCAGTTAAAAAAAAGAAATAAAAAGCATTTGAATTGGAAAGGAAGAAGTAAAACTGCCATTACTTGCAAGTAACTTAATGTAGTATATAGAGAGCCCAAAAGATTCCACTAAAACATTACCAGAACTGATCAATGAATTTATTACATTAGCAGGATACAAACTAAATATTCATAAAGCAGTTGAATTTTTATACACCAATAATGAACTATCAATAGGGAAACTAAGAAAAAAATCTCATTTACATTATTTGCATCCAAAAATTACCTAAAAACAAATTTAACCAAAGATTTAAAATACCTGTACGTGAAAAATTATAAGACACTGAAGCAAGAAAATTAATAGTTGGTGGGTGTAGCTCAATGGTTGGAATGCCTGCCCATGCACTGAATGGCCAAAGGCTCTATACCTTGTCAAAGGCACAAGGGCACATACCTCAACAGCAGCTTCCACCCCAATCCAGCGATCTCTCACATCATTGGATCTCTCTCTCTCTCTCTCTCTCTCTCTCTCTCTCTCTCTCTCTCCTACATCTTCTCTTCCCCGCCCCCCTAACTTTCCACTCTCTTTAAATAAAGCAATGAAAAAATATCTTTTGATGAGAATTAACAAAAAATGAAAGAAAGAAGAAAAGAAAGACATTGAAGAAAGAAGTAAAAAACATTGAAGAAAGAAAAAGAAAGAAGAAATGAAGAATGAATGACATTGAAGTAAATACAAATAAGTTAAATCATATACCATATTAATGAATAAGAAGAATTTACATCATTAAAATATCCATAATAACCAAAATAATCTACATAATAAACACTATTGCTATCAAGATATCAATGGTGTAGTTCACAGAACAAAAGTATTCCACAAAAAATAAATAAATAAAAATGCAGCAATCTTGGAAAAGAACAACGAAGTTGGAGGAATCACAATACTTGGTATCAAACTATACTACAAGGCTGTAGTAATAAAAAAATAGCATGGTACTTCCACAAAAACAGACACATAGATCATTGGAACAATAAAATGTCCAGAAATAAACCTATGTGTTTATGATCAATTAATAATTACCAAGACACAAGAACATACAATGGAGTAAAGAAAGCCTGAGAATATATCTGAAGAAAACTAAACACTGATGCAAAGAGATATATGCTCCACTATGTTCACTGCAGCCTTATTTACAATAGCCAATATTTGGGAGCTGCCTAATTGCCCATCAGTAGAGGAGTGGATAATGAAGTTGTGGTACATTAACACATTGGAATACTACTCAGTTGTAAAAAAGGAAATGAAGGAAATATCCTTTGGAACAACATGGATGGAACTGGTGAGTATTATGCTAAGTGAAATAAGCCAGTTACATAAATACAAATATAATTTTACTTATATGTAGAATCTAATCACCAAAATAAACTGATATAATATAAATAGACTCATAGATACAGAGAATAGATTGACAGCTGTCAGAAGGGAGGGAGGTTGGGGGGCTGGGTGAAAAAGGCAAAAGAATTAAGCAATGAAAAAAAAAAAAAGAAAAAGAAAGAAACCTCACAGACACATACAGCAGTATGGTGGTTATCACAGGAAAAGGTGTTGGTAGAAGAGGGGATAGCAAGGATAAATGGTGGTGGAAGGAGACCTGATTTGGGGTGGTGAACACACAATACATACACAGATGGTGTATTATAGAATTGTGTACCTGGAAGCTATACATTTTTATTAACCAATCTCACCCCAATAAATTCAATTAAGAGAGAAAGAAAGAAAAAAAAGAAAAGAAAGAAAGAAAGAAAGAAAGAAAGAAAGAAAGAAAGAAAGAAAGAAAAAAAGAAAAAGGAGGAAGGAAGGAAGGAAGGAAGGAAGGAAGGAAGGAAGGAAGGAAGGAAAAAAGCAAAGAAAGGAAGACAGAACACTCTGACACATGCTGCAACCTGGATGCACCCTAAAGACATGAAGCTCAGTGAAATAATCCAGTCACAGAAAGACAAACACTGTGTGATCCCTTTCACATGAGGTCTCTGGAGCTGTCAATCATTGAGAGAGAGGTAAGATGGAGGGTCCCAGGGGGAGGAAGAGGGATGGGGAGCTGTTTAGAGGGGGCAAAGTTTCAGTTGGAGAAGATGGGAGCAGGGATGGAGATGATGATGGTGACAGGTGCACAAAGCTATGAACATACTTAGTGCCACTGAGTTGTGCATAAAAAATAGTTAAAATTGTAAATTTCATTGTGTATATTTTACTGTGGTAAAAAAATCTAAAAATCAAACAACAAAATAGAAGGCCAGGTTCACAAACAGAAACTTGGTAGGATGTGCTCGGGCTATTTGGACTCCTGCTTTAACCGACATGCAGTGGTGAGAAGAGCCTGGTGTCCAAGTTCTTCTGAGCAAACTTGGGCAATCCCTGGCTCCCTTGTGTCTACCTTACAGGCTGATTGAGAGAAGCAAAGAATGCCACGTGAAGGGAGTCACCACTGTGCAGACCAGCAACTGCCTTCTCACATTGAGGACAACTGAGCAGCCCCACAGTGATGGATGGATCCCCTCATGGAGACTGCACCCCCCAACATTCCCTGGAGACCCAAATGAAGAGGCCAGCTGACAAGTGCCAACAGGATTTAAAATGGTGACCTATTTAAAATGATGATGTTAAAACATGTTTTAATATGAGGCAATTGATACCATGCAATTAATGTGCTATTATTACTTTCTAAAGTACTAACTCATAAGTCTGTGTTGGTGATGAGTCCACTATAGACACACATTAGAAGAGGATAGAGTCATTTTTCTGTCAGTGTGGTTGTGTTGTTGTTTGTTAGTTTGATTTAAATTGTTTTCTAATTGATTTTAGAGCGAGTGGAAGGCAGGGAGAGAAACACTGATGAGATGGCTCCTGCGGAACCAGTGACCTTTCAATGCAAGGTATGATGCTCAAGCAACTGAGCCACTCTGGCCGGGGCAAGGATGTCAGTGTTTTGCTGTGACTTTGTTTAACTTCATTTGAAAATGAGACCAAAGTCTAAATTTAAGGCCTTGTGGTTATAATGAGAAAACTCCCTGTTTGGCGAACCAGCACAGGCACACACACCCCCACATTCATACACTCCCATTCACAATCATTCATAAACATTTTCATTCACACATTCACATATGCATGCACATGCACATGCACACACATTCAACTTCATACATGCATACACACATTCACCCATTCATACATTTCACATACAGTCACATCCATTCATACAAACACATCTGTTCTGAAGGGCTGGCACACACATAGATGGTGTTGGTCCCAGGGTGATTGTCCTGCTGGGTCCTCAGATCTGGCCCAAAGTCAAGGACTACATAGGAAATTTCATCAATGGTTTCCTTGGGTTTCCTCATGCTCCCTCCTAGCATGCCCCTCCCCCCCCTCGTGCCAGGCCACTCTGGCAGAGAGAGAACAGCACAACAGTAACAAAAGTTAAAAGACAGAAAGAGAAAGGAACAGAGAGCTAGCTGTGAAAACATAGGACCATTCAGAGCTTAAGGAAATGAGGAGCTCTGCAGAATCTCCTGGTCCCATCCTCTCCCTTCCCCATCAATAATTGTGTTTTCCTTTCTCTTCTAGCTGTCTGCTGAGATGCACCTCCTCTGAGAGGAGAGAGAAAAGTGGGAGCCCCGCCCCTGCCTGAGGGAGGGGAAGGCTGCAGCCTGGCTCCCTCCTCAGGATGCACCCAGGAGAGTCCAGGCAGCCCCAGCAGACTCCCTCCCTGTCTCCTTCACATGAATTTCCATGGACACCTCAGCGCTGTGGGATTCAGATGTAGGACCACATTTTCATAACAGCCTTTTCCAAGCTCAGTGTCAGTATAGCAAAGGCAGATGGAAGCAGCAGTGAGACTAGCAAAGAAGGTGGAATAGTTTCATTTACTATTTGTCAGTTAATAGGGATCAAGAGATAGAAAGGAAGAATGTTAAGGAAATGATTTTATTATCAAACCTGCAGATCTATGAAGCCATCTGTTTATTGCTGTGTCACTTTCCTCTGAGAATAATGGTCTATTGGTTTGCTTCCTAAATAAAGTCCATATCGCATGTTATGGTAAAGGTGTCTCTTACTGTCCAGAGCATTTCTTTATGAAACACTAATATTTCTATTAATAAACAGGATTCCTTTCATTTAGAAACAGAGAACTTAGGAGAAATTACTTACCTCTATGAAGATATTTGTTATTACATTCTTATACTTTAGCTTTTGAATCACTGATCAGGCACCTGAAAACACAAATACAAAGAATTTATTAGAAAGTTTCAGCCAGGAGTATTTTCCACATAGATAAGATAAAACTGGAGGCCAGGTGCATGAAATTCATAAGGGAGGGGAGTATCTCTCAGCACAGCCAGCACCCTCTCCAGTCTGGACCCTTCAAGGGATGTCCGACTTCCTCTTTAGGCCCAAAATGGGTAGTCATACATCCCTCTCACCATCCAGGACTGCTAACACAAAACTGCTCGCGTGCCTGTCTACCTGATTGCCCCTAAACACTTCTGCCTGCCAGCCTGATAACCCCTAATCACTCCCCTGCCAGTATGATTGATGCCTAACTGCTCCCCTACCAGCCCCATTGTACCTACGGTAACTATCCTTCCCTGCCCACCTGGGCACCCCTAAATGTCCTCCCCTGCAGATATGGTTGCCCCCAACTGCCCTCTCCTGCAGTCCATCTTGTGGGGGCCATTTAGTTGGGGCCATCTTGTGTGTTTGAGTTACTGTCAATTTACATATTACCTCTTTTTATATAGGATATCAAATGCTCTGGCTATAAAACTGCCCTAAAATGAAAATACTAAAACACACATAGACTATCAACAAATGTAACTTTATTAATTGAAACAATAGTTTCAAAGTTTCTATAGTTTAATTTTAGTAGATATTTACTTACACTCTAAATATTCTATTTTACTCAGTATTTTTTAATGATCTATTGATTTACCAACTACTTTTGAATTCAGGACCCCTTTCAACACTTCTGACTCCACTATCTTGTCTTAAAACCACAATTATTAGCACCTTCTCTCAGACCTCCTCCCAGAACTCAGTGTGTGAAATAAGAGATGCTGACAGGAATTTAAGAAATGGATCAGGGTTTTGCTCTATATAGTTCTGAGAACCTTCTTCTCCTGAAGGTAATGGGCCAGAAATCTTTCTGGCTGCAATCTGCCTGCACCTGTCCAGCTAGAACACTCTATAACCCACAAAAACCCCTAGGAATCACAGGAACCCATGAAACTGAAGAATCCTGAAGCTGAACTTTCATTAGTTTTATGGTGAAAACCCCTGTGAGTGTGTTACATGTGAACGTGCTTATGCTATAAAAGGTGAAGCCGGCGAGAACTATACGAACACACACACAGTCCAACTTCATCCAAGCCTTCTTAACCAACAACAGAATCTTGTGCAATCTGACCCTGGCTAATTTGTGAGCTTTGTATCCCACTGGTTTCCCACCTGTCCTGTGCTCCTGTCAGTTACGCCTGTCGCTTCCATGTTCTTTGGAAATAGTAAGCACCACCCTACCTCAGAGTTTTTTCCTAGGAAAGGAAGGGAAGACCAGCATGATGGCAGGACAGCCTAGGTTTGAATTCTGGCTACATAACTGGCTGACTATGAACTGAGGGTAAGGTGTTTTTTTTAAATTTTTGAAATATATTTAATAATGGAGAAAGAGAGAGAGAGAGAGAGAGAGAGAGAGAGAGAGAGATGAGTTATTTGTTCTCTGATCAGTTGATCAGTGATTTGTTCTCTGATCAATTGTTCTCTGATCTGTTCTCTGATCAGTTGTTCCGTTTATTTATGCCTTCATTAGTTGATTGTTGTATGTGACCTGACTGGATATGGAACCCATAACTATAGCATACATGGATGACACTCTAACTAACTGAACTACCTGGCCAAGACCAAGGGTTAGTTCTTGACCTTCCTTTTTTCAGTCCACTAATCTGTAAAAACAGATAGTAGAAATATATTTGTGAGACTAGAACAGTACCTGGTATATAGCAATCAACCAATAAATAGCTGCTGCTGTTGCTATTAGTACTTTAATTAATAAAATATATTATGTTCACGAAAGCCTTTTCTATTTCTTTCCCCAATCTAGATGTAGACCCATTTCAGTTTTCATAGCACCTTATATCTTTCCTTTACAGGATTTGCCCTAATTTTCATTAGACCATTATCTGTAAAATCATCTGTTTAATATCTGCCTGGCTGCTCCCCTGTTTCCCACTACATGGTAAGCTCCATTTGAGGAACCCTTGTGTCTAGCTCACTGCCTGATCTATGCAAAAGTTTTAATAAATATTTTGTAAATGTGTAAACCCTGAAACAAAATGAAAAGACAACCCACCGAATGAAAGAATATAATCACCAATGATACATCTAAAGGGGTTAATATTTAAAATTTATGCAGATATTAAATTATGTTATAAAATGGAAAAATACAAATATTAAGTTATAAAATGGAAAAATAAAACTGCATATACAGTTTCCCAAATAGGACATAGAAATGGCCAAGAGACATATGAAAAGATGCTCAACATCAGTAATCATCAGAAAAATATAAGTTAAAACCACAAAGACCCCTGACTGCTGTGGCTGAGTTGGTTGAGAGTTGTCCCATGAACCAAGAGGTCCCCAGTTTGATTCCCAGTTGGGGCATGTGCCCAGATTGCTGCTCCATCCAAGGTATGTATCATGCAGGAGGCCACCATTGGATGTTCTCTTTCTCACTCTCTCTCCTTCTGTCTCTAAAATCAATAAAACCTGATTTGTTTTGTTTTTTAAAAAAAACTATTTAAAAAAACAATAAGATATCACCTCACACCATTAAGAATGGTTACTGTGAACGAGTCAACAAATATCTGATAGAAAATTAGGTGTAGGAAAAGATATTAGTGTGATAATATATATTTAAAAAGGAATAGAACAAATATTGTCCAGAGTAATAATACAATAAAATATTATTTTAAAATAAGATATGATATATTTATATCTGGTATCATTGATTTTGGTGGCCTTAAGCAGCAGCAAAAAAATACTTGTTTGATTAATTGTCCCTATAGAGATTTAATTGTCTGCAAAGGAAAAACTAAGATAATCAAAAGACAATTCATTAGAAGTAGTAAGAAAATGTGGCAATGATATTTGGGTACATATGTATACAAACAAATCAATTATCATTCTTACATAACCATATATAAGTGTTAGAAAATTTTTTAATTGATAAAATTTAAGAAGCAAAATGTAGTCAGGAATAAATCTTATAAAACATATCCCTGGTTTTTAAAAAAAAGGAGCAATAAGTGTACTAATATATGAGAAAACAATACTGTATTGATGTAATTTTCCCATATTAATTTAAATATTCAAAATTTAGTATTACTAACATATTATTATCACTAAAGTCTGGAGGCACAAAATTTGTGCACAGGGGTCAGGGTTGGGAGATGAGGTGGAGTATTGTCCCTCAGCCCAGACTGAAACCTCTCCAATTTGAGAGTCCTCAGGGGATGTCCAACTGTTGGGTTAGGCCAAATTCCTGCAGGATTGGGCCTAAACCAGCAGTCAGACATTCCTTTTGCAATCCAGAAATGCTGGCTTCTAATTGTTCCCCTGCCTTATTGATGGCCCTAACCACTCCTGCCAGCCTAATCCCCCTAACTGCTTCTGACTCAGCCTCACCACCATGGCTTTGTCCAGAAGATCATCTGGAAGATGTCTGGTCTAATTAGCATACTATCCTTTTATTATTATAGATATTCTTTTCATTTTACTTCACCTTTATCTATAAGCCAATTATATGCACATATTTATGTAAATACATATGTATTTAAACATTTACATATAAGATATAAGTAGACATAGGTATATGATAACACACACACACACAAACACATCTATAATTAAATATTTAATTCACTTACCAGTGTAGAAATAATTTGAAATAGTTCCATGTTAATTCTTTCATAATTCTAAAGTGATATGGTATAACATTGAGGGATATTCACCAGTCCACATTTGTTTCAGGAAAATACAAAATATATTTGCATTTCCAAGCAGTTAATGCATCACAGTTCAATTAGCAAGAATTGTTCTGTGTAGTATTGGGATGCTGATACTTAGTAAACCATTTAACATCCTCTTAGGTAATTATCAAGAGGTAGGTGGGTATGCAAAAAAAAATGCAAAATTTTCTAATTGTTTTAAATTCCATAATAATTAGCTTCTGCATTAAGGAGATCAGAAGATAGCATATTTTTGAACCTGGCCTGCGGCAGCGCGTGGAGAAGAAAAAAAAAAACAAAAAACCTCGATTCAGGCAGGAGAGGCAGGAAAATGTCACTCCCAACTCCACCAGCGGACAAACCATCAGCAGCCGGCCCTGGGCTGAGACAGATCCCGGCTCGGGGTCCCGCCACTCAAGGCCGGGGGTTGGGGGTGGGGGGGCAGCCCCACACACCGTGCTTGGGAAGAGGCGAAGGAGCCCCCATGTCTGGGAGCAGGGAGCCATCGCCCCAGAAACAGCCCCCAAAGCGGGTCAACGCCCCCCCCACTCCCCGCCCCAGGCCAGGCCCCGCGGAGGTCAGGGGCGCTGACAGCCTCCAGCCCCGCACCCGCCGCCGCCGCTCCCCTCCCGCCCCCTCCCTCACCGCACACACACCCTCCCCTCCACCGGACATGGCGGGCGGCTCCAGGTCCGGCTCCGTCCCTTCCCGAAACTAGCCCCGTCTGACTGCGACTCCTGGAGCAGAGAGATGTCATCCGAAGTGGGGGATTTGAGGCAGTTCCCATCTTCTGAGGCTTAAGGGTGTGTGTGATCTGGGGGTGAGGGGTGAGGTGGGAGGGGATGGAGGGGGGTGAGCAGTGGCGGGGTCTTTCCTCAGCGCCGCGGTCAGCGAGGAGGGGTCGGCGGCAGCCCGGGTTCAGGCGGCGGCTCCCCCGCCCCGGCGCCGCCGGAGCCGCTCATGCCAGCCCCCCGGGGCGGGGCTCAGGGCTGGGCCTCGGGGCGCAGCTGGGGTCGCGGCAAAAAAAGAAAGTAAACAAAAAAGAAGATAGCGTATTTTTTACTCCTGGCTGAATCATGTAAAGATCCAATTCTAATTTGAATCTATAGTCATTTTTTATTTTGTGTACATGTACCATTAATTTTATTTCATGCTAGGGTCAATCAAAAATTTGGACATTAGGGACCCTGGCTCTTTATACCCTGTTTCCCAGAAAATAAGACATTGCCTTATATTAATTTTTGCTCCCAAAGAGGCGCTAGGTCTTATTTTCAGGGGATGTATTATGTTTCCATGAAGTAGGTCTTATTTTAGGAGGATGTCTTATTTTCTGGGAAACATGATATATATAGAAAGAGACTGTGTATTATAAATGTGTATTATACACATGGGGCTTCTAACTGTTCCATATTATGTGTATTATAAAGAGACATTGGGCCTGAATCCCCTCTATCTCTTATTCTATAATTAAAATTTAGTCATAATATTTAGACTATTTTGAGAATAAAAACAAAAATAAGCAAACAAAAAAATAGTACCTAATACTGTTCTAGAAAAAGTTCATAAAAAACACACATTATTTGTAAAAACAAACAGAGCCATATGAAAGGTCGAGGCAGCTGTTTATGACCTGAAATGCCCCATACCTGGAATAGGCCTGAGGGGAAGACCTCAGAATGTTTCAACCCCACCCAAGTTACGTGCAAACTCAAACGGCTTGCTTACGTGCAAGACAACCTCAACCGGCTTGTGAAACTTCCTTTAGAGCTTACCCAGAGATTTTAAGGTTGACTAAGCATAGACCCTGTCATAAAACATGTAATTAACGAGCCCACCTGCGTGTGGTGTTTATTTCCTTGTTCCCTTCTCCCCCCTCCATGTGTAACCCCACCTGCCTGTGGTCTTTGCCTATATAAACTCATATTCTGCAGTTACTCGGGGCTCTCAGCCAGCCAGCACTGATGCTGGCTGCTTGAGAAGCCCCTGCGCTGCGCTTGTACTAATAAAACCTCATGCTTTTTGCATCAAGTTTCAGTCTCGGCGTTTGACATGGGGTCGTCGCCCCCTCCGTCGGACTCACCGGGGGACCTGGGACCTTACACCATACATAATCCACACATGTTCATTAATTTTCCTTTTCTATTTGCTTTTATAATCATTTTTACTCTGTCCCCACCTGCTACTGGTAGAAATGGAGCTCTTGGGGTGCCAAGGGAACAACAATTTCCTGAGGCTTCCATGGGAGGATGAGCTATTGTGGAAAGCTTTGTTGATTATGTAAAATTAAGGAAGTTCCCCTCCAGGGTTCCATTTCTTTCATATTGAAAGGACTTTTTAGGGATAAATAGGCAGATTAATAAAAGCATACTATGCTAATTAGGACAGGCAGCTGAATGACCTTCCGACATTCTTCTAGATGACCTTCCAGAAAGATATCATGACTATATTTATTCACCTTGATCCAGATTGCACAAGACCATGCAAGAAGGCCAAGTAATTCCTACACATAGAAAGGGTTGGGTGATAGAAGAATAACTGAGTTTTGGGAACCTATAATCTTTTATAACAAGCAATAAGCTTGCCAGCCCTCTCTTTCAGAAAAAGAAAACAGTTTATCTGTCTTCTTAGGCAGTTTGCTCTATACATATTGATACAAATAGAATCCTACAAAAACTGATCATTGTTACTGCTTGCAAAATTTTCCGAAATATGAGTCTCCTCAAATAGGACTATCCCAAACAAAAAAAACAAAAGATGTTTGAATTCAATATAGGTTCTTAAAGAAAATGCCAATTTAAAAATTACTCAAAGATATGCCTTTCTTTCACTTTCCTGGGTGGGATGGTCAGATTCCACCTTTTCATGAGTAGAGACCTAAGAATACCTCCACACCACTACTATCACCATTTTCCTTCTCTCAAACTCATTGAAGTTACTGATAAATCAACGAATTAGTTTTTCTTTTAATTACTTTCCATTTTACCCTTCTATCTCACTGAAGTGCTAGGGACCATGCATCTGGATAAGATTAAAAAAATGGCTCCTTCATTCACTCATTACTCTTTCTTCCCTCATGTAGCAGCAGCTTCTATTAGATAGACTGTCAAGCCCAAGGCCAAATGGTTCTAGACTTGAGTCTTTCAGCATAGTAATCATTGGTTATATATGTGGTGACTGAACACTTGCAATGTGTCTGAGATGTGCTATTTGAAACATACACGAAATTTTAAAGATTTAATGTAAAAATATAAACTAATTTAATAAATTTTATATTAATTTGTATTGAAATTATATAACTTGGGATTTATTGGGTCAATAAAATATATTATCAAACTGAATCATGTTCCTCTTTCCTTTTTAATGTTTTTATTACAAAATTTAAAATTAAGAATATGGCTTATGTGTATGGCTCATTTATGTTTTATTTACACTGCACTTATCTGGAACTATTCTGTTAAGGTGTCTGATCTAATTTGCTACCTCTCTAAGGCAATGCCTATTGGCACTGGGCTTCACTGGTCCACAATTTTTATGCTCAATTAGCTTATAAAAAATGGGTGATTCATATCCATATTGAATGTATTTCTTCTACCCACCCATCCCATATTTGGGGCTCACCCCAGCAAACAATTGAATTGTTAAGCTTAAATTTTTATATATTAAGCTTAAGCTTAAATTTTTATGTCTCCTGCATGCATCTGTCACATTATCTGTTGGTTAAGTGGAGGTTGTTATTTGAGATGAGTATTTACTGGCTCCATAATAATTATAACATCCTAACATGGATGTTAGAGGCAATATAACAAACAATACTATAGAGCCTTAGCATTTATCCACTTTACAAAGGATTGATGATTATCACCAAATGGCTTAGTTGATTCTGAATTCTGGTAAGTGAATAAATTAGTGAAAATTATATTCTATGATGAGCATTTAGTCTATAGAGAAGTAATTAGTTATACATACTCAGAGTTCATTTTATTGCTACCTTCTGAATTCCTCAAAATTGTATCTTTTTATATTTAACATGTATAATTAGAGCTTAATTGAAGATTTTGTTTTTGTGTGTATGTACTTTATTTTGATTTTTATGTTTTTGGATTGTTTGAAATGGAAGAGTGCACAGAGGAATGTCTCTAATTTACTAATAGGTTAAAGAATCATAAAATCTTTTCAATTCTGTTCTTCATGGCTAAATATAAATGATTTAAATAACTTCCTCAAATAATAAAAATGGGATATATGGACTTTAGATGATGCTCTAAAACATAAAGCTTATTTAATATTTTATCATTCAGAATTATTCAGTTCAATGTGATTAGAATTCATTCTAATTCTGTCAACTATTTCTAAAAATGTGTTTTAGAATTTTTCTGTTGATAGAGTTTATACTCAAGAATTGGATAAGATATAAAGAGAACAACCCTAAAAATGGGAAGATTAGATGTGACCACTGAGAACCAGGTGTTCTCCTGGAATCTCCTAGCAAAGAAGTTTACCTTTCTGTTCAAATGTTATGAATAGTTTATTTCATATGACTATTGTAAATATTTTACCTATATTAAAGCAACATATGCAGCATTGTGTTTTGTATTCATAAAAATATGACTCCAAAATGTTTGGGTGATAAATGAATATTAAAAAAAGTAGTGGTAATTGGTTATAGGCATCTGAAAAATAAACTTCATATCAGGTATAATGTACTTTTGTTGATTCTGTTACCACTGTAATATTAGGAGTGCTATACTTGTACTAAAATAATGTTTCTCAAGTTTCACCATAATAAAAAACCTATATATACTGAAGCATCCATCTTATATAAAAACTGCTGTTTAAAATTTTAACCCTGCTATTTGGCTTCTGTAAAATCTTGCTTGCTAAGACAACTCCCACATCAGAGAGGCCATTAAACCTTCCCCAAACAAGGTTATCAGTGCTGGCGCCAGGCCAGAACTATGGTTGAGGTCTCAAGACCCCAGTACATACGGGTTCTATGTATAGGGCCTTTAAGAACTGACAAAAGGGCCTGGAAACACTCCATATTTGGGAGACAAAGAAGGTAAAAACATATGAATAGGGAAAAATCCTGCATGTCTGGGCCCAGAATTTAAGAGACATTTGTAATAATTATAACTCCATCTCTCTAAGTATTGCTTTATTCTTCTTCAGTTTTCTATAACAAAACAATTAGAAAATGAAAAGAAAATGGAGAAGAGAAACATCTTATAGTACAAAGTGTGAGAATTAAATAAATTGTGATTGTAGAGAGCCAAATGGGAAGATAGCTGGACATTTGTTAGATTGTTGCTGACTGGGCCGGGGTTTTGGCAGAATCATGTCAGTTGCACTCCCGCCCTGGGAGTTCAGAGATGTTCTTAGTTCTTGGCTTGTATTTGTCCAGGAGGAAGGAGTGGGTGGGCCCTGGGCCCTCCCAGACTCCTTGTTTTTCTGTGAAACCCCCTTGTTAGATCGGGTATAAATAGATGTGCTGGGTGGCTCAGCGGGTCTTCAGTCTGCCCCTCCAGCAGGGGAGGTCAGCGGCCCTCCCAGCTCCCAGCTTAAAATCTTTCTCTGTGTCTTCTCTCTTTATTTCTAATATTTCTCAATCCCTGGCCGCCTCCTCTTAGAACCGGTTTGTTCATCTCTCTTTCAGTGCTGAACGCGGAAAAGGGAGATCCCGCCACATCAGGCCCCCGCACGTGATAACTCAAAGTTTTATGAAACCATATGCTATCAAATTCCAATTTATGTGAAGAAAATGAACATCTTCTATTCAGATTTCAAGGACTGAGTAGAAGTTCTACAGTATTCAGTCTTAAATGTTTCTCTAATAACTAATTAAATTATCTTTTTCTTTATATTTTTTATTGATTTCACATAGGGAAGGAGAGGGAGAGAGAGCTAGAAACATCAATGATGAAAGAGAATGATTGGCTGACTCCTGTGCACACCCCACTGGGGATCATGCTGCAACCTAGACATATGATGCCCTTGATTGGAATCAAACCAGACACCCTTTATAGTGTTAATTAAAAATAAATATTAATAAGGATAAAATAATTGGTTTTATATTAAAATCAACATTTTTCTATTAGTAGCAAATATATTTTGCTCTCATAACAGAAAATAGATTTATTATTAATATTATTTTATCGATTATAAAGATGTATTTCTATGGTGGAACATCTAGAATAAATTTTCACTTATTTATAGCATCAAGTGACTATTCCTGTTTATAAGGACAGTTCTGGTTAATGCCTGTTTCCCTGGAGTGATTTCATAGCTCCCTCTTTTATTCCCAAGTGCTTTTAGAAGAGTAAAATCACATGGATTGAGATTATATAATTTGCTAGTTCTGGGCGAGAAAAATCTTTGTTCTCTAAGAAAAATACTCTACCAAGGACACTGAAAATTAAACATACTTTAATTGATCACAGAAGTGTTGTGACTCATAAAATCTTTTCAATTCTGTTATTCATGGCTAAATAAAAATTATTTAAATAACTTTCTCAAATAATAAATGTGGAATATATGGGCTTTCATATACATAATTGAAGATAAGTTAGGGGGTAAAGTGTTTTAATAATGTAGATGAGAAAGTGAAGAAAAATAAAATGAGAAGGGAGCAGGTAAGCAGGAGGTGGTAGAGATAAATTCCAGAGGCATAGGGTGGACATCTGCTATGGTTTTCATGGAATTCTCAGTGCAAACTTACATGTGCAAACCAAGATCATTTAAAGAATAAATCGATAAAAGTAGCTTTTCTTGTTTTTGCTGTTCTTCTTCTCAATAAATTACTGAATCCTCCCCCCCAAAAAAGAATGAAGAAACAAACAAACAAATAAAAACACTAAACTAGTTTGGTAGCAGTTGAAAATAGTGGAATTTTATTTTGGCCACAATTTAAAGTAAACAAAAGACATATGTAAACATCATAAAAAGGTATGCAAGTTCATGTTGAGATATTGAAATAAGTAATTTAGTTAATCTGAAAAGTTTTAAACAATACCTTGTTAAAAACCACAACCCAGGCTATGTTTCCTTAATTAGAATTGAACCAAGTCCCTTAGGTCTGCAGGCTAACCCTCTATGCACTGAGCCAAACCAGCTAGGGCAAAATATACATAACTTCATAATATAACTAGAGCACTGGTTGATCAAGGCCAATGCGGGGGAGATTGAGGATGGAGGGACCATGAGAGGTTGGTTGTGAGAGCACCCTGACCACCTGGTGGTCATGCACATCATAGAGACCTGTTGACAGGTTGTTTGGTCAACTGGTCATAATGGTCACTAAAGCTTTTATATATATAGATGGTCTGCTGTCATACACATTTGTGTTCTGTGGCTATAGATAGCTTTTAGGATCATTCTGCGACATTTCATAGTACTACATTTTATTTTCTTCAGAACAAGATTTTTTATCAATAAATTCTTCTGATAGTGGGTGTCAACAGTTTATGAAACAATCTCTTACTTTTTTTTAAATTGATTTCAGAGAGAAAGGGAGAGGGGAGATAGATAGAAACATCAATGATGAGGAGAATCAATGATCAGCTGTATAATGCACCCACTGGGGATGAATCCTGCAACCCGGGCATGTGTCATTGACTGGAATCGAACATGGATTTCTCAATTACCAAGCTGATGCTCTATCCACTGAGTCAAAGGAGCTAGGCCAACCTCCTACTTTAAAAAAAATATTTTAAAGTAACTATGGTGACAGCAACTTCCCAAAGATATTATAGAAGGACCAGAGGCAACAATTCTTCTTCCTCCCTCTGAATGAGGGGCTTCCCTCACTTTATTTTGTAAATATTGACCTTTTGCTCTTTCTAGTTCCCTTATTCTAGGGAAATGTACCCTTTGCAGCTCTGTAGCCCTGTGCTTTTTTCCATGGACCCCTAATTTTAAAAATTTTCTAAACCTGCCTATTTCACCCCTAAAAAACTTTCAATAAGAGAAGGGAATAGCTATTACAAACCAAATATGATAGATTTATGGTGAGAAATCAACCATTAGTCTTTCTTAAACAAAGCAACAACCCATGCAAGTTAGCAGGGGAGGAGTCAGGAAAATAAATAGCCCTATTGCATTTGCTTACCATCTTCACATGGTCTTCCAGTGCCTCCCCTTGGTCATACACAATGTGAAGACTGAGAAATAGTCTGTTGAAGTCTATCATAGGACTTTCTCAGACATCTTAGTGAGCAAATAGAAAATACTCAGCATAATGAGGATATTTTCACCATTTTGATTTGTTTCCTTATTTGAAAGTCCTAAAAAATAATATGTTGACTAATATATTGATATATGTACTTGGTGTCCTTCTGATGAATGTGGTTTCTGAATGGTTAAATTTGATATTGAATTGCATGCAAAAAAGGGGGGGGGGCATTGATATAAATGGGAGATCTCCAGATGAGAAAACTGAATATTTTAATTTAAACTTTAATATCAATCAGCAAAATATTTATTTTATTGTTTATTATTTTATAATAGTTTATCAGATTGATTCTCAGGATCCTCTATTTAATTTTTACTGTTATTTTTAGTTCTGTGGAGTTAGTTCTCACCAACTTGCTATGGCCTAAGTAGGTCAGCCATGTATTTCCTCCTCATACATTATCTGTTACTCTGGTTCAATCCAATTAGTTTTTAACTGCTTTCTAGACAACTGGTGTTCTCATTTACCTTCTGACTTGTCTAGAAACACTGACTGGTTGATCTTCCTACCGTAGGTTCTTTCATCATTATTAGTCTTAAATATTTCCAAAATAACTTCTCCTTTCCCAAAGACAATAAAACTTTCACTATGGGAATCAGAATAAAAACACTTACCTGGACTTTAAGTAGAAAACTTTTTAAAACTGGAGTATACTCATCTATAAAATATGTCTTTAAAAGATCTTAGTAATAACATCACAATCTATTTTTACTGATAAAATAGTGACAGTAATTTGGGGCTGATATTTTGTTGTGGCCCATGTATGCTTTCTTGGTGACATTCTCATTCAAATACAGATAGATTAATGAAAAACATTTTCCTAGTCTAGAGCATCATCTATCTATGTATATAAAAGCATAAGCAACCAAATGACCAAATGACTGGTCACTATGATGCACACTGACCACCAGGGGCCAGACACTCAAAGCAGGAGCTCTCCACCTGGTGGTAAATGTGCTCTCACAGCAAACCTCCCTTGGCTGGCAGGCCCCAATCAGCCCTGATAAGGCTGGCTGGTCAACTTCCTGTGGTCCCTTCTCCTGGTTGGCCAACCACCTGCAGCCCTGCTCCCTCTCCCCAACCCATGCTGGTTGGCCTAATGGCCCCAATTGGGGCTGCTAACCTCCTGAGATCCCTCCCCCCCCAGCCAACAAACCTCCCACAGCCCTTCCTGCCAGCTGGCCAAACTCCACAGCACCAATTGTGGGCCTGGTCGAGGGACACCACCCATGCATGAATTCGTGCACTGAGCCTCTAGTATGAAATAACTTGATTGCCAAAATCTGAAATGCATCCTTGTTTGACTAGGAAAGGTATGAGTTACTGCAATTTGTTTAGCATTCATGATGATGATGTTTGAGATTACATTAATGGTAGAGATGAGTGTGATCATTAATGGCATGATGAAAAATCTCAGTAGCTATAGAACACACATCAGTGATGCTATTCATAAGAGTGAAAAAATGTAAAAATATAAGTCAATAAGATTTGCTACTTTTGTAGATATAAGATGTAGAATAGATATGATTTTACTCTGAAGTGAAAATATTGGATAATTTTTTAAAAATATATTTTATTGATTTTTTTTATAGAGAGGAAGGGAGAAAGGTATAGAGAGCTAGAAACATCGATGAGAGAGAAACATTGAACAGCTGTCTCCTGCACACCCCACACTGGTAATGTGCCTGCAACCAATGTACATACCCTTGACCGGAATCGAGCCTGGGATCTTTCAGTTCACAGACCTACGCTCTATCCACGGAGTCAAACCAGTTTCGGCAATATTTGATAACATTTGAGAGGTACTAAATGCTTGGGGTGGGGGAGGGAAAGATTAACAACTTAATTTTGGATAAGATGGACGTTTACACACTAGTGTGTTACTGCCTTGTAACTATCTGATAAATCAATCTATAAAGATATATGCAAGGAGAAGAAAATGTGACTTTGAATATTATATGAAATGGTAGGGCTTTTCACATAATATTTCACATAATAAGAGAGACATAGATTAGGAAATCATTCTCATGAAGGTTGTTAGTTAAGCCTAAGAATTAGTTAAGCCAGAGAAAGGCTTTAGCACAATAGATCTACTGAATATTTCTTATCAGTAGAAATCTCCAGTGTCATTCAAAAGCTACAAAAGAATAAACACCTTAATATTCTTATATTACTCTTACAATGAAATTGAATTTTAATACTGCCTCCCTAACGTGGGTACAAAGACTTTTCTGCATTGCACATCCCTCCTCTTTTTATTTATTATTTTTATTCTCACATGAGGATGTGTTTTTATTGATTTGAGGGAAAGAGAGGATGGGGGAGAGGGAGTGAAAAATGGTTGTGATAGAGAAACATTGATCAGCTGCTTCCTGGAGGCATATGGACTGGAAATTCAACCTGTAATCTAACTATATGCCCTGACCGGGAATCAAACCCAAAACCTTTTGGTATACAGGATAATACTCCAACAAATTGGGCCATTTGTCCAGAGGCATCTCTCCTTTTAATAAATAAATTTATTATTTTATAAAGGTTAAAGATGTACTAAAAATTGGAAGAATAATGTAGAGATTTGTCATAGTACCATCTTATATTAGTATGGAATATTTGCCATAATTAATTAAACATTAAACAGTGTTATTAACTGATATCCATGTTTTACTTAAATGGCATTAGTTCTCACCTAATGTCCATTTTCTTTTACTTAGGATCCTCTTCCTGCTTTGATATTATTATTTAGTCATAATATCTCTTTAGATTCCTCTTAGTTGTGTTAGTTTCTCATACTTTTCTTGCTTCTGGTGACCTTGACAGTTTTGAGAAGTTCTGTTGGACCAAATAAATTGTGGAATGTCTTCTTATTGAAATGCTTGTAATTAAAACAAAATCACCATGGTTATACCTGGCTTATGTGTTTTGGAGAGAAGGACCACAGAGATAAATTTTATTTTAATTTTATTATATCAATATGACTTCATTGTAGATGTTAACCTAGATCAGTTTATCAGTTGGCCATTAGTCCTGTTTCTGCACTGTGAACTTCTCCAACTTCTCCATCTCTTCTTAATGGCTCATAGATGTTAGTTACCCAATTGTGATTTGGAAAATAATGTAACTATAAGTTTCCACAATTTCTTGCCCACCTCCTTTTTTCCAAAAATTATATCTTACATAATAAAGAGATAATGTGCTAATTAGACCAGATAGCAGAACAACTTTCCAGAATGACCAGTGGGTGGGGTTGAGAAGCAACCACGGCCATGAGGGCTGAGCCCCTTGCATGGAATTTGTGCACAGTGTCTCTAGTGTATATATATTTCAACAAGCAATATTTTAAAAGTTATACTACAGCAGTTTGGGAGATGAAAGATAAGATTATTGTGCAAACACACACACACATACACACACACATACTTTTGATGAGATGATATTTAGAATATAACAGCAAGGTGATTTTGAAATTGCATGCACACTGAGTTACTTGATAAGCCATAAAAATCACTGAAAGCCAGAACCCACACCCAGGGATTCTCATTTCATTGGTCTGAGATTTTTCCTGGGCATCAGGGGGAGGGGTAATCTCCCTGGTAATTCCAATAAACAATCAAGTATGAAATCCACTAGCCTGTAGCAATTAATTGACTGTGACCAATTTGCCTTATCAGCTGTACTTAAGAGGTAATTAAAGATGGGAGGGGGATTGTTTTACTTTGGTATTCTATTAAAAACATTTGTTCAATCACCAATAGATGTAGGTGACACCTTAAAATATATTTTAGTTATGTTTCAAATATACTTTAATTATTTCAATTATATCTCAATAAAAATCAATCAAATACTTTAAAATCTTGCCTCATTTACTTAAAAAAAGTAGAGGAATCACAAAAACCACCACTCTGAGTGAATTCGCAGCTGAGGAAAATGATAGAAATTAACATATCTGTTATTAAGAACATTTTTTAATCATCAAGTTAGTTTTTAGTATCATGTGAAGGAAAGGATCACATTAAAATCACCAGTGAAATCAATCCTTTGATTGGGTCTTGACACAAGCTGTACTTGATTAACGTAAACATTTTCTTTACTGTAACAAGGAGATTTTAAAAATGCTGGAAATAAATACCAATGAAAAACGTACTTTGTTGTGTTGATGAGTGTTTCTGAGTAGATCAGGAGGTCTTCATCCATTTGCAGGAGTTGAGAGCAAAGGTTCAGTTCTTATGGACAGCCCCTGCTTGCCGAGGATCCCCAGGCTGAGGGGCAGCATGGCGGCAGGTCCCAGGCCTGGAGCTGGGCCAGGTGAGACTTTGGTGAAGGGCACTCGCTTAAAGATAACTTGGCATCTCTGCTCAAAGGCATCCATATCCCTAAATGAATTGGGTCTGTTGACTTGGTGCATTATAACTACACTCTAGAAAGCCACTTAAGCAGGAAACAAAACTGAAATGTACACCAAAATTTAAAACCTGAGCATTTTCATGGGAAATCAATTGTGAAGGTATGTGTTAGGATGAACTATCCTTAATCTATCCTGCTTGGACATGTTTTCTGAAATGTCCATTGTTATAAGCTTTCCCCCATAGCTTGGAGCAAAAGGCTGGCACCTGCAAAAGCAAGATAAGATGAAGCCCCCTTCGCTTGACCAATCTCTCACTCTCCTCCCTTGACACCCTTGACAAACTCATGCCCTCCCTTCTGTTTAACTGACTGACTCACCCACATCCCGACCCTATATTGCATACTTTTATCCTATAGAAGAGAACCTAACCACCCCCCCCCCCTAGGGGCTGACACTGATATAATGGTCTCAGTCCGCTGTGAGGAAATGTAACAAAATTTCTTAAATTCTCACAATGGCTTTTGTCCCGGTTTCTTTTGGTGCAGACCCAGCAGTAGGGAGTGCGTCTGTTTACCAACACGTACGGAGTTTGACTTTGTGGGCACTGGGCTGTGACTGGCCACCAAGAAGTGGGCAGTGAAGCAGCCCGGACTTGAGCAGTAGTCAGGATCTGCTAGAGCTCCAGTCAGGGCAGGGCCTGCTGCCCCCGTGGTACCTCCCAGAGGCAGGAGAAACTGACCAGATAGTGAGCTGAGCCCTCCAGGAAGTCCAAGTTAGAGGTGCAGAACTCCATCTACACACATTCCTTTTCATAACAGGCGAATAGGTTGCTCACGTCCCAACCCAGTGTACTGACAGCACCCACTATGGGAGAATTCATTTTTCTTTTTGACAGAAATGATGAAGATGGAGAGGAGTTTAATGTTGCATGATGACGGACTGACAGCTGAAGCTCTATGCACATCGAGGAAACCAGGTTGCTCTTACAGCCTCCCTGGGAGGTGACCCGTGTCTCATCAAAGCTTTATCTGTCAATTTATGGTCAAGGGTGGGATGCGAGTTACATTCAGAAGGATGGGCAGAAAGGCTGTAGCTGCAGCTCTCCAAGTGTTTAACCTGCTCCCAAAAGTCCTATATGTGACAAAATTAGAAACTTACAACTCTCATTTTTCTTCCCTCACAAATAATAAAATTTAGCAGGAAGAAAATGAATTATTTGCAAAGTTTTCAAAGCTTTTCAGTATTCCATTATTTTCAACATCTCCGATATTGCTAATCTAGTATTCACTCTAAGACAATTGTGTTAAACAGGAATTGAATTATCATTGTTAAAAAACTCAAAACAACTAAAATCCAGAGTTTGCTGTAATTATTTTTATATTGAGCATGTATTAGTCTGTCATTATGGAAGCTGTTCATAAGCATTTATTTAAAAAAGCAACCATATTCACAATGTGGGAAAAGCTGATGAAATCAGTGTGTAAAGTTAATTGTAAAAGAATAACACTATTTGTCCAAAAACATGGTGCCTGTGGATCACATTTTCTTATCCTTGCTATAAATAAGAGACACATTATTTTAAAATATTTTTGTTAAATTAGAAGTCATAGGAAAAAATTTTGGACAAATATTAGAAACTAAGAGAAAATGAGAAGATAACAAATTTAGTAGTTTTGTAGAAGATAGAATATAAGATACAGATTAAGTAGAAAAGTAGAAGATAGAAAATGAGATGCAGATTAGGTAGAAAACTAGAAGTAGAAGATAGTACAGGACCAAAACCAAGGAGGAAATTAAAATATTAATAATTTATATGCTCAGAAACAGTGGAACTTATGGGGCTTTGCAGGCTCAGTTAAAGTGTAAAATTTAAAAACGTTGCATCCCAGGGAAATTTAAACAAAGGCCTGCAAAGCCTGCTACAATTAACAAACCATTATCTTTCCCACCTGAGGCAAAGTGGGAGGTGAAGGAAAAAACTTTAAATTGGATATATTTGACAGTTTTTCCAAATGTGATATTTCAAGAATTAACTGAGAGGCAGCTTTCTGACATCTCAAGGGCCCTTTGGTAACACAAAGATCTACTCTCTCCCAAAAAGAAATATATTTGGACAATGGTTTAGAGCAGATCCGGTAATGATGTGGGTCAGAAGTCATGTTTGTATCTTTCCAGAGGGAGCAATGAAGTCAATTTAGGTGCCAGAGTGTTGCATGCATCACCACAATGGACCCAGAGAAGCTCCTTGTTCCTCTGTTCAAAAGACTGATAGTTATGTGGATGATAGCAATGCAGGAGAAGAAGATAAGGAAGGCTGTACCAGGGCCCAAGGGGCCAACATGAGGTCAGCTGAAGAAGTTAAAGACTGAGGCCCAGCAGGTGATAGAGAAGTAAGGAGTGGAAGCTACTCCCTTAGCCATGTTTCTAGCTATGCTAGCTAGCATTGGTGAGCTGCCAATTTTCTGTCAAGTGTTGCACAGACAAAACTGAGGACTCCAAGTATATATACACCAGACATTAAATAAACTTTCATTTCATGGAAATAGTCCTGGGAATGTTAACCTATCTGTGATTTGGTTTCTCTCTAGTTGTTGTATTACACTAACATTGTTTTGTTAATAACCAAGGTTTTATTCTTGATGCTTTAGTTATGCTGCGTAATTTGCCTAGAACTTTTGATGCCAAGTAAACAGGAGCAAGTTTTTATTGTTATGGTTATCATAGTAGCTTAAAGTTCTGGACCATTTAGAACTTTAGAATAATCCTTGTAAGTCCAAGGGATGTAAATGGATGTGATTAGAAAAAAAGAGGGGAAGGAGATATGGAGAGCAGTTACAGCGTTTAGACAGATTCAAGCCTCAGATTAATGAGAGGACATGGCCCTTTCGTGGCAAACCCATGTGCAGGTCCTAGCTTGGAGAGCAAAGCCCTCCTAGCACAATTATAGCCAAAGGCTATGGTTGTAAAGTTGACAGTATGGTCCCAACATGTGATCCCAGGTGGCTGCGTGATGTAGGCCGTGGGAGGTGTAGAAAATGCTGCCAAAACAAAACTTGATAGAGTTCTCAGGTGCACTTAATTAACTAGATTCACGACTCACTAAAGGATTGAAAACATCCTGACTGCACCCTTGCGTTGCCTCATGGGATCTGGCTATAAAATAAAGATTAGGCCTACAGACTGTGGCACTCTCTTCATCTGACAACAGTGCCCCACCTAGCTTCAAAGGTATTATCTTGTCTGCCTTCTTTAATCCTTCACCGCCCCTCCTCAGGTTCACCCCTGGCTGTGCTAGATGCAGTTCACTTCATAATTTTGTATAAATAAAATTTTCTTAGAAAGGCCAAAAACCCTATTAACTCTCAAAGAAAAATTGACAAATGTTATTACATCAGATTTTGAAACATTTTCTTATAAAATGCACCACTAAAAAATGTGTAGTGGAAAAAGTCACATGTAGAAGAATATATTATATGTGATTAAGTCTCTCTCTATATATATCTTTTCCCCCACTCGCTCTCTCTCTCTGTTATATATGTTTAATGTATCATATATATAAAACTGGATAGAAAGTATAAATATGTTTCTACATCTATAGAATTGGGAAATTAATTATTCTTAGGATGTATAAAAATTCACACCAATCAATATTATGACATTAATCCAATAAAAAGGAATAAGGAATTATATGGACAATTCAAACGTTCTAGTTAATAAGCACATGTAAGCACTGTTGGCTTCGCAAAGTGGTTAGATTGCTGGCTGTGTACCAAAGGGTCTCAATTTTGATCAAGGGCATATACCTTGGTAGCAGATTTAACCCTTGGCCACCCAGGTAAAATATCCTGGATAGTCATTTAGTCTCATTTAGAGACCAAATGAGAACTCTACTTATTTCCATATTTTCCTATTATATATATATATATATATATATATATATATATATATATATTAATAATCCATGTAAATACACCCTTAAACATACTTATAAATAAATTTTTATTATGTTTGTCTTTAAAATATTTACCAATATTAAAATTATTTCTGCAAAATGGTATCTTCTAGTATCTTTCCCCTGCTTCGTCATAAATTATATAATTTGCCCATAGTTAGTGGGCTTAAAATTATTTTCTTCCCTACTTTATGAATAACTCTTTGATGATTATTCTTGTATAGGTACCTCTGAACATTTATTCCATTCATTTTGAATCATTTCCTGCAAATAAAATTTGTTTCAAGAAAGCACATTTGATAGTTTAGTTGGTATGCATTTGCATCATTTCAACAAATTTCCTTGCAATATTGATTGGTAAATCTTTAGCTTAGTAGATTGGGTTGAGAGGAATTCAATCACTGTCCCCTTTCTGAGGTATGTGTTGAGCACCTCCTATGGGCCAGGCACTAGAAGCACAGATCTCAACCAAATAGCAGGTCTTGATGGCATGTTTGTATTAAAGAAATCAAACCAGTCAGCACATTCATATAGTGACATCAGAATGCATGCTCTGAACAAAAGGTAAAGCAGAGAAAGAGACAAATGGTGATAAGGTAATGTTGTGTGTAGGATGATGTGAAGGTGTGTGGGATTCAGGTGATAGTTGAGACTGCTTTGGGCATATGCATAGGTGAGCAGCAACGTGGAAACATCTCAGCTGAGCCCCCAGTTTGTGCTCTGGTTTCAAAGTGCTCTAGGTAACTCCTGATCTGAGGGAGAATGTGTCTCCATCCTCATTCTTCACAGGAGGGAGGGTAAAACACGCAGTCCCTACCAGGGGATGTGAAAACTTTTGGACTCAAGGGCCACAATGGGTTCTTAAACTGGACCGGAGGGCAGACAAAAGCAGGGATGGAGTGTTTGTGTGAACTAATATAAATTCAAAGTAAACATCATTACATAAAAGGGTACGGTCTTTTTTTTTTAATTCGATAGTTTTATTCACCGGATCCGGCCTGCGGGCTGTAGTTTGCCCAGCCCTGCGACTGTCCGGACCCCTTACCATGAATTAACCTTTCATTGTGGTGCCTATTGGGAACACTTGGTGTGGGGAAGACTTAGTAATTATCGGCCTGGGAATTACACAGCACACCTAGGGCCACACAGCAAGGTATTTAGGGAGGTAAGAAGAGAGAAAGGAGAAAGGGAAGAACTGGATAAAAAGTTGAAATAAGGTAAGAAATGGAATGTGGAAGACTAAAAGCAGGAAAACAAAAATGTAAAGATAAGGTAAAGGGAACTTGTAAAACATTTCCTACTTACAATGAAAATGTTTAACAGCTGAGACAACGTAGAGAGCTGTGACATTCCATAATACATTAAAATAGTTGTTTTTCTTAAACTCTGTAAGAATGATATGTTAAAGAGAAGAAAAATGTAAACATGAGGGCACTGCATAGCAAGAAAATGCCCTCACATTCCCCAAATAGAAAAAATGGACACATGAGGTTGAATACACTGGAAATAGGAATAAGCATAAAATAGTAGAGAGCAAGGGCACATCACAGTTCTGTTATCTTGCTGAGAAATGAATAAAGCAAAGTAGACCAATATAGAAAGAAGAAAAGGTATGTGGGGATGAAACAGGAAACTAAAGAGATATTTATGCTCTATTAATCTTCTGATACATATGTCCAGTTAATTGAGTGTATCTATCTCTGAACTGTTGTCTTGCCAGAATGCAATTTGATGGCCATGCCTGGGATTTTTTTTTCTACAAGTACTATTTGGTTCAGAAACTATTACCCAACAGTTAGGTCAAACGTAACCTGCTTGTCTTTCCAGGAAGATTATTCTGGACAAACATCTTTATCCCCAACTTCAATGCTTAATACACAAACAATTGATAACTTTATACCAATGTTTTCATCTTTACAATAAAAAGATTGGACTAGATACTATTTTCATTTCAAAAATAGTTTTTTTTCCATTATAAAAATAAGTCATGAGTAAAGGGAGGAAAGAGAAAGAATCAAAATAAGTGAAAATCATCCACATACAAACTTGAAAATAATTATTCATACTTTTATATATCTTTTCAGATATTCTAACATATACACTCCACAATTTTTTCCCTTTTCACCTGTTTATTTTTTTTAATTTATTAAGGTATTACATGTGTACATAGCTTACCATTGCCCCCCCCCCACCTCCCATTCATGCCCTCCCTCCCCAGAGTTCTGTGTTCCTTGGTTGTACTTATATTCATGCATATCAGTCCTTTGGTTGTTCTCTTATCTCCTACCAGGTCTCCTTCCCCTCCCCACTGTCATTTGACAATCTGCTTGTTTTATGGTGACTATCTCAGGATCACACGAATAGAATCCATTCCTCCTCTGGTTTCCACCTCCCCTCCCCCAGGGTCCCACTGCTTCCCTGGGGCACATGTCTCCCCCAGGACACATGTCTCCCCTGGGACACCCGGCGCCCTTGAGACACACGGCTCACCTAGGGCACATGGCCCCCTGGGACACATGGCTCATCTGGGGCACATGGCTCCTCTGGGGCGCTGGGGTAGTGAATTGGAGGCACCGCTCTAGCTCCTAGCTAGCATGGCGGACAGGCCTGGACGGCTGCTGGTGGGGAGACCACGCTCCAAGGAGTATAATCGGAATGGCTGCTATGCAGAGGCCAAACTCCAAAGCCGCCCACTCCCTGGGTCTGGGGTGGAGTGAGCTCTGTTCTGGGTGGATTTCCCTTATTTGAGGTGGTGGTGGCGGGTGCGGTGGCCGGTGCGGTGGCGGGTGCAGCAGCGACGGTCGCTCCTGTGGTTCAATTTCCACTGTAGTTTTAAAATCCACATGGTGGCAGTGGCAGAAGCTTCGGCCCGGCCATGTGGCGGCAGAAGAAGGACTCGCTATGGCCAAGAGAGGAAGGCACCGTGCCATCTCCACACCAGCACGGAGGGCGACCTGGGACGGTTGTGGGTAGGCTGAAATGGCTGCAGGCGGGGAGACCGCCCTCAAAGGTGTCTCATTCAGTGTGGAAGCGGAGCTGCTGTGGACTCGGAGGCTAAGTTCTGAAGCCACACACTCCCTGAGCCCAGGGCGGAGTGAGCTCTTTTTTCAGTGGATTTCCTTTATTTGCCACATCTGCGGGTGCAGAAGTGGGTGTGGTCGCTCCTGTGGTTCAATTTCAACTGTAGTTTTAAAATCCACATGGCAGCAGTAGCGGAAGCTTCGGCCCGGGCAAGCGACAGTGGAGGAAGGACTCCCAGGGGCCAAGAACAGAAGGCGCCGTGCCAGCTCCTTACCAGTACACCTTGAGCGGTGGCTGGGCTGAGCTGGCAGCTGATGTGGAGATGTTGTGCCAGCTCCTCACCAGCACGGTGGGCGGGCTGGGACAGCTGAAGACTGGGATGGTTGCAGGCAAAGGCTTCTTGTCCAGGCAGGAGCGGAAGGTGCAGTGGAGGCCTGAAATTAGCTCCCTTGCTCCCACTGCAGGCAGGACGGGATGGCCCATTCCCTAGGCCCAGGGTGGAGCAAGGTCTGGCTTCCCTCATTCTCGGTGGCGGCGAAGGCTCCAGGGGGTACAGTTCCGCCTTAGTTTTAAACTCCACATGGCAGCATCAGCACCCTGCTTTGTGTCTAGTGGTAGCCTCCCCATTCCGCCAGTTTTCCTGTGGGTCTGGTGTGATCCCTTTTGATTTTAGCTGTTGTTTTTTTCCAAACTGTTGATGAGGTGGCAGCTTAGGAGACTACCTAGGCCGCCATCTTTTTTCTGTCTCCCTTGTGCCTGTCCAGCTCCCAGGCCCTGTGCAGTTGCGCGCTCCGCACCACCCTGGTCCGCAGCGCCCCATCCTGGTAGATGTGGCTCATTCTCCCCGGGCCTGACCGCTGGGCCAAGACCGAGACCGGGACCGGGACCTGGACCGGGACCGGGACCGGGACCGGGACCGGGACCAGGACCGGGACGAGGACCTGGAGCAGAGACGAGCCAGCGGTTCCCTACACTCCACAATTTAAAAGCGTGTTATATTTCTGTTTGCTAATATGTCTACATCTAATGTGAAAAATATTTCTTCCTGGCCGGTATGACAAGGTAGTTATGTTCCTGGGAAAAGGCCTGATGGGCCCAGGTTGCCAGACTCTGTGTCCAATAATTCAGAAGGTTAAATCATATTAGGCATCCACTGGGAAGGCTCGCCACCTAGAAGACAGAGCTCTTACAAACTTCAAATCCTGTCTCCCCGGCAAGGCACAGGGAATAGGATTATACACGAAAAGGGGGTAGGGTGAGGCAGATATGGAGGCCTGTAGACTTCAGCTATTGTCTTTTAGTCATCAAGTGATGAGATGATGTTGATGAGATAATGTCTTGAATCATGGTGGGTCGGTCTAAACCTGCTTATCGGTTCTGCATGCTGGATTCATAGCTAAGTCACCTCTTCAATTACTTTGCAAAGGCCTTGAAAAGGATACTTTAAGAAACACTTAACCCCCTGTTCATATATGAGAAATTTAACTCCCTATTCACATAAGTATTTGTGTTCTAAGATATAAAATAATGATTAAATTTCAGATTAATTTAGGTCCTCAATCTATCAGATTATAGGTCCCCTCATCATTCCTCATTCTCTGATAAGGTTGATATCTTCAACCTTATGCTATACTTAATTTTATTTTAAAATTCATTATATTGCTATAGTCCCACTAAATTCACCTCTGCTATGTGGAGTTTACCCCCTTTAAGTCTGATGACTGGAAAGAACCAAACAAATTCTGTATGAGTTTTTGTTAGATTCATTAATCTGATTAGATTTATAATTGATTATAACTGAATTTCCTTTTGAGATATCTCTTCAACTTTCACAAACCTTTCTTTACAAACCTTACAACTTTCAGAAACAACAAGCTTTAGAGCCCACTTTCTTTATCCTTCACAATGCATCTCCATACCCTATGCCTTCTATTACACAAAAACAACACATCCTTTCCAAATTGAGTTCAAGTTCAGTTCTACATAGGTTCCTCCATTGCCAGCTTCAGAGCAGTAAAAGTGATTTAGATGTAAGTCTGAGGGTCGCATAGATTTTCTCCCCGTGTGCCCATGGTCCTGGATCTGCTTGTGTCTGTCTAACTGCCTGCCACATCCCCCCTCAAGGATCTTAGCTCTCTATTCTTTCAGGGGAAGGGAACTTCACGGTTCTTCTGAAACCAATTCCTGCTGAATAGGGTCAAAATTTTCTCTCAGAGCCAAGAGATCTTTGCTCTCTGTCAGAGGAATGATGGTGCCTGGGCATAAAAGGAGGTGGCAAGGGTGCCTACGGGTGGTATGCCCAGGTGCCCGTACGGCTTGTAACCCTGTGGAGACAAACAGTGTATAAACTACAGTATTATTGTGCAAAAGTTAGAACAACAAGAATGATGTCAGAAGGTCTAGGGAAGAAATAAACATATCGGTTCTATTAATTTCCTGTTGAAACATAATTTTTCTTGTTAAAATCACTCTCATTTTTATTTTAGAGCCAAATTAAGAGCAATTTATTTATTCTATTAAATCTAAATATAATTTGGCCTGATTTCATAAAGACAACAAGAATAACAGTTGATAACATAGGCTATTTTTTAAAAAATGCTTTGCTGGAATCTAATGAGAATGTTTACATCCTGGGCAAAGAAGCCATGCAATGCAGTTGCCATGCGGCTTTGCCTCCAATACCTATAATTTTGGGACTTTTCCTCATGTTTTTGTGGTCCACACATGTGTCATGGGGTTCCTTTCATGCCATCTCTCTGGAAAGAAACCTTTCTTCCTTACCTGGAAAGACCACCATGAACCACATGACCAAGCAAGGTACCAGGCTAATTATCCAAGGGATGTCTCAGCTTCTAAGTCAATGTTCATTCTTTACAGGTTTCTGGTGGTATCCAGAGTCCTGACATGTCCCCCTCAGACATGACCTTACAATAAAGTTTTGTGTAATAAAACCCCAATTCAAAACTGACTTATGTCCTGTTATAAAGAAATCAGACTCCTACTGTATTTATGCAAACAAACACATTACCATGAGAGCAATAATAGCAAAATCTATAATAATTTTTATTTCATTCATTCCTGTAATTAAATACTTTTTCTTCTGACTTTCTTGCCAGTATTTCTATAAATCCAGAGAGCCTTTGCTTTGTAGGCAGATAGAGGAAAAACTTTCTTTTCCCCTACCTTTGAGAAATAGGCTCATTTTTCCCAGTGGAAAATATACTCACTTTCTTAAGAAGCATAACAGAGAGAAGATAACTTTGACAACTCTCAGGAGGCTGCAGAAATGTATGTGGGGAGAAAGCAGGCACCCTGGTTTGTTCCCAGGACTGGAGTAACTGCTGGACCTCCAATGGCTTTAGTGTAAAAGTACCAGGTTTTGTCCTTTAAAAAGAGAGTAACCCCCACCTGGACTGTGCTGCTGCTGCTGCTGCTGCTGCTGCTGCTGCTGCTGCTGCTGCTACTGCTGCTGCATCTACAGCCTACTGAAGGTTACTTCTGAGCCTCAGGCCTGTAGTATAAATACTTGGGGAATTTGAAGGATTATTTCCCATACATTTCTTTATCAATATAAACCAAAGAGCCAACGAAATTCTCACTGCCCAGGGGAACTAAAAGACTGCTTGGCATCAGGTCCCGCTTGCTGGACCAGAGACAGAAGGGTGTACATCCTGACATTCCACTGAGCCCCTAGAGTACTTGCTGCCATTCTGTCCCCTCATGAGGGACATGGAGGAGTAACTATACTGTATTGCAGCTCTCACAGGATGGTCACAAGTTTATGGCAGGACAGCACTGTGCAGAGCCCACTGCCCTGTCCCACTTTGAGGGCTGAGGGTGAGAACAATGATGACAGGAATGACACTGAGTCCTCAGGAGACCCTTTGAGCAAGGTGGAGGTCTCCTACTTTCCAGAAGGGGGAACAGTTCATGGATGCCAGGACAAGGCCTAAAGTCACACACACCCAGTGAGCATTGTAGTTGGGAGCCATCCAGAATGAGAGCATGCTGGAGTTGGTGTGACACAGGTACCAGATGACTTGGGTCAGATATCCAGAGTGTGAGGTCAGGGGTGGTGAGGCATATGAGGTGAGGTGAGCATGAACACAATGTCGTTAGATCCACCCTGTTCAAGCAACCCTCCAGGTGTGCCACTCTGATGTGGAACCTGTGGGGATCCAAGAAGAGGCTGCAGAAGAAACTGAGTGAGCCTGGGTGCTCCAGGGTCAGAGGAGAGGGTGCTCTGACTTCCGTGCTGGATCCCTCCAAGTCAAGTCGCAGAGGCCTTCCTCCTCCAGTTCCACCTCCTCTTCCCACAGAACATGATATCCTCCCTTACAAGTTTCCAAGAGGGGTTATGGGGGAGCTGAGTGCAGGAAAGCTATGAGGATGAGTCTGGCCCAGGATCACTGATACTGTAGTTTACCAAAGGAGCAACTGGGAGGGGCACAAGTGGAGTGTGAAGGAAGGGACAACTGAGTTGAGTACCTAAGGGTCCTAGGCTGATCTCCATGGAAAGGTCAGGAGTCTGAAGGTGGGAGGCTTTCAGAGAAGGTCATGGGGACACCTGAGAGAAGACGTTTATCCCACCCTCACTTGTTTGTCCAGTGTGTCCCAACCTTGGAAAATGTATGAAATACCTGAAAATGCTATACACCAAGGTGGAGGATTTTCTGGAGGTGGGTGACCTGGGGCCTGAGTTAGCGTGACTAGGATTGGCCTTTGGGCACAAAGAACCCTGTACATACTGAGCCCTGATGTCTCATCACAGCTTCCCCTGACGCCTGGGGCATCTTATCCATCATAATGATCCATACCCCCTCCTCTGGAGCCCAGAGCCTAGCCTGGGTTCTAGTCCTGCCTGTCTCTATTTCCCACCCCCTCCTGGGAACTGACAGCTGTGCACCATGTGAAGGTGGGCATAGGGGGCTAGTCCTGGCCTGGAGGCTCTTTCTGATGGACTGGGCTGTCTGTCTTCCAGGGGAATCAGATCAACCTAGAAAAATGTAGCAGGTGAGGAGCTGTGGCCCTTCTCAGGAAAGGGCAGCAGAATGACTATCTGAGATGTCCAGGCCAGCACACTCCTGGGCTCCATCTCTTGCATCTTCCGTTTGTTGGAATAGTTTGATATCAGAATTTGGAGAACCCTTCAGTTGGTGTTTGGGGATGGGGAGTGGCATCAAGAATAACAGCCTATAAGAAGGACTATTGGTGACCATCTCTGAGCACAGGAAGGGCCTCAGTGCAATTAGGGGAAGGAGGGTGCCTCTGTGTGCAAAGCCCCAGGACTGTGCCCCTGCCCCAGTCTTCACTCTCACTTGGGCCAGGTCTGCATCCATCCTTCCCTGTGGGCACAGGAGCAGAGAGTAATGGAGCAGATAGTGCTGCTGCATGAGGCAGCAGAGAATTATCCAATAGAGCTCAAGGAGCAATTCGGGGCCTGGTTCTGGATCTGGAGTGGCTCAGAGACAATGAGAGGTGAGGCCAGGCAGGAGTTGGGCAAGGACAGGTGTGGGCTCTCCTTGCAGGTCAGTCCAGAGAACCTGTGTCCACCACTTGATGGTACTTCCCCACCTGGCTGTGTAGCACCTCCTGGGGCTGCTGACACTGGGAGGGACAGCTGAGGTGTGGCTCCTGGGAGCTCACAGGCCCCACTGTCCTGCAGTTACACCCGGTCCTGCCTGCTGGAGCCTGAGTCTGGGGTGGCCAGTGGAACACTTAGACTTTTCTTCTGAGCAAAAGGAAGTGATTGAAGGATTGACAGCAGAAGTGAAAATGATCTCAATAGGATCTCATTTCTATGGACTCTGTCTTCATGGAGAATATGCTTGGGTACAGAAATCTCTCTTTTTGAGAACCTCTTAGGCCTTAGTTAAAAGTTTAGTAAAGTAGTAAATATAAAATATTTTTAAGGGTAACACAAGAAATTCCCTACATTTTTTGGATATGCGTACATTTCCAGCAATGAAAACAAGAAAATAATATAAAAATTAAAATAATATAGAAAGTTGTAACTTTTTATATGACATGAATATAATTTTTTTTCCTTCAACTATGTTTAGAACGTCTTTTAAGAGGAGAAAATCAAAGAAAAGAAAATAGCAAGAAGTTTTAAGAATGGGTAAGATGATGAGGAAAAGAGTAGAGATAGAAATAAATATAAGCAAGGCAAGTGAGTGTCCTGAGACAGTGCTGAGAAATGTATAAAGCAGAATAGTCTCACGTGTGGGGAGGGAGGAGGGGAAATATCTGGGATATTTGTATGTCAGAGTTAATGTTCTATGATACAATTAGTCGAGTGTATCTACTTCTGAATCCAGTTTTGCCACAATGCAATTTGATTACAGGCTTGGGATTTATTTTTACAAGTACAGTTTGGTTCTGAAAAAACATTAAAATAATTGCCCACTTTTAGGCAAAGTCACCCCAGTTCCTCTTTCCAGGTGGATTATGCTGGACACACTTTCCTATTCCCATATTTTCTCTTTGTCAGAAAGAATGTAGGTTTTTTATTTTTAATATAAATAATTCTCATTTATAGATAGGAAAGAGAAAGATTTAAAATAAGTGATCATCCCCTTACTAAAGTGGAAATAACTGTACATATCTTAATATGTATCCTTTGAGATAGGGTGCAGTTTATGTAAATATACACTTAACCATATTTATAAATCATTTAATGTTATATTTATGTTTGATAATGTATTCTACTAATATTAACATTATTTCTTAAAAATAATAGCTCATGGTATCTTTTATGTGCTAAATTATATAGTAATTTGTCTGTAGTTAATGGACTTAAAATTATTTTGTCTTCTACTTTTTGAATAATTCTGTGATGATCATCATTGTATTGGTACCTCTGAACATTTATTCAATTTGTGTTCAACCTTTTGCTACAATTAAAATGTGTTTCAAAACTACACATATTTTACAATTTAGTATGAATAAATTTTGAATCATTTCATCAAATTTCCTTGGAATTTTGATAGGTATCTCAGCAAATTTGTATGTTGGATTAGGAGGAATTCATTCACTGGCTCCTTTATCAGATATGTATTGAGCGTCTCCCTTGTGCCAGGCACCAGAATTGCAGTGGTCAACCCAAAGAGCTTGTCATGATGGCATGTTGCATGCACGATTCATGCCAGCCAGCACATGCTTAAGGTGAAGGTAGCATGTGCTGCATGCTCTTAATATGGTAAAGCATAGAAAGAGACAAATGGTGAGGAGGTGATGTTGTGTGTAGGATGCTGTGAAGGTTTGTGAGACAGAGGCGATACACGAGACTGCCTTGGGAATATGCATAAATGATATTTTGGGCTCTGGTTCCCAAGTGCTCTTGGTGACTCTGTATCATTTTTGGAAAAGCTTATATTTACAAGTAAGATTATTGATATTTTTAGTGAAATATAATTTTAATTCTTGATGAATGAGAATGGTAGTGGCTTCCATTTTACATATAGTGTGACTTATTCAGTAGGATTTAAAATTAAATGTAGAAGATGCTCAATGTCACTAATCAAGGGGGAAATGCAAATCAGAACCACACAATATCACCTCCCACTGCCATAATGGCTGTTATCAAAAAGACAAGAAGGGATAAGTGTTGTGAGGAAGCAGAGAAAAGGAAACCCTTGTGAACTGTTGATAGAATTATAAATTGGTACAGCCACTATAGAAAACAGTATGAAAGTTCCTCAAAAATTTAAACTGGAACTTGCATATGACCCAGCAATTTCACTCCTGGTTATTTGTAGAAATCCAAAACACTAATGAAAAGCATACATGTACCTCTGTGTTTATTGCAACATCCATTTCAATAGCACAAATGTGGAAACAACCTAATTGTCCACTAATAAACAATTGGATAAAGAAGATGTGGTGCATTTATGCAGTAGAGTATTATTTAGTTCTAAGAAGGAATGAGGTCTTGATATTTCCAGCAATATAGATGGTCATATAGGCATGATGCTAGGTGAACTAAGTTGGACAGTGAAAAACAAATGCCATATGATCTGGATTACATGTGGAATTAAAAAACTACCCTTATAGATACAGAGGACAGATCAGTGGCTGCCAGGATGGTGTGATAAAAATGGAAATTGGGGTTTAAATTCAAAAAGGGAGCACAAAATGTTGCATTATGCACAAAATGTTTTCATGAGCAGCATGAAAATAACTTATTATTGGCTATTGTTAGGTGACTACAAGCAAACAAAACAGCAAAAACACCATTTTTAAAGAAGAAACACAAGCTCAAATCAGGTGTCAGCTACATGTATTCTGACAAAAACAAAGCCAGACCTCAGGTTGTAAAAGTTATGTGCCAGGTAATATACAATTTATACCCAGGTTTTCCTTCTGTCCTAGAGCCAGACGGTGCTTAATCTTGAGAGTGTGGCTTCTAATCAAGGGACCTGGCCAAGCAGAGATTTTTTAAAAGGGAACACCAGAAACTGGGATTGGCTTCACATCATGTAAAGTATTGAGCCACTGGCTGTGGGTCTGTGATAGTAGTTAAACCTCTCCATAATCAAAATGCTTGTGAGGTGTTGTATAGATTGTGGGCCTCAGGGCAATCCAGAGAGCCCACAGTTCTTACATCGATGGTGGTATACTATCTTTTCATTTCTCTAAAAGAAATTCATCCAAAAGGCAAATGTATCCACCAGTGTAGTGTGGGCAGGACAGGAGAGGAGCAGGTCCCCCAAGTGGTCCCCAATGGCCTCTGACTGTTGACAGTTGGACAAGGTTCTGAGAAGGCAATACCCTTGAACTATTAAATTTGCTTTTTGGGATCTGGACCTGAGGGGAATCAGATACTGGAAGATGCCCTCTTGGGGTGAGCTGACTGAGACACTTCCTGGAACTTGGAGTCACTGAGGTTGGGCTCTAGGCAGATGTACCTTCCCCACCAGTCTTGGGCCCTGGGTCATCCAGTACTGGGTGCCCTCAGTGAACACAGAATGAATCCCATGGACTTCAAGGCTCAGGCACATCCTCAGCTTCCTGGGCTTTAGTCTTGACCAGTATCTCCTCCAGGGACTGGGGAACCTGAATGAAGTGTGGCAGTGCTGGGTGACAATCTGCTTTCTTCTCGGGAGCTGTTCAAGAAGGTGCTCTTCCACTAATGCCTGGCTCTGTCTGGTCCCAGTGGGACAAGCCTAGCAAGCAGCATATGGCCTCTACTTGTCACACAGTTCAATCATGTGGCCACCTGTGTGATCACCACCTGCCTTGGGGATGCAAGCATGAAGGCCTAGGACAGGGCCAACATGGTGGAGCATTGGATCAAGGTGGCTAAGGTCTGTTAGGGGAAGCCCAGTGGCATACCTGTGCAGAGCCTTGAAAAATGCCTCTGCTGCTTGGTCAGCTCTCAGGACTCAGGCCTGAGGTAGGAGCTCCAGCTCAGCCACCAGGTCCTTCTACCAGGAGTGCGTTGACCCTGACATGTATGAGAGGTTCACTTCCTACCTGGCCTCTTTCTTGGGTTGAGCTGGGATCCTTCTCACTCTGAGACTTGCTCTTTGGCTGTTGAATGTGCCCACCCTGAGCACCTGTCCCACCCGGATAGGGTGTCAATCCTGAGGGACTGAAGCTACAGTTCCAGCTTCCACCTCACAGCTTGTCTCCCATTTCCAGGAGTGTAGAACCCTAAGGAGCTTCTATTACCTGTGAGCCATTTTGGACGCTTTGGAGAGCATGTCCATCCATCACCTCAAGAAGAAATGGGGGAAAGATTCTAGGTGCATAGGCCTTTCCCATCAGAGGAGGAATGTGCAGGTGTCCCCCATATATATGTCAATGCCCCCTCACCTACTGGGAGGCAGGCGACTCTGGGAACAGGGACTGGGCTGGTGGGCGGCTTCTCTAAGGCTCCTTGGGACCTAAGGCCACTAGTTCTTCTCCGGACATCAGTTTCCTTCAAATGTCAGAGACTACATTGAGCCAAATGGGAGATACTCATGTGTTACCAGCACCAGAATGGTGCTATGCCCAGTTGAAACACAAACTTGTCAAAACAGAACTGCTTCATCGATAAGGGAAGGGGGCCCATTGACCAACAAGAGAGCGCTGGCCCAGTCCCACAGAGACCTTCCTGCTCAGAGGAACCCAGAGATACCATCACCAAGGTAGTATGAAACATGAGATTGTCAAAAGGAATTTGCCCTTAACTTCTTGCCAGAGCAAAAAGAGCACAGCTGGTATAAGTACGTTTAAATTCTCTGTGGGGAGGTAGAAGGAGAAGCCAGTGCAAGCTCTGAGTGCATAAGAATGAGTTTTTATTGCAGAAGCCAGTGGCCATAAGACATCAGACAAAATATTCCTTCCTATCTGTGTTCCAATCAGGCCGCCATACACAGGCCGGTAAATACATTTCTTTTCCACACAGCAGCATCAGTCTCTGTACCCACAGTCATTATCTGACAGCTTCATTCTGCCTCTGAAATCACCACCTTACATCAAAGTGATATCTGAGCTCTCTGGCTCAGCAGCTCCTCCTATTTCCATGTCCAGCAAGCTGTACATGCTTAGCATGGTAGCTGTACTTCAGTGTTCTATGAGCTCTGATCCTTATGTCTTGTTCATTGGGTACCTCATAGATCTGTCTGAGCTCTCCAGCCTTTTCTCTTCCTAGAAGCTCTCTCTAATACAATAGTTGGTCAACAACCTATCTACTGCTTCATTGACAGGGAAGGCTTGGTGCCAATAGTTACTTACATCAGTCATTTTGGCTACAGAAGGACACACATGTGCAGTATAAGGTAGGACTGTACCTCCTCATGGCATCTTAGCCTGATTAAGATTCCCATGTTCAGGTGGCCTCGGATATTGAGTGCATTAACAAGGTGTCTCTGTGCTTCACTATCAGGTGTCTAGGTGTCTCTGGCATGGTCCCCACATCTGTTTTTCTATCTTTCCCAAACATATCTTTCCTCTTTCCCTCCCTCAGAAGGAGCACATTTACAATTCAAAAACTCTTTAGGAAGACAACTCACTGAGCAGGGAAGAGTTCATCAAGTTAGAATGAGACTAGATGTCTGCAGAAAGGAGGGCATGAGGGAAGGAGTGACTGCAAACATTATGGTTTTGGCAGTTTGTCACTTAAAGCTTCTATGAAAATATTCACCATCTCTGTCCGGATTACCAGGAAGAGGGATTTGATTGGTCCATAGGCAGGTGAGTGGGCTTTTGAGGGACAGAAGGCCCTGATCATGGCACACAGGATGGTGGCCAGGCTTTTCCAGAAAGGGGTACAGAGCTGGCACATTGAGCAGGTCTCTGGTTTCCATGTTCCTCCCTTTGCTGGCTCTTACATTCCTCCAGGCTGTCAGGAAAAAGAGTGGTTTCTTTCCCAAAGCAGCTCAGCCTGTCCTCAGGATGCTAGGGCACGGCTGCCACTGTGTCTTCACTATGCCTCCAAGGTGAGCACACCCTGCCTGCTCCGGGGATGAGCCCTGCAGGGGATTACCTCTGGACAGGGGAACAAAAAGGCTCTTGTTCTCAGGTCCAACTGGATGGATCAGAGACACAGGGGTGTGCCTTATGAGACTTCTATCTGCACCCCTAGAGCACTGGATGCCAGTCTCCTCATGATTGACATGGAGGGGTGATCATTCCCTGCTGCAGGCCTCACAGGGTGGTCATGTGTTCAAGGCAGGAAAGCAAGGGAGGGATTATGTTGAGAACAATGATGACAGTAATGAAATTGAGTCCTCAGAAGAATCTGTGAGCTAGGTGGAGGTTTCCCACATTCTAGAGGAGGAAACGGGTCAGGGAGGCCTGGCCCAAGTCCAAGGTCACACACAAAGAGTGAGCATTGTAACTGGGAGCCATCCAGAAGCATGCTGGAGTTGGGGTGGCACTGGTACCAGCTGATTTGGGACAAATATTCAGGGTGTGAGGTCAGAGTTGTTGGGAGAAATCCGGTGAGGTGAGCATGACATCAATGACCCAGCCCTCCACCCTGGTGAAAGCAGCCCTCCAGTTTCTGTAGATCAAAAAGAGGCTGCACAAGAATATCAGTGAGTATGTCTGGAGGGAGCTCCATCTTCAGAGGAGAGGGGACATTTTGATCCCATTTGGTGGCATCCATGTCAAGAGAGGGTTTTTTCTTCTCCAGTCCTACCTTCTGTGCTCACAGAACCTGAAACCCTCCCTTAGAAGTGACCGGGAGTAGGGTCTAGAGGATCTGGGTGCATGATGGATATGGGGGTGGGGCTGGCCCAGGACGAATGACCCTGTGATTTCCCAAGATGAGTTCCTAGGAGAGGATTAGGAGGATTCTTGGAGAGTGAGGAAAGACTCAATTGACTGGAGCCCCTATGAGTCCTGGGGCGCATTATGTGGCAAACCTGGAGTGACAAGGAGAGTGAGGTTTGGAAACTTTAAGGGGAGAGTCTTAGGGGTACCTGAGAAGAGGGGCTCATCCCACCCTCACCCTGATGCCAGGTATGTTCCCTTCCGTGGAAAATTTCTGACTAATCTGAAGATGCTGGACACTAGGATGAAGTATTATCTGGAGGTGGGTGATCTTGGGCTTGAGTTGGGGTGTCCAGGATTTGCCTTTGGGTATAGAGATCCCCCAGACTGAGCCCTAAATTCTCAGCACAACTGCCCCTGAGAGCTGTGGAGACATGCCGATCAGAATGATCCATATCCCTGCTCCTTGGAGCCCAAAGCCTGGCCTGGGTCCTAGTCCAGTCTTTCCCTTTTTCCTGCCACCTCTTGAGACCTGGTGGTACTTCAACATGAGATGGTGGGCATAGGGAGCTCGTCCTAGCCAAGGAGGCTCTTTCTTTTCATTTTCTTTTTTTAAAAATGTTACAGAAAATAAACATTAATATTTCACTCTCTATAAATTCAGAGAGCATAGGTTGTTATTATTGCTGAATGTCTAATGGGGAAACTGAGGCACAAAGAATACTACAATCAAGCTGTGGACCTTTAATATACAAATATTAATACCACAGGAGCTCTGTCTATCAGGCATCTGGACTTGCTTTGTCTGATTACTCTGCGTCAAAGTGTCCATGAAGCAGGTGTTGTGTTTCAACTGAGGCTGGACAGGGCACAGATGTCCTCCCAGGGTCACCTGCCTGTTTTCCTTAGGATGCAGTTTGGACAGAGAGCCTGATATCATGCTGGTTGGTCTGTTTGCTCCATAAGTTCTCTCCAATTGGGGCCACTAAATAAAGCATCTCAAAACATATACACTTGTTCTCCTTGTTCCAGAAATATAACACACACACACACACACACACACACACACACAAAAAAAAAAAAAAAAAAAAACCGCACCCACACAACACTACGCAAATGCACACACAGAGATAAAGTGAAATTAAGAGGAAGGAATGGGTATCAAGAATGAGAGTATGGGATAAGGGTGTCTCCAGCACAGAAGTTCTCCCAGCATAGACACAGCTGATCCTCATAGCCAGTTGGCCTGGAGGTCAATTCCTCCCAGTGATACCAACAAAAAGCAAGGCTTCACTACAACAAGTCTGTGCACACAGCCCACAAAGGGGTGCACCGAGAGTGTCCAACTCAGGTAACTGGGGAGGCTATGTCACTGGGCCCTATAAGACACATAGCACACAAAGCCACTCCATTAACTCAGGGAAGCAGCCAAAATGTGGAGACAAAGAAACAGATCACTAATTAAAGAGATGGAGGAAAGCAAATGACTGAATATAGAGTTAATAACCATGGTTATAAGGTTTTTAAAGAATTTTTAGAAAAGACCAATAAATATACCCTTGAAGATATAAAAAAAAGACCAACTATAAATTAAGCATAAACTGACTGTAATAAAAAATATTATATAGTTATCTAACTGTATAATAGCAGACTATGGGATCAGAAGAATCAAGTCAAAAATTTGAAATACAAAGAAGCAAAAACAAAACAAAAAAAACGCACTTCCATGATATCACACCCTGGACCCCAGGCCTGTTTTGTCTAGTGTCCCATGCTGTGTTTCACTCATGCTTGTCACTCTGGCACCTCTAAGTCTGTTCATCAAATAAAAGGAAACCATCACACTGTGTTAACTCATCTATAGCTGATGACTTTGAATAGGAATGGTGTTTAGGATCATCCTCATTGGACAGGTTGGGAGACTGGGGAGGTACTGAGAGGCACAGAGGCTTTGCCAGGACACAGAACTAATTAAAAAGGAGGTGTGGAGGCAGCTTTCTCCCCCAAGCAGGGGACCTGGTACATTTCCAGGGAGTTGGGGGAAGGGTTGTGTTGGGAATTGGTGTACAGGTATGGAGGTGACGTGGGCAAAGAGGGTGAGAGGTCAACAGCCCAGAGAGGGCTTAGGGGGCTTTGATTGGTGGAAGGGCCTAGATCATGGAATCTTGAAGGGGTGACCTTAATTCCTTGGTGACCAATCCCCAACAGAAATTATAACCATGGTAACCACGTCCCCACATTCTAGAGGCAACTGCCTTTCCAGTTCATTTGAGTGGAGAGGGACAAGAGACTAGGATGGCTCTTTGTTGCTTTCCGTCAATCCGAGGCTCTGGGCAGAAGGAAACTCAGAGAGAGAGATGTTGCTGTTGCTTTAGAAATTGGTACAGGTGCCGCCACCAACATCCCCAGGCACCTGGCCCGAGGACCCATCGGGTAACTGTGGGCATCCCAGGGAAGACTTTTCCCAGTCAGACCAGACCGTGGCCTCCAGTTGTGAAGGCCCAACCTTCTTACTCCTCATGCCAGGTATGTGTTTGTTGGGGATGGTGAGGGACAACGTGAGATGAAGGACACACATCCAGGGCAGGAGAAGGTTAGTAGGTGTCAGATGCCCGGAGGGTGTGTCATGTTCATTGCCCCGGTCATAGCTCATGGAGAGCATAGCTGAGTGTTGGGGATGGACTTTACTACCCACTTGTGAAGTGGGGGTCCTCACGAGGTCATCTCAAACCCTCCCTGCCAGAAGGTCATTGCAGATGCCCCTCTCTGCCTGATCTGGAGAGCAGAATTGGAGGTGGGCATCTCCCCCACTGGTAATGCCAGGCCCTTGATGCCCCCTGGCTGGGGCCCGGGCTTTGTCTTTGCAGAGCTCCAATCATGAGGTCCTAGAGGAGCAAGCTAACAACTTCACTGATGCCAGCAATGGGTATAAAGGACAAGGGGACCAGGCCAGGAAAACTGTCCAGTGCAAGTCTGAGGTGAGAGGTGGTCCACACCATGACCCTGAGGTGACTGGGGTGGGACCAAAACTCAGACTCCAATCTGGGGCACCAAAGTTCTCACAGAACCACTCCCAAAGGAAAAGTTCCTCCAACCCTCCAGACCAGGTACCTGATGGGCTAGTAAAAACAGTCTTTATGTATTTCTTGGGGTCACAGAGAAAACATTTTTGTTGTCTTTGTGTTTTTCTAATTTCAAATGTTTAACTTCCTGCCCCAAGTATCCTGTGGACCAATCCCAGCTCAACTGTCTTGGTACTTTCTCCAAACTTTATGCATCACCCCACTTGATAGTGCAGTGTATTGAAAAAAGTGGGAAAGGATTAAAGTACTGGATATTTTCTCTGTAATCTAACATTACACAAAGCATGGCCAACCATTGAAGAGTAGCACAGTCAGGGCGCTCTCAGGGCTTTCCCACTAGCGTGTCCACAGTCCCATGACAAACCAATCTGGAACTCCACTACCCCCACCAGTTTCACGAGAGAATAGAAAGACACCCCTCACATTTTCATGGGAATTTTTTTTTAAATATTTTATTGATATTTTACAGAGAGGAAGGAAGAGAGCCAGAGAGCCAGAAACGTCAATGAGAGAGAAACATCGACCAGCTGCCTCCCGCACACCCCCCACTGGGGATGTGCCCGCAACCAACGCACATGCCCTTGACCGGAATCGAACCTGGGACCCCTCAGTCCGCAGACCGACGCTCCACCGCTGAGCCAAACCAGTCTCGGCCATGGGAATTTTAAGGAAAAAATTATATGGTTTTACTACATTGGAGACTTCAAGCACATTTGCATTTTGCTATTCTGTGGTTTTAACTACCTGTCCCAGGTAACCTGTGGAGCAATCAGCTCCATTGTCCTTGCAGACCTTCTCTAAGCCTCACTCATCATCACACTTGACTGGGTTGTCTCTCAAAAAAGATGGAAGGCAGCAAAGTATTGGATGCTTTTTGCTGCAACTTGTCATCTCACAGAGCAGGGCACAGCACCCTAGGCCCCCGGGGTCAGGAGTTGTGGCCAACTCACTTCCATATCACCCCATAAAGGATGCAGTCTTCCTCAGGAACACAGCCTTTCAGGGTTGCTGACCATAACATGATCCACCTCTGCCGCCCTTTCAGCAGGGATCCCAAAGCTTCCTCACTGTGTCCTAATAGACTGCCTCAGTTTGCCAGGGCTGCCTTGGTGTAGAACCACAGATTGAAGTGGAAGGTTCCTGAAGCCTACGGGCCCGGTACCGGGCTCTGTCTTTGTAGAGCTCAAACTGCTTCATCATTGAAGGGTTGATCAACGGGTTCAACTATTCGACCTCCTTCAAACTGAGGAAGGTGCATCAGGTCACAGACACCATCCAGAGCTGGACTCAGGTGAGAACTGGCCTTGAGGGTCTCTATACCCAGAAAACCTGGTCACTTGGCTGTGCCCAGAATCCAGACTCAAATCTGGGAACACACAGAGGCCCTCACAGGGCTCTCCCTAGAGCAAGCATGGGCAAACTATTGGCTTGTGTACCTGATCGCTGTTCTAAATTATTGAAATAAAAAATAAAAGACCGCACCCTTTTATGTAATGATGTTTACTTTGATTTTATATTAGTTGACACAAATACTCCATCCATGCTTCTGTTCTGGCCCTCAGGTCCAGTTTAAGAACCCCTTTTGGCCCTTGAGTCAAAAAGTTTGCCCACCCCTGCTCTAGAGTGTGCCTCAGCCCCATGACAGGGAACTCCAGACTTTCACCCCTCCCTCCTGTTTCATGGCAGAGTAGAGACTCTCCTCTCACATATTTGTGGAAATATTAGAGTGAAATAAATTTGTTTGCCTTCATAGTAGCCCAGAGGCACATTTGCCCATTGCTTTTCTTGTTTAAACTACCCTTGCCAGATCCTGTGGAGCAGTCAGTTTCACTGTCCTTGCAGACCTGGTCTAATAAGAGAGGTCTTTTGCACAGCATTGCAGCCTTTCAGCGCTGTTGTTCATGGGCATGATTCAGTTCAGCTGCTATGTCAGCAGTCCTGCCTGGAACATTAAAGTGTCTGGGAATGGACTGTTAGGTTGCTCAGGCTACACACATAGGACCACACTGGGTGGTGTCAGTAGCAGTCATTCATTTTCTCACAATTCCCGAGGCTGGGAGTGAGACAGGAGGCTGTCTCAGGGCTGGTGTCTCCTGATGTGTGTCTCCTCAGGTTATAGATGGCCATCTTCTCTCTGCACTGCCATATGTCCTCCCCTCATCTTTTAAGGACAGTGGTCAGGTCAGATTAAGACCCATACCACTGATTCAATTCATCTCTACTTGCAAAAAGACTAAACCTCAAATGCAGACACATTCTGAAGTTCTGGGGTCACAAAAGCAGGGAATTAGGGGATTACAATTGAGATCACAATATGTAACACCCCCCCCCCGCCACGTCTGGAGATGGATGCCCACTGCTGATGTAAGGACATGCACATGAAAAGTTAATGGCTGCAGGGAGATTCCAAACCCAAAGGGCTGTAGCAATGATGGTGCCAACAGCAGTTTCTCATCATGGCTGATGCATTGTGCCCAGCCTGGCCCTTTGATTTCCCACTCATTGAAATTTTCTCAGGTCCAATGTCAGGTTGGTCAAGGCAATCACAGTGTTCCATCATTGGCCATTGTGTCACAGGGATACTGGGTCACCTGTGACTTTACACCCACCATGAGGATTTGTTCCCACTGGAGTCCTCTACTCACATTCATGCCTAATGATCACACTCCTCCAGTCTGGAGACTAAAGGCATCTGTCTTTGTAGAATCTGGGTTCTCCAATGAGGGTCTGAAAATGCCCTTTAATATAAAAGGATGAAACAAAAGTATCTTTTTTAAAGTCAATATTTCCATAGGCAATGTCTATGATGCATACCTTCCCCACACAGGGGATGGGCAAGGTTTCTACCACCTTTGCTTCTATATCGGGGGCACATAAGTCTCAGGTAGCTGAGAGAAAAAGTCATGCAGGAAAATTTACATTTCTGACCTGCATGAACTTGAGAAGATTTGTGACATCCCTAAGCTCTATGATCTCATTTCTATAATGGAAATGGTTCATGAGTCCTCAGGGGACAATGATCATCATACAAACTATTTTAGTTTTGTTGTTCCTAAGCTAAACCAAAGAAGCAAAGGAACCAGCTCAGAAAGTAGCAATTGTACCAACATGCACCACTCATGAACTGAAGTGGAACATTGAAAACCTAGAACCTCATTCCTGAGAGACTGGGACTCCTGTGTGAGCTCCAGACCTCTATCCTCCTGGGATTCTTGGTGATGCCAATGACTGGATGTCCCACCTTGTTCTACACAGTGTGCAGTTGAGTTAACTCAGAGACTTCGTGAGGTCTGCAGGATGCGGGCCCTCCAGAAAGGCACCTTGGAGAAGGGGATTGGGTCCCTGGTCCCAGCTTTCCTGGCTGGAAACATCCCCCACATCCGTACCCTGATGCCCATCCATCCGGCCTTCTCCAGGGCCCAGTGGTTCCTGGAAGAACTCTTAATGAGGTGAGCACGGGTCCCCTCTTCACTGCAGTGGGGACTTTGCACACTGCTATCTGTGATTCTTCACAATGTCACCTCATCAGGTTGAGCCTCACAGAATGCTCCTCTGGAAAGGGTGCTGGTACAAGATCAATGTCATAGGGCTCTTGTAGGCACTGTGGGGGGACAAGCTATAGCAGCCCTTACATGCTGCCTGCTCAGAAAAAAGGACTGCTGGACCAGCTATGGTTGTTCGTGCTACTTATGTCTCTGTGTCCCATAGATATGCCCTGAACCCCCATCAGCAGGCTGTGGCAGCTGACTTTGGAAAAGCACTGGGAAAAAACCTGTCAAGCAGTTTGAGATTTCACCAGATGACCTTATCCTGGTCCTTGGTGTAGCCACATTGGGGATAGCATGGCATAGAAGGGTCCCAGTCCCACTCAGATGGCTCAGATGTTTCTGGTTGGAGCTCATTTTATTCGCTAAGCACTTTTGGAGACACTTAGCCTGAATCAAGGAATGAAGGAGACACAGTCATTGGCCTCTGTTCTAGTCACTAAGTCAGACAGTCACACTGTCATTCATTAACAGGTCATGTCCACCATCCATCAGATTGGATGGCATCAAGGTCTTTTCTGCCTCTGGAGGGATACCTTTGCATGATGATCAGGGTTACACACCACAGGAGCAATTGTCAAAGTGAGTGGACTGTGGGAGCAGAAGGATGGTCTCCTGTGTTAGCAGAGTGGGTGCTTAGGCAGGGCAGGGTTTGGCAGATCCCCAATATTACACATCTTCTGATTCCCAAGGGAGGCTTAGGATCTGATGGCTCCTCCACAAGGAGACATGAGTCAAACAGGAGAGTGGGTGGGGTCCCTGGCCTTATTGACCCTAAGGGGATGTTGGGCTGCGTTGACCCTCAGATTTCCATCCCTCCACAGACCCATGCCACTCTGCCTGTGCCTCTCCACATCCATCTTCCCTGAACCACACGGGCAGGCTAAGAACAGGATGGTGGTGAGCAGGCTGCTGCCAAGTCTGTCTCAGTCCTCAGTCCACATGGCTGGGGGTATAAAGGGCTGGGGTGGGCAGTGTACAGGACCTTCAGGAGAGCTGCCAGTGGGAAGAAGAGTCTCACACAGACTCCATATTAAATCGCCTAGATTCCAGGAATGCTCCAACAGTGACAGTCACACAGGTGGCCAGCATTGGCTTGGGACTCTCCTCTGGATGGGGAGGGGCCTACACAGAGGATCAGTCCCAAATAAGGGTGTCAGGGGAGGGCAGAGTGGAAGGAAAGACCAGGACTCTGACTTTATTCCCCACCTGCATCTCCCCAGGGCCACTGCTTCTGTGATGGGATCATGGCCGGACCTGATCCAACATTTTGGCCAGCCCCTACATTTCCCTGGATTCATCATAAAGCAGGCCTTGGTGCTGCACAGCCTCCCTGTCAAACACACATTGGGACTTGTAAGAAGTGTTTGGGTGGAGTTGAAGCAACTGGAGCCTACAGAGGCACAGTGGGAAGGTGAGGGGACTGTAGTCTGGGAAATGGATTGAGTGAGTGGGGCAGGGGGTGGGAATGAAACAGTCTTCCCTGAAAGACAGCCATGTCTTTCCTGTGTGCGGAAATGCACGGGAAAGTGAGGCATGTGCAAATACCTGTCCCCTTAACCTTCTCTACAACCACTTAATGACCTCAAGCACAGCCAAGAGCCAGAGGAAGGGAATGCTCCTGGACTAGAGCCCAATCGGGGTGTGATGGTGCTAGAGTCATCTGGAACACAAGCTGTGATCTGTATTCAAACAGGAGAGCCAGCTCCATCCCCAACAACTGACTACCCCATGACTGTGACTCTTAAGCACCATATAAGGGAGAAGTTTCACCTCCTGACCTTCCCTCCAAGACTGGTGGCCAAGCAAATAACATCTATGGATGCAGTGAGTCTTGGTCTTTCAGGGTGGGAGAGACAGGACTTCCCTCTGCCCTTGGCTGCCCCAACTTGCCTTTCCCTGATTTCAACTCCTATGATCTTGATGCAAATCACAGCTCAACCTCTTTACCACCCATTGGTCCTGGACAACTTTCTCAACTCCCAAGCATTGCTGTCCACCCAAGTCCATGGTCAATGGAGGTGGGCACCCTAGGCCCTGCTGCACAGAATGGCAGTGCAGATTAAATGAGGGAGAAGAGACAGAAAGTTGGGTGGATCCTGGCCCGGATTGTGGGGAGGGGAGCTCTCTATGTGCAGCCAGATCCATGGGCCACCCATCCATGTGCCCATAGGTTCAGTGACCTTAGTACATATTAGGTCCCTGATGTGTGTTTAACACTAAGCGAGTCAAACAGCTGTGCTTGTAGCTGTCACAAGTGAATGTACACTGAATAGGGATTTTGTCCAGAGAGGTGTCAGATGCTGGAAGATACCCTCTTGGGGTGAACAGACATAAGCCACTTCCTGAAGCTTGGAGTCACTGAGGATGGGCTGGAGGCAGATGCTACTGTATTTTCCCCACAAGTCTTGGGACCTGGGTCATTCAGTGCTGGGTGCCCAGGGTGGACAGAGAATGAATTCCATGGACTCCAAGGTTCAGGCAAATCCTCTGCTCCTGAGCTTCAGTCTTGACTAGTGTCTCATTCAGGGACTGGGCAACCTGAACTGGGGTGTGGCAGGGCTAGGTGACACTTTCCTTTCTTCTCAGGAGTTGTTCAGGAAGGTGCTGCCCAACCAGTGTCTGGGCTCCATCTGGTCACAGAGGACTGAGCCTAACAAGGAGCACCTGGTATCCACTGTCCGTGCCACCGTCACACAATTCAACAATGTGGCTACTTGTGTGATCACCACGTGCCTTGGGGATGCAAGCATGAGGGCCCAGGACAGGGCCAAAGTGGTGGAGCACTGGATTAAGGTGGCCAAGGTATGTTAGGGGAGGCCCAGCAGCATCTCTGTGCAGATTCTTGAAAAATGCCTCTGCTGCTCAGACAACTCTCAGGACTGAGGACTGAGATCAGAGCCCCAGCCCAGGCTCCAGGTCTTCTCTGCCAGGGTCACTCAGACTTTGACCCCCTCCCTCCACACACACACCCACGGTCTTTGTGCTGGGAGGTTCACTTCCTTCCTGGCTCCTTCCCTGGGTTGAGTTGGAATCCTCCTTTTTCAGAGTTGGTCTTTAGTTGTTAAATGTGCCCAAGCTGAGCATCTGTCCTTTCAAGGGGAGCTGCCAATCAAGGGTGCCTGAAACTATAGCTGCAGCTCCCACCTCACATCACATGTCTCTCCTTCCCCAGGAGTGCAGGACCCTGAGGAACTTTTCCTCCTTGCGTGCCATCCTGGCTGCTCTGCAGAGCATATCCATTCATCGACTGCAGGAGACTTGGGGAAAAGTTTCCAGGTGCGTTGGCCTCTCCCATCACAGCAAGCCAGCTAATGTATCTCCCATATGTCTCCCAATATCCCCTCACCTCCTGGGAGGCAGCCAACCCTGGGGACAAAGACTGGTCTTGTGGGCCAGGTTTCTCAAGCTCTCTGGCCCCTCAGTCCACTAACTCTGCTTCAGGAGTCAGTCTCCTTCAATGTCAGAGACTGCATTGAGGCAAATGGGAGACTTTCCTGTTTCCACCACCAGAACCCTATGCTCAGTTGAAACCCAAACTGCTCAAAATATAACTTCTCCTTTGACATAGGAAGGGGGCCCAGAGATCAACATGAGAGTCCTACCCAAGTCCCAAGCAGACCCTCCTGCTCAGAGGAACCCAGTGATAGCTTCGTGAATGCAGTATGAACCATGAGATTGTCTAAAGGAATTTGCTATTAACACTTCTCGCCCATTTTCCCTACACTTGTCTTTTCTTTTTCCACTCCTTCAGGAGGCATGCAGTTACCTTAAAAAAATTATTCAAAGAAGACAACTCCCGAAGCAGGAAACAGTTCATCAAGGTAGAACAAGCCTGAAGGTCTGCAGAGAGGAGGGAAAGAGGAATGGGAGGGCTGCACAGGCTGTGGTTTTGGTAGTTTGTTACTTCAAGATTCTCTGGAAATGTTCCCCCTCTTGGTCCCAATTACTAGGAAGAGGGATCTCATTGGTCCATGTGCAGGTGAAACAAAAGAGCTGGTTGGCCTCAGGTCCCACTGGCTGGATCAGAGACAGGGCAGTATGCTTCTCTGAGACTTCCTACTGTGTTTCTATAACACTCTCTGTTAGTCATTTTCCTCATGATTGATATGTGGGGATGACCATCCGCTGCTGCAGGCCTCACAGGGTGGACAGGAGTTCAGAGCAGGAACGATCTGTGCAGAGCTCCCTGCCCTGTCCTACCTGGAGGGCTGAGGGAGAGAACAATGATGACAGGAATGACACTGTGTCCTGTGAGCTAAGTGGAGATCTTAGACACTGTGAGCTAAGTGTAGGTCTCCTAATTTCAGAAGAAGGAATGGGTCAGATTGGTCAGGCCCAGACTCTAGGTCAATCGCACCAAGTGAGCATTACAGCTGGTAGCACTCCAGAATCAGAGCATGCTGGAGTTGGGATGGCACCGGTACCAGCTGACTTGCGTTAGATGTCCAGGGTGTGAGGTCAGGGGTGGTGGGGAGGTGGGGTGAGGTAAGCATGATCTAAATGACCCTGCCTTTCACACTTGTGGAAGCAGCCCTCCAGGTTTGCCTCCATGATGCTCTATCTCAGAGGATGCAGGAAGGGGCTCCACAAGAAGGTGAGTGAGCATGTCTGGGGAACGCTCCATGTTCAGAGCAAAGGGTGCTCTGTACTTCCTACTGGAGTCGTCCAAGTCAGGAGAGGGTGGCTTTCTTCCTCCAGCCCCATCTCCTGCGCCAACAGAACCTACCTCCCCCGCCCCTTAGACATGACCAAGAGGAGGGTGGGGGAGCTCATTGTAGGATGCACATAGGCATGGGTATAGCCCAAAGGAGATCCTGGCAGGTGATCAAGAGGGGTTCCTAGAGAGTGAAAGAGGAGGCAATTGAGTGGAGCCCCTCAGGCATGTGAGCTGCTCCACATTAGAATCCTGGGGTGGTGAGTTGGCTGAGAGTGGGAGGCTTTCAGGACAGGGTCTGTAGGCACCTGAGAGAAGGGGCTGATCCCACCCTCACCCTGTTTGCCCAGTGTGTTCCCTTCCTGGGAGATTACCTGACTCTTCTGCAAAGGATGGATGCGAGCAAGAAGGCTGATGTGGAGGTGGGTAACTTGGGCCTGACTTGAGGTGACCACGATTGACCTTTGGGGACAGAGATCCCCATATTGAGCCCTCACTCAGTTCTCAGCACAGTCTCCCCTTGGAGCTGGAGCGTAAGGCCCATCATAGCCATTTGTTACACCCTCCTTTGAAGCCCAGAACCTGGCCTGGATCCAAGTTCAGTCTTTCCCTGTTTCCCACTCCTCCTGGTCCTGGTGGTAATGTAACATGAAAAAATGTGGCAGACCTAGCCAGGTATTTGTTTCTGATAGACCGTAGATGTCTGCCTTTTACAGGGATGTCAGATCAAAATAGAAAAAACAAGCTGGGCACCTCCATTGGAGGATGCAAGGGTAGTGAGAATCAGAGATGCCCTTGCTACCACACACAGGGGCTTCACCTCCTGCATCTTCCATTTATTGGGAGATTTTGATAAAGGAAGTGTGAGAAGCCTCTATTTCATGGCTGAGGGCATGGGAGTGGCATCAAAGATAACCTTCTAGAGGAAGGGCTGTTGATGCCCATCTCTGCACACAGGAAAAAACTGGGTGGAATTAGGTAGAAGGAGCGTGTCCCTGTGTTCAAATATTGAGAGCTGTGATCCTGCTCCACTTTGCACTCCCACTGAGGCAATATCTGCACCCTCCCCTTTCCTTCTGGCCGCAGGTGGACAAAATATTACAACAGATAGTGGTGCTGCAGGAGGCGGCCAAGAAATATGAAATAAAACCTGAGGAACATTTCCGGGCCTGGTTCTGGGCACTGGAGCGGCTCAGTGAGAATGAGAGGTGAGGCCAGGCAGGAATTGGGCAAGGGCAGGAGTGCACGCTTTCTGCGGGTCAGTCCAGAGAACCTATGTCCATGGCTCCCTGGGGCTCCTGACCCTGGGAGAGACACTGGAGGCCTGGGAGCTCACAGATGCCACTCTGTCCTGCAGTTACATCCGGTCCTGCCAGCTGGAGCCATAGAACTACCGTACTTTTTGGACCATAAGACGCACTTTTTCTTCACCAAATAGTGGGAGGAAAAGTGCCTGTATCTTATGGTCCGAATAGAAGAATTGCCTGCGTCTTCATGAATTCTGACTCTAGCAAAGAAGAGTTCTTCGGGTTTTCAGAAGACTAGAGTACTCAAACCTTCGTCTTTATGTGTTAATGACAGTGATAATGGTTCTCAATGCCACTGTTCACTGCTGTTCAGTTTATATGGTTCAAATATTATTCTGTTATACTTCATTAAATATTTTATTACACTATTTGGTTCAGAATATTTTTTTTCCTATTTTTCACCTCTAAAAACCAGGTGCGTCTTATGGTCGGGTGCATCTTATGGTGCGAAAAATATGGTAATTGACCAAGATAACAGATAAAATGAATTAATGTCGAAAATATCCTGGATAGTCATTTAGTCTCATTTAGAGACTAAATGAGAATTCTACTTATTTCCATATTTTCCTATTATATATATATATATATATATATGTATATATATATTAATAATACATGTAAATACACCCTTAAACATACTTATAAATAAATTTTTATTATGTTTGTCTTTAAAATATTTACCAATATTAAAATTATTTCTGCAAAATGGTATCTTTCCCCTGCTTCGTCATAAATTATATAATTTGCCCATAGTTAGTGGGCTTAAAATTATTTTCTTCCCTACTTTATGAATAACTCTTTGATGATTATTCTTGTATAGGTACCTCTGAACATTTATTCCATTCATTTTGAATCATTTCCTGCAAATAAAATTTGTTTCAAGAAAGCACATTTGATAGTTTAGTCAGTATGCATTTGCATCATTTCAACAAATTTCCTTGCAATATTGATTGGTAAATCTTTAGCTTAGTAGATTGGGTTAAGAGGAATTCAATCACTGTCCCCTTTCTGAGGTATGTGTTGAGCACCTCCTATGGGCCAGGCACTAGAAGCACAGATCTCAACCAAATAGCATGTCTTGATGGCATGTTTGTATTAAAGAAATCAAACCAGTCAGCACATGCATATAGTGACATCAGAATGCATGCTCTGAACAAAAGGTAAAGCAGAGAAAGAGACAAATGGTGATAAGGTAATGTTTTGTGTAGGATGATGTGAAGGTTTGTGGGATTCAGGTGATAGTTGAGACTGCTTTGGGCATATGCATAGGTGAGCAGCAACGTGGAAACATCTCAGCTGAGCCCCCAGTTTGTGCTCTGGTTTCAAAGTGCTCTAGGTAACTCCTGATCTGAGGGAGAATGTGTCTCCATCCTCATTCTTCACAGAAGGGAGAGTAAAACACGCAGTCCCTACCAGGGGGTGCACAAACTTTTGGACTCAAGGGCCACAATGGGTTCTTAAACTGGACCGGAGGGCAGACAAAAGCAGGGATGGAGTGTTTGTGTGAACTAATATAAATTCAAAGTAAACATCATTACATAAAAGGGTACGGTCTTTTTTTTTTTTAATTCAATAGTTTTATTCCCCGGATCTGGCCTGCGGGCTGTAGTTTGCCCAGCCCTGCGCCTGTCCGGACCCCTTACCATGAATTAACCTTTCATTGTGGTGCCTATTGGGAACACTTGGTGTGGGGAAGACTTAGTAATTATCGGCCTGGGAATTACACAGCACACCTAGGGCCACACAGCAAGGTATTTAGGGAGGTAAGAAGAGAGAAAGGAGAAAAAGTTGAAATAAGGTAAGAAATGGAATGTGGAAGACTAAAAGCAAGAAAACAAAAATGTAAAGATAAGGTAAAGGGAACTTGTAAAACATTTCCTACTTACAATGAAAATGTTTAACAGCTGAGACAACGTAGGGAGCTGTGACATTCCATAATACATTAAAATAGTTGTTTTTCTTAAACTCTGTAAGAATGAGATGTTAAAGAGAAGAAAAATGTAAACATGAGGGCACTGCATAGCAAGAAAATGCCCTCACATTCCCCAAATAGAAAAAATGGACACATGAGGTTGAATACAGTGGAAATAGGAATAAACATAAAATAGTAGAGAGCAAGGCCAAATCACAGTTCTATTATCTTGCTGAGAAATGAATAAAGCAAAATAGACCAACATGGAAAGAAGAAAAGGTATGTGGGGATGAAACAGGAAACAAAAGAGATATTTATGCTCTATTAATCTTCTGATACATATGTCCAGTTAATTGAGTGTATCTATCTCTGAACTGTTGTCTTGCCAGAATGCAATTTGATGGACATGCCTGGGATTTTTTTTTTTTTCTAAAAGTACTATTTGGTTCAGAAACTATTACCCAACAGTTAGGTCAAACGTAACCTGCTTGTCTTTCCAGGAAGATTATTCTGGACAAACATCTTTATCCCCAACTTCAAAGCTTAATACACAAACATTTGATAACTTTAGACCAATGTTTTCAGCTTTACAATAAAAAAATTAGACTAGATATTATTTTCATTTCAAAAATAGTTTTTTTTCCATTATAAAAATAAGCCATGATTAAAGGTAGGAAAGAGAAAGAATTAAAATAAGTGAAAATCACCCACATAGTAATTTGAAAATAATTATTCATACTTTTATATATCTTTTCAGATATTCTAACATATACACTCCACAATTTTTCCCTTTTCACCTGTTTATTTTTTTTAATTTATTAAGGTATTATATGTGTACATAGCTTACCATTGCCCCCCCCCACTCCCATTCATGCCCTCCCTCCCCAGAGTTCTGTGTTCGTTGGTTGTACTTATATTGATGCATATCAGTCCTTTGGTGGTTCTCTTCTCTCCCCCCAGGTCTCCTTCCCCTCCCCACTGTCATTTGACAATCTGCTTGTTTTATGGTGACTATCTCAGGATCACACGAATAGAATCCGTTCCTCCTCTGGTTTACACCGCCCCTCTCCCAGGGTCCCACTGCTTCCCTGGGGCACATGTCTTCCCTAGGACACAAGCCTCCCCCGGGATACCCCGCCCCCTTGGGGCACACGGCTTACGTGGGGCACACAGCCCCCTGGGACACAGGGCTCATCTGGGGCACATGGCTCCTCTGGGGGGCTGGGGTCGTGAATTGGAGGCGCCGCAATAGCTCCTGGCTAGCATGGCGGACAGGCCTGGACGGCTGCTGTTGGGGAGACCAAGCTCCAAGGAGTATAATCGGAATGGCTGCTATGCAGAGGCCAAACTCCAAAGCTGCCCACTCCCTGGGTCTGGGGTGGAGTGAGCTCTGTTCTGGGTGGATTTCCCTTATATGAGGCAGTGGTGAGGGGTGCGGTGGCGGGTGCAGTAGCGATGGTCGCTCCTGTGGTTCAATTTCCACTGTAGTTTTAAAATCCACGTGGTGGCAGTAATGGAAGCTTCAGCCCGGCCATGTGGCGGCAGAGGAAGGACTCGCTAGGGCCAAGAGAGGAAGGCACCGCGCCATCTCCACACCAGCACGGAGGGTGGGCTGGGATGGTTGTGGGCAGGCTGAGATGGCTGCAGGCAGGGAGACCGCCCTCAAAGGTGTCTCATTCAGTGTGGAAGCTGAGCTGCTGTGTACTCGGAGGCTAAGTTCTGAAGCCACACACTCCCTGAGCCCGGGGCGGAGTGAGCTCTTTTTTCAGTGGATTTCCTTTATTCGCCGCATCTGGGGGTGCAGAAGTGGGTGCCTTCGCTCTTGTGTTTCAATTTCCCCTGTAGTTTTAAAATCCACATGGCGTCAGTAGCAGAAGCTTCGTCCCGGCCATGCGGCAGTGGAGGAAGGACTCGCAGGGGCAGAGAACGGAAGGCGCCGTACCACCTCCTCACCAGTACAGCATGAGAGGATGCTGGGCTGAGCTGGCTGCGGGTGCAGAATCATTGTGCCAGCTCCTCACCAGCACGGCGGGCGGGCTGGGACAGCTGCGGACTGGGATGGTTGCAGGCAAAGGCTTCTCGTCCAGGCAGGATCAAAAGGTGCTGTGGAGGCTTGACATTAGCTCACTTGCTCCCACTGCAGGCAAGCAGGGATGGCCCATTCCCTAGGCCCAGGGTGGAGCAAGGTCTGTCTTCCCTCATTCTCGGTGGTGGCTGAGGCTCCAGGGGGTACAGTTCCGCCTTAGTTTTAAACTCCACATGGCAGCAGCAGCGCCCTGCTTTGTGTCTAGTTGTAGCCTCACCATTCCACCAGCTTTCCTGTGGGTCTGGTGGGATCCCTTTTGATTTTAGCTGTTGTTTTTTTCCAAATTGTTGATGAGGTGGCAGCTTAGGAGACTACCTAGGCCGCCATCTTGTTTCTGTCTCCCTTGTGCCTGTCCAGCTCCCAGGCCCTGCGCAGCTGTGCTCTCTACACCACCCTGGTCTGCAGCCCCCCATCCTGGTAGATGCAGCTCATTCTCCCTGACTAGGACCAGGACAGGAACCTGGACGAGGACCGGGAGCAGAGACGAGCCAGCGGTTCCCTACACTCCACAATTTAAAAGCATGTTATATTTCTGTTTGCTAATATGTCTACATCTATTGTGAAAAATATTTCTTCCTGGCCAGTATGATAAGGCAGTTATGTTCCTGGGAAAAGGCCTGATGGGCCCAGGTTGCCAGACTCTGTGTCCAATAATTCAGAAGGTTAAATCATATTAGGCATCCACTGGGAAGGCTCGCCACCTAGAAGACAGAGCTCTTACAAACTTCAAATCCTGTCTCCCCGGCAAGGCACAGGGAATAGGATTATACACGAAAAGGGGGTAGGGTGAGGCAGATATGGAGGTCTGTAGACTTCAGCTATTGTCTTTTAGTCATCAAGTGATGAGATGATGTTGATGAGATAATGTCTTGAATCATGGTGGGTCGGTCTAAACCTGCTTATCGGTTCTGCATGCTGGATTCATAGCTAAGTCACCTCTTCAATTGCTTTGCAAAGGCCTTGAAAAGGAAACTTTAAGAAACACTTAACCCCCTGTTCATATATGAGAAATTTAACCCCCTATTCACATAAGTATTTGTGTTCTAAGATTTAAAATAATGATTAAATTTCAGATTAATTCAGGTCCTCAATCTATCAGATTATAGGTCCCCTCATCATTCCTCATTCTCTGATAAGGTTGATATCTTCAACCTTATGCTATACTTATTTTTATTTTAAAATTCATTATATTGCTATAGTCCCACTAAATTCATCTCTGCTATGTGGAGTTTACCCCCTTTAAGTCTGATGACTGGAAAGAACCAAACAAATTCTGTATGAGTTTATGTTAGATTCATTAATCTGATTAGATTTATAATTGAGTATAACTGAATTTCCTTTTGAGATATCTCTTCAACTTTCACAAACCTTTCTTTACAAACCTTACAACTTTCAGAAACAACCAGCTTTAGAGCCCACTTTCTTTATCCTTCACAATGCATCTCCATAACCTATGCCTTCTATTACACAAAAACTACACATCCTTTCCAAGTTGAGTTCAAGTTCAGTTCTACATAGGTTCCTCCATTGCCAGCTTCAGAGCAGTTAAAGTGATTTAGATGTAAGTCTCAGGGTCGCATAGATTTTCTCCCCGTGTGCCCATGGTCCTGGATCTGCTTGTGTCTGTCTAACTGCCTGCCACATCCCCCCTCAAGGATCTTAGTTCTGAATTCTTTTAGGGAAGGGAACTTCACGGTTCTTCTGAAACCAATTCCTGCTGAATAGGGTCAAAATTTTCTCTCAGAGCCAAGAGATCTTTGCTCTCTGTCAGAGGAATGATGATGCCTGGGCAGAGAAGAGGTGGCAAGGGTGCCTACGGGTGGTATGCCCAGGTGCCCGTAGGGCCTGTAACCTTGTGGAGACAAACAGTGTTATAAACTACAGTATTATTGTGCAAAAGTTAGAACAACAAGAATGATGTCAGAAGGTCTAGGGAAGAAATAAACATATCGGTTCTATTGATTTCCTGTTGAAACATAATTTTTCCTGTTATTTTTTATTCTAAAAAAATAAAATAAAACTCTCATTTTTATTTTAGAGCCAAATTAAGAGCAATTTATTTATTCTATTAAATCTAAATATAATTTGGCCTTATTTCATAAAGACAACAAGAATAACAGTTGATAACATAGGCTATTTTTAAAGAAATGCTTTGCTGGAATCTAATGAGAATGTTTACATCCTGGGCAAAGAAGCCATGCAATGCAGTTGCCATGCGGCTTTGCCTCCAATACCTATAAGTTTGGGCATTTTCCTCATGTTTTTGAGGTCCACACATGTGTCATGGAGTTCCTTTCATGCCATCTCTCAGGAAAGTAATCTGTTCCTTACCTGGAAAGACCACCATGAACCACATGACCAAGCAAGGTACCAGGCTAATTATCCAAGCGATGTCTCAGCTTCTAAGTCAATGTTCATTCTTTACAGGTTTCTGATGGCATCCAGAGTCCTGGCATGTCCCCCTCAGACATGACCTTACAATAAAGTTTTGGGTAATAAAACCCCAATTCAAAACTGACTTATTTCCTCTTATAAAGAAATCAGACTCTTAATGTATTTATGCAAACAAACACATTACCATGAGAGCAATAATAGCAAAATCTATAATTATTTTTATTTCATTCATTCCTGTAATAAAATACTTTTTCTTCTGACTTTCTTGCCAGTATTTCTATAAATACAGAGAGCCTTTGTTTTGTAGGCAGATAGAGGAAAAACTTTCTTTTCCCCTACCTTGAGAAATAGGCTCATTTTTCCAGTGGAAAATATACTCACTTTCTTAAGAAGCATAACAGAGAGAAGATAACTTTGACAGCTCTCAGGAGGCTGCAGAAATGTATGTGGGGAGGTAGCAGGCACAATGGTTTGTTGCCAGTACTGTAGTAATTGCTGGACCTCCAATGGCTTTAGTGTAAAAGTACCAGGATTTTTCCTTTAAAAAGAGTGTAACCCCCACCTGGACTGTGCTGCTGCTGCTGCTGCTTCTACAGCCTACGGAAGGTTACTTCTGAGCCTCAGGCCTGTAGTATAAATACTTGGGGAATTTGAAGGATTATTTCCCATACATTTATCAATATAAACCAAAGAGCCAATGAAATTCTCACCGTCCAAGGGTACTAAACGGCTGCTTGGCGTCAGGTCCCACTTGCTGGATCAGAGACAGAAGGGTGTGCATCCTGACTTTCCACTGAGCCCTTAGACCACTCGCCGCCATTCTGTCCCCTCATGAGGGACATGGAGGGGTAACTATACTGTATTGCAGCTCTCACGGGATGGTCACAAGTTTATGGCAGGACAGCACTGTGCAGAGCTCCCTGCCCTGTCCCACCTTGAGGGCTGAGGGTGAGAACAATGATGACAGGAATGACACTGAGTCCTCAGGAGACCCTGTGAGCTAGGTGGAGGTCTCCTACTTTCCAGAAAGGGCAACAGTTCATGGATGCCAGGACAAGGCCTAAAGTCACACACAGCCAGTGAGCATTGTAGTTGGGAGCCATCCAGAATGAGAGCATGCTGGAGTTGGGGTGACACAGGTACCAGCTGACTTGGGTCAGATATCCAGAGTGTGAGGTCAGGGGTGGTGAGCGATATGAGGTGAGGTGAGCATGAACACAATGTCATTAGATCCACCCTGTTCAAGCAACGCTCCAGGTATGCCACTCTGATGTGGAACCTGTGAGGATCCAAGAAGAGGCTGCAGAAGAAACTGAGTGGGCCTGGGTGCTCCAGGGTCAGAGGAGAGGGTGCTCTGACTTCCGTGCTGGATCCCTCCAAGTCAAGTCGCAGAGGCCTTCCTCCTCCAGTTCCACCTCCTGTTCCCACAGAACATGATACCAACCATTACAAGTTTCCAAAAGGGGTTATGGGGGAGCTGAAAGGAAAGTTATGAGGATGGGTCTGGCCCAGGATCACTGATGCTGTGGTTTACCAAAGGAGCAACTGGGAGGGGAGCAAGTGGAGTGTGAAGGAAGGGACAATTGAGTACCTAAGGGTCCTAGGCTGATCCCCATGGAAAGGTCAGGAGTCTGAAGGTGGGAGGCTTTCAGAGAAGGGCATGGGGGCACCTGAAAGAACACGTTTATCCCACCCTCACTTGTTTGTCCAGTGTGTCCCAACCTTGGAAAATATCTGAAAGACCTGAAAATGCTATACACCAAGATGGAGGATTTTCTGGAGGTGGGTGACCTGGGGCCTAAGTTAGGGTGACTACGATTGGCCTTTGGGCACAGAGAACCCTGTACATACTGAGCCTTGAGGTCTCATGACAGCTTCGCCTGGGGCCTGGGGCATCTTACCTATCATAATGATCCATACCCCCTCCTCTGTGGGTCTCCTTCAGGGACTGGGGAACCTGAACTGGGTTGTGGCAGGGCTAGGTGACACTTTCCTTTCTTCTCAAGAGTTGTTCAAGATGGTGCTGCCGCACCAGTGCCTGGGCTCCGTCTGGTCACAGAGGACTGATCCTAGCAAGATGCAACTGGTATCCCCTGTCAGTGCCACTGTGTTACAATTCAACCACGTGGATAATTGTGTGATCACCACGTGCCTTGATGAGCCAAGCATGATGGCTCAAGACAGGGCCAAAGTGGTGGAGCACTGGATTAAGGTGGCCAATGTATGTTAGGGGAGGCCCAGCAGCATCCCTGTGCAGATCCTTGAAAATTGCCTCCGCTACTCAGAGAGCTCTCAGGACTAAGGACTGAGATCAGAGCCCCAGCACAGCCTCCAGGTCTTCTCGGCCAGGGTCACATAGATCTTGACCTTCCGGTCCCTGTGCTGAGAGGTTCACTTGGTTCCTGGCTACTTCCTTGTGTTGATTTGGGATTCTCCTCATTCCGTCCTAAGAGTTGGTATCTGGGTGCTAAATGTGCCCACCCTGAGCATCTGTCCTTTCAATAGCAGGTAATCATGGGTGCCTGAAGCTACAGCTGCAGCTCCCATCTCACAGCACATGTTTCCCCTTCTGCAGGAGTGCAGCACCCTGAGGAACTTTTCCTCGCTGCATGCCATCCTGGCCGCTCTGCAGAGCATGTCCATTCATCGACTGCAGGACACTTGGGGGAAAGTTTCCAGGTGCGTAGGGCTCTCCCATCACAGCAAGCCTCCTAATGTGTCTCCCAATGTCCCCTCACATCCTGGGATGCAACCAAACCTAGGGACAAAGACTGGTTTAGTGGGCTGGGTCTCTAAGGCTCTCTTGAATCCTCAGGTCACTAACTCTTCTTCAGGGGTCAGCCCCCTTCAATGCCAGGGACTACACTGAGCCAAATAGGAGACTTTTTTGTGTCTAGTACCAGAACTCTATGCCCAGTTGAAACCCAAACTGATCAAAATAGAAGTTCTCCTTTGATATGGAAAGGGACCCCAGAGACCAACATGAGAGCCCTACCCAAGTCCCACTGAGACCCTCCTGCTCAGAGGAACCCAGTGATAGCCTCCGGAAGGCAGTATGAAACATGAGATTGTCTCAAGGAATTTACTGTTAACCCTTCTCAGCAATTTTTCCTAATCATGTCTTTCCTCTTTCCATGTCTTCAGGAGGTGCGCCGTTACCATTAAAAAACTGTTCAAGGAAAACAACTCCCTGAGCAGGAAACAGTTCATCAAGGTTGAGCGAGCCTAGAGGTCTGTAGAGAGGAGGGCAAGAGGAATGGGAGGACTGCACAGGCTGTGGTTTTGGTAGTTTGTTACTTAAAGATTCTCTGGAAATGTTCGCCCTCTACCCAATTACCAGGAAAAGGGATCACCTTGGTCCATGAGCAGGTGGAACAAAATAGCTGCTTGGCCTCAGGTCCTACTGGCTGGATCAGAGACAGAGGGCTGTGCTCTCTGAGACTTCCTACAGTGCCCCTATAGCACTTGCTGCCAGTGTTTCTCCTCGTGATTGATATGCAGGGGTGACCATGTACTGCTGCATGCCTCACAGGGTGGTCATGAGTTCAGAGCAGGAAAGATCTGTGCAGAGCTCCCTGCATTGTCCTACCTGGAGGGCAGAGGGCGAGAACAATGATAACAGGAATGACACTGAGTCCTCAGAAAAATCTGTGAGCTAAGTGGATGTCACCCACTTTCAGAGGAAGGAATAGGTCAGGCGGTCAGGCATAGACCCTAGATCAATCACACTGAGTGAGCATTGTATCTAGGAGGCATCCAGAATCAGAGCATGCTGGAGTTGGAATGACATTGGTACTAGATGACTTGGGTCAGATGTCCAGGGTGTGATGTCAGGGGTGGTGGGGAAGTGGGGTGAGGTGAGCATGAGCTCAATGACTGTGGCCTCCACCCTTGCGGAAGCAGTCCTCCAGGTTTGCCTTGATGATGCTCTACCTCTGAGGATCCAGGAAGGGGCTGCACAAGAAGGTGAGTGAGCTTGTCTGGGGGACGGTCTGAGGTCAGAGCAGAGGGTATTCTGTGTTCCCCCCTGGAGGCCTCCAAGTCAAGAGAGGGAGGCTTTTTTCCTCCAGCCCCATCTCCTGTGCCCACAGAACCTAACAACCTCCCTGAGACCTAGAGGAGGGCCTGGGAGGAGTGAGTGTAGGATGCACGTGGGCATGGGTCTGGTCCGGGAAAAGACACTGTGATTTGCCCAAGGGAGTTCCTGGAAGGTGATCAGGTGGGGTTCCTGGAGATGAGGGAAGAGGCAATTGAGTGGAGGCCTTCTGGCACCCGGGCTTCTCCACATGAGTACCCTGGGGTGGTGAGTTGGCTGAGAGCGGGAGGCTTTCAGGACAGGGTCTGCATGCACCTGAGAGAAGGGGCTGATCCCACCCTCACCCTGTTTGGCCAGTGTGTTCCCTTCCTGGGAGATTACCTGACTCTTCTGCAAAGGATGGACACTAGCATGAAAGATGATCTTGAGGTGGGTAACTGGGGTCTGACTTGAGGTTACCAAGATTGACCTTGGGGGACAGAGATCCCCTCACCAAGTCCTGAGTTATCAGCACAGTCTCCCCTTGGAACTGATGGGACAGGCTCATTATAGCCATCTGGTATACCTCCTTTGGAGCCCAGAACCTGGCCTAGATCCAAGTTCTGTCATTTTCTGTTTACCACTACTCCTGGGTCTTGGTGGTAGTTTAACATGAAAAAGGTGGAGTCAAGCTTCTTTCTGAGGGACCTTAGATGTCTGCCTTTTAGGGGGAGTCAGATCAAAATAGAAAAAAGACCAAAAAAAAGAAAAAAAAAGAAAAGAAAAGCTGAGCCTCTAGGCATCTCTGAGAAGCTGGGAAGGGGAGTGAGAAACAGAGACCCTCTTGCTACCAGAAGTAGAGGCTTTACGTCCTGCTTCTTCCATTTATTGGGAGATTTTGACAATGTAAGTGGGAGAAGCCTCCATTTGATGGCTGAGTGCATGGGAGTGTCATCAAAGATAACCTTCTAGAGGAAGGGCTGTTGATGCCCATCTCTGAGCACAGGAAAGTACTGGGTGGAATTAATTGGAAGGGGGGTGTCCCTGTGTTCAAATATTGAGAGCTGTGATCCTGCTCGACTTTGCACTTTCACTGAATCAGTATCTGCATCCTCCCCTTCCCTCTGGCCCCCGGTGGACAAAATACTGCAAGAGATAGTGGGGCTGCAGGAGGCAGCCAAGAAATATAAAATACAACCTCAGCAGCAATTCCAAGCCTGGTTCTGGGCCCTGGAGCGGCTCAGTGAGAATGAGAGGTGAGGCCGGGCAGGAGTTGGGCAAGGGCTGGAGTGCACGCTTTCTGCGGGTCAGTCCAGGGAACCTATGTCTATGGCTCCCTGATCCCCGCACAGACCTTGCTGTGTAGAAATTCCTGGGGCTCCTGACACTGGGAAGGACACTGGAGGCCTTGGAGCTCACAGGTGCCACTCTGTACTGCAGTTACATCTGGTCCTGTCAGCTGGAGCCACAGAACTAATTGACCAAAAAAAGAAGATAAAATGAATCAATGTGGAAATTATCCTGAATGTTAGAGACTAAATGAGAGCCCTACTCATTTCTATAATTACCTATCATATATATTAATACTCCATGTAAATATACCCTAAAACATACTTATAATTTAATTTTTATTATGTTTGTGTCTTTAAAATATTTACCAATATTAAAATTATTTCTGCAAAATTGTATCTTAGGTTGGGAAGGGGAGAGCTGGCAGCTCCCGGCCCACTGCCCTGTTGGCTCCTTCCTTGGAGGCTGAGGTTGCACCTGAATGGCTGCAGGATCCCAGCAGCACATAGCCATCTATGTCTGGGAACCAGGAACCCACCTCCAGCTGTTCCTGGGGATGAGGTCTTTCTCTTGACCTCACAGACAGTCTCCCAGCTTTCACTCAGCTGCTTTCAATACTGGGAAAGAGACTAATTTTAAGGAAACTTTGAGTTTCTAGCAAACAATGGAGCCATTCAAATATCTTAGCCCATGGCCTTCCATGCATCAGGAGGAGCCAGTGAAATGGACCCTGAGTGTGTCCCCCCAGGCCTCTTAAGGACACTGGTCAGACTAGATTAAGACCCACAGCACTGAACTCACTAAACTTTATTATTTGTTTAAAGACTAAAACTTGACCCATTGTGAAGTTTTAGGGAGTCCAAAATTTATGGAATTCGGGTAACACATTCAGATCACAATGTGTACCAACCCTCACTGGAGTTGGTCGCCCTCTGCTGGTAGAAGGACATGCACATATAAAATGTAATAGCAGGAGGCAGATTCCAAATCCAAAGGGATGTAGCAGTGATGGTGCCAATAGCAGTGTCTGATCATGGCTGATACCTTGCTCCCAGCCTGGCCTGGGGATTTCTCATTCATTGAAATTTTCACCTGTTTGATGTCAGGTTGTTCAAGGCAATCACAGTGTTCCTTTATTTCCTCACAGTGACATTGAGTCCTTTATTTCCTCACAGTGACATTGAGTCGCCTGTCACTTTATACCCACCACATAGATTTGCTCCCAATCCAGTCTTCTGCTCAGATTCATGCCTGAGGACCATCTGCCTCCAGTATGGAGTCTGCAGACATTTGTCCTTTCTCAGAATCTGGGATCTCTGCAATCAGGGTCTAAAAATGCCTATTAACATGAAAGGATGAAACAAAAGTATCTTTTTTGAAGTCAGTGGTTTTCATAACACATGTCTACCATGTACACTGTCCCCACACAGGGAATGGGCAAAGCTCCCACCCCTTTGCATCCATGATGGGAGCAGATAGGGCTTATGTAGCTGAGAGGGAATGTCAAGCAGGACAGTTCACAGTTCTGGCCTCATAACCTTGAGGAGACATGTTACATCTCTTAATCTCTGTGTACTTGTCTTCATCATGGGGATGGATCTTAAGGCCTCATGGGGACAATGCTCCTCATACAAACTATTAACACAGGGAGGTTTGTTTTCCTTAGCTAAAGTAAGCACAAAAATGCCTAGAAGGTCACAATTGTGTGAACATCCCCACCCACTGAACATAAGTGGAAGTGGAACATTGAAAACCTAGACCTCATGGAGCCTGGACACTCTTGTTCCTTGTCTTGTGCACGACCTTAAGGGACTGCGACTCCTGTGTGAGCTCCAACCCTCCATCCTTCTGGTGATGCCACTGACTGGATGTTCCTCCTTGTGCCACCCAGGGTGCTGCTGAGTTAATTCTGAAACTACAGTAGGCCTTCAGGATGAGGGCCCTCCAGAAAGGCACTTTGGAGAAGGTGGCCCTGTCCCTGATACCAGACTTCTTTGCTTGAAACACCCCCTATATCTGCACCCTTAAGCCCATTCATTTGGACTTCTGCAGAGCGGAGTGGTTCCTCGATGAGCTGTTAACTAGATGAGCTCAGGTATCCTCCTCTGAAAAGTAGGGACTCTTCCCACTGAAAGGAGTGACTCTTGACAATGTCATCACATCACTCTGAGCCTCAGCATGCTCCCCTGATAAGTGGGGTGGTACAGGATCAACATGAGGTATTTCTGTTTAACTGGCCCTTAGTTATACAAGGGCAGTGCCAGTGTTTAATTCCAATTCCAATTCATGAGCCACATAAATTGCAATGAACCATCCTCCTTTCTGCGCAGTTTGTTGTCCCACACACTGAATGGGTCTCTGGCAAGCATCATCTGTATGATCAAGAGACTACAATTGCTTGTGCTTCACTTGAGATTTTGGGCATTTGAATTGACTCTCCTATAAGCACCACCCAAACCCCCTGCAAACAGCAAGAACATGTCTATTCTATTCCACCATGCTGTTTCCACACTGAATGGCAGACAAAATGTCTAAGGCCTTAGAATATGTAGTGTTGAAAGGTCATTTTATGGTGGTGAACTAAGAGTTATGACTAAGAAAGATTGAAGTAAGTACCAGTGATGCAGGTACTAAAATCATCAGAGATGAGAGAGGGATGTAGGGGTTTGTGGGTGACTGCAGCCACCAAGGCTGGTACAGTCTAATCACATAACTGTCCCTCTGTGGCCTCCATCTCCTGGTGAGTGACATGGAGGCATGACCATTCCATGCTGCAAGCTTCACAAGATGATGACAAGTTCAGGGCAGTTAAAGACTATGCAGAGCTCACTGCCCTGTCCCACCTAAAGGGGTGAGGGTGAGAACAATGATGCCAGTAATGACACCGAGTCCTCTGGAGAACCTGTGAGCTAGGTGGAGGTCTCACACTTTGCAAGGTGAGAATGGGTCAGGGAGGCCAGGCCCAGGCCCAAGGTCACACACACTAAGTGATTGTTGCAGCTGGGATCCATCTAAAATCAGAGTATGCTGGAGTCCGGGTGGCACTCGCACCAGCTGACTTGGGTCAGATGTCCAGAATATGGGGTCAGGTTTGGCGGGGGTAATGGCATGAGGTGAGCATGACTTCAATGACCCTGTACCCTACTCAAAGGTGAACAGTCCTCAGGTTTCAACTCTGATACTGAAAGTCTGAGGGTCCAAGAAGCTACAGAAGAAGGGGAGTGAGCCTGTTGGGGGACATTCCAGGGTCACAAGAGAGGAGTCTCTGTGTTCCCAGTTGGAGGCCTCCAAGTCAAGAGAGGGAGGCTTTCCTCCTCCAGTTCCATGTCATGTTCCCAAAGAACATGATACCCTCCCTGTACTCCCAAATTTCCCAAAGGGGGATTGTGGGAGCTGAGTGCAAGAAGGTTATGATGATGAAGCTCCCTGATAGTCTTTGGGGTTCAGATATAAGGGCACAACAGTAGACCCTTTTAGCACCCAAAGACCAACTGTCAGAGCAAGGAGGATCCAAGCTCAACCCAACGAAGGGGCCAGGTAGGAAGTTAGCTTCTCACCACACATCAAGGTCCTCATGCCCCTGGCAGAGAGGACCTAGAGGTATTTTTGGGCTTCCACCTCAGGCTTCAGTTCTGAGAGCTGACCAAGTAGCAGATTATATTTCAAGGATCCACATAGGGATGCTGCTGGGCCTCTCCTAACAGACCTGGGCCACCTAAAATGAGTATTCTGCCAGTTTGGCTCTGTCCTGGGCCATCATGCTTGAGTCCCCAAGGCAGGTGGGCACATGATTGAACTGTGTGATGACAGCATGAACAGTGGATGTTCCTTGCCAGGTTTGACCCTCTTGGACTAGATGGAGCTCAGTCACTGTTAGGGCAGCACCTTCTTGAACAGCTCCTATGATGAAAGGGGAATATCACCCAGCCCTGACACACCCCAGCTCAGGGTCCCCAGACCATGAAGGGGTCACTGGACATGACTGAAGCTCAGGAAGCTGAGGATGTGCCTGAGCATTGAAGTCCATGGGATTCACTCTCTGTCCACCGAAGGCACACAGCACTGGATGACCTGGGGCCCCAGACTGGTGGGAAAGGGACAGGAGCATCTGCCTCCAGCCCATCCTAACTAAATCCAAACTGCAGGAAGTGGCTCAAGTCAGCTCACCCCAAGGGGGCATCTTCCAGCATCTGATTCCCCTCAGGTCAGAATCCCAACAGCAAGTTAAAGAGTTCAAAGGTCTTGCCTGCTCAGAACCTTGTCCAACTGTCAACTGTCAGAAGCCACTGGGACCCACTTAGGGGACCTGCTCCTCTCCTGTCCTTCTCACACTACACAGATGGATACATTTGCCTTTTAATTGATTTCTCTTAGAGAAATGAAAGGACAGTATATGACCATTGATGTAAGAACTTTGGCTCTCTGGGTTGCCATGAGGCCCACAATATATACCACACCTCACAAGTAATTAGACTACGGAGAGGTTTAACTACTATCACATTAAACACACCCACTGGCTCAAAATTTCACATCCTCTTAAGCTAATCCAAGTTTCTTTCATTCCCTTTGAAATATCACCTCTCGGCAAGGGTCCCTCAATTAGATCCCACCAACATTCACAAGGTTAAGTGCCCCTGCCTCTGGGACAGAGGGAGTCTCCTGGTATAAATTGTATAATACCTGGCCCATAATCTTTAGAACCTGAGGTCTGGCTTTCTTTAGATTCAGAATACATGTAGCTGATACCCGATTTGAGTTCGTTTTTCTGCTTTGAAATTTTTGGGGCTTTTTGTTGTTTGGTTTGCTTCTTGGCACCACTCAATAGCCAATAGTAAGGCATTTTCGTGCTGCTCAGTAATAAACGATTTTGTTTTCCTTTTTAAACTTTTAACCCCCTGTATCCATTTTTATCACCCCTGTTAGCTACCATTCTGTCTTCTGTGTCTATGAGATTGTTTTGTTTTTAATTCCACAGATAAGCCATATTATATGGTATTTGTCATTCTCTGTCCAACTTAGCTCACTTGGAATCAGACATTTGAAGACCATCTATTTTGTTGCAAATGTAAAGACTTAATTCTTTTTTATAAAAGTATAATACTCTACTGTATAGATGCACCACATCTGATTTTTACATTTGCCTATCAATGAACACTGAGGTTGCTTCCACATCTGACTATTGTAACTGATGTTGCAAAAAACACAGAGTTAAATGTACCTTTTGAATTAGTGTTTTGGATACCTACATATAACCAGAAGTTAAATTGCTGGGTCATACTCTAGTTCTAGTCTTAATTTTTTGAGGAAATTCCTTACTTTTTTTTTCCATAGTGACTGTACCAATATGCAATCCTACCAACAGTGCACAAGGGTTCCCCTTTCTACACTTCCCCACAGCAATTGTCCCTTCCTGTCTTTTTGATAATGGCCATTCTGGCAGTGGGAAGTGATATTGTGTGGTTCTAAATTGCAATTCCCCCTTGACTAGTGAGGTGATCATAATCTACATTTAATTTTAAATGCTAATTTATATTCTGCACTATATAGAAATTAGAAACCACTAGCATTCTTATTCCTCAAGAATTAAAATTCCATTACACTACAAACATCAATTATTTTATTAGTAAGTACAAGCTTATGTAAAAAAAAAAAAGATACAGAGTCACCTAGAGCACTTTGGAACCAGAGGTCAAAATATCCTCTATGCATATTCCCAAGGAAGCCTCGACTAGCACCTTTTCCCCACAAATCTTCACATCATCCTTCACACAACATTACCTTGTCATCACTTGTCTCTTTTTCTGCTTTAGCTTTTATTCAGAGTATGTAGCACAACCTGACTTTGAGTTATGCATGTGCTGGCTGGTTTGATTCTTTCATGCAAACATGCCATCATGAAAAGCTCTTTGGCTTGACCATGCGCTTCCAGTGCCTGCCCATAGGAGGCGCTCAATACATACCTGATAAAAGAGCAAGGGAATGAATTACTCTTAATCCAAGGTACAAATTTCATAACATCTCAATCAAAATTCCAAGGGAATTTGATCACATGACTCAAAATTCACACATACTAAAATTTAAAATGCGTATTTTTTAAACAAATTTTATTTGCAGGAAATGTCAAACCAAATTGGATAAATATTCACAGGTACTTATACAATGATGATCATCACAGCATTATTCAAAAAATAGAAAACAAAATAAGTTTAAATCCATTAACTGCAGCCAAATTATGTAGTTTAGCACATAGCAGCATAATAGATATTAGAAGATATTCTTTTGTCAGAAATAATTTTAATATTACTAGAACATATCATCAAACATAAATATAACATAAAATGATTTATTAATATGGATAAATTCATATTTACATATACTGCTGTCATATCTCAAAGGACACATATTAATATATGTACAATCATTTCCACTTTAGTAAGGGGATGTTTACTTACTATAAATCTTTTTCTTTTCTACATATGAACATGGATTATTTATGTACATAAAAAAAACCCTCCTTTCATTTTGAAAAAAAGAGAAAATATGGGGATAGGAAGTGTGTCCATTATAATCCACCTGGAAAGAGGAGCTAGGGTGGTTTTGTCTAAAAGTTGGGAGATGTTTTAATTATTTTCTGAACCAAATAATTTTTGTAAAAATAAAGCCAGTGCCCAAAATCAAATTGAATTGTGGCAAGACACTGAATTAAGAAGTAGATACACTCGACTAATTCTATCACAGAACATTAACTCGGACACACATATACCCCAGAAATTTTCCCTCCTTTATGCGCACATGTGTTTTTTTGGTTCTAACTGGGACTATTCTCCTGTATTCCTTTCACTGCACAGTCTTGGGATGCTCACTTGCCTTGCTTTCTGAAGATGAGTTTATATTTATTTCAGCAGGGTTTGGGGAGGACCAGGGAGCCATGCACAAAAGTTCACTGGGCAGACTAGCAAGAAGAGTCTACATCTCCCCTTGCCAACTCCTGATGGCCTCTCCCCTCATTTTCTCTGAGCCGCTCCAGGGCCAAGAACCAGGCCCCAAATTGCTCCACAATCTCTATTTGATATTTCTGTGCTGCCTCCTGCAGTAGCACTATCTGCTCCATTAATTTCTGCTCCTGGGCCCACAGGGATGGACTGGATGCAGACACGACCCAGGTGGGAGTGAAGAGTGGGGCAGGGCCCAGTCCTGTGTATTTACACACAGGGGCAACCTCCTTCCTACTAATTCAACCGAGAGCCTCCTGGTGCTCAGAGATGGGCATCAATAGTCATTCCTTTAGGAGGTTATCCTTGATGCCACCCTCTACCCCCAGCAACCAACTGGAGGGGTCTCCCACTTCTCTTATCAAACTCTCCCAATAAATGGAAGATGCAGGGGATGGAGCCCAGGAGTGTGCTGGCTTGGAAGTCTCAGTCAATTATCTGTTCTGCCCTGGGAAGAGCCACAGAGGCTAACCTTCATTTTTTCTAGGTTGATCTGATTCCCCTGGAAGGTAGTCAATTCTGGTCAACCTAAATCAGGACCCAGATCACCCCCTTCCAGAACATCCTGGTATACAGCATCTTCAGATCTTCCATATATTTTCCAAGGTAGGGAACATAGAGGGCAAACAGCTGAGGGTGGGATGAAACCCTGCTGTCAGGTTCCCCCATGCCCTTCTCTGAAAGCCTCCCACCTTCAGTCCTGACCTTCCCATGTGGAACAGCCTAGGAACCTTAGCAGCTCCACTCAATTGTCTCTTCTTTCTCTCTCCAGGAACTACTCTTGATTCCCTCCCAGGAGCTCCTTTGTCAAACCATAGCATCAGTGATCTCAGGCCAGCTTCATCATCATAACCTTCTTGCACTCAGCTCCCACAATCCCCCTTTGGGAAATTTGGGAGTACAAGGGAGGATATCATGTTCTGTGGGAACATGACATGGAACTGGAGGAGGAAGGCCTCCCTCTCTTGACTTGGAGGCCTCCAACTGGGAACACAGAGACTCCTCTCTTCTGACCCTGGAATGTCCCCCAACAGACTCACTCCCCTTCTTCTGTAGCTTCTTGGACCCTCAGACTTTCAGTATCAGATCCTTTCCTTTACATGATACTAAAAACTAACTTGATGATTTAAAAATGTTCTTAATAACAAATATGTTAATTTTTATCATTTTCCTCAGGTGCGAATTCACTCAGAATGGTGGTTTTTGTGATTCCTCTACTGTTTTTAAGTAAATGAGGCAATATTTTAAAGTGTTTGATTGATTTTTATTGAGATATAATTGACACAATTAAAGTATATTTGAAACATAACTAAAATATATTTTAAGGTGTCACCTACATCTATTGGTGATTGAACAAATGTTTTTAATAGAATAGCAAAGTAAAACAATCCCCCTCCCATCTTTAATTACCTCTTTAGTACAGCTGATAAGGCAAATTGGTCACAGTCAATTAATTGCTACAGGCTAGTGGATTTCATACTTGATTGTTTATTGGAATTACCAGGGAGATTACCCCTCCCCCTGATGCCCAGGAAAAATCTCAGACCAATAAAATGAGAATCCCTGGGTGTGAGTTTTGGCTTTCAGTGATTTTTATGTCTTATCAAGTAACTCAGTGTGCAGGCAATTTCAAAATCACCTTGCTGTTATATTCTAAATCTCATCTCATCAAATTAGGTGTGTGTGTGTGTGTTTGTGTGTTTGCACAATAATTTTTTCTTTCATCTCCCAATATTCTTAACATTGAAACACATGAAGGCTACAAAATTGTGTTTGATCAGCAGAAACACAATGACGTGGTTCTTAGGTTCCACAATTTATTTATTTATTTTTTCCTTAGGTTACACAATTTCTTAACACACAGCAAGTGTTAAAAACACTGCCTGAAATATTCATGCCTTTTTTTTGGTTTTACTACTGGCTGTTTTAATGGGTTCTATCACAAATCAAATACATAATGAGACTAAGGCAGGAAGAAAGATTTACTTTTATTTCATTTTTCTTCTAAAAAAATAGTAATGACGTCGAAACCGGTTTGGCTCAGTGGTAGAGCTTCGGTCTGCGGACTGAAAGGTCCCGGGTTCGATTCTGGTCAAGGGCATCATGTACATTGGGCACATCCCCGGTGGGGGTTGTGCAGGAGGAGGCTGGTGGATGTTTCTCTCTCATCGATATTTCTAGCTCTCTATCTCTCTCCCTTCCTCTCTGTAAAAATATCAATTAAAAAAAAGAAAATAGTAATGCCATATTCAGGAAAAAATAATATTTTTAAAAACTTGGGACTATCTAAAGAGAAGGAAATCCTTTATACATATAACTAGAGGCCCTGTGCACTGCTAGGGTCCCTACTGGCTGCCAGCTGTGGCAGGGGCCTCCCTCCCTTTCCCTAGCCGGGCACAGCCCCTGGTTACACTCCCAGAGGAACGCCCAGTCGAGGGGACAATTTGCATAGTATGCCTTTACTATATAGGATATTTAAAAGTATTCTAGCAGCTTCTAAGAATAATTCCTTATTTTCAAATTTCTTAAGCAATTTTGAATATAATCTCAGTTGGAAAAAGTCACTCCATACATAATAACTCTTGCATGTGCCTATATTATTGACTAATAATTCTACATGACACATTAAAGTAATGCCCTTTGTACCTAGCAACAATGTTTAAGTCTCATTGCATCGAATTCTAGATTCCTTCCTGAAGGCTCTTCATGAAGGTGGGAAAGACATTTAATATCAAGTCCACAAAATAAATAAATAAATAAATAAATAAACAAGAAGATATTTTTTTAAAAAACAACAACAAGATGAAATAAAAAGGAGGGAGACAACAGAGATCAAGCAAAATAAGCAACTACCAGGTCACATAAACTGGTGGATCAGATAAAATAAGGAATTTATAGAGTCCATGTCAACAGAAAGAAAAATCATACACAAATGCACTTTCCTGGAGTCTGTTCTGAAATTGCTACATAGTGACAATTGACTTATAGAAAATGAGTCCTGCCCTTTTCATCTTAAAAGAAATTATGCCACTTATGGGTAAGATATCAAAAACATTGGGCGAAGAAAAGGAACCTATTTCTTGTGACTTCTTATCACGTGTTTCACATAAGATTCATTAGAGTCATCCGGACACTTGACTCTCCTCCTCTGGCAGGAGAAATGGCACATCAAATTGGTGAATTGAGGAGAGAAACTCAGCTTTGTGGCTCACTGTCTTCTTTTTAAATTTTTAAACATTTTTTCCATTTTCTTGGGTGTCCTGCTGTACAGGAGAAGTAAGCCAATATTCTCACCTGCTCCCAGCCCCGCATTAAAACTCCTGGGGCATCTCCTTCATTTTGGGAAATAGGCCGAGTTCAGGAAGTGACACCAGGCCCTTTGGTGAGACCTAGCTCACGCCCTCCACTGTAGCCCCAGTGGTGACACCAGTCATACGTGACCTGGGATGACCTAACTCCTACCTCCTGAGTTTATCTCAATCATTCCTCGGTTTTCATAAGATCCCTCTATATTCTAAACAGTGAACACATGCTTTTCAGCTTCAATGAGTGTATTCACAGCAATTTCAGTACACATTTCTTGCCAATTTATACATTTTGATATAAGACATTTCTAAGGATACCATTGTAATTACCCCAATTATTAATTAATTGATGGGAAAGGACCAAATGGAAGGGCAGATAATATAGCACATCATTTGTGCCAGAAAGCTGCAGTTTAACACTCTCTAGGTCTGTTCCCTGCAGATCCTGGGGGAAGGGACTGGAGAAAGAAAGAATAGAAGCATGCCTAGTCAAGTCTAGGTGACATAGAGGGGGACTCGACTGTCAGTCACACCTGGAAAGAGGGCATTGGCCAGAGTAGTCCTGTAGGCATGAACACTGTAAAGGGGAAGATTTTATATTTAAGCTCAACCAAATTCGATGCATATAAGATACTATTTTAAAAAAATAAGAATAATACTTATTTTTGTATTTTTAAATATTTTAAAAATATATTAAAGTATTTAAAATAAAAATAATACTTCTTATTTTATGTTTTAAAATATTTTTATTGATTTCACAGAGAAAGTGAGAGAAAGAGATAAAATCATTAATAATGAGAATCATTGATCCGCTGCCTCCTGCATGCCCCACACTAGCCTGCAACCCAGGCATATGCCCTGACTGGGCATTAAACCATGACCTCCTGCTCATAAGTTGATACTCAATAACTGAGTTATGCCAGTTGGGCTTAAAATTTTTTTAATGTGCTTTTATTGATTTTAGAGAGAGAGAGGAAAGGAGTGAGAGAGCTACAACCAATCAATTGAACCACACAGGCAGTATTATCTATACTAATAAAAGGGAAATATGCTAATTAGACCAGGTCAATGGGCCACCTTCCAGAATCTAGACTTCCTTCCGGACAAAGCAATGGTGGTGGGGGCCAAGGCAGAGGTAGTTAGTGGTGATCAGGCCAGCAGGGGAGTGATTAGGCAGCCATCAAGCTAGCAGAGGTGGTTAGGGGCGATCAGGCAGTCAGGCAGGCATTCCAGCAATTAGGAGCCAGTGGTCCCAGATTGTGAGAGGGATGTCCGACTGCTAGTTTAGACCTGATCCCCACAGGCCTAAACTGGCAGTCAGACATACCCTGAGGGGTCCTGGGTTGGAGAGGGTGCAGGCTGGGCTTAGGGAACCCCTCCCCACCCCCACCCCCCATGTACCGCATACACAGATTTTGGGCCTCATATTTTTAAATAATATATCTCCAATTTATAACAAGGATAAGAAAATATGATCCACAAGGCAGCATGTTTTTTGGACAAATGGTGTTATTCTTTTACAATTAACTTTACACACTGATTTCATAAGCTTTTTCCACATTGTGAATATGATTGCTTTTTAAAATAATTATGAACAGCTTCCATAATGACAGACTAAAACATGCTCAGTATAAAAATAATTACAGCATACTCTGGATTTTAGTTGTTTTGAGTTTTTCTTAACAATGATAATTCAATTCCTGTTTAACACAATTGTCTTAGAGTGAATACTAGATTAGCAATATCAGAGATGTTGAAAATAATGGAATACTGAAAAGCTTTGAAAACGTTGCAAATAATTCATTTTCTTTCTGTTAAATTTTATTATTTGTAAGGAATGAAAAATGAGAGTTGTAATTTTCTAATTTTGTCACATATAGTACTTTTGGGAGAACGTTAAACACTTGGAGAGCTGCAGCTGTAGCCTTTCTGCCCATCCTTCTGAATGTAACTCGCATCCCACCCTGGACCATAAATTGACAGAGAAAGCTTTGATGAGACACGGGTCACCTCCCAGGGAGGCTGTAAGAGCAACCTGGTTTCCTCGATGTGCATAGAGCTTCAGCTGTCAGTCCGTCATCATGCGACATTAAACTCCTCTCCATCTTCATCATTTCTGTCAAAAAGAAAAATGAATCCTCCCATAGTAGGTGCTGTCAGTACACTCGGTTGGGACTTGAGCAACCTACAGGCTTGTTATGAAAAGGAATGTGTGTAGATCGAGTTCTGCACCTCTAGCTTGGACTTCCTGGAGGGCTCAGCTCACTATGTGGTCAGTTTCTCCTGCCTCTGGGAGGTACCACGGGGGCAGCAGGCCCTGCCCTGACTGGAGCTCTAGCGGATCCTGACTGCTGCTCAAGTCCGGGCTGCTTCACTGCCCACTTCTTGGTCGCCAGTCAGAACCCATGCCCACAAAGTCAAACTCCATACGTGTTGGTAAACAGACTCACTCCCTACTGCTGGGTCTGCACCAAAAGAAACCGGGACAAAAGCCATTGTGAGAATTTAAGAAATTTTGTTACATTTCCTCACAGAGGGCTGAGACAATTATATCAGTGTCAGCCCCTAGGGGGGGGTGGTGGTTAGGTTCTCTTCTATAGGATAAAAGTATGCAATATAGGGTCGGGATGTGGGTGAGCCAGTCAGTTGAACAGAAGGGAGGGCATGAGTCTGTCAAGGGTGTCAGGGGAGGAGAGTGAGAGATTGGCCAAGCGAAGGGGGCTTCATCTTATCTTGCTTCTGCAGGTGCCAGCCTTTTGCTCCAAGCTCTAGGGGGAAGCTTATAACAATGGACATTTCAGAAAACATATTCCAAGCAGAAGAGATTAAGGGTAGTTCACCCTAACACATACTTTCACAATTGATTTCCCCTGAAAATGCTCAGGTTTTAAATTTTGGTATACATTTCAGTTTTGTTTCCTCCTTAGGTGGCTTTCTAGAGTGTAATTATAATGCACCAAGTCAACTGACCCAATTCATTAAGGGATATGGATGCCTTTGAGCAGAGATGCCAAGTTATCTTTAAGCGAGCGCCCTTCACCAAAGATTCACCTGGCCCAGCTTCAGGCCTGGCACCTGCAGCCATGCTGCCTCTCAGCCTGGGGGATCCTCGGCAAGCAGGGGCTGTCCATAAGAACTGAACCCTTGCTCTAAACTCCTGCAACTGGATGAAGACCTCCTCAGCCACTCAGAAATAATCATCAACAGAACAAAGTGCATTTTGAATTGGTATTTATTTCCAGCATTTTAAAAATTTCCTTGTTACAATAAAGAAAATGTTTACTTTAACCAAGTACAGCTTGTGTCAAGACCCAATCAAAGGATTGATTTCACTGGTGATTTTAATGTGATCCTTTCCTTCACTTGATGCTAAAAACTAACTTGATGATTTAAAAATGTTCTTAATAACAGATACGTTAATTTTTATCATTTTTCTCCAACTGCAAATTCTCTCAGAATAGTGGTTTTTGTGATTCCTCTACTTTTTTTTAAGTAAATGAGGCAAGATTTTAAAGTGTTTGCTTGATTTTTATTGAGATATAATTGACACAATTAAAGTATATTTTGAAACATAACTAAAATATATTTTAAGGTGTCGCCTACATCTACTGGTGATTGAACAAAGTGTTTTTAATAGAATAGCAAAGTCAAACAATCTCCCTCCCATTTTTAATTACCTCTTTGGTACAGCTGATAAGGCAAATTGGTCACAGTCAATTACTTGCTACAGGCTAGTGGATTTCATACTTGATTGCTTATTGGAATTACCAGGGAGATTACCCGTCCCCCTGATGCCCAGGAAAAATCTCAGACCAATGAAATGAGAATACCTGGGTGTAGGTTCTGGCTTTCAGTGATTTTTATGGCTTATCAGATAACTCAGTGTGCAGGCAATTTCAAAATCACCTTGCTGTTATTTTCTAAATCTCATCTCATCCAAGGGAAAAGTAGGTATGTGTGTGTGTTTGCACAATGTTTCATCTCCCAATATTCTTGACATTGAAATTCATGTAGTATAAGTTTTAAAATATTGCTTGTTAAAATATATATACACTAGAGACACGGTGCACAAAATCCATGCAAGGGGCTCAGACCTCATGGCCCTGGTTGCTTCTCAACCCCACCCACTGGTCATTCTGGAAGGTTGTTTGCTATCTGGTCTAATTAGCATATTATCTCTTTATTATGTAGGATATAATTTTTGGAAAGGAGAAGATGGGCAAGAAATTGTGGAAACTTGTAGGTACATTATTTTCCAAATCACAACTGGGTAACTAACATCTATGAGCCATTAAGAAGAGATGGAGAAGTTGGAGAAGTTCACAGTATAGAAACACCACTAATGGCCAACTGATCAACTGATCGGGGTTAACATCTACAATGAAGCCATTTTGGTTTAATAAAATTAAAATAAAATTTATCTCTGTGGTCTTTCTCTCCAAAACACATAAGCCAGGTAAAACCGTGGTGATTTTGTTTTAATTACAAACATTTCAATGAGAAGACATTCCACAAATTATTTTACCTAACCAAACTTCTAAAAACTGGCAAGGTTACCAGAAGCAAGAAAAGTATGAGAAACTAACACACCTAAGAGGAATCTAAAGATACATTATGATTAAATAATAATATCACAGCCTGAAGAGGATCCTAAGCAAAAGAAAATGGACATTAGGTGAGAACTAATTTCATCTAAGTAAAACATGGATATCAGTTAATACCACTGCTTAATGTTTAATTAATTATGACAAATATTCCATACTAATATAAGATGGTACTATGACAAATCTCTACATTATTCTTCCAATTTTTAGTACATCTATAACCTTTATGAAATAATAAATTTATTTAATAAAAGGAGAGATGGCTCTGAACAAATGGCCCAATTTGTTGGAGTATTATCCTGTACACCAAAAGGTTTTGGGTTTGATTCCCGGTCAGTGCATATAGTAGTTAGATTACAGGTTGAATTTCCAGTCCATATGCCTTCAGGAAGCAGCTGATCAATGTTTCTCTATCACAACCATGTTTCACTCTCTCTCCCCCTTTCTCCTTCCCTCAAATCAATAAAAACACATCCTCATGTGAGAATAAAAATAATAAATAAAAAGAGGAGGGGTGTGCAATTCAGAAAAGTCTTTGCATCCACGTTAGGAGGGCAGTATTAAGATTCAATTTAATTGTAAGTGTAGTATAAGAATATTAAGTTGTTTATTCTTTTTGTAGTTTTTGAGTGGCACTGGAGATTTCTACTGATAAGAAATATTCAGTAGATCCTAATCTATGTCTCTCTTATTATGTGAAATATTATGTGAAAAGCCCTACCTTTTCATATAATATTCAAAATCACATTTTCTTCTCCTTGCATATATCTTTATAGATTGATTTATCAGATATTTACATGGCAGTAACACACTAGTGTGTAAATGTCCATCTTATCCAAAGTTAATTTGTTGTTCATCTTTCCCTCCCCCACCTCAAGCATTTAGTACTTATCAACATTTATCCAATATTGTCGAAACTGGTTTGGCTCAGTGGATAGAGTGTCGGTCTGTGAACTGAAAGGTACCAGGTTCGATTCTTGTCAAGGGCATGTACATTGGTTGCGGGCACATCCCCAGTGTGGGGTGTGCAGGAGACATCTGGTTGATGTTTCTCTCTCATTGATGTTTCTAGCTCTCTATCCCTTTCCCCCTTCCTCTCTGTAAAAAATCAATAATATATATATATTTGTAAAAGTATCCAATATTTTAACTTCAGAGTAAAATTATATCTATTCTACATCTTATATCTAGAAAAGTAACAAATCTTATTGACTTATATTTTTACATTTTTTCACTCTTATGAATAGCATCACTGATGTGTGTTCTTTAGCTACTGAGATTTTTCTTTTTTTTTCTTCTTTTTTTTGCAATTTTATTTTATTTTTATTTATTTATTTTTTTTAATAAATCTTTATTGTTCATATTATTACAAATGTTCCTCATCCCCCCCCCATTGCTCCCCTACACCAAGTTTCCATTCAATTCTCTGCCCTTTCCCCATCCCCCATTGTCCTCATCCATAGGTGCAGTTTATGTTCAGTCTCTTCCCGCCCCGCTCCACTCCCCATTTCCCCAAGAATCATCAGTCCACTCCCCTTCCATACCTCTGATTCTATTATATTCACCAGTTAATATTGTTCATCATGATTTTTACTTCCCTTTGTTTTTAGACTCACTTGTTGATAGTTACGTGTTTGTTTATAATTTTTATCTTTATTTTCTTTCTCTTCCTAAAGAACCCCTTTTAGCAATTCATATAATTCTGGCTTGGCAGTGATGAATTCCTTTAGCTTAAATTTATTTGTGAAGCTCTTTATCTGGCCTTCGATTCTGAGTGATAACTTTGCTGGGTAGAGTATTTTTGGCTGTAGGTTCTTGTTGTTCATCACCTTGAATATTTCTTGCCATTCCCGTCTGGCCTGCATGGTTTCTGTTGAGAAATCAGCTGACAGTAGTATGGGTGCCCCTTTATAGGTAACTACCTGCTTTTGTCTTGCTGCTTTTAATATTCTCTCTTTGTCTTTAGCTCTTGGAATTTTAATTATGATGTCTCTTGGTGTGGTTCTTTTGGGATTCCTTTTGTTTGGGGTTCTGTGTGCTTCCTGGACGTGTAAGTCTATTTCTTTCACCAGGTGGGGGAAGTTTTCTGTCACTATTTCTTTCAATATGTTTTCGGTATCGTGCTCTCTGTCATCTTCTGCGATGCCCATAATTCTGATGTTGGTTCGCTTGAAGTTGTCCCAGAGGTTTCTTACATTATCTTCAACTTTCTGGATTCTCTTGTCTTCTTGCTTCTGTGGAGGAGTGTCCTCTGGCTCTTTGTGTTCCAAATCTTGGAGTTGATCCTTGCAATCTTCCAATCTGTTTTTAGGACTCTGTATAATATTATTTATTTCAGAGATTGTATTCTTTATTTCTAGTTGACCCTTCATTATTTCTTGTTGATCCCTTATCATATCCTCATAGGTCTCATTTATTTTATTGGCCTTTTCTAAGAGATTGTTGAACAACCTTATAAGCGTGGCTTTGAATTCTATATCCAGTCGCTTTTTGTCCTCCATTTCTTTCGTTTGTGATCTGTTTCCTCGTTTCGGCATTTTCGCTGCTTCCCTGAGTTGGTAGGTTGGGAGGATCAGCTGTGTCTATGCCAGGAGACAACCTTATTCCACTAGACTTGGAAACCTGCAAAAGACTTTCTGAGTTCAGCTTGGATGAGGCGGAGTTTCAGGGTGGAGCCTACAGCCTTGGCTTCCGGTTAGCCCCGCCCTCTGAGGTTCCTGAGTCTCAGTGTGCCTCAGGGTCCTTTGGTATTCGCTGCAAGCACCTCTGAGAGAAAGGCACTCTAGAGTTTCGCCCGCTACCAGACAGTGTAGTCTCTCCCCCAACAAGCCCCCAACTGGGGTTCAGAGCAGTTGGAAGTGGGGTTAAGCACAGTCCGGAGCTTATGTCTCCTTCCCGCCAGGGCGATCTCGCGGCCCAAACAACAGTCTGTCCTCTGTGCGCACAATGTGCGCGACTCAGGGGATCTGCTTTTCGCTGTTCCCCCTGAGCTTCTGCCTTACAGCCCAGATTCCCCCTGTATGAGGCTGGAGCCCGAGGGTCTTGCCCAGGACTGGGGTTCAGTGCAGTCAGAACTGGGGCTCAGCACAGTCCTGAGCTTTTGAGTCCTTCCCGCTGGGGCAATCCAGCAGCTCAGCGAACAGTCCGTCCTCTGCGTGCAATGTGCGCGACTCCGGGGCTCTGCCTTTTTTCCGCTCAGCTGAGCTTCTGCCTTACAGCCCAGATTCCCTCTGTATGAGCCTGGGACCCCCGGGGTCTCGCCCAGAACTGGGGTTCAGTGCAGTCGGAGTTGGGGTTCAGCACAGTCCGGAGCTTTTATCTCCTTCCCGCTAGGGAACGCCAGCCAGGCACTCAGCCACCCCTCCTCTCCGGCTCCGTCCTCTCCCCGCGCTCGCACATTGCCTCCGTACCTCAGGCTTTTACAGCTCCTCTGGTTTGCCTTCTGGTTTTCTCTTTCCTTCTAGATATAGAATTTCCAGTCAGTCAACTTTCCTGTAGTTCTGGATAGTGTCCACTCTATATTTTAGTTGTATTTTTTGAAATTGTTGAGTGCGGCTGCAGTTAGGCTTTTACCTCTGCCGCCATCTTGTTGTCTCGCTACTGAGATTTTTCATCATGCCATTAATGATCACACTCATCTCTACCATTAATATAATCTCAAACTTCATCATCATGAATGCTAAACAAATTGCAGTAACTAATGCCTTTCCTAGACAAACAAGGGTGCATTTCAGATTTTGGCAATCGAGTTATTTCATACTAGAGGCTCAGTGCATAAATTCATGCATAGGTGAGGTCCCTCGACCAGGCCCAAAATTGGGGCTGTGGAGTTTGGCCAGCTGGCAGGAAGGGCTGCTGGAGGTTTGTTGGCTGGGGGTGAGGGATCTCAGGAGGCTGGCGGCCCCAATTGGGGCCATTAGGTCAACCAGCAGGGGTTGGGGAGAGGGGGAAGAGCTGCAGGTGGTTGGCCAACCAGGAGAAGGGACTAAAGGAAGTTGACCAGCCTGCCTTATCAGGCCGATTGGGGCCTGCCAGCCAAGGGAGATTTGCTGTGAGAGCACATTTACCACCACGTGGGGAGCTCCTGTTTGAGTGTCTGTCCCCTGGTGGTCAGCGTTCATCATAGTGACCAGTCATTTGGTCATTTGGTTGCATAGGCTTTTATATACATAGATAGATGCTGCTCTAGACTAGGCAAATTTTTTTTCATAAATCTAGCTGCATTGGAATGAGAATGTCACCAAAAAAGCATACATTGGCCACAATTAAATATCAGCCCCAAATTAGTGGCAGTATTTTACCAGTAAAAAGAAGAGGTTATGATGTTATTACTAAGACCTCCTCATCCACTCAGAAGCACTCATCAACAGAACAAAGTGCGATTTCCATTGGTATTTATTTCCAGCATTTTTTAATCTCCCTATTACAGTAAAGAAAATGTTTACTTTAACCAAGTACAGCTTGTGTCAAGACCCAATCAAAGGATTGATTTCACTGGTGACTTTAATGAGATCCTATCTTTACATGGTACTAAAAACTAACTTGATGATTTAAAAATGTTCTTAATAACAGATATGTTAATTTTTATCATTTTTCCCCAACTGCAAATTCTCTCAGAATAGTGGTTTTTGTGATTCCTCTACTTTTTTTTTAAGTAAATGAGGCAAGATTTTAAAGTGTTTGCTTGATTTTTATTGAAATATAATTGACACAATTAAAGTATATTTTGAAACATAACTAAAATATATTTTAAGGTGTCGCCTACATCTACTGGTGATTGAACAAAGTGTTTTTAATAGAATAGCAAAGTCAAACAATCTCCCTCCCATTTTTAATTACCTCTTTGGTACAGCTGATAAGGCAAACTGGCCAAAGTCAATTACTTGCTACAGGCTAGTGGATTTCATACTTGATTGTTTATTGGAATTACCAGGGAGATTACCCCTCCCCCTGATGCCCAGGAAAAATCTCAGACCAATGAAATGAGAATGCCTGGGTGTAGGTTCTGGCTTTCAGTGATTTTTATGGCTTATCAGATAACTCAGTGTGCAGGCAATTTCAAAATCACCTTGCTGTTATTTTCTAAATCTCATCTCATCCAAGGGAAAAGTAGGTGTGTGTGTGTGTTTGCACAATGTTTCATCTCCCAATATTCTTGACATTGAAATTCATGTAGTATAAGTTTTAAAATATTGCTTGTTAAAATATATATACACTAGAGACACGGTGCACAAAATCTATGCAAGGGGCTCAGCCCTCATGGCCCTGGTTCCTTGTCAACCCCACCCACTGGTCATTCTGGAAGGTTGTTTGCTATCTGGTATAATTAGCATATTATCTCTTTATTATGTAGGATATAATTTTTTGAAAGGAGAAGATGGGCAAGAAATTGTGGAAACTTATAGGTACATTATTTTCCAAATCACAACTGGGTAACTAACATCTATGAGCCATTAAGAAGAGATGGAGAAGTTGGAGAAATTCACAGTACGGAAACACCACTAATGGCCAACTGATCAACTGATCTAGGTTAACATCTACAATGAAGTCATTTTGATTTAATAAAATTAAAATAAAATTTATCTATGTGGTCTTTCTCTCCAAAACACATAAGCCAGGTATAACCATGGTGATTTTATTTTAATTACAAATATTTCAATAAGAAGACATTCCACAAAAATTTTGGCCCAACAGAACTTCTCAAAACTGTCAAGGTTACCAGAAGCAAGAAAAGTATGAGAAACTAACACAACTAGAAGGAATCTAAAGAGACAATATGATTAAATAATAATATCACAGCCTGAAGAGGATCCTAAGCAAAAGAAAATGGACATTAGGTGAGAACTAATTTCATCTAAGTAAAACATGGATATCGAGGAGAAAATGGCGGAAGAGCAGATGGGCGGTTTCTGAGTCTTGTCCCGAGGAAGAGAGAGAGAGCAGCGGAGGATCGCGCTAGGAGTGCTGGTCAACAAGCCAGGAGACGGGCAAACACCAGAGGAAATTTGGGGTCTGCTGATCAGGGAGCCCCCGACAGCTGACCACCCGCGGCTGGGTCCCTTGCCGGAGATACTTGCCGGCGCGCACGGGGAGATCTCACCATCTTGGAAGGGAGGAAGTTCGAGTCGGAGGCCTGATTATCCACAGCCCCAAGGAACACCAACTGAGCATAGTCGGCGCGAACCCTTGATCTCAGAGGAGCTCAGATTTCGCAGCGATCCGGTGGGAGAGAGAGAACTACATAAACAGGCGTCCTAAAAAGATAGATCATGGGGAGGCTAAGAAATAACCCGCCTATGAAAGAAAATCAGCCATCACCAGAAAATGAAGTAAACGATTTAGAGGCAAGCAACCTACCAGAGCAAGAATTCAGAGTAATGATCATGGGATGGCTAAAAAGAATGGAAGACAAATTTGACAATATGAGTAAGACCCAAGAGGAAATGAAGAAGACCCAAGAGGAAATGAAGGTGACCCAAGAAGAAATGAAAAATGACATAGCTACTGTAAAGAACTCAATAGAAAGCATCAAAAGTAGGCTAGATGAAGCAGAGGACCGGATCAGTGAGCTTGAAGACAAGATGGAAAAAAATACCCAATTAGAGCAGCTTTTAGAAAAAAAAAATTAAAAAGCAGGAAGAGAGCCTACGGGAACTTTGGGACATTACAAAGCAAAACAATATTAGAATAATAGGGGTTCCAGAAGGAAAGGAAACAGAGGAAGGCATAGAAAAACTGTTTCAAGATATAATGACAGAAAACTTTCCTGAGATAGAGAAGAAAAAAACCATACAAATACAAGAAGCTCGTAGAGTCCCAAGCAAAATGAATCCCCAAAGACCAACAGCTAGGCACATTATAATTAAAGTGCAAAACAACAACGACAAAGCAAGAATCTTAAAAGCAGCCAGAGAGAGACAGAAGGTCACATATAAAGGAACCCCCATCAGACTAGCAACTGATTTCTCCACAGAAACTCATCAGGCCAGAAGGGAATGGGATGAAATATACAAAGTCATGCAAAGGAAGGGTCTGAATCCAAGAATACTGTACCCAGCAAAGCTATCAATTAAGATTGAAAATGAAATCAAGAGCTTCACAGACAAAAAAAGACTAAAGGAATTTATCTCCACCAAACCAGCAATGCAAGAAATGCTAAAGGGTTTACTGTAAAAATGAAGAAATAGGAAGCAAAGAAGGAACACAGGGGTATAGAATAAAAATGGCATCAAATACCTACTTATCAATAATAACTTTAAATGTAAATGGTTTAAATGCTCCAATCAAAAGACATAGGGTAACAGAATGGATAAGAAAGCAAGACCCATATATCTGCTGTCTACAAGAAACACACTTCAGGAAAAAAGATGCACACAGGCTGAGGGTGAAGGGATGGAAAAAGATTTTCCAGGCGAACGGAAATGAAAAAAAGGCTGGGGTAGCAATACTTATATCTGACAAGTTAGATCTCAAAGTGAAGGACATAAAAAGAGATATTGAAGGCCACTTCATTATACTAAAGGGAGCAATCCAACAAGAAGAAATAACCCTGGTAAACATATATGCACCCAATATGGGAGCACCCAAATACATAAAGAAACTGCTGGAGGACATTAAGGGAGAGATTAATAGCAATGCAATCATAGTAGGAGACTTTAATACTCCACTGTCACCTCTGGACAAATCATCTAAACAAAAAATCAGTAAAGAAACGTCAATCCTAAATGACGTACTAGACCAGATGGAATTAATCGACATCTTCAGAACATTCCATCCCAAAGCCACAGAATATACATTCTTCTCAAGTGCACACGGGTCATTCTCAAAGATAGACCACATGTTGGGACATAGGCAAAGTCTCTTCAAATTCAAGAAGATAGAAATCTTATCAAGCATTTTCTCAGATCATAGTGCCATAAAATTGGAAATCAACTACAATAATAATAAGCCAAAGAAATTAAACACATGGAGACTAAATAGCATGCTATTGAACAAAGACTGGGTTACCAGAGAAATCAAGGAAGAAATCAAAAACATCATGGCAACTAATGACAATGAAAACACAACAATCCAAAATCTATGGGATACAACAAAAGCTGTTTTGAGAGGGAAGTTCATATCCCTACAAGCCTATTGCAAAAAACAAGAAAGAATGGTAACAAATTATCTAACCCTACAACTCAAACAGTTAGAAAAAGAACAGCAAGAAAGGCCCAGTGTAAGCAGAAGGAAGGAAATAATAAAAATCAGAGCGGAGATTAACGACATAGAGACCAAAGACACAATACATAAGATCAACAAAACCAAGAGCTGGTTCTTCGAACGGATAAACAAGATTGATGAGCCTCTAGCCAGGCTAACCAAGAAACAAAGAGAGAGGACCCAAATAAACAAAATCAGAAATGAAAGAGGTGAAATAACAACAGACCCCGCCGAAATACAAAGGATTGTTACAAAATACTATGAACAACTCTATTCCAACAAACTGGACAACCTGGAGGAAATGGACATATTCCTAGAAAAATACAATCTTCCAAAACTCAATCAGGAAGAATCTAAAAATCTCAATAGACCAGTAACTTGGGAAGAAATTGAAGCAGTCATCAAAAAGCTTCCAGCAAACAAAAGCCCAGGGCCAGATGGCTTCACAGGAGAGTTTTACCAAACATTCAAGGAAGAACTAAAACCTATCCTCCTCAGACTTTTCCAAAAAATTCAAGAGGAAGGAACACTGCCAAACTCCTTTTATGAAGCCAGCATCACCCTAATACCAAAACCAGATAAAGACAACTCAATGAAAGAGAATTACAGGCCAATATCCCTCATGAACATAGATGCCAAAATCCTCAACAAAATTCTAGCAAATCGGCTCCAGCAGTACATCAGGAAGATCATACACCATGACCAAGTAGGTTTTATTCCAGGAATGCAAGGATGGTACAATATTCGCAAATCAATAAACGTGATACATCACATAAACAAATTGAGAGATAAAAATCATATAGTCATATCTATCGATGCAGAAAAGGCATTTGATAAAATCCAACACCCTTTCCTGATAAAAACTCTCAACAAGGTGGGAGTACAAGGATCATACCTCAACATAATAAAAGCTATATATGATAAACCCACAGCCAACATCATGCTCAATGGGCAAAAACTAAAACCATTCCCTCTAAGAACAGGAACAAGACAGGGATGCCCACTCTCACCACTCCTCTTTGACATAGTACTGGAAGTACTCGCCATTGCAATTAGACAAGAAGAGGAAATAAAAGGCATCAAAATTGGAAAAGAAGAAGTAAAGCTGTCACTATTTGCAGATGACATGATATTGTACATAAAAAACCCAAAAGACTCCATCAAAAAGCTAATAGACTTAATAAACGAATTTGGCAATGTAGCAGGATACAAAATCAATGGCAAGAAATCAATGGCATTTCTCTACACCAATAGTGAACTTACAGAAACAGAGACTAAAAAAGCAATCCCGTTTACCATCGCACCAAAAAAATTAAGATACCTAGGAATAAACTTAACCAAGGAGGTAAAAGACCTATATGCAGCAAACTACACGACACTGAAAAAAGAGATAGAGGAAGACGTAAACAGATGGAAGAACATACCATGTTCATGGATTGGTAGAATCAACATCATCAAAATGTCCATACTTCCCAAAGCAATATACAAGTTCAATGCACTCCCCATGAAAATACCATGGACATACTTCACAGACCTAGAAAGAACTCTCCAAAAATTCATTTGGAACAATAAAAGACCCCGAATAGCCTCAGCAATCTTGAGAAATAAGAGTAAAGTAGGAGGAATCTCAATACCAGATTTCAAGCTGTATTACAAAGCAACTGTTCTCAAAACAGCCTGGTACTGGCACAAGAACAGACATATTGATCAATGGAATAGATTAGAGAATCCAGACATCAACCCAAATCAATATGCTCAATTAATATTTGACAAAGGAGGCACGAACATACAATGGAGCCAAGACAGTCTTTTCAATAAATGGTGTTGGGAAAATTGGACAGAGACATGCAAAAGAATGAAGCTAGATCACCAACTTACACCATACACAAAAATAAACTCAAAATGGATACAGGACTTAAACATAAGACGGGAAACCATAAAAATACTAGAGGCATCCGCAGGCAGCAAAATCTCAGACATATGCCTAAAGAACTTCTTCACTGATACTAACCCTAGGGCAATGGAAGCTAAGGAGAAAATAAACAAATGGGACTACATCAAAATAAAAAGCTTTTTTACATCAAAAGAAACCATCAACAAAACAACAAGAAAACCCACTGTATGGGAGAACATATTTGCAAACGATATCACTGATAAAGGTTTAATCTCCAACATCTACAGACAGCTTATACAACTCAATAAAAGGAAAATGAATGAGCCAATTAAAAAATGGGCAATGGACCTAAATAGAATCCTCTCAAAAGAAGACAGAAGGAAGGCCAAGAGGCACATGAAAACATGCTCCAAGTCACTAATTATCCGAGAGATGCAGGTCAAAACAACAATGCGGTACCATCTCACACCTGTCAGAATGGCCAACATCAACAAAACAACAAACAACAAATGTTGACGAGGTTGTGGAGAAAAAGGAACCCTCCTGCACTGCTGGTGGGATTGCAGGGTGGTGCAACCACTGTGGAGAACAGTATAAAGCTTCCTCAAAAAACTGAAAATGGAACTCCCATTTGACCCAGTAATCCCACTACTAGGAATATACCCCAAGAAACTAGAAAGACCAATCAGAAAGGATATATGCGCCCCTATGTTCATAGCAGCACAATTTACAATAGCTAGGACGTGGAAACAGCCTAGGTGCCCGTCAGCAGATGAATGGATCAGAAAACTATGGTACATCTACACCATGGAATACTATGCTGCCATAAAAAAAAAGGAATTCTCATCATTTGCAGTAACCTGGATGGAATTGGAGAGCATCATGCTGAGTGAAATAAGCCAGTCAATGAAAGAGAAACACTACATGACCTCACTCATTTATGGATATTAAAGAACATTATAAACGAATGAACAGAAAGATAGATATAGTGACAGTAAAACAACAGGCAGACTGCCAAATGACAGGGGGGGGAGGGTAGGGAGATCTGGGGGAGATAAGAGATCAATCGAAGGACTGGTATGCTTGCATATAAGAACAACCAATGGCCACAAAACTCTGGGGAGGGAGGGCACCTATGGGGGGGGCAATGATAAGCTATGTACACAGATAATACCTTAATAAAAAATATTTAAAAAAAAAAAACATGGATATCAGTTAATACCACTGCTTAATGTTTAATTAATTATGACAAATATTCCATACTAATATAAGATGGTACTATGACAAATCTCTACATTATTCTTCCAATTTTTAGTACATCTATAACCTTTATGAAATAATAAATTTATTTAATAAAAGGAGAGATGGCTCTGGACAAATGGCCCAATTTGTTGGAGTATTATCCTGTACACCAAAAGGTTTTGGGTTTGATTCCCGGTCAGGGCATATAGTTAGATTACAGGTTGAATTTCCAGTCCATATGCCTTCAGGAAGCAGCTGATCAATGTTCCTCTATTACAACCATGTTTCACTCTCTCTCCCCCTTTCTCTTTCCCTCAAATCAATAAAAACACATCCTCATGTGAGAATAAAAATAATAAATAAAAAGAGGAGGGATGTGCAATGCAGAAAAGTCTTTGCATCCACGTTAGGAAGGCAGTATTAAGATTCAATTTAATTGTAAGTGTAATATAAGAATATTAAGTTGTTTATTCTTTTTGTAGCTTTTGAGTGGCACTGGAGATTTCTACTGATAAGAAATATTCAGTAGATCCTAATCTATGTCTCTCTTATTATGTGAAATATTATGTGAAATGCCCTACCTTTCATATAATATTCAAAATCACATTTTCTTCTCCTTGCATATATCTTTATAGATTGATTTATCAGATATTTACATGGCAGTAACACACTAGTGTGTAAATGTCCATCTTATCCAAAGTTAATTTGTTGTTCATCTTTCCCTCCCCCACCTCAAGCATTTAGTTCCTATCAACATTTATCCAATATTGTCGAAACTGGTTTGGCTCAGTGGATAGAGTGTCAGTCTGTGAACTGAAAGGTACCAGGTTCGATTCTTGTCAAGGGCATGTACATTGGTTGCGGGCACATCCCCAGTGTGGGGTGTGCAGGAGACATCTGGTCGATGTTTATCTCTCATTGATGTTTCTAGCTCTCTATCCCTTTCTCCCTTCCTCTCTGTAAAAAATCAATAAAATATATTTTCTTAAAGTATCCAATATTTTAACTTCAGAGTAAAATTATATCTATTCTACATCTTATATCTAGAAAAGTAGCAAATCTTATTGACTTATATTTTTACATTTTTTCACTCTTATGAATAGCATCACTGATGTGTGTTCTTTAGCTACTGAGATTTTTCATCATGCCATTAATGATCACACTCATCTCTACCATTAATGTAATCTCAACCTTCATCATCATGAATGCTAAACAAATTGCAGTGACTAATGCCTTTCCTAGACAAACAAGGGTGCATTTCAGATTTTGGCAATCGAGTTATTTCATACTAGAGGCTCAGTGCACGAATTCATGCAAAGGTGAGGTCGCTCGACCAGGACCACAATTGGGGCTGTGGAGTTTGGCCAGCTGGCAGGAAGGGTTGTGGGAGGTTGGTTGGCGGGGGGTGAGGGACCTCAGGAGGTTGGTAGCCCCAATTGGGGCCATTAGGTCAACCAGCAGGGGTTGGGGAGAGGGGGCAGAGCTGCAGGTGGTTGGCCAACCAGGAGAAGGGACCACAGGAAGTTGACCAGCCAGCCTTATCAGGCCGATTGGGGCCTGCCAGCCAAGGGAGATTTGCTGTGAGAGCACATTTACCACCACGTGGGGAGCTGCTGCTTTGAATGTTTGCCCCCTGGTGGTTAGTGTGCATCATATTGACCAGTCATTTGGTCATTTGGTTGCATAGGCTTTTATATATACATAGATAGATGCTGCTCTAGACTAGGCAAATGTTTTTCATAAATCTAGCTGCATTGGAATGAGAATGTCACCAAAAAAGCATACATTGGCCACAATTAAATATCAGCCCCAAATTACTGGCAGTATTTTACTAGTAAAAAGAAGAGGTTATGATGTTATTACTAAGACCTCCTCATCCACTCAGAAACACTCATCAACAGAACAAAGTACTTTTCCATTGGTATTTATTTCCAGCATTTTTTAATCTCCTTGTTACAGTAAAGAAAATGTTTACTTTAACCAAGTACAGCTTGTGTCAAGACCCAATCAAAGGATTGATTTCACCGGTGATTTTAATGAGATCCTATCCTTTACATGGTACTAAAAACTAACTTGATAATTTAAAAATGTTCTTAATAACAGATATGTTAATTTTTATCATTTTCCCCAACTGCAAATTCTCTCAGAATAGTGGTTTTTGTGATTCCTCTACTTTTTTTTAAGTAAATGAGGCAAGATTTTAAAGTGTTTGCTTGATTTTTATTGAAATATAATTGACACAATTAAAGTATATTTTGAAACATAACTAAAATATATTTTAAGGTGTCGCCTACATCTACTGGTGATTGAACAAAGTGTTTTTTAATAAAATAGCAAAGTAAAAGAATCCCCCTCCCATTTTTAATTACCTCTTTGGTACAGCTGATAAGGCAAACTGGCCAAAGTCAATTACTTGCTTCAGGCTAGTGGATTTCATACTTGATTGTTTATTGGAATTACCAGGGAGATTACCCCTCCCCCTGATGCCCAGGAAAAATCTCAGACCAGTGAAATGAGAATGCCTGGGTGTAGGTTCTGGCTTTCAGTGATTTTTATGGCTTATCAGATAACTCAGTGTGCAGGCAATTTCAAAATCACCTTGCAGTTATTTTCTAAATCTCATCTCATCCAAGGGAAAAGTAGGGGTGCGTGTGTCTGTGTGTGTGTGTGTGTGTGTGTGTCTGTGTCTGTGTGTTTGTGTGTATGTGTGTGTTTGCACAATAATTTTATCTTTCATCTCCCAATATTCTTGACATTGAAACTCATGTAGTATAAGTTTTTAAATATTCCCTGTTTAAATATATATACACTAGAGACACGGTGCACAAAATCCATTCAAGGGGCTCAGACCTCATGATCCTGGTTGCTTCTCAACCCCACCCACTGGTTATTCTGGAAAGTTGTTTGCTATCTGGTCTAATTAGCATATTATCTCTTTATTATGTAGGATATAATTTTTGGAAAGGAGCAGGTGGGCAAGAAATTGTGGAAACTTGTAGGTACATTATTTTCCAAATCACAACGGGGTAACTAACATCTATGAGCCATTAAGAAGAGATGGAGAAGTTGGAGAAGTTGACAGTACAGAAACAGGACTAATGGCCAACTGATCAACTGATCGAGGATAACATCTACAATGAAGTCATATTGATATAATAAAATTAAAATAAAATTTATCTATGTGGTCTTTCTCTCCAAAACACATAAGCCAGGTAAAACCGTGGTGATTTTGTTTTAATTAAAAACATTTCAATAAGAAGACATTCCACAAATTATTTGGCCCAACAGAACTTCTCAAAACTGTCAAGGTCACCAGAAGCAAGAAAAGTATGAGAAACTAACACAACTAAGAGGAATCTAAAGAGATATTATGACTAAATAATAATATCAAAACCTGAAGAGGATCCTAAGTAAAAGAAAATGGACATTACGTGAGAACTAATGCAATTTAAGTAAAACATGGATATCAGTTAATAACACTGTTTAATGTTTAATTAATTATGACAAATATTCCATACTAATATAAGATGGTACTATGACAAATCTCTACATTATTCTTCCAATTTTTAGTACATCTTTAACCTTTATAAAATAATAATTTATTAATTAAAAGGAGAGATGCCTCTGGACAAATGGCCCAATTTGTTGGAGTATTATCCTGTATACCAAAAGGTTTTGGGTTTGATTCCCGGTCAGGGCATATAGTTAGATTACAGGTTCAATTTCCAGTCCATATGCCTTCAGGAAGCAGCTGATTAATGTTTCTCTATCACAACCATTTTTCACTCTCTCTCCCCCTTCCTCTCTTTCCCTCAAATCAATAAAAACACATCTTCATGTGAGAATAAAAATAATAAATAAAAAGAGGAGGGATGTGCAATGCAGAAAAGTCTTTGCACCCACTTTACGGAGGCAGTATTAAAATTCAATTTCATTGTAAGAGTAATATAAGAATATTAAGGTGTTTATTCTTTTGTAGCTTTTGAATGGCACTGGAGATTTCTACTGATAAGAAATATTCAGTAGATCTATTGTGCTAAAGCCTTTCTCTGGCTTAACTAATTCTTAGGCTTAACTAACAACCTTCATGAGAATGATTTCCTAATCTATGTCTCTCTTATTATGTGAAATATTATGTGAAAAGCCCTACGTTTTCATATAATATTCAAAATCACATTTTCTTCTCCTTGCATATATCTTTATAGCTTGATTTATCAGATATTTACATGGCAGTAACACACTAGTGTGGAAACGTCCATCTTATCCAAAATTAAGTTGTTAATCTTTCCCTCGCCCACCCCAAGCATTTAGTACCTCTCAAATGTTATCAAATATTGCCAAAACTGGTTTGACTCAGTGGATAGAGCGTAGTAGGTCTGTGAACTGAAAGATCCCAGGCTCGATTCCGGTCAAGGGTATGTACATTGGTTGCAGGCACATCCCCAGTGTGGGGTGTGCAGGAAACAGCTGGTCAATGTTTCCCTCTGATCGATGTTTCTAGCTCTCTATCCCTTTCTCCCTTCCTCTCTGTTAAAAAAATCAATAAAATATATTTTTAAAAAATTATCCAATATTTTCACTTCAGAGTAAAATCATATCTATTCTACATCTTATACCTACAAAAGTAGCAAATCTTATTGACTTATATTTTTACATTTTTTCACTCTTATGAATAGCATCACTGATGTGTGTTCTATAGCTACTGAGATTTTTCATCATGCCATTAATGATCACACTCATCTCTACCATTAATATAATCTCAAACTTCATCATCATGAATGCTAAACAAATTGCAGTAACTCATACCTTTCCTAGTCAAACAAGGATGCATTTCAGATTTTGGCAATCAAGTTATTTCATACTAGAGGCTCAGTGCACGAATTCATGCATGGGTGGGGTCCCTCGACCAGGCCCACAATTGGTGCTGTGGAGTTTGGTCAGCTGGCAGGAAGGGCTGTGGGAGGTTTTTTGGCTGGGGGGGAGGGATCTCAGGAGGTTGGCAGCCCCAATTGGGGCCATTAGGCCAACCAGCATGGGTGTGGGTGGTTGGTCAACCAGGAGAAGGGACCACAGGAAGTTGACCAGCCAGCCTTATCAGGGCTGATTGGGGCCTGCCAGCCAAGGGAGGTTTGCTGTGAGAGCACATTTATCACCAGGTGGAGAGCTCTGCTTTGAGTGTCTGCCCCCTGGTGGTCAGTGTGCATCATAGTGACTAGTCATTAGGTCATTCGGTTGCTTATGCTTTTATATACATAGATAGATGATGCTCTAGACTAGGAAAATGTTTTTCATAAATCTAGCTGTATAGGAATGAGAATGTCACCAAGAAAGCATACATGGGCCACAACAAAATATCAGCCCCAAATTACTGGCACTATTTTACCAGTAAAAAGAATAGATTATGATGTTATTACTGAGATCTTTTAAAGACATATTTTATAGATGAGTATACTCCAGTTTTAAAAAGTTTTCTACTTAAAGTCCAGGTAAGTATTTTTATTATGATTCCCATACTGAAAGTTTTATTGTCTTTGGGAAAGAAGTTATTTTGGAAATATTTAAGACTAATAATGATGAAAGAACCTATGGTAGGAAGATCAACCAGTCAGTGTTTCTAGACAAGTCAGAAGGTAAATGAGTAAACAAATTGTCTAGAAAGCAGTTAAAAACTAATTGGATTGAACCAGAGTAACAGATAATGTATGAGGAGGAAATACGTGGCTGACCTACTTAGGCCATAGCAAGTTGGTGAGAACTAACACCACAGAACTAAAAATAACAGTAAAAATTAAATAGAGGATCCTGAGAATCAATCTGATAAACTATTATAAAATAATAAACAATAAAATAAATATTTTGCTGATTGATATTAAAGTTTAAATTAAAATATTCAGTTTTCTCATCTGGAGATCTCCCATTTATATCAATCCCCCCCCCCTTTTTTGCATGCAATTCAATATCAAATTTAACCATTCAGAAACCACATTCATCAGAAGGACATCAAGTACATATATCAATATATTAGTCAACATATTATTTTTTAGGACTTTCAAATAAAGAAACAGAAACAAAATGGTGAAAAGATCCTCATTATGCTGAGTATTTTCTATTTGCTCACTAAGATATCTGAGAAAGTCTTATGATAGACTTCAATAGACTATTTCTCAGTCTTCCCATTGTGTTTGGCCAAGGGGAGGCACTGGAAGACCATGTGAAGATGGCAAGCAAATGCAATAGGGTTATTTATTTTCCTGACTCCTCCCCTGCTAACTTGCATGGGTTGTTGCTTTGTTTAAGAAAGACTAATGGTTGATTTCTCCCCATAAAAACTATCATATTTGGTTTGTAATAGCTATTCCCTTCTCTTATTGAAAGTTTTTTAGGGGTGAAATAGGCAGGTTTAGAAAATTTTTAAAATTAGGGGTCCATGGAAAAAAGCACAGGGCTACAGAGCTGCAAAGGGTACATTTCTCTAGAATAAGGGAACTAGAAACAGCAAAAGGTCAATATTTACAAAATAAAGTGAGGGAAGCCCCTCATTCAGAGGGGGGAAGAAGAATTGTTGCCTCTAGTCCTTCTATAATATCTTTGGGAAGTTGCTTTCACCATAGTTACTTTAAAATATTTTTTTTAAAGTAAGAGGTTGGCCTAGCTCCTTTGACTCAGTGGATAGAGCATCAGCTTGGTAATTGAGAAATCCATGTTCGATTCCAGTCAATGACACATGCCCGGGTTGCAGGATTCATCCACAGTGGGTGCATTATACAGCTTATCATTGATTCTCCTCATCATTGATGTTTCTATCTATCTCCCCTCTCCCTTTCTCTCTGAAATCAATATAAAAAAAGTAAGAGATTGTTTCATAAACTGTAGAAACCCACTATCAGAACAATTTATTGATAAAAAATCTTGTTCTGAAGAAAATAAAATGTAGTACTATGAAATGTCGCAGAATGATCCTAAAAGCTATCTATAGCCACAGAACACAAATGTGTATGACAGCAGACCATCTATACATATAAAAGCTTTAGTGACCATTATGACCAGTTGACCAAACAACCTGTCAACAGGTCTCTATGATGTGCATGACCACCAGGTGGTCAGGGTGCTCTCACAACCAACCTCTCATGGTCCCTCCATCCTCAATCTCCCCCGCATTGGCCTTGATCAACCAGTGCTCTAGTTATATTATGAAGTTATGTATATTTTGCCCTAGCTGGTTTGGCTCAGTGCATAGAGGGTTAGCCTGCAGACCTAAGGGACTTGGTTCAATTCTAATTAAGGAAACATAGCCTGGGTTGTGGTTTTTAACAAGGTATTGTTTAAAACTTTTCAGATTAACTAAATTACTTATTTCAATATCTCAACATGAACTTGCATACCTTTTTATGATGTTTACATATGTCTTTTGTTTACTTTAAATTGTGGCCAAAATAAAATTCCACTATTTTCAACTGCTACCAAACTAGTTTAGTGTTTTTATTTGTTTGTTTGTTTCTTCATTCTTTTTTTGGCGGGGGGGGGGGGGGGGAGGATTCAGTAATTTATTGAGAAGAAGAATAGCAAAAACAAGAAAAGCTACTTTTATCGATTTATTCTTTAAATGATCTTGGTTTGCACATGTAAGTTTGCACTGAGAATTCCATGAAAACCATAGCAGATGTCCACCCTATGCCTCTGGAATTTATCTCTACCACCTCCTGCTTACCTGCTCCCTTCTCATTTTATTTTTCTTCACTTTCTCATCTACATTATTAAAACACTTTCCCCCCTAGCTTATCTTTCAATTATGAAAGCCCATATATTCCACATTTATTATTTGAGAAAGTTATTTAAATAATTTTTATTTAGCCATGAAGAACAGATTTGAAAAGATTTTATGAGTCACAACACTTCTGTGATTAATTAAAGTATGTTTAATTTTCAGTGTCCTTGGTAGAGTATTTTTCTTAGAGAACAAAGATTTTTCTCGCCCAGAACTAGCAGAATTATATAATCTCAATCCATGTGATTTTACTCTTCTAAAAGCACTTGGGAATAAAAGAGGGAGCTATGAAATCACTCCAGGGAAACAGGCATTAACCAGAACTGTCCTTATAAACAGGAATAGTCAGTTGATGCTATAAATAAGTGAAAATTTATTCTAGATGTTCCACCTTAGAAATACATCTTTGTAATCGATAAAATAATATTAATAATAATAATAAATCTATTTTGTTATGAGAGCAAAATATATTTGCTACTAATAGAAAAATGTTGATTTTAATATAAAACCAATTATTTTATCCTTATTAATATTTATTTTTAATTAACCCTATAAAGGGTGTCTGGTTCGATTCCAATCAAGGGCATCATATGTCTAGGTTGCAGCATGATTCCCAATGGGGTGTGCACAGGAGTCAGCCAATCATTCTCTTTCATCATTGATGTTTCTAGCTCTCCCTCTCCTTCCCTATATGAAATCAATAAAAAATATAAAGAAAAAGATAATTTAATTAGTTATTGGAGAAACATTTAAGACTGAATACTGTAGAACTGCTACTCAATCCTTGAAATCTGAATAGAGGATGTTTATTTTCTTCACATAAATTGGAATTTGATAGCATATGGTTTCATAAAACTTTGAGTTATCACGTGCGGGAGCCTGATGTGGCGGGATCTCCCTTTTCCGCGTTCAGCACGGAAAGAGAGATGAACAAACCGGTTCTAAGAGGAGGCGGCCAGGGATTGAGAAATATTAGAAATAAAGAGAGAAGACACAGAGAAAGATTTTAAGCTGGGAGCTGGGAGGGCCGCTGACCTCCCCTGCTGGAGGGGCAGACTGAAGACCCGCTGAGCCACCCAGCACATCTATTTATACCCGATCTAACAAGGGGGTTTCACAGAAAAACAATGAGCCTGGGAGGGCCCAGGGCCCACCCACTCCTTCCTCCTGGACAAACACAAGCTAGGAACTAAGAACATCTCTGCACTCCCAAGGCGGGAGTGCAACTGACATGATTCTGCCAAAACCCCGGCCCAGTCAGCAACAATCTAACAAATGTCCAGGTATCTTCCCATTTGGCTCTCTACAATCACGATTTATTTAATTCTCACACTTTGTACTATAAGATGTTTCTCTTCTCCATTTTCTTTTCATTTTCTAATTGTTTTGTTATAGAAAACTGAAGAAGAATAAAGCAATACTTAGAGAGATGGAGTTATAATTATTACAAATGTCTCTTAAAGTCTGGGCCCTGACATGCAGGATTTTTCCCTATTCATGTTTTTACCTTCTTTGTCTCCCAAATATGGAGTGTTTCCAGCCCCTTTTGCCAGTTCTTAAAGAGCCCATATGTACTGAGCTCTTGAGACCTCAACCATAGATCTGGCCTGGCACCAACACAGATAACCATGTCTAGGGAAGGTTTAATGGCCTCTCTGAAGTGGGAGTTGTCTTAGCAAGCAAGATTTTACAGAAGCCAAATAGCAGGGTTAATATTTCAAACAGCAGTTTTTATATAAGATGGATGCTTCAGTATATATAGGTGTTCTATTATGGTGTAACTTGAGAAACATTAGTTTAGTACAAGTACAGCACTCCTATATTACAAGAGGTAACAGAATCAACAAAAGTACATTATACCTGATATGAAGTTTATTTTTCAGATGTCTATAACTACTTACCACTACTTTTGATTAATAACCCAAACATTTTGGAGTCATATTTTTATGAATACAAAACATAATGCTGCATATGTTGCTTTAATATAGGTAAAATATTTACAATAGTCATATGAAATAAACTATTCATAACATTTGAACAGAAAGGTAAACTTCTTTGCTAGGAGATTCCAGGAGAACACCTGGTTCTCAGTGGTAACATCTAATCTTCCCATTTTTAGGGTTGTTCTCTTTATATCTTATCCAATTCTTGAGTATAAACTCTATCAACAGAAAAATTCTAAAACACATTTTTAGAAATAGTTGACAGAATTAGAATGAATTCTAATCACATTGAACTGAATAATTCTGAATGATAAAATATTAAATAAGCTTTATGTTTTAGAGCATCATCTAAAGTCCATATATCCCATTTTTATTATTTGAGGAAGTTATTTAAATCATTTATATTTAGCCATGAAGAACAGAATTGAAAAGATTTTATGATTCTTTAACCTATTAGTAAATAAGAGACATTCCTCTGTGCACTCTTCCATTTCAAACAATCCAAAAACATTAAAATCAAAATAAAGTACATACACACAAAAACAAAATCTTCAATTAAGCTCTAATTATACATGTTAAATATAAAAGATACAATTTTGAGGAATTCAGAAGGTAGCAATAAAATGAACTCTGAGTATGTATAACTAATTACTTCTCTATAGACTAAATGCTCATCATAGAATATAATTTTCACTAATTTATTCACTTACCAGAATTCAGAATCAACTAAGCCATTTGGTGATAATCATCAATCCTTTGTAAAGTGGATAAATGCTAAGGCTCTATAGTATTGTTTGTTATACTGCCTCTAACATCCATGTTAGGATGTTATAATTATTATGGAGCCAGTAAATACTCATCTCAAATAACAACCTCCACTTAACCAACAGATAATGTGACAGATGCATGCAGGAGACATAAAAATTTAAGCTTAAGCTTAAGATATAAAAATTTAAGCTTAACAATTCAATTGTTAGCTGGGGTGAGCCCCAAATATGGGATGGGTGGGTAGAAGAAATACATTCAATATGGATATGAATCACCCATTTTTTATAAGCTAATTGAGCATAAAAATTGTGGCCCAGTGAAGCCCAGTGCCAATAGGCATTGCCTTAGAGAGGTAGCAAATTAGATCAGACACCTTAACAGAATAGTTCCAGATAAGTGCAGTGTAAATAAAACATAAATGAGCCATACACATAAGCTATATTCTTAATTTTAAATTTTGTAATGAAAACATTAAAAAGCAAAGAGGAACATGATTCAGTTTGATAATATATTTTATTGACCCAATAAATCCCAAGTGATATAATTTCAATACAAATTAATATAAAATTTATTAAATTAGTTTAGATTTTTACATTAATCGTTAAAATTTGGTGTATGTTTCAAATAGCACATCTCAGACACATTGCAAATGTTCAGTAGCCACATATATAACCAATGATTACTATGCTGAAAGACTCAAGTCTAGAACTATTTGGCCTTGGGCTTGACAGTCTATCTAATAGAAGCTGCTGCTACATGAGGGAAGAAGGAGTAATGAGTGAATGAAGGAGCCATTTTTTTATCTTATCCAGATGCATGGTCCCTAGCACTTCAGTAAGATAGAAGGGTAAAATGGAAAGTAATTAAAAGAAAAACTAATTCGTTGATTTATCAGTAACTTCAATGAGTTTGAGAGAAGGAAAATGGTGATAGTAGTGGTGTGGAGGTATTCTTAGGTCTCTACTCATGAAAAGGTGGAATCTGACCATCCCACCCAGGAAAGTGAAAGAAAGGCATATCTTTGAGTAATTTTTAAATTGGCATTTTCTTTAAGAACCTATATTGAATTCAAACATCTTTTGTTTTTTTTGTTTGGGATAGTCCTATTTGAGGAGACTCATATTTCGGAAAATTTTGCAAGCAGTAACAATGATCAGTTTTTGTAGGATTCTATTTGTATCAATATGTATAGAGCAAACTGCCTAAGAAGACAGATAAACTGTTTTCTTTTTCTGAAATAGAGGGCTGGCAAGCTTATTGCTTGTTATAAAAGATTATAGGTTCCCAAAACTCAGTTATTCTTCTATCACCCAACCCTTTCTATGTGTAGGAATTACTTGGCCTTCTTGCATGGTCTTGTGCAATCTGGATCAAGGTGAATAAATATAGTCATGATATCTTTCTGGAAGGTCATCTAGAAGAATGTCGGAAGGTCATTCAGCTGCCTGTCCTAATTAGCATAGTATGCTTTTATTAATCTGCCTATTTATCCCTAAAAAGTCCTTTCAATATGAAAGAAATGGAACCCTGGAGGGGAACTTCCTTAATTTTACATAATCAACAAAGCTTTCCACAATAGCTCATCCTCCCATGGAAGCCTCAGGAAATTCTTGTGCCCCTGGCACCCCAAGAGCTCCATTTCTACCAGTAGCAGGTGGGGACAGAGTAAAAATGATTATAAAAGCAAATAGGAAAGGAAAATTAATGAACATGTGTGGATTATGTATGGCTCTGTTTGTTTTTAAAAATAATGTGTGTTTTTTATGAACTTTTTCTAGAACAGCATTAGGTACTATTTTTTTTTGTTTGCTTATTTTTGTTTTTATTCTCAAAATAGTCTAAATATTATGACTAAATTTTAATTATAGAATAAGAGATAGAGGGAATTCAGGCCCAATGTCTCTTTATAATACACATAATATAGAACAGTTAGAAGCCACATGTGTATAATACACATTTATAATACACAGTCTCTCTATATATATCATGTTTCCCAGAAAATAAGACATCCTCCTAAAATAAGACCTATTTCATGGAAACATAATACATCCCCTGAAAATAAGACCTAGCGCACCCTTGGGAGCAAAAATTAATATAAGACAATGTCTTATTTTCTGGGAAACAGGGTATAAAGAGCCAGGGTCAGTAATGTCCAAATTTTTGATTGACCCTAGCATGAAATAAAATTAATGGTACATGTACACAAAATAAAAAATGACTATAGATTCAAATTAGAATTGGATCTTTACATGATTCAGCTAGGAGTAAAAAATATGCTATCTTTTTTTTCTTTCTTTTTTTGCCGCGACCCCAGCGGCGCCCCGCGGCCCAGCCCTGAGCCCCGCCCCGGGGGGCTGGCATGAGCGGCTCCGGCGGCGCCGGGGGCGGGGGAGCCGCCGCCTGAACCCGGGCTGCCGCCGACCCCTCCTCGCTGACCGCGGCGCTGAGGAAAGACCCCGCCACTGCTCACCCCCCTCCCCTCCCTCCCACCTCACCCCTCACCCCCAGATCACACACACCCTTAAGCCTCGGAAGATGGGAACTGCCTCAAATCCCCCACTTCGGATGACATCTCTCTGCTCCACGAGTCGCAGTCAGACGGGGCTAGTTTCGGGAAGGGACGGAGCCGGACCTGGAGCCGCCCGCCATGTCCGGTGGAGGGGAGGGTGTGTGTGCGGTGAGGGAGGGGGCGGGAGGGGAGCGGCGGCGGCGGGTGCGGGGCTGGAGGCTGTCAGCGCCCCTGACCTCCGCGGGGCCTGGCCTGGGGCGGGGGGGGGGGGGGGGGGGGCGTTGACCCGCTTTGGGGGCTGTTTCTGAGGCGATGGCTCCCTGCTCCCAGACATGGGGGCTCCTTCGCCTCTTCCCAAGCACGGTGTGTGGGGCTGCCCCCCCACCCCCAACCCCCGGCCTTGAGTGGAGGGACCCTGAGCCGGGATCTGTCTCAGCCCCAGGCCGGCGGCTGGTGGTTTGTCCGCTGGTGGAGTTGGGAGTGACATTTTCCTGCCTCTCCTGCCTGAATCGAGTTTTGTTTTTTTTCTTCTTCACGCGCTGCCGCAGGCCGGGTTCAAAAACATGCTGTCTTCTGATCTCCTTAATGCAGAAGCTAATTATTATGGAATTTAAAACAATTAGAAAATTTTGCTTTTTTTTTTTGCATACCCACCTACCTCTTGATAATTACCTAAGAGGATGTTAAATGGTTCACTAAGTATCAGCATCCCAATACTACACAGAACAATCCTTGCTAATTGAACTGTGATGCATTAACTGCTTGGAAATGCAAATATATTTTGTATTTTCCTGAAACAAATGTGGACTGGTGAATATCCCTCAATGTTATACCATATCACTTTAGAATTATCAAAGGATTAACATGGAACTATTTCAAATTATTTCTACACTGTTAAGTGAATTAAATATTTAATTATAGATGTGTTTGTGTGTGTGTGTGTGTTATCATATACCTATGTCTACTTATATCTTATATGTAAATATTTAAATACATATGTATTTACATAAATATGTGCATATAATTGGCTTATAGATAAAGGTGAAGTAAAATGAAAAGAATATCTATAATAATAAAAGGATAGTATGCTAATTAGACCAGACATCTTCCAGATGATCTTCTGGACAAAGCCATGGTGGTGAGGCTGAGTCAGAAGCAGTTAGGGGGATTAGGCTGGCAGGAGTGGTTAGGGCCATCAATAAGGCAGGGGAACAATTAGAAGCCAGCATTTCTGGATTGCAAAAGGAATGTCTGACTGCTGGTTTAGGCCCAATCCTGCAGGAATTTGGCCTAACCCTACAGTAGGACATCCCCTGAGGACTCTCAAATTGGAGAGGTTTCAGTCTGGGCTGAGGGACAATACCCCACCCCATCTCCCCACCCTGACCCCTGTGCACAAATTTTGTGCCTCCAGACTTTAGTGATAATAATATGTTAGTAATAATAAATTTTGAATATTTAAATTATGGGAAATTTACATCAATACAGTATTGTTTTCTCATATATCAGTACACTTATTGTTCCTTTTTTTTAAAACCAGGGATATGTTTTATAAGATTTATTCCTGACTACATTTTGCTTCTTAAATTTTATCAATTAAAAATATTTTCTAACACTTATATATGATAATTTAAGAATGATAATTGATTTGTTTGTATACATATGTACCCAAATATCATTGCCACATTTTCTTACTACTTCTAATGAATTGTCTTTTGATTATCTTAGTTTTTCCTTTGCAGACAATTAAATCTCTATAGGGACAATTAATCAAACAAGTATTTTTTTGCTGCTGCTTAAGGCCACCAAAATCAATGATACCAGATATAAATATATCATATCTTATTTTAAAATAATATTTTTATTGTATTATTACTCTGGACAGTATTTGTTCTATTTCTTTTTAAATACATATTATCACAATAATATCTTTCCTACACCTAATTTTCTATCAGATATTTGTTGACTCGTAACCATTCTGAATGGTGTGAGGTGATATCTTATTGTTTTTTTAAAATAGTTTTTTTTTTAAAAACAAAACAAAACAGGTTTTATTGATTTTAGAGACAGAAGGAGAGAGAGTGAGAAAGAGAACATCCAATGGTGGCCTCCTGCATGATGCATACCTTGGATGGAGCAGCAATCTGGGCACATGCCCCAACTGGGAATCAAACTGGGGACCTTTTGGTTCATGGGACAACTCTCAACCAACTCAGCCACAGCAGCCAGGGGTCTTTGTGGTTTTAACTTGTATTTTTCTGATGATTATTGATGTTGAGCATCTTTTCATATGTCTCTTGACCATTTCTATGTCCTATTTGGGAAACTGTATATGCAATTTTATTTTTCCATTTTATAACTTAAACATTTGTATTTTTCCATTTTATAACAGAATTTCATATCTGCATAAATTTTAAGTATTAACCCCTTTAGATGTATCATTGGTTATTATATATTGGTGGGTTGTCTCTTCATTTTGTTTCAGGGTTTACACATTTACAAAATATTTATTAAACCTTTTGTATAGATCAAGCAGTGAGCTAGACACAAGGGTTCCTTAAAGGGAGCTTACCATGTAGTGGGAAACAGGGGAGCAGCCAGGCAGATATTAAACAAATGATTTTACAGATAATGGTCTAATGAAAATTAGGGCAAATCCTGTAAAGGAAAGATATAAGGTGCTATGAAAACTGAAATGGGTCTACATCTAGATTGGGGAAAGAAATAGAAAAGGCTTTCGTGAACATAATATATTTTATTAACTAAAGTACTAATAGAAACAGCAGCAGCTATTTATTGGTTGATTCCTATATATCAGGTACTGTTCTAGTCTCAGAAATATATTTCTACTATCTGTTTTTACAGATTAGTGGACTGAAAAAAAGGAAGGTCAAGAACTAACCCTTGGTCTTGGCCAGGTAGTTCAGTTAGTTAGAGTGTCATCCATGTATGCTATAGTTATGGGTTCCATATCCAGTCAGGTCACATACAACAATCAACTAATGAATGCATAAATAAACGGAACAACTGAACAGAGAACAGATCAGAGAACAATTGATCAGAGAACAAATCACTGATCAACTGATCAGAGAACAAATAACTCATCTCTCTCTCTCTCTCTCTCTCTCTCTCTCTCTCTCTCTCTCTCTTTCTCCATTATTAAATATATTTCAAAAATTTAAAAAAAACACCTTACCCTCAGTTCATAGTCAGCCAGTTATGTAGCCAGAATTCAAACCTAGGCTGTCCTGCCATCATGCTGGTCTTCCCTTCCTTTCCTAGGAAAAAACTCTGAGGTAGGGTGGTGCTTACTATTTCCAAAGAACATGGAAGCGACAGGCGTAACTGACAGAAGCACAGGACAGGTGGGAAACCAGTGGGATACAAAGCTCACAAATTAGCCGGGGTCAGATTGCACAAAACTCTTGTTGGTTAAGAAGACTTGGATGAAGTTGGACTGTGTGTGTGTTCGTACATTTCTCACTGGCTTCACCTTTTATAGCGTAAGCACGTTCACATGTAACACACTCACAGGGGTTTTCACCATAATACTAATGAAAGTTCAGTTTCATGGGTTCCTGTGCTTCCTAGGGGTTTTTGTGGGATATAGACTTTTCTAGCTGGACAAGTGCAGGCAGATTGCAGCCAGAAAGATTTCTGATCCATTACCTTCAGGAGAAGAAGGTTCTCAGAACTACATAGAGCAAAACCCTGATCCATTTCTTAAATTCATGTCAGCATCTCTTATTTCACACACTGAGTTCTGGGAGGAGGTCTGAGAGAAGGTGCTGAGAATTGTGGTTTTAAGACAAGATAGAGGAGTCAGAAGTGTTGAAAGAGGCCGTGAATTCGAAAGTAGTTGGTAAATCAATAGATCATTAAAAAAATACTGAGTAAAATAGAATATTTAGAGTGTAAGAAATGTAGTAAATGTCTACTAAAATAAAACTATAGAAACTTTGAAACTATTGTTTCAATTAATAAAGTTACATTTGTTGATAGTCTATGTGTGTTTCAGTATTTTCAATTTAGGGCAATTTTATAGCCAGAGCATTGATATCCTATATAAAAAGAGGTAATATGTAAATTGACAGTAACTCAAACACACAAGATGGCCCCCACAAGATGGACTGCAGGAGAGGGCAGTTGGGGGCAATCAGGTCTGCAGGGGAGGACATTTAGGGGTGTCCAGGTGGGTAGGGAAGGACAGTTAGGTGCAATGGGGCTGGTAGGGGAGCAGTTAGGCATCAATCAGACTGGCAGGGGAGTGATTAGGGGTTATCAGGCTGGCAGGCAGAAATGTTTAGGGGCAATCAGGTAGACAGGCAGGCGAGCAGTTTGGTGTCAGCAGTCCTGGATTGTGAGTGGGATGTATGACTACCCATTTTGGGCCTAAAGAGGAAGTCGGACATCCCTTGAGGGGTCCCAGATTGGAGAGGGTGCAGGTTGAGCTGAGAAATACTCCCCTCCCTTATGAATTTCATGCACCTGGCCTCCAGTTTTATCTTATCTATGTGGAAAATACTCCTGGCTGAAACTTTCAAATAAATTCTTTGTATTTGTGTTTTCAGGTGCCTGATCAGTGATTCAAAAGCTAAAGTATAAGAATGTAATAACAAATATCTTCATAGAGGTAAGTAATTTCTCCTAAGTTCTCTGTTTCTAAATGAAAGGAATCCTGTTTATTAATAGAAATATTAGTGTTTCATAAAGAAATGCTCTGGACAGTAAGAGACACCTTTACCATAACATGCGATATGGACTTTATTTAGGAAGCAAACCAATAGGCCATTATTCTCAGAGGAATGTGACACAGCAATAAACAGATGGCTTCATAGATCTGCAGGTTTGATAATAAAATCATTTCCTTAACATTCTTCCTTTCTATCTCTTGATCCCTACTAACTGACAAATAGTAAATGTAACTATTCCACCCTCTGTGCTATTATCACTGCTGCTTCCATCTGCCTTTGCTATACTGACACTGAGCTTGGAAAAGGCTATTATGAAAATGTGGTCCTACATCTGAACCCCACAGCGCTGAGGTGTCCATGGAAATTCATGTGAAGGAGACAGGGAGGGAGTCCACTGGGGAGGCCTGGACTCTCCTGGGAGCATCCTGAGGAGGGAGCCAGGCTGCAGCCTTCCCCTCCCTCAGGCAGGGGCGGGGCTCCCACTTTTCTCTCTCCTCTCAGAGGAGGTGCATCTCAGCAGACAGCTAGAAGAGAAAGGAAAACACAATCATTGATGGGGAAGGGAGAGGATGGGACCTGGAGATTCTGCAGAGCTCCTCATTTCCTTAAGCTCTGAATGGTCCTATGGTTTCACAACTAGCTTTCTGTTCCTTTCTCTTTCTGTCTTTTAACTTTTGTTAGTGTTGTGCTGCTCTTTCTCTGCCAGAGTGGCCTGGCACGAGGGGGGGGGGGGGGGGGCACGCCAGGAGGGAGCATGAGGAAACCCAAGGAAACCATTGATGAAATTTCCTATGTAGTCCTTGACTTTGGCCCAGATCTGAGGACCCAGCAGGACAATCACCCTGGGACCAACACCATCTATGTGTGTGCCAGCCCTTCAGAACAGATGTGTTTGTATGAATGGATGTGACTGTGTGTGAAATGTATGAATGGGTGAATGTGTGTATGCATGAATGAAGTTGAATGTGTGTGTGTGTGCATGTGCATGCATATGTGAATGTGTGAATGAAAATGTTTATGAATGATTGTGAATGGGAGTGTATTAATGGGGGGGTGTGTGTGCCTGTGCTGGTGCCCCAAACAGGGAGTTTTCTCATTATAACCACAAGGCCTTAAATTTAGACTTTGGTCTCATTTTCAGATGAAGTTAAACAAAGTCACAGCAAAACACTGACAGCCTTGCCCTGGCCAGAGTGACTCAGTTGCTTGAGCATCATACCTTGCATTGAAAGGTCACTGGTTCACTGAGGAGCCATCTCATCAACGTTTCTCTCCCTGCCTTCCACTTGCTCTAAAATCAATTAGAAAACAATTTAAATCAAACTAACAAACAACAACACAACCACACTGACAGAAAAATGATCCCATCCTCTTCTAATGTGTGTCTATAGTGGACTCATCACCAACACAGACTTATGAGTTAGTACTTTAGAAAGTCATAATAGCACATTAATTGAAAGGTATCAATTGCCTCATATTAAAACATGTTTTAACATCATCATTTTAAATAGGTCACCATTTTAAATCCTGTTGGCACTTGTCAGCTGGCCTCTTCACGTGGGTCTCCAGGGAATGTTGGGGGTGCACTCTCCATGAGGGGATCCATCCATCACTGTGGGGCTGCTCAGTTGTCCTCAATGTGAGAAGGCAGTTGCTGGTCTGCACAGTGGTGACTCCCTTCACATGGCATTCTTTGCTTCTCTCAATCAGCCTGTAAGGTAGACACAAGGGAGCCAGGGATTGCCCAAGTTTTCTCAGAAGACCTTGGACACCAGGCTCTTCTCACCACTGCATGTCGGTTAAAGCAGGAGTCCAAATAGCCTGAGCACATCCTACCAAGGTTCTGTTTGTGAACCTGGCCTTCTATTTTGTTGTTTGATTTTTAGATTTTTTTTTACCACAGTAAAATATACACAATAAAATTTACAATTTTAACTATTTTTTATGCACAACACAGTGGCACTAAGTATGTTCATAGCGTTGTGCAGCTGTCACCACCATCATCTCCATCCCTGCTCCCATCTTCTCCAACTGAAACTCCGCCCCCTCTAAACAGCTCCCCATCCCTCTTCCCCACCCCTGGGACCCTTCATCTTACCTCTCTCTCAATGATTGACAGCTCCAGAGACCTCATGTGAAAGGGATCACACAGTATTTGTCTTTCTGTGACTGGATTATTTCACTGAGCTTCATGTCTTCAGGGTGCATCCAGGTTGCAGCATGTGTCAGGGTGTTCTGTCTTCCTTTCTTTGCTTTTTTCCTTTTTTTTCTTTTTTTCCCTTCTTTCCTTCTTTCCTTCCTTCCTTTCCTATCTTCCTTCCTTCTCTCCTTCCTTCCTTCCTTCTTTCCTTCCTTCCTCCTTTCTCTTTCTTTCTTTCTTTCTTTCTTTCTTTCTTTCTTTCTTCTTTTTCTTTTTTTTCTTTCTTTCTCTCTTAATTGAATTTATTGGGGTGAGATTGGTTAATAAAAATATATAGCTTCCAGGTACACAATTCTATAATATATCATTTGTGTATGTATTGTGTGTTCACCACCCCAAATCAGGTCTCCTTCCACCACCATTTATCCTTGCTATCCCCTCTTCTACTAACACCTTTTCCTGTGATAACCACCATACTGCTGTATGTGTCTGTGAGGTTTCTTTCTTTTTCTTTTTTTTCATTGCTTAATTCTTTTGCCTTTTTCACCCAGCCCCCCAACCTCCCTCCCTTCTGACAGCTGTCAATCTATTCTCTGTATCTATGAGTCTATTTATATTTTATCAGTTTATTTTTGTGATTAGATTCTACATATAAGTAAAATTATATTTGTATTTATCTAACTGGCTTATTTCACTTAGCATAATACTCACCAGCTCCATCCATGTTGTCCCAAAGGATATTTCCTTCATTTCCTTTTTTACAACTGAGGAGTATTCCAATGTGTTAATGTACCACAACTTCTTTATCCACTCCTCTACTGATGGGCAATTAGGCAGCTCCCAAATATTGGCTATTGTAAATAAGGCTGCAGTGAACATGGTGGAGCATATATCTCTTTGCATCAGTGTTTAGTTTTCTTCAGATATATCCTCAGGCTTTCTTTACTCCATTGTATGTTCTTGTGTCTTGGTAATAATTAATTGATCATAAACACATAGGTTTATTTCTGGACATTTTATTGTTCCAATGATCTATGTGTCTGTTTTTGTGGAAGTACCATGCTATTTTTTTATTACTACAGCCTTGTAGTATAGTTTGATACCAAGTATTGTGATTCCTCCAACTTTGTTGTTCTTTTTCTAGATTGCTGTATTTTTATTTATTTATTTTTTGTGGAATACTTTTGTTCTGTGAACTACACCATTGATATCTTGATAGCAATAGTGTTTATTATGTAGATTATTTTGGTTATTATGGATATTTTAATGATGTAAATTCTTCTTATTCATTAATATGGTATATGATTTAACTTATTTGTATTTTCTTCAATGTCATTCATTCTTCATTTCTTCTTTCTTTTTCTTTCTTTCTTCAATGTTTTTTACTTCTTCCTTCAATGTCTTTCTTTTCTTTTCTCTTTCATTTTTTGTTAATTCTCATCAAAAGATATTTTTTCATTGCTTTATTTAAAGAGAGTGGAAAGTTAGGGGGGCGGGGAAGAGAAGATGTAGGAGAGAGAGAGAGAGAGAGATCCAATGATGTGAGAGATGGCTGGATTGGGATGAAAGCTGCTATTGAGGTACATGCCTTTGCACCTTTGACAAGGTATAGAGCCCTTGGCCATTCAGTTCATGGGCAGGCATTCCAACCATTGAGCTACACCCACCAACTATTAATTTTCTTGCTTCAGTGTCTTATAATTTTTCACTTACAGGTATCTTAAATCCTTGGTTAAATTTATTTTTAGGTAATTTTTGGATGCAAAAAAATGTAAATGAGATTTTTTTCTTAGTTTCCCTATTGATAGTTCATTATTGGTGTATAAAAATTCATCTGCTTTATGAATATTTAGTTTGAATCCTGCTAATGTAATAAATTCATTGATCAGTTCTGGTAATCTTTTGGAATTAGTGGAATCTTTTGGGTTCTCTATATACTACATTAAGTCACTTGCAAGTAATGGCAGTTTTACTTCTTCCTTTCCAATTCAAATGCTTTTTATTTCTTTTTTTTAACTGCTGTGGCTATGACTTCCAGTATTATGTTGAATAACGTGGTAAAAGTGAACATCACTGCCTGCTTCCTGACCTTAAGGGAATCACTTTTACTTTTTGTCCAGGGAGTATGATATTGGTTGTTGGTTTGTCATATATGACCTTTATTATGTTGAGGTATATTCGCTCTGTTCACAATTGCCAAGAGCTTTTATCATAAATGGGCACTGGATTTTGCCAAGTGCCTTTTCTGCATCTATTGATATGATCATATCATTTTTATTCCTTATTTTATTCATGCTGTGTCATTTTTATAGATTTGCAGATATCGTACAGCCTTGCATATCCCAGGAATAAATCCCACTTGATCATGGTGTTTGATCTTTCCAATGTATTGATGGATCTATTTTGCTAATATTTGTTGAGGATTTTAGCTTCTATGTTCATCAGGGATATAGGCTTATAATTTTATTTCTTTGTAGTATCTCTATTTGGTATTGGAATTAGGATAAATACTGGTGTCATAAAATGTGCTTGTGAGTCTTCCCTTGTTTTGAATTTTTTTGAATAGTTTGAGAACAATAGATAATAGTTCTTCTTTGAATGTGTAGTAAAGTTTACCTATAAAGACATCTGGTTCAGCATTTTTGTCTTGTTGGGGATTTTTGTATCACTTCTTCAATTTCATTAGTTGCAGTAGATCTATTCAGATTTTCTTCCTCTTCCTAATTGAGTTTTGATAGTGTATATTCCTTGCAATTTATCTTTTGTTCATGTTGTTCAATTTGTTGGCATATAGTTTCCTGTAATGTCTTCTTACAATCCTTTGTATTTCTGTGTAGTCAGTTGTTACTTATCCTCTTTCATTTCTGATTTTATTAACTGGTTTCCCCAATTTTGGTTTTCTTGATGAGTCTGGATAAAGTTTTGTCAATTGTGTTTTTTCATTTTTATGTTGTTGTGAATTATCAGTAGATGATAATTTTTTCATTGAATTATTTTAAAGAGAGTGGAAGAGATGGATGGAAAGGATGAGGAGAGGGGAAAAGAGAGAGAGAGAGAGAGAGAGAGAGAGAGAGAGAGAGAGAGAGAGAGATGTCGATTGCTTAATTGGTTCCCTGGTTACTGTGAGAGAGAGTTCTCTTCTGCACATGCCCAAGTAGGGTCAGGAATTGAAACTGCATCCTAGGTTCATGCACTTGTCCAGGAATAGAACCCACAACACTTTGGTGAGCAGGTTATTCTGAATAACTCTTGCTTCATTGATCTTTCTTTTTTAGGTTCTATTTATTTCTGTTCTAATCTTCAATATTTCCTTTGTTTTTCATTTTGAACATTTTTTTCTCTTTCCTAGTTCTAAGAGTAAAGGTAGATTATTGAGATTCTTCTTGTATTTTAAGGTAGGCATTTAATATTATGAATTTTCCTATGATGTGTTTGGTGTGGATCTTTTTTAGTTCATTTTGCTTGGGACTCTCTGTGCCTCCTGTACTTGTCTTTTTCTTTCTCAAGGTTTGGGAAGTTTCACTATTATTATTATTATTTTTTAATATGCTCTCATTCCATTACTCTTCCTTTACTCCTTCTTGTACTCATTTGATGGAATTCATGTTAGTCTTCATTTTGTCCCAATGATTAATTAAAAAGTCCTCATTTTTTATTTTATGTTTTTATTTTAGCTCTGATTGTCTTCTGCTACCTTGTCTTCAAAAAGATTCAATCCTCTGCTTCATCCAAGTGCCTATTTTTTTCCTAGTGTACTGTTCATTTCAGACAGTATAGACTTTACTTCTAATATTTTATGGCTTATATGTTCTTTTTCATGCCTGCTATCTTTTTATTGAAGTTCTTATTGATTTCATCCATTCTTCCCCTATGCTCCTTTAGGATTCTTATAAGTTTTTTTTTCTTCTGTACTTTAATGTGGGGCATTTTTCTTTGTCTACCCAATTTTGGCTGTCTTGGTATGTAATAGTCCAAAGACTATTAGACATCCAATTTGGGTAGGGTAGCCTTATGTAGTAGGTGTCCTATGGGACCTAATGGCACAGTCTTCTTTTTTTCCAGAGCTGAGTGTTCCAATAATGTTCCTTGTGTGTGTTATGTGGACCCTCCTGTTGTATTTGAGTATATATTGCTATTGGCCTATCTATGTATGTGGTTGACTTTCGGGGTGGCTGACTGTGAGGATCAACCCTGATCACATTGTGTGAGCTGATGCACAGGTGCTGACCACATGGAGCAGAATTTGCCTTAGCGGGTTCTGCTGTCCTCTAAGATCTCCCTTTGGATATGCCTCTTGTGAAGCTAATCGGATCATACTCTGATGTCATCATGCTCTGTTGGCCACTGTGTGAGTTGGTCCTAGATGCACCTGAGAGGAACTCTGGTGCTGGCCAATGCCAGATGCTTCCTGTGACTGGCCTTGGGCATTCTATTTGGAGCTGCAAACAATTCACAGTTGGTGGCTGCCTCTGCTGTTTCAGAGTGAGAGCAGGAAGTTGCAAGCAGTGCACCAATTCTGCTTTTAACCTGCACTCAGCTGGGGGAAGGCCAGCAAAAGTCCCAAGATATCACTGAATTCTGCTTGTGCCTACTTCCACATGTGTGTGCCTGTTAGTCTCAGTCTCTCAAAGAGCCTCTGGAGGTATTCAAGTTGCATGAGTTAGTTTCTCAGTGAGTCCTCAGGTAGGGGCAATTGGTGGTCACCAGATTAACAAAGGTTAAACTTGCTGACTTCAGGGACTGAGGCCACTAGCAAATGCCCCATGATATACCAACCAGGTCCAGCTGCTATCTACTGGGTCATCAGATAGATCCCTATGAGCAGTGTACAAAAGACTCAGACCTGCTTTCTTGTAAGAGTAGAATAAAGGTTCAAACAGTCCACTTGGCAGGACTTAGATTGTTGGGGAAGCATAGTCTGACATCAGCCATGTGAGCTCAAGGGCTTTGCAGGTCTGTGCTTTGTCAGAGGTCATGGAGCTGCTTCCTGTTGTGGACTATTCATGGTCCCCTGGGATGCAGCTGGTGAGAGAGAGCATGATGGGGTCACGCAGCTCTGATCCAGTCACTATTTCACACACAGTTTAGTCCCCTCCTGTGTGCCTCATCCTAGCAGATGCGACCCTCCATTTCCTTCCTAAGATAAAGGTAGTTCTCTTTAGATGTCTGAGTGGATGCATGTTCACTGGCAGCCTGTGCAGAACCATCCTGCATTCTTTCCTCAGGGCTGGGTTGAGCCAGACTGGCTAGGGGCAGGGATGGGCAGGTGAAGGTCCCATGGGTGGGTTACAATTCTATTAGAACCATTATGATTTTGTAAATGTTTTTTTTTTTTCTGTTTCTGCTCCTTCACTAGAACAAAGCAGCCAAAGTGTTGCTTAGCTTGCTCTCAAGGAAGCACAGTTCTGCCTTGCACCAGTGCCCATGTCACCAGAGCAGTGCAGGGAGCAGCTGGAGGAAGAAGACAGGGCATTCCCCTCCCTGCAGTGCAACCCCATCACAGGCCTGGTGCTGCCTGGGGAGCAACCACTGCTGGAGCGCTGAAGGCTTTTAGGCACAGAGTGAAGTGATCTCATTTACATCTTTTCTAGATCACTCTGATTTTCATTAAAAATTGTTTTACTAATTCATTTTTTTCAACTAGTGATGACGTTCAATATTAGTTTCAAATGTACAAAATAGTAGTTACACTTTCATATAATACATAAAGTGACCCCCTGATAAGTATAGAATGGATCTCTTTTAAAAGGGTATGAATCATATTCATGAGGGCTTTTGCCTCATAACCTACCTCAAAAGATCCACCTTTTATTTGTAATCAGCCTTATTTGGGTGACATTCATTAATCAAATTGGATAGGTCAGATGTGCAATTCCATAATGCATCATCTGTATATTATATTTTTTGTTCACTGCCTTCAATCCAAGTCTCTTTGACCACCAATTTTCTCCCATGCCCTCTTCTCCTTCCCCTCATACCTGACCACCAACCTTATTCCCAATGCCACACATGCCACTCACACCTGCCACCACCCACCCACTATCCCACATCCCACCCCCCAAACTGCCACCCCAACCTCCCATTCCCACCCTCCCTCCCCCTTCCCCTTCCCCCACTTGTGATTTGACATTTGAAATGATATTTGAGATGTGTCTTGAGGGCTCAGGTAGGATTCAGACAGATGAAGAGGGTGAGAATGTGCTTCAGGTACAGAGAGCGGACTCTCAGCCTGGAGGCAGGAGAGATGAAGACTGGAAAGACCAGAGCATATGCCCCTCAGGTGCCTGTGAGTGAGGGGTCAGGGCAGGGAAAGAGAAGGCCCTCCATGGAGGGGAAAGGGGAACAACTACAAAGTGGGGAGACAGGGGCCGTCCATGGGAAGGCAGGGTAGGGGACAGGGCAGCAAGAGAGGGGTGGGCAGTGGGGATAGGAGACACTGGGAAGGGGCAGGGATGGGGGGAGAGTGGATAGGGGGCTTCTATTGAAGCAACAGGGCAGGGTAAAGGAAGACCCTTCATGGCTATGACAGGGCAGCGGGGACAGTGGACCTTCTTGGTAAGGACAGGGGACTATCCACAAAGGGGTCAGTGTCCCCCATCACCTGTTCCTTTCACCCTTCCCTCCTGTGCTATCCCACCCATGGATGGTCCCCTGTCCTCACCAAGTAGGGTCCCTCCCCGCTGCCCTGTCATTGCCATGAAGGGTCTTCTTCTCCCCTGCCCTGTTGCATCAATGGGAAGTCCCCTATGCACCCTGTCCACTGGGGATAGGGACGGATGAGGGGTAAACCTCCATGGAGTGTGGACAGGGGACCTTCCATGGAGGGATAGGGCTGGGGGAATGGGGACTCTTCATGATGGGAATGGGCAGAGGTATAGGGATCCCCCTTTTGAGGGAGCACGGAAAGGGTGAAATGGACTGTCCAGGGCAGCAGCAAGAAATGGAGGACAGAGAACCATCCATGGAGGGGAAAGTGCAGGGGGACAGGAAACCACTGTCATGGTCCCCCTGACACCCCTTCCCTGACCCCTCAAATGGGGGTTCTTTGTCCCCTGTCCATTCTACTCCATGTTTCCTCCGCTCTGTCCTCTGCATGAAGGGTCCTCGTGCTCCCTGTGCTGCTCCCTCCGTGGAGAAACCCTTGTTCACCCTTTCCTTGCCCCTTAATAGGAGGGGTATTCTCCAACCCTTCCCATACCCCTCCATAGTCAGAGGGGGCGTACACCCTCCATGAAGGGAGCAGGGTCTTGCCCTTCTTCCACCAAGGAGGGTGTCCTCCCTTCTCTGCCCTGTCCACACTCACAGAGGGTGCCTCTTTCATGGAAGATGACCATATGGAGGGAAATATACATGAGGATAGAGACCCCCCTTTGAATTGCAGGGAAGAGGGGAGTGGGCACTCTCTGTGAGGTGGAGGCAGGTGACCCCCCATGGAGGGAATGGGGAGGGGAAAAGAGGACCATGGGACAGAGGAATGGCAGGGGTACAAGGAACCTTTCAAAGGGGTGGTTAGTTATCTCTCTACCCATCCCCCCTTTGCCATGTCCCTCTGTGGAGGGACCCCTGTCCTGTCCCCTAAAAGGGGGGTGGGTTGTTAGTACCCCTGCCAATTCCCCTCCATGTAGAATTCCCTATTCCCTCTTTATTGTCCCCTCCATGGAGAGTCCCTGCAACCAATCCATGGAAGGTGCCTTCTCCCTCTGCCCTGACCCCTCAAAGGAGGATCCCTACACTCCTATCCATTCCCCTCCATGAAGAGTCCCCTTTATCCTTTGCCCTAACCCCCATGGAGGGTGCCCCTCCTCCTCTTCCATGCTCATTTCTCTCCATGGATTGTGCTCTCTCAACCCTTCATTTTCCTCTCCATTGAGATGAATGGGCAGGGGGTACTGTACTTGGAATGAGGCCAGGGGACCCACCATGGAAGGACAGGACTGGGGGGAGGGGGAAGGAGGCCCTTCTGTAAGAGACAAAGAGGGGAGGGGAGACATGGGATATTCCATGGTGGTGAATGAGCAGAGGTACAAGGAACCTCCCCAAATCTTTGAAGGGACATGGGGTATGAGCAGGGGATAAGGAATCTCCCCTTTCAGGGCATCTTTGTACCCCTGCCCATTTCTGTCTCTGGGTACCCTTTTCCCCTTGCCCTGACCCTCCCAGGGCCCAGTCACCTCAAATGGGGTTCCATATCCCCCAGTCCATTCCCCTCCATGGGGGGAACCTGTCCCCACTCCATAAAGCATGCCCTCATCCCCATGCCATGTCCCTTCAGAGGGGGGTTCCTTGTTCCCTGCCCATTCACCTCCATGGGGGACCGCTGTCTTCAATGCCTTGCACCCTCCAAGGAGTGTGTCATTTCCATTCTGCCCTTTCCCCTCAAAGGAGGGCTCCCTCTCCCCCTGCCTATTCCCTCCATGGAAGGAATGCTTCCCCTCCTGCCCTGTCCCTCTGTGGAGGGTCCCCGAGCCTCACTTCATGGAGGGTGCCCCATGTCCCTGCCATGTCCTCTCAAAGGGAAGGGCTCCTTGTACCTCTGCCCATTCCTTTCACTGGAGGATATCCTTTGCCCTCCCTCCCCCCTTCATGGAGGTTCCCCTGTCTCCAGCTCATGGAGGCTGCCTCTCCCTCCTGCCTGGTACCCTTAAAGGGGGATTCATTATATGCCTGTCCATTCACCACCATGGAGAGTCCCCTACCTACCTCCCCTACTGATTCCTCTCAGAAGAGGTTGGCCCACCCCTCTGTCCTGCCCCTCCAGGGGCTGTTCCCTCTTCCCCTGCCCATTTTCCTTCATGGAGAGTGTCCTCCCATCCTGACCTGTACAAGGAGATGCATGGGAAGAGGTACAAGGAAACTCCCCTTTGAGGGGAAGGACAGGAGGAGAGAGCACCCTCCATAGAGTGAAGACAAGGACCCTCCATGGACAGGACATGGAGTGGAGCCAGAAGACAGTTTATGAAGGAGAATCATCAGGGGGATTGGGAACACTCCCCTTGACTGGATAGGCCAGGGGAGATAGAGGAATCACCTGGGTATTGTATGGATTGTCATACAAGGAACACCCTCCCCTCTCCTTTGAGGGGACAGGGCCAGATGGAGGGTGAACCCTCCATGAATTGAGGGCAGGGGACACTCCACAGAGACACAGGCCAGATGGGGGGAAGAAGACTCTCCATTGAGGGGAGTATGCATGAGGATAACCACCCTGCCCTTTGAATTGCAGGGAAGAGGGGAGTGAGTAGAGACAGGTGACCCTTCATGGAGGGAATGGGGAGGGGGAAAGAGGAATGGCAGGGGTACAAGGAAATTCTCAAAGGTGTGGTTCCCTGTCTTCCTACACATACCCCTTCCTTGCCCTGTCCCTCTGTGTTGGGTCCCCTGTCCTCAATCCATGGAAGGTGCCTCCTCCCAGTTGCCCTGACCCTTAAGCGGGTGCTGGGAGGGTTCTCTATCTACTTGCACATTCCCCTCCATGAAGAGTTCTCTCCCCCACCCTACCCTGTCCCCTCAAAGAGAGGTGGTTCTTTGAATTCCTGCCTATTCTTCTCTTTGGTGGGTCCCTTTTGCCTCCCTCGTTTTGCCCTCCATGGTGATTCTCTGCTTCATGGAGGTGACCCTCCTTCTTGCACTGTCTCCTCACAGTGGGGTTCATTGCATGTCTGCCCATACAATGCCATGGAGATCCCCCTATCTCCCATGGTCTTTCCAGTTAAGAGAAGGGTGGTTCCCAATCCCCCTCAGCCTCCCCTTCTTGGAGTCCCCCTGTCTCCCCTCCATGTTCTCTCCATGAAGAGTCCTTTGACCTCATTTCAGGGAGGGTTCCCCTCCATCATTCTCTACCTCAAAGGGGGATTTCCTCATACCCCTGCCCATTCATCTTGATGTGGGGTCCACTTTTCCTCCTACCATGTTCTCTCCATGGATGGTTTCCTATCACGCAGCCCTTTCCCCTCCATGAAGGTTCCCCTCTCCTCCCTGCCCTCTCCCTTCCAAGGAGAGTTCTCTCTCCTTGCCTTGTCCCATCCATGAAGGGTACCCTCTCCCCCTATATATGCCCTCCTTGGAGGGTTCCCTCTCCCCCTGCCCTGCCCCTTCATGGAGGGGCCCCTCTCCTCCTTGCCCTATACCCTCCATGGAGGATTCCCTCTCCTCCATTCCCTGCCCAATCCATGGAGGGTCCCCACTCCCCCCTGCCACCTCCATGAAGAGTCCCATCTCCTCTCTGCCCTGCCCCCTCCAAGGAGGATTATATACTCCCTCTGTCCTGGCCCCTCATGGAATGTCACCTCCCCCCCAGATCCTGTCTCCTCCTTGGAGGGTTCCCTATCCCCCCTGCCCTGCCCATCCATGGAGGATCCTCTCACCTCCCTGCCCCATCCATTGAGGGTCCCCTCTCCTCCCTGCCCTGCCCCCTCCAGGATGGGTAACCTCTCTCCCTAACTTGTCTCCTCCATGGAGGATTACTTATCACCCTGCCTTGCCCCCTCCTTGCCCTCTCCCCTCCATGGAGGATTTGCTGCTTTCTCTGCCCTGCCCCCACCATGGAGGGTCCTCTCATCTTTTATCCTGTAAGCTCCATGGAAGGTTCTCTCTTCCCCTACCCCACCCCCTCCATGGAGGGTTTCCTGCCCCCCTGTCCTGTCCCCTCCATGGAAGGCCCCCTTTCCTCCCTATCCTGCCCCCTCCATGGAGGATTCCCTCTCCTCCCTGACCTGCCCCCTCCATGGAGGGTCTCCTGTCCTCCTACACTGTACCCTCCATGGAAGGTTCCCCATCTCCCTGCCCCATCCTCTCCATGGAGGGTAAGCTCTCCCCCTACACCACCCTCTCCAAGGAGGTTTCCCTGTCTCTCCTACCTTGCCCCCTCCATGGAGGGTTCCCTGCCCCCTGCCCTGCCCCTTCCATGGTGGGGGTCCCCTCTCCTCCATGCCCTGGGAGTCCCCTCTCCTACATGCCCTGTCCCCTCCATGGAGGTTTCCCTCTCCTCCCTTCTCTGCCCCCCCTCCATGGGAGAGTCCTCTCTCCCCCTCCTCCATCACCTCCATGGAGGGCTCCCTGCCCCCTGGCCTTCCCCCTCCATGAAGGTCTCCTCTCCCCCTACACTGTACCCTCCATGGAAGGTTCCCTATCCCCCGGCCCTGGCTCTTCAATGGAGGGTCCCTTCTCCTCCCTGCCCCTCCATGGAGGGTCATCTCTGTTCCCTGCCCTCTCTCCTCCATGGAGGTTTCTTTGCCCCCCACTGCTCTGCCCCCTCCATGGAGGGTCCTCTTACCCCTTATCCTGTAAGCTCCATGGAACGTTATCTGTCCCCCTACCCCACTCCCTCCATGGAGAGTTCCCTGCCCCCCTGCACTGTCCCCTCCATGGAGGGTCCCCTCTCCTCCTTGCCCTCACCCCTCCATGGAGGGTGCCCTTCCCTCCCTACACTCTCCCCTCCATGAAGAGTTCCTTATCCTCCCTGCCCTGCCCTTTCCATGGAGTGTCCTCCTTCCTCCCTGCCTTCTCTCCTCCATTGAGATTTGCCTGAGCTCCCTGCCCTGCCCTTTCAATGGAGGGTCCCTTTTCCTTGCCCTCTTTTCTCCATGGAGGGGCTTATCTCTTCCCTTTTCCGCCCTGTCCCCTCCATGGAGAATACCCTCTCTTCCCTGCACCTTCCATGGAGAATCGCCTCTCTTTCTTGTAACCTCCATGGAAGGACCCTCTCTCCATAACCTGTACCCTCCATGGAGGATTCCCTATATCCCTGCCCTGCTCTGCCCCCTCCATGGAGGGTCCCCTCTCTCACTGCTCTCTCCTCTCAATGGAGGATTCCCTTTCCTCCCTGTCCTACCTAACCCCTCCATGGAGGATTCCCTCTCTTCTCTGCCCTTCTCTGCCCACTCCATGGAGGATTCCCTATCCCTCTGCCCTTCTCTGGCCCCTCCATGGAGGGTGCCCTCTTCTCTCCACCATCTCCCCTCTATGGAGGGTCCCCTCTTCTTTCTGTCCTTCCATGCCCCCTCCATGTAGGGTCGCTCTCTTTCCTGCCCCTTCCATGGAGTGTCCCCTCTCTCCCTAGACTGTCCTATCCATGGAGAGTTCCCTATATTCCTGCCCTGCCCCCTCCATAAAGGGTCACCTCTCCTTCCTGACCTCTCCTCTCTATGAAGGGTCTCCTCTCCTCCCTGTCCTACGTCTCTATGGACTATTCCCTCTCTTCTCTGCCCCCTCTATGGAAGGTCCCCTCTATCCCTAACCTGTCCCCTCATGGAGGATACTCTATCCCTCTGTCCTGCTCTGCCCCCTCCATGGCTGGTTCCCTCTCCTTTCTATTCTGCCATACCCTTCCATGGAGGATCCCCTCTCCTTCCTTCCCCCTCCATGTAAGGTCTCCTCTCTCTGTAACCTGTCCCCCTCATGGAGGATTCCCTATCAACCTGTCCTGCTCTGCCCCCTCCATGGAGGATTCCTTGCCCTCCCTGCCCTACCCCCTCCATGGAGGGTGCCCTCCCCCCCTACACTGTCCCCTCCATGGAGAGTCCTCTATCCCCCTGCCTTGACTCCTCCATGGAGGGTCTCCTCTCCTCCCTGCCCTCTCTTCTCCATGGAGGGTCTCCTCACCCCCTATCCTGTCTCCTCCATGGAGGGTCCTCTCTCTTCCCTGCTCCTTCCAAGGAGGGTCCCCTCTCCTTTCTCTCCTACCCTGACCCTCCATGGAGAATCCCCTCTCCCCCTACACTGTTCTCTCCATGGAGGGTTCTCTATCCCCTGCCCTTGCTCCTCCATGGAGGGACCTCTCTCCTCCCTCCCTTTCTTCTCCATGGAGCGTCCCCTCATCACCTATCCTGTCCCCTCCATGGAGGGTCCCCTCTCACCCTCCCCTGTCCCATCCATGCAGGGTCTTCTGTTTCCCTGCCCTGGCCCGTCACTCACAGGCTCTGAGAGGTATGTGCTCCGATCCCCAGTGTTCATCTGTCCTGCCTCCAGGCCGTGTCCACCGTCTGCACCTGAAGCACATCTCACCGTCTTCATTTGCCGAAATCCTGCCTGGCTCTCAGGACACATGTCAAATATCATTTCAAATGTCAAATCACCAACTCATCTTTAAATCTTATGACCTATTCTCGGGCCTAAAAGCCTTCATGACTTTGACAGCATTTTCAACCCAGCCTTTGTTTGCCCACCCGCCCTCTCCTGCCTGCCATCTCCTGCCCCAGCCTGGCTCTCCCTGTCCTCGAGGCACTTGCTGTTCCTTAGGTGGTGGATTCCTGAGTTCTCCATGTAGCAGCCTCTGTCCCAAAAGCCAAGTCTGAGTTTGATTAGACAAGATCTTGGGGAGCCCTTCCCTCATTCTCTTGTGGCATCACACTGAAGAGGCCTCAACCTAGGTGTGTGGGGTATAATGTGGCAATGGGTCATAGAGTTAAGAAAGGTCACAATGGTAGGGCAGGTCATAGAGTAACCTGGCAACCACTGAGGTCAGGAAGGTGGGCCAGTGTAATCAGATGTTCTTGTGTGCATGTGTGTGTTTTTTTTCAATCTCTGAATGGACATTTATTTAGCACCATCAAACCCCAGACCCTCTTCAGAATGTTTAGAAGGTCTAAACATAAATGCTTATACGTATTTTTGCCTTTTATTATAAAGCTCAGTTTTTAATGTAGGAATTTAATCCTAATAGATTGATTTTTTTCAAGTGTTTTAAGTTAGAGATTCTGTTTATCTTATAGACACAACTGTCTTACATCTTACTCTTTATTTTAGGATCTTGTATTATATACCTAATATGTATCAATATGCAAGCATGCTTGAGATTTACCATCTGTCTTTGTGCTTCTAAAATTATCTTTGTCATTACACCAATAGCTTGAAGTTCTTCCTCTCAAAGCCATCTTGCGTCTTAGTCCTCCATATAACATCTATAATAATCTATATTAATGAAAGTGTAATATGCTACTTAGACTGGTCCAACCAGACATCTTCTGCATATCAAATAAGGGAAAGGTAAGAAAGACAGAGAAATTGTAACATTTAATGGAGGAACATTATTTAGCCACCCTGTTTCTGATCACCTTCCTATTAAAAATCCTTCAACCACTTAAGGATTTCATGAACATTTATTTCCCCTTATTGTGTTATTTTTTTGGGGAGACACTTGAAATGGCAGCTGGGACACCTATCCTTTGCTTTGCACCAAAATCTAATTTGATGAGAATCCCAGACTAAAGTGGTTTTCCATTCCATGTTCAGGTACTTCTTATAAAGTTTATCAGTGGACCTTGGCAAATTTACAAAGAACAGCACTCTCACAATTTCTCTAGTGCTTATGAGTCACGTCTTATTTGTTTTGTGTTTTTTTCCCAAAACAAAAGGTTTATTTGAAAGATAGATATGAACCATTAAAATTTTGGAATGGTAATGTAGGTGCTATACAGGCAGAACAGCAACTATCTTTTTGCAGTCTATCCCTGAGTCTTGCAGGAGACACTCATTTGATTTCACTCTGTAGGGTTTCTTCTGGGGGACAGTTCTCTAAATAAAGCATACATGCTTTTTTTCTTCTTCTTCTTTTTACTTTATTTAAACCTTTGGATATGTTTATTGATTTGTGAGAGAGAGAAAGGGAGGGGGAGACATTGATGTGAGAGAGAAACATTGATCAGTTGCCTCCTGAAAGCTTCTGGATCAGAGATTGAGCCCAAAACCTAAGTATGTGCCTTGACTGGGAATGGAACCCTCACCAACCTTTCCTCCCTCCCTCCCTCCCTCTTTCCCTCCCTCCCTCCCTCCCTCCCAATGCAAGCACAGTGGGGCTGGAATGAGTGGGAGTGGGAGGTAGGAGCTGCAGGCAGCATTGGACTGTGGGTTTCAGCCCAATCCCTGCAGGCCAGCCAAAGGGACCCAACCAGTGCACAAATTCATGCATGGGGTCTCTAGTTATATTATAAATGGTTAAGTGGAAGCAACTACAACTACCTCTACCTAGGAAACTAGTAAACCCAAACCAATGACACATTCCTGGAGAGATTGTAGAGATTGTGGCCAGGACTCAAGAGATGCAGGGGTAGTGATCTCTCTACTTCCCTCTCCAATTTGACCATTTGACTTGCCTATTCACTTACCAGAAATGACTGCAATTGCAGTTGCTTCTCAGATGTGGGTTTATTGCTTGAGCAAATTAATATTTCCCTTGGTACCTGGTTTTCAGCTATTGATCTAGAAAAATACCCCCCCCCCCATACCTTTAGTAAGGATCAGAAGAAGCAGTTTTTGTTTTTTGTTTTTCCCAGTTGGTAAGATAGCAATCTAATTTTAGTGTTCTACTTCAGGCTATATAACTTTCCATTGTTATATCATAGTTTAGTCTTCAGGGAAGCTCATCACCTACCCCTTCCAAAGGCATCACACTCATCCAGTATGTTCATGATATGCTGATTGGACCTGCTTAGCAAGAGGTAGTGCCATCCTAGACATAGGGGCAAACATATACATAGCAGAAGGTGGGAATATAATTCAACAAAAGTTTAGAGATCTACCTTAGTGAAATTTCTAGGGACCCATATTGGGTATATTGGTATATTGGGTATATAGGGACCCATATTGGGTATATTCAGCCATTTTTTATTAGGAGTACAAGTACCCTGTTTCCCAAAAAATAAGACAGTGTTATATATATATATATATATATATATATATATATATATATATATATATATTTGGGTTACCCCTATAACCCTCCTCCATAGAGAGGAGAGGTCAGGAAGGAGAGGTGCCTAGTCTCCCTCTATTCCCAGAGGGTCAAGCCTGGCAAGGAGCATATGACATCCACTGTCCTTGCTACCATCTGACAATTCAATCATGTGGCCATCTGGGGGATCACCCCCTGTCTTGGAGCCCCAAGCATGATAAGCATGATGACCCAGGACAGGGCCAAAGTGGTGGAGCCCTAGATTAAGGTGGCCAAGATCTGTTAGGGGAGGCCCAGCAGCATCCCTATGAGGAGCCTTGAAAAATAACACTACTGTTTGGTTAGCTCTCATACTGAGGCCTGAGGTCGGAGGCCCAACACAGTCTTTAGGTCCTTGATTCCAGGTCTCTGTGGTGGGAGGCTCACTTCCTACATGCCTCTTCCTTGAATTGAGCTGGAATCGTCCTCATTCTGATTGTTGATCTTTGGGAGGCAAATGTGCTTACGCTGAGCATCTGTCCAGGAGTCGGTGTCTATCATGGTGGATTGAAGGTACAGCTGTAGCTCCCACCTCAAAGCTCATGTCTCCCCTTCCCCAGGAATTCAGAGTTCTAAGGAAGTTTTCCTCCCTAAACACTGTCCTGGCCTCCTTGCAGTACATGTCTGTCCATCATCTGAAGAAAATTTGGGGGAAGGTTTCCAGGTGCGTAGGCCTCTCCCATCAGAGATCAGATGTGGGCAGGTGTTACTTGTATGTCTGCCAATGTTCCCTCACCTCCTAGGAGGCTGCCAACTCAGGACAGGAATAGGACAGGAATGGGGTCTCAAAGACTCTTGGGAACCTCGTGCCACTAGCTCTGTTTCAGAAGTCAGTTTGCTTCAATGTTAGAGACTGCATTGAGCCTTTTGGGAGAGATTCAAGTGTTTCCAGCAACAGTCCCTTTGTGGAGTTGAAACCCAAAGTGATCAAAACAGAGCTGCTCAATAGAAATAGGAATGGAGATCCAAGTGACCAACATGAGAATTCACCCCCAGTTCCACAGATACCATCCTCCTCTGAAAAACCCCATGAAAACCCTCAACAAAGACTTTGAAACATGAGAATGTCAAAATAAATTTGCCATTAACCTATGTCCCCCATCTTTGGAAACATGTCTTTCATCTTTTCCATTCCTCCAGAGACACTGGGAGAAAAAAAAAACGTGTAAGAAAGAAAAGTCACTGAGCAGGGAACAGCTTACCAGAGTATAGTGAACCTGCAGGTCTGTGTGAGGGATGAAGTGATTATGTGGCTTTGCTAGTTTGTTATTGAAAGGTTCTTTGAAAATGTCCACCCTCTCAGTCCCAATTACCAGGAAGAGGGATCTGTTTGGAAGAGCTGCTCGGCCTCAGGTCCCACTGGGTGGATCAGAGACAGAGGGATGTGCATTCTGTGTATCTATGGCACTCACTGCCAGTTAGTCTCCTTATGAGTGCCATGGAGGGATGACCATCCCATGCTTCTGGCCTCACAGGGTGGTCACCAGTTTAGGACAGGAAAGGACAGGGCAGATTTCCAAGCACTGTCATACCTGGAGGACTAAGGGCGAGTACAATGATGGCAGGAAGGACACTGTGTCCTCAGGAGAACTCTGAGCTAGGTGGAGGTTTGCCACCTTCCAGAGGAGGGACCGGGTCAGAGATGCTTATGGTCACACACAGAGAGTGAGCATTGTAGTTGGGAGGCATCCACAATCACAGCATGCTGGAGCCAGGGGGTGGGGGTGGGGGCACTGGTACAAGCTGACTTGTGTCATATGTTCTGGCTTGAGTTCACAGTGGTGGATGAAATGGGGTGAGGTGAGCATGAGCTCAATGACCTTCCCCTCTACAATGGCGGAGGCAGCCCTTCAGGTGTGCCACTCTGATGTTCTGCTTCCTCGAGTCAAAGAAGAGGCTGCATACACAATAAAGTGAGCCAGTTTGGGGTCCCTCCAGGGTCAGAGGACTGAGTGTTCTGTGCTCCCAGCTGAAGGCCTCCAGATTAGGAGAGGGAAGACTTCCTCCTCAAGCCCCACCTCCTGTGCCCATACAACCTGAAATCCTCCCTTACAAGTGACCAAGAGAGCTGGCTGAAAGCTGAACATGGGCATGATTCTGGCCCAGAACCACTGACTCTGTGATTTTCCCAAAAGAAGGTCCTAGGAGGTGATTAGGAGCTGCACCTGGAGAATGAGGGAGGAGGCAATTGAGTAGAGGCTCTAAGAGACCTAAGCTGCTCCACTGGGGCACCCTAGGGTGTCCAGGAAGCTGAGGGTAGAAGGCTTTCAGGAGAGGGTCTGAGGGACACATGAGAGAAGGGGTCATTCCCACCCTCATCCTGTTTGCCCAGTGTATTTCCTTCCTCAGAAAATACTGAATCTTCTGCAGAGGATAGACGCAAGCATGGAGGATGATCTGGAAATGGGTTAACTGAGGACTGACATGGGATGATCAGGATTGACCTTTGGGATGAGATAGCCCCCATTGTGACCCCTGAATTCTTGCACATGCTCCCCTGAGAGATCCCCCATAGTGACCCCTGAATTCTTTGCAACAGGCCCATCATAGCTATTCATGTGCCCACTCCTTTGGAGCCCAGAGCCTGGCCTTGATCCAAGTCCTGTCTTTTCCTGTTTCACATCACCTCCTAGGACCTGGCTCTAGTGCAACATGAGAAGGGTGGGCACAGAGGGTTATTCTGAACCAGGTGTTTTTATTCTGATAGACCTTGGAAGTCTGCCTTTTAGGGGGGTCATATCACATAGAAAAAGTTCAAGTGTGGGGGGAAAATGGGGTGAGATGAGCATGAGCTCAGTGCTGTGATTCTAAAAAACGAAAAAATGTATAAAACTTTAGGTGTGAACCTCCTGAGGGGCAGTGGGAAAAATAGACACCCTGGCCAGCATACTCCAGGGCTCAATTCCCTGCATATTCTATTTTATGAAAGAATTTGATAACAGAAGTGCAAGAGTCATCCAGTTGATGACTTCTGGCATGGAAGTGGCATTAAGGACAACCTCCTACTGGAAAGGCTGTTGATGCCCATCGATGAGCAGAGGAAAGGCCTGGATGGAAACAGGCAAAGGAGGTGGCCCCAGTGTGCAAAGACCCAGGACCAGAAACCCTGATCCACTCCTACTCCCACTCAAGCAGTATCTGCATCCTCGCCTTCCCTCTGGCCCCAGGTGCACAAAGTTCTAGAGGAGATAGTGGTGCTGCAGAAGTCTGTCCAGAGATATAAAATAAGCCTGAGGAGAAATTATCGGCCTTGCTTATGGCCCAGGGGGTGGCTCAGTGAAAATGAAAGATGAGGCCAGGCAGGATTTGGCATGGTCAGTCCAGAGAACCTGTATCCATGGTTCCCTCATTCCCATCCATCCACAGACCTTGCTTTGTAGCAATCCCTGGGGCTCCTGACACTGGGAGAGACACCTGAGGCCTGGGAGCTCACAGGTGCCACTCTGTCCAACAGTTACATCCTGTCCTTCCAGCTGGAGCCACAGTCCTAGGTGGCCAGGAATGCTGCTAAAAGGAACTCATTTGTTTCCTGCAAATGTGAAAATTATTCTGGATGTTATAGCAGTGTTATAGACTAAATAGGAACTATATCTATGTTTATATTTACCCTTTCATATATAGTCATAATACATGCAAATATGCCCTTAACCATAGTTATAATTTTTATGTTTCTGTTTTTTAAAGTACTTAGCAGTATTAAAATTACTTTTCATAAATGATATCTTCTAGCATCTTTCTCCTGCTTTGTCATAAGTTATATAATTTGTCTGTAGTTAATTAACTTAAAATTATTTTGTTTTCTACTTTGTGAATAATTCTTTGATGATCATTGTTGTATAGGTACCTCTGAACATTTATTCAATTCATTTTGAATCATTTCTTGCAAAGAAAATTTGTCTGAAAATACACCTTTTAAATTTTAGTATGTATTCATTTTGAATAATTTGATCAAATTCCCTTGGAATTTTTATTGGCAAGTCTTCAGATTTGTTGATTGGGTTAAGAGAAATCATTCACTGGATTCTTTATCAGATACGCATTGAGCACCTCCTAGGGGCCAGGCCCTATAATCTCAGTGCTCAATCAAAGAGCTTGTCATGATGGCATGTTCTCTTGACAGAGTCAAACCAGCCAGCACATGCATAACATAAAGTCAGGTTGTGCTGTGTGCTCTGAACAAAAAGTAAAGCAAAGAAAGAGAAGAATGGTGAGGAGGTAATGTTTTTTGTAGGATGATGTGAAAGTTTGTCAGATCGAGGTGATAGTTGAGGCTGCTTTGGGCATATGCATAGGTGAGCAGCAACGTGGAAACATCCCAGTTGGGCCCTAAGGTTGGACTCTGATTCCAAAGTGCTCTAGGTGGCACCACATCTGAGGGAGAAAGTGTATCCAGCCTCATTCACAGAAGGGAGGACAAAGCACCCAGCCCTGGGCCTCTCTGCACCCCTTACCATGAATTAACCTTTCATTGTGGAAGCACTGCAGTTGCTCCAGGCCCTATTTCACTGCTGTTGTTCCAATGTGTGCGCTTCCTGTAACACACTGTAGGCAGCAGGTATTTCTGTTTAACTGGCCCTTAGTTATACAAGGGCAGTGCCAGTGTTTAATTCCAATTCCTAAATGAGCCACATGAATTGCAATGAATCATCCTGCCTTCTGCACAGTTTCTTGTCCCATGCACTGAATGGGTCTCTCCCAAGCATCATCTGTATGATAAAGAGACTACAATTGCTTGTGCTTCCCTTGAGATTTTGGGCATTTGAGTTGACTCTCCTATAAGTGCCACCCAAACCCCCTGCAAACTGCAAGAACATGTCTATTCTATTTCCACTATGCTGTTTCCACACTGAATGGCAGACAAAAGGTCTAAGGCCTTAGAATATATAGTGTTGGAAGGTCATTTTATGCTGGTGAACTAAGAGTTATGACTAAGAAAGAGTGAAGGAAGTACCAGTGATGCAGGTACTAAAATCATCAGAGATGACAGAGGGATGTAGGGGTTTGTGGGTGACTGCAGCCACCAAGGCTGGTACAGTCTAGTCACACATCTGTCCCTCTGTGGCCTCCGTCTCCTGGTGAGTGACGTGGAGGCGTGACCATTCCATGCTGCAAGCCTCACAGGATGATCACAAGTTCAGGGCAGTTAAAGACTATGCAGAGCTCACTGCCCTGTCCCACCTAAAGGGGTGAGGGTGAGAATAATGATGCCAATAATGACACCGAGTCCTCTGGAGAACCTGTGAGCTATGTGGAGGTCTCACATTTTGCAAGGTGAGAATGGGTCAGGGAGGCCAGGCCCAGGCCCAAGGTCACGCACACTGAGTGATTGTTGCAGCTGGGATCCATCTAAAATCAGATCATGCTAGAGTCCGGGTGGCACTGGTACCAGCTGACTTGGGCCAGACGTCCAGGATATGGAGTCAAGTTGTGGTGGGGGTAATGGAGTGAGGTGATCATGACTTCAATGACCCTGTCCTCTACTCAAGGATGAACAGTCCTCATGTTTCAACTCTGCTACTGAAAGTCTGAGGATCAAAGAAGAAGCTACAGAAGAAGGGGAGTGAGCCTGTTGGGGGACATTCCAGGGTCAGAGGAGAGGAGTCTCTGTGTTCCCAGTTGGAGGCCTCCAAGTCAAGAGAGGGAGGCCTTCCTCCTCCAGTTCCATGTCATGTTCTCACAGAACATGATACCCTCCCTTATACCCCCAAATTTCCCAAAGGAAGTTTGGGGGAGCTGAGTGCAAGAAGGTTATGATGATGGAGGTGGCCTGAGATCACTGATGCTATGGTTTGATAAAGGAGCTCCAGGGAGGGAATCAAGAGTAGTTCCTGGAGAGTGAAAGAAGAGACAATTGAGTGGAGCTGCTAAGGTTCCTAGGCTGTTCCACATGGGAAGGTCAGGACTGAAGGTGGGAGGCATTCAGAGAAGGGCATGGGGGCACCTGACAGCAGGGCTTCATCTTGCCCTCAGCTGTTTGCCCACTATGTTCCCTACCTTGGAAAACATATGGGAGATCTGAAGATGCTGTACACCAGTATGAAGGATGTTCTAGAGGGGGGTGACCTTGGTCCTGATTTAGGGTCACCAGGATAGGCCTTAGGGACAGAAAACCCCCATGTTGAGTCCTGAGTTCTCCGCATAGCATCCCTGGAACCTGGGACAATGTTACCCATCATATTGATCCATACCCTCCTCCTCTGAAGCCCAGAGCTTAGACTGGGTTCTAGTCCTGTCTTTCCCTATTTCCAACCCCCTCCTGGGATCTGGCAGTTGTGCACCATGAGAAGGTGGGCATAGGGGGCTAGTCCTGGCCTAGAGGCTCTTACTGATGGATCTTGGCTGTCTACCTTCCAGGGGAATCAGATCAACCTAGAAAAAATGAAGGTGAGCATCTGTGGCTCTTCCCAGGGCAGAACAGATAATTGACTGAGACTTCCAGGCCAGCATACTCTTGGGCTCCATCCCCTGCATCTTCCATTTTTGGGGAGAGATTGATAACAGAACTGGGAGACCCCTCCAGTTGGTTGCTGGGGGTAGAGGGTTGCATCAAGGATAACCTCCTAAAGGAATGACTATTGATGCCCATCTCTGAGCACAGGGAGGCTCTCGGTTGAATTAGTAGGAAGGAGGGTGCCCCTGTGTGTAAATACGCAGGACTGGGCCCTGCCCCACTCTTCACTCCCACTTGGGCCCTGTCTGCATCCAGTCCTTCCCTGTGGGCCCAGGAGCAGATAGTAATGGAGCAGATAGTGCACAGGAGGCAGCACAGAAATATCAAATAGAGATTGTGGAGCAATTCGGGGCCTGGTTCTTGGCCCTGGAGCGGCTCAGAGAAAATGAGGGGTGAGGCCATCAGGAGTTGGCAAGGGCAGATGTAGACTCTTCTTCCTAGTCTGCACAGTGAATCTTTGTCCATGGCTCCCTGGTCCTCCCCAAACACTGCTGTGTAGCAGCTCCTGGGGCTCCTGACACTTGGAGAGACACATGAGGTGTGGCTCCTGGAAGCTCAAAGGTGCCACTCTGTCCTGCAGTTACATCCGGACCTGCCAGCCAGAGTCCGAGTCTTAATTGGACAGTAGAACACTCAGACCTTTATTCTGAGCAATAGGAAGTGATTGACTGAGTCAAATCAGAAGTGGAAATGACTCTTCACATGATCTCATTCTCATGGACTTTGTCTTCATGGAAAACATGTTTGGATACAAAATCTCTCTTTTTGAGAAACTCTTAGGTCTTAGGTAAAAGTTTAGTAAAGTAGTAAATATAAAATATTCTTTTTAAAGGTAACAGAAAAAAATACCCTACATTTTTCAGAATATGTGTACCTTTTCAGCAATGAAAACAAACAACACAAAAACAAAGAAGAAAAAAAACTTTAAGAATTGACACAATTTAGAAAGTTGTTATTTTTGTATAACATTTATATAATTATTTTTCCTTCACCTATGTTTAGAAATTCATTTAAAAGAGGAGAAAGGCATAAAGAAAACAGAATAGCAAAGAACTTCAAGAATGGACAAGATGACATGGAATAGAGTGGAAATAGAAATAAATATAAAGTCATCCGCAGAAAGCAAGGCAAGTGAGCATCCTAAGACTGTGCTGAGAAAGGAATAAAGCAGAATAGTCCCAGGTAGAACCCCAAAACCACATGTGCGCAGAAAGGAGGGAAAATATCTGGGATATTTGTGTGTCAGAGTTAATGTTCTGTGATACAATTAGTCGAGTGTATCTACTTCTTAATTCAGTGTCTTGCCACAATGCAATTCAATTTTAGGCACTGGATTTATTTTTACAAGAACAATTTGGTTCAGAAAATAATTAAAACAACTGCCAACTTTTAGACAAAACCACCCCAGCTCCTCCTTCCAGGTGGATTATACTGGACACACTTCCTATCCCCACATTTTCTCTTTTTTCAAAATGAAAGTAGGGTCTTTTTTTTAATATATGCATAAATAATCCATGTTCATATGTAGAAAAGAAAAAGATTTAAAGTAGGTGAACATCCCCTATTAAAGTAGAAATGATTGTACATATATTAATATGTATCCTTTGAGATATGACAGCAGTATATGTAAATATACACTTATCCATTTTAATAAATCATTTTATGTTATATTTATGATTGATGATATATTCTAGTAATATTAAAACTATTTCTGAAAAAAGAATATCTCCTAGTGTCTTTTATTCTGCTATGTGCTAAATTTTAGTATGTGTGAATTTTGAATCATGTGATCAAATTCCCTTGGAATTTTGATTGAGATGCCATCCAATTTGTACCTTGGATTAAGAGTAATTCATTCCCTGGCTCCTTTATCAGGTATGTATTGAGCGCCTCCTATAGGCAGACACTAGAAGCGCATAGTCAAGCCAAAGAGCTTTTCATGATGGCATGTTTGCATGAAAGAATCAAACCAGCCAGCACATGCATAACGCGAAGTCAGGTTGTGCTGCGTATTCTGAATAAAAGCTAAAGCAGAAAAAGAGACAAGTGATCACGAGGTAATGTTGTATGAGGGATGATATGAAGATTTGTGGGGAAAATGTGCTAATTTAGGCTGCCTTGGGAATATGCATAGATGATATTTTGGGCTCTTGGTTCCAAAGTGCTCTAGGTGACTCTGTATATATATATATTTTACATAAGCTGGTATTTTCTAATAAAATAATTGATGTTTGCAGTGTAATGGAATTTTAATTTTTAAGGAATGAGAATGCTAGTGGTTTCTAATTTCTATATAGTGCAGAATATAAAGTAGCATTTAAAATTAAATGTAGATTATTGTCACCTCACTAGTCAAGGGGGAATTGCAATTTAGAACCACACAATATCACTTCCCACTGCTAGAGTGGCCGTTATCAAAAAGTCAGGAAGGGACAAGTGCTGTGCAGAAGTGGAGAAAGGGCAACCCTTGTGCACTGTTGGTAGGATTGCATATTGGTGCAGCAACTATGGGAAAAAAGTAAGGAATTTCCTCAAGAAATTAAAACTAGAACTAGAGTATGACCCAGCAATTTAACTTCTGGTTATATGTAGAAATCCAAAACAATAATTCAAAAGGATACATTTAACTCTGTGTTTTTTGCAACATCAGTTACAATAGTCAGATGTGGAAGGAACTTAAGTGTTCATTGACAGGCAAATGTATAAACAAGATGTGGTGCACCTATAGAGTAGAGTATTATTCAGTTATAGAAAATAATGAAGTCTTTACATTTGCAACAACATAGATGGTCTTCAAAGGTATGATGCTAAGTGAGCTAAGTTGGGCAGAGAATGACAAATACCATATAATCTGGTTTATATGTGGAATTAAAAACAAAACAATCTCATAGATACAGAAGACAGAATAGTAGCTGACAAGGGTGATAAAAATGGATAAAGGGGGTTAAAAGTTTAAAAAGGAAAACAAAATGGTTTATTACTGAGCAGCATGAAAATACCTTACTATTGGCTATTGAGTGGTGGCAATAAGCAAATAAAACAACAAAAAGCCCCAAACATTTCAAAGAAGAATGAACTCAAATCAGGTATCAGCTACATGTATTCTGAAACTAAAGAAAGCCAGACCTCAGGTTCTAAAGATTGTGGGCCAGGTATTATACAATTTATACCAAGAGACTCCCTCTGTCCTAGAGGCAGGGGCACTTAACCTTGTGAATGTTGGTAGGATCTAATTGAGGGACCTGGTCAAGTGGTGATATTTTATTTTTTTAAATATATATTTTATTGATATTTTACAGAGAGGAAGGGAGAGAGATAGAGACCCAGAAACGTCTATGCGAGAGAAACATCCACCAGCTGCCTCCTGCACACCCCCTACCAGGGATGTGCCCGCAACCAATGTACATGCCCTTGACCGGAATCGAACCCGGGACCCTTCAGTCCGCAGACCAACGCTCTACCACTGAGACAAACCGGTTTTGGAAAGTGGTGATATTTTAAAGGGAATGAAAGTAACTTGTATCAGCTTAAGATGAAGTGAAGTTTTGAGCCAGTGGGTGTGTTTATTGTGATAGTAGTTAAACCTCTCCATAGTCTAATTATTTGTGAGGTGTGGTATATATTGTGGGCCTTGTGCCAACCCAGAAAGCCAAAGTTCTTACATCAGTGGTCATATAATGTCCTTTCATTTCTCTAAGAGAAATTAATTAAAAGGAAAGTGTATCCACCTGTGTAGTGTGAGAAGGACAGGAGAGGAGCAGGTCCCCTAAGTGGGTCCCAGTGGCTTCTGACAGTTGACAGTTGGACAAGGTTCTGAGCAGGCAAGACCTTTGAACTCTTTAACTCGCTGTTGGGATTCTGACCTGAGGGGAATCAGATGCTGGAAGATGCCCCCTTGGGGTGAGCTGACTTGAGCCACTTCCTGCAGTTTGGATTTAGTTAGGATGGGCTGGAGGCAGATGCTCCTGTCTCTTTCCCACCAGTCTTGGGCCCTGTGTCATCCAGTGCTGTGTGCCCTCAGTTGTCAGAGAGTGAATCCCATGGACTCCAAGGCTCAGGCACATCCTCAGCTTCCTGAGCTTCAGTCTTGTCCAGTGACCCCTTTATGGTCTGGGGACCCTGATCGGGGTGTGTCAGGGCTGGGTGATATTCCCCTTTCATCACAGGAGCTGTTCAAGAAGGTGCTGCCCTAACAGTGACTGAGCTCCGTCTGGTCCAATAGGGTCAAACCTGGCAAAGAGCATCCACTGTTCATGCTGCCATCACACAGTTCAATCATGTGCCCACCTGCCTTGGGGACTCAAGCATGATGGGTGAGGACAGGGCCAAACTGGTGGAATACTCATTTTAGGTGCCCCAGGTCTGTTAGGAGAGGCCCAGCAGCATCCCTATGTGGATCCTTGAAATATACCTCTGCTACTTGGTCAGCTCTCAGAACCAAGGCCTAAGGTGGCACCCCAAGATTAGCTTCTAGGTCCTCTCTGCCAGGGGCATAAAGACCTTGATGTGTGGTAAGAAGATCACTTCCTACCTGGCCCCTTCCTTGGGTTGAGCTTGTATTCTCCTCGCCCTGACAGTTGTCATTGGGTGCTAAAAGTGCCTACCCTGAGCATCTGTCTCACCAGGAGGGGGTGTCAACAGGGGGGACTAATGCTACAGCTGCAGGTCCCACCTCACAGTCCATGACTCCCCTTCACCAGGAGTGCAGAACTTTAAAGAACTTCTACTCCCTGCAATCCATCCTGGCTGCTCTGCAGAGCATGTCCATCCATCATGTGAAGAAGATGTGGGGAAACGTTTCCAGGTGTAAAGGCTTCTCCCATCAGAGTTTGGACGTGCAGCTGTGTCACCCATATATCTACCAATGTTCTTTCATCTCATGGGAAGCAGCCAACCTTTGGGATAGGAACTGACCTGCTGGGAGGGGTCTATAAGGCTCCCAGGAACCTCAGGCCACTAGCTCTGCTTCAGGAGTCAGTTCCTTCAATATCAGAGACTGCATTGAGCCAAAAGGGAGATATTTAAATATTTCCAGCACCAGTACCCTATGAACAGTTGAAACCCAACTGGTCAAAATAGAAGTGCTCCATAAAAACAGGAATGGGGATCCAAGTGACCAAAATGAGAGCCCTGCTCCAGTCCTATGGAGACCTGCTTGCTCAGACAAAACCAGTGATACCTCAACAAGGTAGTTTGAAGCATGAGATTTTCAAAAAGAATTTGTCCTTAACCTCTTGTCAGAGCAACAAAAACACAGCTGCTCTGAGTACCTTTAAATTCTCGATGGCGGGGCATACAGAGAAGCCATGAGAAGTTATGAGTGCATAAGAATGAGTCTTTATTGCACAAGCCAGTGCCCATAAGTCATCACACAAGACAGTCCTTCATAACAGTGTCCCAATCAGGCAGCCATACACTTGATGGTAAATATATTTCTTCACACACTGTAGCATCAGTCTCTGTACCCACAGTCATCATCTGAATAGCCGAACCCTGCCTCGGAAATCATGGCGGTAACTGAGCTCTTTGTCTCAGAAGCTGCTCCTCTTTCCCTGTCCAGCACACTCTAGCTGGGTAACACGGTAGCTATACCTGAGATCTCTATGAGCTCTGAGCCTTGCATCTTCTTCATTGGGTTCCTCTCAGCTCCATCTGATCTCTCTAACCTTTTCCCTTCCGAACTGCTCTCTCTAACAGACTAGCTAGTCAGTAACCTGTCTATTGCTTCATCAACAAAGAAGGCTTCATTATAATAGTTACATCAGACATTTTGGCTACATAATGTCACACATGTGCAGTATACCTTAAAATGACACCTGCTTATGGCATCTCAGCCTGATTAAGAATCCCATGTTCAGGTGGCCTAGGATGTCAGGTTTATTAACAACAAGGCCTCTGTGCTTCACTGGCCTTGACTGCGAGGTGTCCTGGGGGCACCCTGGTCTGTTTTCCAGATCCCTGAACACAGAGTTCGACAGTCTATAACAATCCATGACCAGAACTCTGGCCTTAAGAGCAAACTGTGGGTTTCACCCCAGCTGGCCTTCACTTCCCTGACTCTGGTAGGGTACTGTTGCATTGCCAGGGCAGGCTCGATGGGTGAGACGTTTCCTTTTATTCATACCTGCTTCCCTAAGTGAATAGATGGTTGTTCAGTGCCCTTCCCTAGTAATAGCTCATGGCTAGGTCTAAACTGCCTGTTCCTTCCCAGCCTGGAGGGAAAGCTAGGCTCACAACACTTCCTCTGTAGGTTTTACCTGCACATGCAGTGGCTGAGGATACTTCCATATAAACTCATCTAGCCTAATCCTTTAGGCTAAGGGGGCACACCCCTCGGTGGAGCTCATATTTCCTGCCCCGCCCCCCCAAGGTGATAGCCTAATGTCTGTGCCATTGTGATAAACACTTGGTTAATACTGTAAAGATAGCCCAGCTGTCTATTCTAAGGCCAAGGGCCATTCTGCCCAGTATCTGAATAGCACCATAGTTCATCTATACTGCAATGAACAGTTACAGCTGTCCCTTTAGTAGGGAATCCCTACATGACCAGTTCTTAAAGCACACAGGGTCTCTGGGAGGGCTGACACGCCCTATCAGAATGGTCTAGAGGAGTAGCTCCTGCATATGAGCTCTATCCCTGCATAGGGTCCTATAGGGCCTCACAGGGTCTGTAACCCCTGTAACAGAGGGTGGGTACTCACTGCTTCCCACCTGTCCACTTTGTGGCAGAGCATCAACCAGGCCTGGCTCCGGGGGTGCACTGTAAGGGGACATCTGCCCCTCCTCCCCCAGCAGCAGCAGACACTGGCAGCTGCTCTTGTAGTCCTGAACTCTTGCAGCACATTTGCAAACATGGAACTTTCATAGCTTCATCTGCTGCTTTCACAGATCCCTGGCTCCCTACACCATTCCTGTGGCTGCAGAAAGGCCAGTAGCAGTCACTGGCTGCCGGTTTAACTGCAGTAGCCAGCAGGCCAAAGGCCTGAGTCATTTTTTTTTTCTTTTTTCAATAAGTATTTTATTTATTTTTTAAATTAATTTCTTTATTGATTAAGGTATCACATATTTTCCTCAATCCCCCATTCCAATCCCCCATGCCTCCTTCATGCCCCCACCCCCCTATTGTCCTTTATTGCTTGTTGTGAAATGCTCATTACTCACCGGGCAGCATCTGGGCAGCTCCAGCGACAGGTAAATGTCTGTTGTCCCCCGCTTATCACTGTCCCTGCTGGTCCTCCCATCTCTTGCTGCTGCTTGGCTCTGGGTGTCTAATATCCCTCCTTCTACACTCTCTCTCCCGTCCCCCACCCCCACCCCAGCTGCTGTCACTCCAGAAAAAGCTTCTGCTGGGGCTGAGTGATCTCTGAATTGCCTGGTGGCAGCTTGGGCATTTGGGCCCTCCACCTCCTTTTGCCAGCTCCTGCTTCTCTGAAAAAGGTCTCTCCCAAGCCTCCACCAGCTCCCAGAAGCTCCATGCAACTTGCTGCAGGCAGATGGCAGCTCTCAATCACCAGGCTCACCTCCGCCTTTCCTCATCCCAGCTTTTGGAGACTCAGTTTCTCATAAGCTCCCTGCTCCCTGCTGCTCTTTGGGGATCTGGTTCCAAGTCCTCAAGGGCACTTATCCCCAAAGTCCTGTCCTGGCACCTAGTGTTCGAAGCACTGGCTCCTGCTGGAACCCGCACATCTTCCAGATCCTACCAGCAAAGCCAAGTGTCAGAGCAGCAAGAGTACAGCTGCTCTGAGTGGTTCTGGGCCCCTACATTCTTCTAAATTCTTCACAACCACGCCAGGGCAGGCCCTTCTCCAACCCTCCCACTGTACAAACTGTGGGGAACTCAGTCCTAGTTCCTCCTTTATTCTCTGCTCACTAGCTACAGGTGTTGGGTCTCTGCCCCTCTGCCTGAGATTGGATCTCCTAGGAAACCAGATCCTAGATGGAGAAGCAATGAGTGGGTGCATAAGAATGAGTCTTTATTGCAGCATCCAGTGGCCATAAGTCATCAGACAAGACAGTCCTTCATAACCGCGTCCAATCAGGCAATGACATACCCGCTGGTAAACACATTTCTTTCCACACAGCAGCATCAGTCTCTGTACCCACAATCATTACTTGAACAGTGGCACCCTGTCTCTGAAATCACCACCTTACATCATGGTGGTATCTGAGCTCTCAGGCTTAGCAGCGTTTCCTGTCTCCCTGCCCAGCACACTGTAGCTCAGGGGTGGGCAAATTTTTTGTTTGTTTGTTTGTTTTTTGTTTTAAATTTATTAAGGTATTATATGTGTACATAGCTTACCATTGCCCCCCCTCCACCTCCCATTCCTGCCCTCCCTCCCCAGAGTTCTGTGTTCCTTGGTTGTACTTCAATGCATGCATACCAGTCCTTCAGTTGTTCTCTTATCTCCCCCCAGGTCTCTTTCCCCTCCCCACTGTCATTTGGCAGTCTGCTTGTTTTATGGTGACTATCTCAGGACCACACAAATAGAATCAGCTCCTTCTCTGGTTCACACGCCCCTCCCCCCAGGTCCCACTGCTTCCCCGGGGCACATGTATCCCCTGGGGAACACAGCTCTCCCGGAACAAACAGCCCCCTGGGACACACGGCTCACCCAGGGCACATGGCCCCCTGGGACACACAGCTCACCTGGGGCACAGGGCCCCCTTGGACACACATCTCACCCAGGGCACTCGGCGCTGGGGTCGCGAACTGGAGGTGCCGCGCTAGCAACTTGCTCACATGGCGGGCAGTCTGGGACGGCTGTGGTGTGGAGACCTCACTCCAAGTTGTCTCAGTGGAATGGCGGCTGAAGTGGAGGCCAAACTCCGAAGCAGCACACTCCCTGGGCCCGGGGTGGAGTGAGCTCTGTTCTCGGTGGGCTTCTTTAGTGCAACTTCCAAATCATGCCCAGGACGAAGATGTAAATGGCAATGTAGACTGGGTTAAAAGGTTTTTGGTGTTTAAAGCATCAACTTCAGTGGGAACAGTGTTCTTGGTCTCCTATTTTTAGCTAATACATCAAAGTCTGGAGTTAGTATTGTTGTGACTATTCTCAGGATAGATCTGAGGTGTTTGTCAGTTTAGCTGGATCTGTGAGGGGCTTTGTTGATGTTCATGACGCTAAATGCTCACAAACATAGGTTGACCCAAACAGCACCAGTATCTTCTGTGCCATCCTCCGGATGTTTGGGAAAGTGGCTTCATTAAGTGAAGCATAAAAGTCTCTTAGTTCAAGAGAGCTGAATTTCTCCTTTAGGACAAAGTCAGACTGAAGATCGATGAGCTCCAGTTGCACCTCTTCTGGTGCTGTTTCAGTGTTTTGTGACAAGAGACAGGCCACCAGTTGAAGTGACTGGTCAATTTTTTCAACATCAGAAAACCGACGACAGAATTCTGCATGCAGGTCATCCAGTGATTTGCTGTATTTCTTCTCGTTTTGCATGGTCTCTTTCTGTGTGGCTAATGTGGCAAAATGAGTGAAGACTTTGTCTGAAACTTGTCTGGAAAAGAAAATCAGCTTCGATTTAAAGGCTTTCACATCAGTGTACATGTCATGTACATACTGATCTTTTCCCTGTAGCTTCACATTTAGCTCATTCAAATGTGAAAATATACCTACAGCAAATGCAAAGTCACACAGCCAATTCTTGTCACTCAGCTCAGTAAATTTGTCAGACTTCCTGTTTAATTTAAAAAATGCACCAATCTCTTCTTTGAGCTCCAATACTTGTTGGAAAACTTTGCCCAAACTCAACCAGCAGACACAAGAGTGGTAAAGTAAGTTGTGGTGATCCTCATCAGTTTCCTGCAGAAACTTAATAAACTGACGGTGCTGAAGTCCCTTTGCTCAAATGAAATTAACAAGCTTTACGACTGGATTAACAACATGATTAAGTTGTAATATAGACTTGCACTATGATTCCTGGAGATTAATACAGTATGATTCCTGGTGATTAATACAGTGAAGGAAAATAACATCTTGGTTAGGGTTGTCCTCTTTCACTTTATACTGAATTCTTCTTAGCAGTCCAACATTTTTTTCCAGTTAAATTTGTAGATCCATCTGTCCTGAGATTAGCAAGTTTACTCCATGGTAGCTTCATTTTCTCGATGACAGTAGACACCTGGTTATACAAGTCCTGTCCCCGTGTTTTTCCTTTCAGTGGCTCCATGGCTAAAAACTCCGTAATTTCAAAATTATCACTAATCCCTCTGATAAAAATTAAGAGCTGAGCAGTGTCCTTTACATCATTACTTTCATTCAATGCTAGTGAATAAAACTTAAAAAACTTTGCCTTACTGTTTAACTTGCTGGCCAAGTCTTCATTAATTAGTTCCACTCAAGGAGTCACTGTCATGCTCCATAAGCTGAGTTTATCAAACTTCCCTTTGCTCTCTGGACACAAGAGACCTGCTGTCTCTATCATACATTCTTTCAAAAACTTGCCTTCAGAGAGAGGTTTGCTAGCTTTTGCTAATTTGAATGATAGCATAAAACTTGATTTGGTAGTTGTCTCTTGAATTGCAGTTTGTCTGTGAAAGACATTTTGATGAGCCTGTAATTTAGCCATCAACCTCTGTGCAGTAGCCTCCCATTCTTGAGGTGACTGCTTGCTAGCATAGTTGTCATGCTTTGTGGCAAAGTGACAGCTGAGATTGTACTCTTTGAAGACTGCAAGTGTTTCCTGGCATATCAGACATACTGGCATTGATCCGACTTCAGTGAAAAAATATTTTGTTGTCCACTCCCTCTTAAACACTCGGCATTCACTGTCCACTGTCTTTTTATTTGGTCCACTCATGTTTAATATTGGGCTAAAACCAACAGTACCGTTCTTGTATTAAATTCTTTACTAAAATAAGACAGTAAAGTATAAAAGCAAGTGATTAAATTTCTCTAGTAGCCGAAACCGGTTTGGCTCAGTGGATAGAGCATCAGCCTGGGGACTGAAAGGTCCCAGGTTCGATTCCAGTCAAGGGCATGTACCTTAGTTGCAGGCACATCCCCAGTAGGGGGTGTGCAAGAGGCAGGTGATCAATGTTTCTCTCTCATCGATGTTTCTGGCATCCTATCCCTCTCTCTTCCTCTCTGTAAGAAATCAATAAAATCTATTTTTTTAAAAATGTACTCTACTATAAATTTTTGGTCTCTCTCTCTCTCTCTCTCTCTCTCTCTCTCTATATATATATATATATATATATATATATATATATAAAACAAAATCATCTGAAAGAGTTCAGACTTCAGACATGGGGCAGAGGCACACCCTGACCATAGAGAACAACCCCTTTCCTGCATAGGAAACCTGTGTATTTTTCACACAGGCCCTTTGTATATGGTAACACACATAGCTGCACATTACTGTGTCTTTCAGACACACTTGTATGGGTGGTGCTAGGGCAGTGCAAAACATAGGTAACCAGTAGTTATCACTAGCACTTCCGTTACTGGCAAAAAACAGCCGCAGTGAACATAGTGTGAAAGAGCCCATTATCAATGTCAGATTGCATCCACTGGACTCCCAAGTGCCACCTTTAAATGGCCATTGCGACAGTTTTTCTTATTAAAAACTGGAAATGGCAGGATATATATATATATCCCTACTGTGACAGCCTGGCAGAGCATTACAAAGGAGAAAACCCAGCATCTGGTGATGTCCATAAGTACAAGACTTCAGGCTGTCATTACCAGGAAAGTGTTTCATCCATATATTAGATATGAACATTTGATTTTCAGGTTTTCATTTGTCCAATTAGTTCTGAAACCCTGAAATTAAGTGATTTTGTAATAAAATCTTTAGTTCATCACATTTCTATACAATCTGTTTGTTCAACCCACTGAATTAGGGTTTGTTCACACTTGCCATGCTGTCGTTGCAGTGTGATGTATTGCTGTAATGCAGCACAGCTAGGGTTAATGCAGGGTACACAGGTTTCCATCATGTTTGCGTTGATGCTAATATGCAATGGTGCATGTTAACACAAATGCCCTGTAGCATGCATTTTTACAGTGCAAGAGGGAGAAGCAAATGCAGTGCAAAATGCATTTGTTTTGCTGATAACACATGTGGTTAGTGGCCACAATAGCGTTACTGATACCTTATCAGTATCAGAAAAAAAAAATGCAGCTGCAGCATGGCTAGTGTGACATGTCCTCTGTGTGTCTTTTTCCCTGAAATTAGTCCGCAGTGGGGAAAAAAAAAACTGCAGTGGATACAAGCTCTAAAAGCTGAAAGTCTTTGCTGTTTTATTAACAAGTCACTGTGATGTACAGAATCTGGGAACAGGAAAAAATTGTGTTTGAGTAGAGCTCTTAATCTTACCTCAGAAAGGCTCTGATACTGTGCTCTCCAGGGGCGTGTCTCCCTACATCACCACTATAACGTGTCTACACATTCCCAAGATGATGTGGGGAGACTTGTCCAGGGGCATTACAAGGAGCCTCTGGAAGATTGAGAGGTTGTTTCTTCTACTGAATGGGCGGATATTGATACGCCCACACAGAAGAAGGAGCTGCAGCAATGTTTCCAGCCTTTTGCCATGTTAACGCTGCTGCTGGTGAAGGAGTGGAGGGGAGAGCGAGAGAACCCTCCGCTCTTTTGGGTCTGTGGTTCTGATAGAACAGCCAAAGCCCACGGGCCATAGTTTGCCCACGGCTGCTCTAGCTGGTAACACAGTTGTTATACGTGAGCTCTCCATGAGCTCTGAACCTTAATGTCTTCTTCATTGGGTTCCTCTCAGATCCATTTGAGCTCTCTAGCCTTTTCCTTTCCTAACTGCTCTCTCTAACAGACTAGATGGTCAGTAACCTGTATATTGCTTCATTGACAATAAGGTTTCATTATAATAGTTACATCAGTCATTTTGGCTACTGAAGGGCATGCACAATATAAGGTAGGATTGCACTTGCTTATGGCATCTCAGCCTGATTAAGATCCACCAGTTGAGGGTGGTCACGGACATCTGGAGTATTAACAACAAGGCTTCGCTATCAGGTGCCCAGGCATCTCTGGCTTGGTATCCACATCTGTGTCCCGATCTTTCCTAAACATATCTTTTCTCCTTCCATCTCAGGAGGAGCGCAGTTACATTACAATTCACTGAGCAAGGAACAGCTCATCAAGGTAGAGCAAGCCTGGCGATCTGCAGAAAGGAGGGCATGAGGGAAGGGGGAACTGTACAGGCTGTGGTTCATTTTTTACATCAGAGTCTGGAGTCCTCACCTGAAGCAGAAGTTCAATCCATAATGGGGCCAGTACCTTGATGCGGGCACCTTGCTTCCTTGTGGCACCTGGGACTTGAGTGGCTTCACTCCAGCCCTGGCTTTGTCCAGAAGGATGTATGGTCTAATTAGCATATTACTTTTTTATTACATGTTACAGATTATAGATGTGATTTTTTAAAATGCTTCTTTTAGATTTTTTTTTTTAAGAAATAACTTTTTTTACCTAGGTGGTGTGGAGAGTCAACCTATGAACCAGAAAGTCACTGTTTGATTCCCAGTCAAGGCATATGCCTGGGTTGAGGGCTTGTTTTCTTGTAGGGGGCATACAGAAGGCAGTCAGTAAATGATTCTCTCACATCATTGATGTTTCTATCTCTCTCTTCCTCTGCCTTCCTCTCTGAAATCAATTAAAATATGTTTTGTTTTGTTTGTTTTATAATAACAGAAAATATTTTTTGATAGAAGTCTTCAGGGTGCCTCTACTGAGTCCAGGTATTTTATCCTCCTTCCCAGGAGATAACCACAATCACGAATTTGCTGGATATCCAGTTCAAACTTTTATACCCTTGCCATGTATGTGTATATATGTGTGCATGTGTGTGTGACTGTATATACACACATCCACACACATTAGCATTACTTTGTGTGATGGCTTTAGATAAAACTTCCATACACTGATTGCACAGTTCCATACTCTGCCTTTCTTTTGAGACCTGTCAGCTCTGAGTGGCAGTTGTATTGGATGAGCTTGAGGCTGAGGAATAAACATTGGAATTATCTTCAGAAATGTGCATGCTCATTCTAAGCAATGGAAACTTTAGTTTCAAGGTCAGAATAGAAGGAAATGGACATCTGACATGGTTGGAGGAACATAGACATGATTAAGAAAATGATAATCACCTCTGATGTGGTGACATGGGACCCCAGATAGCCACTCCACAATATTGAGTGGAGAGGGGCCTGGTGTGCTGGGAGTGGGTATGCCTCATGAGGTAGCATACCTTCCTCCCAAGTTCTGGTGTGGACAGGAGCCACAGAAGATGACATGAAGGGAGGATAAATTCAGTGCATAAATGATTGATGGTGCTGAAACTCCTGGCCTGAGTGACTAGGCCACCATTCTAATGTGAGTATTCACAGAGAGTTCTGGGGTATTCCACTGTACCCATGGTGTCCTGGTCCCTCTTTTCTTAATCACTGCTAGCTGCCAGGACACTGAACGTAGACATTCAGCAAGTTATGGAACAGAGAGACACCTGAAAAAAGTTGGAAACATGTTTTAAAAGGGATGAGAAGAGCTTTGTTGGTGAGGCATTTCTCTAGTGACCAATGTCTAAGGGCAAGAATACCTGTGAAATCTACCCCCTTACTTGTCTTCTGAAAAGCTGGATTTCTATCTTCTGATTCATAAATGGCAAGGTCCTTCTGGACAGGGAAGACCACCTGCCCTGGTGGCGCTCTGGGGAACCTAGTGGTAGGTCAGGGTGAGCCACACACTCTGCGGAGGGCTGGTTGAGATCCCCAGACCTAGGGCTGGTGCCTGGGCCTGCTTTCAAATACCCTTCTGTGAAGGCAGCTGCATTCCTGAGCCACCTCTCTGAGGGGCGCAGCATAGCTGTGATCTATCTCTCTCCCAGGGAGGCCTCTGCTGTGAAGGAGAGAAGTCTCCAGAGACCTGCTGACACCACATCCTGAATCATCCCATAGAGACCCCACAGCATCTCTTTGATTTTCATTCTTTACTTTAGTTGCACCAGCACATCATACCACGAAAATAAAGAAATATTTTCAAAAGACACAGCCCAGCAGCTGTGTCTCAGTGGTTGAGCATCAACCTATGAACCAGGAGGTCACAGTTGGCTTCCCAGTCAGGGCACACACAGGGGGTGGGGCTCAATCCCCCTGTAGGGGGCGTGAAGTAGGCAGCCTATGGATGATGTTCTTATCCTTGAAATTTCTCTCAACTCCTTCCCTCTCCCTTTGTGAAATCAATAGAACATATTTAAAGAAATTTAAGAATACACACACAGCTGATGCTGCTGTCATGGAATGTGAAATGTATCTTCTTCTTCCCAAGGTTTCTGCTCATAAGCACACATGATGATTATTTGGTTGGGATGAGGGCAGAAGTACAGGTAGCTCTGGCTTTTCACATTTATTTACCGTACATCCTATCTGTTCTGTCCTCTTGCACAGCATGTTCCCAGTTACCGGGCAGTGGCTACACTCACACAGTGACTTGATAAGCTGTCATGCTGTTAGTCTTTCTTAATTTCCTTTCTGTTCTCAGTGGTATCTTTCCTCTTTGTTTCTGTAGGACGTTCTGAAGCAGTGGATCGTAATGACCTTGCCATATGTTTTGATGATTGGCAAAGACCCGTTGTCTGGTGAGTTAAAGGTCCCCCTCATCCATGGGGTTGGCCAGTGCCAGTGGCTCTGGGCAGCTTTGGACACAGAGCTCTGGCTGCCAACTTGGAGCCAGCACAGTGAATACATGGGATCATCTCAGTGAGATTTTACAGGATGGGTTTGTTCCTCTTGGCAGGAAGCCAAGGCCCCAGCTTCAGTAAGCTTAGGGGTTGAGTCACATGTGCCCTCTTAGGGGTCTCTCCTCCTCAGTAAATGTGGAGTCAGGGCCACCTTCCAGGGTGGGGACCTTTTGGTAAGAAAGGAAGAATCTGTGGAGGAACTCACATCTCTCTTCCTGGGGACCCTGTGATGCCCTTTTCAGTCCTTGGTGGGTCTCACCAGGAGGGCCTGGCATGCCTGCCACTGCACACTGAGGCCCGAGATGACAAGGGTTCCAAGTCTTAGAATTGGACATGCACTGTGACTTTGAAAACCAAATGAATGTGCTCTTGGACATCTTCCAGAAAGTCAGAGTGAATTCATGCTTGTCAGGTGGCTGCCTGGGGAGTTACACAGGCTGTGGATCACCTCCTGCCACATCCTGTGTGTCTGCCTGCACCAGGCTCCGGAACAAGCACCATGTTCTCTCACCTCTGGGGCTTTACACATGCTATTCCTGTGCCTACCATACTCTCTTTCACTGTGTCCTAATCCCACCCCTTGCCCCTGACACCCAAAAGAGGTCAGGTCCTTTAAGAAGCCTTGCCTGATCTCACCGCAGACTAGAGGCCCTTCTTCCAGGTTCCCTGGGCGCTCTCCAGCTTTTGTGCATAGTTCATGTTCTTTGTCTGAGCCTAGGGCTGTGTTGATTAAGACAAGCTAGCAGCAGCCAGAACACATGGGTGCCTGGAGGGGAGCTGTCTGTAGATTTGTTCTTCTTTGCCTGCTTAACTGTCAATGAGCCAATCTTGCTGGCTGGGGCCCAGTAGAGAGTATTTTGTACATTTGAAACTATTCAGCTCCCACAATCTGTTAGATTTAAGAAAATAGCAGTCTTTCTAACTCCTGAAGTTCTAAGAGAAATCAGCCTCCCATAAGAAATTAGAGAACTTCTCTCCTCTGTGTTTCTCTCTCTCTCCCTTTCATAAGTTTCATAGAAATCTGTAGCGAAAATAGTCAAAGGAAGCCTTTGTTGGCAACACATGTTTTAAGCACGCACCCAGGGGAGAACAAACACAGCACTGCTCCACCTGACTCTCTTGGTGCCCAGTTCATCGCCCACAGCTTATTTACATCATTTTCTCCATGAAAATGTTTCTACAATTAATTCTCTACCTTTAAAACCCCCCCTCCGCTCCATGGCTCCATGGTGTTAACAAAACTTAGCCAACAGGAATTCCATATTTTCCGAACCGTGCTCTGGATCAGATTTAGGTTTTTCTTGATGTCTGATGGGTGTGAATGAATAAATTGAATGAGTGAATGAATGCCTTATGGGTGTCACTGTGTGTAACTGCTGGTGATGACAGAGTGGACCACTTGGTCTTTCTTTGAGCCACCTCAGACTGTAGATTAAGCTCATGTTTCTGTGTGTGTCTGTGTGTGTCTATGCCTTTCTGTATGTATAGGGTTTCCAGTCTCCTCCTTGCTTATGCTCTTGCTACTGGCAGCATGTCTATCCTACATGTGTTTCCATTTTTAATGCTGTTTTCCTCTGCGGTGGCTGGGAACATGGACCCTCATAGCTTTTGGAGTTATTATAATGTATGGCACAGTTAGACCATCTGCCATGAACATAAAAATTTCTGTATGAACTCTTACTTCTTTTTCTGCTGCTCCACGCCTTCCAAACACTTTCTCTTTGAGTTTCAGGTCTCTGCTGGCTACAGCACCATATACATGCCTGAGAGTGGTGAATTGCTGTAGGAAGAGGAGCTGGCAATAGCTGGGAGGGTCTGTGCCTGTGATATCTATCAAAAGGCTTACAAGAGGCACTTGTCTCTCATCTGGGGAGAGATGAGGGCTGGGATGGTCACATGGGCACATTGGTTGGTGGATGAGAGCTCTGTGACCATGGAAAGGTTTTGTTGGGACTGATTGGAGGTTTTAACTCTCCTATGCTCATTCCCTTTATTTCTTTCTTTTCTTTTCTATTTTTAAATCAAAACCTAAATGTAGCTGATCATCAGCTCAGCATGAATAGTGAAATTTGTCATGGTGGTGATTATATTTATGAATGACTATGGATTGGAGCACTTAGGGCCAAATGAAATGCCTCAAGTGAAATAACAATCATAAGTCTTTGAGAATTATTCCATTTTAAACACTGAGCAGTTCTACACTTATCAGCAAAGGGAAGTCTTTGTGCGTGGTAGATGGATCTGCAGCACCCACCCTTGTTGAGCATATTGTTGAGAGGGGGATCTGGATGTAGTCCAGCTATCACTCTCCTGCCCTCTATCAGGCTGGGAGGAGACAAAGAGGGTACAGTTTAGATCAGTGAATGTGCACACTCCAGATCTGAGATTCCACCATAGTGTCTTCATAGCAGGAATGGTGGTTTTTAGCTATTTCTCATTTGAGTGCTATTAGGACTAGACCACTTATTATTGCATGCACACCTTACAGCCCAGAACTGAAATAAAGCACAGCACTCATTCTCGGGACATGATTTCGTTTTCCTCATCCCAGGAGACTTTGGTAGAACATTGGGCCATTTAACATAATGCAAGTGGTTGTGGGTAAGCCTTTCAAGAAAACAATGCTATGGATTTCTGTCATTTTCCTTCTCCCAGAATAGAACAGGATATGATGAGAAATCAAGAAAATTATAGAACATCCCCGCCCGCTCCCCAACTACACTGCACATCACCCAGGCCAGCTGTCTCCATTTCAGAGATGGGAACTGAGGCTGGAGGACAAGCTATAGCTTGGTGGGGTCACACTGCTCCTGATAACCAGCCAGGTCTAGAGCCCAGTGTTATGATGCTGTTGATCTAAGTGTCTGGCACACATAAGCACATGAAGATGCATAATCAAGGAGACAGTATGAAATATGAAGTGTTTTTTTTTGTCCTGTCTGATTGGCAGAACTGAGAAGGAGAGGTATGATAGTGTTAGTCTGGGTCTGAAATCAGGTTTATCTTATGTTGGTTGTGAGAAAGTGAAATGGTAAAAGCCTTTCTGCTTGGAAATTTCGCAGTAGGAAAAGTTTGAAGATGAGTTTTCCTTAAAGAGGTAATTAAGAATCTGCTTTACAAGACAGGGGTGGGGAACCTTTTCTCTGCCAAGGGCCATTTGGGTATGTATGATATCATTCGTGGGCCATAGACAATTATCAATTTAAAAATTAGATGCTATATTTGGTCTAGCATTTGATTAACTCACTCCTAATGCCTCAGGAGGACCAGGCGAAATGATTTTGGAGCCTGACATGGCCCTCCGGCCAGACATTCCTCACCCGTGCTCTAAGTCCTGGCCCGTGTGGGTCAGTTGGTTGGACATCATCCCATGTAACAAAAGATTGCTAGTTTCATTCCTGGTTAGGGCACATGCCTGGCTTTCCAGCTGTATCTCAAGCTAGGGAAGGAGGGGATGAGCAGCTTGAGTTTGTCTTTCTCTTCCTTTCCTCTAAAAACATTTTTAAAAGGTGAATTGCTCTTCTTTCTTCTAAAAACCAAAGAACCTAACCACTAAGATGTTGGTTAGCATCATTTAGATTAAGACATTGAAATCTTGAGTCTCTGGAAGGAAGTTGGTTGAGTAAATTGGTAGCCTTTGTGCAAAAGTATGAGATCAAAAAAAGTGACACTGAGAACAGATGCAGGCATGCCTTGAGCAGAAGAATGATGACTCTAACCCGTGCTTCTGTGAAAGAGAGGCTAAGGCACTACTTGGCTTTAGCCACCAAGTACCCTGTTATTGTCATATCAGCTGGAACTAAAATGAACCTCTAGATACAATCAGCAAGGTAAGCATCCTTGACAAAGCATGTGCTTGTACAAGGTCGGGTCTTTAAAGACTCAATGTAGAGATTCTAGCAAAACACCCTGGGGGATCTTGCTTGTTAGGAAAAGTCAAGGCAGGATGTGCTGCCTTTGGCAATGTCCCACCAGCGACTACAGACCTTTGGGAGAATCCTCCTTACAAACTTGTCCACGAAGTCCCATGCTTCCTCACAACGGCGGGACAGGCTTGCAGGATGTGGGCTGGATGAAGCTGTGGGATGTGTGTGGGGCTTGTCTATATGCAATGATGCACGATGAACAGGTGGAATTGTGTGGGCCTCATCTCAGCATCACTCAGCACTTTCTGCGGAGACGCCTCTCTGCCATTGGGCTTGCTTCCTGCACAAACTAAAGAGATGCTGATGTTGAAGTTCCCATTATCATGGGAAGATAGTTATCATTCAAGTATCATGATATATTTGAATGGGAAAGGACCACAAATACTTCCCTACTAAATTCGCATCAGACTTAAATAATATACAAGCCCAAAAGTGGAAAACAGATTGATGGGAGGCGGTACTAAGTCAAAATGATTTTTTTTTAGTTTTTCTGATTCCTCCCCCTTTCACTCCCCCCCCCCCCACTAACAGCAGAGTGGTATATCACTGGTGAGATGTTATGAGGAGATGAGTCTGCTTAAATATGTTGCTCTTTTGATTTAGCAAAAAGTATGGAAGAGATGAAGAAAATGCTGGTCCTAGTGCTGGGCTGTGCTGTCCAGGTAGGGATTGGGCAAGGGTGGAGGGGGCCTGCCCTTGGCATCGTGTGGGTTTGTGGGGATATACTCCCTCTTAGTGAGTGAGGTAGGAAGGAAGCTGCCTTCAGTCCCACATGACATGTTCCGGCTTCCAAGAGAAAGTACCACTCATTAGGTGGCAGCTGATTCCAGTCCCAGGGCACCTTTGGCAAGAAGCAAGTGGGGATTCCTCAACCCACGGTGCCCTTAGCAAATTGTCCCCAGTATAGGGTACCTAGTCCAAAGATAAGAAACTCCATGCAGCCTGGGGGCCCCATCTGACCCTCCCTGATTTTGGAAGAAACTTTAATGGGCACAGGGCCCAACTGGATTCCACATGTATAATCTCTGGCTGCTGGCTCAGCACACTGGCAGAGCTGAGACTAAATGGCCCACAGACTTTGAGAAGTTCCTACCATTTGGCCCTTTGAAGATGAAGGCTGTCACCCTGGAGCTCTTGACCTTATCTGGTTTAAGAGTCACTGGAGTTTGTTTAACGTGCAGATTTCTGTGTTTCACCTCAGAGTTTTCAACCTCATGGGCTTGTTGGAAACAAGTACCCCTGGTGATTCCTCTGTATTGATCATAGCAACTTCTAGAGAATCCTCTGTCTAAGGGACAGGAGGGAGGACAGATTCTTGGTTATAAAGGAGGAAGCCAGCTGCTGGTGGGAAATTCATTTGGAAACTATTTCTGTGGCTGTGGTGAGCCCAGGTTACCTCACTCGCAGAATACTTCTATTAACATGTGTTTCCTCCACAGTGCGACAGGAAAGGGGAGTTTTTTGACAAAATCCAACAACTGGACATTGAGACCCAGGCCGGGATCAAGGCCCATATCAGGGAGGTAGGTGTGTGGCTGGCTTTGTGGGGCTTAGCCGTGGATCCCCATTCCTGTGGCAACCAGGAGACAGACTCTCACCACCAAGGGAAATTTTAAAGGCTACATCACCCATTAGTGATTGATCTAATTTTAGGTCTCATACACCAGATATATTGAACCTGTTTGGAAAGGTAGTCATCAGCAAGCTAAAACAAAATGACGGTAAAAAATGTAAAAAATAAAAAAAAATCTTACAACACCTCAGCCAGATCTCTGTTTGCTTCCTGTTCTTGCCTAATATGGAGGCAGGGGGCTTGGAGGGTTAAGTACAGTCAACGGGTGTGGCCTCATAATCTGATTTGCTCTGAAAATGTGTTCTGGTCCATGTGGCTCTGCTTCCCATGGCTGATGTTCCCGAGGGAAGGATGTCTGTTTCTGTCAGAGACGTGGCAGAGACAAAGGCTGCCAAGTCCCAGAAGGGCAGTTGCTGGAGACTGGGCTCTAGGATGGGGACAGGGCGTGAGGGATCAACACAGAGGGCAGTTCCTCTGCCATGGACCTTGGCAGAGGTAGTCACATCAGAGAAGTGGTTTCCCTGGTAACTGGGCCTGTAGGGCAGCCACCAACCTGAAAGTGTATTTCCCTGACATTCCCCTTCGTCCAGAAGGCTTGTATGATTTAGTAACCTTAGGAGATGTGGTTCAGCCATTGGTCCAATTGGACAGATGAGATGAAGGCATGAGCAAGACATGAGCAGGAGACATGAGCAGGAGCAGGTGTGGGCTGGCAGACGCCAATGAACACAGCACCCCAAGCCGGTGCCAGGGACAGGCTGGGCTGATGGGCACCCAGCCCCAGGCACCAAGGGTGGTGGTTGCTGAGTCCTCACTGGAGCAGGAGAGGGAAGCCACTGGTCAGAGTGGAGGGGAAGTCAGGATACTCCTAAATAGGCTCAGCCATTGTGATGGTGAGCAGCCACCTGATAGCCTGAGGACCATTCTGCTTTTGTTAATTCCTCACCTGAGAGTATTTTTCTATTGATTTTTAGAGAGAGTGAAAGAAAGCAGAAGAGGGAAGGAGGGGAGAGAGACATAGATGTCAGAGAGCAACATACACTGGTTGCCTCCCGCAGGGGTCCAGGCTCAAAGCAATAAGTGAGGTATGTGCCCTTGACCAGGAATCAAGCCAGAGACCCTTCATTCCCTAGGCTGGTGCTCAAACCACTGACTGAAACCTGCCCAGCAGGGTTTTTGAGGTGCTCTCCCCTCCATTTCCCTCTCTGGGAAATGGAAGAACTTTGTTGGTACACCTCACTCAGGGGATTGACATTTGTTTCCTCTCTTGGGGCCCGAGTGCAGTAACACTCACCTTCCCACACTGAGAAGACATGGACTAAAACAGACTTTCTGCCTCCTTGGGCTGGGCTGGGGGCTCAGATTGAGAAGGTGAGGTCAGGCCCTTGCTGGTTTGGCTCAGTGGTTAGTGTGTTGGGCAGCCCACCAAAGGTCACAGGTTTGATTGCATGACAAGGGCCTGTCCCTGGGTTGAAGAAGGTGATGTTGGCAGTGGGAGGAGAGGCTGCCCAGTGAGGAGGAGGCTGGGCCTGCGCTCACCCCGGCGGAAAGGGGAAACCTGGTGGGCCTGTGTGGCCTGTGGGAAGGAGATGCAGGCTCATCTGAAAAGTGATTCAGCTTATGGAATGTTTCCTCAAAAAGTATCATAAGACTGTCATGGGACCACGATTCTGACAGAAGCATTCTAATAATTTGCCATCTTCGCTTCAGATTTTATTTTAAGAAATAAGATGCTTTCCCTCCTCACCCTCCACTCCCAAGGCTCACCTTCTTTGTGTGAGACGTGGATGGTGCCGGACTGAAATCCCTAGGGGCAGTTAGGGAGCTCCCACACTGTGAGGAGCACTGTCTGGTGGGAAGTCAGTGTCCTCCTTGAACTAGTGTGCCAGCAGCAGTGGGGAGTGAGTAAGAGCTGGGCTGCAGAGTGTGGCTGGGCTGGTTGAGGTGCCTGCCCGCCCCCACAGACACGTGGTGGCTGGGGGTTAATGATGTCAGTGAGGTGGGTCAGCTGTGGGAGAGGTGGCCTAGGTCCCAAGGGTTGTTTTATTGGGAAGTGGGTGCTCTGGGGGACCCCACAGATCCTCCCTGCCCGTCCTCCACAGCCCCATCCCTGTGTGTCCCCCCAGGTGACCCACCACCAGGAGAGCCTGTTTGACCCGCAGAGGCTGGAGGTCCCAGGCATGATCCTGGAGGAGCTGCAGTCCCTCTCCAGGAACATGGCGTTTCAGCTCAGGAGGCTGGTGGATGAGCGGGACAGTTGCAGGGAGGTGAGTCTGCAGGTGGCCCTGCAGCTGGGGGACAGGTGGGGAGGGGTTTGGGCCCAGGGCTCTACTTATGGGCCTGGCTTCTCATCCCGACTTCCTCTTAAGTGGCACAGAGTCTGTCCTCCTGGTCCATTTTCCTTGAGGGCAGGGCGAGGGCACTTTCCCTCCAGGGCCCAGTCCCTTCCCAGACAGCTGGGTGAGGACAGAAGTTGAGCTTTGAGGCCCTGCTCCCTTCACTCAGCCCCGATGTCTCATTAAATGTATCCTTGAGGTTTAAAATGTCCCCGACTTTCACCTGCACCACTCCTGGCATTGCAGTCTCGGCTGCCATCTTCTCTCTTACTTTCTTCCCTCTTTTGCTCATTCTTCAGGAAGTTGTAGCGTGTGCACTGTGCCAGGCACAGGAGCACACTGGTGAGACCCCTCTGTCTGCCCTCTGTAGCTCATTGTGACCCTGACCCTGGAGCTGGACACGGGCAGCCGCCCCAGCGAGGACACACAGCAGCTGGCTGTAGACCTGGCGGACACCAAGGCCAGGCTGCACAGCATCAGGTAGGAGCTTTGAATCCCCAGTGACCCCTGTCTTTCTGCCCTTGTGCCCTGTGCCACCACACCTGCTAACACATGTGCTTCACTGCCATGCGGGGCAGCAAACCGGGTCTTACCTGTGACTGGGAGTGACTGGGCTCTGTTGGAGCTGGGTTCCTATTGTGCCTGGGGTAGCCCGCTCCCTGCCCTCAGCAACCTGGGCCTGCACAGCATGGTTCTGTTGGGCTTTCAGGGCTCCTGCCAGTCTGACATGGCAGGCTCAAAGCATCAGCCTCTCACCCTCAGGCCAGTGTGGGTGCTCTTGGCTGAGGGAGGATGTGACTCTCCTGTCCTGTCAAGTGGGCCTGCTCCCCCTTTCCTGCAGCTGGTGATGCCGCCATGCCTGGTATCTCAGGAGCTGTCCACCTTCATGTCCCCACCAGTGGGCCTCGCTGTCTGCTTGGCTGTGGTCTCCTCCCTGGCCCCCAGGCTCAGAGGAAAGCTCAGGTCTGTGGTGTGGTCTGAGAGCTCACCTTGGAGTGGGGAGCATTTTTGCAGCCCCGGATTCATAAACCTTCCTCATGCCCAGAGGCCAGGTCCCCTCTCCTTCCCACTGGGGTCTCCCAGGGGGCAGGCTTTCGGGGTGCTTCTGAGGAAACCCTCACCATGTCCTCCCATCGCCCTCAAAGAGGAGAAGACGGAGCTGGCAGACACCCAGCATGAGGGGGACCAGCTGCTGCTGGACCTTCTACAGTCTGAGACAGGAAGCAAATAAAAGCCCGAGCTGAGGGGAGGCTGTGGAAGAGAGTGGGCAAGGACTGAACTAGTGGTGCCTTGAGGAGCAGGGTGTGTGCATGTGCATGTGCCACTGCCCCTGGTGGCTTCTTGGACCCCACCAGCTGTTATGGGCAGTAGGACTCTGCTGTATGTGTGGTGGTTTCTCTGAGAAGGGCGTGGGGTTCAGAAACAATGGCTTTGTTCCCAGTGGGATAAGGGAGGCAGAGGGACTGGAAGGAAACATGGCGACACGTCGGGTGGAGGAGGGGGACTCGGCTCCTGGGCTGGAGGAGACCCCCAGAGCTGGCCTACTGTCTGGCCCTTCTCTCTGTCCAGCCCTGCTCCCTACCTATTCCCCTCCCCCTCTGCTCTGCAGAGGAAAAACACTCACCCAGGCTTTGAAGTCTCACAGGGTGTCCATTGCTAGTGGGTGTGTTTCCCTTCAACAGCTACAAGGACCAGCTCCAACATGAGGCGGCGCTGGAGCAGCTGCAGAGGCTCTTGGACACCAAGTGGGAGGCTCTGCAGCAGGAGAAGAGGAGGAGGGCTATGGCCGCAGAGGAGAACCAGAGGCTGCAGCTAGAGCTGGACAGGTAACCATCAGGCCCCTGCAGAGCCTCTGTCATGAGGTCACTCACACCCATTCACTCAGCACCTGCAGAGCTGAGCTCAAGAGAGACCCCTGGTGATGCTGCACCTTTACCAACCCTGCCATGGTAACAGCTGGTGACAACAAGGGAAAGAGGAGTGGAGCTGGTGGCTGGAAGGAAGGACTCGGGCAGCTGGGATGGGGCATTGTCTAGGTTTGGATTACCTCCCCTCCCACATTTATGGTGCCGATGACTATTGGGCATGGGCACCTGCATCCTCTAACACTAGTGCTCCCTCTAGGGAGAGAGGCTTGGTCCACAGCATTCTGCCCTTCCCATTTGTGAATTCACCTCATCGCTGAAATGTACTGGTGACCCCAAATCAGTGCCCATGGACTTTCACAGACGTGCTCAGTGTGGGAGATGCTGGAGTGGCCTGATGTGCACATTTGCAGCTGAGGTTGAACAAGGCCTTTGACCCTGGCCTTCTTCCAGCTCTCACAAAGGAGGGTCCTCTTTGTGGTCCATTGAGTGCCATGGTGTTCTATTTGTACTCTGTGCGGGCTATTTCCCTGTATGAAATGGCCCCCAAAGGCAGTGCTGAAGTGCTTTCTAGAGTTCCTAGGTTCAAGGCTGCACTGGTTCTCACAGGGAATATATGCGTGGCACACAGGTTCATTCAGGCCCAGGTATGGTGCTGTTGGCTGTGAGTGTATTACAGGAAGCATCTTCATGTCTTCATCAGTAGACTCAATGTGAAAAGAGACTCTCAGGAACCGGTGGGAACAGTGTCAGTGTACACTAAGTCAGTGTCCGGGTGGCTGGATAGAACTTTATACTGGGAATCATGAGAATTGGCAGAGCTATTGTTATCCTTTAAGAAAACCACAGCGAAAGAGGAGGAAACATGCTCAGGAACATGACACCACTTGTTCAAGGTCAATGCTTCTAGTTAGTGGCACAGGCAGGATTTGAATCCAGTCTTGCCTCAACCCAGAGGCAGGACCATATGAAGCATCCCTTTGCAGAGCTCTGATTTAACATGCGTTGTGGGGCTGTAAACTCAGCTGCCTTCAGTGCCCTGGCAGGTCCAGAGGGCGGGGAAGGAGAGTCAGCCATAGACCAGTCCTGGTGGAGAACACACCAGGCCAAAGGCTGTCAGCTGGGAGGCAGGCCAGGCTGCCAGGTCATCATTCTTCAGGCTTTTTTCTTCTTCTTCTTCTTCTTCTTCTTCTTCTTCTTCTTCTTCTTCTTCTTCTTCTTTTTCCTTTCATTCTTTTTTTAATATGTGAATGTGGATGTGCAAACTTAAAATTTTTGGATGCTTGTAAACTAATTAATTTTTGTTTTTTAAAAAGCTGCTCTTTTGGGCAGGACACAGGACTGGGAGGACCTGGAAACAGTTTTGAGTCTAGGGAACCTTAAAGCTAAACCTAGGAGTATTCACAGGACAACAACGGAGGAATATTTTCATCTTTTTCTGGTTCCTTTCTTTATATTATTTCACTTGTTTTGTAATTGACTTTATTGAGGAAACATCAGTTAATAAAACCATATAAGCTTTGCAATGAAATTACGTAGAAAAAACAAGTAAATTTTTTTTTAAAAAAAGTTCACACAACTATTTCAAATTGAGTCCATGAGCCTCTGGTCTTAGGAGCTTTTGTTCTAAATCTTCCCCCAAAATCCCAGTTGGGTAATGATGATGATGTTGCTGGTGACACATTCAGTGAATTTACATAACACTACAAACTCTCCTATTTTATTGATCTCAGGTGTGAGAATTAGAAAGGGGTTGGATTTGGGATGAAGAGCTTGGCACAGACAAAGCCTCTTAAAGCAAAGAGGCTCTGATTCCCTCTTGAAGTGTTTGAATCAAAGAAATCTTTTTCCAAGGAGGCAGCCGTGTCAAAGCCCCACATAGAAAGGACTTCTACAGGGATGCTCTGTGGAAGTGGTGTCTGAGGATGCCAGTCCTGTCTCCCTCAGCCCTCAGTGGACACCTGTTGTAGCCTCCTAGAACCCTAATGAACACAGTTTGAAAACCCCTGATTTTTTTCAACCCATCATTTACAGATAGGAAAAACAGAGGCCCAGAGAGGATGTGGGTTTGATTAAGGTTGCACATGTCACAGAGCCTGGGAGTGCTCTCAGCCCTTGGCCCTGTGTCTTTCCACCCCCCCAGGGCCTTTTTCCAGCACCAGCAGCTGAAGGGGAAGCAGAAGGAGCTGCAAGCCTCCCTAGAGAACACACAGATGGTGGCAAACATCCTGAAGGCCCAGTGCAAAGGACTGGAGAAAGAGCAGGTGGAGCTTCAGACCCAGACGAAGAAGCTTCAAAGCTCCTTCAGTGACAGTCAGCTGGAGCTGATCTGCTGGCAGGAGCAGTGCAACTGGCTGAGGAAGGAGCAGGAGGACCTGCAGATATACAACGAGGAGCTGAAAACCTCCCTTAATGCCAGGCAGCTGGAGGTGAACAGGCTGCAAGCCCAGTGCAAGGGGCTGAAAGAGGAGCAGGAGCAGCAGACCCACACTGAGGAGCTTCAAACCTCCCTAGTGGATAAACAGCTGGAGGTGAACCACCTGCAGGCCCAGTTCAAATGCCTGAAGCGGGAGCATGCAGAACTTCAGACCCAGACAAAGAAGCTGCAAAGCTCCCTCAATGACAGTCAGCTGGAGCTGATCAGCTGGCAGGAGCAGTGCAACTGGCTGAGGAAGGAGCAGGAGGAGCTGCAGGTCTACAACAGTGACCTGCAAACCTCCCTCAATGCCAGGCAGCTGGAGGTCACCCGCTGGCAGGCCCAATGCAAGGGGCTGAAGGGGGAACTGGAGCTGCAAACACACACCAAGGAGCTCCAAACCTCCCTGCATGACAGACAGCTGGAAGTTAGCAGCTGGCAGGCACAGTGCAACTGGCAGAGGAAGGAGCCCCAGAGCATGAACATCTCCCTGACAGAGCTGGGCAACCAGGGCCAGGTGAGGCCTGGGGTGGAGGGCACAGCACCCTGGATGGGCCTTTTCCCTGTGCTGATGCCTTGGGCTCTCCCTGGTCTCACTGAGTCCTCATTGGCATCTCTGCTCAAGGAGTGAGTGTGACTGTCACACAGAGGCGGAGGGAAGCCCGGGCCATGTGGCTGGATGAGCACCACGCCTGGCAGGGGTGTGCTACAGAACACCTTTCCCCAAACTTGGCCTATTGCAGGGTCGGCGCAGTGCATGGAAACGGCCGAGTATCCTTTTATTTCCGTCCCCTGCTAAGCACTCTGCTCTCTGTGTCATCTCATTTAATTTCTCGCAATGATCTTGTGAGCTGAAGTTCCCATCTTGTCCCTCTGAAGCAGCGCTTTGGAACTCTGTTTGCATGAAACCAAAGCTTGGGGCTTTCCTATTCACCAACCGAGATGATATTCCAGAGCAAGGGCTGCTGGTGTACAGGGCCTAGGAAGCTGCCAGAAATGAGGGCAGGAGGAAGAGCCTTGGTGCTGGAAACCTTGTGGACTGGAAGTCAAGTAATCTGAGATGCATCTTGTGGGTCCAGGGTGGTCTTCACCCCTCACTACTGTGCTGCTGGGACTTACCTTTTTTGTGATCAGCAATGGCTGGCCAGTGTGGGACAGAGGGCCATGGGCACAGTGACCATAGGGCGCTGTCCCAGCTCCCTGGGGTGATGATGCTGCTCACTCTTCTCCCAGAGTCATCTGTTCATCTACAGGGGGCTCCCCACCTACCAAGGATAGTTGACATGGAAAACCTCACTGCAGTTTTCGGGTAGAAGTGAGAGTTTTTGCCTCAAGTTGGCTCTCTATAACACAGCTGCTAAAAATTACCAGCAGAGGTTGGGCAGGTAGAAAGTAGAAGAATTTGAACTTGGTCCCCTGGGGGGTGATCTTATTATGGTTTTACATTAGAAAGTGTCTTTAGGAGGCCAGGGAGTGGGCAGGTTTCCAAGCCTGCTCTGAGCCCAGTCTTCCCCAGGCCTAAGATTGCTGGGCCATGAGTTTGTTGCGCTGTGGGACGGCCATGGGAAGATAATAACACAGACTAGAAGAACAGAGGCCGAGCCAAGGGCACTGGGAGCCGAGCAGGTCAGGTGCCAAGGGCCCAGTGGTTAGCAAGAGATCCCTTTTCAAGGGGCTCAGTTTATGGTGAACTGGATGGAATGCCTTAGGTTTAGGAGGCCCTGGGCATCTTATGACCTAAGGAGCCTGCTCAGCTGCTTCAATGACCAGGATTCACTTTCACACTAGAAAAGCAGAGGTGATGGACAGCCTGAATCTAGGTGTGCAGCTGGTCCCCTTGATGTGGTCTGAAATGTCATGGTCACATGAGTGAGGAGAGGCAGGAAGAGGACCGAAGCCAGCAGCCCAGTGAGGGACGCTGTACAGAGAGCACTGCATGCAGAGCTTTAGACATAGCACAAAAGCATGCCATGCCATCTGCTTCAGGAAGGCCAGGGTCCCTCTCCTAGGAGTGGACATGTCCTCTGGCATCTCAAGGTTTAAGAGGTGTCTCTCTGGTCCTTTCTGCTTTTTGAAAATATGCATTTAGCTCCCACATTTAGAAATTAAGAGATTTTGCTTCAGAGCCTGGGTTTCTGAATTCTTGGAGAAAAGCAATCAGAAGCTCTGCCACATGGAGAGCAGCCCAGATTGCAGGCCCTGTCTTAGGTCCCACCTGGCACCCTGCACTGAGCCTCAATACAGTCCCCACCCCCTCCTGTCCTCCCAGGCCTCTTTGCTCCTTAGCATCTCAGTCTGGCCCACAAAAGGCTTTGAGTTTGCTTCCCTGGAAGTGTGAGCAGAAGCCCAACATTGGAATGGGACCAGGTCAGAGGTCTGACTTTGCTAAACTGACCTTTGTCACCTGATGCCTGTCTAACTCATGGAGGGCAGACCCCTCCTGCCACTAAAGGCTTAGTTGGGATGCACCCACAGGAGCGAGCCTCGCCCTGTGTCTGACTCGAGAACCCAAGCTCCTGAGCTCACCTAGCTGGAATCCTCGGGGTTTCCCAGCTTGACATTCAGATGGTCCTGAGTCTGCTCTCCTAAGGTGACCTACAGCCTGATCCTAGGTGTTCAGCTGTTCCCCTCCACGTGGTAGGGGTCCTGTACCCACATCACCTGCTTCCACCCCCATATTCCCAACTCAGTGGTCATGATGGCCTTGAGCACTGTGATGTCTGAGTCCCAGAAACACACCAGTTCCTTCTGGACCAGGTCCCAGGCGGGACTGAAGACTCAATTTATGTGTTTATTTTAAAAACCAGATTGTTTTTCTCTCTCCTCTGTTAGAGACAAATTGCATTCCTCACAGAAACTGAATGAAAACCTGCAAGAACAAAGAAGGGCTGAGCCCAAGTTTCATGATGCAGCGCTAAAGAAGTGAGTTGATCTAAGTGTCAGTAACTTACACACTGAAGACAAGCTTGATGTTTCAGGAGTAGGGAAAGCTGTGGCATCTAGAGCAGTGACCAGTTTGTTGGGCCAGTACCTTCCCCTGTATGGCAGCTGCCCTGTGTGCAGGTGTCTCCCAGCATGGAAAGAATTTAGAGTTTCTTTGGGTCTCACCCTCTGTACTGAGAGTATGCTATGGTGGACGGTGGGTGCCAGCTGGCCAGGAGCCTGATTAAATGGCAGAGTGTCTGAGCTCTTAGAGCCACTAAAGCAGGCCTATCAGTTTTGGTCTCAAGAATTCGGGACCTAAAAATCCTTTTTCTGTTTTGGGAAGGAAGTTTGGGTCAGATGCCTGGACCCACATCCCTGTTTTAAAGCACAGGGGCCTTTTGTTCAGACCTCCATTTCTCTGGTGTCACTGGACACCCAGAGAACGTTCACAAACAAGTTCCCTTCTACAGGGAGCAGCAGCCCGGTGGTGGGCCTGCTCAGTCCCTGAGAATTCCAGCCTCCATCCAGCAGCAGGGCTTCCCCTGGGCCCCGGCATGAGCCTAGGAGCTGGGCCTTCCCATTGTCCTGCCCCAGCCCAGCCTTGAGGTCAAATCACCATGAATCTGGCTGGAGTCTCTGGAGAAATCACAGAACCACAGAATTCTGCCTGACCCTCCTGTTGACAGGGAAATTGATATACTGATGAGGAAATAGAGTGGCTGTGTAACCACAGTGCTGTTTCATGGCAGAGCCTGGATCAGAAACCAGCTGTGGTCCTTATGACATTAGAATGCCTCATTTCCTATTAGCTGTAGCATATTACCTTTACATTCACTGTTTCCATTTGTTATTTTTTAAATCCTCACCTGAGGATATTTTCCCCAATGATTTTTGAGAGAGTAGAAGGATGGGAGGATGGTGAGGGTGTTAAGAGAGAAAGAGAGGAAGTCAGAGGGAAGAAATGAGAGAAAGAGAGGGAGAGAGAGAGAGATGAGAGAGACACATCAATTGGTTCCCATGTGCACACACCTCAACCGGGGCCGGGGAATCAAACTTGGACCAAAGGTATGTGCTCTTCAATGTTGAACCCACCACCCTTCAGTGCTCAAGCCGATGCTCCAACCACCAGGCTCCGGGCCAGGGGTTACTGTTTCTGCTTGAAGTGGCTTACTCTCCTGCCCTCTTCCCCACACTCAGATTCCTCAGTTCCGGGAACAGGTAAAGTATGCCAGCTGATTTCATGTATTTTAACTCTTATTAGAAAATGAGAAGGTCCCTGACTCTTTCTGAAAATGGCATGTAGTGGAATTTTGCCATCCAGCCTGATTAGGTTAGCACAACACAGCTTCCTGCATTTGGCTGAGGAATGGAGAGCTGCGAGCTGAGTTGGAAGTCCTGTTTTCCCGAGGGGCTAGAGTGGGTTCCTGCTATGAGGAAGGCTTCTGCCATCCCTGGGTCTGTGGAATTCACTGGCCAGTGTGTGATCCTCCTGAGCCCCAGCTGGGATGAGTGTGGTGATGGAAATCCCAGCTCCTGTAGGGCAGCCAGGGACCTGCTGGAGCGGCAGTGAGGGTTGGTTGTGTCCTAAAAACCTACCTCTTACAGGAAGAAGCGCTGGATTAGAATCAAAGCCATAAGCAAATTCCTCAAGGGAAAGAAAGGTGGTTCCAGAGAGCAACCAGACCCGTCCATGACCACTAATTCTCAGCTTCTTCAATCTCAGCTGCAGCCCCTGGAGGCCACCCCACGCTGCTCAAAGAGGACAGAAGAGCAAGATGCCCACAGGGGGCACAAGGGAAAAGGTAGGAGGCAGGACCTGGATGCAGGCAGGCAGTGAAGGGGAGCATCTCAGCTTGCCATCAGGGACAGGGGGGAACCAAGGGGACTGCATGTGGGGTGTTCAAACGTGTGTGTGCGTGTGTGTGTGTGTGTGTGTGTGTGTGTGTGTGTAGAAGCCTGTAGGGGGAGTGCTCCACACATGCACATCTGCCTCCTGAGGTATGTGAACACCCAAGGAGAAAATGCAAAGCTCCTCAGTGTTGCTGCCCTTTCATCCCAGAACAATTCAGGTCCTTAGCATGAGGAGCTTCACCCACCATAGACACTGTGGGAAGGACTCAAATATCCACAGATATCCACACAGTTGCCAAAGAGACAAGCTCCACTGCAGATGTTTTTGGGGTTCCCGGTTTCCTCCAGGCCTACAATAGGCCGTTTCTGTAGGGAGCTCCGAGGTGCATTGAGCCCCTCCTGGACAGAGGCAAGGTCTCCAGCAAGGCCTCCCGTGGCTCTGATTGTTCTGTCACTTTGAAAAGCGGGTCTGGTCCTTTCCAACCTGATCTGGAGAAGTCCTGCCAACACTGGGTGCACTGTGCTCGTCATTCTGGGTTGTCCTGTGTAGTTGACTTAAGTTTTTTTGTTTTTTAAATATATTTCATTGATTTTCTGAGGAGAGGAAGGGAGAGGGAAGGAGAGTCAGAAACATCAATGAGAAAGAAACACCTATCAGCTGCCTACTGCACAGCCCCCACAGGGGATGTGCACACACCAAAGGTACATGCCCTTGACCAGAATTGAACCAGGGACCCCTAAGTCTGCAGGCCAATGCTCTATACACTGAGCCAAACCACTTAGTGCATGTCCTAGGTACTGAATTGGATTTCCAGTTGCATGTGCTGTATGTATTTCATGGAATCTAAGAGGCTGTCAGGACAAGGGTGCTCACATAAAAAGAAGATGAATGGGTTGTGGCAGTGATGATTTTATCAGAATTGCCACCTGGGCAACAGTGACTGTGAGACAGGCTTGAAGCTGCATCCTGAATTCAGGGATGTTAAGGTTTGGGAGAGGGGAAAGCGCATCTTACCAGCCTTAAACATGGTTTAGTTTTCAATTTACTTATAAATATTATGTCCTACATGATTTACCTAGAAGCTTGCCACACGTGCACCCTGAGCATTTACATTTATAAAGGACACCAGGTCTTCCTGACACCAGCCCATGCCTGGGACTCGGGCCCTCTCAGGGGTGACTGTGACAGCACCGAGGGACATTGACTAGCGCCTCCTGAGGGTCACCTGTGCACAACCTTTCTGGGTGACAGTCACCACTGCAGGTCCTGGTGTTTCCCTTCAAACACAAAAAGCTAAGTGTGCACACACATCCATACCATTGTTGAGACTATTGCTTGCATTCCCAGTCTTTACAAGAGGTGATTAGGTAAAACACTCAAGTGCAGGTAAATGATATCAAAGCTTATTAACATTGACCTAGAGGTGTCTGTAGTCTCAGGTTTTCATTCAGGCTACATAGTTGTTTCTTACATTCACCACCTCCACTTGTGCTATTGTCTAAGTTGATTTAATTAACGATAATCATCCTAACTGAGCTAGCAAAACCCTCAGAGGAGAGATGCTTGACTGCCCTGGCCGGTTTTTCTCAGTGGTTAGAGGGTGGGCTCTCAGATTATGAGTCCAGGGTTTGATTTTAGTCAAGGGCCTCAGTTGCAGGCTCAATGCTGGGTCTGGTCAAGGTGTATGGGTGGCACCCAATCAATGTGTCTCTTATCACATAGATGTTTCTCTCTCTGATTGCCCCTCCCTTCCACTCTCTCTGAATTAAATATCCTCGGGTGAGGATGAAGAAAACAAACAAGTGTTTGGATCCCTGAATGAGTGGGTCAGTGGTAGATATTAGTAACGGCAGCCATGTAGTGGGTGCTCTTTATGGCCTCAGCACCCTTTAGCTAGTTTCACACTTTATGTCTCTCCTTTAGTTCCAACTGCCATGTGAGGCCATCAGGATTCCTCTCTTCTTTGCAGGGCTGGGCAAGTGAGGCTTGACAAGGTTAAGCACTTGCCCAGAGAATAAGGGCTGCAGCTGTGTTCAGAACCCGGGCCTGACAGATTATGGAACCTGAACTCATAACCACTGTGAGCACAGCCTGCAGTTAAAGCTGCTTTGGTCCTTGAAGGTGCTGACCAAGCTTAGAGCACCAGCATTGCAGAGTTGGTCCCTTCTGCTGTGGTGTGAGCTGTGGCCACCAGGTGGTGCTGTGGAGAGAGAAATAACAGGGGTCCTGCTGTGGACTTGAATGCTAGGTGAGAAATGGGATAAACCACTTATGCTCAGGTACATGGTCAGGTAGTTAGGCCAATTGTCTGCTCTGGGAAAACTCCATAATTCAAAGGTATATTTACAGGAGAGGATGTGTAGGGATCTAAATGGGAATAATTCTCGATGTGTTCACATTGTTTTGGTATGAAACAGAGGTATTTCAAACTCATCCTTTCTTAAGAGGCTGTTTTGGATGCACAAGGATTATCAGTGAGCAGTGCAGGTAGGCTATCCTGTTGCAGCAGTGAGAAACATACCAGGAAGTGTCCCAAGGTCTTTGAACAGGAGCAGGAGTTAGTTGTGGATGAGTCAAGTTGTCAGGGAGCTTGTCATTAGGGTAGAGGAGTAAGGAAAACCGGCTCCCAAACTAATAAAAATTCTCATTTAATCATTTAACACATTGACATTGAAAAATAGTCTAAGGCATCAGCTCCTAGTGCAATATACTAAGTATACTGGTTAATAACGCAGATTTTGTCATAAAAATAAAAAATCATTTCAAGAGAAATATTAAAAGTGCTTTATTCAAAGTAATGTCCATCGCTAGCTACACATTTCAACATCTTTCAGTTAATTTGTAGATACTGTCCCAGCAAAAATTTTCTTGTTTTGAGGCAAACCATTCAGAGAACTAATTTCCACTTCTTAGTATGTTTTGAAGTGCTGCTAAGAAAATGCGTGTGCCATTGATCAGAACAAGTGCTAATCTGAAGGAGTGAGGTCTGGTGGATGCATTGGGTGGGTTAATACTTCCCAGGCAAGATCTTTTAATGTGTCTTTAACTGGTTTAGAAGTGTGTGAGGTGTGTTATCAGGAAGCAAAATTGCATTGCCCTGTCTTCCGGAACATTCTGGTTGTTTCACTATCAAGGTGTGGTTCAAATTGATTATTTGTTATCAGTAGCAATCGGTATTAATGATTTCACCTGGTTTGGGAGCTCATCATACACCACAACTTCCTGATCCCTCCAAACTAAGAGCATTGCCTTCTTTCTGAAGCTATGGGATTCTTAAAATAAATATACTTTTCATCGCCAGTCAATGCTCAATGCAAAAAAGACTTTTCTTTTGTGCCACTGAAGCAACATTTCACTGATGACTTTTTAGTTTTCCATTGGTCTTCTGTTCAGTTGAAGTGGCACTCATTTTCCTTCCTTTAAGATCTTTGCCATTGCTTATGAACAATTGGAAATTGTTTGCTGAGCAATGCTTAATCTTTCTGAAAGTTGTTTTTGAGTTTGATATGCATCTCCAGCCAATAATGCTTGTAATTGGTCTTCAAACTTTTTCAATTGACCTGGACATTCTTTGTCTTTGACATCAAAATCATCTCTGGTAAAGCCTTTTAACCAGCTTTCACAGGTATCTTGACATGGAGCATGTTAATCATAAGCTGCTGGAAGTTTTCAGCAGCACTTATCTTCAAAATAGGATAATGAATTAACATTTCCCACAAATGCTCTTTTTTTGGCATGAAATTTTATATTTTTAAGGGTAAAATGTCTATGTTATGTTAATACCTTCAGCAAATTTTACTTATGAAGTTTTGAAGGTTGCTGTCCATACAATAAAATAGCATACATATCAAATCACTTATAAATCAATATGTGTGTAACTCTATCCATTCGATAAAATCTGCATCATGAACTTGTACACTTAGTAGTATCCTCCTCACTTGCTCAGAAAAGCATTGGCTCAAGCATGCCTCTAAATGAATTAAGCAGATTCAGAGCATAAGGGTTCACTGAGTACTGATCCTGGTTGTGCCTTGTGTATTGTTTCCAGCTCTCCTGGGCAGGACAGGACTCTGATCTCACAAGAACATGTAGCTAATGGAGTCCTTTGTTGTTATTCATTTCATTTATTTGCTGTTTTGTTCTGTTTTTCCTTCCTCTCTTGGGTTATCCGGGGGATAACAATTTAGCAACTCAGTACAAAAAGAATCGCTTTTGGAGAAGGGGGAAAGAGGACAAGGACTAGTCTCCCTTGGCCCACCGGATTTCTGTAAAGGCATGCAGCTCTGGTCTTCCTCTGACATCGAACCTGCTTCTGACTAGCCCCTTGCTTTCTCAGACACTGGAGATTCCTACTCCTTTCCCTTCACCAGTGTGTTTACAATGTGCCCTCCTTATTGCTTGAAATTCAATCAAACAAGCAGGAAAACACTACATTCCAGATGATGCAAAGAGTACCCCTCCTCTTGACCCAAATTCCAAGCCAAGCATCAAGTACCAACATGGATTCTGACTGCAAAAGAGACCAGTTTTCAGAGCCTCTGGACAGCACTCCAGCCCACCCAATGTTAGGGGAGCCCTGGGCATCCACACCCAGGTCCCTGGGCCAGGGTGTCCATGCTGAGTGAGTCTGGGGCCCAGTGCTGCCCCCTCTCTCACACCTGCAAACTTAGAGACCATGCCCTTGCACAGGGCATAACGCATCAGCAGCTGCTTGGCTTTGGAAACTGTGTGGTCCCTGTCAAGTGAGACATTTTTTTTAGACTCGTTTTTTGGGCAGCTAACTTAAAACATGCTGCCCTTTTCTCCACTTCCTGTGTCAGAGCACAGAATCTTGGCTTTTGTGGAGCAGTCCCTTTTTAGATGTGCGGTGTGTTCTGAAGAATTCACTGCTGCCCTCAGCATCCCAAGTGCCTGGATCCATTTTGCTGGACCAGGCTTCAGCCCAGAGTGACTTTGTAGCACTGTGCTGAGGTCCTCTGATGTCTTGGATGCTGCTGGGAGCCCAGCCGTGCACAGACAGGAATCAGCTCACAGTCACCATCAGCCGGGAACACTGGTCCACAGAGGCCTTTAGCTACTGCATTGTCTTCTGTCTGCAGCCATCCTCGTACCATCTCCATGATTTTACAAAGTCTGTATCACGTGGGTGCTTATTACATACTTTCACTTGAATGGACTTGCCATTTCCACTTTCTTTTAAAAGAGAAGATGTTTATCAGTACTATGAGTGGAAAACCACTGTCACTATAAACACAAGGTCACCATAAAAGTAAAGAGGTGACTCTCGCAAAGTTCCTGTCAATGTGGCACTGACTTCAGAGTATGCACTGCTCTGCCTCCTGGGCTGCCAAGTGCTGGTCCCCCGCCTGCCTGCCCAGCATGCTGTTGGAAACAGGGTCTCTCCGCCCTGGCTGCTGTCTGGCATCTCCACCTCTCCGCTGCTCCTCATGCTGACTTCATGCGGTGGACGCCTGCCAGATTCATCCCACCAGACTTGAATCCTGCCTCTCATCAAGGTTATCCTTCAGAATTCAAATTTCCCCTTGATTTAAATTTGCAAAGCTTGGATACTTACAACTTTCCCGTGGGTCCAGGCACTGGGTGGTGTGGGCCACGGCGGGTCAGGTCCTGGGAGAGTGTGGAGGGGCCCAAATACCCACAGTGGGCGTGGCTCTGGGTCCTTAGGCCTCCAGCTCTCTGGAGCAGGACACAGCAAAACAGCCTTGTCTTGATGCTTCCAGGACCTGCAAAAGCATTCTTTTTTCACTTGTATTTGCAGAGCCCATCCCCACTCCTACTAGGAGATAGCTGAAGGTCTTTTAGGTGTGTTTTATACCCCCAATATTGTTGTTGTTTTTATCCGGACTTTATTTTAACTTTTCCAAGAGTATATGTTCACAGTAGAAAATTCAGACATTGCATAAAATGGAAGGTAAAAATCATTCTTGAGTCACCATGTAGAGATGAAGACCTCTTAAACAAATGACTCTTAGGGTGACAATGAACTTCTTTCCAAAATCATAAGAGAAACCTGTTGGCAGGGTGCACTTCCTGCAGCCTGAGGGCCTGGAGCACAGGTTGGGGGTGGTCCTGAGAAGCCACAGGCCTGGTCTCATTACATCAGAGATTGAGTGACATGGCAGGAAGACCCAGTAGTTAGTGTGTTGGACTTTGACAAACATTTTGTTGAGCCTCCTGAGCTCATCCTTTATTTTTTCCCCAGTTGCTCGGGGTACACACTGTGAGCCATGGTCAGAGCCAGGGCTAGCTGCCCAGGGCATCCAGCTCAGGCAGCTACAAGGACCTCCCCTTAGATCCCAGTCCGTGAGGCACACAGCCCAGCTCTTGTCCCTGGGCTCCCTGGGCCCTGCTGCCTCTGCTTCTAGGCCTCATAGTGATCACCCCAATTTGGCATGAGATTTTGTAGCCCCATTTCTCACTGTCCTTCTCTACCCCAGGCCCTGGGGACCTCATATCAAAGAAAGTGACCCCACCCAGAGGCAGCCTTGAGCACACGGACGCCTCCGCTGACCCAGCCACCAAGCCCAGCCCTCAGAGCTGGGCTCTGGGGCCTGTTCATCCTCAGCCATCACTACAGCTCCTTCAAGCTCCACCTCCATGTCCATATCCAGGCACCCAGGCCACACCCACGGTGAGTCATGGGTCCCTCTAGAACCAAGAAGGATGAGCATCTCGGCCCGAGGTCCTTCCCAAACACAGGGACAAGAGCGCCGCTCAGAATGAGAGGTGGTCAGCAGATGGGTGAAGCTGTGGACAAATTTTGGTGTTCCACAGACACAGTTTCAGAGCTCAGCTCCGCCTACAGCTGTGAGACTTTGGAAGGTTAACTCCACCATCTAGAGACCTGGGCCTGAGCTCTGGAACACACACCACTGGTCAGGAATTGGTGGCACCATGTGGCTCCTGAACATAGATGAGCCAGAGCTCGGGCTAAAATCAGGCATCATTGTTGGTTTATTATCCAGGCAGGAGACTTGACACGGACCCTACACTAGAGGTCGGACCATGAAGTGGAGGGCAGGAGTCCTAGACTGAAAAACAAGGGGGTTCAGAAGGATGGACAGGCTGGATGTCTCCCAGATGCCAGTAGCCATGCGTGTTCACACCTTAGATGGGACATTACATCCTCTTCAAGGCATCTGATTAGCAGGAGACATTCCCAGTAGATCAATTGGGTCACATCTTGCCAGGGGGAGTCCATGAGAGGTCAGGGTCCCCGGACACCTGAAGAGCGCCTGCAACACCAGAGACAAACCAATATGAGAGCAACAGAGTCAGCAGGCATTAGGCACAGAGACAAAAGCTTTAAAATGTTCATCATGACCTCAGAGTAAGCCACTTTGCACAGTGAAATCCCAGCAGGATGCTATGAAAAGGAGCATCTGGGGAAGAGTACCCGGAAATTTAAAATATGCAACAGAAAGGGAGAAATAAAGCTCAAAGCTTAAAAAGACATTCTGCTTCTAACCTAGAGATGAAATATCTGAGGACAGCAGAAAGAACTGAAAATGACTGTCCCAGGATGTTAGAACCAGACGAGAAGACACTGGGTTATGATTTTTCATAATCTTTCCTCCCACAGGCCCTGGAAGCTATGGCATGCATAACCGTGGTTTGACAAGCCCAGCAAAGACAGACAGGGTTCTGCCCTCGAGGCTGCCTGGGGCAGCTTCAGGACCTGGCCCTTTTTACAAATCAGAAGCACCCCTGGGAGCAGATGAGGTGAGTGAGCACAGGGCAGGAGGCTGTCCCTCTGTGCTCCTGGCCAGACACTGAAACAGCAGCCACTCACTGATGGGGGTCAGGGGCACAGTGCCCTGTGTGGCTGGGGTGGGCTTACTTCCTGTCCCTTGTGGGCACTCAGCAGTCGGTCAGGTCTCCCAGGCTCTGCAGAGCAGAAAGCCCTGTCTGGGCTCCAGCAGGAGCCAGGAGCACCACCTCCCCTGGGCCTGCCAGCAGCCTATGAAGCAATAGACCCAACCCTCCAGGCTAATCCTTGGGCTGACTCAGCCTGGATCCCACCCTGAGCAAGAGCCCAGGCCTGTTCAGACACCTGTGGAGCCTGCTCGAGAGCCCCTCACACTGCACAACCAGCCACGCACACTGTGATTCCCTGGAAGCACAGTGCTCACGCTCAGGTGAACCTAGAACTGTCTGCATGATAGAGACCCTGGTGTCACTTTGGAGGAGGTCCAGGGCTGCTGTCAGAGAGCAGCTGGCAGGTTTGAGGCACAGGACATCTTAGTCCTTCTCAGGGAAGAGCAGTGATGGTGGCCCATGGATACTGCATGTTGCTGGGAGGAGCTACGGAGTCTCTAGGGAGCCCGCATCCTCCCTCAGGTGGTGGTTCTTTCCTTTTCCTTCCTCCAGCCCCTGGAGAGCCCAGGCCCCTGGGAGAGAGCTGCTCTCAGGGCCCTGCTTTTGGTCCAGCTGGCCCTGGAAGTCGGACGGGCTCCCGGGATACTAAGTGTCAGCTGCCTGTGCTGCATGGCCCTTAGGCCAGGACACTGCTGTCCTTTGGAGTGCCAGTTATTGTGCAGGCGGAAGTGTGACTTAAAGTTAAGTCAGATAGAGTCCTGAGTGTAAGGCTGTCCCAGCAGGAGAAACAGAGGAGAGATGGGACATGGAGACACCTGCTCCCTAAGGGCACAGCTCACCTGGCTCCCTCCCTCCCTCCAGGAGCTGGACATGACCATGACTCAGAGTCTGGGCCAGAGTCAGAGTTGGCCTCTCCCAAAAGGCCCAGGATGCCCCTTGGATGTTTCAGGTCTGCAACTTTCCTGCCTTCTGTTCTCCTCGGGCTAGAATATAGATGCCAGCCCCTGTGAGCGGTCCCCGGAGCTCGAGTTCCCAATCACAGGCAGCATGGGGTGTTGGATGTGTGTGGTGCCCTTCAGGCTGGGCTCTCACACCTGTTTCCATCAACAGTGCTTTTCCTTCAAGTAAGGCCTGTGTGCAAGTTCCACACCCGCAGGAGGTGAAAGTGGAGGTGTTAATGCTGAAGCGGGATGGGGACCCATGGTTCCTCAACACCCTTCCCTACTCCCTGAGGGGCCTAAGCATGCAGCTCCTGCTCACATCCCTCCAGTGAAGGGGAGTCTTTCCTCCTGAGGCCCCAGCACCTGCCTCCCTCAGATCACCGAGGTGAAGCAGCCCCTAGAACAGGTACTGGTTCTATTGTGCACTCATGGGCGCTCACACTCTGCCCTGTCCTGGCTCCTGCCATCACCAGGTGCCACTGTCCTAGACTAGGCAGCGTGTTTCCACATGTTATAGAAGCTCCATGTGTCCTAAGGGTGGGCTCCCCATCCCTCCAAACCTTCCTTTCCCAGAGCCGCCCTGTTCGGTCTCTACCGGAATGCTGCGTGAAATCTCCTCTGTTAACAACACTGTTTGAGCCCCAGCCCTCAAAGACACAGAAGCACAGGTTGTCATCCTGCACAGCCCATGCCCACTGTGCACGGGGCCCGGCACTCATGGAAGGCGGGACCCCTCCTGGGTCGTCTCCAGAACCCGGGTCCGTCCTGCTGAGGGCACTCCCTAGCTGTGGCAGAATCGCTCTGTTCTGTCCTCTCTGCAGACTGGATGGCATAGTCTGGGCTAGACTAAGTCAGCGGCCCATTTGGTTCAGGTGGTCCTTTCCTCTCAGGGTCCCAGCCGGCAGCTTAGAGAGCTGCAGGGAAGCTTCCAGTGACCGTCCACCTGGTGGCCTGAAGGGTAAGTCAGACTTCTTCTGGGCACTTTCCAGTCCTCTTCGATCTCAGCTGTGGGCTTAATGTTATTTGTGTGATTAAAAAAAGACAATTAGTAAGTTTTTCAAAGCTTGATGGGTTGGCCTCCATAGGGCACATCATGATGTTTCAGGCTCAGGACTGGGAGTTTTCATGGATTTGGGTACAGATCCCTTCTCCTCACTGACCAGCTCTGAGCACCTGAGCACACGGTCCCCTGGGACACTCGTCTCACCCGGGGCACTCGGCCCCCTGGGAAGCTCGGCTTGCCCGGGGCTCTCGGCCCCCTGGGACGCTCGGCTCACCCGGGGCACTCGGCCCCCTGGGATACTTGGCTCACCCGGGACACCCTTCCCCTTTGGGGGGTACGGCTTACCAAGGTCACATGGCCCCCAGGGACACTCTGCTCACCCGGGGCACTCGGCCCCCTGGGACACTGGGCTCACTCGGGGCACTCGGCCCCCTGAGACACTCGGCTCACCCGGGGCACTCGGCCCCCTGGGACGCTCGGCTCACCCGGGGCTCTCAGCCCCCTGGGACACTCGGCTCACCCGGGGCACTCGGCCCCCTGGGACACTCGACTCACCTGGGGCACTCGACCCCTGGGAAACTAGGCTCACCCGGGGCACTCGGCGCCCTGGGACACTCGGCTCATCCGGGGCACACGGTCGCATGAGACACTCGGTTCACCCGGGCACTCGGCCCCCGGGGACACTCGGCTCACCCGGGGCACACGGTCCCCTGGGACACTCGGCTCACCCGGGGCACTCGGCCCCCTGGTACACTCGGCTCACCCGTGGAATTGGGCCCCCTGGGACTCTCGGCTCACCCGGGGCACTGGGCCCCCTGGGACTCTCGGCTCACCCGGGGCACTCCACCCACTGGGACACTCGGCTCACCCGGGGCTCTCGGCACCCTCGGACACTAGGCTCACCCGTGTCACTCGTCCCCATGGGACACTCGGCTCACCTGGGGCACTCAGGCCCATGGGACACTCGGCTCACCCGGGGCACATGGGCCCATGGGACACTCGGCTCACCCGGGGCTCTCGGCCCCCTGGGACAATCAGCTCACCCGGGGCACTCGGCCCCATGGGACACTCGGCCCCATGGGACACTCGACTCACGCGGGGCACTCGGACCCATGGGAAAGACGTCTCACCCGGGACACCCTTCCTCTTTGGGGGTACGGCTTACCCGGGGCACTTGGCCCACTGGGACACTGGGCTCACCCGGGGCACTCGGCCCCCTGGGACACTCGGCTCACCCGGGGCACTCGGACCCCTGGGACACTCGGCTCACCCGGGGCACTCGGCCCCCTGGGATACTTGGCTCACCCGGGACACCCTTCCCCTTTGGGGGGTAAGGCTTACCAAGGTCACATGGCCCCCAGGGACACTCTGCTCACCCGGGCACTCGGCCCCCTGGGACACTGGGCTCACTCGGGGCACTCGGCCCCCTGGGACGCTCGGCTCACCCGGGGCACTCGGCCCCCTGGGACGCTCGGCTCACCCGGGGCACTCGGCCCCCTGGGACACTCGGCTCACCCGGGACACCCTTCCCCTTTGGGGGGTATAGCTTACCCTGGGCATATGGCCCCCTGGGACACTCGGCTCACCCGGGGCACTGGGCCCCCTGGGAAACTCGGATCACCCGGGGCACTCGGTCCCCTGGGACACTCCGCTCTCACAGGGCACACGGTCCCCTGGGACACTCGGCTCACCTGGGGGCACTCGGCCCCATGGGACACTTGACTCACCGTGGGCACTGGGCCCCCTAGGACTCTCGGCTCACCCGGGGCACTCCGCCACCTGGACACTCAGCTCACCCGGGGCTCTCGGCACACTGGAAAACTAGGCTCACCCGGGTCACTCGTCCCCATGGGACAGTAGGTTCACCCGGGGCACTCGGCCCCATGGCACACACAGCTCACCCGGGGCACTCGGCCCCCTGGGACACTCGGCTCACCCGGGGCTCTCGGCCCCTTGGGACACACGTCTCACCCGGAACACCCTTCCCCTTTGGGGGGTTCGCCTCACCTGGGGCACTTGGCCCCCTGGGACACTCTGCTCACCCGGGGCGCTCGGACCCCTGGGATACCCGGCTCACACAGGGCTCTCGGCCCCCTGGGACGCTCGGCTCACCCGGGGCACTCGGCCCCCTGGGAAGCTCGGCTTGCCCGGGGCTCTCGGCCCCCTGGGACGCTCGGCTCACCTGGGGCATTCGGCCCCCTGGGATACTTGGCTCACCCGGGACACCCTTCCCCTTTGGGGGGTACGGCTTACCAAGGTCACATGGCCCCCAGGGACACTCTGCTCACCCGGGGCACTCGGCCCCCTGGGACACTGGGCTCACTCGGGGCACTCGGCCCCCTGAGACACTCGGCTCACCCGGGGCACTCGGCCCCCTGGGACGCTCGGCTCACCCTGGGCTCTCAGCCCCCTGGGACACTCGGCTCACCCGGGGCACTAGGCCCCCTGGGACACTCGACTCACCCGGGGCACTCGACCCCTGGGAAACTAGGCTCACCCGGGGCACTCGGCGCCCTGGGACACTCGGCTCATCCGGGGCACACGGTCGCATGAGACACTCGGCTCACCCGGGCACTCGGCCCCCGGGGACACTCGGCTCACCCGGGGCACACGGTCCCCTGGGACACTCGGCTCACCCGGGGCACTCGGCCCCCTGGGACACTAGACTCACCCGGGGCACTCAGCCCCATGGGACACACATCTCACCGGGACACCCTTCCTCTTTTTGGGGTACGGCTTACCCGGGGAACATGGCCCCCTGGGACACTCGGCTCACTCGGGGCTCTAGGCCCTCTGGGACACTGGGCTCACCCATGGCACTCGGCCCCATGGGACACTCGGCCCACTGGGACACTCGGCTCACCCGGGGCAATTGGCCCCCTGGGACACTCGGCTCACCCGGGGCACTCAGCCCCCTGGTACACTAGGCTCACCCGGGGCACTCGGCCCTCTGGGACGCTCGGCGCACCAGGGGCTCTCGGCACCCTGGGACACTCGGCTCACCCGGGGCACTCGGCCCCCTGGTACACTCGGCTCACCCGTGGAATTGGGCCCCCTGGGACTCTCGGCTCACCCGGGGCACTCCACCCACTGGGACACTCGGCTCACCCGGGGCTCTCGGCACCCTCGGACACTAGGCTCACCAGTGTCACTCGTCCCCATGGGACACTCTGCTCACCTGGGGCACTCAGGCCCATGGGACACTCGGCTCACCCGGGGCACTTGGGCCCATGGGACACTCGGCTCACCCGGGGCTCTCGGCCCCCTGGGACAATCAGCTCACCCGGGGCACTCGGCCCCATAGGACACTCGGCCCCATGTGACACTCGACTTACCCGGGGCACTCGGCCCCATGGGAAACACGTCTCACCCGGGACACCCTTCCTCTTTGGGGGTACGGCTTACCCGGGGCACTTGGCCCACTGGGACACTGGGCTCACCCGGGGCACTCGGCCCCCTGGGACACTCGGCTCACCCGGGGCACTCGGCCCCCTGGGACACTCGGCTCACCCGGGGCACTCAGGCCCCTGGGAAGCTCGGCTCGCCCGGGGCTCTCGGCCCCCTGGGACGCTCGGCTCACCCGGGGCACTCGGCCCCCAGGGACACTCGGCTCACCCGGGGCATTCGGCCCGGTGGGACACTGGCTCACTTGGGGCACTCGGCCCCCTGGGACACTCGGCTCATCCAAGGCACTCGGCCCCCTGGGACGCTCGGCTCACCCGGGGCACTCGGCCCCCTGGGACACTCGACTCACCCGGGGCACTCGACCCCTGGGAAACTAGGCTCACCCGGGGCACTCGGCGCCCTGGGACACTCGGCTCATCCGGGGCACACGGTCGCATGAGACACTCGGCTCACCCGGGCACTCGGCCCCCGGGGACACTCGGCTCACCCGGGGCACACAGTCCCCTGGGACACTCGGCTCACCCGGGGCACTCGGCCCCCTGGGACACTAGACTCAACCGGGGCACTCGGCCCCATCGGACACTCGGCTCACCCTGGGCACTCGACCCCTGGGAAACTAGGCTCACCCGGGGCACTCGGCGCCCTGGGACACTCGGCTCACCCGGGGCACTCGACCCCTGGGAAACTAGGCTCACCCGGGGCACTGGGCCCCATGGGACACTCAGCGCCATGGGACACTCAACTCACCCGGGGCACTCGGCCCCATGGCATACACAGCTCACCCGGGGCACTCGGCCCCTCGGACACTCGGCTCACCCGGGGCTCTCGGCCCCTTGGGACACACGTCTCACCCAGAACACCCTTCCCCTTTGGGGGGTACGGCTCACCCGGGGCACTTGGCCCCCTGGGACACTCTGCTCACCCAGGGCTCTCGGACCCCTGGGACACCCGGCTCACCCGGGGCTCTCTACCCCCTGGGACGCTCGGCTCACCCGGGGCACTCGGCCTCCTGGGATACTCGGCTCACCGGGGTTACTCGGCACACCCGGGGCACTTGGCCCCCTGGGACACTCGGATCACCCGGGGCTTTCGGGCCGCTGGGACGCTCGGCTCACCCGGGGCACTCGGCCCCCTGGGACACTCGGCTCACCCGGGACACCCTTCCTCTTTGGGGGGTACGGATTACCCGGGACACATGGTCCCCTGGGACACTCTTCTCACCCGGGGCACTCGGCCCCCTGGGACACTCGACTCACCCGGGGAACTCGGCCCCCTGGGACGCTCGGCTCACCCGGGGCACTCGGCCCCCTGGGACGCTCGGCTCACCCGGGGCACTCGGCCCCCTGGGACACTCGGCTCACTCGGGACACCTTTCCCCTTTGGGGGGTATAGCTTACCCTGGGCAAATGGCCCCCTGGGACACTCGGCTCACCCGGGGCACTGGGCCCCCTGGGACACTCGGATCACCCGGGGCACTCGGTCCCCTGGGACACTCCGCTCGCCCGGGGCACACGGTCGCCTGGGACACTCGGCTCACCTGGGGCACTCGGCCCCATGGGACACTTGACTCACCGTGGGCACTGGGCCCCCTGGGACTCTCGGCTCACCCGGGGCACTCCGCCACCTGGACACTCGGCTCACCCGGGGCTCTTGGCACACTGGAAAACTAGGCTCACCCGGGTCACTCGTCCCCATGGGACAGTAGGTTCACCCGGGGCACTCGGCCCCATGGCACACACAGCTCACCCGGGGCACTCGGCCCCCTGGGCACTCGGCTCACCCGGGGCTCTCGGCCCCTTGGGACACACGTCTCACCCGGAACACCCTTCCCCTTTGGGGGGTTCGGCTCACCTGGGGCACTTGGCCCCCTGGGACACTCTGCTCACCCGGGGCGCTCGGACCCCTGGGATACCCGGCTCACACGGGGCTCTCGGCCCCCTGGGACGCTCGGCTCACCCGGGGCACGCAGCCTCCTGGGATACTCGGCTCACCTGGGTTACTCGGCACACCCGGGGCACTTGGCCCCCTGGGACGCTCGGATCACCCGGGGCTCTCGGCCGGCTGGGACGCTCGGCTCACCCGGGGCACTCGGCCCCCTGGGACACTCGGCTCACCCGGGACACCCTTCCCCTTTGGGGGGTATAGCTTACCCTGGGCAAATGGCCCCCTGGGACACTCGGCTCACCCGGGCCTCTCGGCCCCCTGGGACACTCGGATCACCCGGGGCACTCGGTCCCCTGGGACACTCCGCTCTCCCAGGGCACACGGTCCCCTTGGACACTCGGCTCACCTGGGGCACTCGGCCCCATGGGACACTTGACTCACCCTGGGCACTGGGCCCCCTGGGACTCTCGGCTCACCCGGGGCACGCCGCCACCTGGACACTCGGCTCACCCGGGGCTTTCGGCACCCTCGGACACTAGGCTCACCCGTGTCACTCGTCCCCATGGGACACTCGGCTCACCTGGGGCACTCAGGCCCATGGGACACTCGGCTCACCCGGGGCACTTGGGCCCATGGGACACTCGGCTCACCCGGGGCTCTCGGCCCCCTGGGACAATCAGCTCACCCGGGGCACTCGGCCCCATGGGACACTCGGCCCCATGGGACACTCGACTCACCCGGGGCACTCGGCCCCATGGGAAACACGTCTCGCCCGGGACACCCTTCCTCTTTGGGGGTACGGCTTACCCGGGGCACTTGGCCCACTGGGACACTGGGCTCACCCGGGGCACTCGGCCCCCTGGGACACTCGGCTCACCCGGGGCACTCGGCCCCCTGGGAAGCTCGGCTCGCCCGGGGCTCTCGGCCCCCTGGGACGCTCGGCTCACCCGGGGCACTCGGCACCCAGGGACACTCGGCTCACCCGGGGCATTCGGCCCCGTGGGACACTGGCTCACTCGGGGCACTCGCCCCCTGGGACACTCGGCTCATCCAGGGCACTCGGCCCCCTGGGACGCTCGGCTCACCCGGGGCACTCGGCCCTTGGGACACTCGGCTCACCCGGGGCTCTCGACCCCTGGGAAACTAGGCTCACCCGGGGCACTCGGCGCCCTGGGAAACTCGGCTCATCCGGGGCACACGGTCGCATGAGACACTCAGCTCACCCGGGCACTCGGCCCCCGGGGACACTCGGCTCACCCGGGGCACAGAGTCCCCTGGGACACTCGGCTCACCCGGGGCACTCGGCCCCCTGGGACACTAGACTCACCCGGGTCACTCGGCCCCATCGGACACTCGGCTCACCCGGGGCACTCGACCCCTGGGAAACTAGGCTCACCCGGGGCACTTGGCGCCCTGGGACACTCGGCTCACCCGGGCACTCGACCCCTGGGAAACTAGGCTCACCCGGGGCACTGGGCCCTATGGGACACTCAGCGCCATGGGACACTCAACTCACCCGGGGCACTCGGCCCCATGGCATACACAGCTCACCCGGGGCACTCAGCCCCTGGGACACTCGGCTCACCCGGGGCTCTCGGCTCCTTGGGACACACGTCTCACCCGGGACACCCTTCCCCTTTGGGGGGTATAGCTTACCCTGGGCAAATGGCCCCCTGGGACACTCGGCTCTCCCGGGCCTCTCGGCCCCCTGGGACACTCGGCTCACCCGGGGCACTGGGCCCCCTGGGACACTCGGATCACCCGGGGCACTCGGTCCCCTGGGACACTCCGCTCTCCCGGGGCACACGGTCCCCTGGGACACTCGGCTCACCTGGGGCACTCGGCCCCATGAGACACTTGACTCACCCTGGGCACTGGGCCCCCTGGGACTCTCGGCTAACCAGGGGCACTCCGCCACCTGGACACTCGGCTCACCCGGGGCACTCGGCCCCCTGGGACACTCGGCTCACCCCGGACACCCTTCCGCTTTGGGGGGTATAGCTTACCCTGGGCAAATGGCCCCCTGGGACACTCGGCTCACCCGGGCCTCTCGGCCCCCTGGGACACTCGGCTCACCCGGGGCACTCGGCCCCCTGGGAAGCTCGGCGCGCCCGGGGCTCTCGGCCGCCTGGGAAGCTCGGCTCGCCCGGGGCTCTCGGCCCCCTGGGTCGCTCGGCTCACCCTGGGCACTCGGCCCCCAGGGACACTCGGCTCACCCGGGGCATTCGGCCCCGTGGGACACTGGCTCACTCGGGGCACTCGGCCCCCTGGGACACTCGGCTCATCCAGGGCACTCGGCCCCCTGGGACGCTCGGCTCACCCGGGGCACTCGGCGCCCTGGGACACTCGACTCACCCGGGGCACTCGGCCCTTGGGACACTCGGCTCACCCGGGGCACTCGACCCCTGGGAAACTAGGCTCACCTGGGGCACACGGTCTCCTGGGACACTCGGCTCACCCGGGGCACTTGGCCCCCTGGGACACTCGGCTCACCCGGGGAACTCGGCCCCCTGGGACGCTCGGCTCGCCCGGGGCTCTCGGCCCCCTGGGACGCTCGGCTCGCCCGGGGCACTCGGCCCCCTGGGACGCTCGGCTCACCCGGGGCACTCGGCCCCCTGGGACACTCGGCTCACCCGGGACACCCTTCCCCTTTGGGGGGTATAGCTTACCCTGGGCAAATGGCCCCCTGGGACACTCGGCTCACCCGGGCCTCTCGGCCCCCTGGGACACTCAGCTCACCCGGGGCACTCGGCCCCCTGGGAAGCTCGGCTCACCCGGGGCTCTCGGCCCCCTGGGACGCTCGGCTCACCCGGGGCATTCGGCCCCGTGGGACACTGGCTCACTCGGGGCACTCGGCCCTTGGGACACCCGGCTCACCCGGGGCTCTCGGCCCCCTGGGACACTCGGCTCACCCGGGGCACTCGGCCTCCTGAGATACTCGGCTCACCGGGGTTACTCGGCACACCCGGGGCACTTGGCCCCCTGGGACGCTCGGATCACCCGGGCCTCTCGGCCTGCTGGGACGCTCGGCTCACCCGGGGCACTCGCCCCCCTGGGACACTCGGCTCACCCGGGACACCCTTCCTCTTTGGGGGGTATGGATTACCCGGGACACATGGTCCCCTAGGACACTCTTCTCACCCGGGGCACTCGGCCCCCTGGGACACTCGTCTCACCCGGGGCACTCGGCCCCCTGGGACGCTCGGCTCACCGCGGGCTCTCGTCCCCCTGGGTCGTTCGGCTCACCCGGGGCACTCGGCCCCCTGGGACACTCGGCTCACCCCGGACACCCTTCCCCTTTGGGGGGTATAGCTTACCGTGGGCAAATGGCCCCCTGGGACACTCGGCTCACCCGGGCCTCTCGGCCCCCTGGGACACTCGGCTCACCCGGGGCACTCGGCCCCCAGGGAAGCTCGGCTCGCCCGGGGCACTCGGCCCCCAGGGACACTCGGCTCACCCGGGGCATTCGGCCCCGTGGGACACTGGCTCACTCGGGGCACTCGGCCCCCTGGGACACTCGGCTCATCCAGGGCACTCGGCCCTTGGGACACTCGTCTCACCCGGGGCACTCGACCCCTGGGAAACTAGGCTCACCCGGGGCACACGGTCTCCTGGGACACTCGGCTCACCTTGGGCAATCGGCCCCCTGGGACACTCGGCTCACCTGGGGCACTCGGCCCCCTGGGACACTCGGCTCACCCGGGGCACTCGGCCCCCTGGGACACTCGACTCACCCAGGGCACTCGGCCCCCTGGGACACTCGTCTCACCCGGGGCACTCGGCCCCCTGGGACGCTCGGCTCACCCCGGGCTCTCGTCCCCCTGGGTCGTTCGGCTCACCCGGGGCACTCGGCCCCCTGGGACACTCGGCTCACCCCGGACACCCTTCCCCTTTGGGGGGTATAGCTTACCCTGGGCAAATGGCCCCCTGAGACAATCGGCTCACCCGGGCCTCTCGGCCCCCTGGGACACTCGGCTCACCCGGGGCACTCGGCCCCCTGGGAAGCTCGGCTCGCCCGGGGCTCTCGGCCCCCTGGGAAGCTCGGCTCACCCGGGGCACTCGGCCCCCAGGGACACTCGGCTCACCCGGGGCATTCGGCCCCGTGGGACACTGGCTCACTCAGGGCACTCGGCCCCCTGGGACACTCGGCTCATCCAGGGCACTCGGCCCCCTGGGACGCTCGGCTCACCCGGGGCATTCGGCCCCCTGGGACACTCAACTCACCCGGGGCACTCGGCCCTTGGGACACTCGGCTCACCCGGGGCACTCGACCCCTGGGAAACTAGGCTCACCCGGGGCACACGGTCTCCTGGGACACTTGGCTCACCTGGGGCACTCGGCCCCATGGGACACTTGACTCACCCTGGGCACTGGGCCCCCTGGGACACTCGGCTCACCCGGGGCACTCCGCCACCTGGGACACTCGGCTCACCCGGGGCTCTCGGCACCCTGGAAAACTTGGCTCACCCGGGTCACTCGTCCCCATGGGACACTAGGCTCACCCGGGGCACTCAGCCCCATGGCACACACAGCTCACCCGGGGCACTCGGCCCCCTGGGACACTCGGCTCACGCGAGGCATTCGGCCCCCTGGGACACTCGGCTCACCCGGGGCTCTCGGCCCCTTGGGACACACGTCTCACCCGGAACACCCTTCCCCTTTGGGGGGTACGGCTCACCCAGGGCACTTGGCCCCCTGGGACACTCCGCTCACCCGGGGCTCTCGGCCCCCTGGGACACTCGGCTCACCTGGGGCACAGGGTCCCCTGGGACACTTGGCTCAACCGGGGCACTGGGCCCCCGGAGACACTCTTCTCAACCGGGGCACTCGACCCCTTGGGACACTCGGCTCACCCAGGGCACTCGGCCTCCTGGGAAGTTCGGCTCACCCGGGGCTCTTGGCCCCCTGGGACACTCGTCTCACCCGGGGCACTCGGCCCCCTGGGACACTTGGCTCACCCGGGACACCCTTCCCCTTTGGGGGGTACGGCTTACCAAGGGCACATGGCCCCCTGGGACACTCGGCTCACCCAGGGCACTCGGCCTCCTGGGACCCTCGGCTCACTCGGGGAACTCGGCCCCCTGGGACACTCGGCTCACCCTGGGCACTCGGCCCCCTGGGACGCTCGGCTCACCCGGGGCTCTCAACCCCTAGGACACTCGGCTCACCCGGGGCACTCGGCCCCCTGGGACGCTCGGCTCACCCGGGGCTCTCAGCCCCCTGGGACACTCGGCTCACCCGGGGCACTCGGCCCTTGGGACACTCGGCTCATCCGGGGCACTCGACCCCTGGGAAACTAGGCTCACCTGGGGCACTCGGCGCCCTGGGACACTCGGCTCACCCGGGGCACACGGTCCCCTGGGACACTCGGCTCACCTGGGGCACTCGGCCCCCTGGGACGCTCGGCTCACCCGGGGCACACGGTCCCCTGGGACGCTCGGCTCACCCGGGGCACTCGGCTCCATGGAATACTCGGCTCACCGGGGGCACTCGGCTCACCCGGGGCACTCGGCCCCCTGGGACGCTCGGCTCACCCGGGACTCCCTTCCTCTTTGGGGGGTACGGATTACCCGGGGCACATGGCCCCCTGGGACACTCTTCTCACCCGGGGCACTTTGTCTCAGAATCTCAATAAAAGGAATGGCAAAAGGCCAGATTGTGGTGAGTCTTCCCCCCAGAGGTTGACTCCTGGCCTAGGCCCACATTTCCCAAATTAACTCTTTTGCAGTCTCTTCATTTTTAGTGTGTGGCCTTCTCCAGAAACCGGACCCTGAGTGTGGGCCCTGAACCAAGCTGGTCATGTTAAGGGATCCCACATCTGGCGCCCAACGTGGGGCAGAGAACCTCACCCCCCAATGTTGCAGGGGCTTGAATACTCGCCCCTTCTGAGGGAGGTCTCCTGCCCCATGGCTGCTTTGTGCTTCCCATGCCCAGCTCAGATCGGGACCCAGGCAACAAACAAAGATTTGGCCCAGCTCAGATTGAGATCCAGCTACAAACAAGAGACTTGGCCCAGCTCAGAAGAGACCCAGGCAACAGAGAAGTGGCTGATGGCTGCTGTCCTATATCTAAATCTAGCCTAAATCTAGGAGTGCTCAGGGCTTTCTCAAGGATGCATATAATCCTTTCCATTAATTTTTACAGAGCAAACTAAAATTGTTGTTAAAAGTATTAAATTTGACAGTAAAATAGTCAAGTTTTCAGATTAATTTAATTTGGCTAAATGAAATGAGTTAATATTCAAGAAAATTTAATTTTACAATAAGCTGTTCCTAAAGTATTCTGTGACAAAGACATTGCTTAGGTGGAAAAATTCCAGCAACAGAAAATTAACAAGAGTTTACATACGATTAACAAATTAAGGCTGCCTCAAGCTCAATTTCTTTTTATATAGACAAGATCTTAGTTACATTCTCTGCACCTCTCTCAGGAGCAAGTAGTGATATTCCTCTACTTTGGTGCAAGCCAGAAACATCTATTTAATTTTTTACACACAAAGGAGCAGTGGTTTGATTATGTCATACAAAAAGGGAAGCTGGGTGACAACACCTATGTAATTATACTTCCTTGCTCCACCCATTTTCTTCCTAATGATCAAGGTGTTTAGAATTATTGGTGACTACTGCTAACATGGCAAGAAAGACATTCTCAAGTGTCAGGTGTCTGTACCGGCTTCTTTACCATGCTGTGAATTCAAAGGCTGATACATGATAACCTTGATATAGTTAGCATTTAGCATACAACTACAAAGGGGTAGAGAGAAGGATTTTTTTTTAGGACTTCCATCTGACTCACTAGACCAGATGGAATTAATGGACATCTTCAAGAACATTCCACACCAAAGCCACAGAATACCCATTCTTCTCAAGTGCACATGGGTCATTTTCAAATATAGACCACATGTTGGGACATAGGCAAAGTCTCTTCAAATTCAAGAAGATAGAAATCATATCAAGCATCTTTTCAGATCACAGTGGCATAAAACTGGAAATTAACTACAATAAAAATAATCCAAAGAAATCAAACACATGGAGAATAAACAGCATGCTATTAAACGAGGACTGGATTACCAGAGAAATCAAGGAAGAAATTAAAAACATCCTGGCAACAAATGACAATGAAAACACAACAATCCAAAATCTATGGGACACAGCAAAAGCAGTCTTGAGAGGGAAGTTCATATATCTACAAGCCTATTGCAAAAAACTAGAAAAAAAGGTAACAAATTATCTAACTCTAAAACTCAAAGAGTTAGAAAAAGAGCAACAAGAAAAGCCCACTGTAAGCAGAAGGAAAGAAATAATAAAAATTAGAGCAGAGATAAACGACATAGAGACCAAAAAACAATACACAAGATCTACAAAACCAAGAGCTAGTTCTTTGAAAGGATAAACAAGATTGATGAACCTCTAGTCAGGCTAACCAAGAAACAAAGAGAAAGGACCCAAATAAACAAAATATGAAACGAAAGAGGTGAAATATCAACAGACCCCACTGAAATGCAAAGGATTGTTACAAAATAGTATGAGCAACTCTATTCCAACAAACTGGACAACCTGGAGGAAATGGACATATTCCTCGGAAAAATATAACCTGCCAAAACTCAATCAGGAAGAATCTAAACATCTCAACAGACTAGTTACTTGGGAAGAAATTGAAACAGTGATCAAAAGCTGCCAGCAAACAAAAGCCCAGGGCCAGATGGCTTCACAGGAGAGTTTTAACAAACATTCAAGGAAGAACTAAAACCTATCCTCCTCAGACTATTCCAAAAAATTCAAGAGGAAGGAACACTTCCAAACTCCTTTTATGAAGCCAGCATCACCCTAATACCAAAATCAGATAAAGACATCTCAATGAAAGAGAATTACTGGCCAATATCCCCCATGAACATAAATGCCAAAATATTCAACAAAATTCTAGCAAATCGGCTCCAGCAGCTCATCAGGAAGATCATACACCATGACCAAGTAGATTTTATTCCAGGAATGCAAGGATGGCACAATATCCACAAATCAATAAAAGTGATACATCACATAAACAAATTGAAAGATAAAAATCATATGGTCATATCAATTGATGCAGAAAAAGCATTTGATAAAATCCAACACCCTTTCCTGATAAAAACTCTCAACAAGGTGGGAGTACAAGGACCATACTTCAACATCATAAAAGGTATATATGATAAACCAACAGCCAACATCATACTCAATGGGAAAAACTAAAGCCATTCCCTCTTAATACAGGAACAAGACAGGGATGCCCACTCTCACCACTCCTGTTTGACAGTGTACTGGAAGTACTTGCCATTGCAATTAGACAAGAAGAGAAAATGAAAGGCATCCAAATTGGATAAGAAGAGGTAAAGTTATCCTTATTTGCAGATGACATGATATTGTACATAAAAAACCCAAAAGACTCCTTCAAAAAACTAATAGACTTAATAAATGAGTTTGGCAATGTAGCTGGATAAAAAATTAACGCCAGGAAATCGATGGCATTTCTGTAAACAAACAATGAATTTACAGAAACAGAGACCAAGAAAGCAATCCCATTTACCATTGCAACAAGAAAATTAAGATACCTGGGAATAAATTTAACTAAGGAGGTAAAAGAACTACATATGGAAAACTACACAACACTAAAACAAGAGATAGAGGAAGATGTAAACAGATGGAAGAACATACCATGTTCATGGATTGGTAGAATCAACATCATCAAAATGTCCATACTTCCCAAAGCAATTTATAGGTTCAATGCACTTCCCATCAAAATACCAAAGGCATATTTCACTGACCTAGAAAGAACTCTCCAAAAATTCATTTGGAACAATAAAAGACCTTGAATACCATCAGCAATCCTGAGAAAGAAGAGTAAAGTAGGAGGGATCTCATTACCAGATTTCAAGCTGTATTACAAAGCCACTGTTCTCAAAAGAGCTTGGTACTGACACAAGAACAGGCATATAGATCAATGGAATAGAATAGAGAATCCAGATATCAACCCAAATCAATATGCTCAATTAATATTTGACCAAGGAGGCACGAGCATACAATGGAGTCAAGACAGTCTCTTCAATAAATGGTGTTGGGAAAATTGGACAGATACATGCAAAAGAATGAAACTAGAGCACCAACTTACTCCATACACAAAAATAAATTCAAAATGGTTACAGGACTTAAACATAAGACGGGAAACCATAAAAATACTAGAGGCATCCACAGACAGCAAAATCTCAGACATATGGCAAAAGAACTTCTTCACTGATACTGCCCCTTGGGCAATGGAAGCTAAAGAGAAAATAAACAAATGGGACTACATCAAAATAAAGAGCTTTTTCACAGCAAAAGAAACCATCAACCAAACAACAAGAGAGCCCACTGTTTGGGAGAACATATTTGCAATTGATATTACTGATAAAGGTTTAATCTCCAACATCTACAAACAGCTTATTCTACTCAGTAAAAGGAAAAAAAATGAGCCAATTAAAAAATGGGCAATGGAACTAAATAGAATCTTCTCAAAAGAAGACAGAAGGAAAGCCAAGAGGCACATGAAAAACTGCTCAAAGTCACTACTTATCCGACAGGTGCAAATCAAAACAACAATGAGATACCATCTCACACCTGTAAGAATGGCCAAGATTAACAAATCAACAAAGGATAAGTGTTGGTGAGGTTGTGGAGAAAAAGGAACCCTCGTGCACTGCTGGTGGGAATGCAGACTGGTACCACCATTGTGGAGAACAGTATGGAGTTTCCTCAAAAAACTGAAAATGGAACTCCCATTTGACCCAGTAATCCCACTCCTAGGAATATATCCCAAGAAAATAGGAGCACCAATCAGAAAGGATATATGCACCCCTATGTTCATAGCAGCACAATTTACAATAGCTAGGATTTGGAAACAGCCTAGGTGTCCATCAGCAGATGATTGGATCAAAAAACTATGGTACATATACACAATGGATTACTATGCTGCCATAAAAAAGAAGGAATTCTCATCATTTGCAGCAACCTGGATGGAATTGGAGAATATCATGCTGAGTGAAATAAGCCAGTCAATGAAAGAGAAACATCACATGACTTCACTCATTTATGAATAATAAAGAACATTATAAACTGATGAACCATAAGTTCAATATAGCGACAGTAAAGCTACAAGCAATCTGTCTAATTACAGCGGTGAGGGGAGGGAAATATGAGGGAAATATGAGATCAACCGAAGGACTTGTACACATGCATATAAGTATAACCAATGGACACAAAACTCTGGGGAAGGAGGGAATTTTTTTGGGGGGGTGGGGGAATGGTAATATATGTACACAGATAATAATTTAATTAAAAAATTAAGAAAATTAAAAAATTTAAAAAAGAAATTAAAAAAGTAATAATAAAATAAAATACTCAGAATTTGCCTTCAAAGTGCCTGGAAAGGCACGATAGTCATTACAGGGTAATAATAGTTCTTTCAAGCGCTGGTAGTAATGTAAAACACGTCGTTTAACATTGGAATTCACATCAAAGCAGCTACAGACACTTGGAGATGCTTAATAGAACTCTGGAAACTCACAAACTGAACTTAGCTTAATATCTAAGAGTGAGCATAAAACACCAGGATTAAATCAACCAAGAGCCTTGCTATCTGCAACACATTGTTTAATGACAGGAGAATCGTGTTGAAACATGAGAGAAACTAGGTTGATATAGGTTGCCTGTCTACCTCAGTGACAATGACTTGTCTTTTGCCAAAGAAAGTTGAGAAATTTTGAAACAGTAAGTGCTGACATCATCAAGTGGTCAGGGCCAGGTGAGCAGTTACAAGTGCCAAGGTGATAATTCTTTGGGCCTGAGCCGAGCTGGGAGTTCTGATGCCATCAATGTGAGGTCTAGAGGGCATACTCAGTTTGAGGGGTAGGGCCAGCTTCGGGTGCTAGGTTTCGGGTTATCATATGGATTCTGGGAGAGGTTATCATGTATCCGCCTTTGAATTCACAGTGAAAGAGATGCCATCACTGGAGCATGAGTTTTACACTGTGAAGTGAAAACTACAGGCCCCAGAAATTTTAGAAGGGTGCTTCCTACACTAGAAATACATGTTCAACTGGATGTAAGATGCGAATAACACAATTTCGGCATGGGGAAAACCGGGTAAAAGGCTGAGAATTTGATGTGGTACTGTTTCCCTTTGATTTTAACTGTGAAACTGACTTGGTTTTTGTGGGGTGGGGAAAGCTGGTGAAAAATTTCACAACTCCTCTTCATAGACCTGTTCAACAGTATCTGAGTACTTCAAGAAGTAAGAGAGGGGAGCAACAAGATGGCGGCAGAAATAAATGCCTAACTGTAGCCGCACTCAACAATTTTAAAAAATACAACTAAAATATAGAGTTGATACTATCCAGAACTACAGGAAAGTTGACTGACTGAAAATTCCACAACTAGAAGGAAAGAGAAAACCAGAAGGAAAACCAGAGGAGCTGTAAAAGTCTAAGGTATGGAAACATGGTGTGCACGTGGGGAGAGGAAGCAGCCGGAGAGAAGGGGCGGCTGAGTGCCTGGCTGGCGTTCCCTATTGGGAAGGAGATAAAAGCTCTGCACTATGCTGAACCCCAACTCCGACTGCACTGAACCCCAGTTCTGGGCCAGACCCTGGGGTACAGGCTCATACAGTGGGAATCTGGGCTTAAGGCTGAAGCTCAGCGGAGCTGGGAAAGGCAGAGCCCTGGAGTCATGCACATTGCGCACAGAGGAGGAGGGACTGTTCGCTGAGCTGCTGAATTGCCCCAGCGGGAAGGAGACAAAAGCTCAGGACTGTGATGAGCCCCAGTTCTGATTGCACTGAACCCCAGTCCTGGGCAAGACCCGCAGGCCCCAGCCTCATACAGGGGGAATCTGGGCTGTAAGACAGAAGCTCAGGGGAGCGTCGAAAACCAGAGCCCCTGAGTGGTGCACATTAGGTGCACAGAGGACAGACTGTTGATTGGGCCTCGAGATTGCCCTAGCAGGAAGGAGACAAGCTCCGGACTGTGCTTAACCCCACTTCCAACTGCTCTGAACCCCAGTTGTGGGCTTGTTGGGGGAGAGACTACACTGTCTGGTAGCGGACGAAACTCTAGAGTGCCTTTCTCTCAGAGGTGCTTGCAGCGAGTACCAAAGGACACTGAGGTACACTGAGACTCAGGAACCTCAGAGGGCGGGGCTAACCGGAAGCCAAGGCTGTAGGCTCCACCCTGAAACTCTGCCCCATCCAAGCTTTTGCAGGTTTCCAAGTCTAGTGGAATAAGGTCTTCTCCTGGCATAGACACAGCTGATCCTCCCAACCTACCAACTCAGGGAAGCAGCGAAAATGCCGAAACGAGGAAACAGATCACAAACGAAAGAAATGGAGGACAAAAAGCGACTGGATATAGAGTTGAAAGCCACGCTTATAAGGTTGTTCAACAATCTCTTAGAAAAGGCTGATAAAACAAATGAGACCTATGAGGATATGATAAGGGATCAACAAGAAATAATAAAGGGTCAGCTAGAAATAAAGAATACAATCTCTGAAATAAATAATATTATACAGAGTCCTAAAAATAGATTGGAAGATTGAAGGAATCAAGTCCAATATTTGGAACACAAAGAGCCAGAAGACACTCCTCCGCAGAAGCAAGAAGACAAGAGAATCCAGAAAGTTGAAGATGGTGTAAGAAACCTCTGGGACAACTTCAAGCGAGCCAACATCAGAATTATGGGCATCGCAGAAGATGACAGAGAGCACGATACCGAAAACATATTGAAAGAAATAGTGACAGAAAACTTCCCCCACCTGGTGAAAGAAATAGACTTACACATCCAGGAAGCACACAGAACCCCAAACAAAAGGAATCCAAAGAGGACCACAGCAAGACACATCATAATTAAAATTCCAAGAGCTAAAGACAAAGAGAGAATATTAAAAGCAGCAAGACAAAAACAGGTAGTTACCTATAAAGGGGAACCCATACGACTGTCAGCTGATTTCTCAACAGAAACCATATAGGCCAGAAGGGAATGGCAAGAAATATTCAAGGTGATGAATGACAAGAACCTACAGCCAAAAATACTCTACACAGCAAAGCTATCACTCAGAATAGAAGGCCAGATAAAGAACTTGAAAAATAAATTTAAGCTAAAGGAATTCATCACTGCCAAGCCAGAATTATATGAATTGCTAAAAGGGGTTCTTTAGGAAGAGGAAGAAAATAAAGATAAAAATTATGAACAACAAATACGTAACTATCAACAAGTGAGTCTAAAAACCAAAGGAAGTAAAAATCATGATGAACAATATTAACTGGTGAATATAATAGAATCAGATGTATGGAAGGGGAGTGGACTGATGATTCTCAGGGAAATGGGGAGTGCGGTGGGGTGGGAAGAGACTGAACATAAACTGCACCTATGGATGAGGACAATGGGGGATGGGGAAAGGGCAGAGAATTGAATGGAAACTTGGTGTAGGGGAGCAATGGAGGGGGATGAGAAACATCTGTAATAATATGAACAATAAAGATTTATGTTTTTTTAAAAAGAAGTAAGAGAGGTAAACAATAGCCAAGCTTGTGTTCAAATAGCGGTAAAGTCTTCAAAAGGCCCTTATGATACCTGTATGAAAATGGAAAGCCTTCCAGATCTCCAAATAATAGAAAATGTATGTGCCAGAGTGTTCCAGTGAAGGTGACATTCATTAGGGAATGTCCCCCATCTCACCAGCATGGTAAAATACTGAGAATTTGCATTCAAAGAGCCTGCAAAGGCACGATAGTCATTACAGGGTAATAATAGTTCTTTCCTGTGCTGGTAGTAATGTAAAACACGTCGTTTAACATTGGAAATCACATTAAAGCAGCTACAGACACTTGGAGGTGCTTAATAGAACTCTGGAAACTCACAAACAGAAGTTAGCTTAATGTAAAGAACGTGCATAAAACACGAGGATTACATCAACAAAGAGCCTTGCTATCTGCAACAAATTGTTTAATGACAGGAGAATCGTGTTGAAACATCAGAGAATCTAGGTTGATATAGGTTACCTGTCTACCTCAGTGCCAATGACTTGTCTTTTTATAAGAAGGTTGAGAAGCTTTGAAACAGGAAGTGCTGACGTCATCAAGTGGTCAGGGCCAGGTGAGCAGGCCCACGTGCCCAGGTGATAATTATTTGGGCCTGAGCCCACCTGGGAGTTCTGATGCCATCAATGTGAGGTCTAGAGGGCATACTCAGTTTGAGGGGTAGGGCCAGCTTCGGGGGCTAGGTTTCAGGTTAGCATATGGGTCCGGGAGAGTGTATCATGTATCAGCCTTTGAATTCACAGTGAAAGAGATGCCATCGCTGGAGCATGAGTGTAACACTGCGAAGGGAAAACTACAGGCCACAGAAATTTTAGAAGGGTGCTTCCTACACAAGAATACATGATCATCTGGATGTAAGACGCAAATAACACAATGTTGACATTGGGAAAACCAGTTAAAAGGCTGAGAATATGGTGTGGTATTGTTCCGCTCTGATTTTAACTGTCAAACTGACTTGGTGTTTGTGGGGCGGGGAAAGCTGGTGAAAAATTTTACAACTCCTCTTCATAGACCTTTACAACAGTATCTGAGTACTTCAAGAAGTATGAGAGGGAAACAACCCTAACCCTTACATAAAGTCATTTCCCCTCACCTGGTGGCACAGAGGGTTGTCTGGATTGACTTGCAGCCAGGAAGGAGTAACATGACCCCACAACGCCTAGGATTTCCAGAGAGTAGGGGCGCTTGGTCCCCAGCACTCACTTCCTCTTGTGCCCCCCAGGACTTCACATAGGCACTGGAGAGACCCAGCAAACCATCCCTCCTGCACCTTCTTGCACCCCAGCACACACTGCCACAGGCACACGCACATGTATATTCACACACACATATGCTGTGGCAAGGACTCACAGGATGACCTCCAGTGCGTCGGGCCCTGGTCTCCCTGGGATGGGCCGGCGCTAGGCTGGCATGCCTTACCTGAGGCTGCACACTGCCCAGTGACAGTAGGCGTCAGAGGGGAGACCAGGGCCACTGTGTGCGGTGAGCGAGACAGCTGTGTGGGAAGCTCTTCCAAAGACACCCTACCTCCGGAGACCACCTGCAGACCAGCTCTCTCCCCAGGCCTGCAGCCAGCCAAGTGAGGGGAGAGGGGCCTGTCTCCCGGATGCAAGGTTGCCTGGTGACCAGAGTTCTACATTCTGTACTGTCCTATGACTGAGTGAGTGACCTCAAGGGTGCAAGGCTCTATGGCCAGTATGCTTTCCTTTAAGCAGGCTGACCTGCAGACCCCTCAGGGCTTTGGACTTTTGCCAAAGCAAAAGCCGACAAAAGCCCTAAGGACACCTGAGGGATGATGCGGAAAACCATTTTCTGGAGACCTGGGCACGTGTCCCTGATTTCAAACCCGCCAGCCCTGCGAACGGTGGGCGGTGGGCCGTGGGCTGTGGGCCGGATAGGATGCACACACTCATAGGAGGCCAGAGTCTAAGAATGGCTGCTTGGCTGTGGCCTGAACGGCCACTTCCAACAGGCCTGGCTCTCAGCACCCACCCTGATCCTTGCCGCGTGCCAGCGCTCTGGGCCCCCTTGAGAAGTGTCCACCCGTAGGTACACGTCCGGCCGGCCCTTGGCCCTGCCTTGGCACATGCACGTATTCCTGGCCACCACTAAGCCTTCCCCCATTGACTGGCTTCCCCAGAAGAGGAGGCTGCTCTGGGGAGGTGAAGAGGAGGAATCCCTAGGAGAGCCCAGTTGTGGAGGGATCTCCCTTCTGGCTACATGGCTCATGGCACCCCCACAGGAGGAGGGCAGCTTGCTGCAGGTTGGAGGGAGGGAGGCAGCTGAGGGCTCAGCAAGGAGAGGCGTGGTCCCTGCCTGCCTGCGAGGGGGCGGACAGAGCGGAGGGCTGAGGGCAGAGAGCGCTGAGGGCACTGAACCCCAGGGCCAGCCTGGGGGTGACCGCGGGGCTCGGCTGCCCACAGTCCCAGCGGCGCAGGCTCTTGAGGGACCTGAAGGCCGGCTACCCATCTAAGGCCATACCACCGTGAATGTGCCGGATCTCCTCTGATCTCCGAAGCTAAGCAGGGTCAGCCTGGTTAGTACTTGGATGGGAGACGGCCTGGGAATACCTAGGCTTTTGCTTTGGCTCCTAGGACGAGCTGGGCTTTTTGCTGCAGGCCCCAGCCTGCCTTTTGGCGGCCTAGGTGGGGCCTGGGCGGGGGAACCTCCAGTCTGAACTCAGACCGGACCCCGGTAGTGCCCTCCCGAGCACCCCCGCGCCCCATCCCTCCCTCCAAAGATGAAAACAGGGCTCTCGCTTGCTTGTGCCTTACAGGAGGCAGCATCCCGCCGCCTTTGCAGGGCCGCCTGTGCTCCATTCTCCCACACAGCGGGACGCCCCCCACCCCCCACCCCCGTTGTTCAGGGCGGGGTGGGGTGTAGGGGTCCCCAAGGGGGGCGGGGACAACAGGGAGGCATCTGACACACTGACACTGGGAACAGGCTGCAGCGGGTATGGCTCAGTGGACAAAGCACAGGCCTGTGGATGGAAGGGCGGCCGGTTCCATTGGGGTCAAGGGCACTTACCTCCCTTGCAGGCTGGATTCCTCCCTGTCCCCTCAGGGCGCCTGAGGGAGGCAACCAATCCAAGTGTCTCCCTCACATCCATGTTTCTCTCTGCCTCTCTGGGCCTCTTTCACTCGCCCTAAGAATCAATGGGAAAATATCCTGCCAGAGGATTCAGATACATGATGGATACATGGATGGATGGATGGATGGATGCATGGATGGATGGATGTGGAACAGGTGAACACTCTAGTGGGAATCTTACATTTGGCTCTCCATGGGCATCATCCCGTGGGCCCACAGCGGCCTCTGTACCCACCCTCTACGCTGGGCCCACTCTGACTGCCCTGCCGGGGGTCCGGCCTCTAGCACCCGGACAAGGTTTGAAAGGAGTTTGACTGTTCCAGCTGAGTGTCCACGACCTCGTCATGATCTCCAGGGGAGAGCTCTGAGAGGCACCGCCTGGAGTCCGGGCCCTTAGCCAAAACTGCCTGGGACTCCCCACAGTAGGAAAACCCCTTACATAAAGTCATTTCCCCTTACCTGGTGGCACACAGGGTTGTCTGGTTTGATTTGCAGCCACGAAGGAGGGAGTAACATGACCCCGCCACGCCTAGGATTTCCAGAGGGTAGGGGGCCCTTGGTCCCCAGCACTCACTTCCTGGTGTGCCCCCCAGGACCTCACATAGGCACTGGAGAGACCCAGCAAACCAGCCCTCCTGCACTTTCTTGCACCCCAGCACATGCTGCCACAGGCACATGCACACGCACACCCACACGAACGTACGCAGTGGCAAGGACGCACAGGATAACCTGGAGTGCTCTGGGCCCTGGCCTCCCTGGGATGGGCACGGCGCTAGGCTGGCATGCCTTACCTGAGGCAGCATCCTGCCGAGTGACAGCAGGCATCGGAGGGGAGACCAGGGCCACTGTGTGCGGTGAGCGAGACAGCTGTTGTGGGAAGCTCTTCCAAAGACACCCCACCCCTTGAGACCATCTGTAGACCAGCTCTCTCCCCAGGCCTGCAGCCAGCCAAGTAAGGGGAGAGGGGCCTGTCTCCAGGATGCAAGGTTGCCTGGTGACCAGAGTTCTACATTCCGTACTTTCCTGTGACTGAGCGAGTGGCCTCAAGGGTGCAAGGCTCTACTTCCAGTATGCTTTCCTTTAAGCAGGCTGACCTGCAGACCCCTCAGGGCTTTGGACTTTTGCGAAAGCAAGATCCTACAATCGCCCTAAGGACACCCGAGGGATGATGTGGGAAACCATTTTCTGCAGACCTGTGAAGGTGTCCCTGACTTCAAACCCGCCAGCCCTGCTGGTTGTGGGTGGTGGGTGGTGGGCGGTGGGCGGTGGGCCGTGGGCCCGGTACCAGATGGGATGCACACACTCAGAGGTGGCCAGAGTCTAAGAAGAGCTGCTTGGCTGTGGCCTGAACGGCCACTTCCAAGAGGCCTGGCTCTCAGAACCCACCCTGATCCTGGCCGAGTGCCAGCGCTCTGGGCCCCCTTGAGAAGTGTCCACCCGTAGGTACACGTCCGGCCGGCCCTTGGCCCTGCCTTGGCACGTGCACGTATTCTTGTCCACCACTAAGCCTTCCCCCATTGACTGGCTTCCCCTGGAGAGGAGGCTGCACTGGGGAGGTGAAGAGGAGGAATCCCTAGGAGAGCCCAGTTGTGGAGGAGCTCCCTTCTGGCTAGGTGGCACATTGCACCCCCACCTGAGGATGGTGGCTTACTGGAGGTGGGAGGGAGGGAGGCAGCTGAGGGCTCAGCTGGGAGAGGTGTGGGCCCTGACTGCCAGCAAGAGAGGGCGGGCAGGGCAGAGGGCTGAGGGTGGAGGGCACTGAGGGTTCTTGTCCACAGAATTCTGGAAGTCCTGTCTTTTTCTGAATTCTAGAAATCCCCTCTTCGAGAGCATTCCTGAAATAATTTACACCACAGAAATCCTAAAACCCACTATTGCACAGCGTTATAGTAATGCTCTATTACACGGTAGTCTGTAATTCTAGAAGACCTCATTTCCACCCAATTCTAGAAATCCCCTATTCTGTGGAATTCTAGTTCTCCTGTCATCTCAGAATGCTAGAAATTTGCTATTTCACAGAATTCTAGAATTACACTATTCCTCAGAATTCTATCAGTCCTTACTTTCTCATATCTATCAGTACCTTATTCTACAGTAATCTAGAAATACTCTTTCATAGAATACTATAAGTAATCTCTCCCACAGAATTCTAGAAATCTCCTACTCCACAAAATTCTAAAAATCCTCTTGTCCACAGAATTCTAGATTACTCTCTTTCTCCGAATTCTAGAAATCCCCTCTTCTACAGCATTCCTGAATTCCTCTACTCCACAGAAATCTTGAAATCCTCTATTGCACACCGTTCTAGAAATCCTCTATTACACAGAATTCTGTAAGTCTCATCTCCCTCTAAATTCTACAAATCCCCTATTCCACAGAATTCTAAATGCCCTCCCTTCCTCTGAATTGTAAAAATCCCATCTTTTATGGAGTTTTAGTAATCTATTCCCCACAATTCTAAAAATTTATTATTTCACAGAATTCTAGAAATCACCTCTTCCACAGAATTTTAGAAGACCTCCTTTCCTCACTTCTTCCTCAGAATTCTAGAACTCTTTTCCTCTCAATTCGAGAAATCCCCTAGTCTACAGAATTCTAGATGTCCTCTCATCTCAGAATCCTAGAAATTTCCTTTATGACTGAATTCTAGAATTATACTATTTTACAGAATTTTATAAGTCCTTTCTTTCTCATTTCTATCGGTACCCTATTCTACAGTATTCTACAAATCCTCTTTCACAGAATTCTATGAGTAATCTCTCCCACAGAATTCTAGAAATCCCCTACTCCACAAAATTCTAAATATCCTCCTGTCAACAAATTCTAGAGTCCGCTCATTCTCCGAATTCTAGAAATCCCCTCTTCTACAGCATTCCTGAATTCTTCCACTCCACAAAAATCTTGAAATCCTCTATTGCATAGCATTCTAGAAATCCTATGTTATGCAGAAGTCTGTAAGTCTGCTCTATCTCTGAATTCTACAAATTCCCTATTCCGCTGAATTCTAAAAGTCCTCCCTTTCTATCAATTCTTAAAATCCCCTATTCTACGGAATTGTAGAAATCTATTCCCCACAATTCTAAAAAACTATTATTTCACAGAATTCTAGAAATCACCTCTTCCACAGAATTTTAGAAGACCTCCTTTCCTCCCAATTCTAGAAATCACCTATTGTGTGGAATTCTAGATGTCCTGTCATCTATGAATCCTAGAAATTTCTTATTCCACAGAATTCTAGAATTACACCATTCCACAGAATTCTAGAATTACGATATCCCACAGAATTCTGTAAGTCCTTTCTTTCTCGTTTGTATCGGTACCTTATTCTATAATATTCTAGAAATCCGCTTTCACAGAATTCCACAAATAATCTCTTCCACAGAATTCTAGAAATCTCCTACTCCACAAAATTCTGAAAATCCTCTTGTCCACAGAATTCTAGAGTCCTCTCTTTCTCTAATTCTAGAAATCCCATCTTCTACAGCATACCTGTAGTCTTCTACTCCACAGAAATCTTGAAATCCTGTATTGCACAGCATTCTACAAATCTTCTATTACACAGAATTATTTAAGTCTCCTCTCCTGCTGAATTTTACAAATCCCCTATTCCACAGAATTCTAAAAGTCCTCCCTTGCTATGAATTTTTAAAATCCGCTATTCTACGGAATTCTAGAAATCTATTCCCCCCAATTCTAAAAATCTATTATTTCACAAAATTCTAGAAATCACCTCTTCCACAGAATTCTAGAAGACCTCACTTCCTCCCATTCTAGAAATACCCTATTCTGTGGAATTCTAGATGTCCTGTCATCTCAGAATCCTAGAAATTTCCTATTCCACAGAATTCTAGAATAACACTATTGCACATAATTCTATAAGTCTTTTCTTAATTGTTTCTAGCGGTACCCTATTATACAGTACTCTAGAAATCCTGTTTCACAGAATGCAAAAAGTAATCTCTTCCACAGAATTCTAGAAACCTTCTACTCCACAAAATTCTAAATATCCTCTTGTCCACAGAATTCTAGAGTTCTCTCTTTCTCCGAATTCTAGAAATCCCCTCTTCTACAGCATTCCTGAAGTCTTCTACTCCACAGAAATCTTGAAATCCTCTATTGCACAGCGTTCTACAAATCCTCTATTATGCAGAATTCAGTAAGTCTCCTCTATCTCTGAATTCTACAAATTCCCTATTCCACAGAATTCTAGAAATCTATTCCCCACAATTCTAAAAATCTATTAATTCACAGAGTTCTAGAAATCACCTCTTCCACAGAATTCTGGAAGACCCCATTCCTCCCAATTCTTGATATCCCCTATTCTATAGAATTCTAGATGTCTTCTCATCTCAGAATCCTAAAAATTTCCTATTCCACAGAATTCTAGAATTACACTATTCAACAGAATTCTATAAGTCCTGGCTTTCACATTTCAAGCGGTACCCTATTCTACAGTAATCTAAAATCCTGTTTCACAAAATTCTATACGAATCTCTTCCAGAGAAATCTAGAAATCTCCTACTCCTCAAAATTCTATCAATCCTCTTGTCCACAGAATTCTAGAGTCCTCTCTTTCTCTGAATTCTAGAAATTCCATCTTCTACAGCATTCCTGAAGTTTTCTACTCCACAGAATTCTTGAAATCCTCTATTGCATACCGTTAGAGAAATCCTCTATTACTCAGAATTCTGTAAGTCTCTTCTCCCTCTGAATTCTACAAATCCCCTATTCCACAGAATTCTAAATGTCCTCCCTTCCTCTGAATTCTAAAAATCCCATATTCTACAAAATTCTAGAAATCTATTCCCCAAAATACAAAAAATCTTTTATTTCACAGAATTCTAGAAATCACGTATTTCACAGAATTCGAGAAGACCTCCTTTCCTCCCAATTCTAGAAATCCTATTTTCTATATAATTCTAGATGTCCTGTCATCTCAGAATCATAGAAATTTCCTATTCCAAAAAATTCTAGAATTACACTTGTCCACAGAATTCTATACGTCATTTCTTTCACATTTCTAGCGGTACCCTATTCTATAGTAATCTTAAAATCCTCTTTCAAAGAATTCTACAACTAATCCCCTCCACAGAATTCTAGAAATCTCCTACTCCACAAAATTCTAAGAATCCTCTTGTCCACAGAAATCTAGAGTCCTCTATTCTCTGAATTCCAGAAATCCCCTCTTCTACAGCATTCCTGATTTCTTCTACTCCACAAAAAACTTGAAATCCTCTATTGCACACCGTTCTAGAAATCCTCTATTACGCAGAATTCTGTTAGTCTCCTCTCTCCTTGAATTCTACAAATGCCCTATTGCACAGAATTCTAAAAGTCCTCCCTTCCTATGAATTCTTAAAATCCCCTGTTCTATGGAATTCTAGAAATCTATTGCCCACAATTCTAAAAATATATTATTTCACAGAATTCCAGAAATCACCTCTTCCACAGAATTCTAGAAGACCTCATTTAGTCCAATTCTAGAAATCCCCTAGTCTATGGAATTCTCAATGTCCTCTCTTCTCAGAATCCTAGAAATCTCCTATTCCTCAAAATTCTAGAATTACACTCTTCAACACAATTCTATAAGTCCTGGCTTTCACATTTCTAACGGTACCCTATTCTACAGTAATCTAAAATCCTGTTTCACAGAATTCTATAGGATTGTCTTCCACAGAATTCTAGAAATCTCCTACTCCACAAAATTCTAAAAATCCTCTTGTCCATAGATTTCTAGATACCTCTCTTTATCTGAATGCTTGAAATCCCCTCTTCTACAGCATTCCCGAATTCTTCTACTCCACAGAAATCTTGAAATCCTCTATTGCACAGCGTTCTTGTAATCCTGTATAATGCAGATTCTGAATTCTACAAATCCCCTATACCACAGAATTCTAAAATTCATCCCTTCCTATGATTTCTTAAAATCCCATATTCTACAGAATCCTAGAAATCTGTTCCCCACAATTCTAAAAATCTATTATTTCATAGAATTCTAGAAATCACCTCTTCCACAGAATTCTAGAAGATCTCATTTCCTCCCAATTCAAGAAATCCCCTAGTCTACAGAATTCTCGATGTCCTATCATCTCAGAATACTAATAATTTCCTATTCCACAGAATTCTAGAATTATGCTATTCCACAAAATTCTATAAGTCCTTTATTTCTCATTTCTATCAGTACCCTATTCTACAGTATTCTACAAATCCACTTTCACAGAATTCTACAAGTATTCTCTTCCACAGAATTCTAGAAATCTCCTACTCCACAAAATTCTAGAAATCCTCTTGTCCACAGAATTCTAGAGCCCTCTATTTCTCCGAATTCTAGGAATCCCCTCTTCTGCCGCATTCTAGAAATCTTCTACTACACAGAAATCTTGAAATCCTCTCTTGCACAGCATTGTATAAATCTTCTATTACGCAGAATTCTGTAAGTATTCTCTCCTGAATTCTAGTACTCCCCTACTCCACAGAATTCTAAAATTCCTCCCTTTCTCTGAATTCTAAAAATACTCTATCCTACAGAATTCTAGAAATCTATTCCTCACAATTCTAAAAATCTATTTTTTCACAGAATTCTAGAAATCTCCTCTTCCACAGAATTCAAGAATAACACTATTCCTCAGAATTCTTTTATTTTTTTATTTTTTTTCTTTATTAAATTATTATCTGTGTACATATATTACCATTGCCCACCCCCGAACATTCCCTCCCTCCCCTGAGTTTTGTGTCTATTGGTTATACTTATATGCATGTGTACAAGTCCTTCAGTTGATCTCTTATTTCCCCCATATTTCCCTCCCCTTCCCGCTGTAATTAGACAGTCTGCTTATTGCTTTACTGTCGCAATATTTAACTTATGGTTCATCAGTTTATAATGTTCTTTATTATTCATAAATGAGTGAAGTCATGTGGTGTTTCTCTTTCATTGACTGGCTTATTTCACTCAGCATGATATTCTCCAATTCCATCCAGGTTGCTGCAAATGATGAGAATTCCTTCTTTTTTATGGCAGCATAGTATTCCATTGTGTAGATGTACCATAGTTTTTTTTCCCAATCATCTGCTGATGGACACCTAGTCTGTTTCCAAATCCTAGCTATTGTAAATTGTGCTGCTATGAACATAGGGGTGCATATATCCTTTCTGATTGGTGCTCCTATTTTCTTGGGATATATTCCTAGGAGTGGGATTACTGGGTCAAATGGGAATTCCATTTTCAGTTTTTTGAGGAAACTCCATACTGTTCTCCACAGTGGTTGTACCAGTCTGCATTCCCACCAGCAGTGCACGAGAGTTCCTTTTTCTCCCCATCCTCGCCAACACTTATCGTTTGTTGATTTGTTAATGTTGGCCATTCTGACAGGTGTGAGATGGTATCGCATTGTTGTTTTGATTTGCATCTGTCGGATAAGTAATGACTTTGGGAGTTTTTCATGTGCCTCTTGGCTTTCCTTCTGTCTTCTTTTGAGAAGATTCTATTTAGTTCCATTGCCCATTTTTTAATTGCCTCATTTATTTTCCTTTTACTGAGTTGCATAAGCTGTTTGCAGATGTTGGAGATTAAACCTTTATCAGTAATATCATTTGCAAATATGTTCTCCCATACAGTGGGCTTTCTTCTTGTTTTGTTGATGGTTTCTTTTGCTGTGAAAAAAAGTTTTATTTTCATGTAGTCACATTTGTTTATTTTCTCTTTAGCTTCTATTGCCCAAGGGGCAGTATCAGTGAAGAAGTTCTTTTGGCATATGTCTGAGATTTTTCTGCCTGTGGATGCCTCTATTATTTTTATGGTTTCCCGTCATATGTTTAAGTCATGTAACCATTTTGAATTTATTTTTGTGTATGGAGTAAGTTCGTGCTCTAGTTTCATTCTTTTGCAAGAATCTGTCCAATTTTCCCAGCACCATTTATTGAAGAGACTGTCTTGACTCCATTGTATGCTCGTGCCTCCTTTGTCAAATATTAATTGAACCTATTGATTTGGGTTGATATATGGATTTTCTATTCAATTCCATTGATCTATTTGTCTGTTCTTGTGCCAATACCAGGCTGCTTTCAGAACAGTGGCTTTGTAATTCAGCTTGAAATCTGGTATTGATATCCCTCCTACTTTACTCTTCTTTCTCAGGATTCCTGATGCTATTCGAGGTCTTTTCTTGTTCCAAATGAATTTCTGGAGAGTTCTTTCTAGGTCAGTGAAATATGCCATTGGTATTTTGATGGGGAGTGCATTGAACCTATAAATTGCTTTGGGAAGTATGGACATTTTGATGATGTTGATTCTACCAATCCATGAACATGGTAAGTTCTTCCATCTGTTTACATCTTCCTCTATCTCTTTTTTCAGTGTTGTGTAGTTTTCCGTATATAGTTCTTTTACCTTCTTAGTTACATTTAGTCCCAGGTATCATAATTTACTTGGTGCGATGGTAAATGGGATTGCTTTTTTGGTCTCTGTTTCTGTAAATTCATTGTTTGTTTACAGAAATGCCATAGATTTTCTGGTGTTAATTTTGTATCCAGCTACATTGCCAAATTCATTTATTAAGTCTATTAGTTTTTTGATGGAGTCTTTTGGGTTTTTTATGTACAATATCATGTCATCTGCAAATAAGGATAACTTTACTTCTTTTCCGATTTGGTTGCCTTTTATTTCCTCTTCTTGTCTAATTGCAATGGCAAGTACTTCCAGTACAATGTCAAACAGGAGTGGTGAGAGTGGGCATCATTGTCTTGCTCCTGTTCTAAGAGGGAATGACTTTATTTTTTGCCCATTGAGTATGATGTTGGCTGTGGGTTTATCATATATAGCTTTTATTATGTTGAGGTATGGTCCTTGTACTTCCACCTTGTTGAGAGTTTTTATCAGGAAAGGTGTTGGATTTTATCAAATGCTTTTTCTGCATCAATTGATATGACCATATGATTTTTATCTTTCAATTTGTTTATTGATGTATCATGTTTATTGATTTGCGGATATTGTACCATCCTTGCATTCCGGGAATAAATCCTACTTGGTCATGGTGTATGATCTTTCTGATGTTCTGTTAGAGCCAATTTGCTAGAATTTTGTTGAGTATTTTGGCATCTATGTTCATGAGGGATATTGGTCTGTAATTCTATTTCATTGTGTTATCTTTATCTTGTATTGGTATTAGGGTGATGCTGGCTTCATAGAAGGAGTTTGGAAGTGTTCCTCCCTCTTGAATTTTTTGGAATAGTCTTATGAGGATAGGTTTTAGTTCTTCCTTGAATGTTTGGTAAAATTCTCCTGTAAAGCCATCTGGCCCTGGGCTTTTGTTTGCTGGAAACTTTTTGATGACTGTTTCAATTTCATCCCAAGTAACTGGTCTATTGAGATTTTTAGATTCTTCCTGTTTGAGTTTTGGCAGGTTATATTTTTCTAGGAATATGTCCATTTCCTCCAGGTTGTCCAGTTTGTTGGAATAGAGTTGTTTGTAGTATTTTGTAACAATCCTTTGTATTTCGGCGGGGTCTGTTGTTATTTCACCTCTTTAATTTCTTATTTTGTTTATTTGGGTCCTCTCTCTTTGTTTCTTGGTTAGCCTGGGTAGAGGTTCATCAATCTTGTTTGTTCTTTCAAAGAACCAGCTCTTGGTTTTGTTGATTTTATGTATTGTTTCTTTGGTCTCTATGTCATTTATCTCCGCTCTGATTTTTGTTATTTCCTTCCTTCTGCTTACACTAGGCTTTTCTTGTTGCTATTTTTTCTAACTGTTTGAGTTGTAGAGTTAGATAATTTGTTACCGTTTTTTCTAGTCTTTTAGAATAGGCTTGCAGAGATATGAACTTCCCTCTCAAGATTGCTTTTGCTGTATCCCATATATTTTGGATTGTTGTGTTTTCATTGTCATTTGTTGCCAGGATGTTTTTAATTTCTTCCTTGATTTCCCTGGTAACCCATTCCTTGTTCAATAGCATGCTATTCAGTTTCCATGTGTTTGATTTCCTTGGATTATTTTTATTGTAGTTGATTTCCAATTTTATGCCACTATGATCTGAGAAGATGCTTGATATGATTTCTATCTTCTTGAATTTGAAGAGACTTTGCCCATGTCCCACCATATGATCTATCTTTGAAAATGACCCATGTGCACTTGAGAAGAATGCGTATTCTGTGGCTTTGGGGTGAAATGTTCTGAAGATGTTGATTAATTCCATCTGGTCAAGTGTGTCACTTAGTGTTGATGTTTCTTTGCTGATTTTTTGTTTATATGATTTGTCCAAAGGTGACAGTGGAGTATTAAAATCTCCTACTATGATTGTATTTCTATTAATCTCTCCCTTAATATATTCCAGCAGTTTTTTTTTATGTATTTGGGTGCTCCTGTATTGGGTGCATATATATTTACCAGGGTTATTTCTTCTTGTTGTATTGCTCCCCTTAGTATTATGAAGTGGCCTTCATTGTCTCTTGTTATGTCCTTCACTTTGAGATCTAATTTGTCAGATATAAGTATTGCTACCCCAGCTTTTTTTTCATTTCCTTTTTCCTGGAAAACCTTTTTCCATCCTTTCACCTTCAGACTGTGGGCGTCTTTTTTTCTGAGGCGGGTTTCTTTTAGACAGCAGATGTATGGGTTTTGCTTTCTCATCAAATCTGTTACCCTATGTCTTTTGATTGGAGCATTTAAACCATTTACATTTAAAGTAATTATTGATAGGTAGGTATTTGATGCCATTTTTATTCTATCCCCCTGTGTTCCTTCTTTGCTTCCTATTTTTTTATTTTTACAGTAGACCCTTTAGCATTTCTTGCATTGCTGGTTTGGTGGAGATTAATTCCTTTAGTCTGTTTTTGTCAGTGAAGCTCCTGATTACACCTTCAATTTTGATTGACAGCCTTGCAGGGGATAGTATTCTTGGGTTCAGACCCTTCCTTTGCATGACTTTGTATATGTCATCCCATTCCCTTCTGGCCTGATGAGTTTCTGTTGAGAAATCAGTTGCTAGTCTGATGGGGGTTCCTTTATATGTAACTTTCTGTCTCTCTTTCGCTGCTTTTAAGATTCTGGTTTTGTCAATGTTTTTTGCCAGTTTAATTATGATGTGTCTGGGTGTTGATCTTTGGGGGTTCATTTTGTTGGGGACTCTTCGAGCATCTTGGATTTGTGTTAGTTTTTTCTTCTCTATCTCAGGAAAGTTTTCTGTCATTATTTCTTGAAATACTTTTTCCATATCTTGCTCAGTTTCCTTTCCTTCTTGGACCCCTATTATTCTAATATTGTTTTGTTTTGTATTGTCCCAAAGCTCCCATAGGCTCTCCTCCTGTTTTTTGATTTTTTTTTCTAGCAGCTGCTCTAATTGGGTATTTTTCCCCATTTTGTCTTCTAGCTCACTGATGTGGTCCTCTGCTTCTTCTAGTCTACTCTTGATGCTTTCTATTGAGTTCTTCATAGAAGCGATGTCATTTTTCATTTCTTCTTGGGTCGCCTTCATTTCCTCTTGGTTCTTCTTCAGATCCTCTTGGTTCTTCTTCATTTCCTCTTGGGTCTTACTCATATTGTCAAATTTGTCTTCCATTCTTTTTAGCCATCCCATGATCATTGCTCTGAATTCTTGCTCTGGTAGGTTGCTTGCCTCTAAATCGTTTACTTCCTTTTCTGGTGATGGCTGGTTTTCTTTCATAGGCGGGTTGTTTCTTAGCCTCCCCATGATCTTTTTAGGATGCCTGTTTATGTAGTTCTCTCTCTCCTGCTTAGATTTAAAGGTACAAAATACAACACAACCAGGTACAACACACAAGGCACTGAACAGAAAAGTGTTTGCAATATTAATATCCTCCAACAAAGGTGACTAGAACCCAGCTAATAAAATCATACAAGCAAATAAAAAGAATAAGCAAACCAATCTTACAAAAAAGCATAAAACTTTGATATAGTTAGCCTTTAGCATACAACTACAAAGGGGTAGAGAGAAGGATTTTTTTTTTTTAAGGACAGTGACAAGGTAGGTGTGAATGGGCTTGGAGTAGGGGGTTGGGAGGTAGATATACACAGGAAGGGTGAAGTTTTAGGAGGGGGTAAATAGAAAAAATAGGGAAAATCTAGAGCAGTAAAGAGTTAAGATAAGCAGGACACCAAAGGGAAAGGGTTAGGAAGAGAGTGATGGCATTGAGGTAGGGTTGAGTTAGAATAGAGCGTTGGAGAAGGAAAGATATAAATAGTCTATTGGATAGTAATCCCAAAGGGGAAAAAAGAGAAAAGGAAAAAAAGGAAAAAAGAAAAAGAAATAAAAAGTATATAATATGGCACTTAAAAGATAATGATAAAAATAAACAATAGAAAATAAGATAAAAAAGGCAAAATAGTAGTAGAAATAATATTGATTACATAAAAAAGTGAATTAATTAAAAAGGTAAAAATCAAGTTAGGAAAGATGAAAAAAATCTTCTTAAGTGAACTTTGCAACTAATGTAACTTAAAAAACAAAACAAAAACAGAAAATATTAAACAATAAGAAAGTCAAAATCAAAAATTAACTAAAATTTGCAGTAATGAAGGTCATTCAATTCCTCTGTTGTTCTGTCTAGGTCACCAGTTCCCAGTCTTGGTGTTAATTCCAGTCCCCTGAGTTTCTTCCGTGTTGTAATCAGGTCTTGATTTTTAAGCAGTTCTAGAGTCCATATGTACTGTAGCTTCTAGGTGGCGGTGTTTCTTGGTGGCCGAGAGCCAGGGTTTTGAGGCCGTTATAGCTTATTTCCCCTCTCTGTGTCCCTGATCTATGGAGAGGTGGGGGGTTGGGCAAAAGGAGCCAACCACACTCACCTGTAACTCTCTCTGAGTCAGATCCCGACCTGCTGCTCCTTAGATATCCCACCCACGTAGGAGCCCTTAACAGAGTCAGGGGTTCTTCCACCCCTTCTCTGTGTTTCTATAATTCCTTAGAATCAGGGATTTTTAGAATTCAGAGGAAGGGAGGAGTTTTAGAATTCTATGGAATAGGGGATTTGTAGAATTCAGAGGCAGAGAAGACTTACAGACTTCTGCATAATAGAGGATTTCTCGAACGCTGTTCAATAGAGGATTTTAGGATTTCTGTGGAGTAGAAGACTTCAGGAATGCTGTAGAAGAGGGGATTGGTAGAATTCGGAGAAAGAGAGGACTATAGAATTCTGTGGACAAGAGGATTTTTAGAATTTTGTGGAGTCGGAGACTTCTAGAATTCTGTGGAGGAGATTACTTGCAGAATTCTGTGAAAGAGGATTTCTAGAATACTGTAGAGTAGGGTACCTCTAGAAATGAGAAAGAAAGGACTTATAGAATTCTGTGGAATTGTGTAATTCTAGAATTCTGTGGAATAGCAACTTTCTAGGATTCTGAGATGACAGGACACCTAGAATTCCACAGAATAGGGGATTTCTTGAACTTGGAGGAATCGAGGTCTTCTAGAATTCTGTGGAAGAGGTGATTTCTAGAATTGTGTGAAATAATGGATTTTTAGAATTGTGGGGAATAGATTTCTAGAATTCCGTAGAATAGGGGATTTTAAGAATTCGTATGAAGGGCAACTTTTAGAATTCTGTTGAATAGGGGATTTGTAGAATTCAGAAGGAGAGGAGACTTACAGAATTCTGTGAAATAGATGATTTCAATATTTCTGTGGAGGAGAAGACTTCAGGAATGCTGTAGAAGAGGGTATTTCTAGAATTTGGAGCAAGAGAGGACTCTAGAATACTGTGGACAAGAGTATTTTTAGAATTTTGTGGAGTAGGAGATTTCATGAATTCTGTGGAAGTGATTACTTGTAGAATTCTGTGAAAGGGGATTTCTAGAATATTGCAGAATAGGGTATCGATAGAAATGAGAAAGAAAGGACTGATAGAATTCTGTGGAATAGTGTAATTCTAGAATTCGTTGGAAGAGGAAATACTAGGATTCTGAGATGAGATGACATCTAGTATTCCACAGAATAGGGGATTTTTAGAATTGGGAGGAAAAGAGGTCTTCTAGAATTCTGTGGAAGAGGTGATTTCTAGAATTCTGTGAAATAATACATTTTTAGATTTGTGGGGAATAGATTTCTAGAATCCCATAGAATAGGGGATTTTTAGAATTCAGAGGAAGGGCGTACTTTTAGAATTCTGTGGAATAGGATAATTGTAGAATTCAGAGGGAGAGAAGACTTACAGACTTCTGCGTAATAGAGGATTACTAGAATGCTGTGCTATAGAGGATTTCAAGATTTCTGTGGACGAGAACACTTAAGGAATGTTGTAGAAGAGGGGATTTCTAGAATTCGGAACAAGGGAGGACTCTAGAATTCTGTGGCCAAGAGGATTTTTAGAATTTTGTGCAGTAGGAGATTTCTAGAATTCTGTGTAAGAGATTACTTGTAGAATTCTGTGAATGAGGATTTCTAGAATACTGTAGAATTGGGTACCAATAGAAATGAGAAAGAAAGGACGTATGGAATTCTGTGGAATATTGTAATTCTAGAATTCTGTGGAATAGGAAATTTCTAGGATTCTAAGATGACAGAACCTCTAGAATTGCACAGAATAGAGGATTTCTAGAATTGAAAGGAAACGAGGTGTTCTAGAATTGAGTGGAAGAGGTGCTATCTAGAATTCTGTGAAATAATAGACTTTTAGAATTGTGGAGTGTGGGATCCCTGAACATGACCAGCGTGGTTCAGGGCCCACACTCACGGTGCTGTTTCTGGAGAAGGCCATACACTAAAAATGAAGAGACTGGAAAAGAGTTAAATTGGGAAAATGGGGCCAGGCTGGGAGTCAGCCTCTAGTGGGAAGACTCACCCCAATCTTTCCTTTTGCCATTCCTTTTATTGAGATTCTGAGAGAAAGACATTGCTTAGGTGGAAAAGTTCCAGCAACAGAAAATTAACAATAATTTACATACGATTAACAAATTAAAGTTTCTCAAGCTCTACTTTCTCAACTAGACAATGAGTTAATTGCTCTGAACTTTCAGAGCCATTGAGGTTGGCCATCTCTTTTTTTCATATTAACAATAGTGACAATGTTTGGTTTCGGTTAGACATTTCTTTTTACATTTTATCAGTAGTGACTCAACCTAGAGTCAATGTGTTAATAGCTCTGACCATTCAGAGCTATCAATGTTGGCCAGTTCCCTTTATATTTTATTACCAGTGTTAGGTTTTGGTTCCCGGCATCTCCCCCTAATTCACTCCTTTAAAAAATCTTGCATTTACAGACCAGAAATAAACATATGAGATCGAAATGTTTGAGTCCCAATTTCAAAGTCCAAGAGTTCTAAGTAAAAGTTTCAGTGTCCAAAAGTTCTGAGTCCAAAAGTTCTCAGTTCCAAAGTTCTGAGTCCCAAAGTTCCTTATGTGTATATGTCAGCAATGATATCTGGATGGTGACCAAACAGTGGCAATGCAGGACCGACCATCTCTGGTTTGGTCCTGGGCAACCTGCAGCAATGCACAGCTGCTGACTGCTGGCACGGCAAGACATCCTCAGCGTCTTCTATGCCTGGACTGTTTCTCCTCTTGTCTTCTTGGCTGGAGCATTCCTGCGAATTCCTCTATTGCAGGAATCCACATGGTCTTAGAGTTGTTTTCTGAAAATATACAAACATATCTCGACCAAAATTTATAATGGAATCTTTTCTATAAATTTTACTTGGGATACTTTTTGCCCAAATGATTTTCCTGACTTATTTTGATAGTATTTGTGTTTTATATGGCTATCTTACTGTTATCATTACAAATTAAAATTGGTTTTCAAAAGAAAAAAAATTGTTTTTTCTAAATGTAATTTATTTAGAGGACATTTTTTTCTTACATTGTATTTTTCCACTATCCCACTTTTTTATTTAATTATTACGAGGTTTTTGGAATTTTTTTCTATAATACTGTTTTGATAATTTTTTAAATTTTAATTTTATGCACAAAAACTATGACATTGCATGTTAAACAATTTTACCATGAATGAACTTCAAATAGAAATTTTGGTTAATACTTTAGGAACAGCTTATTGTACAATTAAATTTTCTTGAATATTAACTCATTTCATTTAGCCAAATTAAATTAATCTGAAAACTTGACTATTTTACTGTCAAATTTAATGCTTTTAACAACAATTATAGTTTACTCTGTAAAAATTAATGGAAAGGATTATATGCATCCTTGAGAAAGCCCTGAGCACTCCTAGATTTAGGCTAGATTTAGATATAGGGCATTGCCATCAGCTACTTCTCTGTTGCCTGGGTCCCGTCTGAGCTGGGCCAAGTCTCTTGTTTGTAGCTGGATCTCAATCTGAGCTGGGCCAAATCTCTGTTTGTTGCCTGGGTTCCGATCTGAGCTGGGCATGGGAAGGACGAAGCAGCCATGGGGCAGGAGACCTCCCTCAGAAGGGGCGAGTATTCAAGCCCCTGCAACATTGGGGGGGGGGGGGGTGAGGTTCTCTGCCCCACGTTGGGCGCCAGATGTGGGATCCCTTAACATGACCAGCGTGGTTCAGGGCCCACACTCAGGGTCCGGTTTCTGGAAAAGGCCACACACTAAAAATGAAGAGACTGGAAAAGAGTTAATTTGGTAAAATGCGGGCCAGGCTGGGAGTCAGCCTCTAGTGGGAAGACTCACCAAAATCTGGCCTTTTCCCATTCCTTTTATTGAGATTCTGAGACAAAGACATTGCTTAGGTGGAAAAGTTCCAGAAGCAGAAAATTAACAAGAATTTACATACAATTAACAAATTAAGGTTGCCTCAAGCTCAATTTCTTTTTATATAGAAAAGATCTTAGTTACATTCTCTGCACCTCTCTCAGGAGCAAGTAGTAATATTCCTCTACTTTGGTGCAAGCCAGAAACCTCTATTTCATTTTTTACACACAAAGAAGCAGTGGTTTGATTATGTCATACAAAAAGGGAAGCTGGGTGACAACACCTATGTAATTATACATCCTTGCTCCACCCATTTTCTTCCTAAATGTCAAGGTGTTTAGAATTATTGGTGACTACATTAAGTAAGGGATCAGCCCACATAAGTGCTTTTACCCATGAAGGGTCAGGAACATAAGTCCTAAACACTTCCACATTTTTCCCAGTAAAATTACCATACATATGACTACTGCTAACATGGCAAGAAGGACATTCTCAAGTGTCAGGTGTCTGTACCGGCTTCTTTACCATGCCCGTAACAATACATGCCTATAAACCTTCTAAAATATTTAAAGTATATTTATTAATTTTTATTTGATAAGGCTTTCCATGCAATTTCAAGTATATTAGATAGAAAGAATAAATTTCTTGCATTACTCCGGGCCCTTGGAGCTTTCCAAGAATTATCTCTGTTAAGGCCTTGAAATGTTATCATGGAAAAAGCCATCAAACAAATACCTATATCCATATATGATTTAAATATTATAATACCTTTTATTATTACCTTAATATGTCAATTAGACTAGCTTTTGCATAGAAAATTTTTGGTTGAGATCACAGAATTAATCCTCCTTTTTAATTAGACCAATAATAAGTGACTTGTTTTGAATTACTAATTATTAGAGAAAACGCATATTTTATTTTCTCAAAAACAAATTATACTTTTAGGTATTTTAATTACCACAGCTACATAATTTTTCCCAATTTAATTTATACTTTGAACTTTTTTTTTCTTTTTTTTTTTCTTTTTTTAAATATTTTTTATTAAGGTATTATCTGTGTACATAGCTTATCATTGCCCCCCCCCCATAGATGCCCTCCCTCCCCAGAGTTTTGTGTCCATTGGTTGTTCTTATATGCAAGCATACCAGTCCTTCGGTTGCTCTCTTATCTTCCCAGATCTCCCCCCTCTGTCATTTGGCAGTCTGCCTGTTGTTTTACTGTCACTATATCTATCTTTCTGTTCATTCGTTTATAATGTTCTTTAATATCCATAAATGAGTGATGTCATGTAGTGTTTCTCTTTCTTTGACTGGCTTATTTCACTCAGCATGATGCTCTCCAATTCCATCCAGGTTACTGCAAATGATGAGAATTCCTTCCTTTTTATTGCAGCATAGTATTCCATGGTGTAGATGTACCATAGTTTTCTGATCCATTTATCTGCTGACGGGCACCTAGGCTGCTTCCAAGTCCTAGCTATTGTAAATTGTGCTGCTATGAACAGAGGGGTGCATATATCCTTTCTGATTGGTCTTTCTAGTTTCTTGGGGTATATTCCTAGTAGTGGGATTACTGGGTCAAATGGAAGTTCCATTTTCAGTTTTTTGAGGAAGCTCCATACTGTTCTCCACAGTGGTTGCACCACCCTGCAATCCCACCAGCAGTGCAGGAGGGTTCCTTTTTCTCCACAACCTCGCCAACATTTGTTGTTTGTTGTTTTGTTGATGTTGGCCATTCTGACAGGTGTGAGATGGTACCACATTGTTGTTTTGACCTGCATCTCTCGGATAATTAGTGACTTGGAGCATGTTTTCATGTGCCTCTTGGCCTTCCTTCTGTCTTCTTTTTTTTTTTTTATTAAATTATTATCTGTGTACATATATTACCATTGCCCCCCCCCAAAAAAAAAAAAAAAAAAACATTCCCTCCCTCCCCAGAGTTTTGTGTCCATTGGTTATACTTATATGCATGTGTACAAGTCCTTCGGTTGATCTCTTATTTCCCTCATATTTCCCTCCCCTCCCCGTTGTAATTAGACAGTCTGCTTGTTGCTTTACTGTCGCTATATTTAACTTATGGTTCATCAGTTTATAATGTTCTTTATTATTCATAAATGAGTGAAGTCATATGGTGTTTCTCTTTCATTGACTGGCTTATTTCACTCAGCATGATATTCTCCAGTTCCATCCAGGTTGCTGCAAATGATGAGAATTCCTTCTTTTTTATGGCAGCATAGTATTCCATTGTGTAGATGTACCATAGTTTTCTGATCCAATCATCTGCTGACGGGCACCTAGGCTGTTTCCAAATCCTAGCTATTGTAAATTGTGCTGCTATGAATAAAGGGGTGCATATATCCTTTCTGATTGGTGCTCCTATTTTCTTGGGATATATTCCTAGGAGTGGGATTACTGGGTCAAATGGGAGTTCCATTTTCAGTTTTTTGAGGAAACTCCATACTGTTCTCCACAGTGGTTGTACCAGTCTGCATTCCCACCAGCAGTGCACGAGGGTTCCTTTTTCTCCACAACCTCGCCAACACTTGTCGTTTGTTGATTTGTTAATGTTGGCCATTCTGACAGGTGTGAGATGGTATCGCATTGTTGTTTTGATTTGCATCTCTCTGATAAGTAGTGACTTTGAACAGTTTTTCATGTGCCTCTTGGCTTTCCTTCTGTCTTCTTTTGAGAAGATTCTATTCAGATCCATTGCCCATTTTTTAATTGGCTCATTTATTTTCCTTTTACTGAGTTGAATAAGCTGTTTGTAGATATTGGAGATTAAACCTTTATCAGTAATATCGTTTGCGAATATGTTCTCCCATGTAGTGGGTTTTCTTGTTGTTTTGTTGATGGTTTCTTTTGCTGTGAAAAAACTTTTTATTTTGATATAGTCCCATTTGTTTATTTTCTCTTTAGCTTCCATTGCCCAAGGGGCAGTATCAGTGAAGAAGTTCTTTTGGCATATATCTGAGATTTTGCTGCCTGTGGATGCCTCTAGTATTTTTATGGTTTCCCGTCTTATGTTTAAGTCCTGTAACCATTTCGAATTTATTTTTGTGTATGGAATAAGTTGGTGCTCTAGTTTCATTCTTTTGCAAGTATCTGTCCAATTTTCCCAACACCATTTACTGAAGAGACTGTCTTGACTCCATTGTATGCTCGTGCCTCCTTTGTCAAATATTAATTGAGCATATTGATTTGGGTTGATATCTGGATTCTCTATTCTATTCCATTGATCTATATGTCTGTTCTTGTGCCAGTACCAGGCTGTTTTGAGGACAGCGGCTTTGTAATACAGTTTGAAATCTGGTATGGAGATCCCTCCTACTTTACTCTTCTTTCTCAGGATTGCTGATGCTATTCGAGGTCTTTTATTGTTCCAAATGAATTTTTGGAGAGTTCTTTCTAGGTCAGTGAAATATGCCGTTGGTATTTTGATGGGGAGCGCATTGAACCTATAGATTGCTTTGGGAAGTATGGACATTTTGATGATGTTGATTCTACCAATCCATGAACATGGTATGTTCTTCCATCTGTTTACATCTTCCTCTATTTCTTTTTTCAGTGTTGTGTAGTTTTCCGTATATAGGTCTTTTACCTCCTTAGTTAAATTTATTCCCAGGTATCTTAATTTTCTTGGTGCGATGGTAAATGGGATTGCTTTTTTGGTCTCTGTTTCTGTAAATTCATTGTTGGTGTACAGGAATGCCATCGATTTCCTGGCATTAATTTTGTATCCAGCTACATTGCCAAATTCATTTATTAAGTCTATTAGTTTTTTGATGGAGTCTTTTGGGTTTTTTATGTACAATATCATGTCATCTGCAAATAAGGATAACTTTACTTCTTCTTTTCTGATTTGGATGCCTTTTATTTCCTCTTCTTGTCTAATTGCAACGGCAAGTACTTCCAGTACAATGTCAAACAGGAGTGGTGAAAGTGGGCATCCCTGTCTTGTTCCTGTTTTAAGAGGGAATGGCTTTAGTTTTTGCCCATTGAGTATGATGTTGGCTGTGGGATTATCATATATAGCTTTTATTATGTTGAGGTATGATCCTTGTACTCCCACCTTGTTGAGAGTTTTTATCAGGAAAGGGTGTTGGATTTTATCAAATGCTTTTTCTGCATCAATTGATATGACCATATGATTTTTATCTTTCAATTTGTTTATGTGATGTATCACGTTTATTGATTTGCGGATATTGTACCATCCTTGCATTCCTGGAATAAAACCTACTTGGTCATGGTGTATGATCTTCCTGATGTACTGCTGGAGCCGATTTGCTAGGATTTTGTTGAGTATTTTGGCATCTATGTTCATGAGGGATATTGGCCTGTAATTCTCTTTCATTGAGTTGTCTTTATCTGGTTTTGGTATTAGGGTGATGCTGGCTTCATAAAAGGAGTTTGGCAGTGTTCCTTCCTCTTGAATTTTTTGGAATAGTCTGAGGAGGATAGGTTTTAGTTCTTCCTTGAATGTTTGGTAAAACTCTCCTGTGAAGCCATCTGGCCCTGGGCTTTTGTTTGCTGGCAGCTTTTTGATGACTGTTTCAATTTCTTCCCAAGTAACTGGTCTGTTGAGATTTTTAGATTCTTCCTGATCAAGTTTTGGAAGGTTGTATTTTTCTAGGAATATGTCCATTTCTTCCAGGTTGTGCAATTTGTTGGAATAGAGTTGCTCATAGTATTTTGTAATAATCCTTTGTATTTCGGTGGGGTCTGTTGTTATTTCACCTCTTTCATTTCTGATTTTGTTTATTTGGGTCCTCTCTCTTTGTTTCTTGGTTAGCCTGGCTAGAGGTTTATCAATCTTGTTTATCCGTTCAAAGAACCAGCTCTTGGTTTTGTTGATCTTGTGTATTGTTTCTTTGGTCTCTATGTCGTTTATCTCTGCTCTGATTTTTATTATTTCTTTACTTCTGCTTACAGTGGGCTTCTCTTGTTGCTCTTTTTCTAAATCTTTGAGTTTTAGAGTTAGATAATCTGTTACCTTTTTTCCTAGTTTTTTGCAATAGGCTTGTAGAGATATGAACTTCCCTCTCAAGACTGCTTTTGCTGTGTCCCATAGATTTTGGATTGTTGTGTCTTCATTGTCGTTTGTTGCCAGGATGTTTTTAATTTCTTCCTTGATTTCTTTGGTAATCCAGTCCTCGTTTAATAGCATGCTGTTTAGTCTCCATGTGTTTGATTTCTTTGCATTATTTTTATTGTAGTTAATTTCCAGTTTTATGCCACTATGATCTGAAAAGATGCTTGATATGATTTCTATCTTCTTGAATTTGAAGAGACTTTGCCTGACGTTTCAGAGCCATTGTGGTTGACCATCTCTTTTTGCATATTAACAATAGTGACAATATTTGGTTTCAGTTAGACAGCTCTTTTTACCTTTTATCACTAGTGACTCAACCTACAGTCAATGAGTTAATAGCTCTGACCATTCAGAGCCATCAAGTTTGGCCAGATCCCCTTACATTTAATTACAAGTATTAGGTTTAGGTTCCCTGCAGTGGGGAATAAATTTCTAGAATTCCTTAGAATAGGGGATTTTATGAATTCATACGAAGGGAGGACTTTTAGAATTCTGTGGAATAGGTCATTTGTAGAATTCAAAGGGAGAGGAGACTTACAGAATTCTGCGTAATAGAGGACTTCTAGAACTCAAGTGCAATAGATGATTTAAAGATTTCTGTGTAGTAGAAGAATTCAGGAATGCTGTAGAAGAGGGGATTTCTAGAAGTCGGAAAAGAGAGGACTCTAGAATTCTGTCGACGAGAGGATTTTTAGAATTTTGTGGAGAAGGAGATTTCTAGAATTCTGAGGTAAAGATTACTCGGAGAATCCTGTGAAGGAGAATTTCTAGAATTCTGTAGAATGGGGTACTTCTAGAAATGAGAAAGAAAAGACTTATAGAATTCTGAGGAAGAGGGGATTTTTAGAATTCAGAGGAAGGGAGGACTTTTAGAATTCTGTGGAATAGGGGATTTGTAGAATTCAGAGGGAGAGGAGACTTACAGAATTCTGCGTAATAGAGGATTTCTAGAAAGCTGTGCAATAGAGGATTTTATAATTTCTGTGGTGTAGAAGACTTCAGGAATGCTGTAGAAGAGGGGATTTCTAGAATTCGGAGAAAGAGCGGACTCTAGAATTCTGTGGAGAAGAGGATTTTTAGAATTTTGTGGAGTAGGAGATTTCTAGAATTCTGTGCAAGAGATTACTGGTAGAATTCTGTGAAAGAGGATTTCTAGAATACTGTAGAATAGATACCAGTGGAAATTAGAAAGGACTTACAGAATTCTGTGGAATAGTGTTGTTGTAGAATTCTGTTGAATAGGAAATTTCTAGGATTCTGAGATAACAGGACAACGAGAATTCCACAGAATAGGGGATTTCTAGAATTGGGAGGAAAGGAGGCCTGCTCAATTTCTGTGGAAAATATTACTTGTGGAATTCTGTGAAAGAGGATTTCTAGATTACTGTAGAATACTATACTTCTAGAAATGAGAAAGAAAGGTCTTATAGAATTCTGTGGAATATTGTAATTCTAGAATTCTGTGGAATAGCAAATTTCTAGTATTCTGAGAGCACAGGACATCTGCAATTCCACAGAATAGGGGATTTCTAGAATTGGGAGGAACCGAGGATTTCTAGAATTCTGTGGAAGAGGTGATTTCTAGAATTCTGTGAAATAATAGATTTTTAGAATTGTGGGGAATGGATTTCTAGAATTCCGTAGAACAGGAGATTTTAAGAATTCATATTAAGGGAGGAATTTTAGAATCCTGTGAAATAGGGTAATTGTAGAATTCAGATAGAGAGGAGACTTACAGAATTCTGCATAATAGAGGAATTCTCGAGTGCTGTGAAATAAAGGATTTCATGATTTCTGGAGAAGAAGACTTCAGGAATGCTGTAGAAGAGGGGATTTCTAGATTTCGGAGAAAGAGAGGATTGTATAATTCTTTGTACAAGAAGATTTTTAGAATTTTGTCGAGTCAGAGATTTCTAGAATTCTTTCGAAGAGAGTAGTCCTAGAATTCTGTGAAAGAGGATTTCTAGAATATGAAGAATATGGTACCACTAGAAATGAGAAATAAAAGACTTATAGAAATCTGTGGAATATTACAATACTAGAATTCTGTGGAATAGCAAATTTCTAGGATTCCGAGAGCACAGGACATCTGCAATTCCACAGAATAGGTGATTTCTAGAATTGGGAGGAAATGAGGTCTTCTAGAATTCTGTAGAAGAAGTGATTTCTAGAATTCTGTGAAATGATAGATTTTTAGAATTTGGGGTATAGATTTCTAGATTTCCGTAGTATAGGGGATTTTAAGAATTCAGAGGAAGGGAGGACTTTTAGAATTCTGTGGAACAGGGGATCTGTAGAATTCAGAGGGTGAGGAGACTTACAGAATTCTGAGTAATAGTGGATTTCTAGAACACTGTGCAATAGAGCATTTCAAGATATCTGTTTGAGTACAAGACTTCAGGAATCCTGTAGAAGAGGGGATTTCTAGAATTCGGAGAAAGAGAGGAATCTAGAGTGCTGTGGACAAGAGGATTTTTAGAATTTTGTGGAGTAGGAGGTTTCTAGAATTCTGTCGAAGAGGATTTCTAGAATACTGTAGAATAGGGTACTGCTATAAATGAGAAAGAAAGGACTTATAGAATTCTATGGAATAGTGTCATTCTAGAATTCTGTGCAATAGGAAATTTCTAAGATTCTGAGATGACAGGACATCTAGAATTCCAACGAATAGGGGATTTTTAGAATTCAGAGGAAGGGAGGACTTTTAGAATTCTGTGGAATAGGGTATTTGTAGAATTCAGAGGGAGAGGAGACTTACAATTTCTGCATAATAGAGGATTTCTAGAATGCTGTGCAATAGAGGATTTCAAGATTTCTGTGGAGTAGAAGACTTCAGGAATTCCATAGAAGAGGGGATTTCTGTGACATAAATGATTTCAACATTCTGTGGAGTGGAAGACTTCAGGAATGGTGTAGAATAGGGGATGTCTAGATTTTGGAGAAAGAGAGGAATCTAGAATGCTGTGGACAAGAGGGTTTTTAGAATTTTGTGGAGTAGGAGGTTTCTAGAATTCTGTGGAAGAGATTACTCGTAGAATTCTGTGAAAGAAGATTTCTAGAATACTGTAGAATAGGGTACCAATAGAAATGAGAAAGAAAGGACGTATAGAATTCTGTGGAATAGTGTCATTCTAGAATTCTGTGGAATAGCAAATTTCTAGGATTCTAAGATGACAGGACATCTAGAATTCCACAGAACAGGGGATTTCTATTATTGGTCAGAAACGATGTCTTCTAGAATTTTGTGGAAGAGGGGATTTCTAGAATTCTGTGAAATAATAGATTGTTAGAATTGTGGGGTGTGGGATCCCTGAACATGATCAGCGTGCTTCCGGGCCCACACTCAGGGTCCGGTTTCTGGAGAAGGCCTTACACTAAAATGAGGAGACTGGAAAAGAGTTAATTTGGGAAAATGGGGCCAGGCGGGGAGTCGGCCTCTAGTGGGAAGATTCACTGGAATCTGGTCTTTTGCCATTCTTTTTATGGAGATTCTGTGACAAAGACATTGCTTAGGAGGAAAAATTCCAGCAACAGAAAATTAACAATAATTTACATACGATTAACAAATTACAGTTGCCTCCAGCTCTACTATCTCAGCTAGACAATGAGTTAATTGCTCTGACCATTCAGAGCCATTGAGGTTGGCCATTTCTTTTTGCATATTGACAATAGTGACAATGTTTGGATTTGGTTAGACATTTCTTTTTACATTTTATCACTAGTGACTCAACCTAGAGTCAATGAGTTAATAACTCTGACCATTCACAGCCATCAAGGTTGGCCAGTTCCCTTTACATTTTAGTACAAGTATTAGGTTACAGTTCCCTGCAGTGGGGAAAAGATTTCTAGAATTCCTTAGAATAGGGGATTTTAAGAATTCATAGGAAGCGAGGACTTTGAGAATTCTGTGAAATAGGGGATTTGTAGAATTCTGAGGGAGAGGAGACTTACGGAATTCTGCGTAATAGAGGATTTCTAGATCGCTGTGCAATAGAGGATTTCATAGTTTCTGTGGAGTAGAAGACTTCAGGAATGCTGTAGAAGAAGTTATCTCTAGAACTCGGAGAAAGAGAGGATCTAGAATTCTGTGGACAAGAGGATTTCTAGAATTTTGTGGAGTAGGAGATTTCTAGAATTCTGTGGAGAGATTACTTGTGGAATTCTATGAAAGATGATTTCTAGATTACTGTTGAATAGGGTACATCTAGAAATGAGAAAGAAAGGACTTATAGAATTCTGTGAAATATTGTAATTCAAGAATTTTGTGGAATAGCAAATTTCTAGTATTATGAGAGGAAAGGAAATCTAGAATTCCACAGAATAGGGGACTTCTAGAATTGGGAGGAAAGGAGGTCTTCTAGAATTCTGTGGAAGAAGTGATTGCTAGAATTCTGTGAAATGATAGATTTTTAGAATTGTGGGGAATAGATTTCGAGAATTCCGTAGAAAAGGCGATTTTAAGAATTCATAGGAAGCGAGGACTTTTAGAATTATGTAAAATAGTGGATTTGTAGAATTCTGAGGGAGAGGAGACTTACAGAATTCTGCCTAATAGAGGATTTCTAGTACACTGTGCCAAAGATGAGTTCAAGATTTCTGTGGAGTAGAAGACTTCAGGAATGCTGTAGAAGTGGGGATTTCTAGAATTCAGAGAAAGAGAGGACTCTAGAATTCTGTGGATAAGAGGATTTTTAGAATTTTGTGGAGTAGCAGATTTCTAGAATTCTGTGGAAGAGATTCCTTGTGGAATTCTATGAAAGAGGATTTCTAGATTACTGTAGAATAGGGTACCTCTAGAAATGTGAAAGCAAGGATTTTAGAATTCCGTTGAATAGTGTAATTCTAGAATTGTGTGGAATAGGAAATTTCTAAGATACTGAGATGAGAGGACATCTAGAATTCTATAGACTAGGGGATTTCTAGAATTGGGAGGAAAAGAGTTCTAGAATTCTGTGGAAGAAGTGATTTCCAGAATTCTGTGAAATAATAGATTTTTAGAATTGTGGGGAATAGATTTCTACAATTCCATAGAATAGGGGATTTCTAGAATTTAGAAAAAGGGAGGACTTTTGGAAGTCTGTGGAATATGGGATTTATAGAATTCAGAGGGAGAAGAGACTTACAGAATTGTGCATAATAGAGGATTTCCAGAACTCTGTGCAATAGAGGATTTCAAGATTTCTGTGGAGTAGAAGACTTCAGGAATGCTGTAGAAGAAGGTATCTCTAGAATTCGGAGAAAGAGAGGACTCTAGAATTCTGTGGACAATAGAATTTTTAGAATTTTGTGGAGTAGCAGATTTCTAGAATTCTGTGGAAGAGATTCCTTGTGGAATTCTGTGAAAGAGGATTTCTAGAATACTGTACAATAGGGTACCGCTAGAAATGTGAAAGAAAGGACTTATAGAATTATTTGGAATAGTGTAATCCTAGGTTTCAGTGGAATAGGAAATTTCTAGGATTCTGAGGTGACAGGACATCTAGAAATCCACAGAATCGGGATTTCTAGAATTGGGAGGAAACGAGGCCTTCTAGAATTCTGTGGAAGAGGTGATTTTTATAATTCTGTGAAATAATAGATTTTTAGGATTATGGGGAATAGATTTCTAAAATTCCGTAGAATAGGGGATTTTTAGAAACAGAGAAAGGGAGGACTATTAGAATTCTGTGGAATAGGGGATTTGTAGAATTCAGAGGGAGAGGAGACTTACAGAATTCTGCTTATTTGAGGATTTCTAGAACTCTGTGCAATAGAGGATTTCGAGATTTCTGTGGAGTAGAAGACTTCAGGAATCCTGTAGAAGAAGGTATCTCTAGAATTCGGAGAAAGAGAGGACTCTAGAATTCTGTGGACAAGAGGATTTTTAGAATTTTGTGGAGTAGGAGATTTGTAGAATTATGGGGAAGAGATTCCTATAGAATTCTGTGAAAGAGGATTTCTAGATTACTGTAGAATAGGGTACTACTAGAAATGTGAAAGCAAGGATTTTTAGAATTCCGTTTGTAAAGTCCCAAGACCCCCGGTGAGTCCGAGGGAGTAGGCGACGACCCCATGTCAAACGCCGAGACTGAAACTTGATGCAAAAAGCATGAGGTTTTATTAGTACAAGCGCAGCACAGGGGCTTCTCAGGCAGACAGCAACAGCGCTGTCTCCTGGAGCCCCGAGTAACTGCAGAATATGAGTTTATATAGGCAAAGACCACACACAGGTGGGGTTACACATGGAGGGGGGAGAAGGAAACAAGGAAATAAACACCACACGCAGGTGGGCTCGTTAATTACATGTTTTATGACAGGATCTATGCTTAGTCAACAGTCCCCATTGTCTCTCCCCTTCCCATTCCTCTGGGCAAGTCCTCAGGGTAGGGAGTTTCTGGGGACTTATTTCATTCTTGCCTAATCTTCAACCATAAAGAACTGACCTCCTCCCTGTCTAATCTTTAACCATAAAGGTCACATCCTGGAACAGGCAGTGGGGAAGGTCACTTCCTCCATCTTGGGGTCCTACACGTTGAATAGTGTAATTCTAGAATTGTGTGGAATAGGAAATTTCTAAGATTCTGAGATGAGAGGACATCTAGAATTCTATATACTAGGCGATTTGCAGAATTGGGAAGAAAAGAGTTCTAGAATTCTGTGGAAGTGGTGATTGATTGACTTCTGAGAAATAATAGATTTTTATAATTGTGGGGAATAGATTTCCAAAATTCCGTAGAATAGGGGATGTTAAGAATTCATAGGAAGGGAGGACTGTTAGAATTCTGTGGAATAGGGGATTCGTAAAATTGATAGGGAGAGGAGAATTACAGACTTTTCCGTAATACAGGAATTCTAGAACGCTGTGCAATAGAGGATTTCAAGATTTCTGTGGAGTAGAAGAATTCAGGAATGCTGTAGAAGAAGGGATTTCTAGAATTCGGAGAAAGAGAGGACTCTAAAATTCTGTGGACAAGAGAATTTTTAGAATTTTGTGGAGTAGGAGATTTCTAGAAATCTGTAGAAGAGATTACTTGTGGAATTATATGAAATAGGATTTCGAGATTACTGTACAATATGGTTCCGCTAGAAATGAAAAAGAAAGGACTTATAGAATTCTGTGAAATATTGTAATTCATGAATTCTGTTTAATAGCAAATTTCTAGTATTCTGAGATGACAGGAAATATAGAATTTCAGAGAATAGGTGATTTCTAGAAATGGGAGGAAAGGAGGTCTTCTAGAATTCTGTGGAAGAGGTGATTTCTAGAATTCTGTGAAATGATAGATTTTTAGAATTTTGGGGAATAGATTTCTAGAATTCCATAAAATAGGGGATTTTAAGAATTCATAGGAAGTGAGGAATTTTAGAATTCTTTGAAATAGGAGATTTGTAGAATTCTCAGGGGGACGAGATTTACAGAATTCTGCGTAATGGAGGATTTCTGGAACGCTGTGAAATAGAGGATTTCAAGATTTCTGTGGAGTAGAAGACTTCAGGAATGCTGTTGAAGAAGGGATTTCTAGAATTCGGAGAAAGAGAGGACTCTAGTATTCTGTGGACAGGAGGATTTTTAGTATTTTGTGGAGTAGGAGATTTCTAGAATTCTATGGAAGAGATTACTTGTAGAATTCTGTGAAAGAGGATTTCCAGATTACTGTAGAATACGGTACCGCTAGAAATGTGATTTAAAGGACTTATAGAATTATTTGGAATAGTGTAATTCTAGAATTCTGTGGAATAGGAAATTTCTAGCTTTCTGAGATGACAGGTCATCTAGAATCCCACAGAATAGGGGATTTCTAGAATTGGGAGGAAACGAGGTCTTCTAGAATTCTGTGGAAGAGGTGATTGATAGAATTCTGAGAAATAATAGATTTTTATGATTGTGGGGAATAGATTTCCAGAATTCAGTAGTATAGGGGATGTTAAGAATTCGTAGGAAGGGAGGACTTTTAGAATTCTGTGGAATAGGGGATTCGTAGAATTGATAGGGAATGGAGAATTATAGAATTCTGCTTAATTGAGAATTTCTAGAACTCTGTGCAATAGAGAATTTCAAGATTTCTGTGGAGTAGAAGACTTTAGGAATGCTCTAGAAGAAGGTATCTCTAGAAATCAGAGAAAGAGAGGACTCTAGAATTCTGTGGACAAGAGGATTTTTAGAATTTTGTTGAGTAGGAGATTTCTAGAATTCTGTGGAAAAGGAAATTTCTAGGATACTGAGATGACAGGACATTTAGAATTCAACAGAATAGGGGATTTCTAGAATTGGGGGAAACGAGGTCTTCTAGAATCCTGTGGAAATGTGATTTCTAGAATTCTGTGAAATAATAGATTTTTAGAATTGTGGGGAATTGATTTCTAGAATTCCATACTATAGGGGATTTTAAGAATTCATAGGAAGGGAGGACTTTTAGAATTCTGTGGAATGGGGGATTTTTAGAATTCAGAGGGAGAGCAGACTTGCAGACTTCTGTGTAATAGAGGATTTCTCTAACGCTGTGCAATAGAGGATTTTGGGATTTCTGTGGCATAGAAGACTTCAGGAAAGTTGTAGAGGAAAGGATTTCTAGAATTCGGAGAAAGAGAGGACACTAGAATTCTGTGGACAAGAGAATTTTTAGAATTTTGTGGAGTAGGAGATTTCTAGAATTTTGTGGTAGAGATTAGTCATAGAATTCTGTGAAAGAGGATTTCTAGAATATGTACAATAGTGTACCGCTAGAAATGAGAAAGGAAAGACTCATAGAATTGTGTGGAATAGCGTAATTCTAGAATTCTGTGGAATAGGAAATTTATAGGATTATGAGATGACAGGACTTCTAGAATTACACAGAATAGAGGATTTCTAATATTGGGAGGAAAGGAGGTCTTTTAGAATTCTGTGGAAGGGGTGATTTCTAGAATTCTGTGTAATAAGGGATTTGTAGAATTCAGAGGGAGAGGAGACTTACAGAATTCTGTGTAATAGAGGATTTCTAGAACGCAGTGCAATAGAGGATTTCAAGATTTCTGTGGAGTAGAAGACTTCTAGAAAGTTATAGAAGAGGGGATTTCTAGAATTCGGAAAAAGAGAGGACTTGTATAATTCTGTGGACAAGAGGATTTCTAGAATTTTGTGGATTAGGAAATTTCTAGAATTCTGTGGAAGAGATTACTTGTAGAATTCTATGAAAGAAGATTTCTAGAATACTGTAGAATAGGGTACTTGTAGATATCAGAAACAAAGGACTTATAGAATTCTGTGGAGGTGCGGACCCGAGGCCCAGAGAACTGAAAGGTATTTCTAGAGTGAGCGCCGTGCCTGCCCCGAGTGAGCCTGCTCCGGGCACCGAAGAGCAGCAGCCCAGGCTCAGAAGTGGCCCCTCCACGGGCGCCCCTGGAGCAGACCTCCGGAAAAGTCAGCCTGCTGCTCCCGTGGACGCTTCCCCGCAGGTTGGCAAGATGGCGGCATAGACACTGCCTCTTGGATCCACATCAGAGCTGCAACTGGGGATCCTATCTGAGATCTGAAAAAGCCACAAATCTGGAGATCACTGAGCAGCTTGGGCACCTGATCAATGCGGACACTCAAATTCCACAGAAAGGTTGGATTTTATTAGGGATAAGCGGGTGCCTGTGTCCTGGCAGCAGCAGTAGCAGACACAAAAGCTGCGCGCTGAGGCACTGGGTCCGAAGAAATCTGTGCGCACAAAAGCCCTCCGTGGTTGGGTCTGGCGTGACCCAAGAGATTGGATGGTATCCTCAGGGTTGCCAATTGTTGGGTTCTCCAGAGAGCAACCCACTCTGATCTGACACAGAGGGAGAACATAGTTGCAAAAGTATACAGTCTTTATGTAAGTGCCCGCAGACTGGCCCTTTGCGCACCAACACTGGCTCTCCTGCAACTCTTTGCTTCTGATTACAAAGAAGAGGCCACCCTGATTGGCTGGACCTGAGAGGCTGCAGGGGGAAACTGCTTTTCTGGAAACTGGGAAGCAGCGCCAGGGAGAGACCAGCTGCGATTCAGTTCCGAGGCAAAATCAGTATTGAATTCCATAGAAAAAGGCCAGGATAGCCAAAAAATGAGAACATTAATCCAGAAACACTCCCACCAAGGGGCTGGAGTACAAATTGAATGTGTTTATCACTAGTTTTATTTAATCAAAAACCAAGAAACCAAGAAATCATCATCTTAAAATTAAGGACTAGCTTACAACACTGAGGTGCAGAGGAACACAGGAAACTGCAATACAGTCTGGACTGAAACAGACGTGCCAAACAGAATAACAGAGGAAGTGAATGGCCTTCACAACTACACTTTTTTTTTTTTTGCTAATTTTTTAAATTTTATTTTAATTGTCATTTTTAGCATCTTTTACTTAAGAAATGAATTGTCTCCTTTTTTCCTCTTTTGATTTTACCTTTTTAATTATTACATTTTTAGGTTTAATCGGTATTATTACTATTGCTATTTTAACTTTTTTGTTTCCTTTTTATTTCTTTCTTTTTTAAAAAATTGCCAATTTATTGTCTCTTTATTTTACATTGATATTAGTGTTCTTCATTTTATATTCATTATTCCTTTAACCCTATCTTAACAAGACTTTGCAATATCATTCTCTTCCAAACCTTCCCCCTTATGCTATCCTGTTTATCTTAATCCATTCCTGCTTTAGATTTCCCCTACTCTTTCTGTCTCCCCCTGCTAAAATTTCTACCCTATTTATATAGCTAATTTCTGATCCACTGGGGCAAGGGCATACACACCCCTCTCTGAGCTGTATTAACTAGCAAATAAAAAGTGTTTTCCTCTGTCCTTTTGATGAGGTTTGTGTGAATATTGATTATATTGTATATTTATGCTTTTAGTGAGATTATTTTGCTTAATCTTTAATTGATGTTGTTGCTTGGTACTTCTGTATATGCTGTGTTTTTGTTTGTTTATTTGTTTGTTTTTTACTTTGCTGGATATTGTGGGTGTTGTAGATTTTATTACTTGACAGGTACTGTTGGCAGCATTTGCTGGGGTTAGTGGTTGCTCTACTGAAATTATCTTCCCATATATACAGTTTGTGCCCCTTTTCTCTCTTAGTCTCTCTCTCTCTCTCTCTCTCTCTCTCTCTCTCTCTCTCTCTCTCTCCATTTCCCAATTTCATCTTGACACTCCGTTTTTTTCTTCTTTCATTCCTTTTTCCTATCTTTTTCTTTTTCTCCCCCCCCCCTCTTCACTCGTTACTCTCCTTCTTTCTCTCCTATCCCCTAAATTGAATTTCCCGAGTGGTCATCTTTATTGAAGATTAAAACACTGCAAATACATTTCTGTTCAGTGCCTTGTGTGTTGTACCTGGTTGTGTTGTATTTTGTGACTTTAAATCAATGCAGAACAGAGAGATCTACATACACAGACACCCTGAAAAGAGATACCATGGTGGGGGAGACAAAGAAACAGCCCACAAATAAAATAAAAGCAGGCATCACCAGAAAAGGAAGAAAACGAGTTAGAGGCAAGCAACCTACCAGAGCAAGAATTCAGACTAAGGATCATAGGAGGGCTAAAAAGAATGGAAGACAAGATTGACAATATGAGTAAGATGCAAGAGGAAATGAAGAACCAAGAAGAAATGAAAAATGACATAGCTACTGTAAAGAAATAAATAAAAAGTAGGCTAGATGAAGCAGAGGACCAAATCAGTGAGCTAGAAGACAAGATGGAAAAAAATACCCAATTAGAGCAGCTTTTAGAAAAATATTTAAAAGCAGGAAGAGAGCCTACGGGAACTTTGGGACATTACAATACAAAACAATATTAGAATAATAGGGGTTCCAGAAGGAAAGGAAACAGAGGAAGGCATAGAAAAACTGTTTCAAGATATAATGACAGAAAACTTTCCTCAGATAGAGAAGAAAAAACCCACACAAATACAAGAAGCTCGCAGAATCCTCAGCAAAATGAATCCCAAAAGACCAACAGCTAGGCACATTATAATTAAAGTGCAAAATAACAACAACAAAGCAAGAATCTTAAAAGCAGCCAGAGAGAGACAGAAGGTTACATATAAAGGAACCCCCATCAGACTAGCAACTGATTTCTCCACAGAAACTCATCAGGCCAGAAGGGAATGGGATGAAATATACAAAGTCATGCAAAGGAAGGGTCTGAATCCATGAATACTGGACCCAGCAAGGCTATCAATCAAGATTGAAAATGAAATCAAGAGCTTCACAAACAAAAAAAGACTAAAGGATTTATCTCCACCAAACCAGCAATGCAAGAAATGCTAAAGGGTTTACTGTAAAAATAAAGAAATTGGAAGCAAAGAAGGAACACAGGGGTATAGAATAAAAATGGCATCAAATACCTACTTATCAATAATAAGTTGAAATGTAAATGGTTTAAATGCTCCAATCAAAAGACATAGAGTAACAGATTGGATAAGAAAGCAAGACCCATATATCTGCTGTCTACAAGAAACACACTTCAGAAAAAAAGATGCACACAGGCTGAGGGTAAAGGGATGAAAAAAGATTTTCCAGGCCAACGGAAATGAAAAAAAAGGCTGGGGTAGCAATACTTATATCGGACGAATTAGATCTCAAAGTGAAGGACATAAAAAGAGATAATGAAGGCCACTTCATTATACTAAAGGGAGCAATCCAACAAGAAGAAATAACCCTGGTAAACATATATGCACCCAATGTGGGAGCACCCAAATACAAAAAAAAAAAAAAAAAAAAAAAAAACTGCTGGAGGACATGAAGGGAGACATTGATTGTAATACAATCATAGTAGGAGATTGTAATACCACACTGTCATATTTGGACAAATCTCCTAAACAAAAAATCAGCAAAGAAATATGAATCCTAAATGATTCACTAGACCAGATGGAATTAATCCACATCTTCAGAAGATTCCACCGCAAAGCCACAGAATACGCATGCTTCTCAAGTGCACATGGGTCATTTTCAAAGATAGACCACATGTTGGGACATAGGCAAAGTCTCTTCAAATTCAAGAAGATAAAAATCATATCAAGCATCTTTTCAGATCTTAGTGGCATAAAACTGGAAATTAACTACAATAAAAATAATCCAAAGAAATCAAACACATGGAGACTAAACAGCATGCTATTAAACAAGGACTGGATTACCAGAGAAATCAAGGAAGAAATTAAAAACATCCTGGCAACAAATGACAATAAAAACACAACAATCCAAATACTATGGGACACAGCAAAAGCACTCTTGAGAGGGAAGTTCATATCTCTACAAGCCTATTGCAATAAACAAGAAAAAAGGTAACAAATTATCTAACTCTAAAACTCAAAGAGTTAGAAAAAGAGCAACAAGAAAAGCCCACTGTAAGCAGAAGGAAAGAAATACTAAAAATTAGAGCAGAGATAAACGACATAGAGACCAAAGAAACAATACACAAGATCAACAAAACCAAGAGATGGTTCTTTGAAAGGATAAACAAGATTGATGAACCTCTAGCCAGGCTGACCAAGGAACAAAGAGAGAGGACCCAAATAAACAAAATAAGAAACGAAAGAAGTGAAATAACAACAGACCCCGCCGAAATACAATGGATTGTTACAAAATACTATGAGCAACTCTATTCCAACAAATTACACAACCTGGAAGAAATGGACATATTCCTAGAAAAATACAACCTTCCAAAACTCAATCAGGAAGAATCTAAACATCTCAACAGAACAGTTACTTGGGAAGAAATTGAAACAGTCATCAAAAAGCTGCAAGCAAACAAAAGCCCAGGGCCAGATGGCTTCACAGGACAGTTTTATCAAACATTCAAGGAAGAACTAAAACCTATGCTCATCAGACTATTCCAAAAAAATTCAAGAGGAAGGAACACTTCCAAACTCCTTTTATGAAGCCAGCATTACCCTAATACCAAAACCAGATAAAGACAACTCAATGAAAGAGAATTACAGGCCAATATCCCTCATGAACATAGATGCCAAAATACTCAACAAAATTCTAGCAAATTGGCTCCAGCAGTACATCAGGAAGACCATAAACCATGACCAAGTAGGTTTTATTCCAGGAATGCAAGGACTGTACAATATCCGCAAATCAATAAAAGTGATACATCACATAAACAAATTGAAAGATAAAAATCATATGGTCACATCAATTGATGCAGAAAAAGCATTTGATAAAATCCAACACCCTTTCCTGGTAAAAACGCTCAACAAGGTGGGAGTACAAGGACCACACCTCAACATAATAAAAGCTATATATGATAAACCCAGAGCAAACATCATACTCAATGGGCAAAAACTAAAGCCATTCCCTCTTAGAACAGGAACAAGACAGGGATGCCCACTCTCACCACTCCTGTTTGACATTGTATTGGAAGTACTTGCCATTGCAATTATACAAGGAGAGGAAATAAAAGGCATCCAAATCGGAAAAGAAGAGGTAAAGTTATCCTTATTTGCAGATGACATGATACTGTACATAAAAAACCCAAAAGACTCCATCAAAAAACTAATAGACTTAATAAATGAATTTGGCAATGTAGATGGATACAAAATTAACGCCAGGAAATCTATGGCATTTCCGTACACCAACAATGAATTTACAGGAACAGAGATCAAAAAAGCAATCCCAATTACCATCGCCCCAAGAAAATTAAGATACCTGGGAATAAATTTAACTAAGGAGGTAAAAGAACTATATATGGAAAACTACACAACACTGAAAAAAGTGATAGAGGAAGATGTAAACAGATCGAAGAACATACCATGTTCATGGATTGGTAGAATCAACATCATCAAAATGTCCATACTTCCCAAAGCAACTTATAGGTTCAAAATACCAACGGCATATTTCACTGACTTAGAAAGAACTCTCCAAAAATTCATTTGGAACAACAAAAGACCTCGAATAGCATCAGGAATTCTGAGAAAGAAGAGTAAAGTAGGAGGGATCTCAATACCAAATTTCAAGCTGTATTACAAAGCAACTGTTCTCAAAACAGCCTGGTAATGTCACAAGAACAGACATATAGATCAATGGAATAGAATAGGGAATGCAGATATCAACCCAAATCAATAAGCACAATTAATATTTGATAAAGGAGGCACGAGCATACAATGGAACAAGACAGTCTCTTCAATAAATGGTGTTGGGAAAATTAGACAGATACATGCAAAAGAATGAAACTAGAGCACCAACTTACTCCATGCACAAAAATAAATTCAAAATGGTTACAGGACTTAAACATAAGATGGGAAGCCAGAAAAATACTAGAGGCATCCACAGGCAGCAAAATCTCAGACATATGCTAAAAGAACCTCTTCACTGATACTGCCCCTTCAGCAATGGAAGCTAAAGAGAAAATAAACAAATGGGACTACATCAAAATAAAAAGTTTTTTCACAGCAAAAGAAACCATCAATAAAACAACAAGAAAGCCCACTGTATGGGAGAACATATTTGCAAATGATATTACTGATAAAGGTTTAATCTCCAACATCTACAAACAGCTTATTCAACTCAGTAAACGGAAAATAAATGAACCAATTAAAAAATGGGCAATGGAACTAAATAGAATCTTCTCAAAAGAAGACAGAAGGAAAGCCAAGAGGCACATGAAAAACTGCTCAAAGTCACTACTTATGCGACAGATGCAAATCAAAACAACAATGCGATATCATCTCACACCTGTCAGAATGGCCAACATTAACAAATCAACAAAGGAAAAGGGTTGGTGAGGTTGTGGAGAAAAAGGAACCCTCGTGCACTGCTGGTGGGAATGCAGACTAGTACAACTATTGTGGAGAACAGTATGGAGTTTCCTCAAAAAACTGAAAATGGAACTCCCATTTGACCCAGTAATCCCACTCCTAGGAATATATCCCAAGAAAATAGGAGCACCAGTCAGAAAGGATATATGCACCCCTATGTTCATAGCAGCACAATTTACAATAGCTAGGATTTGGAAACAGCCTAGGTGTCCATCAGCAGATGATTGGATCAAAAAACAATGGTACATCTACACAATGGAATACTATGCTGCCATAAAAAAGAGGGAATTCTCATCATTTGCAGCAACTTGGATGGAATTGGAGAATAGCATGCTGAGTGAAAGAAGCCAGGCAATGAAAGAGAAACACCACATGACTTCAGTCATTTATGAATAATAAAGAACATTATGAACTGTTGAACCATAAGTTAAATAGAGCGACAGTAAAGCAACAAGCATAATGTCTAATTACAGCGGGGTAGGGAGGGAAATAGGGGAAAATAAGAGATCATCCGAAGGACTTGTACACATGCATATAAGTATAACCAATGGACACAAAACTCAGGGGAGGGAGGGGGCAATGGTAATATATGTACACAGATAATAATTTAATAAAAAAATAAATTAAAAAAAGATTTCTGTGGAATAGTGTAATTCAAGAATTCTGTGGAATAGGAAATTCCTTGGATTCTGAGATGACAGGACATCTAGAATCCCACAGAATAGGGGATTTCTAGAATTGGGAGGAAATGAGGTCTTCTATAATTCTGTGGAAGTGGTGATTTCTAGAGTTCTGTGAAATAATAGATTTTTAGAATTGTGTGGAATAGATTTCTATAATTCCGTAGAGTAGGGTATTTTTAGAATTCAGAGGAAGGAAGGACTTTTAGAATTCTGTGGAATAGGGGATTTATGGAATCCAGAGGGAGAGGAGACTTACAGAATTCTGCGTAATAGATGATTTCTAGAAGGCCCTGCAATAGAGGATTTCAAGATTTCTGTGGAGTAGAAGAACTCAGGAATGCTGCAGAAGAAGGTATCTCTAGAATTCGGAGAAAGGACTCTAGAATTCTGTGGACAAGAGGATTTTTAGAATTTTGTGGAGTAGGAGATTTCTAGAATTGTATGGAAGAGATTACTTGTAGAATTCTGTGAAAGAGGATTTCTAGATTACTGTAGAATAGGGTACCGCTGGAAATGAGAAAGGAAGAACTTATAGAATTCTGTGGAATAGTGTAATTCTAGAATTCTGTGGAATAGGAAATTACTAGAATTCTGAGATGACAGGATATCTAGAATCCCACAGAATAGGGGATTTCTAGAATTGGGAGGAAAGGAGGTCTTCTAGAATTCTGTGGAAGAGGTGATTTGTAGAATTCTGTGAAATAACAGAATTTTAGAATTCTACAGAATAGATTTCTATAATTCCATAGAATAGGGTATATTTAGAATTCAGAGGAAGGAAGGACTTTTAGAATTCTGTGGAATAGGGGATTTGTAGAATTAACAGGGAGAGGAGACTTACAGAATTCTGCATAATAGAGGATTTCTAGAACGCTGTGCAATAGAGGATTTCAAGATTTCTGTGGATTAGAATTCAGGAATGCTATAGAAGAGGGTATCTCTAGAATTCGGAGAAAGAGAGGACTCTAGAATTCTGTAGACAAGAGGATTTTTAGAATTTTGTGGAGTAGAAGATTTCTAGAATTCTGTGGAAGAGATTACTTGTAGAATTCTGTGAAAAGGGATTTCTAGATTACTGTAATATAGGGTATCGCTGGAAATAAGAAAGAAAGAACTTATAGAATTCTGTGCAGTAGTGTAATTTTAGAATTCTGTGGAATAGGAAATTTCTAAGATTCTGAGATGACAGGACATCTAGAATCCCAAAGAATAGGGGATTTCTAGAATTGGGAGGAAAAGAGTTCTTCCACAATTCTGTGGAAGAAGTGATTTCTAGAATTCTGTGAAATAATAGATTATTAGAATTGTGCTGAATAGATTTCTAGAATAGATTTTTGAATACCGTAGACTAGGGTATTTTTAAAATTCAGAGGAAGGGAGGACTTTTAGAATTCTGTGGAATAGGGGATTTGTAGAATTCAGAGGGAGATGAGACTTACAGAATTTTGCATAATAGAGGAATTCTAGAACGCTGTGAAATAGAGGATTTCAAGATTTCTGTGGAGTAGAATTCAGGAATGCTGTAGAGGAGGGTATCTCTCGAATTTGGAGAAACTGATGACTCTAGAATTCTGTGGACAAGAGGATTTGTAGAATTTTGTTTAGTAGCATATTTCTAAAATTCTGCAGAAGAGATTACTTGTAGAATTCTGTGAAAGAGGATTTCTAGATTACTGTAGAATAGGGTAAAGCCTGAAATGAGAAAGAAAGAACTTACAGAATTCTGTGGAATAGCGTAATTCTAGAATTCTCTGTAATAGGAAATTTCTTGAATTCTGATGACAGGACATCTAGAATCCCACAGAATAGGGGATTTCTAGAATTGGGAGGAAACGAGGTCTTCTGGAATTCTGTGGAAGAGATGATTTCTAGAATTCTGTGAGATAATAGAGTTTTAGAAGTCTACGGAATAGATTTCCGGAATTCCGTCGAATAGGGTATATTTAGAATTCAGAGGAAGGAAGGACTTTTAGAATTCTGTGGAATAGGGGATTTGTAGAATTCAGAGAGAGAGAGAAGACTTACAGAATTCTGCATAATAGAGGATTTCTAGAACCCTGTGCAATAGAGGATTTCAAGATTTCTGTGGATTAGAATTCAGGAATGCCATAGAAGAGGGTATCTCTAGAATTCGGAGAAAGAGAGGACTCTAGAATTCTGTACAAAAGAGGATTTTTAGAAATTTATGGACTAGCAGATAGCTAGAATTCTGTTTAAGTGATTACTTGTTGAATTCTGTGAAAGAGGATTTCTAAATTACTGTAGAATAGGGTACCGCTGGAAATGAGAAAGAAAGAACTTATAGAATTCTGTGGAATACTGTAATTCTAGAATTCTTTGGAATAGGAAATTTCTAGGATTCTGAGATGACAGGTCATCTAGAATAGGGGATTTCTAGAATTGGGAGGAAATGAGGTCTTCTAGAATTCTGTGGAAGAGGTGATTTCTAGAATTCTGTGAAAGAATAGATTTTTAGAATTGTGCGGAATAGATTTCTATAAATCCATAGAATAGGGTATTTTTAGAATTCCGAGGAGAGGAGGACTTTTAGAATTCTGTGGAATAGGGGATTTGTAGAATTCAGAGGGAGAGGAGACTTACAGAATTCTGCCTAATAAAAAATTTCTAGAATGCTGTACTATAGAGCATTCCAAGATTTCAGTGGAGTAGAAGACTTCAGGAATACTGTAGAGGAGGGGATTTGTATAATTCAGAGAGGACTCTAGAATTCTGTGGACAAGAGGATTTTTAGTATTTTGTGGAGTAGGATATTTCTAGAACTCTGTGGAAGAGGTTACTTGTAGAATTATGTGAAAGAGCATTTCTAGATTACTGTAGAATAGGGTACCACCGAAAATGAGAAAAAAAAGAACTTATAGAATTCTGTGGAATAGTGTAATTCCAGAATTCTGTGGAATAAGAAATTTCTAGGATTCTGAGTTGAGAGGACATGCAGAATTCCATAGACTAGGGGATTTCTCGAATTGGGAGGAAAAGAGGTCTAGAATTCTGTGGAAGAGGTGATGTTGGGAATTCTGTGAAATAAAAGAGTCTTAGAATTGTGGGGAATAGATTTCTAGAACTCCGTAGAATTGGGGATTTTAAGAAATCATAGAAATGGAGAACTTTTTGAATTCTCTGCAATAGGGGATTTGTGGAATTCAGAGGGAGAGGACACTTACACAATTCTGCTTAATAGAAGATTTATAGAATGCGCTGAAATAGAGGAATTCAAGGTTTATGTGGAGTGGAAGACTTCAGGAATGCTGTAGAAGAGGGGATTTCTAAAATTCGGAGAAAGAGAGGACTCTAGAATTCTGTAGACAAGAGGATTTTTAGAATTCTGTGGAGTAGGATATTTCATGAATTCTGTGGAAGAGATTACTTGTACATTTCTGTGAAAGAGAATTTCTAGAATAAAGTAGAATAGGGCACAGATAGAAATGACAAAGAACAGACTTATAGAATTCTATGGAATAGCATAATTCTAGAATTCTCTGGAATAGGAAATTTCTAGGATTATGAGATGACAGGACATCTAGAATTCCACAGAATATGGGATTTCTAGTATTTGGAAAAGGAGGTCTTCTAGAATTCTGTGGAAGAGGTGATTTCTAGGATTCTGTCAAATAATAGATTTTTAGAATTGTGCGGAATAGATTTCTAGAATTCCGTAGAATAGGGGATTTTAAGAATTCAGAGGAAGGGAGGACTTTTATAATTCTGTGGAATATGGGATTTGTAGATTCAGAGATAGAGGAGACTTACATAATTCTGGGTAATAGAGGATTTATAGGTCTATGAGCAATAGAGGATTTCAAGATGTCTGTGGAGTAGAAGACATCAGGAATGCTATAGAAGAAGGGATTTCTAGAATTCGGAGAAAGCGAGGACTCTACAATTCTGTGGACAAGACGATTTCTAGAGTTTTGTGGAGTAGGAAATTTCTAGAATTCTGTCGGAGAGAATACTTGTAGAATTCTGTGAAAGAGGATTTCTAGAGTTCTGTAGAATTGGGTACTTCTAGAAATGAGAAAGAAAGGACATATAGAATTCTGTGGAATAGTGTAATCCAAGAATTCAGTGGAATAGGTAATTTTGAGGATGATGAGATGACAGAACAACTAGAATTCCACGGAATAGGGGATTTTTGGAATTCGGAAGAAAGGAGTTTTTCTAGAATTCTGTGGAAGAGGTGATTTCTCAAATTCTGTGAAATAATAGATTTTTAGAATTGTGGGGAATAGATTTCTAGAACTCCATAGAATAGGGGAATTTTAGAATGCAGAGGAAGGGAGGACTTTTAGAATTCTCTGGAATAGGGGATTTGTAGAATTCAGAGGGAGAGGAGACTTTCAGAATTCTGCGTAATAGAGGATTTCTAGAACGCTGTGCAATACAGGATTTCAAGGTTTATGTGGAGTGGAAGACTTCAGGAATGCTGTAGAAGAGGGGATTTCTAGAATTCAGAGAAAGAGAAGATTCTAGAATTCTGTGGACAAGAGGATTTCTAGAATTTTTTGGAGTAGCAGATTTCTAGAATTCTGTGGAAGAGAATACTTGTTGAATTCTGTGAAAGAGGATTTCTAGAATACTGTAGAATAGGGTAACGCCTGAAATGAGAAAGAAAGAACTTACAGAATTCTATGAAATAGCGTAATTCTAGAATTCTGTGGAATACAAAATTTTTAGGATTCTGAGATGATAAGACATCTAGAATTGCAAAGAATAGGGGATTTCTAGAATTGGGAGGAAAGGAGGTCTTCTAGAATCCTGTGGAAGAGTTGATTTCTAGAATTCTGTCAAATAATAGATTTTTAGAATTGTGGGGAATAGATTTCTAGAATTCTGTAGAATAGGGGATATTTAGAATTCGAGGAAGGTAGGACTTTTAGAATTCTGTGGAATAGGGGATTTTAAGAATTCAGAGGGAGAGAAGACTTACAGAATTCTGGGTAATAGAGGATTTGTGGAACACTGTCCAATAGAGGATTTCAAGATTTTTGTGGAGTACAAGAGTTCTAGAATGATGTAGAAGTGGGAATTTCTAGAATTCGGAGAAAGAGAGGACTTAAGAATTCTGTGGACAATAGGATTTTTAGAATTTTGTTGAGGAGATTTATAGATTTCTGTGGAAGAGATTACTTGTAGCATTCTCTGAAGGAGGATTTCTAGAATTCTGTGGAATAGGGGATTTGTAGAATTTAGAGGGAAAGCATTCAAAGGCTCATACATGATAATGTCTCCCGGAACACATATTTCTAGTGTAGGAAGCACCCTTCTAAATGTTTGTGGCTGTAGTTTTCAACCCCCAGTGTGACACTCATGCTTTAGTGATGACATTTCTTTCACTGTGAATTCAAAGGCAGATATATGATAATCTCTCCTGGAACCCATAAGCTAACCCTAACCCTAGCCCCTGAAGCTGGCCCTATCCCTCAAGCTGAGCATGCCCTGTAAACCACACATTGATGGCATCAGAACTCCTAAGTTGGCTCAAGCGCAAATAATTATCACCTGGGCATGTGGGCCTGCTCACCAGGCCCTTACCACTTGATGACGTCAGCATTTCCTGTTTCAAAGCTTCTCAACCTGCTTTGAAAAAAGACAAGTCATTGGCACTGAGGTAGACATGTATCCTATATCAACCTCGTTTCTCTGATGTTTCAACACCATGCTCCTGTCATTAAACTATGAAACATTGTGTTATTCGGGTCTTACATCGAGGTGAACATGTATTTCCAGTATAACCTAGTTTCTCTGTTGTTTCAACAGGATTCTGCTGTCATTAAACAAACGATGTCACCTTCAGTGGAACACTTTCTCTCATACATTTGCCTGCTCTGTTATTTGGAGATCTGGCAGGCTCTCCATTTTCATGCCAGTATCATAAGGGCCTTTTGAGGACTTTACTAATATTTTGACACAAGCTTGGCTATTATTTACCTCTCTTACTTGAAGTACTCAGTTACTGTTGTACAGGTCTATGAAGAGGAGTTGTGAAATTTTTCACCAGCTTTCTCAGCCCCACAAACACAAAGTCAATTTGACAGTTAAAAATAAAGGGAACAGTACCACATCTAATTCTCAGCCTTTCACCTGGTTTTCCGAATGCCAACATTGTGTTATTCGGGTCTTACATCTAATTGAACATGTATTTCTAGTGTAGGAGCACCCTTCTAAAATTTTTGTGGCCAATTCGCCGTGTTACACTCCTGCTCCAGTGATGGCATCTCTTTCTCTGTGAATTCAAAGGCTGATACATGATAATCTCTACCGGAACCCATATGCTAACCATCAACCTAGCCCCTGAAGGTGGCCCTACCTCTCAAACTGAGTATGCCCTCTAGACCTCACATGGATGGCATTAGAACTCCCAGGTTCACTCAGGCCCAAAGAATTATCACCTGGGACTTGTGCCTGCTCACCTGGCCCTGACCACTTGATGACGTCAGCACTTCCTGTTTTAAAGCTTCTCAACCTTCTTATAAAAAGACAAGTCATTGGCACTGAGGTAGACATGTGAACTATATCAACCTAGTTTCTCTAATGTTTCAACACCTTTCTCCTGTCATTAAACTATGTGTAGCAGATAGCAAGGCTCTTTGTTGATGGAATCCTCGTGTTTTATGCTCCTTCTTAGACATTAAGCTAACTTTAGTTTGTGAGTTTCCAGAGTTCTATTAAGCACCTCCAAGTGTCTGTAGGTGCTTTAATTTGAATTCCAATGTTAAACGACTTTTTTACATTACTACCAGCATGGGAAAAAACTATTATTACCCTGTAATGACTATCGTGCCTTTCCAGTCTTCTTGAAGGCAAATTCTCAGTATTATAACATGCTGGTGAGATGGGGAAGTTTCCAAACGAATGTCACCTTCAGTGGAACACACTCACATACATTTTCCTGCTCTGTTATTTGGAGATCTGGCAGGATCTCCATTTTTATACAGGTATCATAAGGGTCTTTTGAGGATTTTACAGCTATTTGGACACAATCCTGTCTACTGTTTACCTCTCTTACTTCTTGAAGTACTCAGTTACTGTTGTACTGGTCTATGAAGAGGAGTTGTGAAATTTTTCACAAGCTTTCCCCCAACACACAAACACAAGTCAATTTGACAGTTAAAATCAAAGGGAAACAGTACCACACCAAATTCTGAGCCTTTTACCTGGTTTTCCCAATTCGGGTCTTACATCTATTTGAACATGTAATTCTTGTGTAGGAAGCACCCTTCTAAAATGCTAGTGGCCTGTAGTTTTCAATTCCCACGATTACACTCATGCTCCAGTATGGCATCTCTTTCACAGTGAATTCAAAGGCTGATACATGATAATCTCTCCCGGAACCAATATGCTAACCCTAAACCTAGACCCTGAAGCTGGCCCTACCTCTCAAACTGAGTATGCCCTCTAGACCTCACATGGATGGCATCAGAACTCTATATTTCTGAAGTCTTCTACTCCACAGAAATCTTGAAATCCTTTATTGCACAGCGTTCTAGAAATCCTCTATTATGCAGAATTCAGTTAGTCTCCTCTCCCTCTGAATTCTACAAATCCCCTATTCCACAGAATTCTAAAAGTCCTCCCTTCCTCTAAATTCTAAAAATCCCATATTCTACGGAATTCTCGAAATCTATTCCCCACAATTCTAAAAATCTACTATTTCACAGAGTTCTAGAAATCACCTCTTCCACGGAATTCTAGATGTCTGTTCCTCCCAATTCTAGAAATCCCCTAGTCCATAGAATTCTAGATGTCCTTTCATCACAGAATCCTAGAAATTTGCTGATTCACAATTGTATAATTAAAATATTCCACAGAATTCTATAAGTCCTTTCTTTTTTATTTCTAGTGGTACCCTACTCTACAGTATTCTAGAAATCCTCTTTGAAAGAATTCTACGAGTAGTCTCTCCCACAGAATTCTAGAAATCTCCTACTCCACAAAATTGTAGAAATACTCATGTCCATAGAATTCTAGAAGTCCTCTCATTCTCCGAATTCTAGAAATCCCCTCTTCTATAACATTCCAGAAATCTTCTACTTCAAAGAAATCTTAAAATCCTCTATAGGACAGGGTTCTAGAAATTGACTATTATGCAGAATTCTGTAAGTCTCCTCTCCCTCTAAATTCTAAAAATCCCCTATTCCACAGAATTATAAAAGTCCTCCCTTCCTCTGAATTCTAAAAATCCCCTATTCTACGGAGTTGTAGAAATCTATTCCCCACAATTATAAAAATGTAGTATTTCACAGAATTCTCCAAATCACCTTTTCCACAGAATTCTAGACCTCTTTTCCTGCCTGTTTTAGAAATCCCCTAGTCTATAGAATTCTAGATGTCCTCTCATCTCAGAATCCTAGAAATTTCCTATTCCACAGAATTCTAGAATTACAGTATTCAACAGAATTCTATAAGTCCTTTCTTTCTCATTTCTAGCGGTACCCTATTCTACAGTAATTTAGAAATCCTCTTTGAAAGAATTCTATTGGAATCTCTTCCACAGAATTCTAGAAATCCCCTACTCCACAAAATCCTAAAAGTCCTCTTGTCCACAGAATTCTAGAGTCCTCTCTTTCTCCGTATTCTAGAAATCCACTCTTCTACAGCATTCCAGAATTCTTCTACTCCACAGAAATCTTGAAATCCTCTATTACACAGGGTTCTAGAAATACTTTATTATGCAGAATTCTGTAAGTCTCCTCTTTCTCTGAATTCTACAAATCCCCTATTCCACAGAATTCTAAAATTCCTACCTTCCTCTAAATTCTAAAAATCCCCTATTCTACCGAATTCTAAAAATCTATTCCCCACAATTCTAAAAATCTATTATTTCATAGAATTCTAGAAATCACCTCTTCCACAGAATTCTAGATGACCTCCTTTGCTCCCAATTCTAGAAATCTCCTATTCTGTGGAATTCTAGATGTCCTGTTATCTCAGAATCCTAGAAATTTCATATTCCCCAGAATTCTAGAATTACGGTATTCAACAGAATTCTATAAGTCCTTTCTTTCTCATTTCTAGCCATACCCTATTCTACAGTAATTTAGAAATCCTCTTTGAGAGAATTCTATAGGAATTTCTTCCACAGAATTCTAGAAATCTCCTACTCCACAAAATCCTAAAAATTCGCTCGTCCACAGAAGTCTAGTTTTCTCTATTTCTCTGAATTCTAGAAATCCCCTCTTCTACAGCATTCCCGAATTCTTCTAATCCACAGAAATCTTGAAATCCTCTATTACACAGGGTTCTAGAAATACTCTATTATGCAGAATTCTGTAAGTCTCCTCTTTCTCTGAATTCTACAAATCCCCTATTCCACAGAATTCTAAAATTCCTCCCTTTCTCTAAATTCTAAAAATCCCCTATTCTACGAAATTCTAGAAATCTATTCTCCAGAATTATATATATCTATTATGTCACATAATTCTAGATATAAACTTTTCCACAGAATTCTAGACCTCTTTTCCTCCCAATTTTAGAAATCCCCTATTCTATAGAACTCTAGATGTCGTCTCATCTCAGAATCCTAGAAATTTCCTATTCCACAGAATTCTAGAATTACACAATCCCACAAAATTCTATAAGTCTTTCCTTTCTCATTTCTATAAGTATCATATTCTAAAGAATTCTAGAAATCCTCTTTCACAGAATTCTACAATAAATCTCTTCCACAGAATTCATTAAATCTCCTAGTCCACAAAATTCTAAAAATCCTCTTGTCCACAGAATTCTAGATTCGTTTCTTTCTCTGAATACTCGAAATCCCCTCTTCTACAGCCTTCCTGAATTATTCTACTCCACAGAAATCTTGAAATCCTCTATTGCACACCGTTAGAGTAATCCTCTATTACTCAGTATTCTGTAAGTCTCCTCTCCCTCTGAATTCTACATATCCCCTAATCAAGACAATTCTGAAAGTCCTCCCTTTCTCTGAATTCTAAAAATACCCTATTCTATGGAATTCTAGAAATCTATTCCGCACAATTCTAAAACTCTATTATTTCATAGAATTCTAGAAATCACCTCTTCCACAGAATTCTAGAAGACCTCGTTTCCTCCCAATACTAGAAATCCCCTATTATGTGGGATTCTAGATGTCCTGTATCTCAGAATCCTAGAAATTTCCTATTCCACAGAATTCTAGAATTACACTATTCCACAGAATTCTATATGTCCTCTTTTTCTCATTTCTAAAAGTACCCTATTCTACAGAATTCTAGAAATCCTCTTTCACAGAATTCTACAAGTAATCTCTTCCACAGAATTCTAGAAATCTCCCACTCCACAAAATTCTAGAAATCCAATTGTCCACAGAATCCTTGAAGTCCTCTCTTTCTCCAAATTCTAGAAATCCCATCTTCTACAGCATTTTGAAGTCTTCTACTGCACAGAAATCTTGAAATCCTCTCTTGCACAGCATTCTCTAAATCTTCTATTATGCAGAATTCTGTAAGTCTTCTCTCCCTCTGAATTCTAGTAATCCCCTACTCCACAGAATTCTAAAAGTCCTCCCTTCCTGTGAATTCTATAAATCCCCTATTCTACAGAATTCTAGAAATCTATTCCCCGCAATTCTAAAAATCTATTATTTGACAGAATTCTAGAAATCACCTCTTCCTCAGAATTCTAGAACACCATTTTCCTCCCAATTCTAGAAATCCCCTATTCTGTGGGATTCTAGATGTCCTCTCATCTCAGAATCCTAAAAATTTCCTATTCCACAGAATTCTAGAATTACACTATTCCACAGCATTCTTTTTTATTTATTTATTATTTTTTTTATTAAATTATCATCTGTGTACATATATTACCATGGTCCCTCCCCCAAACATTCCCTCCCTCCCCAGAGTTTTGTGTCCATTGGTTATATTTATATGCATGTGTACAAGTCCTTCGGTTGATCTCTTATTTCCCTCATATTTCCCTCCCCTCCCCGCTGTAATTAGACAGTCTGCTTGTTGCTTTACTGTCTCTATATTTAACTTATGGTTCATCAGTTTGTAATGTTCTTTATTATTCATAAATGAGTGAAGTCATGTGGTGTTTCTCTTTCATTGACTGGCTTATTTCACTCAGCATGCTATTCTCCAATTCCATCCCGGTTGCTGAAAATGATGAGAATTTCTTCTTTTTTATAGCAGCATAGAATTCCATTGTGTAGATGTACCATTGTTTTTTGATCCAATCATCTGCTGAGGGACACCTAGGCTGTTTCCAAATCCTAGCTATTGTAAATTGTGCTGCTATGAACATAGGGGTGCATATATCCTTTCTGATTGGTGCTCCTATTTTCTTGGGATATATTCCTAGAAGTGGGATTACTGGGTCAAATGGGAGTTCCATTTTCAGTTTTTTGAGGAAACTCCATACTGTTCTCCACAGTGGTTGTACCAGTCTGCATTCCCACCAGCAGTGCACGAGGGTTCCTTTATCTCCACAACCTCACCAACACTTATCTTTTGTTGATTTGTTAATCTTGGCCATTCTTACAGGTGTGAGATGGTATCTCATTGTTGTTTTGATTTGCACCTGTCGGATAAGTAGTGACTTTGAGCAGTTTTTCATGTGCCTCTTGGCTTTCCTTCTGTCTTCTTTTGAGAAGATTCTATTTAGTTCCATTGCCCATTTTTTAATTGGTTCATTTATTTTCCGTTTACTGAGTTGAATAAGCTGTTTGTAGATGTGGAGATTAAACCTTTATCAGTAATATCATTTGCAAATATGTTCTCCCATACAGTGGGCTTTCTTGTTGTTTTATTGATGGTTTCTTTTGCTGTGAAAAAACTTTTTATTTTTATATAGTCCCATTTGTTTATTTTCTCTTTAGCTTCCATTACCCAAGGGGAAGTATCAGTGAAGAAGTTCTTTTGGCATATGTCTGAGATTTTGCTGCCTGTGGATGCCTATGGTATTTTTATGGCTTCCCGTCTTATGTTTATGTCCTGTAACCATTTTGAATTCATTTTTGGGTATGGAGTAAGTTGGTGGTCTAGTTTCATTCTGTTGCATGTATCTGTCCAATTTTACCAACACCATTTATTGAAGAGACTGTCTTGACTCCATTGTATGCTCGTGCCTCCTTTGTCAAATATTAATTGAGCATATTGATTTGGGTTGATATCTGGGTTCTCTAATCTATTCCATTGATCTATATGTCTGTTCTTGTGACATTACCAGGCTGTTTTGAGAACAGTTGCTTTGTAATACAGCTTGAAATCTGGTATTGAGATCCCTCCTACTTTACTCTTCTTTCTCAGGATTGCTGATGCTATTCGAGGTCTTTTATTGTTCCAAATAAATTTCGGAGAGTTCTTTCTAGGTCAGTGAAATATGCAGTTTGTATTTTTATGGGGAGTGCATTGAACCTATAAATTGCTTTGGGAAGTATGGACATTTTGATGATGTTGATTCTACCAATCCATGAACATGGTATGTTCTTCCATCTGTTTACATCTTCCGCTATCACTTTTTTAAGTGTTGTGTAGTTTTCTGTATATAGTTCTTTTACTTCCTTAGTTAAATTTATTCCCAGGTATCTTAATTTTCTTGGAACGATGGTAAATGTGATTTCTTTTTTGGTCTCTGTTTCTGTGAATTCATTGTTGGTGTACAGAAATGCCATAGATTTCCTGGCGTTAATTTTGTATCCAGCTACATTGCCAGATTCATTTATTAAGTCTATTAGTTTTTTGATGGAGTCTTTTGGGTTTTTTATGTACAGTATCATGCCATCTGCAAATAAGGATAACTTTACTTCTTCTTTTCTGATTTGGATGCCTTTTATTTCCTCTCCTTCTCTAATTGCAATGGCAAGTACTTCCAGTACAATGTCAAACAGGAGTGGTGAGAGTGGGCATCCCTATCTTGTTCCTGTTTTAAGAGGGAATGGCTTTAGTTTTTGCCCATTGAGTATGATGTTGGCTGTGGGTTTATCATTATATAGCTTTTATTATGTTGAGGTGTGGTCCTTGTACTCCCACCTTGATGAGAGTTTTTATCAGGAAAGGGTGTTGGATTTTATCAAATGCTTTTTCTGCATCAATTGATATGACCATATGATTTTTATCTTTCAATTTGTTTATGTGATGTATCACATTTATTGATTTGCAGATATTGTACCATCCTTGCATTCCTGGAATAAAACCTACTTGGTCATGGTGTATGATCTTTCTGATGTACTGCTGGAGCCAATTTGCTAGAATTTTGTTGAGTATTTTGGCATCTATGTTCATGAGGGATATTGGCCAGTAATTTTCTTTCATTGAGTTGTCTTTATCTGGTTTTGGTATTAGGGTGATGCTGGCTTCATAAAAGGAGTTTGGAAGTGTTCCTTCCTCTTGAATTTTTTGGAATAGTCTGAGGAGCATAGGTTTTAGTTCTTCCTTGAATGTTTGGTAAAACTGTCCTGTGAAGCCATCTGGCCCTGGGCTTTTGTTTGCTTGCAGCTTTTTGATGACTGTTTCAATTTCTTCCCAAGTCACTGGAATGTTGAGATGTTTAGATTTTTCCTGATTGAGTTTTGGAAGGTTGTATTTATCTAGGAATATGTCCATTTCTTCCAGGTTGTGCAATTTGTTGGAATAGAGTTGCTCATAGTATTTTGTAACAATCCTTTGCATTTCGGTGGGGTCTGTTGATATTTCACCTCTTTCGTTTCTTGTTTTGTTTATTTGGGTCCTCTCTCTTTGTTTCTTGGTTAGCCTGGCTAGAGGTTCATCAATCTTGTTTATCCTTTCAAAGAACCATCTCTTGGTTTTGTTGATCTTGTGTATTGTTTCTTTGGTCTCTATGTCGTTTATCTCTGCTCTAATTTTTATTATTTCTTTCCTTCTGCTTACAGTGGGCTTTTCTTGTTGCTCTTTTTCTAACTCTTTGAGTTTTAGAGTTAGATAATTTGTTACCTTTTTTCTTGTTTATTGCAATAGGCTTGTAGAGATATGAACTTCCCTCTCAAGACTGCTTTTGCTGTGTCCCATAGTATTTGGATTGTTGTGTTTTTATTGTCATTTGTTGCCAGGATGTTTTTAATTTCTTCCTTGATTTCTCTGGTAATCCAGTCCTTGTTTAATAGCATGCTGTTTAGTCTCCATGTGTTTGATTTCTTTGGATTATTTTTATTGTAGTTAATTTCCAGTTTTATGCCACTGATCTGAAAAGATGCTTGATATGATTTTTATCTTCTTGAATTTGAAGAGACTTTGCCTATGTCGCAACATGTTGTCTATCTTTGAAAATGACCCATGTGCACTTGGGAAGAATGTGTATTCTGTGGCTTTGGGGTGGAATGTTCTGAAGATGTTGATTAATTCCATCTGGTCTAGTGAGTCATTTAGGATTGATATTTCTTTGCTGATTTTTTGTTTAGGTGATTTGTCCAAATGTGACAGTGGGGTATTAAAATATCCTACTATGAATGTATTACAATCAATCTCTCCCTTAATGTCCTCTAGCAGTTTTTTATGTATTTGGGTGCTACGACATTGGGTGCATATATGTTTACCAGGGTTATTTCTTCTTGTTGGATTGTTCCCTTTAGTATAATGAAGTGGCCTTCATTATCTCTTTTTATGTCCTTCACTTTGAGATCTAATTTGTCTGATATAAGTATTGCTACCCCAGCCATTTTTTCATTTCTGTTCGCCTGGAAAATCTTTTTCCATCCCTTCACCGTCAGCCTTTGTGCATCTTTTTTTCTGAAGTGTGTTTCTTGTAGACAGCAGATATATGGGTCTTGCTTTCTTATCCAATCTGTTACCCTATGTCTTTTGATTGGAGCATTTAAACCATTTACATTTCAAGTTATTATTGATAAGTAGGTATTTGATGCCATTTTTATTCTATACCCCTGTGTTCCTTCTTTGCTTCCAATTTCTTTATTTTTACAGTAAACTCTTTAGCATTTCTTGCATTGCTGGTTTGGTGGAGATAAATTCCTTTAGTCTTTTTTCGTCTGTGAAGCTCTTGATTTCATTTTCAATCTTGATTGATAGCCCAGCTGGGTACAGTATTCTTGGATTCATACCCTTCCTTTGCATGACTTTGTATATTTCATCCCATTCCCTTCTGGCCTGATGAGTTTCTGTGGAGAAATCAGTTGCTAGTCTGATGGGGGCTCCTTTATATGTAACCTTCTGTCTCTCTCTGGCTGCTTTTAAGATTCTTGCTTTGTCATTGTTATTTTGCACTTAAATTATAATGTGCCTAGCTGTTGGCCTTTTGGGATTCATTTTGCTGGGCACTCTGCGAGCTTCTTGTATTTCTATGGGTTTTTTCTTCTCTATCTGAGGAAAGTTTTCTGTCATTATATCTTGAAACAGTTTTTCTATGCCTTCCTCTGTTTCCTTTCCTTCTGGAACCCCTATTATTCTAATATTGTTTTGTTTTGTAATGTCCCAAAGTACCCGTAGGCTCTCTTCCTGCTTCTAATTTTTTTTCTAAAAGCTGCTTTAATTGGGTATTTTTTTCCATCTTGTCTCCTAGCTCACTGATTCAGTCCCCTGATTCATTTAGCCTACTTTGGATGCTTTCTATTGAGTTCTTTACAGTAGCTATGTCGTTTTTCATTTCTTCTTGGTTCTTCTTCATTTCCTCTTGGGTCTTACTCATATTTTCAAATTTGTCTTCCATTGTTTTTATCCATCCCATGATTATTTTTTTTTTAAATATATATTTTATTGATATTTTACAGAGAGGAAGGGAGAGCGATAGAGAGCTAGAAACGTCAATGAGAGAGAAACATCAACCAGCTGCCTCTTGCACACCCCCCACTGGGGATGCGCCCGCAACCAAGGTACATGCCCTTGACCGGAATCGAACCCGGGACCCTTCAGTCCGCAGACCGACGCTCTACCACTGAGCCAAACCGGTTTTGGCCATCCCATGATTATTACTCTGAATTTTCCTCTGATACGTTGCTTGCCTCTAAATCGTTTACTTCCTTTTCTGGTGATGGCTGATTTTCTTTCACAGGCGGGTTGTTTCTTAGCCTCCCCCATGATCTTTCTTTTTAGGATGCCTGTTTGTGTAGTTCTCTCTCCTACTTAGATTTAAAGGTACAAAATACAACACAACTAGGTACAACACACAAGGCACTGAACATAAAACGTTTCCAATATTAATATCCTCCAATAAAGGTTTCTAAAACCCAGCTAACAAAATCATACAATCAAATAAAAAGAATAAGCAAACCAATCTTGCAAAAAAAGCATAAAATTTTGATATAGTTAGCATTTACCATACATATAAAAAAGGGGTAGAGAGAAGGATTTTTTTTTTAGGACAGCTACAAGGTAGGTGTGACTGGGCTTGGAGTAGGGGGTTGGGGGTTGGATATACACAGGAAGGGTGAAATTTTAGGAGGGGTAAATAGAAAAAATAGGGAAAATCTAGAGCAGTAAAGAGATAAGATAAGCAGGACACCAAAGGGAAAGCGTTAGGAAGAGAGTGATGGCATAAAGATAGGGTTGAGTTACAATAGAGTGTTGGAGAAGGAAAGATACAAATTGTTGAATAGTAATCCCAAAGGGGAAAAAAAGAGAAAAGAAAAAAAAGAAAAGAAAAAGAAAAAAAAGTATATAATATGGCACGTAAAAGATAATGATAAAAATAAACAAAAGAAAATAAGAGAAAAAGATAAAAAGGGCAAAATAGTAGTAGTAATAATATTGATTACATAAAAAAGTGAATTAATTAAAAATGTAAAATCAAGAGAGAAAAGATGAAAAAAATCTTCTTAAGTAAACTTTGTAACTATTGTAACTTATTGTAGAATTCAGGAGGAGTTGAGACTTACAGAATTCTGCGTAATAGAGGATTTCTAGAACACTGTGCAATAGAGGATTTCAAGATTTCTGTGGAGTAGAAGAATTCAGGAATGCTTTAGAAGAGGCTATCTCTAGAATTCAGAGAAAGAGAGGACTCTAGAATTCTGTAGACAAGAGGATTTTTAAAATTTTGTGGAGTAGCAGATTTCTAGAATTCTGTGCAAGGGATTACTTGTAGAATTCTGTGAAAGAGGATTTCTAGATTATTATAGAATAGGGAACCACCGGAAATGAGAAAGAAAGGATTTATAGAATTCTGTGGAATAGTGTAATTCTAGAATTCTGTGGAATAGGAAACTTCTTGGATTCTGAGATGACAGGACATCTAGCATCCCACAGAATAGGGGATTTCTAGAATTGGGAGGAAACGAGGCCTTCTAGAATTCTGTGGAAGAGGTGATATCTAGAATTCTGTGAAATAATAGAGTTTTAGAATTGTGCGGAATAGATTTCTAGAAATCCGTAGAATAGGGTATTTTTAAAATTCAGAGGAAGGAGGACTTTTAGAAATCTGTGGAATAGGGGATTTGTAGAATTCAGAAGGCGTTGAGACTTACAGAAATCTGAGTGATAGAGGATTTCTAGACACTGTGGAATAAAGGATTTCAAGATTTCTCTGGAATAGAAGAATTCAGGAATGCTGCAGAAGAGGGTATCCCAAAATTCGGAGAAAGAGAGGACTCTAGAATTCTGTTGACAAGAGGATTTTTAGAATTTTGTGGAGTAGCAGATTGCTAGAGTTCTGTGGAAGAGATTACTTGTAGAATTCTGTGAAAGAGGATTTCTAGATTACTGTAGAATAGCGGACTGCCGGAAATGAGAAAGAAAGAATTTATAGAATTCTGTGGAATAGTGTAATTCTAGAATTCTGTGGAATAGGAAATTTCTTGTATTCTGAGATGACAGGACATCTAGAATCCCACAGAACAGGGGATTTCTAGAATTGGTAGGAAATGAGGTCTTCTACAATTCTGTGGAAGAGGTGATTTCTAGAATTCTGTGAAATTGTAGATTTTTAAAATTGTACAAAATAGATTCATAGAATTCCGTAGAATAGGGTATTTTTAGAATTCAGAGGAGGGGAGGACTATTAGAATTCTATGGAATAGCTAGATTTGTAGAATTCAGAGTGAGAGGAGACTTACAGAGTTCTGCCTAATAGAGGATTTCTAGAACGCTGTGGAATAGAGGATTTCAAGATTTCTGTGGAGTAGAAGAATTCAGGAATGCTGCAGAAGAGGGCATCCCAAAATTCTGAGAAAGAGAGGACTCTAGAATTCTGTTGACAAGAGGATTTGTAGAATTTTGTGGAGTAGAAAATTGCTAGAAGTCTGTGGAAGAGATTACTTGTAGAATTCTGTGAAAGAGGATTTCTAGATTACTGTCGAATAGGGTACCACAGGAAAAGAGAAAGAAAGAACTTATAGAATTCTGTGGAATAGTGTAATTCTAGAATTCTGTGGAAGAGGAAATTTCTTGGATTCTGAGATGACAAGACATCTCAAATCCCACAGAATAGGGGATTTCTAGATTTGGGAGGAAATGAGGTCTTCTAGAATTCTGTGGAAGAGGTGATTTCTAGAATTCTGTGAAATTGTATATTTTTAAAATTGTACGAAATATATTTCTAGAATTCCGTAGAGTTGGGTATTTTTAGAATTCAGAGGAAGGGAGGACTTTTAGAATTCTGTGTAATAGGGGATTTGTAGAATTCAGAGGCAGAGGAGAGTTACAGAATTCTGCCTAATAGAGGATTTCTACAATACTGTGCAATAGAGGATTTCAAGATTTCTGTGGAGTAGAAGAATTCAGGAATGCTTTAGCAGAGGCTATCTCTAGAATTTGGAGAACGAGAGGACTCTAGAATTCTGTAGACAAGAGGATTCCTACAATTTTGTGAAGTTGCGGATTTCTAGAATTCTCTGCCAGAGATTACTTATAGAATTCTGTGAAAGAGGATTTCTACATTACTGTAGAATAGGGTACCACCGGAAATGAGAAAGAAAGGACTTATAGAAATCTCTGGAATAGTGTAATTCTAGAATTCTGTGGAATAGGAAATTTCTAGGATTCTGAGATGACAGGACATCTAGAATCCCACAGAATAGGGGATTTCTACAATTGGGAAGAAATGAAGTCTTCTGAAATTCTGTGGAGGAGGTGATTTCTAGAATTCTGTGAAATAATCCATTTTTAGAATTGCGCAGAATAGATTTCTAGAATTGCATAGAAAAGGGTATTTTTGGAATTCAGAGGAAGGGAGGACTTTTAGAATTCTGTGGAATAGGGGATTTGTAGAATTCAGAGGGAGAGGAAACTTACAGAATTCTGCGTAGTAGAGGATTTCTAGAACACTGTGCTATAGAGGATTTCAAGATTTCTGTGGAGTAGAAGACTTCAGGAATATTGTAGAAGAGGGTATCTCTAGAATTCAGAGAAAGAAAGGACTCTAGAATTCTGTACACAGGAGGATTTTTATAATTTTGTGGAGTAGGAGATATCTAGAATTCTGTTGAAAAAATTACTTCTAGAATTCTGTGAAAGAGGATTTCTAGATTACTGTAGAATAGGGTACCACTGGAAATGAGAAAGAAAGAACTTATACAATTCTGTGGAATAGTGTAATTCTAGAATTCTGTGGAATAGGAAATTTCTAGGATTCTGAGATGACAGGACATCTAGAATCCCATAGAGTAGGGGATGTCTAGAATTGGGAGGAAACAAGGTCTTCTAGAATTCTGTGAAAGAGGTGATTTCTAGAATTCTGTGAAATAATTGATTTTTAGAATTGTGGGAAATTGATTTCGAGAATTCCGTAGAATAGGGTATTGATTGAATTCAGAGCTAGGGAGGACTTTTAGAATTCTGTGGAATAGGTGATTTGTAGAATTCAGAGGCAGAGGAGAGTTACAGAATTCTGCCTAATAGAGGATTTCTACAATGCTGTGCAATAGAGAATTTCAAGATTTCTGTGGAATAGAAGAATTCAGGAATGCTGTAGAAGAGGGTATCTCTAGAATTCGGAGAAAGAGAGGACTCTAGAATTCTGTAGACAATATGATTCCTACAATTTTGTGGAGTAGCAGATTTCTAGAATTCTGTGGAAGATATTACTAGTAGAATTCTGTGAAAGAGGATATCTAGATTACTGTAGAATTGGGTACCGCCAGGAATGAGATGGAAAGAACTTATAGAATTCTGTGGAATAGTGTAATTCTATAATTCTTGGAATACGAAATTTCTAGGATTCTGAGATGACAGGACATCTAGAATCCCACAGAATAGGGGATTTCTGGAATTGGGAGGAAATGAGGTCTTCTGGAATTTTGTGGAAGAGATTTCTGGAATTCTGCGAAATAATAGAGTTTTAGAATTGTGCGGAATAGATATCTAGAATTCAGGAGAATGGGGTATTTTTAGAATTCAGAGGAAGGGAGGACTTTTAGAATTCTGTGGAATAGGGGATTTGTCGAATTCAGAGGGAAAGGAGACTTACATCATTCTGCGTAATAGAGGATTTCTACAATGCTGTGCAATAGAGGATTTCAAGATTTCTGTGGAGTAGAAGAATTCAGGAATGCTGTAGAAGAGGGTATCTCTAGAATTCGGAGAAAGTGAGGACTCCAGAATTCTGTAGACAAGAGGATTCTTAGAATTTTGTGGAGTGGGAGATTTCTATAATTCTGTTGAAGAGATTACTTGTAGAATTCTGTGAAAGAGGATTTCTAGATTACTGTAGAATAGGGTACTGCCGGAAACGAGAAAGAAAGAATTTATAGAATTCTGTGGAATAGTGTAATTCTAGAATTCTGTGGAATAGCAAATTTCTAAGATTCTGATATGACAGGACATATAGAATTCTACAGAATAGGGGATTTCTAGATTTGAGAGGAAAAGAGGTCTTCTAGAATTCTGTGGAAGAGGTGATTGCTAGAATTCTGTGAAATAATAGATTTTTAGAATTGTGGGGAATACATTTCTAGAATTCCGTAGAATAGGGGATTTTTAGAATTCTTAGGAAGGGCGTACTTTTAGGATTCTGTGGACTAGAGGATTTGTAGAATTCAGAGGGAGAAGAGACTTACAGAATTCTGCGTATTAGAGGATTTCTAGATCTGTGAAATAGATGATTTCAATATTTCTGTGGAGTAGAAGACTTCAGGACTGCAGTAAAAGAGGGAATTTCTAGAATTCAGAAAAAGAGAGGACTCTAGAATTCTGTGGACAAGAGTATTTTTAGAATTTTGTGGAGTAGGAGATTTCTAGAATTCTGTGGAAGAGATTATTTGTAGAATTCTGTGAAAGAGGATTTCTAGAATATTGTAGATTAGGGTACCGATAGAAATGAGAAAGGAAGGACTTATAGAATTCTGTGGAATAGCCTAATTCTAGAATTCTGTGGAAGAGTGTAATTCTAGAATTCTATGGAATAGGAAATTTCTAGGATTCATAGATGACAGGACATCTAGAATTCCACAGATTAGGCGATTTCTAGAATTGGGAGGAAAGGAGGTCTTCTAAAATTCTGTGGAAGAGGTGATTTCTAGAATTCTGTGAAATAATAGATTTTTAGAATTGTGGGGAATAGATTTCTACAACTCCATAGAAGAAGGGATTTTTACAATTCAGTGGAAGGGAGGACATTTAGAATTCTGTGGTATAGGGAATTTGTAGAATTTAGAGGGAGAGCAGACTTACAGAATTCTGCGTAATAGAGGATTTCTAGAATGGTGTGCAATAGAGGATTTCAAGATATCTGTGGAGTAGAAGAATTCATGAATGCTGTAAAAGAGTGGATTTCTAGAATTCGGAGAAAGAGAGTAATCTAGAATTCTGTAGACAAGAGGATTTTTAGAATTTTGTGGAGTAGTAGATTTCTAGAATTTTGTGGGACAGATTACTTGTAGAATTCTGTGAAAGAGGATTTCTAGATTACTGTAGAATAGCATACTGATAGAAATGAAAAAGAAAGGACTGATAATTCTGAGGAATAGATAATTCTACAATTCTGTGAAATAGCAAATGTCTAGGATTCTGAGATAACAGGAGAACTAGAATTCCACAAGATAGGGTATTTCTAGAATTGGGAGTAAACGAGGTCTTCTAGAATTCTGTGGAAGCGGGGATTTCTATAATTCTGTGAAATAAAAGATTTTTAGAATTGTGGGGAATACATTTCTACAGTTCCGTAGAATAGGGTATTTATAGAATTCAGAGGTAGGGAGGACTTTTAGAATTCTGTGGAATAGGTGATTTATAGAATTCAGAGGGAGAGGAGACTTACAGAATTCTGCTTAATAGAGGATGTCTAGAACGCTGTGCAATAGAGGATTTCAAGATTTCTGTGGAATAGAAGGCTTCAGGAATGCTGTAGAAGGGGGGATTTCTAGAATTCAGAAAAAGAGAGGACCTCCAGAATTCTGTGGACAAGAACCCTCAGTGCCCTCTGCCCCCATCCCTCTGCCCCGCCCAGGCTCTCTTGCAGGCAGGCAGGGACCACACCTCTCCCAGCTGACTCCTCAGCTGCCTCCCACCCTCCCACCTCCAGCAAGCCACCCTCCTTAGGTTCCAGTGCCATGTGCCACATAGCCAGAAGGGAGTGCCCTCCACAACTTGGCTCTCCTAGGCATTCCTCCTCTTCACCTCCCCAGCACATCCTACTCTCCTGGGGAAGCCAGTCAATGGGGGAAGGTTTAGTGTTGGCCAGGAATACGTGCACGTGCCAAGGCAGCGCCCAGGGCCAGAGGGACGTGTACCTACGGGTGGACACTTCTCAAGGAGGCCCAGACCACTGGCACTCGGCCAGGATCACGGTGGGTGCTGAGAGCCAGGCCTTTTGGAAGTGGCCGTTCAGGCCACAGCCAAGCAGCCCTTCTTAGACTATGGCCACCTCTGAGTGTTTGCATCCCATCAGGCACAGGGCCCACCGCCCATCGCCCACCGCCTGCAGTGCTGGCGGGTTTGAAGTCAGGGAGCAGGGAGGGATCCAACCTGCAAGGGAGGTAAGTGCCCTTGACCCCAATTGAACTGGCGGCCCCTCCATCCACAGGCCTGCGCTTTGTCCACTGAGCCAAACCCGCTGCAGCCTGTTCCCCCTCTCAGTGTGTCAGACGCCTCCCTGCTGTCCCCGCCCCGCCCCCCCCCCAACTCCCCACAACGCCCTTAGCGCGGGGGGGGGGGGTCTTCAAGCGGTGTGGGAGAATGGAGCACAGGCGACCCCGCTAGGGTGGCTGGGTGCTACTGCAGGAAAGGAGTGAGAGTGCTAGAGCCCTGTTACCATCTCTGGAGGGCGGGACGGGCGCGGAGGTGCGGGGGAGGAGCCTCCAGGGGTCCTGGCTGAGTTCAGACCTGAGGTTCCCCGGACCAGGCCCCACCCAGGATGCCAAAAGGGAGGCTGGGGCTGGCAGCAAAAAGCCCCGCTCCTCCCCTGAGCCAAAGCAAAAGCCTATGGCACCCTGTATTCCCAGGCGGTCTCCCATCCAAGTACTAACCAGACCGGACCCTGCTTAGCTTCCGAGATCAGGTGCGTTCAGGGTGGTATGGCCGAAGAAAGGGGAGCCAGCCTCCGGGCGCCTCAAGAGCCCGCGCCACTGGCAGGACTGTGGGCCTGCCAAGCCCCACAGCCAACCCCAGGCTGGCCCCTGGGCTGAGAGCCCTCAGTGCTCTCCGCCCTCAACCCTCCGCCCCTCCCGCCCTCTAGCAAGCAGGCAGGCAGGGACCATGGCACTCCCTGCTGAGCCCTCAGCTGCCTCCCTCCCTCCCAACTGCAGCAAGCCAGCCTCCCTCCTCTGGTGGGGGTGCCATGTGCTGCTTAGCAAGAAGGGAGCGCCCTCCTCAACTCGGCTCGCCTAGGGATTCCTCCTCTTCACCTCCCCAGAGCAGCCTCCTCTCCTGGGGAAGCCAGTCAATGGGGGAAGGCTTAGTAGTGGCCAAGGATACGTGCACGTGCCAAGGCAGCACCCAGGGCCTGACGGACGTGTACCCACGGGTGGACACTTCTCAAGGAGGCCCAGAGCGCTGGCACTCTGCCAGGATCATGGTGGGTGCTGAGAGCCAGGCCTTTTGGAAGTGGCCATTCAGGCCACAGCCAAGCAGTCCTTCTTAGACTCTGGCCACCTCTGAGTGTGTGCATCCCATCCAGTACACAGCCCAACGCCCACTGCCCACCGCCCACCGCCCAGCGCCCACCACCCACCGCCAACAGCCCACCGCCCACCGCCCAGCGCCCACCACCCACCGCCAACAGCCCACCGCCCACTGCCCAGCGCCCACCACCCACCGCCAACAGCCCACCGCCCACCGCCCACCGCCCACAGGGGTGGCGGGCTTGAAGTCAGGGACACCTGCCCAGGTCTCCAGAAAATGGTTTCCCGCATCATCCCTAGGGTGTCGTTAGGGCTCTTGTAGGCTTTTCCTTTGGCAAAAGTCCAAAGCCCTGAGGGGTCTGCAGGTCAGCCTGCTTAAAGGAAAGCATACAAGCCGTAGAGCCTTGCACCATTGAGGTCACTCGCTCAGTCACAGGACAATCCAGAATGTAGAACTCTGGTCACCAGGCAACCTTGCGTCCGTGAGACAGGTCCCTCTCCCCTCACTTGGCTGGCTGCAGGCCTGGGGAGAGAGCTGGTCTACAGGTGGTCTCAAGGGGTGGGGTGTCTTTGGAAGAGCTTCCCACAACAGCTGTTTCGCTCACCGCACACAGTGGCCATGGTCTCCCCTCCGACGCCTGCTGTCACTTGGCAGTGTGCAGCCTCAGCTAAGGCATGCCAGCCTAGCGCCGGCCCATCCCAGGGAGGCCAGGGCCGGGAGCACTCGAGGTCATCCTGTGAGTCCTTGCCACTGCGTATGTGTGTGTGGATGTGCATGTGCCTGTGGCAGTGTGTGCTGGGGTGCAAGAAGGTGCCGAAAGGCTGGTTTGCTGCGTCTCCCCAGTGCCCATGTGAGGTCCTGGGGGGCACAAGAGGAAGTGAGTACTGGGGACCAAGAGAACCTACCCTCTGGAAATCCTAGGCGTGGCGGGGTCATGTTACTCCTTGGTGGCTGCAAGTCAATCCAGACAAACCTGTGTGCCACCAGGTGAGGGGAAATTACTTTATGTAAGGGTTAGGGTTGTTTCCCTCTCATACTTCTTGAAGTACTCAAATACTGTTGTACAGGTCGATGAAGAGCCTTTGTGAAATTTTTCACCAGCTTTCCCCACCCCACAAACACCAAGTCAGTTTGACAGTTAAAATCAAAGGAAAACAGTACCACATCAAATTCTCAGACTTTTATCTGGTTTTCCCCATGCCAACATTGTGTTATTAGCGTCTTACATCCAGTTGAAGATGTATTTCTAGTGTAGGAAGCACCCTTCTAAAATGTTTGTGGCCTGTAGTTTTCAATTCGCTGTGTTTCACTCATTCTCCAGTGAGGGCATTTCTTTTGCCGTGAATTCAAAGGCTGATACATGATAATGTCTCACGGAACCCATATGCTAACCATAACCCTAGCCCCTGAACCTGGCCCTATCCCTCAAACTGAGTATGCCCTCTAGACCTCACATTGATGGCATCAGAACTCCCAGGTTGGCTCAGGCCCACATAATTATCACCTGGGCACTTGGTCCTGCTTACCTGGCCCTGAACACTTGATGACATCAGCACTTCCTGTTTCAAAGCTTCTCAGCCTTCGTTGAAAAAAGACATGTCACTGGCACTGAGGTAGACAGGTAACCTGTATCAACCTAGTTTCTCTGATGTTTCAACACCATTCTCCTGTCATTAAACTATGTGTTGCAGACAGCAAGGCTCTTTGTTAATGGAATCCACGTGTTTTATAATCATTCATAGACATTAAGCTAATTTCAGTTTCTGAGTTTCCAGAGTTCTATTAAGCTACTCCAAGTGTCTGTAGCTGCTTTCATGTGAAATCCAATGTGAAACGATGTTTTTTACATTACTACCAGCACGGGAAAGAACAATTATTACCCGTTAATGACTATCGTGCCTTTCCAGGCTTCTTGAAGGCAAATTCTCAGTATTTTAACATGCTGGTGAGATGGAGAAGTTCCCAAAGCAATGTCACCTTCAGTGGAACACTCTCTCACATCCATTTTCCTGCTCTGTTATATGGAGATCTGGCAGGTTTTCCATTTTCATACAGGTATCTTAAGGGACTTTGTGGACTTTACTACTATTTGAACAAAAGCTTGGCTTTTGTTTCCCTCTCTTACTTCTTGAAGTGCTCAGATATTGTTGTACAGGTCTATGAAGAGGAGTTGTGAAATTTTTACCAGCTTTCCCTGCCCCACAAACACCTAGCCAATTTGACAGTTAAAATCAAATGGAAACAGTACCACATCAAATTCTCAACCTTTCACCTGGTTTTCCCAATGCCAACATTGTGTTATTTGGGTCTTCAATCTAGTTGAACATGTATTTCTAATGTAGGAAGCACCCTTCTAAAATGTTTGTGGCCTGTGGTTTTCAATTCCCAGTGTGATTCTCATGCTCCAGTGATGGCATCTCTTTCACTGTGAATTCAAAAGCTGATACATTATAATCTCTCCCGGTACCATATGCTAACCCTAACCCTAGCCCCTGAAGCTGGCCCTATCCCTCAAACTGAGTATGCCCTCTAGACCTAACATTGAGGGCATCAGAACTCCCAGGTTGGCTCAGGCCCACATAATTATCACCTGGGCATGTGGGCCTGCTCACCTGGCCCTGACCACTTGATGACGTCAGCACTTCCTGTTTCAAAGCTTCTCAACCTTCTTTAAAAAAAGACAAGTCATTGGCACTGAGGTAGACAGGTAACCTATATCAACCTAGTTTCTCTAATGTTTCAACACCATTCTACTGTTATTAAACTAATAGTTGCAGATAGCAAGGCTCTTTATTGATGGAATCCTCGTGTTTTATGCTCGTTCATATACATTCAGCTAACTTCAGTTTCTGAATATCCAGAGTTCTATTAAGGTAATCCAAGAGTCTGTAGCTTCTTTAATGGGAATTCCAATGTGAAATGACCTTTTTTACATTACTATCAGCAAGGGAAAGAATTATTATTACCCTTTAATGACTGTCGTGCTTTCCAGGCTTCTTGAAGGCAAATTCACAGTATTTTAACATGCTGGTGAGATGGGGAAGTTCCCAAATGAATGTCACCTACAGTGGAACACTCTCTCACATCCATTTTCATGCTCTGTTATTTGGAGTTCTGGCAGGTTTTCCATTTTCTTACGGGTATCATAAGGGCCTTTTGAGGACTATACTACCATTTGAACACAAGCTTGGCTATTGTTTACCTCTCTTACTTCTTGAAGTGCTCAGATACTCTTGTACAGGTCTATGAAGAGGAGTTGTGAAATTCTTTTCCAGCTTTCCCCTCTCCACTCACTGCAAGCCAATTTGACAGTTAAAATCAAATGGAAACAGTACCACATCAAATTCTCAGCCTTTTACCTGGTTTCCCAATGGCAACATTGTGTTATTCGGGTCTTACATGGAGGTGAACATGTATTTCTAGTGTAACCTAGTTTCTCTGATGTATCAACACGATTCTCCTGTCATTAAACAATGTGTTGCAGACAGCAAGGCTCTTTTTTGATGTAATCCTCGTGTTTTATGCTGGTTCATAGATATTAAGCTAACTTCACTTTCTGAGTTTCCAGAGTTCTATTAAGCTGCTCCAAGTGTCTGTAGCTACATTAATGTGAATTCCAATGTGAAAGGCCTTTTTTTATATTCCTACCAGCACGGGAAAGAACTACTATTACCCTTTAATGACTATCGTGCCTTTCCAGGCTTCTTGTAGGCAAATTCTCAGTATTTTAACATGCTGGTGAGATGGGGAAGTTCCCAAATCAATGTCACCTTCAGTGGAACACTCTCTCACATCCATTTTCCTGCTCTGTTATTTGGAGATCTGGCAGGTTTTCCATTTTCATACGGGTATCATAAGGGCCTTTTGAGGACTTTACTACCATTTGAACACAAGCTTGGCTATTGTTTACTTCTCTTACTTCTTGAAGTGCTCAGAAACTGTTGTACAGGTCTATGAAGAGGAGTTGTGAAATTTTTCACTGCCTTTCCCCACTCCACACAATCCAAGCCAATTTGACAGTTAAAATCAAATGGAAACAGTACCACATCAAATTCTCAGCCTTTTACCTGGTTTCCCAATGGCAACATTGTATTATTCGGATCTTACATAGAGGTGAACATGTATGTCTAGTGTAACCTAGTTTCTCTGCTGTTTCAACAGCATTCTCCTGTCATTAAACAATGTGTTGCAGATAGCAAGGCTCTTTGTTGATGTAATCCTCGTCTTTTATGCTCATTCTTAGACATTAAGCTAACTTTAGTTTGTGAGTTTCCAGAGTTCTATTAAGTACCTCCAAGTGTCTGTAGCTGCTTTCATGTGAATTCCAATGTGAAATGACGTTTTTTACATTACTATCAGCATGGGAAAGAACTATTATTACCCTTTAATGGTCCTGCCCAGGTCTTTAGAAAATGGTTTCCCGCATCATCGCTCAGGTGTCCTTAGGTCTCTTGTAGGCTTTTGCTTTGGCAAAAGTCCAAAGCCCTGAGGGGTCTGCAGGTCAGCCTGCTTAAAGGAAAGCACACAGGCTGTAGAGCCTTGCACCCTTGAGGTCACTCGCTCAGTCACAGGACAGTACGGAATGTAGAACTCTGGTCACCAGGCAACCATGCATCTGGGAGACAGGCCCCTTTCCCCTCACTTGGCTGGCTGCAGGCCTGGGTGGGGAGAGAGCTGATCTGCAGGCGGTCTGCATGTGGTCTCAGGGGGTGGTGTGTCTTTGGAAGAGCTTCCCACAACAGCTGTTTCGCTCACCGCACACTGTGGCCATGGTCTCCCCTTCAACGCCTGCTGTCACTGGGCAGTGTGCAGCCTCAGGTAAGGCATGCCAGCCTGGTGCCGGCCCATCCCAGGGAGGCCAGGGCCAGGAGCACTCCAGGTCATCCTGTGCGTCCTTGCCACTGTGTACGTGTGTGGGTGTGCATGTGCGTATTCCTGTGGCAGTGTGTGCTGGGGTGCAAGAAAGTGCAGGAGGGCTTGTTTGCTGGGTCTCTCCAGTGCCTATGTGAGGTCCTTGGGGGCACACCAGGAAGTGAGTGCTGGGGACCAAGCGCCCCTACCCTATGGAAATCCTAGGCGTGGCGGGATCATGTTACTCCTTCATGGCTGAAAGTCAATCCAGAAAACCCTGTGTGCCACCAGGTGAAGGGAAATGACTTTATGTAAGGGATTTTCCCTACTGTGGGGAGACCCAGGCAGTTTTGGCTAAGGGCCCGGACTCATGGCGGTGCCTCTCAGAGCTCTCCCTTGGAGATCATGAGGAGGTCGTGGAGACTCAGCTGGAACAGTCAAATTCCTTCCAAACCTTTTCCGGGTGCTAGAGGCCGGAGCCCCGGCCGGGCAGTCAGAGTGGGCCCAGAGTTGAGGGTGGGTACGGAGGCCGCTGTGTGCCCCCGGGATGATGCCCAAGGAGAGCCAGATGTAAGATTCCCACTAGAGTGTTCACCTGTTCCACATCCACCCATCCATCCATCCATGTATCCATCATGTATCTTAATTCTCTGGCAGGGTATTTTCCCATTGATTCTTAGGGCAAGTGGAAGAGGCCCGGAGAGGCAGGGAGAAACATGGATGTGAGGGAGACCCTTGGATTGGTTGCCTCCCGCAGGCGCCCTGAGGGGGCAGGGAGGGATCCAGCCTGCAAGGGAGGTAAGTGCCCTTGACCCCAATGGAACCCAAGACCCTTCCAATCCACAGGCCTGCGCTCTGTCCACTGAGCCAAACCCATTGCAGCCTGTTGCCCCTGTCAGTGTGTCAGACTCCTCCCTGTTGTCCCCCCCCCGCTCGACCCCCGCCCGCGTCCAGAGCCCCGGGGGGGAGGAGGGCTTCTTCTAGCGGTGTGGGAGAATGGAGCACATTCGACCCTGCGAGGGAGGCGGGGTGCTGCCCTGGGAAAGGAGCAAGCAGGCAAGAGCCCTGTTCCCATCTTTGCAGTGCGGGGCGGGGCGCGGGGGTGCGGGGGAGGGCACTCCGGGGGTCGGTGCTGAGTTCAGACAGGAGGTTCCCCCCGCCCAGGCCCCACCCGGGAACCAAAGGGAGTCTGGGGCCTTCAGCAAAAAGCCCCGCCTGATCCTCCCCAGAGCCAAAGCAAAAGCAAAAGCCTATGGCACCCGGTATTCCCAGGCGGTCTCCCATCCAAGTACTAACCAGGCCCGACCCTGCTTAGCTGCAGAGATCAGAGGAGATCCGGTGGGTTCACGGTGGTATGGCCATAGACGGGAGAGCAGGCCTCAGGGCGCCTCAAGAGCCCGCTCTGCCAAGACTGTGGGCCTGCCTAGCCCCCCCACCACCAGGCTGACCCTGGGGTTCAGCGCCCTCAGCACTCTCAGCCCTCAGCCCTCCGCCCCGCCCCTTAGCAGGCAGGCAGGCAGGGACCATGCCTCTCCCTGCTGAGCCCTCAGCTGCCTCCCTCCCTCCCACCTGCAGCAAGCCCCTCCTCAGGTGGGGGTGCGATGTGCCACGTAGCCAGAATGGAGCACCCTCCACAACTGGGCTCTCCTAGGGATACCTCCTCTTCACCTCCCCAGCAAAGCCTCCTCTCCTGGGGAAGCCAGTCAATGGGGGAAGGCTTAGTGGCCAAGAATACATGCACGTGCCAAGGCAGTGCCCAGGGGCGGACGGATGTGTACCTACGGGTGGACACTTCTCAAGGGGCCCCAGAGCACTGGCACTTGGTCAGGATCACAGTGGGTGCTCAGAGCCAGGCCTGTTGGAAGTGGCCGTTCAGGCCACAGCCAAGCAGCCAGTCATAGACTCTGGCCACCTCTGAGTGTGTGCATCCCATCCTGTACACGGCCCACCATCCACCGTCCACCGCCCACAGCCCACCGCCCACCGCTCACAGCCCACCGCCCACAGGGGTGGCGGGTTTGAGGTCAGGGACACATGCCAAGGTCTCCAGAAAATGGTTTCCCGCATCATCCCTCGGGTGTCCTTGGGGCTTTTGTAGGCTTTTGCTTTGGCAAAAGTCCAAAGCCCTGAGGGGTCTGCAGGTCAGCCTGCTTAAAGGAAAGCATACTGGCCGTAGAGCCTTGCACCCTTGAGGTCACTCGCTCAGTCACAGGACAGTACGGAGTGTAGAACTCTGGCCAGAAGGCATCCTTGCATCCGGGAGACAGGCCCCTCTCCCCTCACTTGGCTGGCTGCAGGCCTGGGGAGAGAGCTGGTCTACAGGTGGTCTCAGGGGGTAGGGTGTCTTTGGAAGAGCTTCCCACAACAGCTGTTTCGCTCACCGCACACAGTGGCCCTGGTCTCCCCTCCGATGCCTACTGTCACTCGGCAGTGTGCAGACTCAGGTAAGGCATGCCAGCCTAGCGCCGGCCCATCCCAGGGAGGCCAGGGCCGGGAGCACTCGAGGTCATCCTGTGAGTCCTTGCCACTGCGTATGTGTGTGTGGATGTGCGTGTGTGTGTGCCTGTGGCAGTGTGTGCTGGGGTGCAAGAAGGTGCAGGAGGGATGGTTTGCTGCGTCTCTCCAGTGCCTATGTGAGGTCCTGGGGGGCACAAGAGGAAGTGAGTGCTGGGGACCAAGCACCCCTACTCTCTGGAAACCCTAGGCGTGGCGGGGTCATGTTACTCCTTCGTGGCTGCAAGTCAATCCAGACAACCCTGTGTGCCACCAGGTGAGGGGAAATGACTTTATGTAAGGGGTTTTCCCTACTGTGGGGAGACCCAGGCAGTTTTGGCTAAGGGCCCGGACTCCAGGCGGTGCCTCTCAGGTTCTCCCCTGGAGATCATGAAGAGGTCGTGGAGACTCAGCTGGACCAGTCAAACTCCTTCCAAACCTTGTCCGGGTGCTAGAGGCCGGACCCCCGGCAGGGCAGTCAGAGTGGGCCCAGCGTAGAGGGTGGGTACAGAGGCCGCTGTGGGCCCACGGGATGATGCCCATGGAGAGCCAAATGTAAGATTCCCACTAGAGTGTTCACCTGTTCCACATCCATCCATCCATCCATCCATCCATGTATCCATCATGTATCTGAATCCTCTGGCAGGATATTTTCCCATTGATTCTTAGGGCAAGTGGAAGAGGACCAGAGAGGCAGAGAGAAACATGGATGTGAGGGAGAAACTTGGATTGGTTGTCTCCTGCAGGCGCCCTGAGGGGGCAGGGAGGCATTCAGCCTGCAAGGGAGGTAAGTGCCCTTGACCCCAATGGAACCAGTGGCCCTTCCATCCACAGGCCTGGGCTTTGTCCACTGAGCCAAACCCGCTGCAGCCTGTTGCCCCTGTCAGTGTGTCAGACGCCTCCCTGTTGTCCCCACCCGCCCCCCTGCGACCCTCAGCCCTGACCCCGCCCTGAGCGCCGGGGGGAGGGGGCGGAAGGTTCCAGCGGTGCAGGACAATGGAGCACAGGCGCACAGGTGACCCTGCGAGGGCAGTGGGGTGCTGCCACGGGAAAGGGGCGAGTGAGTGAGAGCCCTGTTCCCATCTTTGGAGGGCAGGATGGGGCTCAGGGGTGTGGGGGAGGGCACTCTGGGTCTGGGCTGAGTTCAGACTGGAGGTTCCCCCCGCCCAGGACCACCCAGGCCGCCAAAAGGGAGGCTGTGGCTGGCAGCAAAAAGCCCAGCTCCTCCCCAGAGCCAAAGCAAAAGCCTAAGGCGCCCAGTATTCCCAGGCAGTCTCCCATCCAATACTAACCAGGCCCGACCCTGCTTAGCTGCAGAGATCAGAGGAGATCGGGCGGGTTCACTGTGGTATGGCCATAGACTGGGGAGCTGGCCTCCGGGCTCCTCATGAGCCCGCGCTGCCGGGATTGTGGTCCCGCCAAGCCCCGCGGTCACCCCCATGCTGGCCTTGGGGCTCAGGGCGCTCAGCGCTCTCCGCCCTCAGCCCTCCTCCCGCCTGCCCTCTCGCAGGCAGGCAGGCAGGGACTAAGCCTCTCCCCATTGAGCACTCAGCTGCCTCCCTCCATCCCACCTGCAGCAAGCCCCCTCCTCAGGTGGGGGTGCGATGTGCCACGTAGCCAGAAGGGAGCGCCCTCCACAACTGGGCTCTCCTAGGGATTCCTCCTCTTCACCTCCCCAGTGCAGCCTCCTCTCCTGGGGAAGCCAGTCAATGGGGGAAGGCTTAGTGGTGGCCAAGAATACGTGCAGGTGCCAAGGCAGCACCCAGGGCCGGACGGACGTGTACCTACCGGTGGACACTTTTCAAGGGGACCCAGAGCGCTAGCACTCGGCCAGGATCACAGTGAATGCTCAAAGACAGGCCTGTTGGAAGTAGCCGTTCAGGCCACAGCCAAGCAGCCCGTCATAGACTCTGGCCACCTCTGAGTGTGTGCATCCCGTCCTGTACATGGCCCAACACCCAAAGCCTACCGCCCACAGCCCACCGCCCGCAGGGCTGGCGGGTTTGAAGTCAGGGACACCTGCCTAGGTCTCCAGAAAATGGTTTCCCGCATCATCCCTCAGGTGTCCTTAGGGCTTTTGTCGGCTTTTGCTTTGGCAAAAGTCCAAAGCCCTGAGGGGTCTGCAGGTCAGCCTGCTTAAAGGAAAGCATACTGGCCTTAGAGCCTTGCACCCTTGAGGTCACTCGCTCAGTCACAGGACAATCCGGAATGTAGAACTCTGGTCACCAGGCATCCTTGCATCCAGGAGACAGGCCCCTCTCCCCTCACTTGGCTGGCTGCAGGCCTGGGGAGAGAGCTGATCTACAGGTGGTCTCAGGGGGTGGGGTGTCTTTGGAAGAGCTTCCCACAACAGCTGTCTCGCTCACTGCACACAGTGGCCCTGGTCTCCCATCCGACGCCTACTGTCACTCGGCAGTGTGCAGCCTCAGGTAAGGTATGGCAGCCTAGCGCCGGCCCATCCAAGGGAGGCCAGGGCCGGGAGCACTCCAGGTCATCCTGTGCATCCTTGCCACTGCATACCTGCATGTGGATGTTCCTGTGCCTGTGCCTGTGGCAGTGTATGCTGGGGTGCAAGAAAGTGCAGGAGGGCTGGTTTGCCTGGTCTCTCCACCTCCTAGGTGAGGTCCTGGGGGGCACAAGAGGAAGTGAGTGCTGGGGACCAAGCGCCCCGACCCTCTATAAATCGTCTTGTCCACAGAATTCTAGAAGTCCTCTCTTTCTCTGAATTCTAGAAATCCCCTCTTCTATAACATTTTAGAAATTTTTTACTCCACAAAAATCTTGAAATCCTCAGTTGCAAAGCATTCTAGAAATCCTCTTTTACGCAGAAGTCTGTAAGTCTTTTCACACTCTGAATTTTCCAAATCCCCTATTCCACAGAATTCTAAATGTCCTCCTTTCCTCTGAATTCTAAGAATCCCATATTCTACAGAATTCTAGAAATTTATTTCCCACAATATTAAAAATCGTTTCTTTCACAGAATTCTAGAAATCACCTTTTCCACAGAATTCCTGAAGATCCCTTTCCTCCCAATTCTAGAAATCCCCTAGTCTATAGAATTCTAGATGTCCTCTCATCTTAAAATCCTAGAAATTTCCTATTCCACAGAATTATAGAATTACAGTAGACCACAGAATTCTATAAGTCATGTCTTTCTCATTTCTAGCAGTACCCTATTATACAGTATTCTAGAAATTCTCTTTTACATAATTCTACAAGTAATTTCTTCCACAGAATTCTAGAAATCTCCTACTCCAAAAAATTCTAAAAATACTCTTGTCCACAGATTTGTAGACTCCTCTCTTTCTCCAAATTATAGAAATCCCCTCTTCTACATGATTCCTGAAGTCTTCTAATCCACAGGAATCTTTAAATCCTCTATTGCACAGCGTTCTAGAAATCCTCTATTACGCATAATTCTGTAAGTGTTCTCTCCCTCTGAATTCTACAAATCTCCTAATCCACAGAATTCTAAAAGTCCTCCCTTCCTATGAATTCTAAAAATACCCTATTCTACGGAATTCTAGAAATCTATTGCCCAAAATTCTAAAAATATTTTATTTCACAGATTTCAAGAAATCAACTCTTCCACAGAATTCTAGAAGACCTCATTTCCTCCCAATTCTATAAATGCCCAAGTCTATAAAATTCTAGATGTACTCTCATCTCAGAATCCTAGAAATTTCCTATTCCACAGTATTCTAGAATTACACTATTCAACAAAATTCTATAAGTCCTTTCTTTCACATTTCTAGTGATACACTATTCTACAGTAATCTAGAAATCCTCCTTCACAGAATTCTACAAGTAATCTCTTCCAGAGAATTCTACAAATCTCCTACTCCACAAAATTCTAAAAATTCTCCTGTCCACAGAATTCTAGAGTCCTCTCGTTCTCTGAATTCTAGAAATCCTCTCTTCTACATCATTCCTAAAGTCTTCTACTCCACAGAAATGTTGAAATCTTCTATTGCACAGCACTCTAGAAATCCTCTATTATGCAGAAGTCTGTAAGTCTTCTCTCCCTCTGAATTCTACAAATCCCCTATTCCACAGAATTCTAAAAGTCCCCCTTGCTATGAATTCTGAAAATGCCCTATACTACGGAATTCTGGAAATCTATTCCTCACAATTCTAAAAATCTTTTATTTCAGAGAATTCTAGATATCACCGCTACCACAGAATTCTAGAAGACCTCTATTCCTCCCAATACTAGAAATCCCCTAGTCTATAGAATTCTAGATTTCCTCTAATCTCAGAATCCTAGAAATTTCCAATTGCATAGAATACTAGAATTACACTATTCCACAGAATTCTATAAGTCCTTTCTTTCCCATTTCTAGAAGTACCCTATTCCACAGAATTCTAGAAATCCTCTTTCACAGAATTCTACAAGTAATCTCTCCCACAGAATTTTAGAAATCCCCTACTCCACAAAATTCTAGAAATCTTCTTGTCCACAGAATTCTAGAAGTCCTCTCTTTTTCCGAATTCTAGAAATCCCCTCTTCTATCACCTTCCAGAAATCCTCTACTCCACAGAAATATTGAAATCATCTATTTCACAGCGTTCTAGAAATCCTCTATTAGGTAGAATTCTGTAAGTTTCCTCTCCCTCTGAATTCTACAAATCCCCTATTCCACAGAATTCTAAAAGTCCTCTCTTCCTATGAATTCTTAAAATCCCCTATTCTAAGGAATTCTAGAAATCTATTCCCCACAATTCTAAAAATCTATTATTATATAAATGCTAGAAATCACCTCTTCCACAGAATTCTAGAAGACCTCATTTCATCCCAATTCTAGAAATCTCATTTCTGTTTAATTCTAAATTTCCTGTCATCTCAGAATCATAGAAATTTCCTACTCCACAGAATTCTAGAATTACACTATTCCACAGAATTCTATAAGTCTTTTCTTTATCATTTCTTGCGGTACCCTATTCTACGTATTCTAGAAATCCTCTTTCACAGAATTCTACGACTAATGTCTTGCATAGAATTATAGAAATCTCCTACTCCACAAAATTCTAAAAATCCTCTTGTCAACAGAATTCTAGAGTCCTCTCTTTCTCCGAATTCTAGAAATCCCATCTTCTACTGCATTCCTTAAGTCTTCTACGCCATAGAAATTATTACGCAGATTCTGTAAGTCTTCTCTCCCTCTGAATTATACAAATCCCCTAATCCACAGAATTCTAAAAGTCCTCCCTCCATATGAATTCTTAAAATCCCCTATTCTATAAAATTCTAGAAATCTATTCCCCACAATTCTAAAAATCTATTATTTCACAGAATTCTAGAAATCACCTCTTCCACAGGATTCTAGAAGACCTCGTTTCACACAATTCTAGAAATCCAATATTCTGTGCAATTCTAGATGTCCTGTCATCTCAGAATCCTAGAAATTTACTATTCCACGCAATTCTAGAATTGCACTATTCCACAGAATTCTAAAAGTCCTTTCATTCTCATTTTTAGCGGTACCCTACTCTACAGTATTCGAGAAATCCTCTTTCACAGAATTCTACAAGTAATCTCTTCCACAGAATTCATGAAATCTCCTACTCCAGAAAATTCTAAAAATCCTCTTGTACACAGAATTCTAGAGTCCTCTCTTTCTCCGAATAATACAAATCTTCTCTTCTGAAGCTGTCCTGAAGTCTTCTACTCAACAGAAATCTTGAAATCCACTATAGCACAGTGTTCTAGAAATCCTCTATTACACAGAATTTGTAAGTCTCCTCTCCCTCTGAATTCTACAAGTCCCACATTCCACAGAATTCTAAAAGTCCTCCCTTCCTCTGAATTCTAAGAATCCACTATTCTATGGAATTCTAGAAATCTATTCCCCACTATTCTAAAAATCTTTTATTTCACAGAATTCTACAAATCACCTATTCCACAGGATATTAGAAGACCTTGTTTCCACACAATTCTAGAAATCCAATATTCTGTGGAATTCTAGATGTCCTGTCATCTCAGAATCCTAGAAATTTCCTATTCCACAGAATTCTAGAATTTCACTATTCCACAGAATTCTATAAGTCCTTAATATCTCATTTCTAGTGGTACCCTATTCTACAGTAATCTAGAAATCCGCTTTCACAGAATTCTATAAGTAATCTCTCCCACAGAATTCTAGAAATGCCGTATCCACAAAATTCTAGAAATCCTCTTGTTCACAGAATTCTAGAAACTTCTTTTCTTCAAATTCTAGAAATACCCTCCTGTACAGCATTCCTGAATTCTTCTACTCCACAGAAATCTTGAAATCCTCTGTTGCACAGTATTCTAGAAATCCTCTATTACGCAGAATTCTGTAAGTCTCCTCTCCCTCTGAATTCTACAAATCCCTTGTTCCACAGAATTCTAAAAGTCCTCCCTTCCTATGAATTCTTAAAATCCCCTATTCTATGGAATTCTAGAAATCTATTCCCCACAAATCTAAAAATCTATTACTTCACATAATTCTAGAAATCTCCTCTTCCACAAAATTCTAGACCTCTTTTCCTAGCAATTCTAGAAATCCCCTAGTCTATAGAATTCTAAATGTCCTCTCATCTCAGAATACTAGAAATTTACTATTCCACAAAATTATAGAACTACACTATTCAACATAATTCTATAAGTCCTTTCTTTCACATTTCTAGCGATACCCTATTCTACAGTAATCAAGAAACCCTCTTTCACAGAATTCTACAAGTAATCTCTTCCACAGAATTCTAGAAATTTTCTACTCCACAAAATTCTAAAAATCATCCCTTCCCCAGAATTCTAGAGTCCTCTCTCCGAATTCTAGAATTGTTCTACTCCACAGAAATCTTGAAATCCTCTATTGCACAGCGTTCTAGAAATCCTCTATTACGCAGAATTCTGTAAGTGTCCTATCCCTCTGAATTCTACAAATCCCCTATTCCACAGAATTCTAAAAGTCCTCCCTTCCTATGAATTCTTAAAATCCCCTATTCTAGGGAATTCTAAAAATCTGTTCCCCACAATTCTATAAATCTATTATTTCACAGAATTCTAGGAATCACCTCTTCCACAGAATTCTAGAAGACCTGTTTTCCTCCCAATTCTATAAATCCCCTATGCTGTGGAATTCTAGTTGTACTGTCATCTCAGGATCCTAGAAATTTCCTATTCCACATAATTCTAGAATTATGCTATTCCACAGAATTCTATAAGTCCTTTCTTTCTCATTTCTAGCGGTTCCCTATTCTACAGTATTCTACAAATCCTCTTTCACAGAATTCTACAAGTATTCCCTTCCACAGAATTCTAGAAATCTCCTACTCCACAAAATTCTAGAAATCCTCTTGTCCACAGAATTCTAGAGTCCTCTCTTTCTCCGAATTCCAGAAATTCCCTCTTCTGCCGCATTCTAGAAGTCTTCTACTCCACAGAAATCTTGTAATCCTCTATTTCACAGCATTCTATAAATCTTCTATTATGCAGAATTCTGTAAGTCTTCTCTCCCTCTGAATTCTAGTAATCCCCGACTCCACAGAATTCTAAAAGTCCTCCCTTCCTCTGAATTCTAAAAATCCCCTATTCTACAGAATTCTAGAAATCTATTCCCCAAAATTCTAAAAATATATTATTTCACAGAATTCTAGAAATCACCTCTTCCACAGAATTCTAGAATACCTTTTCCCTCCCCATTCTAGAAATCCCCTATTCTATGGAATTCTAAATGTCCTCTCATCTCAGAATCCTAGAAATTTCCTATTCCACAGAATTCTAGAATTACACTATTTCACATAATTATTTTATCTTATTTTACTTTATTTTATTTTATTATTAAATTATTATCTGTGTACATATATTACCATTTCCCCCACCCCAAGCATTCTCTCCCTCCCCTGAGTTTTGTGTCCATTGGTTATATTTACATGCATGTGTACAAGTCCTTCGGTTGATCTCTTATTTCCCCCATATATCCCTCCCCTCCCTGCTGTAATTAGACAGACTGCTTGTTGCTTTACTGTCGCTATATTTATCTTATGGTTCACCAGTTTTTAATGTTCTTTTTTATTCATAAATGAGTGAGGACATGTGGTGTTTCTCTTTCATTGACTGGCTTATTTCACTCAGCATGCTATTCTCCAATTCCATCCAGGTTGCTGCAAATGCTGAGATTTCCTTCTTTTTTATGGCAGCATAGAATTCCATTGTGTAGATGTACCATAATTTTTTGATCAAATCATGTGCTGATGGACACCTAGGCTGTTTCCAAATCCTAGCTATTGTAAATTGTGCTGCTATGAACATAGGGGTGCATATATCCTTTCTGACTGGTGCTCCTATTTTCTTGGGATATATTCCTAGGAGTGGGATTACTGGGTCAAATGGGAGTTCCATTTTCAGTTTTTTGAGGAAACTCCATACTGTTCTCCACAGTGGTTGTACCAGTCTGCATTCCCACCAGCAATGCACGAGGGTTCCTTTTTCTCCACAACCTCACCAACATTTTTCGTTTGTTGATTTGTTAATGTTGGCAATTCTGACAGGTGTGAGATGGTATCGGATTGTTGTTTTGATTTGCATCTCTAGGATAAGTAGTGACCTTGGGCAGTTTTTCATGTGCCTCTTGGCTTTCCTTTTGTCTTCTTTTGAGAAGATTCTATTTAGTTCCATTGCCCATTTTTTAATTGGCTCATTTATTTTCCTTTTACTGAGTTGAATAAGCTGTTTGTAGATGTTGGAGATTAAACCTTTATAAGTAATATCATTTGCAAATATGTTCTCCCATACAGTTGGCTTTCTTGTTTTGTTGATGGTTTCTTTTGCTGTGAAAAAACTTTTTATTTTGATGTAGTCCCATTTGTTTATTTTCTCTTTAGCTTCCATTGCCCAAGGGGCAGTATCAGTGAAGAAGTTCTTTTGGCATATGGCTGAGATTTTTCTGCCTGTGGATGCCTCTAATATTTTTATGGTTTCCTGTCTTATGTTTGAGCCCTGTAACCATTTCGAATTTATTTTTGTGTATGGAGTACGTTGGTGCTCTAGTTTCATTCTTTTACATGTATCTGTCCAATTTTCCAAACACCATTTATTGAAGAGACTGTCTTGACTTCATTGTATGCTCATGCCTCCTTTGTCAAATATTAATTGAGCATATTGATTTGGGTTGATATCTGGATTCTCTATTCTATTCCATTGATCTATATGTCTGTTCTTGTGCCAATACCAGGCTGTTTTGAGAACAGTGGCTTTGTAATACAGCTTGAAATCTGGTATTGAGATCCCTCCTACTTTACTCTTCTTTCTCAGGATTGCTGATGGTATTCGAGGTCTTTTATTGTTCCAAATGAATTTTTGGAGAGTTCCTTCTAGGTCAGTGAAATATGCCGTTGGTATTTTTATGGGGAGTGCATTGAACCTATAAATTGCTTTGGGAAGTATGGACATTTTGATGATGTTGATTCTACCAATCCATGAACATGGTATGTTCTTCCATCTGTTTACATCTTCCTCTATTTCTTTTTTCAGTGTTGTGTAGTTTTCCGCATAGAGTTCTTTTACCTCCTTAGTTAAATTTATTCCCAGGGATCTTAAATTTCTTGGTGCAATGGTAAATGGGATTGCTTTTTGGTCTCTGTTTCTGTAAATTCATTGTTGGTGTACAGAAATGCCATCGATTTCCTGGCGTTAATTTTGTATCCAGCTACATTGCCAAATTCATTTATTAAGTCTATTAGATTTTTGATGCAGTCTTTTGGGTTTTTTATGTACAATATCATGTAATCTGCAAATAAGGATAACTTTACTACTTCTTTTCCGATTTGGATGCCTTTTATTTCCTCTTCTTGTCTAATTGCAATGGCAAACACTTCCAGTACAATGTCAAACAAGAGTGGTGAGATTGGGCATCCCTGTCTTGTTCCTGTTCTAAGAGGGAATGGCTTTAGTTTTTGGCCATTGAGTATGATGTTGGCTGTGGGTTTATCATATATAGCTCTTTTTAAATTTATTTTTTATTTTTTTTTAAATTTTATTTTATTAAGGTATTATCTGTATACATAGTTTACCATTGCCCCCCCCCACCTCCCATTTATGCCCTCCCTCCCCAGAGTTCTGTGTTCATTGGTTGTACTTATGTTCATGCATACCAGTCCCTCGGTTGTTCTCCTATCTCCCCTCAGGTCTTCTTCCCCTCCCCGCTGTCATTTGACAATCTGCTTGTTTTATGGTGACCATCTTAGGACCCCATGAATAGAATCTGCTCCTCATTTGGCAGTCTGCTTGTTTTATGGTGACTATCTCAGGACCATATGAATAGATACCGCTCCTCCTCTGGTTTACACCGCCCCTTCCCCTGGGTCCCACTGCTTCCCCTGGGACACACGGCTCGCCCGGGGCACACTGCACCTTGGGACACACGGCTCACCCGGGGCACACGGCCCCCTGGGACACTCGGCTCACCCGGGGCACTCGGCCCCCTGGGACACTCGGCTCACCCGGGGCACTCGGCCCCCTGGGACACTCGGCTCACCCGGGGCACTCGGCCCCCTGGGACACTCGGCTCACCAGGGGCACTCGGCCCCATGGGACACTCGGCTCACCAGGGGCACTCGGCCCCCTGGGACACATGGCTCACCTGGGGCACTCGGCCCCCTGGGACACTCGGCTCACCGGTTTATCATATATAGCTTTTATTATGTTGAGGTATGGTCCTTGTACTCCCTCCTTGTTGATAGTTTTTTATCAGGAACGGGTGTTGGATTTTATCAAATGCTTTTTCTGCATCAATTGATATGACCACATGATTTTTATCTTTCAATTTGTTTATGTAATGGATCACGTTTATTGATTTGCGGATATTGTGCCATCCTTGCATTCCTGGAATAAAACCTACTTGGTCATGGTGTATGATCTTCCTGATGTACTGCTGGAGCCGATTTGCTAGAATTTTGTTGAGTATTTTGGCATCAATGTTCATGAGGGATATTGGCCTATAAGTCTCTTTCATTGAGTTGTCTTTATCTGGTTTTGGTATTGAGGTGATGCTGTTTTCATAAAAGGAGTATGGAAGTGTTCCTTCCTCTAATTTTTTTTGGAATAGTCTGAGGAGGATAGGTTTTAGTTCTTCCTTGAATGTTTGGTAAAATTCTCCTGTAAAGCCATCTGGCCCTGGCTTTTGTTTGCTGGCAGCTTTTTGATGACTGTTTCAATTTCTTCCCAAGTAACTGGTCTGTTGAGATGTTTAGATTTTTCCTGATTGAGTTTTGGAAGGTTGTATTTTTCTAGGAATATGTCCATTTCTTCCAGGTTGTGCAATTTGTTGGAATAGAGTTGCTCATAGTATTTTGTAACAATCCTTTGTATTTCGGTGGGGTCTGTGGTTATTTCACCTCTTTTGTTTCTGATTTTGTTTATTTGGGTCCTCTCTCTTTGTTTCTTAGTTAGCCTGGCTAGAGGTTCATCAATCTTGTTTGTCCTTTCAAAGAAACATCTCTTGGTTTTGTTGATCTTGTGTATTGTTTCTTTGATCTCTATGTCGTTTATCTCTGCTCTAATTTTTATTATTTCCTTCCCTCTGCTTACAGTGGGCTTTTCTTGTTGCTCTTTTTCTAACTCTTTGAGTTTTAGAGTTAGATAATTTGTTACTTTTTTTCTAGTTTTTTGCAATAGGCTTGTAGAGATATGAACTTCCCTCTCAAGATTGCTTTTGCTGTGTCCCATAGAATTTGAATTGTTGTGTTTTCATAGTCATTTGTTGCCAGGATGTTTTTAATTTCTTCCTTGATTTCTCTGGTAATCCAGTCCTCGTTTAATAGCATGCTGTTTAGTCTCCATGTGTTTGATTTCTTTGGATTATTTTTATTGTAGTTAATTTCCAGTTTTATGCCACTATGATCTGAAAAGATGCTTGATATGATTTCTATCTTCTTGAATTTGAAGAGACATTGCCTATGTCCCAACATGTTGTCTATCTTTGAAAATGACCCATGTGCACTTGAGAAGAATGCGTATTCTGTGGCTTTGGGGTGAAATGTTCTGAAGATGTCAATTAATTCCATCTGGTCTAGTGAGTCATTTAGGATTGATATTTCTTTGCTGATTTTTTTTTAGGTGATTTGTCCAAATGTGACAGTGGGGTATTAAAATCTCCTACTATGATTGTAGTACAATCATTCTCTCCCTTAATGTCCTCCAGCAGTTTTTTTTATGTATTTGGGTGCTCCCACATTGGGTGCATATATGTTTACCAGGGTTATTTCTTCTTGTTGGATTGCTCCCTTTAGTATAATGAAGTGGCCTTCATTATCTCTTTTTATGTCCTTCACTTTGAGATCTAATTTGTCTAATATAAATATTGATACCCCAGCCTTTTTTTCATTTCCATTCGCCTGGAAAAATATTTTCCATCCCTTCACCCTCAGCCTGTGTGCATCTTTTTTTCTGAAGTGTGTTTCTTGTAGACAGCAGATATATGGGTCTTGCTTTCTTATCCAATCTGTTACCCTATGTCTTTTGATTGGAGCATTTAAACCATTTACATTTCAAGTTATTATTGATAAGTAGGTATTTGATGCCATTTTTATTCTATACCCCTGTGTTCCTTCTTTGCTTCCTATTTTTTATTTTTACAGTGACCTTTTAGCATTTCTTGCATTGCTGATTTGGTGGAGATAAATTCCTTTAGTCTTTTTTCGTCTGTGAAGCTCTTGATTTCATTTTCAATCTTGATTGATAGCCTTGTTGGGTACAGTATTCTTGGATTCAGACCCTTCCTTTGCATGACTTTATATATTTCATCCCATTCCCTTCTGGCCTGATGAGTTTCTGTGGAGAAATCAGTTACTAGTCTGATGGGGGTTCCTTTATATGTAACCTTCTGTCTCTCTCTGGCTGCTTTTAAGATTCTTGCTTTGTCGTTGTTATTTTGATCTTTAATTATAATGTGCCTAGCTGTTGCTCTTTTGGGATTCATTTTGCTTGAGATTCTGCGAGCTTCTTGTATTTGTATGGGTTTTTTCTTCTCTATCTCAGGAAAGTTTTCTGTCCTTATATCTCGAAACAGTTTTTCTATGCCATCCTCTGTTTCCTTTCCTTCTAAAACCCCTATTAATCTAATATTGTTTTGTTTTATAATGTCTCAAAGTTCCCGTAGGCTCTGTTCCTGCTTTTAATTTTTTTTCCTAAAAGCTGCTCTAATTGGGTATTTTTTTCCATCTTATCTTCTAGCTCACTGATTTGGTCCTCTGCTTCATCTAGCCTACTTTTGATGCTTTCTATTGAGTTCTTTATAGTAGCTATGTCATTTTTCATTTCTTCTTGGTTCTTCTTCATTTCCTCTTGGGTCTTACTCATATTGTCAAATTTGTCTTCAATTCTTTTTATCCATCCCATGATTATTACTCTGAATTCTTGCTCTGATAGGTTGCTTGCCTCTAAATCGTTTACTTCCTATTCTGGTGATGGCTGATTTTCTTTCATAGGCGGGTTGTTTCTTAGCCTCCCCCATGATCTTTCTTTTTAGGATGCCTGTTTATGTAGTTCTCTCTCTCCTGCTTAGATTTAAAGGTACAAAATACAATACAACCAGGTACAACACACAAGGCACTGAACAGAAAAGCGTTTGCAATATTAATATCCTCCAATAAAGGTGACTAAAACCAGCTAACAAAATCATACAAGCAAATAAAAAGAATAAGCAAACCAATCTTGCAATAAAGTATAAAACTTTGATGTAGTTAGCATTTAGCATACAACTCCCAAGGCATGGAGAGAAGGATTTTTTTTTTTAGGACAGCAACAAGGTAGGTGTGAATGGGCTTGGAGTAGGGGGTTGGGGCTTAGATATACACATGAAGGGTGAAATTTTAGGAGGGGGTAAATAGACAAAATAGGGAAAATCTAGAGCAATAAAGAGATAAGATAAGCAGGACACCAAAGGGAAAGGGTTAGGAAGAGAGTGATGGCATAAAGATAGGGTTGAGTTAGAATAGAGTGTTGGAGAAGGAAAGATATAAATAGTCTGTTGAATAGTAATCCCAAAGGGGAAAAAAAGAGAAAAGAAAAAAAAGAAAAGAATAAGAAAAAAAGTATATAATATGACACTTAAAAGATAATGATAAAAATAAACAAAAGAAAATAAGATAAAAAAGGCAAAATAGTAGTAGAAATAATATTGATTACATAAAATGTGAATTAATTAAAAAGGTATACTCAAGTGAGGAAAGGTGAAAAAATATCTTCTTAAGTTAACTTTGCAACTAATGTAACTTAAAAAACAAAACAAAAACAGAAAAAATTAAACAATTAGAAAGTCAAAATCAAAAATTAAATAAAATTTGCTGTAATGAAGGTCATTCACTTCCTCTGTTGTTCTGTCTAGCTAACCAGTTCCCAGTCTGGGCATTAATTGCAGTTCCCTGTGTTTCTTCCGTGTTGTAATCGGGTCTTCATTTTTAAGCAGTTCTAGAGTCCATATGTACTGTAGCTTCTAGGTGGCGGTGTTTCTTGGTGGCAGAGAGCCAGGGTTCTGAGGCCTTTCTAGCTTTATTCCCCTCTCTGTGTCCCTGATCTATGGAGGGGTGGGGGTTGGGCAGGAGGAGCCAACCACACTAGCCTGTAACTCTCTCTGAGTCAGATCCAGACGTGCTGCTCCTTAGATATCCCCCAATTTAGGAGCCCTGAACAAAGTCAGGGGTCCTTCCAGCCCAGCTCTGTGTTTCTAGAATTCCGTAGAATGGGGGATTTTTAGAATTCAGAGGAAGGGAGGAGTTTTAGAATTCTATGGAATAGGGTATTTGTAGAATTCAGAGGGAGAGAAGAATTACAGACTTCTGCATAATAGAGGATTTCTTGAACGCTGTGCAATGGAGGATTTTAGGATTTCTGTGGAGTAGAAGAATTCAGGAATGCTGGAGAAGAGGGAATTTCTAGAATTCGGAGAAGGAGAGCACTCTAGAATTCTGTGGACAAGAGGATATCTAGAATTTTGTGGAGTCGGAGATTTTTAGAATTCTGTGGAGGAGATTACTTGTAGGATTCTGTGAAAGAGGATTTCTAGAATTCTATAGAATACAATACTTCTAGAAATGAGAAAGAAAGGACTTAGAGAATTCTGTGGAATAGTGTAATTCTAGAATTCTGTGGAATAGGAAATGTCTAGGATTCTGAGATGAGAGGACATCTAGAATTCTATAGAATAGGGGATTTCAAGAATTGGGAGGAAAGAAGTTGTTCTAGAATTCTGTGGAAGAGGTGATTTCTTGAAGTCTGTGAAGTAAGAGATTTTTAGAATTGGGGGCATAGATTTCTAGAATTCCGTAGAGTAGGGTATATTTAGAATTCAGAGGAAGGGAGGACTTTTAAAATTCTGTGGAATAGGGGATTTGTAGAATTCAGAGGAGAAGAGACTTACAGAATTCTGTGTAATAGAGGATTTCTCAAACGCTGTGCAATAGAGGATTTCAATATTTCTGTGGAGTAGAAAACTTCAGGAATGCTGTAGAAATGGGATTTATAGAAATCGGAGAAAGGGAGGACTCTAGAATTCTGTGGACAAGAGGATTTTTAGAATCTTGTGGAATAGATTTCTAGAATCCTGTGGAAGAGATTACTCGCAGAATTCTGGAAAGAGGATTTCTAGAATACTGCAGAATAGGGTACCACTAGTAATGAGAAAGAAATGACTTATAGAATTCTGTATAATTGTGTAATTCCATAATTTTGTGGAATAGCAAATTCCTAGGATCTGAGATGACAGGACATCTAGATTTCCACAGAATAGGGGATTTCCAGAATTGGGAGGAAATGAGGTCTTCCAGAATTTTGTGGAAGAGGAGATTTCTAGAATTCTGTGAAATAATAATTTTTTAGAATTGTGGGGAATAGATATCTAGAATTCCTTAGAATCGGGATTATAAGAATTCATGGGAAGGGAGGACTTTTAGAATTCTGTGGATTAGGAGATTTGTAGAATTCAGAGGGAGAGGAGACTTACAGAATTCTGCGTAATAAAGGATTTCTAGAACGCTGTGAAATAGAGGATTTCAAGATTTCTGTGCAGGAGAAGACTTAGGAATGCTGTACAATACGGGATTTCTAGAATTCAGAGAAAAAGAGGACTCTAGAATTCTGTGGACATGAGGATTTTTAGAATTTTGTGAGTAGGAGATTTCATGAATTCTGTCGGAGAGATTACTTGTAGAATTCTGTGAAAGAGGATTTCTAGAATACTGTAGAATAGGGTACCGTGAGAAATGAGAAAGGACTTATAGAATTCTGTGGTATTGTGTAATTCTAGAATTCTGTGGAATAGGAAATTTCTAGGATTCTGAGATGACAGGACATCTAGAATTCCACAGAATAGGGGATTTCCAGAATTGGGAGGTAATGATGTCTTCTAGAATTCTATGGAAGAGGTGATTTCTAGAATTCTGTGAAATAATAGTTTTTAAGAATTGTGGAGAATAGATATCTAGAATTAAGTAGAATAGGGGATTTTAATAATTCATAGGAAGTGAGGACGTTTAGAATTCTGTGGAATAAGGAATTTCTAGAATTCAGTGGGAGAGGAGACTTACAGAATTCTGCGTATCAGAGGATTTCTAGAATGCTGTGAAATAGAGGATTTCAAGATTTCTGTGGAGTAGAAGATTCTGGAATAGTGTAGAAGAGGGGATTTCTAGAATTCAAAGAAAGAGAGCACACCAAGAATTCTGTGGACAAGAGTATTTTTAGAATTTTGTGGAGTAGGAGATTTCTAGAATTCTCTGGAAGAGATTACTTGTAGAATTCTGTGAAAGAGGATTTCTAGAATACTGTAGAATAGGGTACCGTGAGTAATGAGAAAGAAAGGACTTATAGAATTCTGTGGTATAGTGTAATCCTAGAATTCTGTGGTATAGGAAATTAATAGGATTCTGAGATGAGAGAACATCTAGAATTCTATAAAATATGGGATTTCTAGAATTGGGAGGAAAGGAGGCCTATTAGAATTCTGTGGAAGAGGTGATTTCTAGAATTCTGTGAAATAATAGATTTTGAGTATTTCGGGGAACAGATTTCTAGAATTGTGTAGAATATGGGATTTTTTGAATTCAGAGGAAGGGAGGATATTTAGTTTTCTGTGGAATATGGGATTTGTAGAATACAGAGGGAGAGAATTCTTACAGACTTCTGCATAATAGAGGTTTTCTAGAACGCTTTGCAACTGAGGATTTCAAGATTTTTGTGGAGTAGAAAACTTCTAGAATATTATAGAAGAGGGAATTTCTAGAATTCAGGGAAATAGAGGACTTCTAGTATTCTGTGGACAGAATTTCTCAAATTTTGTGGAGTAGGAGATTTCTAGAATCCTGTGGGAGAGATTACTCGTAGAATTCTGTGAAAGAGGATTTCTAGAATACTGTAGAATAGGGTACTGATAGAAATGAGAAAAAAAGAACTTATAGAATTCTGTGGAATAGTGTAATTCCATAATTCTGTGGAATAGCAAATTTCTAGGACTCTGAGATGACAGGACATCTAGAATTCCACAGAATACGGGATTTCTAGAATTGGGAGGAAACGAGGTCTTCTAGAATTCTGTGGAAGAGGTGATTTCTAGAATTATGTGAAATAATAGATTTTTAGAATTGTGGGGAATAGATTTCTAGAATTCCGTAGAATAGGGTATTTTTAGAAATCAGAGGAAGGGAGGACTTTTAGAATTCTGTGGAATAGGGGATTTGTAGAATTCAGAGGGAGAGGAGACTTACATAATTCTGGGTAATAGAGGATTTCTAGAACCCTGTGCAATAGAGGATTTCAAGATTTCTGTGGAGTAGAAGAATTCAGGAATGCTGTAGAAGAAGGTATCTCTAGTGTTTGGAGAACGAGAGGACTCTAGAATTCTGTAGACAAGATGATTTTTAGAATTTGTGGAGTAGGAGATTTCTAGAGTTCTGTGGATGAGATTACTTGTAGAATTCTGTGAAAGAGGTTTCTAGATTACTGTAGAATAGGGTACCACCGGAAATGAGAAAGAAAGGATTTATAGAACTCTGTGGAATAGTGTAATTCTAGAATTCTGTGGAATAGGAAATTTCTAGGATTCTGAGATGACAGGACATCTAGAATTCTATAGAAGAGGAGATTTCTATAATTGGGAGGAAAGAGGTATTCTAGAATTCTGTGGAAGTGGTGATTTCTAGAATTCTGTGAAATAATAGATTTTTAGAATTGTGGGGAATAGATTTCTAGAATTCTGTAGAATAGGGTATTTTTAGAATTCAGAGGAAGGGAGGACATTTAGAATTCTGTGGAATAGGGGATTTGTAGAATTCAGAGGGATAGGAGACTTACAGAATTCTGCGTAATAGAGGATTTCTAGAACGCTGTGCAATAGAGGATTTCAAGATTTGTGTGGAGTAGAAGAATTCAGGAATACTGTAGAAGGTGGAATGTCTAGAATTTGGAGAAAGAGAGGACTCTAGAATTCTGTAGACAAGAGGATTTTTAGAATTTTTTCGAGTAGCAGATTTCTAGAATTCTGTGGAAGAGATTACTTGTAGAATTCTGTGCAATAGGAAATTTCTAGGATTCTGAGATGACAGGACATCTAGAATCCCATGGAATCGGGTTTTCTAGCATTGGAAGGAAACGAGGGCTTCTAGAAGAGGTGATTTCTACAATTCAGTGAAATAATAGATCTTTAGAATTTTGCGGAATAGATTTCTATAATTCCATAGAATAGGGTATTTTTAGAATTCAGAGGAAGGGAGGACTTTTAGAATTCTGTAGAATAGGCAATTTGTAGAATTCAGAGGGAGAGGAGACTTACACAATACTGCGTAATAGAGGATTTCTAGAACGCTGTGCAATAGAGGATTTCAAGATTTCTGTGGAGTAGAAGAATTCAGGAATGCTGTAGAAGAGAGTATCTCTAGAATTGGGAGAAATAGAGGACTCTAAAATTCTGTAGACAAGAGGCTTTTTAGAATTTTGTGGAGTAGCAAATTTCTAGAATTCTGTGGAAGAGATTACTTGTAGAATTCTGTGAAAGAGGATTTCTAGATTCCTGTAGAATATTGTACCGCCAGAAATGAGAAAGAAAGAACTTATAGAATTCTGTGGAATAGTGTAATTCTAGAATTCTGTGCAATAGGAAATTTCTAGGATTTTGAGATGACAGGACATATAGAATCCCACAGAATAGGGGATTTCTAGAATTGGGAGGAAACGAGGTCTTCTAGAATTCTGTGGAAGAGGTGATTTCTAGAATTCTTTGAAATAATGGATTTTTAGAATTGTGGGGAATAGATTTCTACACTCCGTAGAATAGGGTATTTTTAGAATTTAGAGGAAGAGAGGACTTTTAGAATTCAGTGGAACAGGTAATTTGTAGAATTCAGAGATAGAAGAGACTTACAGAACCCTGCATTATAGACGATTTCTAGAACGCTCTGCTATAAAGGATTTCAAGATTTCTGTGGAGTAGAAGACTTCAGGAATGTTGTAGAAGAGGGATTTCTAGAATTCGGAGAATGAGAGGACTCTAGAATTCTGTGGACAAGAGGATTTTTAGAATTTTGTGGAGTAGGAGATTTTATGATTTCTATGGAAGAGATTACTTGTAGAATTCTATGAAAGAGGATTTCTAGAGTACTGTAGAGTAGGGTACCGCTAGAAATAAGAAAGAAGGAAATTATAGAATTCTGTGGAATAGTGTAATTCCCTAATTCTCTGCAATAGGAAATTTCTAGGATTCTGACATGAGAGGACATCTCAATTTCTACAGAACAACGGATTTCTAAAATTGGGAGGAAACAAATCTTCTAGAATTCTGTGGAAGTTTAGATTTCTAGAATTCTGTGAAATAATACATTTTTAGAATTTTGCGGAATATATTTTTAGAATTCCGTATAATAGGGGATTTTTTCATAGGAAGGGAGGACTTTTAGAATTCTGTGGAATAGGGGATTTGTAGAATTCAGAGGGAGAGGAGACTTACAGAATTCTGCATAATAGAGGATTTCTAGAACGCTGTGCAATAGAGCATTTCAAGATTTCTATGGAGTAGAAGAATTCAGGAATGCTGTAGAAGAGGGTATCTCTAGAATTCGGAAAAAGAGAGGACTCTAGAATTCTCTGGACAAGAGGATTTGTAGAATTTTGTGGAGTAGGAGATTTCTAGAATTCTGTGAAAGAGATTACTTGTAGAATTCTGTGAAAGCGGATTTCTAGATTACTGTAGAATAGGGTACCGCTAAAAATGAGAAAGAAAAAACTTATAGAATTCTGTGGAATAGTATAATTCTAGAATTCTGTGCAATAGGAAATTTCTAGGATTCTGAGATGACAGGACTTGTAGAATTCCACAGAATAGGGGATTTCTAGAATTGGGACTAAAGGAGATCTGCTAGAATTCTGTGGAAGAGGTGATTTCTAGAATTCTGTGAAATAATAGATTTTTAGAATTGTGGGGAATACATTTCTAGAATTCCATAGAATAGGGGATTTTTAGAATTCTGAGGAAGGGAGGACATTTAGAATTCTGTGAATATCGGATTTGTAGAATTCAGAGGGAGAGGACACTTACAGAATCTGCATTATATAGGATTTCTAGAACGCTGTGCAATAGAGGATTTTAAGATTTCTGTGGAGAAGAAGACTTCAGGAATGCTCTAGAAGACGGATTTCTAGAATTCAGAGAAGACTGGACTCTAGAATTCTGTGGACAAGAGGATTTTTAGAATTTTGTGGAGTAGGAGATTTCTAGAATTCTGTGGAAGAGATTACTTGTAGAATTCTATGAAAGAGGATTTCTAGAGTACTGTAGAGTAGGGTACTGCTAGAAATGAGAAAGAAAGGACTTATACAATTCTGTGGAATAGTGTAATTCCCTAATTCTCTGCAATAGGAAATTTCTAGGATTCTGACATGAGAGGACTTGTCGAATTCTATAGAACACAGGATTTCTAAAATTGGGAGGAAAGAGGTCTTCTAGAATTCTGTGGAAGTGGAGATTTCTAGAATTCTGTGAAATAATAGATTTTTAGAATTGTGGGGAATAGATTTCTAAAACCGTCGAATAGGGAATTTTAAGAATTCATAGGAAGGGAGGACTTTTAGAATTCTGTGGAATAGGTGATTTGTAGAATTCAGAGATTGAGGAGACTTACTGAATTCTGGGTAATAGAGGGTTTCTGGAACACTGTGCAATAGAGGATTTCAAGATTTCTGTGGATTAGACGACTTCAGGAATTCTGTAGAAGATGGGATTTCTAGAATTCGGAGAAAGAGAGGATCCTAGTATTCTGTGGACAAGCAGATTTTTGTAATTTTGTGGAGTAGGAGATTTCATGAATTCTGTGGAAGAGATTACTTGTAGAATTCTATGAAAGAGGATTTCTAGAGTACTGTAGAGTAGGGTACCCCTAGAAATGAGAAAGAAAGGACTTATAGAATTCTGTGAATAGTGTTATTCTGGAATTCTGTGGAATAGGAAATTCCTAGGATTCTGAGATGACATGACATCTAGAATTCCACAGAATAATGGGATTTCTAGAATTGGGATGAAATGTGGTCTTCTAGAATTCTGTGGAAGAGGTGATTTCTAGAATTCTGTGAATTAATAGATTTTTAGAATTGTTGGGAATAGATTTATAGAATTCCGTAGAATAGGGGATTTTAAGAATTTAGAGGAAGGGAGGACTTTCAGAATTCTGTGGAATAGGGGATTTGTAGAATTCACAGGGAGAGTACACTTACAGAATTCTGTGTAATGGAGGATTTTAGAACGTTGTGCAATAGAGTATTTCAAGATTTCTGTGCAGTTGAAGAATTCAGGAATATTGTAGAAGAGGGTATTTCTAGAATTCATAGAAAGAGAGGACTCTAGAAGTCTGTGGACAAAATTATTTTAGAATTTTGTGGTGTAGGAGATTTCTAGAATTCTGTGGAAGAGATTACTTGTAGAATTCTGTGAAAGAGGATTTCTAGATTACTGTAGAATAGGTTAGCACTAGAAATGAGGTAGAAAGGACTTATAGAATTCTGTGGAATAATGTAATTCTCGAATTCTGTGTAATGGGAAATTTCTAGGATTCTGAGATGATAGGACATCTAGAATTCTATAGACTAGGGGATTTCTAGAATTGGGAGGAAAAGAGGTCTTCTAGAATTCTGTGGAAGAGGTGATTTCTAGAATTATGTGAAATAATAGTTTTTTAGAATTTCAGGGAATAGATTTCTAGAATTCCGTAGAATATGGGATTTTAGGAATTTAGAGTAAGGGAGGACTTTTAGAATGCTGTGCAATACGGGATTTATAGAATTCTGAGGGAGAGGAGACTTACAGAATTCTGCATAATAGAGGATTTCTAGAAGGCTGTGCAATAGAGGATTTGAAGATTTCTGTGGAGTAGAAGAATTCAGGAATGCTGTACAAGAGGGTATTTCTAGAATTCGGAGAAGAGAGGACTCTAGAATTCTGTGGACAAGAGATTTCTACAATTTTGTCGATATGACATTTCTAGAATTCTGTGGGAGAGATTACTTGTAGAATTCTGTGAAAGAGGATTTCTAGATTACTGTAGAATAGGGTACCACTAGAGATGAGATAGAAAGGATTTATAGAATTCTGTGGAATAGTGTTATTCTAGAATTCGTGGACTAGGAAATTACTAGGATTCTGAGATGAGAGGACATTGTGAAATCTATAGACTAGGGGATTTCTAGAATTGGGAGTAAATGAGGTCTTTTAGAATTCTGTAGAATAGGGGATTTGTAGAATTCAGAGATAGTGGAGACTTAGAGAATTCTGCATTATAGTAGATTTCTAGAATGCTGTGCAATAGAAGATTTCAAGATTTCTGTGGAGTAGTAGACTTCAGGAATGCAGAGTTCTGATGACATCCATGTGAGATCTAGAGGGCATACTCAGTTTGAGAGGTAGGGCAAGCTTCGGGGGCTAGGTTTAGCGTTAGTATATGGGTTCCGGGAGAGATTATCATGTATCAGCCTTTGAATTCACAGTGAAAGAGATGACATCACTGGAGCATGAGTGTAACACTGCGAATTGAAAACTACAGGCCAGAAACATTTTAGAAGGGTGCTTCCAACACAATAATTACATGTTCAAACAGATGTAAGACCCGAATTGGGAAAACGAGGTTAAAGGGTGAGAATTTGATATGGTACTGTTTCCCTTTGATTTTAACTGTCAATTTGACTTGTGTTTGTGGGGCCGGAAAGCTGGTGAAAAATTTCACAACTCCTCTTCGTAGACCTATACAATAGTAATGAGTACCTCAATAAGTAAGAGAGGTAATCAGTAGCCAGGATTGTGTCCAAATAGCGGTAAAATCCTCAAAAGGCCCTTATGATAACTGTATGAAAATGGAGAGCCTGCCAGATCTCCAATTAACAGAGCAGGAAAATGTATATGAGAGAGTGTTCCACTGAAGGTGACATTCGTTTGGGAACTTCCCCATCTCACCAGCATGTGAAAATACTGAGAATTTGCCTCCAAAGAGCAATATTTATGTTTTTATGTACAGCACCACAGATAAATATGAAATCATATATATGGGAATTATTTAGAAAAGATGAAACATTCTAAATGAAAAAATTATGAGGAAACAAGATCTATTGAAAGACATCATGGCAGAAACAATCTGTATGCCCCTTACAAAGGAACATAACTAAGATAAAGAGAGATTCATCAACATTAAAAATAAAAGGCATATAAAATATAATGGCCAAAATCTAATTATTTGTGATATAGATCAAGCAAAAACACTTTTTTTGATATGAATAAAATTTATAAAGCTAAAGGCAAAATATCCAATGGAAAAATTGTTTAGTATTTGTGTACTCAATAACATAACAAAGAGGATTGTGATATGAAGCAAAAAGAATCAGAAGAACTCTTAATACATATCTTTCAGTTTAAGACAGATTCTGAACTAAAATAATTTTTGAAATGCAAGAGACAGTGTAAACAATCAGTAAGGTAGATCTTAGAGATATGTGGTGAACTGCAAACCCCAACAGTTAGTACATGGGACATTTGCATATAATGGCAATATATTTATCTATAAAGAAAATATCTGTAAATTACAAAATATAGAGATTATGCAAACATTCTCCAAAATAATGCAATAAGAGTAGAATCTACTATCAAAATCAAAGAAAATACTTATGTAATAAAATAATTTAAAAATAAAGGAATTAGCCAAAGCTGGTAGTAATGTAAAAAACATCGTTTAACATTGGAATTCACATTAAAGCAGCTACAGATACTTGGAGGTGCATAATAGAACTCTGGAAACTCACAAACTGAAGTTAGCTTAATGTCTAAGAAGGAAAATAAAACACGAGGATAACATCAACAAAGAGCCTTGCTATCTGCAACACATTGTTTAATGACAGGAGAATCGTGGTCAAACCTCAGAGAACCTAGGTTGATATAGGTTACCTGACTACCTCAGTGCCAATGACTTGTCTTTAGTCAAAGATGGCTGAGAAGCTTTGAAACAGGAATTGCTGATGTCATCAAGTGGTCAGGGTCAGGTGAGCAGGCACAAGTGCTCAGGTGAAAATTCTTTTGGCCTAAGCAAACCTGGGAGATCTGTTGACATCCAGGTGAGGTCTAGAGGGCATACTCAGTTTGAGGGTTAGGGCCAGTTTCAGGGGCTAGGTTTAGGGTTAGCATATGGGTTCCGGGAGAGATTATCATGTATCATTCACAGCGAAAGAGGTGGCATTGAGCTCAATACATAGTAACCTATATATCAGTTAAGTGATTTTCAAACTTTTCCATCTCATGGCATATATAAACTAATTATTAAAATTCTTCTGGTGGTCTCAGGGGGTGGGTTGTCTTTGGAAGATCTTCCCACAACAGCTGTCTCGCTCAACGCACACAGTGGCCCTGGTCTCCCCTCCAACGCCTGCTGTCACTAGGCAGTGTGCAGCCTCAGGTAAGGCATGCCAGCCTAGCGCCGGCCCATCCCAGGGAGGCCAGGGCCGGGAGGACTCGAGGTCATCCTGTGTGTCCTTGCCACTGCGTATGTGCGTGTGGATGTGCGTGGGCAGCTCTCTCCCCAGGCTTGCAGCCAGCCAAGTGAGGGGAGAGGGGCCTGTCTCCCGGATGCAAGGTTGCCTGGTGACCAGAGTCCTACATTCCGTACTGTCCTGTGACTGAGCGAGTGACCTCAAGGGTGCAAGGCTCTAAGGCCAGTATGCTTTCCTTTAAGCAGGCTGACCTGCAGACCCCTCAGGGCTTTGGACTTTTGCCAAAGCAAAAACCTACAAGAGCCCTAAGGACACCCGAAGGATGATGCGGGAAACCATTTTCCGGAGACCTGGGCAGGTGTCCCTGACTTCAAACCCGCCAGCCCTGTGGGCAGTGGGTGGGGGCCATGGGCGGTGGGCCGTGGGCCGTGGGCCGTGTACTGGATGGGATGCACACACTCAGAGGTGGCCAGAGTCCAAGAAGGGCTGCTTGGCTGTGGCCTGAATGGACACTTCCAACAGGCCTGGCTCTCAGCACCCACCGTGATCCTGGCCGAGTGACAGCGCTCTGGGCCCCCTTGAGAAGTGTCCACCCGTAGGTACACGTCCGTCCGGCCCTGGGTGCTGCCTTGGCACGTGCACGTATTCTTGGCCACCACTAAGCCTTCCCCCATTGACTGGCTTCCCCAGGAGAGAGAGCAGGCTGCGCTGGGGAGGTGAAGAGGAGGAATCCCTAGGAGAGCCCAGTTGTGGAGGGCGCTCCTTCTGGCTACGTGGCACATCGCACCCCCACCTGAGGAGGGCTGCTGGCTTGCTGCAGGTGGGAGGGAGGGAGGCAGCTGAGGGCTCAGCGGGGAGAGGTGTGGTCCCTGCCTGGCTTCCTGCCTTCGAGAGGGCGGGCAGGGCAGAGGGCTGAGTGCGGAGAGCTCTGAGGGCGCTGAGCCTTGGGGCCAGCCTGGGGGTGGCCCCGGGGCTCGGCAGGCCCACAGTCCCGGCGGCACAGGCTCTTGAGGTGCCCAGAGGCCGGCTCCCCCGTCTAAGGCCACACCATCCTGAACACGCCCCATCACGGCTGATCTCGGAAGCTAAGCAGGGTCAGGCCTGGTTAGTACTTGGATGGGAGAGACCTCCTGGGAATACCGGGTGCCTTTGGCTTTGGCTCGGGGGGGGGGGGGGCTTTTTGCTTTTGCTGCCAGCCCCAGCCTCCCTTTTGGCGGCTTGGGTGGGGCCTAGGCGGGGGGGGGGGGGGGGACCTCCGGTCTGAACTCAGCCCCGACCCCAGTAGTGCCCTCCGCCGCACCCTCGCGCCCAGTCCCGCTCTCCAAAGATGGGAACTGGGCTCTCCTCGCAGGCTCGTGCCTTTCCCCTGGCAGCACCCCGCCGCCCTTGCAGGGTCGCCTGTGCTCCATTCTCCTGTACCGCTGGAAGCCCCCCCCCCGACCCCCCCAGCCCTGAGGGCTGGGTGGAGGGTGGAGGTGGGGGGGGGGCGGGGACCACAGAAAGGCTTCTGACACACTGACAGGGGGAACAGGCTGCAGCGGGTTTGGTTCAGTGGACAGAGCGCAGGCCTGTGGATGCAAGTGCAGCCTGTTCCATTGGGGTCAAGGGCACTTACCTCCCTTGCAGGCTGAATGCCTCCCTGCCCTCTCAGGGCTCCTGCAGGAGGCAACCAATCCAAGTTTCTCCCTCACATCCATGTTGCTCTCTGTTTCTCCTGGCCTCTTCCACTCCCCCTAAGAATCAATGGGAAAATACTCTGCCAGAGGATTCAGATACATGATGGATACATGGATGGATGGATGTGGAACAGGTGAACACTCTAGTGGGAATCTCACATCTATCTGGCTCTCCTTGGGCATCATCCCGTGGGCACACAGCGGCCTCTGTACCCACCGCCAACTCTGGGCCCACTCTGACTGCCCTGCCCGGGGTCCTGCCTCTAGCACCCAGACAAGGTTTGGAAGGAGTTTGAATGGTCCAGCTGAGTCTCCACGACCTCCTCATGATCTCCAAGGGAGAGCTCTGAGAGGCACCGCCTGGAGTCCGGGCCCTTAGCCAAAACTGCCTGGGTCTCCCCACAGTAGGGAAAACCCCTTACATCAAGTCATTTCCCCTCACCTGGTGGCACAGAGGGTTGTCTGGATTGACTTGCAGCCAGGAAGGAGTAACATGACCCCACGACCCCTAGGATTTCCATAGGGTAGGGGCGCTTGGTCCCCAGCACTCACTTCCTCTTGTGCCCCCCAGGACCTCACATAGGCACTGGAGAGACGCAGCAAACCAGCCCTCCTGCACTTTCTTGCACTCCAGCATACACTGCCACTGGCACACACACACACACACACACACACACACACACACACACACGCACATCCACACGCAAGTACACAGTGGCAAGGACACACAGGATGACCTCGAGTGCTCCCAGCCCTGGCCTCCCTGGGATGGGCCGGCGCTAGGCTGGCATGCCTTACCTGAGGCTGCACACTGCCAAGTGACAGAAGGCGTTGGCGGGGAGACCAGGGCCACTGTGTGCGTTGAGCGATACAGCTGTTGTGGGCAGCTCTTCCAAAGACACCCCAACCCCTGAGACCACCTGCAGACCACCTGCACACCAGATCTCTCCCAAGGCCTGCAGCCAGCCAAGTGAGGGGAGAGGGGCCTGTCTCCCAGATGCAAGGTTGCCTGTCCTGTGACTGAGTGAGTGACCTTAATGGTGCAAGGCTCTACAGGCTGTATGCTTTCCTTTAAGCAGGCTGAACTGCAGACCCCTCAGGGCTTTGGACTTTTCTTAAGCAAAAGCCTACAAGGGCCCTAAGGACACCTGAGGGATGATGCGGGAAACCATTTTCTGGAGACCTGGGCAGGACCATTAAAGTGTAATATTAGTTCTTTCCCATGCTGGTAGTAATGAAAAAAAACGTTTATATAGGTTACCTGTCTACCTCAGTGCCAATAACTTGTCTTTTTTCAAAGAAGGTTAAGAAGCTTTGAAACAGGAAATGCTGACATCATCAAGAGGTCAGGGCCTGGTGAGCAGGCCCACGTGCCCAGGTATAATCATTTGGGCCTGAGCCAACCTGGTTGTTCTGATGCCATGAATGTGAGGTCTAGAGTGCATATTCAACTTGAGGGATAGGGCTAGCTTCAGGGGCTTGGGTTAGGGTTAGCATATGTGTTCCGTGAGAGATTATCATGTATCAGCCTTTGAATTCACAGTGAAAGAGATGTCATCACTGGAGCATGAGTGTGACACTGGGAATTGAAAACTACAGGCCACAAACATTTTAGAAGGGTGCTTCCTACACTAGAAATACATGATCAACTATATTTAAGACCTGAATAACACAATGTTGGCATTGGGAAAACCAGGTAAGAGGCTGAGAATTGAATGTGGTACTGTTTCCCTTTGGTTTTAACTGTCAAACTGGCTTGGTGTCTGTGGGGCGGGGAAAGCTGGTGAAAATTTTCACAACTCCTCTTCATAGACCTGTAAAACAGTATCTGAGTACTTCAAGAAGTAAGAGAGGGAGACCAAAGCAAGATGGCGGCCTAGGAAGTCTCCTGGGCCGCCATCTCCTCAACAATTTGGAAAAAAAACAAACAGATAAAACCAAAAGGGATCACACTAGACCCACAGGAAAGCTGGTGAAATGGGAAGGCTACAACTAGACACAAAGCAGGACGCTGCTGCTGCCATGTCCAGTTTAAAACTACAGCGAAACTGAACCTGCTGGAGCCGCTGCCGCCGGGAATGAGGGAAGCCAGACCTCGCTCCACCCCAGGGCCCAGGGAGTGGGCCAGCCCTGCCGGCCGCCACGGGAGCTGAACGCAGCCGTGCCTTCAGCTCCTGCCTGGATGAGAAGCCCGTGGGCGCGACCTCCCAGCCCGCCCGCAGTGCTGGAGAGGAGCAGGCGCAGCGTCTCCCCGTCCGAAGCCAGCTCAGCTCGGCCCCTGCCCGCAGCCAGCTCGTCCCAGCCCCCGCGCTTACTGTGCTGGCGAAGAAATCGCGCAGCGTCTCCCGGCCCGCAACCAGCCCAGAAATGGGAAGGCTACAACTAGACACCAAGCAGGGTGCCGCGGCTGCCATGTGGAGTTTAAAACTACAGCGAAACTGAACCTGCCGGAGCCGCTGCCGCTGGGAATGCGGGAAGCCAGACCTCGCTCTGCCCCGGGGCCCAGGGAGTGGGCCAGCCCTGCCGGCTGCCATGGGAGCTGATGGGAGCCTACGCCGCCGCGCCTTCGGGTCCTGCCTGGATGAGAAGCTCGTGAGTGTGACCTACCAGCCCGCCCACAGTGCTGGAGAGGAGCGGGTGCGCGTCTCTCCTCCCGCAACCAGCTTGGCCCAGAAATGGGAAGGCTACAACTAGACACCAAGCAGGGCGCCGCAGCTGCCATGTGGAGTTTTTTAAAACTACGGCAAAACAGGACCTACCGGAGACGCTCCCGCCAGGAATGAGGGAAGCCAGACCTCGTTCCACCATGGGGCCCAAGGACTGGGCCAGCCCGCCGGCCATGGGAACCAGGGAGCTGATATGGGACCTTTGGCGCCTGCCCACAACCATCCCGAGGAGCTGTCGCAGCGTCTCCAGGCCTGCGGCCAGGTGGGCCCAGTCTCCGCACACACCTTGTTGGTGGGGAGCTGGCGCGGCACCTTCCCTTTGCGCCCCGGCGAGTCTTTCCGCTGCCACCGCCAGCAGCAAGCACCAAAGCTTACGCCACTACCGCCATGTGGATTTTAATACTACAGGGGAAATTGGGACACGGGAGCTACTGTCGCTGCCGCACCCACTGCCGCCCCCACGAATGGGAATCCACCAAAATAGGAGCTCACTACGCCCCTGGCTCAGAGAGAGTGTGGCTTAAGAAATTAGCCTCTGCGTCCACAGCAGCTCCGCTTCCACAACAAAGGAGACACCATTGAGGAGGAATTCTCTGCCCGCAGCCATCTCAGCCCACCCACAACTTTCCCAGCACACCCGCCGTGCGGGTGGGGATCATGCACGGCACCTTCCATTAGCGGCCCCAGCGAGTCCTCCCTCAACCGCCGCATGGCCGGGCCGAAGCTCCTGCCACTGCCGCCATGTAAACTTTAAAACTACTGTGGAAATTGAACCACAGGAGTGACCGTCACTGCCGCAACAGCCACCGCCACCCCCCACCACCACTGCAAATGAAGGAAATCCACCGAGAACAGAGCTCACTACGCCCTGGGCTCAGAGACTGGGAGGCCTCAGAACTTAGCCTCTGCATCCGCAGCTGCTCCGCTTCCGCAACAAACGAGACACCTTTGAGGGCGGTCTACCCACCTGCAGCCATCTCAGCCCGCCTGAAACCGTCCCAGCCTGCCTGCCTTGCTATCAAGGAGCTAGCGCGGCACCCCCAATACGAGACCCCAGCACCCAAGAGGGGTCGTGTGCCCCGGGTGAGCCGTGTGTCCCAGGGGCCGTGTGCCCGGGGTGAGCCGTGTGTCCCAGGGGGCCCTGTGCCCCGGGTGAGCTGTGTGTCCCTAGGGAAGCAGTGGGACCCAGGGGGAGGGGCAGTGAGAACCAGAGGAGGAGCAGACTCTATTCGGGTGGTCCTGAGATAGCCACCATAAAACAAGCAGACTGCCAAACGGGGAGCGGATTCTATTCATGAGATCCTGAGATAGTCACCATAAAACAAGCAAATTGTCAAATGACAGCAGGGAGGGGAAGGAGACCTGGGAGGAGATAAGAGAATAACCGAAGGACTGGTATGCATGAATACAACCAACGAACACAGAAGGGGAGGGAGGGCATGAATGGGAGGGGGGGCAATGGTAAGATATGTACACATATAATACCTTAATAAAATTCATGTGAGGGGCAAAAAATTTAAAAAAAAAGAAGTAAGAGAGGTAAACAGTAGCCAAGCTTGCGTTCAAATAGTAGTAAAGTCCACAAAAGGCCCTTATGATTCCTGTATGAAAACGGAAAACCTGCCAGATCTCCAAATAACAAAGCAGGACAATGTATGTGAGAGAGTGTTGAACTGAAGGTGACATTCGTTTGGGAATTTCCCCATCTCACCAGCATGTTAAAATCCTGAGAATTGGCCTTCAAGAAGCCTGGAAAGGCAAGATAGTCATTAAAGGGTAATAATAGTTCTTTCCCGTGCTGGTAGTAATGTAAAAAACGTCGCTTCACATTGGAATTCACATTAAAGCAGCTACAGACACTTGGAGTAGCTTAATAGAACTCTGGAAACTCAGAAACTGAAGTTAGCTTAATGTCTATGAATGAGCGTAAAATATGAGGATTACATCAACAAAGAACCTTGCTATCTGCAACGCATTGTTTAATGACAGGAGAATCGTGTTGAAACATCAGAGAAACTAGGTTGTTATAGGTTACCTGTCTATCTCAGTGCCAAGGACTTGTTTTTTTCAAAGAAGGTTGAGAAGGTTTGAAACAGGAAGTGCTGACGTCATCAAGTGGTCAGGGCCAGGTGAGCAGGACCACGTGCCCAGGTATAATTATTTGGGCCTGAGCCAGCCTGGTTGTTCTGATGCCATGAATGTGAGGTCTAGAGTGCATATTCATCTTGAGGGATAGAGCCAGCTTCAGGAGCTAGGATTAGGATTAGCATATGTGTTCTGGGAGAGGTTATCATAAAGCAGCCTTTGAATTCACGGTGAAAGAGATGCCCTCACTGGAGCATGACTGTAAAACGGCAAATGGAAAACTACAGGCCACAAACATTTTGGAAGGGTGCTTCCTACACTAGAAATACATGTTCAACTAGATGTAAAACCCGAATAACACAATGTTGGCATTGGGAAAACCAGGTAAAAGGCTGAGAATTTGGTGTGGTACTGTTTCCCTTTGATTTTAACTGTCAAATTGGCTTGGTGTTTGTGGGGTGGGGGAAAGCTGGTGAAAAATTTCACAACTCCTCTTCATAGACCTGTACAACAGTATCTGAGTAATTCAAGAAGTAAGAGAGGTAAACAATAGCCAAGCTTGTGTTCAAATAGTAGTAAAGTCCTCAAAAGGCCCTTAGGACACCTGTATGAAAATGGAAAACCTGCCAGATCTCCAAATAACAGAGCAGGAAAATGGATGTGAGAGAGTGTTCCACGGAAGGTGACATTCGTTTGGGAACTTCCCTATCTCACAAGCATGATAAAGTACTGAGTATTTGCCTTCAAAGAGCCTGGAAAGGCATTATAGTCATTACACGGTAATAATAGTTCTTTCCCAGGCTGGTAGTAATGTAAAAAACGTCGTTTCACATTGGAATTGACATGAAAGCAGCTACAGCCACTTAGAGGTGCTTAATAGAACTCTGGAAACTCACAAACTGAAGTTAGATTAATGTCTAAGAAGGAGTATAAAACACGAGTATTACATCAACAAAAAGCCTTGCGATCTGCAACACAGTGTTCAATGACAGGAGAATCGTGGAGAAACCTCAGAGAACCTAGGTTCATATAGGTTACCTGTCTACCTCAGTGCCAATGACTTGTCTTTTGTCAAAGAAGGCTGAGAAGCTTTGAAACAGGAAGTGCTGATGTCATCAAGTGGTCAGGGCAGGTGAGCAGGCACAAGTGCCCAGGTGATAATTCTTTGGGCCTGAGCCAACCTGGGATTCCTGATGCCACCCATGTGAGGTCTAGAGGGCATACTCAGTTTGAGTGGTAGGGCCAGCTTTAGGGGCTAGGTTTAGGGTTAGCATATGTGTTCTGGGAGACATTATCATGTAACAGCCTTTGAATTCTTTCTCTCTCTGAATTCTACAATTCCCCTATTCTAAAGAATTCTTGAAATCCTTTTCAAAGGATTCTACAAGTAATCTCTTTCACAGAATTCTATAAACATCCTACTACAGAAAATTCTAGAAATAGTCTTGTCCACTGAAATCTAGATGTCCTCCCTTTCTCCGAATTGTAAAAGTCCCCTCTTCTACAGCATTCTAGAAGTCTACTCCACATAGATCTTGGAATCCTCTATTGCACAGCATTCTAGATATCTGCTATTATGCAGAATTCTGTAAGTCTTTTCTCCCTCTGAATTCTAGAAATCTCCTATTCCACAAAATTCTAAAAGTCCTCCCTTCCTCTGAATTCTAAAAATCCCCTATTCTACGGAATTCAAGAAATCTATTCCCCACAATTCTAAAAATCTATTATTAAACAGAATTCTAGAAATCACCTCTTCCACAGAATTCTAGAAGACCTATTTTCCTCCCAATTCTAGGAATCCCCTAGTCTATAAAATTCTGGATGTCCTATCATCTCAGAATCCTAGAAATTACCTATTGCAGAGAAATCTAGACTACACTGTTCCACAGAATTCTATAAGTCGTTTCTTTCTCATTTCTAGAAGTACCCTATTCTACAGAATTCTAGAAATTCTCTTTCACAGAATTCTACAAGTAATCTCTCCCAGAGAATTCTAGAAATCTCCTACTCCACAAAATTCTAGAAATCCTCTTGTCCACAGAATTCTAGAGTCCTCTATTTCTGCGAATTCTAGAAATCCCCTCTTCTACAGCATTTCTGAAGTCTTCCACGCCACATAAACCTTGAAATCCTGTATTTCACAGCATTCAAGAAATCCTCTATTACGCAGAATTTTGTAAGTCTCCTCTCCCTCTGAATTCTACAAATATCCTATTCCACAGAATCCTAAAGGTCCTCCCTTCCTCAGAATCCTAAAAATCCCCTATTCTATTAAATTCTAGAAATCTACTCCCCAAATTCTAAAATGCTATTATTTCACAGAATTCTATAAATCACCTCTTCCACAGAATTCTAGAAGACCTCATTTCCTCCAAATTCTAGAAATCCCCTATTCTGTGGAATTCTAGATGTCCTGTCATCTCAGAATGCTAGAAATTTCTTATTCCACAGAATTCTAGAATTGCACTATTCCACAGAATTCTGGAATTATGCTATTGCACAGAATTCTATAAGTCCTTTCTTTCTCATTTCTATAAGTACCCTTTTCTACAGTATTCTAGAATTCCTCTTTCACAAAATTCTACAAGTAATCTCTTTTCACAGAATTCTAGAAATCTCGTACTCCACAAAATTCTAAAAATCCTCTTGTCCACAGAATTCTAGATTCCTCTATTTCTCCCAATTCTAGAAATCCCCTCTTCTACAGCATTCCTGAATTCTTGTACTCCACAGAAATCTTAAAATCCTCTATACCACAGCATTCTAGATCTCCTCTATTATGCAGAATTCTGTAACTCTACTCTATCTCTGAATTCTACATATCCCCTATTCCACAAAATTCTAAAAGTCCTCCCTTCCTCTGAATAGTAAAAATGACCTATTCTACGGAATTCTAGAAATATATTCCCCAAAATTCTAAAATCTATTATTTCACAGAATTCTAGAAATCACTTCTTCCAGAGAATTCTAGAAGACCTCATTTCGTCCTAATTTTAGATATCCTCTATTCTGTGAAATTCTAGATGTCCTGTCATCTCAGAATCCTAGAAATGTCCTATTCTACAGAATTCTAGAAATCCTCTTTCACAGAATTCTACAAATAGAATTTCCACAGAATTCTAGAAATCTCCTACTCCACAAAATTCTAAAAATCCTCTTGTCCACAGGATTCTAGAGTCCTCTATTTCTGCGAATTCTAGAAATCCCCTCTTCTACAGCATTCCTGAAGTCTTCTACTCAACGGAAATCTTGAAATGCTCTATTTCACAGCGTTCTAGAAATCCTCCATTACGCAGAATTCTGTAAGTCTCCTCTCCCTCTGAATTCTACAAATCCCCTATTCCACAGAATTCTAAAATCCTCCCTTCCTACGAATTCTTAAAATCCCCTATTCTACGGAATTCAAGAAATCTATTCCCCACAATTCTAAAAATCTATTGTCTAACAGAATAATAGAAATCACCTCTTCCACAGAATTCTAGAACACCTATTTTCCTCCCAATTCTAGAAATCCCCGGTTTAATAGATGTCTAGATGTCCTCTGTCCCAGAATCCTAGAAATTTCCTATTGCACAGAATTCTAGAATTACACTATTCCACTGAATTCTATAAGTCCTTTCTTTCTCATTTCTGGTGGTACCCTATTCTACAGTAATCTAGAAATCCTCTTTCACAGAATTCTATAAGTAATCTCTTCCACAGAATTCTAGAAATCTCCTACTCCACAAAATTCTAAAAATCCTCTGGTCCAAGAATTCTAGAGTTCTCTCTTTCTCTGAATTCTAGAAATCCCCTCTTCTACAGCATTCCTGAAGTCTTCTACTCCACAGAAATCTTGAAATCCACTATTGCACAGCATTCTAGATATCCTCTATTATGCAGAATTCTGTAAGTCTCTTCTCCCTCTGAATTCTACAAATCCCCAATTCAACAGAATTGTAAAAGTCCTCCCATCCTCTGAATTCTAAAAATCCCCTCTTCTACGGAATTCTGGATGTGTATTCCCCATAATTCAAAAAATCTATTATTTCACAGAATTTTTGAAATCACCACTTCTACAGAATTCTAGACCTCTTTTCCTCCCAATTCTAGAAATCCCCTAGTCCACAGAATTCTTCATGTCTTCTCATCTCAGAATCCTAGAAATTTCCTATTTCACAGAATTCAGGAATTACACTATTCCACAGAATTCTATAAGTCCTTTCTTTTTTTTCTTTCTTTTTTTTTTTTTAGATAGATCTCTAGGATAAGTGATTTTTTATTTTTTTTATTTTTTAAAAATTTTATTATATTTTATTAAGGTATTATCTGTGTACATAGCTTACCATTGCCCCCCCCCACCTCCCATTTATGCCCTCCCTCCCCAGAGATCTGAGTTCATTGGTTGTACTCATGTTCATGCATAGCAGTCCCTCGGTTGTTCTCCTATCTCCCCCCAGGTTTCCTTCCCCTCCCCGCTGTCATTTGTCAATCTGCTTGTTTTGTGGTGACCATCTCAGGACCCCATGGATAGAATCCGCTCCTCATTTGGCAGTCCGCTTCTTTTATGGTGACTATCTCAGGACCATATGAATAGAGTCCGCTCCTCCTCTGGTTTTCACCGCCCCTTCCCCTGGGCTCCACTGCTTCCCCTGGGACACACGGCTCACCCGGGGGACACTGCACCCTGGGACACTCGGCTCACCTGGGGCACACAGCCCCCTGGGACACACGGCTCACCCGGGACACCCGTCCCCTTTGGGGATACGGCTCACCCGGGGCACATGGCCCCCTGGGACACTCGGCTCACCCGGGGCACTCGGCCCCCTGGGACACACGGCTCACCCGGGGCACTTGGCCCCCTGGGACACATGGCTCACCCGGGACACCCTTCCCCTTTGGGGGGTACGGCTCACCCGGGGCACTCGGCCCCCTGCGACACTCGGCTCACCCGGGGCACTCGGCCCCCTGGGACACTCGGCTCACCCAGGGCAGATGGACACTCGGCTCACCCGGGGCACACGGCCCCTCTAAGGTGTTGGGGTCGCATATTGGAGGCGCCACGCTAGCTCCTTGCAAGCATGGCGGGCAGGCTGGGACAGCTGCAGTTGGGCTGAGATGGTTGCTGGCGGGGGGGACCATCTTCAAAGGTGTCTCGTTCGGTGTGGGAGCGGAGCAGCTGCAGACATGGAGGCTAAGTTCTGAGGTCGCCCACTCCCTGAGCCCAAGGCGTGGTGACCTCTGTTCTCGGTGGATTTCCTTTATTCGCGGCGGCAGTGGCTGGTGGCGGTGCCAGGTGTAGAAGTGATGGTCGCTCCTGTGGTTCAATTACCACTGTAGTTTTAAAGTTCACATGGCGGTGGTGGCAAGAGCTTCAGCTCGGCCATGCGGCATCAGAGGAAGGGCTAGCCTGGGCGGCTAATGGAAGGCGCCGTGCCATTTCCTCACCAGCGGGTGTGGCGCAAAGGCAGGGCCTAGCTGGTCGCGGGCGGTGGCGGAGAGTGCCCAAGATGTCTTAGTCTTTCAGACTTAGTGGAACGCTTCCCCTGAGCCAGGACAAGCAGCACCACCACAAATATTAGCCAGCTCAGTGCTGCCCCTCTACAGGTGACAGTAGGGGCATCCTCACCTCAGTAGGACTTTGCTCTTGGAGGTCTTAACCAGTGGAAGGCAGCACAGTCCAGAACTGCTCCACCTTCTCAGTCCTCCACCTTTAAGTCCTTTCTTTATCATTTCTGGTTATACCCTATTCTACAATAATCTAGAAATCCTCTTTCACAGAATTCTACAAGTAATCTCTTCCATAGAATCCCAGAAATCTCCTACTCCAAAAAATTCTAAAAAATCCTCTTGTCCACAGAATTCTAGAGTCCTCTCTTTTCCGAATTCTAGAGATACCCTCTTCTACAGCATTCCTGAATTCTTCTACTCCACAGAAATCTTCAAATCCTCTATTACACAGCGTTCTAGAAATCCTCTATTGCACAGAATTCTGTAAGTCTCCACTACCTCTGAATTCTACAAATCCCCTATTCCAAAGAATTCTAAAAGTCCTCCCTTCCTCTGAATTCTAAAAATCCCCAATTCTACGGAATTCTAGAAATCTATTCCCCACAATTCTAAAAATCTATTATTTCACACAATTCTAGAAATCACCTCTTCCAAAGAATTCTAGAAGACCTCTTTCCTCACAATTCTAGAAATCCCCTGCTTAATAGATTTCTAGATGTCCTCTCTTCTCAGAATGCTAGAAATTTCCTATTGCACAGAATTCTAGAATTACACTATTCCACAGAATTCTTTATTTATTTTTCATTTTTTATTTTTTATTAAATTATTGCCATTGCCCCCCTCCAAGTATTCCCTCCCTCCCTTGAGTTTTGTGTCCATTGGTTATACTTATATGCATGTGTACGAGTCCTTCGGTTGATCTCTTATTTCCCCCATATTTCCCTCCCCTCCCCACTGTAATTAGACTGTCTGCTTGTTGTTTTACTGTCTCTATATCTATCTTTCTATTCATTAGTTTATAATGTTCTTTAATATCCATAAATGAGTGAGGTCATGTAGTGTTTCTCTTTCATTGACTGGCTTATTTCACTGAGCATGATGCTCTCCAATTCCATCCAGGTTACTGCAAATGATGAGAATTCCTTCCTTTTTATGGCCGCCTAGTATTCCATGGTGTAGATGTACCATAGTTTTCTGATCCATTCATCTGCTGACGAGCACCTAGGCTGTTTCCAAATCCTAGCTATTGTAAATTGTGCTGCTATGAACATAGGGGTGCATATATCCTTTCTGATTGGTGTTTCTAGTTTCTTGGGGTATATTCCTAGTAGTGGGATTACTGGGTCAAATGGGAGTTCCATTTTCAGTTTTTTGAAGAAGCTCCATACTGTTTTCCACAGTGGTTGCACCAACCTGAAATCCCACCAGCAGTGCAAGAGGGTTCCTTTTTCTTCACAACCTCGCCAACATTTCTTGTTTGTTGTTTTGTTGATGTTGGCCATTCTGACAGGTGTGAGATGGTACCGCATTGTTGTTTTGATTTGCATCTCTCGGATGATTAGTGACTTGGAGCATGTTTTCTTGTGCCTCTTGGCCTTCATTCTGTCTTCTTTTGAGAGGATTCTATTTAGGTCCATTGCCCATTTTTTAATCGACTCATTCATTTTCCTTTTACTGAGTTGAATAAGCTGTCTATAGATGTTGGAGATTAAACCTTTATCAGTGATATCGTTTGCAAATATGTTCTCCCATACAGTGGGTTTTCTTATTGTTTTGTTGATGGTTTCTTTTGATGTAAAAAACCTTTTTATTTTTATGTAGTCGCATTTGTTTATTTTCTCTTTAGCTTCCATTGCCCTAGGGTTAATATCAGTGAAGAAATTCTTTAGGCATATATCTGAGATTTTGCTGCCTGTGGATGCCTTTAGTATTTTTATGGTTTCCCGTCTTATGTTTAAGTCCTGTATCTATTTTGAGTTTATTTTTGTGTATGGTGTAAGTTGGTGATCTAGTTTCATTCTTTTGCACATATCGGCCCAATTTTACCAACATCATTTATTGAAAAGACTGTCTTGACTCCATTGTATGTTCGTGCCTCCTTTGTCAAATATTAATTGAGCATATTGATTTGGATTGATATCTGGATTCTCTAATCTATTCCATTGACCTATATGTCTGTTCTTGTGCCAGTACCAGGCTGTTTTGAGAACAGTTGCTTTGTAATACAGCTTGAAATCTGGTATTAAGATTCCTCCTACTTTTCTCTTATTTCCCAAGATTGCTAAGGCTATTCGGGATTTTTATTGTTCCAAATGAATTTTTGGAGAGTTCCTTCTAGGTCTGTGAAGTATGAACATGGTATTTAATGGGGAGTGCATTGAACTTATAAATTGCTTTGGGAAGTATGGACATTTTGTTGATGTTGATTCTACCAATCCATGAAAATGGTATGTTCTTCCATCTGTTTACATCTTCCCCTATTTATTTTTTCAGTGTCGTGTAGTTTTCAGCATATAGGTATTTTACCTCCTTGGTTAAGTTTATTCCTAGGTATCTTAATTTTTTTGGTGCGATGGTAAATGGGATTGCTTTTTTAGTCTCTGTTTCTGTAAATTCACGATTGGTGTAAAGAAATGCCATTGATTTCTTGGCCTTGATTTTGTATCCTGCTACATTGCCAAATTCGTTTATTAAGTCAATTAGCTTTTTGATGCAGTGTTTTGGGTTTGTTATGTACAATATCATGTCATCTGCAAATAGTGATAGCTTTACTTCTTCTTTTCCAATTTTGATGCCTTTTATTTCCTCTTCTTGTCTAATTGCAATGGCAAGTACTTCCAGTACTATGTCAAAGAGGAGTGTTGAGAGTGGGCATCCTTGTCTTGTTCCTGTTCTTAGAGGGAATGGTTTTAGTTTTTGCCCATTGAGGATGATGTTGGCTGTGGGTTTATCATATATAGCTTTTATTATGTTGAGGTATGATCCTTGTACTCCCACCTTGTTGAGAGTTTTTATCCCGAAAGGGTGTTGGATTTTATCAAATGCCCTTTCTGCATCGATAGATATGACTATATGATTTTTATCTCTCAATTTATTTATGTGATGTATCACGTTTATTGATTTGCAAATATTGTACCATCCTTGCATTCCTGGAATAAAACCTACTTGGTCATGGTGTATGATCTTACAGAATTCTGCATAATAAAGGATTTCTATAACGCTGTGAAATGGATGATTTCAATATTTCTGTGGTGTAGAAGATTTCTGGAAGGTGATAGAAGAGGGGATTTCTAGAATTCAGAAAAGAGAGGATTCTAGAATTCTGTGGACAAGAGGAATTTTAGAATTTTGTGGAGTAGGAGATTTCTAGAATTCTGTGGAGGAGATTACTTGTAGAATTCTGTGAAAGAGGATTTCTAGATTACTGTAGAATAGGGTACCACTAGAAATGAGATAGAAAGAACTTATAGAAAACTGTGGAATAGTGTAATTCTAGAATTTTGTGCAATATGAAATTTCTAGAATTCTGAGATGATAGGACATCTAGAATTCTATAGAATAGGGGATTTCTAGAATTGGGAGGAAAAGAGGTCTTCTAGAATTCTGTGGAAGAGGTGATTTCCAGAATTCTGTGAAATAATAGATTTTTAGAATTGTGGGGAATAGATTTCTAGAACTCCGTAGAAAAGGGGATTTTTAGAATTCAGAGAAGGGAAGATTTTAGAATTCTGTAGAATAGGGTATTTGTAGAATTAAGACGGAGAGGAGACTTACAGAATTTGGCATAATGGAGGATTTCTAGAACGCTGTGCAATAGAGGATTTCAAGATTTCTGTGGAGTAGAAGAATTCAGGAATGCTGTAGAAGAGGGTATATCTAGAATTCGGAAAAAGAGAGGACTTCTAGAATTCTGTGGAGAGGATGTCCAGAATTTTGTGGAGTAGGAGATTTCTAGAATTCTGTGGGAGAGATTCCTTGTAGAATTCTGTGAAAGAGGATTTCTAGAATACTGTAGAATAGGGTACTGATAGAAATGAGAAAGAAAGGACGTATAGAATTCTGTGGACTAGTGTAATTCTAGAATTCTGTGGAATAGCAAATTTCTAGGATTCTGAGATGACAGGACATCTAGAATTCCACAGAATAGGGAATTTCTAGAATTGGGAGGAAACGTGGTCTTCTAGAATTCTGTGGAAGAGGTCATTTCTAGAATTCTGTGAAATAATAGATTTTTAGAATTGTGGGGAACAGATTTCTAGAATTCTGTAGAATAGGGGATTTTAAGAATTCATAGGAAGAGAGGACCTTGATAATTCTGTGGAATAAGGGATTTGTAGAATTATGAGGGAGAGGAGACTTACAGAATTCTGCGTAATAGAGGATTTCTAGAACGCTGTGAAATGGATGATTTCAATATTTCTGTGGAGTAGAAGACTTCTGGAAGGTGATAGAAGAGGGCATTTCCAGAATTCGGAAAAAGAGAGGACTTCTAGAATTCTGTGGACAAGCGGATTTCTAGATATATGTGGGAGAGATTACTTGTAGAATTCTGTGAAAGAGGATTTCTAGAATTCTGTACAATAGGGTACTTCTAGAAATGAGAAAGAAAGGACTTACAGAATTCTGTGGAATAGTGTAATTCTGGTATTCTGTGGAATAGGAAATTTCTAGGATTCTGAGATGAGAGGACATCTAGAATTCCACAGAATAGGGTATTTCTAGAATTGGGAGGAAACGAGGTTTTCTAGAATTCTGTGGAAGAGGTGATTTCTAGAATTCTGTGAAATAATAGCTTTTTAGAATTGTGGGGAATAGATTTCTAGAACTCCGTAGAGTAGGGGATTTTTAGAATTCAGAGGAAGGGATGACTTTTAGAATTCCGGGGAATAGGGGATTTGTAGAATTCAGAGGGAGAGGAGACTTACACACTTCTGCGTAAGAGATGATTTCTAGAACGCTGTGCAATAGAGGATTTTAGGATTTCTGTGGAGTAGAAGACTTCAGGAATGCTTTAGAAGAGGGGATTTCTAGAATTCCGAGAAAGAGAGGACTCTAGAATTCTGTGGACAAGAGGATTTTTAGAATTTTGTGGAGTAGGAGATTTCTAGAATTCGGTGGAAGAGAGTAGAGGTAGAATTTTGTGAAAGAGGATTTCTAGAAGAAGAATAGGGTACCTCTAGAAATGAGAAAGAAATGACTCATAGAATTCTGTGGAATAGTACAATTCTAGAATTCTGTGGAATAAGAAATTTCTAGGATTTTGAGATGACAGGTAATCTAGAATTCCACAGAATATGGTATTTCTAGAATTGGGAGGAAATGAGGTTTTCTAGAATTCTGTGGAAGAGGTGATTTCTAGAATTCTGTGAAATAATAGATTTTTAAAATTGTGAGGACTAGATTTCTAGAACTCCATAGAACAGGGGATTTTTAGAATTCAGAGGAAGGGATGACTTTTAGAATTCTGTGGAATAGGGGATTTGTAGAATTCAGAGGGAGATGAGACTTACACACTTCTGCGTAAGAGATGATTCCTAGAACGCTGTGCAATAGAGGATTTAAGGATTTCTGTGGAGTAGAAGACTTTAGGAATGCTTTAGAAGAGGGGATTTCTAGAATTCCGAGAAAGAGAGGACTCTAGAATTCTGTGGACAAGAGGATTTTTAGAATTTTGTGGAGTAGGAGATTTCTAGAATTCTGTGGAGGAAATTACTTGTAGAATTGTATGAATGAGGATTTCTAGATTACTGTAGAATAGGGTACACCTAAAAAGGTGAAAGCAAGGAGTTAGAATTCTGGTGAATAGTGTAATTCTAGAATTCTGTGGAATATGAAATTTCTAGAATTCTGAGATGATAGGACATCTAGAATTCTATAGAATAGGGGATTTCTAGAATTGGGAGGAAAAGAGGTCTTCTAGAATTCTATGGAAGAAATGATTTCCAGAATTCTGTGAAATAATAGATTTTTAGAATTGTGGGGAATAGATTTCTAGAACTCCGTAGAATAGGGGATTTTTAGAATTCAGAAGAAGGGAAGATTTTAGAATTCTGTAGAATAGGGTATTTGTAGAATTCAGACGGAGAGGAGACTTACAGAATTTGGCGTAATGGAGGATTTATAGAACGCTGTGCAATAGAGGATTTCAAGATTTCTGTGGAGTAGAAGAATTCAGGAATGCTGTAGAAGAGGGGATTTCTAGAATTCGGAGAAAGAGAGGACTTCTAGAATTCTGTGGACAAGAGGATTTCCAGAATTTTGTGGAGTAGGAGATTTCTAGAATTCTGTGGCAGAGATTACTCGTAGAATTCTCTGAAAGAGGATTTCTAGAATACTGTAGAATAGGGTACCGATAGAAATGAGAAAGAAAGGACTTATAGAATTCTGTGGACTAGTGTAATTCTAGAATTCTGTGGAATAGCAAATTTCTAAGATTCTGAGATGACAGGACATCTAGAATTCCACAGAATAGGGAATTTCTAGAATTGGGAGGAAACGTGGTCTTCTAGAATTCTGTGGAAGAGGTCATTTCTAGAATTCTGTGAAATAATAGATTTTTAGAATTGTGGGGAATTGATTTCTAGAATTCCGTAGAATAGGGGATTTTTAGAATTCAGAGGAAGGGAGAACTTTTAGAATTCTGTGGAATCGGGGATTTGTAGAATTCTGTGAAAAAATAGATTTATAGAATTGTGGTGTGTGGGATCCCTGAACACGATCAGAGTGGTTCAGTGCCCACACTCAGGGCCCGGTTTCTGGAGACGGCTGTACACTAAAAAGGAAGAGACTGGAAAAGGGTTAATTTGGGAAAATGGGGCCAGGCTGGGAGTCAGCCTCTAGTGGGAAGATTCACCCCAATCTGGCCTTTTGCCATTCCTTTTATTGAGATTCTGAGACAAAGACATTACTTAGGTGGAAAAGTTCCAGCAACAGAAAATTAACAAGAATTTACATACGATTAACAAATTACAGTTGCCTCAAGCTCTACTATCTCAACTAGACAATGAGTTAATTGCTCTGACCTTTCAGAGCCATTGAAGTTGGCCATCTCTTTTTGCATATTAAAAATAGTGACAATGTTTGGTTTCCTTAGACAGTTCTTTTTACATTTTATCACTAGTGACTCAACCTAGAGTCAATGAGTTAATAGCTCTGTCCATTCAGAGCCATCAAGTTTGGCCAGTTCCCTTTACATTTTATTACCAGTGTTAGGTTTCAGTTCCCGGCATCTCCCCCAATTCCTTCCTTTAAAAAATCTTGCATTTACAGACCAGAAATAAACATATAAGATCGAAATGTTTGAGTCCCAATTTCAAAGTCCAAGAGTTCTAAGTAAAAGTTTCAGTGTCCAAAAGTTCTGAGTCCCAAAGTTTCTTATGTGTATATGTCAGCAATGATATCTGGATGGTGGACAAACAGTGGTGATGCAGGTCCGACCACCTTTGGTTTGGTCCTGGGCAACCTGCAGCAATGCACAGCTGCTGACTGCTGGCATGGCAAGACGTCCTCCAGGTCTTCCATGTCTGGACTGTTTCTCCTCTTGTCTTCTTGGCTGGAGCATTCCTGCGAATTCCTCTGTTGCAGGAATCCACATGGTCTTAGAGTTGTTTTCTGAAAATATACAAACATATCTCAACAAAAATTAATAATAGAATCTTTTCTATAAATTTTACTTGGGATAATTTTTGCCCATATAATTTTCCTGACTTATTTTGATACTATTTGTGTTTTATATGGCTATCTTACTCTTATCATTACAAATTAAAATTGGTTTTCAAAAGAAAAAAAATTTTCTAAATATAGTTTACTTACAGGACATTTTTTTCTTACATGGTATTTTTCCACAATCCCACTTTTTTATTTAATTATTAGGAGGTTTTTGGAAATTTTTTTTATAATTCTGTTTTGATAATTTTTTAAATTTTAATTTTATGCACAAAAACTATGACATTGCATGTTAAACTATTTTACCATGAAATGAACTACCAATTAAAATTTTGGTTAATACTTTAGGAACAGCTCATTGTACAATTAAATTTTCTTGAATATTAACTCATTTCATTTAGCCAAATTAAATTAATCTGAAAACTTGACTATTTTACTGTCAAATTTAATACTTTTAACAACAATTTTAGTTTACTCGGTAAAAATTAATGGAAAGGATTATATGCATCCTTGAGAAAGCCCTCAGCACTCCTAGATTTAGGCTAGATTTAGATATAGGGCAGTAGCCATCAGACACTTCTCTGTTGCCTGGATCCCGTCTGAGCTGAGCCAAGTCTCTTGTTTGTAGCTGGATCTCAATCTGAGCTGGGCCAAATCTCTGTTTGTTGCCTGGTCCCGATCTGAGCTGGGCATGGGAAACACGAAGCAGCCATGGGGCAGGAGACCTCCCTCAGAAGGGGCGAGTATTCAAGCCCCTGCAACATTGGGAGGGTGAGGTTCTCTGCCCCACGTTGAGCGCCAGATGTGGGATCCCTTAATACGACCAGCATGGTTCAGGGCCCACACTCAGGGTCCAGTTTCTGGAGAAGGCCACACACTAAAAATGAAGAGATTGGAAAAGAGTTAATTTGGGAATATTCGGGCCAGGCGGGGAGTCAACCTCTAGTGGGAAGACTCACCCAAATATGGCCTTTTGCCATTCCTTTTATTGAGATTCTGAGACAAAGACATTGCTTAGGCGAAAAAGTTCTAGCAACAGAAAATTAACAAGAATTTACATACGATTAACAAATTAAGGTTGCCTCAAGATCAATTTCTTTTTATATAGACAAGAGCTTAGTTACATTCTCTGCACCTCTCTCAGGAGCAAGTAGTGATATTCCTCTACTTTGGTACAAGCCAGAAACCTCTATGTAATTTTTTACACACAAAGGAGCAGTGGTTTGATTATGTCATACAAAAAGGGAAGCTGGGTGACAACACCTATGTAATTATACTTCCTTGCTCCACCCATTTTCTTCCTAAATGATCAAGGTGTTTAGAATTATTGGTGACTACATTAAGTAAGGGATCAGCCCACATAAGGGCTTTTACCCATGAAGGGTCAGGAACATAAGTCCTAAACACTTCCACATTTGTCCCAGGTAAAATTACCGTTCAGATGACTACTGCTAACATGGCAAGAAAGACATTCTCAAGTGTCAGGTGTCTGTACCAGCTTCTTTACCATGCCCATAACAATACATGCCTATAAACCTTCTAAAATATTTAAAGTATATTTATTAATTTTTATTTGATAAGGCTTTCCATGCAATTTCAAGTATACTAGATAGAGAGAATAAATTTCTTGCATTACTCCGGGCCCTTGGAGCTTTCCAAGAATTATCTCTGTTAAGGCCTTGAAATTTTATCATGGAAAAAACCATCAAACAAATACCTATATCCATATATGATTTAAATATTATAATACCTTTTATTATTATCTTAATATATCAATTAGACTAGCTTTTGCAGAGAAAATTTTTGGTTGAGATCACAGAATTAATCCTCCTTCTTAATTAGACCAATAATAAGTGACTTGTTTTGAATTCCTAATTATTAGAGAAAACGCATATTTTATTTTCTCAAAAACAAATTATACTTTTAGGTATTTTAATTACCACAGCTACATAATTTTTCCCAATTTAATTTATACTTTGAACTTTTAAATCTGGTAAGTCAAATATATTTTGCATGTCCTCAATTAATAACACTTTACATTTCTAAGAAAAATACAAGACATAATCAATTAAGGGTTTCAATTTTGTCCTCTAGATTTTTTAAGAGGGAAATTTAAACTTTGCTTTTTTTATATATAAGCGAACTTCCAAAAAATATGTTATTGCCACAGGATTTGGAGTAAGTTTGTAGCCATTCAAATACAAAACACCCCATTCCTTAGCTTATTTTGGGAGGTTTTGGCAACAAAGCTGGCCACACATTTTTTTTCATGTTTAATAAATAAAGACAGATCTCAAAATTTTTACTTTCTTTTTTTCTTTCTGAAGTAATAAGTAGCACCCAATTTGGCCAAGATAACACCTAATTTGCAAGTTCTTTCATAACTTTTAAACAAAGCACTAAGTATTCTCATTGCTGGAGAGCAGATAGGCTTGCCCTCTCCTGCCACATTTGAATTTCTCCCCACCAGAGGCAATTTAAATGGTGGAGTTTTATTTCTTATTACAGATTTTAAATTCCAAACACAAACTAAGATTTTAATTTGAACAAAAAACCACATTCTTTAAGCGTATAAGCCAAATTTTGTAATAAAATTTACTTTATATTTATAACCTAATTCTTCCCCATTAGCCTGGTTAATAAAGACGTTCCCACACTACTTACAGCTCACGATGCTGCAGCTGGCCGTGGGCATTCCCTCAACTTTTTCTGGTGAATTTTCCTCACCATTTAATGGTGAATTTATCACACCTTTTTCTCGGTGTACCTTTCCACAACATTTCTCCGTGTATTTTTCCTCCTTTTCTCTAGGTGAAAAATATCATCTCCTCCAGAAGTGCCGAGTTGAAGACGCCAGATGTGGGATCCCTTAACAGGACCAACATGGTTCAGGCCCCACACTCAGCGTTCGGTTTCTGGAGAAGGCCTTACACTAAAAAGGAAGAGACTGGAAAAGAGTTAATTTGGGAAAATGGGGCCAGAAGGGGAGTCAACCTCTAGTGGGAAGACTCACTACCAATCTGGCCTTTGCCATTCCTTTTATTGAGATTCTGAGACAAAGACATCACTTAGGCAGAAAAGTTCCAGCAACAGAAAATTAACAAGAATTTACACACGATTAACAAATTAAAGTTGTCTCAAGCTCTACTATCTCAACTACACAATGAGTTAATTGCTCTGACCTTTCAGAGCCATTGTGCTTGGCCATCTCTTTTTGCATATTAACAATAGTGACAATGTTTGATTTCAGTTAGACAGTTCTTTTTACATTTTATCACTAGTGACTCAACCTAGAGTCAATGAGTTAATAGCTCTGACCATTTTATTACAAGTGTTAGGTTTTGGTTCCTATCAGTGGGGAATAGATTTCTAGAATTCCTTAGAATAGGGGAATTTAAGAATTCATAGGAAGGGATTTCTAGAATTCAGAGAAAGTGAGGACTCTAGAATTCTGTTGAATAGTATAATTCTAGAATTCTGTGCAATGGGAAATTTCTAGGATTCTTAGATGAGAGGACATCTAGAATTCTATAGACTAGGGGATTTCTAGAATTTCTAGGAAAAGAGGTGTAGAATTCTGTAGAAGAGATGATTTTTAGAATTCTGTGAAATAATAGATTTTTAGAATTGTGGGGAATAGATTTCTAGAATTCCTTAGAATAGGGGATTTTTAGAATTCAGAGGAAGGGAGGACCTTTAGAAATCTGTGGAATAGGGGATTTGTAGAATTCAGAGTTAGAGGAGACTTACAGAGTTCTGCATAATAGGATTTCTAGAATGCTGTGCTATAGAGGATTTCACAATTCCTGTTAAGTAGAACAATTCAGGAATGCTGTAGATGAGGGGATTTCTATAATTCGGAGAAAGAGAGGACTCTAGAATTCTGTGGACAAGAGGATTTTTAGAATTTTGTGGAGTAGAAGATTTCATGAATTCTGTGAAAGAGATTACTTGTAGAATTCTGTGAAAGAGGATTTCTAAAATACTGTAGAATAGGGTACCGAGAGAAATAATAAAGACTTATAGAATTCTGTGGAATAGTGCAATTCTAGAATTCTGTGCAATAGGAAATTTCTAGGATTCTGAGATGACAGGACATCTAGAATTCCACAAAATAGGGGATTTCTAGAATTGGGAGGAAAGGAGATCTTCTAGAATTCTGTGGAAGAGGTGATTTCTAGAATTCTGTGAAATAATAGTCTTTTAGAATTGTGGGGAATAGATTTAAAGAATTCTGTAGAATAGGAAATTTTTAAAATTCATAGGAAGTTAGGACTTTTAGAATTCTGTGGAATAGGGGATTTGTAGAATTCAGAGGGAGAGGAGACTTACAGAATTCTGTGTAAGAGAGGATTTCTAGAACCCAGTGCTATAGAGGATTTCAAGATTTCTGTGGATTAGAAGACTTCGGGAATGTTATAGAAGAGGGTATTTCTAGAATTGCGAAAAAGAGAGGACTTCTAGAATTCTGTGGGAGAGATTACTTGTAGAATTCTGTGAAAGAGGATATCTAGAATTCTGTAGATTAGGGTACTTCTAGAAATGAGAAAGAAATGACTGATAGAATTCTGTGGAATAGTGTAATTCTAGAATTCTGTGAAATAGGAAATTTGTAGGATTCTGAGATGACAGGACATCTAGAATTCCACAGAATAGCGGATTTCTACAATTGGGAGGAAACGAGGTCTTCTAGAATTCTGTGGAAGAGGTGATTTCCAGAATTCTGTGAAATAATAGATTTTTGGAATTATGGGGAATAGATTTCTAGAATTCCAGAGAAATGGGTATTTTAATAATTCATAGGAAGGGAAGACTTTTAGAATTCTGCGAAATAGGGGATTTGTAGAATTCAGATGGAGAGGATACTTACAGAATTCTGCATAATAGAGGATTTCTAGAATTCTGTGAAATAGAGGATTCCAAGATTTCTGGGGAGTAGAAGAATTCAGGAATGCTGTAGAAGCGGGGATTTCTAGAATTCGGAGAAAGAGAAGACTTTAGAATTTTGTGGACAAGAGGATTTTTAGAATTTTTTGGTGTAGGAGATTTCGAGAATTCTGTGGAAGAGAGTAGTCGTAGAATTCTGTGAAAAGATTTCTAGAATATTGTAGAATAGGCTACGGCTAGAAATAAGAGAGAAAGGACTTATAGAATTCTGTGGAATAGTATTATTCTAGAATTCTGTGTAATAGCACATTTCTAGGTTTCTGAGAAGACATGACATCTACAATTCCACAAAATAATGGCATTTCTAGAATTGGGAGGAAATGAGGTCATCTAGAATTCTATGGAAGAGGTGATTTCTAGAATTCTGTGAAATAATTGATTTTTAGAATTGTCTGGAATAGATTTCTATAATTCTGTAGAATTGGTGATTTTTAGAATTCAAAGGAAAGGAGGACTTTTAGAATTCTGTGGAATAGGGGATTTGTAGAATTCAGAGATAGAGGAGACTTACTGTATTCGGCATAAGAGCTGATTTCTAGAACGCTGTGAAATAGAGGATTTCAAGATTTCTGTGGAGTAGAAGACTTCAGGAATGCAGAGTTCTGATGCCATCCATGTGAGGTCTAGAGGGCATACTCAGTTTGAGGGGTAGGCCAACCTTCAGGGGCTAGGTTTAGGGTTAGCATATGGGTTCCAGGAGAGATTATAATGTATCAGCCTTTGAATTCACAGTGAAAGAGATGCCATCACTGGAGCATGAGTGTAACACTGCGAATTAAAAACTACAGGCCAGAAACATTTTAGAAGGGTGCTTCCTACACAAGAATTACATGTTCAACTAGATGTAAGACCCGAATTGGGAAAACCAGGTAAAAGGCTGAGAATTTGGTGTGGTACCGTTTCCCTTTGATTTTAACTGTCAAATTGACCTGGTGTTTGTGGGTCAGGGAAAGCTGGTGAAAAATTTCACAAATCCTCTTCATAGACCTGTACAACAGTAACTGAGTACGTCAAGAAGTAAGATTGGTAAACAGTAGCCAAGCTTGTGTCCAAATAGTAGTAAAGTCCTCAAAAGGCACTTATGATAAGTGAATGAAAATGGAGAGCCTGCCAGATCTCCTAATAGCAGAGCAGGAAAATGTATGTGAGAGAGTGTTCCCCTGAAGTTGACATTCGTTTGGGGACTTCCCCATCCCACCAGCATGTTAAAATATTGATAATTTGCCTTCAAAGAGCCTGGAAAGGCACAATAATAATTACAGGGTAATAATAGTTCTTTCACGTGCTGGTAGTAATGTAAAAAACATCGGTTAACACTGGAATTCACATTAAAGCAGCTACAGACACTTGGAGGTGCATAATAGAACTCTGGAAACACACATTGAAGTTAGCTTAATGTCTAAGAACGAGCATAAAACACTAGGATGACATCAACGAAGAGCCTTGCAATCTGCAACACATTGTTTAATGACAGGAGTATCATGTTCAAACATCAGAGAACCTAGGTTGAGATAGGTTGCCTATCTCCCTCAGTGTCAATGACTTGTCTTTTGTCAAAGAAGGCTGAGAAGCTTTGAAACAGGAAGTGCTGACGTCACCAAGGGCTCAGGGCCAGGTGAGCAGGCTCAAGTGCTCAGGTGATAATTGTTAAGGCCTGAGCCAACCTGGGAGTTTCGATGCCATCAATGTGAGGTCTAGAGGGCATACTTACTTTGAGGGATAGCGCCAGTTTCAGGGGCTAGGTTTAAGGCCAGCCTTTGGGTTCTGGGAGGGGCTATCATGTTTCCTACTTTGAATTCACAATGAATGAAATGCCATCACTGGAACAGATATGGGGGTAACATTGGGAATTGAAAACTTCAGGCTAAGAAGATATTTAGAAGGGTGCTTCCTACAATATAAATACATATTCAACGAGATGTAATACCCATAGAACACAATGTTGGCACTGGAAAAACCAGGGAAAGGGTGAGAATTTGAAGTGGTACTGTTTCCCTTTGATTTTACTGTCAAATTGAGTTGGTGTTTGTAGGGGGGAAAAGCTGGTGAAAAATTTCACAACCTCTATCCATAGACTTGTACAACAGTATCTGAGTATCTCAAGAAGTAAAAAGGTAAACAATAGCCAAGCTTGTGTTCAAATAGTAGTAAAGTTCTCATGAGACGCTTATGATACCTGCATGAAAATGGAAAACTTGCCAGATCTCTAATAGCAGAGCAGGAAAATGTATGTGACAGAGTGTTCCCCTAAAGTTGACATTCGTTTGGGAAATTCCCCATCTCACCAGGATGTTAAAACACTGAGAATTCGATTTCAAAGAGCCTGGAAAGGCACGATAGTCATGACAGCATAATTGTAGTTCTGTCAAGTGCTGGTAATAATGTAAAGAATGTCAGTTAACATTAGAATTCACATTAAAGCAGAGACAGACGCTTGGAGGTGCTTAATAGAACGCTGGAAACTCACATAATTAACTTAGCTTAATGTCTAAGAACGAGCATAAAACACTAGGATTACACCAACAAAGAGGCTTGCTATCTGCAACACATTGTTTAATGACAGGATAATCTTGTTGAAACAGCACAGAAACTAGGTTGATATAGGTTACCTGTCTACCTCAGTGCCAATGACTTGTTTTTTTTCAAAGAAGGCTCAGAAGCTTTGAAACAGAAAGTGCTGACGTCATCAAGGGCTCAGGGCCAGGTGAGCAGGCTCAAGTGCTCAGGTGATAATTGTTAAGGCCTGAGTCATGCTGGGAGTTTCGATGCCATCAATGTGAGGTATAGAGTGCATAGTTAGTTTGAGGGATAGCGCCAGTTTCACGGGTTAGGTTTAAGGTCAGCATTCGGGTTCTGAGAGGGACTATCTTGTTTCCTACTTTGAATTCAAAATGAATGAAAAGCCATCACTGGAACAGATATGGGTGTCACACTGGGAATTAAAAAATTCAGGCTACCAAGATATTTAGAAGGGTGCTTCATACACTAGAAATACATGTTCCACTAGATGTAATACCCATAGAACACAATGTTGGCACTGGGAAAACCAGGTAAAGGCTGAGCATTTGATGTGGTACTGTTTCCCTTTCACGTTACTGTCAAATTGAGTTGGTGTTACTGGGGAGAAAAAGCTGGTAAAAATTTTCACGACTCATTTGCGTAGAACTGTACTACAGTATCTGAGTACTTCAAGAAGTAAAAAGGTAAACAATAGCCAAGCTTGTGTTTAAATAGTATTAAAGTTCTGAAAAAGGCAATTATGATACCTGTATGAAAATGGAAAACCTGCCAGATCTTCTAATAGCAGAGCAGGAAAATGTATGTGAGAGAGTGTTCCCCTGAAGTTGACATTTGTTTGGGGACTTCCCCATCTCACCAGCATGTTAAAATACTGAGAATTTCCCTTCAAAGAGCCTGGAAAGGCACGATAGTTATTTCAGTGTAATAGTTCTGTCAAGTGCTGGTAACAATGTAAAGAACGTCAGTTAACATTAGAATTCACATTAAAGCAGCGACTGAAACTTGGAGGTGCTTAATAGAACTCTGAAAACTCACAAACTGAAGTTAGCTTAATGTCTAAGAACGAGCATAAAACACTTGGATTACACAAAGAAAGAGCCTTGCTAGAATCATGTTGAAACATCAGAGAAACTAGGTTGATATTGGTTACCTATCTACCTCAGTGCGAATGACTTTTTTTTTTCAAAGAAGGCTCAGAAGCTTTTAAACATAGAGTGCTGACCTCGCTAAGGGCTCAGGGCCAGGTGAGCAGGCTCAAGTGCTCAGGTGATCATTGTTAAGGCCTGAGCCAACCTGGGAGTTTTGATGCCATCAATGTGAAGTCTAGAGGGCATACTTAGTTTGAGGGATAGGGCCAGTTTCAGGGGCTAGGTTTAAGGTCAGCCTTCGGGTTCTGGGAAGATCTATCATGTTTCCTACTTTGAATTCACAATGAATGAAATGCCATCACTGGAACAGATATGGGTGTATCACTCGGAATTCAAAACTACAGGCTACCAAGATATTTAGAAGGGTGCTTCCTAAACTAGAAATACATGTTCAACTAGATGTTATACCCATAGAACACAATGTTGGCACTGGGAAAACCAGGTAAAAGCTGAGAATTTGAAGTGGTACTGTTTCCCTTTGATTATACTGTCAATTGAGTTGGTGTTTGTGGGGGGAAAAGCTGGTGAAAAATTTCACAACTCATTTCCATGGACCTGTACAACAGTATCTGAGTACTTCAAGAAGTAAAAAGGTAAACAGTAGCCAAGCTTGTGTTCAAATAGTAGTAAAGTTCTCAAAAGGCGCTTATGATACCTGTATGAAAATGGAAAACTTGCCAGATCTCTAATAGCAGAGCAGGAAAATGTATGTGAGAGAGTGTTCCCCTGAAGTTGACATTCGTTTGGGAACTTCCCCATCTCACCAGCATGTTAAAATACTGAGAATTTGCCTTCAAAGAGCATGGAAAGGCACGATAGTCATTACAGGGTAATAATAGTTCTGTCAAGTGCTGGTAATAATGTAAAGAATGTCGATTAACATTGGAATTCATATTAAAGCAGCGACAGAAACTTGGAGGTGCTTAATAGAACTCTGGAAACTCACAAACTGAAGTTAGCTTAATGTCTCAGAACGAGCATAAAAGACTACTATTACACCAACAAAGAGCCTTGCTATCTGCAACACATTGTTTAATGACAGGAGTATCGTGTTGAAACATCGGAGAAACTAGGTTGATATAGGTTACCTGTCTACCTCAGTGCCAATGACTTGTTTTTTGTTTTTTTTCAAAGAAGGCTGAGAAGCTTTGAAACAGAAAGTGCGGATGTCGGAGGCTCTGAACATGGCAGAAGAATAGGTAGGCAAGTTCTGACCCGGGTCCCAAAGAGGAAGGAGAGAGCACCCAAGGGTCGCGCTGGGAGTGCCGATCAACAAGCCAAGAGAAAGGCGAACACCTGGGGAAATTTGGGGGCACCTGATCAGGGTGTCCCTGATAATTAAGCACCCACAGCCCAATCTTTTCCTAGAGCGACCTAAGAGCGAAGACGGGGAAATCTCGCCATCTTGACGGGAAGAGATTTGGATTAGAGGAAGACCAGAAAGTAGCTGTTCGCCCCTATACGCTAACCACAATCAGCGTGCTTGGATTCAAAGGAGAGCTCCACCCCAGAGTAAAAAACCAGATCTTGTGGAGATCGGGTGAGTTCCCACCGCGGTGCTTCCCAGCGCAGAGTTCGCATCCCCCGCGCAGCACCTCGCACACAGCAGCCCGCGCAGCGCGCACCACTCCACACGCACCAGGCGTGCAGAGGACTCTGTGTTTATAAGAAACCAGAGCTGGGCTTGAGGCACCACTGACTGTGGTCAGGACTCCTAAGTGGGGGATATCTAAGGAGCAGTACATCTGGATCTAACTCAGAGAGAGCTACAGGCGAGTGGTATCCGCTCCTCCTGGCCAACCCCCACCCCTCCATAGATCAGGGACACAGAGAGGGGAAAAAAGCAAGAAAGGCCTCAGAACCCTGGCTCTCTACCACCATGAAACACCGCCACCTAGAGGCTACAGTACATATGGAGTCTAGAACTGCTTTAAAATAAAGACCTGATTACAACATGGAAGAATCACAGGGAACTGCAATTAACGCCCAGACTGGGAACTGGTGAGCTAGACAGAACAACAGAGGAAGTGAATGACCTTCATTACTGCAAATTTTATTTAATTTTTTATTTTGATTTTCTAATTGTTTAATTTTTTCTGTTTTTGTTTTATTTTTTAAGTTACATTAGTTGCAAAGTTACCTTAAGAAGATTTTTTTTCATCTTTCCTCACTTGATTTTACCTTTTTAATTAATTCACTTTTATATGTAATCAATATTATTACTACTACTATTTTTATATTTTTTATCTTATTTTCTTTTGTTTATTTTTATCATTATCTTTTAAGTGCCATATTATATACTTTTTTTTCTTTCTTTTTTTTTTCTTTTCCATTTTTCCCCCTTTGGGATTAATATTCAACAGACTATTTATACCTTTCCTTCTCCAAAGCTCTATTCTAACTCAACCCTACCTTTATGCCATCACTCTCTTCCTAACCCTTTCCCTTTGGTGTCCTGCTTATCTTAACTCTTTACTGCTCTAGATTTTCCCTATTTTGTCTATTTACCCCCTCCCAAAATTTCACCCTTCCTGTGTATATCTAACTCCCAATCCCCTACTCCAAGCCCATTCACACCTACCTTGTCACTGTCCTAAAAAAAAAAAATCCCTCTCTCTACCCCTTTGTAGTCGTAGGCTAAATGCTAACTGTATAAAAGTTTTATGCTTTTTTGTAAGATTGGTTTGCTTATTCTTTTTATTTGCTTGTATGATTTTGTTAGCTGGGTTCTAGTCACCTTTATTGGAGGATATTAATATTGCAAACACTTTTCTGTTCAGTGCCTTGTGTGTTGTACCTGGTTGTGTTGTATTTTGTACCTTTAAATCTAAGCAGGAGAGAGAGAACTACATAAACAGGCATCCTAAATGGATCATAGGGAGGCTAAGAAACAACCCACCTATGAAAGAAAACCAACCATCACCAGAAAAGGAAGTAAACGATTTAGAGGCAAGCAACCTTCCAGAGCAAGAATTCAGAGCAATGATGGCTAAAAAGGATGGAAAACAAATTTGACAATATGAGTAAGACCCAAGAGGAAATGAAGAAGAACCAAGAGGATCTGAAGAAAAACCAAGAGGAAATGAAGGTGACCCAAGAGGAAATGAAAAATGACATCGCTTCTATGAAGAACTCAATAGAAAGCATCAAGAGTAGACTAGAAGAAGCAGAGGACCGCATCAGTGAGCTAGAAGACAAGATGGAAAAAAATACCCAATTAGAGCAGCTGCTAGAAAAAAAAAATCAAAAAACAGGAGGAGAGCCTACGGGAGCTTTGGGACAATGAAAAACAACACAATATTAGAATAATAGAGGTCCCAGAAGGAAAGGAAACTGAGCAAGATATGGAAAAAGTATTTCAAGAAATAATGACAGAAAAATTTCCTGAGATAGAGAAGAAAAAACCAACACAAATCAAGGATGCTCAAAGAGTCCCCAACAAAATGAACCCCCAAAGATCAACACCCAGACACATCATAATTAAACTGGCAAAAAACATTGACGAAACCAGAATCTTAAGAGCAGCCAGAGAGAGACAGAAAGTTACATATAAAGGAACCCCCATCAGACTAGCATCTGATTTCTCAACAGAAACTCATCAAGCCAGAAGGGAATGGGATTACATATACAAAGTCATGCAAAGGAAGGGTCTGAACCCAAGAATACTGTACCCTGCAAGGCTGTCAATCAAAATTGAAGGTGTAATCAGGAGCTTCACTGACAAAAACAGACTAAAGGAATTTATCTCAACCAAACCAGCAATGCAAGAAATAATAAAGGGTCTACTGTAAAAATAAAAAAATAGGAAGCGAAGAAGGAACACAGGGGGATAGAATAAAAATGGCATCAAATACCTACCTATCAATAATTACTTTAAATGTAAATGGTTTAAATGCTCCAATCAAAAGACATAGGGTAACAGATTGGATAAGAAAGCAAAACCCATACATCTGCTGTCTACAAGAAACCCACCTCAGAAAAAAAATGCCCACAGACTGAAGGTGAAAGGATGGAAAAAGGTTTTCCAGGCAAAAGGAAATGAAAAAAAAGCTGGGGTAGCAATACTTATATCTGACAAATTAGATCTCAAAGTGAAGGACATAACAAGAGACAATGAAGGCCACTTCATAATACTAAGGGGAGCAATACAACAAGAAGAAATAACCCTGGTAAACATATATGAACCCAATACAGGAGCACCCAAATACATTAAAAAAAAAAAAACTGCTGGAAGACATTAAGGGAGAGAGTAATAGCAATACAATCGTAGTAGGAGATTTTAATACCCCACTGTCACTTTTGGACAAATCATCTAAACAAAAAATCAGCAAAGGAACATCAACGCTAAATGACACACTTGACCAGATGGAATTAATCGACATCTTCAGAACATTTCACCCCAAAGCCACAGAATACACATTCTTCTCAAGTGCACATGAGTCATTTTCAAAGATAGATCATATGCTGGGACATGGGCAAAGTCTCTTCAAATTCAAGAAGATAGAAATCATATCAAGCATCTTCTCAGATCATAGTGGCATAAAATTGGAAATCAACTACAATAAAAATAATCCAAGGAAATCAAACACATGGAAACTGAATAGCATGCTATTGAACAAGGACTGGGTTATCAGGGAAATCAAGGAAGAAATTAAAAACATCATGGCAACAAATGACAATGAAAACACAACAATCCAAAATCTATTGGACACAGCAAAAGCAATCTTGAGAGGGAAGTTCATATCTCTGCAAGCCTATTCTAAAAGACTAGAAAAAACGGTAACAAATTATCTAACTCTACAACTCAAACAGTTAGAAAAAGAGCAACAAGAAAAGCCCACTGTAAGCAGAAGGAAGGAACTAACAAAAATCAGAGCGGAGATAAATGACATAGAGACCAAAGAAACAATACATAAAATCAACAAAACCAAGAGCTGGTTCTTTGAAAGAATACACAAGATTGATGAACCTCTAGCCAGGCTAACCAAGAAACAAAGAGCGAGGACCCAAATAAACAAAATCAGAAATGAAAGAGGTGAAATAACAACAGACCCCGCCGAAATACAAAGGATTGTTACAAAATACTACAAACAACTCTATTCCAACAAACTGGACAACCTGGAGGAAATGGACATATTCCTAGAAAAATATAACCTGCCAAAACTCATTCAGGAAGAATCTAAAAATCTCAATAGACCAGTTACTTGGGAAGAAATTAAAACAGTCATCAAAAAGCTTCCAGCAAACAAAAGCCCAGGGCCAGATGGCTTTACAGGAGAATTTTACCAAACATTCAAGGAAGAACTAAAACCTATGCTCCTCAGACTATTCCAAAAAATTCAAGAGGGAGGAACACTTCCAAACTCCTTCTATGAAGCCAGCATCACCCTAATACCAAAACCAGATAAAGACAACTCAATGAAAGAGAATTACAGGCCAATATCCCTCATGAACATAGATGCCAAAATCCTCAACAAAATTCTAGCAAATAGGCTCCAACAAAACATCAGAAAAATCATACACCATGACCAAGTAGGTTTTATTCCAGGAATGGTTCTATGACCAAGTAGGTTTTATTCCAAGGATGGTACAATATCCGCAAATCAATAAACGTGAGACATCACATAAACAAACTGAATGTTAAAAATCATATAGTCATATCAATTGATGCAGAAAAGGCATTTGACAAAATCCAACACCCTTTCATGATAAAAACTCTCAACAAGATGGGAGTACAAGTATCATACCTAAACATAATAAAAGCTATATATGATAAACCCACAGCAAACATCATACTCAATGGACAAAAACTAAATCATTCCCCCTAAGAACAGGAACAAGACAGGGATGCCCACTCTCACCACTTCTGTTTGACATAGTACTGGAAGTACTAGCCATTGCAATTAGAGAAGAAGAGGAAATAAAAGGCATCAAAATTGGAAAAGAAGAAGTAAAGTTGTCCCTATTTGCAGATGACATGATATTGTACATAAAAAATCCAAAAGACTCCATCAAAAAACTAATAGACTTAATAAACGAATTTGGCAATGTAGCAGGATACAAAATCAATGCCAAGAAATCTATGGCATTTCTATACACCAATAGTGAACTCATAGAAACAGAGACTAAAAAAGCAATCCCATTTACCATTGCACCAAAAAAATTGAGATACTTAGGAATAAACTTAACTAAGGAGGTAAAAGACCTATATGCTGAAAACTACACGACACTGAAAAAAGAGATAGAGGAAGATGTAAACAGATGGAAGAACATACCATGTTCCTGGATTGGTACAATCAACATCATCAAAATGTCCATACTTCCCAAAGCAATTTATAAGTTCAACGCACTCCCTATTAAAATACCAAAAACATTCTTCACAGACCTAGAAAGAACTCTCCAAAAATTTATTTGGAACAATAAAAGACCTCGAATAGCATCAGCAATCCTGAGAAAGAAGAGTAAAGTAGGAGGGATCTCAATACCAGATTTCAAGCTGTATTACAAAGCCACTGTTCTCAAAACAGCCTGGTACTGGTACAAGAACAGCGATATAGATCAATGGAATAGATTGGAGAATCCAGATATCAATCCAAATCAATATGCTCAATTAATATTTGACAAAGGAGGCACGAGCATACAATGGAGTCAAGACAGTCTCTTCAGTAAATAGTGTTGGGAAAATTTGACAGATACTTGCAAAAGAATGAAACTAGAGCACCAACTTACACCATACACAAAAATAAATTCGAAATGGTTACAGGACTTAAATATAAGATGGGAAACCATAAAAATACTTGAGGCATCCACAGGCAGCGAAATCTCAGATATATGCCAAAAGAACTTCTTCACTGATACTGCCCCTATGGCAATGGAAGCTAAAGAGAGAATGAACAAATGGGACTACATCAAAATAAAAAGCTTTATTACAGCAAAAGAAACCATCTACAAAACAACAAGAAGTCTCACGGTATGGGAGAACATATTTGCAAATGATATCACTGATAAAGGTTTAATCTCCAACATCCACAGACAGCTTACACAACTCAATAAAAGGAAAATAAATGATCCAATTAAAAAATGGGAAACGGACCTGAATAGAATCCTCTTAAAAGACGACAGAAGGAAGGCCAAGAGGCACATGAAAACATGCTCAAAGTCAATAATCATCCGAGAGTTGCAAATCAAAACAAGAATGCGATACCATCTCACACCTGTCAGAATGGCAGAATGGCCAACATCAACAAAACAACAAACAACAAATGTTGGCGAGGTTCTGGAGAAAAAGGAACCCTCGTGCACTGCTGGTGGGATTGCAGGTTGGTGCAACCACTGTGGAAAACAGTATGGAGCTTCCTCAAAAAATCGAAAATGGAACTCCCATTTGACCCAGAAATCCCACTACTAGGAATATACCCTAAGAAACCAGAAACACCAATCAGAAAAGATATATGCACCCCTATGTTCATAGCAGCACAATTTAGAATAGCTAGGATTTGGAAACAGCCTAGGTGCCCTTCAGCAGATGAATGAATCAGAAAACTATGGTACATCTACACCATGGAATACTAGGCGGCCATAAAAAGGAAGGAATTTTTTCATCATTTGCAGTAACCTGGATGGAATTGGAAAGCATCATGCTGAGTGAAATAAGCCAGTCAATGAAAGAGAAACACCACATGACTTCACTTATTTATGGATATTAAAGATCATTATAAACTAATGAATAGAAAGATAGATATAGAGACAGTAAAACAACAAGCAGACTGTCAAATGACAGCTGGGGAGGGGGGTAGGGAGATCTGGGGGAGATAGGGGAACAACCGAAGGACTGGTATGGATACAAAAAAGTACAACCAATGGACATAGAACTCTGGGGAGGGAGGGCATATATGGGGGAGGCAATGGTAAGCTATGTACACATAATACCTTAATAAATTAAAAAAAAAAAAAGAAAGTGCGGACGTCATCAATGGCTCAGGGCCAGGTGAGCAGGCTCAAGTGCTCAGGTGATAATTGTTGAGGAACGAGCCAACCTGGGAGTTTCCATGCCATCAATATGAGGTCTATAGGGCATACTTAGTTTGAGGGATAGGGCCAGTTTCAGAGGCTAGGTTTAAGGTCAACATTCGGGTTCTGGGAGGGGCTATCCTGTTTCCTACTTTGAATTCAAAATGAATGAAATGCCATCATTGGAACAGATATGGGTGTAACACTGGGAATTGAAAACTACAGGCTACCAAGATATTTAGAAGGGTGCTTCCTACACTAGAAATTCATGTTCAACTAGATGTAATACGCAGAGAACACAATGTTGGCACTGGGAAAACCAGGGAAAAGGCTGAGAAGTTGAAGTGGTACTGTTTCCCTTTGAATTTACTGTCAAATTGAGTTGTGGCGGGAAAAAGCTGGTGAAAAATTTCACAAATCATTTTCACAGACCTGTACAACAGTATCTGAGTACTTCAAGAAGTAAAAAGGTAAACAATAGCCAAGCTTGTGTTGAAATAGGAGTAAAGTTCTCAAAAGGCGCTTATGATACCTGTATGAAAATGGAAAACCTGCCAGATCTTCTAATAGCAGAGCAGGAAAATGTATGTGAGAGAGTGTTCCCCTGAAGTTGACATTCGTTTGGGAACTTCCCCATCTCACCAGCATGTTAAAATATTGAGAATTGGCCCTCAAAGAACCTGGAAAGGCACTATAGTCATTACAGGGTAATAATAGTTCTGTCAAGTGCTGGTAATAATGTAAAGAATGTCGGTTAACAGTGGAATTCATATTAAAGCAGTTACAGACTCTTGGAGGTGCTTAATAGAACTCTGCAAACTCACAAACCGATGTTAGCTTAATGTTTAAGAACGAGCATAAAACACTAGGATTACACAAACAAAGAGCCTTGCTATCTGCAACACATTGTTTAATGACAGGATAATCGTGTTGAAACATCAGAGAAACTAGGTTGATAAAGGTTACCTGTCTACATCCGTGCCAATGACTTGGGTTTTTTTTCAAAGAAGGCTTAGAAGCTTTGAAACAGAAAAGCTGACGTCATCAAGGGCTCAAGGCCAGGTGAGCAGGCACAAGTGCTCAGCTGATAATTGTTAAGGCCTGAGTCATGCTGGGAGTTTCGATGCCAACAATGTGAAGTCCAGAGGACATACTTAGTTTGAGGGATAGGGCCAGTTTCAGGGGCTAGGTTTAAGGTCAGCCATCGAGTTCTGGGAGGGGCTATCATGTTTCCTACTTTGAATTCACAATGAATGAAATGCCATCACTGGAACAGGTATGGGTGTAACACTGGGAATTGAAAACTACAGGCTACCAAGAAATTTAGAGGGGTGATTCCTACACTAGAAATAAGTGTTCAACTAGATGTAATACCTATAGAACACAATGTTGGCATTGGGAAAACGAGGTAAAAGGCTGAGAATTTCATGTGGTACTGTTTCCCTTTGATTTTAACTGTCAAATTGACTTGGTGTTTGTGAGGCGGCGAAAGCTGGTGAAAACTTTCACAACTACTCTTCATAGACCTGTAAAACAGTATCTGAGTACTTCAAGAAGTAAGAGAGGTAAATAATAGCCAAGAGTGTGTTCAAATAGTAGTAAACTCCTCAAAAGGCCCTTATGATACCTGTATGAAAATGGAAAGCCTGCCAGATCTCCAAATAACAGAGCAGGAAAAAGTATGTGAGAGAGTGTTCCCCTAAAGGTGCCATTCGTTTGGGAACGTCCCCATCTCACCAACATGTTAAAATACTGAGAATATGCCTTCAAAGAGCCTGGAAAGGCACGATAGTCATTACAGGGTAATAATAGTTCTTTCACAAGCTGGTAGTAATGTAAAAAAAAGTTCATTTTACACTGGAATTCACATTAGAGCAGCTACAGACACTTAGAGGTACTTAATAGAACTCTGGAAACTCACAAACTGAAGTTAGCTTAATGTCTAAGAACAAGCATAAAACACGAGGATTACATCAACAAAGAGCCTTGCTATCTGCAACACACTGTTTAATGATAGGAGAATCCTGTTGAAACATCAGAGAACCTAGGTTGATATAAGTTACCTATCTACCTCAGTGCCAATGGCTTGTCTTTTGTCAAAGAAGGCTGAGAAGCTTTGAAACAGGAAGTTCTGATGTCATCAAGTGTTCAGGGCCAGGTGAGCAGGCCCACGTGCCCAGGTCATCATTATTTGGGCCTGAGCCAACCGGGGAGTTGTGATGCCACCAATGTGAGGTGTAGAGGGCATACTGAGTTTGAGGGGTTAGGTCCAACTTCTGGGGCTAGGGTTAGGGTTAGCATATGGGTTCAGGGTGAGATTATCATGTACCAGCCTTTGAATTCACACTGAAAGAGATGCCATCACTGGAGCATGAGTGTATCACTGCGAATTGAAAACTACAGGCCACAAACATTTTACAAGGGTTCTTGCTTCCTACACTAGAAATACACGTTCAACTGGATGTAAGACCCGAAGAACACAATGTTGGCATTGGCAAAACCAGGTATAAGGCTGAGAATTACATGTGGTACTGTTTCCCTTTGATTTTAACTGTCAAATTGACTTGGTGTTTGTGAGGCGGGGAAAGCTGGTGAAAACCTTCACAACTCCTCTTCATAGACCTGCAAAACTGTATCTGAGTACTTCAAGAAGAGAGGTAAATAATAGCAAAGAGTGTTTTCAAGTAGTTGTAAAGTCCTCAAAAGGCCCTTATGATACCTGCATGAAAATGGAAAGCCTGCCAGATCTTCAAATAACAGAGCAGGAAAATGGATGTGAGAGAGTGTTCCCCTGAAGGTTACATTCATTGGGAACGTCCCCATCTCACCAGAATGTTAAAATACTGAGAATGTGCCTTCAAAGAGCCTGGAAAGACACGATAGTCATTACAGGGTAATAATAGTTCTTTCAGGTGCTGATAGTAATGTAAAAAAACGTAGTTTCACATTGGAATTCACATTAAAGCAGCTAAAGACACTTGGAGGTGCTTATTAGAACTCTGGAAAGTCACAAACTGAAGTTAGCTTAATGTCTAAGAACGAGCATAAAACATGAGGATTACATCAAGAAAGAGCCTTGCTATCTGCAACACACTGTTTAATGACAGGAGAATCGTGTTGAAACATCAGAGAACCTAGGTTGATATAGGTTACATGTCTACCTCAGTGCCAATGACTTGTCTTTTGTCAATGAAGACTGAGAAGCTTTGAAACAGGAAGTGCAGACGTCATCAAGTGGTCAGGGCCAGGTGAGCAGGCCCACGTGCCCAGGTAATCATTATTTGGGCCTCAGCCAACTGGGAGTTCTGATGCCAACAATGTGAGGTCTAGAGGGCATACTCAGTTTGATGGGTAGGGCCAGTTCCAGGGGCTAGAGTTAGGGTTAGCATATGGTTTCCGGGAGAGATTAACATGTATCAGCTTTTGAATTCACACTGAAAGAGATGCCATCAGTGGACCATGTGTGTATCACTGAGAATATAAAACTACAGGCCACAATCACTTTAGAAGGGTGCTTACAACACTAGAAATACATGTTCAACTAGATGTAAGACCCAAACAACACAATGTTGGCATTGAGAAAACCAGGTAAAAGGCAGAGAATTTGATGCGGTACTGTTTCCATTTGATTTTTAACAGAACTATGGAAACTCACAAAATGAAGTAAGCTTAATGTGTAAGAATGAGCAGAAAACACTAGGATTACACCAACAAAGAGCCTTGCTATCTGCAACACATTGTTTAGTGACAGGAGAATGGTGTGGAAGCATCAGAGAAACTAGGTTGATATAGGATACCTGTCTACCTCAGTGACAATGACTTGTTTTTTTAAAAGAATGCTCAGAAGCTTTGAAACAGTGTGTGCTGACATCACCAAGGGCTCAGGGGCAGGTGAGCAGGCTCAATTGCTCAGATGATCATTGTTAAGGCCTGAGCCAACCTGGGAGTTTCGATGCCATCAATGTGAGGTCTAGAGGGCTTACTTAGTTTGAGGGATAGCGCCAGTTTCAGGGGCTAGGTTTAAGGCCAGCCTTTGGGTTCTGGGAGGGGCTATCATGTTTCCTACTTTGAATTCACAATGAATGAAATGCCATCACTGGAACAGATATGGAGGTAACATTGGGAATTGAAAACTGCAGGCTAAGAAGATATTTAGAAGGGTGCTTCCTACAATATAAATACATGTTCAACGAAATGTAATACCCATAGAACACAATGTTGGCACTGGAAAAACCAGGGAAAGGGTGAGAATTTGAAGTGGTACTGTTTCCCTTTGATTTTACTATCAAATTGAGTTGGTGTATGTAGGGGGAAAAAGCTGGTGAAAAATTTCACAACTCATTTCCATGGACCTGTACAACAGTATCTGAGTACTTCAAGAAGTAAGAAGGTAAACAGTAGCCAAGCTTGTGTTCAAATAGTAGTAAAGTTCTCAAAAGACTCTTATGATACCTATATGAAAAAGGAAAACTTGCCAGATCTCTAATAGCAGAGCAGGAAAATGTATGTGAGAGAGTGTTCCCCTAAAGTTGACATTAGTTTGGGAACTTCCCCATGTCACCAGCATGTAAAAATACTGAGAATTTGCCTTCAAAGAGCCTGGAAAGGCACGATAGTCATTTCAGTGTAATAGTAGTTCTGTCAAGTGCTGGTAATAATGTGAAAACCATCGGTTAACATTAGAATTCAAATTAAAGCAGCGACAGACACTTGGAGGTGCTAAATAGAACTAGGGTAAGTCACAAACTGAAGTTAGCTTAATGTCTAAGAACAAGCATAAAACAAGAGGATTACATCAACAAAGAGCCTTCCTATCTGCAACACACTGTTTAATGACAGGAGAATCGTGTTGAAATAACAGAGAACCTAGGTTGATATAGGTTACCTGTGTGCCTAAGTGCCAATGCCTTGTCTTTTATCAAAGAAGGCTGAGAAGTTTTGAAACAGGAAGTGCTGACGTCATCAAGGGGTCAGGGCCGGGTTAGCAGGCCCACTTGCCCAGGTCATCATTATTTGGGCCTGAGCCCAATGTGGAGTTCTGATGCCACCAATGTGATGTCGAAAGGACATACACAGTTTGAGGGGTAGGGCCAATTTCAGGGGCTAGGGTTAGGGTTAGCATATGGGTTCTAGGAGAGTTTATCATGTGTCAGCCTTTGAATTCACAGTGAAAGAGATGCCATCACTGGAGCATGAGTGTATCACTGCGAATTGAAAACTACAGGCCACAAATATTTTAGAAGGGTTCTTGCTTCCTACACTAGAAATACACGGTCAACGGGTTGTAAGACCCGAAGAACACAATGGTGGCATTGGGAAAACCAGGTAAAAGGCTGAGAATTTCATGTGCTACTGTTTCCCTTTGATTTTAACTGTCAAATTGACTTGGTGTTTGTGAGGCGTGGAAAGCTTGTGAAAACTTTCACATCTCCCCATTATAGACCTGTAAAACATTATCAGAGTACTTCAAGAAGTAAGAGAGGTAAATAGCCAAGAGTGTGTTCAAATAGTAGTAAAGTCCTCAAAAGGCCCTTATGATACCTGTATGAAAATGGAAAGGCTGCCAGATCTCCAAATAACAGAGCAGGAAAATGGATGTGAGAGAGTGTTCCCCTGAAGGTGACATTAGTTTGGGAACATGCCCATCTCACCAGCATGTTAAAATACTGAGAATGTGTCTTCAAAGAGCCTAGAAAGGAACGATAGTCATTACAGGGTAATAATAGTTCTTTTCCATGCTGGTAGTAATGTAAAAAACGGCGTTTCACATTGGAATTCACATGACAGGAGCTACAGATACTGAACTCTGGAAACTCACAAACTGAAGGTAGCTTAATTTCTAAGAACGAGCATAAAACACTAAGATTACATCAACAAAGAGCCTTGCTATCTGCAACACATTGTTTAATGAAAGGATAATCGTGTTGAAACATCAGAGAACGGAGGTTCATGTAAGTTACCTGTCTACCTCAGTGTCAGTGACTTGTCTTTTGTCAAAGAAGGCTCAGAAGCTTTGAAACAGGAAGTGCTGAGGTCATCAAGTGGTCAGGGCCAGGTGAGCAGGCCCACCTGCCCAGGTGATCATTTTTTGGGCCTCAGCCAACCGGGGAATTCTGATGCCACAAATGTGAGGTCTAGAGGGCATACTCAGTTTGAGGGGTAGGGCCAGCTTCAGGGGCTAGGGTGAGGGTTAGCATATGGGTTCCGGGATAGATTATCATGTATCAGCCTTTGAATTCACAGTGAAAGAGATGCCATCACTGGAGCATGAGTGTATCACTGAGAATTGAAAACTACAGGCCACAAACATTTTGGAAGGGTTCTTGCTTCCTACACTAGAAATACGTGTTCAAATGGTTTTAAGACCCGAAGAACACAATGGTGGCATTGGGAAAACCAGGTAAAAGGCTGAGAATTTCATGTGGTACTGTTTCCCTTTGATTTTAACTGTCAAATTGGCTTGGTGTTTGTGGGACTGGGAAAGCTGTTGAAAAACTTCACAACTCCTCTTCCGGAACCTGTACGACAGTATCTGAGTACTTCAAGAAGTAAGGGAGGTAAACAATAGCCAAGCTTCTGTGCAAATATTAGTAAAGTCCTCAAAAGGCCCTTATGATACCCGTATGAAAATGGAAAACCTGCCAGATCTCCAAATAACAGAGCAGGACAATGTATGTGAGAGAGTGTTCCACTGAAGGGGACATTCATTTGGGAACTTCCTCATCTCATCAGCATGTGAAAATACTGAGAATTTGCCTTCAAATGGCCTGGAAAGGAACTATAGTCATCACAGGGTAATAATAGTTCTTTCCCGGGCTGGTAATAATGTAAAAAATGTCGTTTCACATTGGAATTCACATGAAAGCAGCTACAGACCCTTGGAAGTGCTTAACAGAACTCTGGAAACTCACAAACTGAAGTTAGCTTAATGTCTAAGAACGACCATAAAACATGAGGATTACATCAGCGAAGAGCCTTGCTATCTGTAACACACTGTTCAATGACAGGAGAGTCATGTTGAAACATCAGAGAACCTAGGTTGATATAGGTTACCTGTCTACCTCAGTGCCAATGCCTTGTCTTTTGTCAAAGAAGGCTGAGAAGCTTTGAAACAGGAAGTGCTGACGTCATCAAGTGGTCAGGGCCAGGTGAGCAACGCCACATGCCCAGGTGATGATTATTTGGGCCTGAGCCAACCGGGGAGATCTGATGCCACAAATGTGAGGTCTAGAGAGCATACTCAGTTTGATGGGTAGGGCCAGCTTCAGGGGCTAGAGTTAGGGTTAGCATATGGGTTCCAGGAGAGATTATCATGTATCAGCCTTTGAATTCACAGTGAAAGAGATGCCATCACTGGAGCATGAGTGTATCACTGAGAATTGAAAACTACAGGCCACAAACATTTTAGAAGGGTTCTTGCTTCCTACACTAGAAATATACATTCAAGTGGATGTAAGATCCAAAGAACACAATATTGGCATTGGGAAAAGCAGGTAAAAGGCTGAGAATTTCATGTGGTACTGTTTCCCTTTGATTTTAACTGTCAAATTGACTTGGTGTTTGTGAGGCGGGAAAGTTGGTGAAAATTTTCACAACTCCTCTTCATAGATCTGTTAAACAGTATCTGAGTACTTCAAGAAGTAAGAGATGTAAATAATAGCCAAGAGTGTGTTCAAATAGTACTAAGTCCTCAAAAGGCCCTTATGATTCCTGTATGAAAATGGAAAGCCTGCCAGATCTCCAAGTAACAGAGCAGGACAATGTATGTGAGAGTGTTACACTGAAGGGGACCTTCGTTTGGGAACTTCCCCATCTCATCAGCATTTGAAAATATTGAGAATTTGCCTTCAAAGATCCTGGAAAGAAACAATTGTCATCACAGGGTAATAATAGTTCTTTCCCGCGCGGGTAGTAATGTAAAAAAAAAATGTCATTTCACATTGGAATTCACATGAAAGCAGCTACAGACCCTTGTAGGTGCTTAACAGAACTCTGGATACTCACAAACTGAAGTTCAATTAATGTTTTAAAGGAGCATAAAACACGAGGATTATATCAACAAAGAGCCTTGCTATGGGTAACACATTGTTTAATGATGGTGTTGAAATATTAGAGAAACTAGGTTGCTATAGGTTACCGGTCTACCTCAGTGCCAGTGACTTGACTTCTTTCAAAGAAGGCTGAGAAGCTTTGAAACAGGAAGTGCTGACGTCATCAAGTGGTCAGGGCCAGGTGAGCAGGCCCACCTGCCCGGGTGATAATTATGTGGGCCTGAGCCCACCTGGGAGTTATGATGCCATCAATGGGAGGTCTAGAGGGCATACTCAGTTTGAGGAATAGGGCCAGCTTTAGGGGCTACGGTTAGGGTTAGCATATGGGTTCTGGCAGAGTTTATCATGTATCAGCCTTTGAATTCACGGTGAAAGAGATGCCCTCACTGGAGCATGAGTGTAACACGGCTAATTGAAAACTACAGGCCACAAACATTTTAGAATCATACTTTCTACACTAGAAATGCATGTTCAACTAGATGTAAGACCCGAATAACACAATGTTGGCATTGGTAAAACCAGATAAAAGTCTGAGAATTTGATGTGGTACAGTTTCCCTTTGATTTTAATTGTCAAATTGGCTTGGTGTTTGTGGGGTGGGGAAAGCTGGTGAATAATTTTTCACAACTCCTCTTCATAGGACTGTACCACAGTATCTGAGTACTTCAAGAAGTCGCCGAAACCGGTTTGTTTCAGTGGTAGAGCGTCGGTCTGCGGACTGAAAGGTGCTGGGTTCGATTCCGGTCAATGGCATGTACCTTGGTTGTGGGCACATCCCCAGTAGGGGATGTGCAGGAGGCAGCTGGTCGATGTTTCTCTCTCATCAACGTTCCTAGCTCTCTATCTCTCTCCCTTCCTCTGTAAAATATCAATAAAATATATTTTTTAAAAAGAACTAAGAGAGGTGAACAATAGCCAAGCTTGTGTTCATATAGTAGTCAAGTCCTCAAAAGGCCCTTATGATAACTGTATGAAAATGGAAAACCTTCCAGATCTCCAAATAACGGAGCAGGACAATGTATGTGATAATAATTCTTTCCCGTGCTAGTAGTAATGTAAAAAAAAAAAAAATGTCACTTCACATTGGAATTCATATGAAAGCAGCTACAGACCCTTGGAGGTGCTTACAGAACTCTGGAAACTCACAAACTGAAGTAAGCTTAATGTCTAAGAATGAGTATAAAACACGAGGATTACATCAACAAAGAGCCTTGCTAACAGCAACACGTTGTTTAATGACAGGAGAATGGTGTTGAAACATCAGAGAAACTAGGTTGCTATGGATTACCGGTCTACCTCGGTGCCAGTGACTTGTCTTTTGTCAAAGAAGGCTGAGAAACTTTGAAACAGGAAGTGCTGACATCATCCAGTGGTCAGGGCCAGGTGAGCAGGCATACGTGCCCTGGTGATAATTATGTGGGCCTGAGCCAACATGGAAGGGAGTTCATGCCTTACCTGAGGCTGCACACTGCCGAATGACAGCACGTGTCGGAGGAGAGACCAGGGCCACTGTGTGTGGTGAGCGAGACAGCTGTTGTGGGAAGCTCTTCCAAAGACACCCAACTCCCTGAGACCACCCCCAGACCAGCTCTCTCCCCAGGCCTGTGGCCAGCCAAGTGAGGGGAGAGAGGCCTGTCTCCCGGATGCAAGGTTGCCTGGTAACCAGAGTTCTACATTCCGTACAGTACTGTGACTGAGCGAGTGACCTCAAGGGTGTAGGGCTCTATGGCCTGAATGCTTTCCTGTAAGCAGGCTGACCTGCAGACCCCTCGGGGCTTTGGACTTTTTCCAAAGCAAGAGCCTACAAGATCCCTAAGGACACCCTAGGGATGATGCGGGAAAGCATTTTCTGGAGACCAGGGGACGTGTCCCTGACTTCAAACCCGCCAGCCCTGCGGGTTAGGGTTAGGGTTAGAGTTAGGGTTAGGGTTAGGGTTAGGGTTAGGCTGATACATGATAACCTCTCCCGGAACACATGTGCTAACCCTAACCCTAGCCCCTGAAGCTGGCTCTATCCCTCAAACTGAGTATGCCCTCTAGACCTCACATTGATAGCATCAGAACTCCCAGATTGGCTCAGGCCAACAGGGAGTGCTGACATCATGGAGTGGTCAGGGGCAGGCGAGCAGGCCTGCGTGCCCAGGTGATCATTATTTGGGCCTCAGCCTACCTGGGAGTTCTGATGCCATCAATGTGATGTCTAGAGGGCATACTCAGCTTTAGGGATAGGGGCTCAGTTTGGGGTTAGCATATGGGCTCCGGGAGAGGTGATCATGTATCAGCCTTTGACTTCACAGTGAAAGAGATGCCATCACTGGAGCATGAGTGTATCACTGAGAATTGAAAACTACAGGCCACAAACATTTTACAAGGGTTCTTGCTTCCTACACTAGAAATACACGTTCAACTGGATGTAAGACCCGAAGAACATAATGTTGGCATTGGGAAAACCAGGTAAAAGGCTGACAATTTCATGTGGTACTGTTTCCCTTTGATTTTAACTGTCAAATTGACTTGGTGTTTGTGAGGCGGGGAAAGCTGGTGAAAACTTTCACAACTCCTCTTCATAGACCTGTAAAACAGTATCTGAGTACTTCAAGAAGTAAGAGAATTAAATAATAGCCAAGAGTGTGTTCAAATAGTAGTAAAGTCCTCAAAAGGCCCTTATGATACCTGTATGAAAATGGAAAGACTGCCAAATCTCCAAATAACAGAGAAGGCAAATGGATGTGAGAGAGTGTTCCCCTGAAGGTGACATTCGTTTGGGAACGTCCCCATCTCACCAGCATGTTAAAATACTGACAATGTGCCTTCAAAGAGCCTGGAAAGGCACTATAGTCATTACAGTGTAATAATGTTCTTTCAGGTGCTAGTAGTAATATAAAACACGTCATTTCACATTGGAATTCACATTAAAACAGCTACAGACACTTTGAGGTGCTTAATACAACTCTGGAAAGTCACAAACTAAGTTAGCTTAATGTCTAAGAACGAGCATAAAACACGAGGATTACATCAACAAAGAGCCTTGCTATCTGCAACACACTGTTTAATGACAGGAGAATCGTGTTGAAACATCAGAGAACCCAGGATGATATAGGTTACCTGTGTACCTCAGTGCCAATGACTTGTCTTTTGTCAAAGAAGGCTGAGAAGCTTTGAAACAGGAAATGCTGATGTCTAGAAATCCTCTCTTAAGCAGAATTCTGTAAGTCTCCTCTTCCTCTGAATTCTACAAATCCCCTATTCCACAGAATTCCAAAAGTCCTCCCTTTCTATGAATTCTAAAAACTCCTATTCTACAGAATTCTAAAAATCTATTCCCCACAATTCTAAAAATCTATTTTTTCACAGAATTCTAGAAATCAACCATTCCACAGAATTCTAGATCTCCTTTCCTCCCAATTCTAGAAATCCCCTATTCTATAGAATTCTACATTTCCTCTCATCTCATAATCCTAGAAATTTCCTATTCTACAGAATTCTAGAATTACACTATTCCACAAAGTTCTATAAGTCCTTTCTTTCTCATTTCTAGTGCTACCCTATTCTACAGTATTCTAGAAATGCTCTTTCACAGAATTCTACAAGTAATCTTTACCACGTAATTCTAGAAATCTCTTACTCCACAAAATTCTAAAAATCCTCTTGTCTACAGAATTTTAGAGTCCTCTATTTCTCCCAATTCTAGAGATACTCTCTTCTACAGCATTCCTGAATTCTTCTACTCCACAGAAATCTTGAAATCCTCTATTTCACAGCATTCTAGAAATCCTCTATTACGCAGAATTCTGTAAGTCTCCTCTCCCTCTGAATTCTAAAAATCACCTATTCGACAGAATTCTAAAAGTCCTCCCTTCTTCCGAATTCTAAAAATTCCCTATTCTACCGAATTCTAGAAATCTATTCCACAAATTCTATAAATCTATTATTTCACAGAATTCTAGAAATCACCTCTTCCACAGAATTCTAGAAGACATCGTTTGCTCCCAATTCTAGAAATCCCATATTCTGTGGGATTCTACATGTCCTGTCATCTCAGAATCCTAGAAATTTCCTATTCCACAGAATTCTAGAATGACACTATTCCACAGAATTCTATAAGACCTTTCATTCTCATTTCTAGCTGTACCCTATTCTACAATATTCTAGAAATCCTTTTTCACAGAAATCTACAAGTAATCTCTTCCACAGAATTCTAGAAATCTCCTACTGCACAAAATTCTAGAAATCCTCTAGTCCACAGAATTCTAGAAGTCCTCTCTTTCTCTGTATTCTAGAAATCCCATCTTCTATAACATTCTAGAGGTATTCTACTCCATAATAATATTGATAACCTTAGTACCAAAGCGTTCTAGAAATCCTCTATTACACAGAATTCTGTAAGTCTCCTCTCCCACTGAATTCTACAAATCCCCTGTTGCACAGAATTCTAAAAGTCCTCCCTTTCTCTGAATTCTAAAAATCCCCTATTCAACAAAATTCTGGAAATCTATTCCGCACAATTCTAAAAATCTATTATTTCTCAGAATTCTAGAAATCACCTCATCCACAGAATTCTAGACCTCTTTTCCTCCCAATTCTAGAAATCCCCTACTCTATAGAATTCTCTAAGTTCTCTCTTCTCAGAATCCTATAAATTTCCTATTCCACAGAATTCTAGAATTACACTATTCAACAGAATTCTAAATGTCCTTTCTTTCACATTTCTAGCATTACCCTATTCCACAGTAGTCTAGAAATCCTCTTTAAGAGAATTCTATAGGAATCTCTTCCACAGAATCCCAGAAATCTCCTATTCCACCAAATTCTAAAAATCCTCTTTTCCAGGGAATTCTAGAGTCTTCTCTCTCTCCAAATTCTAGAAATCCCCTCTTCTACAGCATTCCTGAATTCTTCTACTCCACAGAAATCTTGAAATCCTGTATTGCACGGCGTTCTAGAAATCCTCTATTACGCAGAATTCTATAAGTCTCCTCTCCCTCTGAATTCTAAAAATCCCCTATTCTACAGAATTCTAAAAGTCCTCCCTTCTTCTGAATTCTAAAAATCCCCAATTCTATGGAATTCTAGAAATCTTTTCCCCAAATTCTAAAAATCTATTATTTCATAGAATTCTAGAAATCACCTCTTTCACAGAATTCTAGAAGACATAGTTTCCTCCCAATTCTAGAAATCCCATCTTCTGTGGAAATCTAGATGTCCTGTCATCTCAGAATCCTAAAATTTGCTATTCCACAGAATTCTAGAGTAACACTATTCCACAGAATTCTATAAGTCCTTTCTTTTTCATTTCTAGCGGTACCCTATTCTACAGTATTCTAGAAATCCTCTTTCACAGAAATCTACAAGTAATCTCTTCCACAGAATTCTAGAAATCTCTGACCCAAAAAATTCTAAAAATCCTCTTATCCACAGAATTCTAGACTCCTGTCTTTCTCCGAATTCTAGAAATCCCCTCTTCTACACCATTCCTGAAGTCTTCTACTCCACAGAAATCTTGAAATCCTCTATTGCACAGCTTTCTAGAAATCCTTTCTTAAGCAGAATTCTGAAGTCTCCTCTCCATCTGAATTCTACAAATCCCCTATTCCACAGATTTCTAAAAGTCCTCCCTTTCTATGAATTCTAAAAACTCCTATTCTACAGAATTCTAAAAATCTATTCCCCACAATTCTAAAAATCTATTTTTTCACAGAATTCTAGAAATCAACCATTCCACAGAATTCTAGAAGATCTCCTTTCCTCCCTATTCTAGAAATCTCCTATTCTATAGAATTCTACATGTCCTCTCATCTCAGAATCCTAGAAATTTCCTATTCTACACAATTCTAGAATTACACTATTCAACATAATTCTAAATGACCTGTCTTTCACATTTCTATCGTTACCCTATTCTACAGTAGTCTAGAAATCCTCTTTCACAGAATTCTATAGGAATCTCTTCCACAGAATCCCAAAAATCTCCTACTCCACAAAATTCTAAAAATCCTCTTGTCCAGAGAATTCTAGAGTCCTCTCTTTCTCTGAATTCTAGAAATCCCCTCTTCTACAGCATTCCTGAATTCTTCTACTCCACAGAAATCTTGAAATCCTCTATTTCACAGCGTTCTAGAAATCCACTATTTTGCAGAATTATGTAAGTCTCCTCTCCCTCTGAATTCTACAAATCCCCTATTCCACATAATTCTAAAACTTCTCCCTTCATATGAATCCTTAATATCCCCTATTCTATGTAATTCTAGAAATCTATTCCCCACAATTCTAAAAATCTATTAATTCACAGAATTCTATAAATCACCTCTTCCACAGATTTCTAGAAGACCTCCTTTCCTCCCAATTTAGAAATCCCCTATTCTGTGGGATTCTAGATGTCCTGTCATCTCAGAATCCGAGAAATTTCCTAGTCCACAGAATTCTAGAATTATGGTATTCCACAGAATTCTATAAGTCCTTTCTTTCTCATTTCAAGCGGTACCCTATTCTACAGAATTCTAGAAATCCTCTTTCACAGAATTCTACGAGTAATATCTCCCACAGAATTCTAGAAATCTCCTACTCCACAAAAATCAAGAAATCCTCATGTCGACAAAATTCCAGAAGTCCTCTCTTTCTCCGAATTCTAGAAATCCCTTCTTCTATAACATTCTAGAAGTCTTCTACTCCACAGAAATCTTGAAAACCTCTATTGCACAGCGTTCTAGAAATCCTATATTACGGAGAAGTCTGTAAGTCTTCTCTCCCTCTGAATTCTACAAATCCCCTATTCCACAGAATTCTAAAAGTCCTCCCTTCCTATGAATTTTTAAAATCCCCTATTCTACAGAATTCTAGAAATCTATTCCCCACAATTCTAAAAATCTATTATTTCACAGAATTCTAGAAATCAACTCATCCACAGAATTCTAGAAGTTCTCCTTTCCTCCCAATTCTAGAAACTTCCTATTGTATAGAATTCTAGAGTCCTCTCTTTCTCTGAATTCTAGAAATCCCCTCTTCTACACCATTCCTGAAGTCTTCTACTCCACAGAAATCTTGAAATGCTCTATTGCCCAGAGTTCTAGAAATCCTCTATTACGCAGAAATCTGTAAGTCTCCTCCCCAATGAATTCTACATATCCCCTCTTTCACAGAATTCTAAGAGTCCCCCCTTCCTCTGAATTCTAAAAATCCCCTATTCTACGGAATTCTAGAAATCTATTCCCCACAATTCAAAAATCTATTATTTCACAGAATTCTAGAAATCACCTCTTCCACAGCATTCTAGACCTTGTTTCCTCCCAATTCTAGAAATCTCATTATTCTGTGCAATTCTAGATATCATGTAATCTCAGAATCCTAGAAATTTGCCATTCCACAGAATTCTAGAATTACACCACTCCTCAGAATTCTCTAAGTCCTTTTTTTCTAATTTCTAGAGGAACCCTGTTCTACAGAATTCTACAAATCCTCTTTCACAGAATTCTACGAGTAATCTCTCCCTCAGAATTCTAGAAATCTTCTACTCCACAAAATTCTAAAAATCCTCTAGTCCACAGAATTCTAGAGTCCTCTGTTTCCCCGAATTCTAGAAATCCCCACTTCTACAGCATTCCTGAAGTCTATTCCACAGAAATCCTGAAATCCTCTATTGCCCAGCGTTCTAGAAATTCTCTACTACGCATAAGTCTGTAAGTCTTCTCTCCCGCTGAATTCTACAAATCCCCTATTCCATAGAATTGTAAAAGTCCTCCCTTCCTCTGATTTCTAAAAATCCCGAATTCTACAGACTTCTAGAAATCTATTCCCCACAACACTGAAAATCTATTATTTCACAGAATTCTAGAAATCAACTCTTCCCCAGAATTCAAGAAGACCTTGTTTCCTCACAATTCTAGATATCCACTACTCTATAGAATGATGTCCTGTCATCACAGAATTCTAGAAATTTCCTATTCCACAGAATTCTAGAATTACACTATTCCCCAGATTTCTATAAGTACTTTATTTCTCTTTTTTTATTTATTTATTTTTAATTTTTTATTAAATTATTGTCTGTGTACATATATTACCATTGCCCTCGCCCACAAAAATATTCCCTCCTCCCCAGAGTTTTGTGTCCATTAGTTATACTTATATGCATGTGTACAAATCCTTCGGTTGATCTCTTATTTCCCTCATATTTCCCTCTCCTCCCCGCTGTAATTAGACAGTCTGCTTGTTGCTTCACTGTCGCTATATTTACCTTATGGTTCATCAATTTATAATATTCTTTATTATTCATAAATGAGTGAAGTCATGTGGTGTTTCTCTTTCATTGCCTGGCTTCTTTCACTCAGCATGCTATTCTCCAATTCCATCCAGGTTGCTGCAAATGATGAGAATTCCTTCTTTTTTATGGCAGCATAGTATTTCATTGTGTAGATGTACCATAGCTTTTTGATCCAATCATCTGCTGATGGACACCTAGGCTGTTTCCAAATCCTAGCTATTGTAAATTGTGCTGCTATGAACATAGGGGTGCATATATCCTTTCTGATTGGTGCTCCTATTTTCTTGGGATATATTCCTAGGAGTGGGATTACTGGGTCAAATGGGAGTTCCATTTTCAGTTTTTTTAGGAAACTCCATACTGTTCTCCACAGTGGTTGTACCAGTCTGCATTCCCAGCAGCAGTCCACGAGGGCTCCTTTTTCTCCACAACCTCGCCAACACTTATCATTTGTTGATTTGTTAATGTTGGCCATTCTGACCGGTATGAGATGGTATCGCATTATTGTTTGGATTTGCATCTCTCGGATAAGTAGTGCCTTTGAGCAGTTTTTCATGTGCCTTTTGGCTTTCCTTCTATCTTCTTTTGAGAAGATTCTATTTAGTTCCATTGCCCATTTTTTAATTGGTTCATTTATTTTCCTTTTACTGAGTTGAATAAGCTGTTTGTAGATGTTGGAGATTAAAGCTTTATCAGTAATATCATTTGTAAATATGTTTCCCCATACAGTGGCTTTCTTGTTGTTTTGTTGACGGTTTCTTTTGCTGTGAAAAAACTTTTTATTTTGATGTAGTCCAATTTGTTTATTTTCCCTTTAGCTTCCATTGCCCAAGGGGCAGTATCAGTGAAGAAGTTCTTTTGGCATATGTCTGAGATTTTGCTGCCTGTGGATGCCTCTAGTATTTTTATGGTTTCCCGTCTAATGTTTAAGTCCTGTAACCATTTCGAATTTATTTTTGTGTATGGAGTAAGTTGGTGCTCTAGTTTCATTGTTTTGCAAGTATCTGTCCAATTTTCACAACACCATTTATTGAACAGAATGTCTTGACTCCATTGTATGCTCTTGCCTCCTTTGTCAAATATTAATTGAGCATATTGATTTGGGTTGATATCTGGATTCTCTATTATATTCCATTGATCTATATGTCTGTTCATGTGCCAGTACCAGGCTGTTTTGAGAACAGTGGCTTTGTAATACAGCTTGAAATCTGGAGTTGAGATCCCTCCTACTTTACTCTTCTTTCTCAGGATTGCTGATGCTGTTCGAGGCCTTTTATTGTTCCAAATGAATTTTTGGAGGGTTCTTCCTAGGTCAGTAAAATATGCCGTTAGTATTTTGATGGGGAGTGCATTGAACCTATAAATTGCTTTGGGAAGTATGGACATTTTGATGATGTTGATTCTACCAATCCATGAACATGGTATGTTCTTCCATCTGTTTACATCTTCCTCTATTTCTTTTTTCAGTGTTTATAGTTTTCTGTATATAGGTCTTTTACCTCCTTAGTTAAATTTATGCCCAAGTATCTTAATTTTCTTGGTGCGATGGTAAATGGGATTGCTTTTTTGGTCTCTGTTTCTGTAAATTCATTGTTGGTGTACAGAAATGCCATCGATTTCCTGGCGTTAATTTTGTATCCAGCTACATTGCCAAATTCATTTGTTAAGTCTATTAGTTTTTTGATGGAGTCTTTTTGGGGTTTTTATGTACAATATCATGTCATCTGCAAATAAGGATAACTTTACTTCTTTTCGGATTTGGATGCCTTTTATTTCTTCTTGTCTAATTGCAATGGCAAGTACTTCCAGCACAATGTCAAACAGGAGTGGTGAGAGTGGGTATCCCTGTCATGTTCCTGTTTTAAGAGGGAATGGCTTTAGTTTTTGCCCATTGAGTATGATGTTGGCTGTGGGTTTATCACATATAGCTTTTATTATGTTGAGATATGATCCTTGTACTCCCACCTTGTTGAGAGTTTTTATCAGGAAAGGGTGTTGGATTTTATCAAATGCTTTTTCTGCATCAATTGATATGACCATATGATTTTTATCTTACAATTTGTTTATGTGATGTATCACGTTTATTGATTTGCGGATATTGTACCATCCTTGCATTCCTGGAATAAAACCTACTTGGTCATGGTGTATGATCTTCCTGATGTACTGCTGGAGCCGATTTGCTAGAATTTTGTTGAGTATTTTGGCATCAATGTTCATGAGGTATGATGGCTGGTAATTCTCTTTCATTGAGTTGTCTTTATCTGGTTTTGGTATTAGGGTGATGCTGGCTTCATAAAAGGAGTTTGGAAGTGTTCCTTCCTCTTGAATTTTTTGGAATAGTCTGAGGAGGATAGGTTTTAGTTCTTCCTTGAATGTTTGGTAAAAATATTCTGTGAAGCCATCTGGCCCTGGGCTTTTGTTTGCTGGCAGCTTTTTGATGACTATTTCAATTTCTTCCCAAGTAACTGGTCTGTTGAGATTTTTAGATTCATCCTGATTGAGTTTTGGAAGGTTGTATTTTTCTAGGAATATGTCCATTTCTTCCAGGTTGTGCAATTTGTTGGAATAGAGTTGCTCATAGTATTTTGTAACAATCCTTTGTATTTAGGTGGGGTCTGTTGTTATTTCACCTCTTTCATTTCTGATTTTATTTGGGTCCTCTCTCTTTGTTTCTTGGTTAGCCTGGCTAGAGGTTCATCAATCTTGTTTATCATTTCAAAGAACCAGCTCTTGGTTTTGTTGATCTTGTGTATTGTTTCTTTGGTCTCTATGTCGTTTATCTCTGTTCTAATTTTTATTATTTCTTTCCTTCTGCTTACAGTGGGCTTTTCTTGTTGCTCTTTTTCTAACTCTGAGTTTTAGAGTTAGATAATTTGTTTCCTTTTTTCTAGTTTTTTGCAATAGGCTTGTAAAGAAATGAACTTCCCTCTCAAGACTGCTTTTGCTGTGTCCCATAGATTTTGGATTGTTGTGTTTTCATTGTCATTAGTTTCCAGGATGTTTTTAATTTCTTCCTTGATTTCTCTGGTAATCCAGTCCTCGTTTAATAGCATGCTGTTTAGTCTTCATGTGTTTGAATTCTTTGGATTATTTTTATTGTAGTTAATATCCAGTTTTATGCCACTGTGATCTGAAAAGATGCTTGATATGATTTCTATCTTCTTGAATTTGAAGAGAATTTGCCTATGTCCCAACATGTGGTCTATCTTTGAAAATGACCCATGTGCACTTGAGAAGAATGTGTATTCTGTGGCTTTGGGGTGGAATGTTCTGAAGATGTCGATTAATTCCATCTGGTCTAGTGAGTCATTTACGATTGATATTTCTTTCCTGATTTTTTGTTTGGGTGATTTGTCCAAATGTGACAGTGGGGTATTAAAATCTCCTACCATGATTGTATTACAATCAATCTCTCCCTTCATGTCCTCCAGCAGTTTTTTTTGTTTTTGTTTTTTTGTTTGTATTTTTATTTATTTATTTATTTTTTTAATTCTACCTAATATTTTATTTTATTTTTTTAATTTTATTTTATTAAGGTATTTTCTGTGTACATAGTTTACCATTACCCCCCCCACTTCCCATTTATGCCCTCCCTCCCCAGAGTTCTGTGTTCATTGGTTGTACTTATGTTCATGTATACCAGTCCCTCGGTTGTTCTCCTATCCCTAACCCTAACCCCACCCCTCCAGCAGTTTTTTTATGTATTTGGGTGCTCCCACATTGGGTGCATATATGTTTACCAGGGTTATTTCTTCTTGTTGGATTGCTCCCTTTAGTATAATGAAGTGGCCTTCGTTATCTCTTTTTATGTCCTTCACGTTGAGATCTAATTTGCCTAATATAAATATTGATACCCCAGCCTTTTTTTTCATTTCCGTTCGCCTGGAAAATCTTTTTCCATCCCTTCACCCTCAGCCTGTGTGCATCTTTTTTTCTGAAGTGTGTTTTTTGTAGACAGCAGATATATGGGTCTTGCTTTCTTATCCAATCTGTTACCCTATGTCTTTTGATTGGAGCATTTAAACCATTTACATTTAAAGTTATTATTGATAAGTAGGTATTTGATGCCATTTTTATTCTATACCCCTGTGTTCCTACTTTGCTTCCTATTTTTTATTTTTACAGTAAACCCTTTAGCATTTCTTGCATTGCTGGTTTGGTGGAGATAAATTCCTTTAGTCTTTTTTTGTCTGTGAAGCTCTTGATTTCATTTTCAATCTTGATTGATAGCCTTGCTGGGTACAGTATTCTTGGATTCAGACCCTTCCTTTGCATGACTTTGTATATTTCATCCCATTCCCTTCTGGCCTGATGAGTTTCTGTGGAGAAATCAGTTGCTAGTCTGATGGGGGTTCCTTTATATGTAACCTTCTGTCTCTCTCTGGCTGCTTTTAAGATTCTTGCTTTGTCGTTGTTATTTTGCACTTTAACTATAATGTGCCTAGCTGTTGGTCTTTTGGGATTCATTTTGCTTGGGATTCTACCAGCTTCTTGTATTTGTATGGGTATTTTCTTCTCTATCTCAGGAAAGTTTTCTGTCATTATATCTGGAAACAGTTTTTCTATGCCTTCCTCTGTTTCCTTTCCTTCTGGAACCCCTATTATTCTAATATTGTTTTGTTTTGTAATGTCCCAAAGTTCCCGTAGGCTCTCTTCCTGCTTTATTATTTTTTTTCCTAAAAGCTGCTCTAATTGGGTATTTTTTTCATCTTGTCTTCTAGCTCACTCATTCGGTCCTCTGCCTCATCTAGCCTACAATTGATGCTTTCTATTGAGTTCTTTACAGTAGGTATGTCATTTTTCATTTCTTCTTGGTTCTTCTTCATTTCCTCTTTGGTCTTACTCATATTGTCAAATTTGTCTTCCATTCATTTTAGCCATCCCATGATCATTAGTCTGAATTCTTGCTCTGGTAGGTTGCTTGCCTCTAAATCGTTTACTTCCTTTTCTGGTGATGGCTGATTTTCTTTCATAGGTGGGTTGTTTCTTAGCCTCCCTATGATCTATTTAGGATGCCTGTTTATGTAGTTCTCTCTCTCCTGCTTAGATTTAAAGGTACAAAATACAACACAACCAGGTACAACACACAAGGCACTGCACAGAAAAGCGTTTGCAATATTAATATCCTCCAATAAAGGTGACTAGAACCCAGCTAACAAAATCATACAATCAAATAAAAAGAATAAGCGAACCAATCTTACAAAATAGCATTAAACTTTGATATAGTTAGCATTTAACATACAACTACAAAGGGGTGGAAAGAAGGATTTTTTGGTGTTTTTGTTTTTGTTTTTGTTTTTGTTTTAGTACAGCGACAAGGTAGGTGTGAATGGGCTTGGAGTAGGGGGTTGGGAGTTAGATATACACAGGAAGGGTGAAATTTTAGGAGAGGGTAAATAGAAAAAACAATAGGGAAAATCTAGAGCAGTAAAGAGTTAAGATGAGCAGGACACCAAAGGGAAAGGTTAGGGAAGAGAGAGATGGCATAAAGGTAGGGATGAGTTAGAATAAAGCGTTGGAAAAGGAAAGGTATAAATAGTCTGTTGAATAGTAATCCCAAGGGGGAAAAAAGAGAAAAGAAAATAATTTTTAAAAAAAAGAAAAAGAAAAAAAGTATATAATATGGCACTTAAAAGATAATGATAAAAATAAACAAAAGAAAATAAGATAAAAAAGATAAAACGGGCAAACTAGTAGTAGTAATAATATTGATTACATATAAAACTGAGTTAATTAAAAAGGTAAAATCAAGCGAGGAAAGATGAAAAACAATATCTTCTTAGGTAAACTTTGTAACTAATGTAACTTAAAAAACAAAGCCGGCTCACCTGGCAATGACCACTTGATGACGTCATCTCTTCCTGTTTCAAAGCTTCTCAGCCTTCTTTGAAAAGAGACAAGTCATTGGCACTGCGGTAGACAGGTAACCTATATCAACCTAGTTTCTCGGATGTTTCAACACGATTCTACTGTCATTAAACAATGTGTTGCAGATAGCAAGGCTCTTTGTTGATGTAATACTCGTGTTTTATGCTCCTTCTTATCCATTAAGCTACCTTCAGTTTGTGAGTTTCCAGAGTTCTATTAGGCACCTCCAAGTGTCTGTAGCTTCTTTAATGTGAATTCCAATGTGAATCGATGTTTTTCACATTACTACCAGCACGGGAAAGAACTATTATTACCCTGTAATGACTATTGTGCCTTTCCAGGCTCTTTGAAAGCAAATTCTCAGTATTTGAACATGCTGGTGAGATGGCGAAGTTCCCAAATGAATGTCACCTTCAGTGGAACACTCTCTCATGTACATTTTCCTGCTCTGTTATTTGGAGATCTGGCAGGTTTTCCACTTTCATACAGGTATCATAAGGGCCTTTTGAGGACTTAACTACTATTTGAACACAACCTTGGCTATTGTTTACGTCTCTTACTTCTTGAATTACTCAGATACTCTTGTACAGGTCTATGAAGAGGAGTTGTGAAATTTTTCACCAGCTTTCACCGCCTCACAAAAACCAAGCCAATTTGACAGTTAAAATCAAAGGGAAACAGTACCACATCAAATTCTGAGCATTTTACCTGGTTTTCCCAAAGCCAACATTCTGTCATTCGTGTCTTACATCTAGTAGAACATGAGTTTCTACTGTAGGAAGCACCTTCTAAAATGTTTGGGCCTGTAGAATTCAATTCGCAGTGTTACACTCATGATCCAGTAATGGCATCTCTTTCACCGTGAATTCAAAGGCTGATACAAGATAACCTCTCCCGGAACCCATATGCTGACCTAAACTTAGCCCCTGAAGCTGGCCCTATCCCTCAAACTGAGTATGCCCTCTAGACCTCACATTCATGGCATTAGAACTCCCAGGTGGTCTCAGGCACAAATAATGATCACCTGGACACGTCGACCTGCTCACCTGGCCCTGACCACTTGATGACAACAGCTCTTCCTGTTTCAAAGCTTCTCAGCCTTCTTTGAAAAGAGAGAAGTCATTGGCACTACGGTAGACAGGTAACCTATATCAACCTAGTTTCTCTGATCTTTCAACATGATTCTCCTGTCATTAAACAATGTGTTGCAGATAGCAAGGCTCTTTGTTGATGTAATCCTCCTATTTTATGCTCGTTCTTCTCCATTAAGCTAACTTCCATTTGTGAGTTTCCAGAGTTCTATTAAGCACCTCCAAGTGTCTGGTACTGCTTTAAATAGAATTCCAATGTGAAACCAGGTTTTTCACATTAGTACCAGCAAGGGAAAGAACTATTATGACCCTGTAATGACTATTGTGCCTTTCCAGGTTCTTTTAGGGCAAATTTTCAATATTTTAACATACTGATGCGATGGGGAAGTTCCCAAACTAATGTCATCTTCAGTGGAACACTCTCTCACATACATTTTCCTGCTCTATTATTTGGAGATCTGGCAGGTTTTCCACTTTCATACCGGTATCATAAGGGTCTTTTGAGGACTTTACTAGTATCTGAACACAAGCTTGGCTATTGTTTACCTCTCTTACTTCTTGAAGTACTCAGATACTCGTGTACAAGTCTATGAAGAGGAGTTGTGAAATTTTTCACCAGCTTTCCCCGCCCCACAAACACCAAGCCAATTACACAGTTAAAATCAAAAGGAAACAATACCACATCAAATTCTGAGCCTTTTACCCGGTTTTCCCAAAGCCAACATTGTGTTATTCGGGTCTTACATGTAGTTGAACATGAGTTTCTAGTGTAGGAAGCACCCTTCTAAAATGTTTGTGGTAGTATTCAATTCTCAGTGTTACACTTATGCTCCAGTGATGGCATCTCTTTCACCGTGAATTCAAAGGCTGATACACGATAACCTCTCCCGGAACCCATATGCTGACCTAACCCTTGCCCCTGAAGCTGGCCCTATCCCTCAAACTGAGTATGCCCTCTAGACCTCACATTGATGGCCTCAGAATTCCTAGGTAGGCTCAGACCCAAATCATGATCACCTGGACACCAGGGCCTGCTCACCTGGCCCTGACCACTTGATGAAGTCAGCGCTTCCTGTTTCAAAGCTTCTCAGCCTTCTTTGAAAAGAGACAAGTCATTGGCACTTCATTAGACAGGTAACCTATATCAACCTACTTTGTGTGATGTTTCAACACGATTCTCCTGTCATTAAACAATGTGTTGCAGATAGCAAGGCTCTTTGTTGAAGTAATCCTCGTGTTTTATGCTCGCTCTTAGACATTAAGCTAACTTCAGTTTGTGAGTTTCCAGAGTTCTATTAAACACCTCCAAGTGTCTGTAGCTGCTTTAATGTGAATTCCTATGTGAAACCAGGTTTTTCACATTACTACCAGCTCAGGAAATAACTATTATGACCCTGTAATGACTATTGTGCCTTTCCAGGCTCTTTGAAGGCAAATTCTCAGTATTTGAACATGCTGGTGCGATGGGGAAGTTCCCAAATGAATGTCACCTTCAGTGGAACACTCTCTCACATACATTTTCCTGCTCTGTTATTTAGAGATCTGGCAGATTTTCCACTTTCATGCGGGTATCATAAGGACCTTTTGAGGACTTTACTACTGTTTGAACAAAAGCTTGGCTATTGTTTACCTCTCTTACTTCTCCAAGTACTCAGATACTCTTGTACAGGTCTATGAAGAGGAGTTGTGAAATTTTTCACCAGCTTTCCCCGCCCCACAAACACCAATTCAATTTGACAGTTAAAATCAAAGGGAAACAGTACCACATCAAATTCTTAGCCTTTTACCTGGTTTTCCCAAAACCACCATTGTGTCATTCATGTCTCACATCTAGTTGAATATGAGTTTCTAGTGTAGGAAGCACCCTTCTAAAATGTTTGTGGCCTGTAATATTCAATTTGCACTGTTACACTCATGCTCCAGTGATGCCATCTCTTTCACCTTGAATTCAAAGGCTGATACATGATAACCTCTCCCGGAACCCATATGCTGACGTAACCCTAGCCCCTGAAGCTGGCCCTATCCCTCAAACTGAGTATGCCCTATAGACCTCACATTCATGGCATCAGAATTCCCAGGTGGGCTCAGGCCCAAATCATGATCACCTGGACACCAGGGCCTGCTCACCTGGCCCTGACCACTTGATGACATCAGTGCTTCCTGTTTCAAAGCTTCTCAGCCTTCTTTGAAAAGAGAGAAGTCATTGGCACTACGGTAGACAGGTAACCTATATCAACCTAGTTTCTCTGATCTTTCAACATGATTCTCCTGTCATTAAACAATGTGTTGCAGATAGCAAGGCTCTTTGTTGATGTAATCCTCGTATTTTATGCTCGTTCATAGACATTAACCTAACTTCAGTTTGTGAGTTTCCAGAGTTCTATTAAGCACCTCCAAGTGTCTGTAGCTGCTTTATTGTGAATTCCAATGTGAAACGACGTTTTTCACATTACTACCAGCACAGGAAAGAACTATTATTACCCCGTAATGACTATTGTGTCTTTCCAGACTCTTTGAAGGAAAATTCTCAGTATTTGAACATGTTCTTGCGATGGGGAAGTTCCCAAACGAATGTCACCTTCAGTGGAACACTCTCTCACATACATTTTCCTGCTCTGTTATTTGGAGATCTGGCAGGTTTTCCACTTTCATACAGGTATCATAAGGGCCTTTTGAGGACTTTACTACTATTTGAACAAAAGCTTGGCTATTGTTTACCTCTCTTACTTCTTGAAGTGCTCAGACACTCTTGAACAGGTCAAGGAAGGGAAGTTGTAAAATTTTTCACCAGGTTTCCCCTCCCCACAAACACCAAGCCAATTTGACAGTTAAAATCAAAGTGAAACAGTACCACATCAAATTCTCAGCATTTACCTGTTTTGCACAATGCCAACATTGTTTTATTCTGGTATTGCATCTAGTTGAACATGTATTTCTAGTGTAGGAAGCACCCTTCCAAAATGTTTGTGGCCTGTAGTTTTCAATTCGCAGTGTTACACTCATGCTCCAGTGATGGCATCTCTTTCACCGTGAATTCAAAGGCTGATACATGATAACCTCTCCTGGAACCCATATGCTAACCCTAACCCTAGCCCGAGAAGCTGTCCCTATCCCTCAAACTGAGTATGCCTTCTAGAACTCACATTGATGGCATCCGAACTCCCAGGTTGTCTCAGGCCCAAATAATGATCACCTGGGCACGTGGTCCTGCTCACCTGGCCCTGACCACTTGATGATGTCAGCGCTTCCAGTTTCAAAGCTTCTCAGCCTTCTTTGAAAAAAAGACATGTCCTTGGCACTGAGGTAGACAGGTAACCTATATCAACCTAGTATCTCTGATGTTTCAACACAATTCTCCTGTCATTAAACAATGTGTTGCAGACAGCAAGGCTCTTTGTTGATGTAATCCTCATGTTTTATGCTCATTCTTAGACATTAAGCTAGCTTCAGTTTGTGAGTTTCCAGAGTTCTGTTAAGCACCTCCAAGTGTCTGTAGCTGCTTTCATGTGAATTCCAACGTGAAACGACATTTTTCACATTACTACCAGCATGGGAAAGAACTATTATTACCCTGTGATGACTATAGTGCCTTTCCAGGCCCTTTGAAGGTGAATTCTCAGTATTTGGACATGCTGGTGAGATGGGGAAGTTCCCAAAGCAATGTCACCTTCAGTGGAACACTCTCTCACATTCATTTTCCTGCTCTTTTATATGGAAATCTGGCAGGTTTTTCATTTTCAAAGAGCTATCATAAGGGCCTTTTGAGGACTTTTCTGCTATTTGAACACAAGCTTGGCTATTGTTTACCTCTCTTACCTCTTGAAGTACTCAGATACTCTTGTACAGGTCTATGAAGAGGAGTTGTGAAGTTTTCACCAGCTTTCCACCGCCCCACAAACACCAAGGCAATTTGAAAGTTTAAACCAAAGGGAAACAGTACTATATCCAATTCTCAACCTTGTACTGGTTTTCCCAATGCCAACAATGTGTTATTCGGGGCTTACCATAAATTTGAACCTGTATTTCTAGAGTAGGAAGCACCCTTCTAAAATGGTTGTGGCCTGTAGTTTTCAATTTCCCGTGTTACACTCATGCTCCAGTGAGGGCATCTATTTCCCTGTGAATTCAAAGGCTGATACATGATAACCTCTCCAGGAAGCCATATGCTAACCCGAACCCTAGTCCCTGAAGCTGGTGCTATCCCTTAAACTGAGTATGCTCTCTACACCTAATATTGATGGCATCAGAACTCCCAGGTTGGCTCAGGCCCACATAATTATCACCTGGGCACGTGGGCTGCTCACCTGGCCCTGAACACTTGATGACATCAGCACTTCCTGTTTCAAAGCTTCTCAGCATTCTTTGAAAACAGACAAGTCACTAGCACTGAGTTAGACCTGTAATCTATGTCAACCTAGTTTCTCTGATGTTTCAACACGATTCTCCTGTCATTATGAGTTTCCAGAGTTCTGTTAAGCATCTCCAAGTGTCTGTAGCTGCTTTCATGTGAATTCCAACGTGAAACGACTTCTTTCACATTACTACCAGCACGGGAAAGAACTATGATTACCATGTGATGACTATCGTGCCTCTCCAGGCCCTTTTAAGGCAGATTCTCAGTATTTTAACATGCTGGTTAGATGGGGAAGTTCCCGAAGGAACGTTACCTTCAGTGGAACACTCTCTAACATTCATTGTCCTGCTCTGTTATTTGGGGATCTGGCAGGTTTTCCATTTTCATAGAGGTATCATAAGTGCCTTTTGAGGACTTTACTGCTATTTGAACACAAGCTTGGCTATTGCTTACCTCTCTTACTTCTTGAAGTACTCAGATACTGTTGTACATGTCTATGAAGAGGAGTTGTGAAGTTTTTCACCAGCTTTTCCCCGCCCCACAAACACCAAGCCAATTTGACAGTTAAAATCAAAGGGAAACAGTACCACATCAAATTCTCAGCCTTGTACCTGTTTTCCCAATACCAACATTGTGTTATTTGGGTCTTACCATCTAGTTGAACATGTATTTCTAGAGTAGGAAGCACCCTTTTAAAATGGTGGAGGCCTGTAGTTTTCAATTCCCCGTGTTACACTCATGCTCCAGTGAGGGCATCTTTTTCCCTGTGAATTCAAAGGCTGATACATGATAACCTCTCCAGGAACCCATATGCTAACCCAAACCCTAGTCCCTGAACCTGTTCCTATCCCTCAAACTGAGTATGGCCTGAAGACCTCACATTGATGGCATCAGAACTACCAGGTTGGCTCAGGCCCACATAATTATCACCTGGGCACATGGGCCTGCTTACCTGGCCCTGAACACTTTGATAAAGTCAGCACTTCCTGTTTCAAAGCTTCACAGCCTTCTTAGAAAAAAGACAAGTCACTGGCACTGAGGTAGACCTGTAAACTATATTAACTAGTTTCTCTGATGTTTCAACATGATTCTCCTGTCATTAAACAATGTGTTGCAGACAGCAAGGCTCTTTGTGGATGTAATCCTCGTGTTTTATGCTCATTCTTAGACATTAAGCTAACTTCAGTTTGTGAGTTTCCAGAGTTCTGTTAAGAACCTCCAAGTGTCTGTAGCTGTATTAACATCTAGTTGAACATGTATTTCTATCATTTACTTAAAAGCTATTATTTCACAGAATTCTAGAAATCACCTATTCCACAGAATTCTAGAAGACCTTCTTTCCTCCCAATTCTATAAATCCCATATTCTGTGGAATTCTAGATGTACTGTCATCTCACAATCTTATAAATTTCCTATTCCACAGAATTCTAGAATTAAAATATTCCACTGAATTCTCTAAGTCCTTTCTTTCTCATTTCTAGAAGTACCCTATTCTACAGAATTCTAGAAATCCTCTTTCACAGAATTCTACAAGTAATCTCTCCCACAGAATTCTATAAATCTCCTACTTCACAAAATTCTAGAAATCCTCTTGTCAGCTGAATTCTAGAGTCCTCTCTTTCTCCGAATTCTAGAAATCCCTTTTTCTATAACATTCTAGAAGTGTTCTACTCCACAGAAATCCTGAAATCCTCTATTGCACAGCTTTCTAGAAATCCTCTATTACGCAGAATTCTGTAAGTCTCATCTCCCTCTGAAATCTACAAATCCCCCATTCCACAGAATTCTAAAAGTCCTCCCTTCCTATAAATAGTTAAAATCCCCTATTCTACGGAATTCTAAGAATCTATTACGCACAATTCTGCAAATCTATTATTTCCCAGAATTCTAGAAATCAGCTCTTCCACAGAATTCTAGAAGTCCTACTTTCCTCCTCATTCTAGAAATCCCCTAATATATCGAATTCTAGATGTCCTCTCATCTCAGAATCCTAGAAATTTCCTATTCCACCGAATTCTAGAATTAAACTATTCCACTGAATTCTATAAGTCCTTTCTTTCTCATTTGTAGAATTACCCTATTCTACAGAATACTAGAAACCCTCTTTCACAGAATTCTACAAGTAATCTCTTCCACAGTATTCTAGAAATCTCCTACTGCGCAAAATTCTAGAAATCCCCTAGATTCTATAAAATTCTAGATGTCCTCTCATCTCAGAATCCTAGAAATTTCCTATTCCACAGAATTCTAGAATTACACTATTCCACTGAATTCTATGAGTCCTTTCTTTCCCATTTCTAGAAGTACCCTATCCTACAGATATCTAGAAATCCTCTTTCACGGAATTCTACAAGTAATCTCTTCCACAGAATTCCAGAAATTTCCTACTCCACAAAATTCTAGAAATCTCCCAGATTCTATAGAATTCTAGATGTCTTCTCATCTAAGAATCCTAGAAAATTCCTATTCCACATAATTCTAGAATTACACTCTTACACAGAATTCTATAAGTCTTTTGTTTCTCATTTCTAAAAGTACCCTTTTCTACAGAATTCTAGAAATCTTCTTTCACAGAATTCTACAAGTAATCTCACCCACAGAATTCTAGAAATCTCCTACTCCCCAAAATTCTAGAAATCCTCTTGTCCACAGAATTCCAGAAGTCCTGTCTTTTTCCGAATTCTAGAAATCCCCACTTCAATAGCATTCTAGAAGTCCTCAAGTCCACAGAAATCTTGCAATCCTCTATTGCACAGCGTTCTAGAAATCCTCTATTACGTAGAAGCCTGTAAGTCTTCCCTCCCTCTGAATTCTGTAAATCCCCTATTCCACAGAATTCTAAAAGTCCTCCCTTCCTCTGAATTCTGAAAATTCCCTATTCTACAGAATTCTAGAAATCTATTCCCCACAATTCTAATAATCTATTATTTCACAGAATTCTAGAAATAAACCATTCCACAGAATTCTAGAAGTTCTCCTTTCCTCCCAATTCTAGAAACTTCCTATTGTATAGAATTATACATGTCCTCTCATGTCAGAATCCTAGAAATTTCCTATTCCAAAAAATTCTAGAATTACACTATTCCACAGAATTCCATAAGTCCTTTCTTTCTCATTTATAGAAGGACCCTACTCTACAGTATACCTGAAATCCTCTTCCACAGAATTCTAGAAATCTCCTACTCCATAAAATTCTAGACGTCCTCTTGTTCACACAATTCTAGAAGTCCTCTCTTTCTCCAAATTCTAGAAATCCCCTCCTCTACAGCATTCTAAAGTCTTCTACTCCACAGAAATCCTGAAATCTTCTATTGCACAGCGTTCTAGAAATCCACTATTATGCAGAAGTCTGTAAATCTCCTCTCCTCTGAATTATACAAATCCCCTATTCCACAGAATTCAAGAAATCTATTCCCAATTCTAAAAATCTATTATTTCCCAAAATTCCAGAAATCAACCATTCCACAGAATTCTAGATCTCCTTTCGTCCCAATTCTAGAAACTTACTATTGTATAGAATTCTAGATGTCCTGTCATGTCAGAATCCTAGAAATTGTTTATTCCACAAAATTCTAGAATTAAACTATTCCACAGATTTCTGTAAGTCCATAGCTTCTCATTTCTGGAAGTATCCTATTCTACAGAATTCTAGAAATCCTCTTTCACAGAATTCGACAAGTAATCTCTTCCACAGAGTTATAGAACCCTCCACAAAATTCTAGATATCCTCTTGTCCACAGAATTCTAGAGTTCTCTCCTTCTCCAAATTCTAGAAATCCCCTCTTCTACAGCATTCCAGAAGTCTTCTACTCCATAGAAATCCTGAAATCCTCTATTGCACAGCGTTCTAGAAATCCTCTATTACTCAGAAATCTGTAAGTCTTCTCTACCTCTGAATTCTACAAATCCGCTATTCCACAGAATTCTAAAAGTCCTCCCTTCCTCTCATTTCTAAAAATCTCCTATTCTACAGAATTCTAGAAATCTATTCCCCACAATTCTAAAAATCTATTATTTTACAGAATTCTAGAAATCAAACATATCATAGAATTCTAGAAGTTCTCCTTTCCTCCCAATTCTAGAAACTTCCTAATGTATAGAATTCTAGATGTCCTCTCATGTCAGAATCCTAGAAATTTCGTATTCCACAAAATTCTAGGATTACGCTATTCCACTGAATTCTATAACTCCTTTCTTTCTCATTTCTAGAAGTACCCTATTCTACAGAATACTAGAAATCCTCTTTCACAGAATTCAACAAGGAATCTCTACCACAGAATTATAGAAATCGGCTACTCCACAAAATTCCAGAAATCCTCTTGTCCACAGAATTCTTGAGTCCTCTCCTTCTCCGAATTCTAAAAATCCCCTTTCCTATAGCATTCTAGAAGTCTTCTACTCCAGAGAAATCCTGAAATCCTCTATTGCACAGCGTTCAAGAAATCCTCTATTTCGCATAAGTCTGTAAGTCTTCTCTCCCTCTGAATTCTACAAATCCCCTATTCCACAAAATTCTAAAAGTCCTCCCTTCCTCTGAATTTTAAGAATCCGCTATTCTACAGAATTCTAGAAATCTATTCCCCACAATTCCAAAAATCTATTATGTCACAGAATTCTAGAAATCAACCATTCCACAGAATTTCAGAAGTTCTCCTTTCCTCCCAATTGTAGAAACTTCCTATTGTATAGAATTCTAGAAGTCCACTCATGTCAGAATCCTAGAAATTTCCTATTCCACAAAATTCTAGAATTACACTATTCCACAGAATTACATAAGTCCTTTCTTTCTCATTTCTAGAAGTACCCTATTCTACAGTATACTAGAAATGCTCTTCCACAGAATTCTAGAAATCTCCTACTCCATATAATTCTAGACATCCTCTTGTTCACAAAATTCTAGAAGTCCTCTCTTTCTCCAAATTCTAGAAATCCCCTCTTTTACAGCATTCTAGAAGTCTTCTAGTCCACAGATATCCTGAAATACTCTGTTGCACAGTGTTCTGGAAATCCTCTATTACGCAGGAGTCTGTAAATCTCCTCTCCCTCTGAATTCACAAATCCGCTATTCCACAGAATTCTAAAACTCCTCACTTCCTCTGAATTCTAAAAATCCCCTATTCAACAGAATTCAAGAAATCTATTCCCCACAATTCTAAAAATCTATTATTTCACAGAATTCTAGAAATCACCTCTTCCACTGAATTCTAGAAGTTCTCCTTTCCTCCCAATTCTAGAAACTTCCTATTGTATAGAATTCTAGATGTCCTCTCATGTCAGAATCCTAGAAATTTCCTATTCCACAAAATTCTAGAATTACACTATTCCACAAAATTCTATAAGTCCTTTCTTTCTCATTTCTAGAAGTACCCTATTCTACAGAATTCTAGAAATTCTCTTTCACGGAATTCTACAAGTAATCTCCTCCACAAAATTCTAGAAATCCTCTTGTCCACAGCATTCTAGAAGTTCTCTCTTTTTCTGAATTCTAGAAATACCCTCTTCTATAATATTCCAGAAGTCTTTTACTCCAAAGAAATCATGAAATCCTCTATAGCAAAGTGTTCGAGAAATTCTCTATTACACAAATTCTGTAAGTCTCCTCTATCTCTGAATTCCACAAATCCTCTATTTCACAGAATTCTAAATGTCCTCCCTTCCTCTGAATTCTAAAAATCTCCTAGATTTTAGAATTTCTTCTAGTAGAAATTTCCGATTCCACATAATTCTAGAATTACGCTATTCCACAGAATTCAATGTCTTTTCTTTAAATTCCCTATTGCATAGCATTCTAAAAGTCCTCCCTTCCTCTAAATTCTTAAAATCTCCTGTTCTACGAAATTCTAGAAATCTATTCCCCACAATTCTAAAATCTATTATTTCGCAGAATTCTAGAAATCACCTCTTCCACAGAATTCTAGAACACCTCCCTTCCTCCCAATTTTAGAAATCCCCTATTCTGTGGAATTCTAGATGTCCTGTCATCTTAGAATCCTAGAAATTTCCTATTCCACAGAATTCTAGAATTGCACTATTCCACGGAATTGTAGAATTATGCTATTCTACAGAATTCTATAAGTCCCTTCTATCTCATTTCTAGCGGTACCCAATTCTACAGTAATCTAGAAAACCTCATTCACTGAATTCTAGTATTACGCTATAGCCCAGAATTGTATAAGTCCTGTCTTATTTCTATGGGTACCGTATTGTACAATATTCTAGAAATCCTCTTTCACAGAATTCTACGAGTAATCTCTTCCAAAGAATTCTAGAAATGTCTTACTCCACAAAACTCAAAAATCCTCTTGTGCACAGAATTCTAGAGTCCTCTTTCTCCGAATTCTACAAATCCCCTCTTCTACAGCATTCCTGAAGTCTTCTACTCCACAGAAACTTTAAAATCCTCTATTTCACAGCGTTCTAGAAATGCTCTGTTATGCAGAATTCAGTAAGTCTCCTCAATCTCTGAATTCTACAAATCCCCTCTTCTACAGAATTCTAAAGGTCCTCCCTCAGAATTTAAAAAATCCCCTATTCTACGGAATTCTAGAAAGCTATTCTCCACATTTCTAAAAATCTATTTTTTCACAGAATTCTAGAAATAACCTCTTCCACAGAATTCTAGAAGACATCGTTTGCTCCCAATTCTAGAAATCCCATATTCTGTGGGATTCTAGATGTCCTCTCATGTCAGAATCCTAGAAATTTCCTATTCCACAGAATTCTAGAATTACACTATTCCACAGAATTCTAGAAGTCCTTACTTTCTCATTTCTAGATGTACCCTATTCCACAGTATTCTAGAAATCCTCTTTCACAGAATTCTACAAGTTATCTCTTCCACAGAATTCTAGAAACTTCCTACTCCACAATATTCTAAAAATCCTCTTGTCCACAGAATTCTAGAGTCCTCTCTTTCAACGAAATCTAGAAATACTCTTCTACAGCATTCCTGAAGTCTTCTATTCCACAGAAATCTTGAAATCCTCTATTGAACAGCCTTCTAGAAATCCTCCATTACGCCGAATTCAGTAAGTCTCCTCTCCCTCTGAATTCTACAAATCCCCTATTCCACACAATTCTAAAAGGCCTCCCTTCCTACGAATTCTTAAAATCCCCTAATCTACGCAACTCTAGAAATCTATTGCCCACATTTTAAAAATCTATTATTTCATAGAATTCTAGAACTCACCTCTTCCACAGAATTCTAGAGGACCTCCTTTGGTCCCAATTCTAGAAATCCCCTATTCTGTGGAATTCTAGATGTCCTATAATCTCAGAATTCTAGAAATTTCCTATTCCACAGAATTCTATTATTACGCTATTCCTCAGAATTCTATAAGTCCTGTCTTTCTCATTTCTATGGGTACCGTATTCTACAATATTCTTGAAATCCTCTTTCACAGAATTCTACGAGTAATCTAATCCAAAGAATTCTAGAAATGTCATACTCCACAAAATTCAAAAATACCCTTGTCCACAGAATTCTAGAGTCCTCTCTTTCTCCGAATTCTAGAAATCACCTCTTGTACAGCATTCCTGAAGTCTTCTACTCCACTGAAATCTTGAAATCCTCTATTGCACAGCGTTCTAGAAATCCTCTATTACGCAGAATTCTGTAAGTCTTCTCTCCCTCTGAATTCTACAAATGCCCTATTCCACAGAATTCTAAAAGGTCCCCCTTCCTCTGTATTCTACAAATCCCCTATTCCAAATAATTCTAGAAAGCTATTCCTCACAATTCTAAAAATCTATTATTTCACAGAATTGTAGAAATCACCTCTTCCACAGAATTCTAGAAGACCTGTTTTCCTCCCAATTCTACAAATCCCCTAGTCTATAGAATTCTAGATGTCCTCTCATCTCAGAATCCTAGAAATTTCCTATTGCAAAGAATTCTAGAATTACACTATTCCACAGAATTCTATAAGTCCTTTATCTCATTTCTAGTGGTACCCAATTCTACAGTAATCTAGAAATCCTCTTTCACAGAATTCTACAAGTAATCTCCTCCACAGAATTCTAGAAATCTCCTACTTCACAAAATTCTAGAAATCCTCCTGTCCACACAATTCTAGATTCCACTCTTTCTCCGAATTCTAGAAATCCCCTCTTCTACAGCATTCCTGAAGTCTTCTACTCTAGAGAAATATTGAAATTCTCTATTGCACAGCGTTCTAGAAATCCTCTATTACGCCGAATTCAGTAAATCTCGTCTCTCTCTGAATTCTACAAGTCCCCTATTCCACAGAATTCTAAAAATCCTCCCTTCCTACGAATTCTTAAAATACCCTACTCCACGGAATTCTAGAAACCTATTCCCCACAATTCTAAGAATCTATTATTTCACAGAATTCTAGAAATCACCTCTTCCACAGAATTCTAGAAGACCTCATTTCCTCCCAATTCTAGAAATCCCCTCTTCTGTGGAATTGTAAATGTCCTGTGACCTCAGAATCCTAGAAATTTGCTATTCCACAGAATTCTAGAATTACAATATTCCACAGAATTCTATAAGTCCTTTCTTTCTCATTTCTAGGGATAGCCTATTCTACAATATTCTAGAAATCCTCTTTCACAGAATTCTATGAGTAATCTCTCCCACAGAATTCTAAAATGTCATACTCCACAAAATTCTAGAAATCCTCTTGTCCACAGAATTCTAAAGTCCTCTCTTTCTCCGAATTCTAGAATTCCCCTCTTCTATAACATTCTAGAAGTTTCTACTCCACAAAAATCTTGAAATCCTCAGATGCAAAGCATTCTAAAAATCCTCTATTAAGCACAAGTCTGTAAGTCACCTCGCCCTCTGTATTCTACAAATCCCCTATTCCAAAGAATTCTAGAAAGCTATTCCTCACAATTCTAAAAATCTATTATTTCACAGAATTGTAGAAATCACCTCTTCCACAGAATTCTATAAGACCTGGTTTCCTCCCAATTCTGGAAATCCCCTAATCTGTCGAATTCAAGATGTCCTGTCATCTCAGAGTCCTAGAAATTTCCTATTCCACAGAATTCCATAAGTCCTTTCTTTCTCATTTCTAGAAGTACCCTATTCTACAGAATTCTAAAATTCCTCCTTTCTTCTGAATTCTAAAAATCCCCAATTCTATGGAATTCCAGAAATCTATTCCCCAAATTCTAAAAATCTATTATTTCCTAGAATTCTAGAAATCAACTCTTTCACAGAATTCTAGAAGACATCGTTTCCTCCCAATTCTAGAAATCCCATATTCTGTGGAAATCTAGATGTCCTGTCATCTCAGAATCCTAGAAATTTGCTATTCCACAGAATTCTATAAGTCCTTTCTTTTTCATTTCTAGCGGTACCCTATTCTACAGTATTCTAGAAATCCTCTTTCACAGAATTCTACAAGTAATCTCTTCCACAGAATTCCAGAAATCTCCTACTCCACAAAATTCTAAAAGTCCTTCCTTTCTATGAATTCTAAAAACTCCTATTCTACAGATTCTAAAAATCTATTCCCCACAATTCTAAAAATCTATTTTTTCACAGAATTCTAGAAATCAACCATTCCACAGAATTCTAGATCTCCTTTCCTCCCCATTCTAGAAATCCCCTTTTCTATAGAATTCTACATGTCCTCTCATCCCATAATCCTAAAAATTTCCTATTCTACAGAATTCTAGAATTACACTATTCCACAGAATTCTATAGGTCCTTTCTTTCTCATTTCTAGTGGTACCCTATTCTACAGTATTCTAGAAATGCTCTTTCACAGAATTCTACAAGTAATCTTTACCACGGAATTCTAGTAATCTCCTACTCTACAAAATTCTAAAAATCCTCTTGTCTACATATTTCTAGAAGTCCTCTCTTTCTCCGAATTCTAGAAATCCCCTCTTGTACAGAATTCCTGAAGTCTTCTACTCCACATAAATCTTGAAATCCTCTATTTCACAGCGTTCTAGAAATCCTCTATTTTGCAGAATTCTGTAAGTCTCCTCTCACTCTGAATTTTAAAAATCCCCTATTGCACAGAATTCTAAAAGTCCTCCCTTTCTCTGAATTCTAAAAATCCCCTATTCAACAGAATTCTAGAAATCTGTTCCCCACAATTCTAAAAATCTATTATTTCTCAGAATTCTAGAAATCACCTCATCCACAGAATTCTAGACCTCTTTTCCTCCCAATTCTAGAAATCCCCTACTCTATAGAATTCTCTATGTCCTTTCTTCTCAGAATTCTACAAATTTCCTATTCCACGGAATTCTAGAATTACGCTATTCAACAGAATTCTAAATGAATCCTTCTTTTTTTCTTTTTTTCTTTTTTAACTAAATCTTTATTGTTCATATTATTACAAATGTTCCTCATTTTTCCCCCCTCCATTGCTCCCCTCCACCAAGTTTCCATTCAATTCTCTGCCCTTTTCCCATCCCCCATTGTCCTCATCCATAGGTGCAGTTTATGTTCAGTCTCTTCCCGCCCCGCTCCACTCCCCATTTCCCCAAGAATCATCAGTCCACTCCCCTTCCATATCTCTGTTTCTATTATATTCACCAGTTAATATTGTTCATCATGATTTTTACTTCCCTTGGTTTTTATACTCATTGTTGATAGTTACGTGTTTGTTCATAATTTTTATCTTTATTTTCTTCCTCTTCCTAAAGAACCCCTTTTAGCAATTCATATAATTCTGGCTTGGCAGTGATGAATTCCTTTAGCTTAAATTTATTTGTGAAGCTCTTTATCTGGCCTTCGATTCTGAGTGATAGCTTTGCTGGGTAGAGTATTTTTGGCTGTAGGTTCTTGTTATTCATTACCTTGAATATTTCTTGCCATTCCTGTCTGGCCTGCATCGTTTCTGTTGAGAAATCAGCTGACAGTCATATGGGTGCCCCTTTATAGGTAACTACCTGTTTTTGTCTTGCTGCTTTTAATATTCTCTCTTTGTCTTTAGCTCTTGGAGTTTTAATTATGATGTGTCTTGGTGTGGTCCTCTTTGGATTCCTTTTGTTTGGGGTTCTGTGTGCTTCCTGGACGTGTAAGTCTATTTCTTTCACAAGGTGGGGAAGTTTTCTGTCACTATTTCTTTCAATATGTTTTCGGTATCTTGCTCTCTGTCATCTTCTGGGATGCCCATAATTCTGATGTTGGTTCGCTTGAAGTTGTCCCAGAAGTTTCTTACACTATCTTCAACTTTCTGGATTCTCTTGTCTTCTTGCTTCTGTGGAGGAGTGCCCTCTGGCTCTTTGTGTTCCAAACATTGGACTTGATTCTTGCTATCTTCCAATCTGTTTTTAGGACTCTGTATAATATTTTTTATTTCAGAGAATGTATTCTTTATTTCTAGTTGATCCCTTTTCATATCCTAATAGGTCTCATTTATTTTATCCGCCTTTTCTAAGAGATTGTTGAACAACCTTATAAGCGTGGCTTTGAACTCTATATCCAGTCGCTTTTTGTCCTTCATTTCTTTCGTTTGTGATGTGTTTCCTCGTTTCGGCATTTTCACTGCTTCCCTGAGTTGGTAGGTTGGGAGGATCAGCTGTGTCTATGCCAGGAGACAACCTTATTCCACTAGACTTGGGAACCTGCAAAAGCCTCTCTGAGTTCAGCTTGGATGGGGCAGAGTTTCAGGGTGGAGCCTACAGCCTTGGCTTCCGGTTAGCCCCGCCCTCTGAGGTTCCTGAGTCTCAGTGTACCTCAGTGTCCTTTGGTACTCACTGCAAGCACCTCTGAGAGAAAGGCACCCTAGAGCTTTGCCAGCTACCAGACAGTGCAGCCTCTCCCCCAACAAGCCCACAACTGGGGTTCAGAGCAGTTGGAAGTGGGGTTAAGAACAGTCCTGAGCTTATGTCTCCCTTCCTGCTAGGGCAATCTCTTGGCCCAATGAACAGTCTGTCCTCTGTGCACGCAATGTGCGCGACTCAGGGGCTCTGCTTTTCGCAGCTCCCCTGAGTTCTGTCTTACAGCCCATATTCCCTCTGTATGAGGCTGGAGCCCGAGGGTCTTTTCCAGGACTGGGGTTCAGTGCAGTCAGAACTGGGGCTCAGTACATTCCTGAGCTTTTGAGTCCTTCCTGCTGGGGCAATTCAGCAGCTCAGCCAACAGTCCCTCCTCTGCGCGCAATGTGCACAACTCGAGAGCTCTGCCTTTCACCGCTCCACTGAGCTTCCGCCTTACAGCCCACTTTCCCTCTGTCTGAGCCTGGACCCCAGGGTCTCGCCGAGAACTGGGGATCAGTACAGTCAGAGTTGGGGTTCAGCACGGTCTGGAGCTTTTATCTCCTTCCTGCTAGGGAACGCCACCCAGGCACACAGCCGACCCTCCTCTCCAGCTCCATCCTCTCCCCACGCGCTCACCGTGCCTCCATACATTAGGCTTTTACAGCTCCTCTGGTTTTCCTTTTGGTTTTCTCTTTCCTTCTAGTTGTAGAATTCCCAGTCAACTTTCCTGTAGTTCTGGATAGTGTCCACGCTATATTTTAGTTGTATTTTTTGAAATTGTTGAATGTGGCTACAGTTAGGCTTTTACCTCTGCCGCCATCTTGTTGTCCTTTCCCCTTCCTATGAATTCTTAAAATCCCCTATTCTACAGAATTCTAGAAATCTATTCCCCACAATTCTAAAAATCCATTTTTTCACACAATTCTAGAAATCACCTCTTACACAAAATTCTAGAAGACCTGGTTTCCTCCCAATTGTCAAATCCCCTATTCTGTGGAATTCTAGATGTCCTGTCATCTCAGAATCCTAGAAATTTCCTATTCCACAGAATTCTAGAATAACACTATTCCACAGAATTCTATAAGTCCTTTCTCATTTCTAATGGTACCCTATTCTACAGTATTCTAGAAATCCCCTTTCACAGAATTCTACAAGTAATCTCTCCCACAAAATTCATGAAATCTCCTGCTCCACAAAATTCTAGAAGTCCTCTTGTCTACAGAATTCCTCTCTTCTCCGAATTCTAAAAATCCCCTCTTCTACAGCATTTCTGAATTCTTCTACTCCACAGAAATCTTGAAATCCTATATTGCACAGCATTCTAGAAATCCTCCTTTGCGCAGGATTCTGTAAGTCTGCTCTCCCTCTGAATTCTACAAATCCCCTATCCCATAGAATTTTAAAGTCCTCCCTTCCTATGAATTCTTAAAATCCCCTATTCTATGGAATTCTAGAAATCTATTCCACACAATTCTAAAAATCTATTACTTCACAGAATTCTAGAAATCACCTCTTCCACAGAATTTTAGAAGTCCTCCTTTCCTCCCAATTCTAGAAATCCCCTATTCTGTGGAATTCTAGATGTCTAGTCATCTCAGAATCCTAGAAATTTGCTATTCCACAGAATTATGGAATTACAATATTCCACAGAATTCTATAAGTCCTTTCTTTCTCATTTCTATCAGTACCCTATTCTACAGTATTCTACAAATCCTCTTTCACAGAATTCTACGAGTAATGTCTCCCACAGAATTCTAGAAATCTCTTACTGCAAAAAATTCTAGAAATCCTCGTCTACAGAATTCTAGAAGTTCTCTCTTTCCCTGAATTCTAGGAATCCCCTCTTCTATAACATTCTAGAAGTTATCTACTCCACAAAAATCTTTAAATCCTCAGTTGCAAAGCTTTCTAGAAATCCTCTATTACGCAGAAGTCTATAAGAATTCTCTCCATATGAATTCTACAAATCCCCTATTCCACAGAAATCTAAATATCCTCCCTTCCTCTGAATTCTAAAAATCCCATATTCTACAGAATTCTAGAAATCTATTCCCCACAATACTAAAAATCTATTGTTTCACAGAACTCTAGAAATCACCTCTTCCAAAGAATTCCAGACCGCCTTTCCTCCCAATTCCAGAAATCCCCTATTCTATGGAGTTCTAGATGACCTGTAATCTCAGAATCCTAGAAATTTCCTATTCCACAGAATTCTAGTATTACGCTATTCCACGGAATTCGGTAAGTCCTTTCTTTATTATTTCTATGGATACCCTATTCTACAGTATTCTAGAAATCCTGTTTCACAGAATTCTACAAACAAACTCTATCACAGAATTCTTAAAATCTCCACTCCAAAAAATTCTAAAAATCCTCTTGTCCACAGAATTCTAGAGTCCTCTCTTTCTCCGAATTCTAGAAATCCCCTCTTCTACAGCATTCATAAGGTATTCTAATCCATAGAAATCTTGAAATCCTCTATAGCACAGTGTTCTAGAAATCCACTATTAGGCAGAATTCTGTAAGTCTCCTCTATCTCTGAATTCTACAAATCCCATATTCTACAGAATTTTAAAAGTCCTCCCGTCCTCTGAATTCTAAAAATCCCCTATTCTACAGAATTCTAGAAATCTATTCCGCACAATTCTAAAAATTTATTATTTCACAGAATTCTAGAAATCACGTCTTCCACAGAATTCTAAAAGACCTCTTTTCCTCCCAATTCTAGAAATCACCTAGTCTATAGAATTCTCGATGTCCTCTCATCTCAGAATCCTAGAAATTTCCTATTCCACAGAATTCTAGAATTACACAATTCCACAGAATTCTATAAGTCCTTTCTTTCTCATTTCTAGCGGTACCCTATTCTATAGTAATCTAGAAATCCTCTTTCACAGAATTCTACAAGTAATCTCAGCCACAGAATTCTAGAAATATCCTACTCCACAAGATTCTACAAATCCTCTTGTCTAGAGAATTCTAGAGTCCTCTCTCAGAATTCTAGAAATCCCCTCTTCTACAGCATTCCTGAATTATTCTACTCCACAGAGATCTTGATATCCTCTATAGGACAGCGTTCTAGAAATCCTCTATTATGCAGAATTCTGTAAGTCTCCTCTACCTCTGAATTCTACAAATCCCATATTGTACAGAATTTTAAAAGTCCTCCCTTCCTCTGAATTCTAAAAATCCCCTATTCTAAGGAATTCTAGAAATCTATTCTGCACAATTCTAAAAATCTACAATTTCACAGAATTCTAGAAATCACCTCTTTTTTTAATGCTTTTTCATTTTTTTAAATTTTTTATTAAATTATTATCTGTGCAAATATATTACCATTGCCCCCCCAAACATTCCCTCCCTCCCCAGAATTCTATGTCCATTGGTTATACTTATATGCATGTGTACAAGTCCTTCGGTTGATCTCTTATTTCCCTCATATTGCCCTCACCTCCGCGCTGTAATTAGACAGTCTGCTTGTTGATTTACTGTCACTATATTTAACTTATGGTTCATCAGTTTATAATATTCTTTATTATTCATAAATTAGTGAGGTCATGTGGTGTTTCTCTTTCATTGACTGCCTTATTGCACTCAGCATAATATTCTCCAATTCCATCCAGGTTGCTGCAAATGATGAGAATTCCTTCTTTTTTATGGCAGCATGGTATTCCATGGTGTAGATGTACCATAGTTTTATAATCCAATCATCTGCTGATGGACACCTAGGCTGTTTCCAAATCCTAGCTATTGTAAATTGTGCTGCTATGAACATAGGGGTGCATGTATCCTTTCTGATTGGTGCTCCTATTTTCTTGGGATATATTCCTAGGAGTGGGATTACTGGGTCAAATGGGAGTTCCATTTTCAGTTTTTTGAGGAAACTCCATACTGTTCTCCACAATAGTTGTACTAGTCTGCATTCCCACGAGCAGTGCACGAGTTCCTTTTTCTCCACAACCTCGCCAACACTTTTCATTTGTTGAATTGTTAATGTTGGCCATTCTGACAGGTGTGAGATGGTATCGCATTGTTGTTTTGATTTGCATCTGTCGCATAAGTAGTGACTTTGAGCAGTTTTTCATGTGCCTCTTGGCTTTCCTTCTGTCTTCTTTTGAGAAGATTCTATTTAGTTCCATTGCCCATTTTTTAATTGGCTCATTTATTTTCCGTTTACTGAGTTGAATAAGCTGTTTGTAGATGTTGGAGATTAAACCTTTACCAGTAATATCATTTGCAAATATGTTCTCCCATATAGTGGGCTTTCTTGTTGTTTTGTTGATGGTTTCTTTTGCTGTGAAAAAACTTTTTATTTTGATGTAGTCCCATTTATTTACTTTATCTTTAGCTTCCATTGCCTTAGGGGCCGTATCAGTGACGAAGTTCTTTTGGCATATGTCTCAGATTTTGCTGCCTGTGGATGCCTCTAGTATTTTTATGGTTTCCCGTCTAATGTTTAAGTCCTGTAACCATTTCAAATTTATTTTTGTGTATGGAGTAAGTTGGTGCTCTAGTTTCATTCTTTTGCATGTATCTGTCCAATTTTCCCAACACCATTTATTGAAGTGACTGTCTTGTCTCCATTGTATGCTCGTGCCTCCTTTGTCAAATATTAGTTGAGCATATTGATTTGGGTTGATATCTGGATTCTCTATTCTATTCCATTGATCTATATGTCTGTTCTTGTACCAGTACCAGGCTGTTTTGAGAACAGTGGCTTTGTAATATAGCTTGAAATCTGGTATTGAGATCCCTCCTACGTTACTCTTCTTTCTCAGAATTGCTGATTCTATTCGAGGTCTTTTATTGCTCCAACTGAATTTTTGGAGAGTTCTTTCTAGGTCAGTGAAATATGCCGTTGGTGTTTTGTTGGGGAGTGCATTGAACCTATAAATTGCTTTGGGAAGTATGGACATTTTGATGATGTTGATTCTACCAATCCATGAACATGGTATGTTCTTCCATCTGTTTACATCTTCCTCTAGTTCTTTTTTCAGTGTTTGTAGTTTTCCGTATATAGGTCTTTTACCTCCTTAGTTGAATTTATTCCCAGGTATCTTAATTTTCTTGGTGTGATGGTAAATGGGATTGCTTTTTTGGTCTCTGTTTCTGTAAATTCATTGTTGGTGTACAGAAATGCCATTGATTTCCTGGCGTTAATTTTGTATCCAGCTACATTGCCAAATTCATTTATTACGTCTATTAGTTTTTTGATGGAGTCTTTTGGGCTTTGTATGTACAATATTCTACTTTTCCGATTTGGATGCTTTTTATTTCCTCTTCTTGTCTAATTGCAATGGCAAGTACTTCCAGTACAATGTCAAACAGGAGTGGTGAGAGTGGGTATCCCTGTCATGTTCCTGTTTTAAGAGGGAATGGCTTTAGTTTTTGCCCATTGAGTATGATGTTGGCTGTGGATTTATCATATATAGCTTTTATTATGTTGAGGTATGGTCCTTGTACTCCCACCTAGTTGAGAGTTTTTATCAGGAAAGGGTGTTGGATTTTATCAAATACTTTTTCTGCATCAATTGATATGACCATATGATTTTTATCTTTCAATTTGTTTATGTGATGTATCACGTTTATTGATTTGCGGATATTGTACCATCCTTGCATTCCTGGAATAAAACCTACTTGGTCATGGTGTATGATCTTCCTGATGTACTGCTGGAGCCAATTTGCTAGAATGTTGTTGAGGATTTTGGCATCTATGTTCATGAGGGATATTGCCTGGTAATTCTCTTTCATTGAGTTGTCTTTATCTGGTTTTGGTATTAGGGTGATGCTGGCTTCATAAAAGGAGTTTGGAAGGGTTCCTTCCTCTTGAATTTTTTGGAATAGTCTGAGGAGGATAGGTTTTAGTTCTTCCTTGAATGTTTGGTAAAAATATTCTGTGAAGCCATCTGGCCCTGGGCTTTTGTTTGCTGGAAGCTTCTTGATGACTGTTTCAATTTCTTCCCAAGTCACTGGTCTATTGAGATTTTTAGATTCTTCCTGATTGAGTTTTGGAAGGTTGTATTTTTCTAGGAATATGTCCATTTCTTAAAGGTGTCCAGTTTGTTGGAATAGAGTTGTTCATAGTATTTTGTAACAATCCTTTGTATTTCAGTAGGGTCTGTTGTTATTTCACCTCTTTCATTTCTGATTTTGTTTATTTGTGTCCTCTCTCTTTGTTTCTTGGTTAGCCTGGCTAGAGGTTCATCAATCTTGTTTATCCTTTCAAAGAACCAGCTCTTGGTTTTGTTAATCTTGTGTATTCTTTCTTTGGTCTCTATGTCGTTTATCTCTGCTCTAATTTTTATTATTTCTTTCCTTCTGCTTACAGTGGGCTTTTCTTCTTGCTCTTTTTCTAACTCTTTGAGTTTTAGAGTTAGATAATTTGATTCCTTTTTTTCTAGTTTTTTGCAATAGGCTTGTAGCGATATGAACTTCCCTCTCAAGACTGCTTTTATTGTGTCCCATAGATTTTGGATTGTTGTGTTTTCATTGTCATTTGTTGCCAGGATGTTTTTAATTTCTTCCTTGATTTCACTGGTAATCCAGTCCTCATTTAATAGCATGCTGTTTAGTCTCCATGTGTTTTATTTCTTTGCATTATTTTTATTGTAGTTAATTTCCATTTTTATGCCACTGTGATCTGAAAAGATGCTTGATATGATTTCTATCTTCTTGAATTTGAAGAGACTTTGCCTATGTCCCAACATGTGGTCTATCTTCGAAAATGACCCATGTGCACTTGAGAAGAATGTGTATTCTGTGGCTTTGGGGTGGAATGATCTGAAGATGTCGATTAATTTCATCTGGTCTCGTGAGTCATTTAGGATTGATATTTCTTTGCTGATTTTTTGTTTAGGAGATTTGTCCAAATGTGACAGTGGGGTATTAAAATCTCCTACTATGGTTGTATTACAATCAATGTCTCCCTTATGTCCTCCAGCAGTTTTTATTTCTGTATTTGGGTGCTCCCACATTGGGTGCATATATGTTTACCAGGGTTATTTCTTCTTGTTGGATTGCTCCCTTTAGTATAATGAAGTGGCCTTCATTATCTCTTTTTATGTCCTTCACTTTGAGACCTAATTTGTCTCATAAAAGTATTGCTACCCCAGCCTTTTTTTCATTTCCTTTCGCCTGGAGAATCGTTTTCCATCCCTTCACCCTCAGCCTGTGTGCATCTTTTTCTCCGAAGTGTATTTTTTATAGACAGCAGATATATGGGTCTTGCTTTCTTATCCAATCTGTTACCCTATGTCTTTTGATTGGAGCATTTAAACCATTTACATTTAAAGTTATTATTGATAAGTAGGTATTTATTTGATGCCATTTTTATTCTATACCCCTGTGTTCCTTCTTTGCTTCCTATTTCTTTATTTTTACAGTAAACCCTTTAGCATTTCTTGCATTGCTGGTTTGGTGGAGATAAATTCCTTTAGTCTTTTTTTGTCTGTGAAGCTCTTGATTTCATTTTCAATCTTGTTTGATAGCCTTGCTGGGTATTCTTGGATTCAGACCCTTCCTTTGCATGACTTTGTATATTTCATCCCATTCCCTTCTGGCCTGATGAGTTTCTGTGGAGAAATCAGTTGCTAGTCTGATGGGGGTTCCTTTATATGTAACCTTCTGTCTCTCTCTGGCTGCTTTTAAGATTCTTGCTTTGTCGTTGTTATTTTGCACTTTAACTATAATGTGCCTAGCTGTTGGTCTTTTGGGATTCATTTTGCTTGGGATTCTACCAGCTTCTTGTATTTGTATGGGTATTTTCTTCTCTATCTCAGGAAAGTTTTCTGTCATTATATCTGGAAACAGTTTTTCTATGCCTTCCTCTGTTTCCTTTCCTTCTGGAACCCCTATTATTCTAATATTGTTTTGTTTTGTAATGTCCCAAAGTTCCCGTAGGCTCTCTTCCTGCATTTTAATTTTTTTTCCTAAAAGCTGCTCTAATTGGGTATTTTTTTCCATCTTGTCTTCTAGCTCACTGATCCGGTCCTCTGCTTCATCTAGCCTACTTTTGATGCTTTCTATTGAGTTCTTCACAGTAGCTATGTCATTTTTCATTTCTTCTTGGTTCTTCTTCATTTCCTCTTGGGTCTTACTCATATTGTCAAATTTGTCTTCCATTATTTTTAGCCATCCCATGATCATTACTCTGAATTCTTGCTCTGGTAGGTTGCTTGCCTCTAAATCGTTTACTTCCTTTTCTGGTGATGGCTGATTTTCTTTCATAGGTGGGGTGTTTCTTAGCCTCCCTATGATCTTTCTATTTTAGGATACCTGTTCATGTAGTTCTCTCTCTCCTGCTTAGCTTTAAAGGTACAAAATACAACACAACCAGGTACAACACACAAGGCACTGAACAGAAAAGCGTTTGCAACATTAATATCCTCCAATAAAGGTGACTAGAACCCAGCTAACAAAATCATACAATCAAATAAAATGAATAAGCGAACCAATCTTACAAAAAAGCATAAAACTTCGATATAGTTAGCATTTAACATACAACTACAAAGGGGTGGACAGAAGGATTTTTTGTTGTTGTATTTTTATTTTTTTTTTCTAAATGCAAACCAATTATTTTATTTTTTTTTTAATTTTATTTTATTAAGGTATTTTCTGTGTACATAGTTTACCATTGCCACCCCCACCTCCCATTTATGCCCTCCCTCCCCAGAGTTCTGTGTTCATTGGTTGTACTTATGTTCATGCATACCAGTCCCTCGGTTGTTCTCCTATCTCCCCCCAGGTCTCCTTCCCCTCCCCGCTGTCATTTGGCTTGTTTTATGGTGACTATCTCAGGACCATATGAATAGAGTCCGCTCCTCCTCTGGTTTTCACCGTCCCTTCCCCTGGGTCCCACTGCTTCCCCTGGGACACACGGCTCACCCGGGGCACTCGGCCCCCTGGGACACTCGCCTCACCCGGGGCACTCGGCCCCCTGGGACACTCGGCTCACCCGGGGCACTCGGCCCCATGGGACACTCGGCTCACCCGGGGCACTTGGCCCACTGGGACACACGGCTCACCCGGGGCACCCTTCCCCTTTGGGGGGTACGGCTTACCCGGGGCACATGGCCCCTGGGACACTCGGCTCACCCAGGGCAATCGGCCCCCTGGGACACTCGGCTCACCCGGGGCACTCGGCCCCCTGGGACACTCGGCTCACCCGGGGCACTCGGCCCCCTGGGACACTCGGCTCACCTGGGGCACTCGGCCCCATGGGACACTTGGCTCACCTGGGGCACTCGGCCCCATGGGACACTCGGCTCACCTGGGACACTCGGCCCCATGGGACACTCGGCTCACCCGGGACACTTGGCCCACTGGGACACACGGCTCACCCGGGACACCCTTCCCCTTTGGGGGGTACGGCTTACCCGGGGCACATGGCCCCCTGGGACACTCGGCTCACCCGGGGCACTCGGCCCCCTGGGACACTCGGCTCACCCGGGGCACTCGGCCCCCTGGGACACTCGGCTCACCCGGGGCACTCGGCCCCCTGGGACACTCGGCTCACCCGGGGCACTCGGCCCCCTGGGACACTCGGCTCACCCGGGGCACTCGGCCCCCTGGGACACTCGGCTCACCCGGGGCACTCGGCCCCATGGGACACTCGGCCCCATGGGACACTCGGCTCACCCGGGGCACTCGGCCCCCTGGGACACACGACTCACCCGGGATCCCCTTCCCCTTTGCGGGATACGGTTCACCCGGGGCACATGGCCCCCTGGGACACTGGGCTCACCCGGGGCACACGACCCCCTGGGACCCTCGGCTCACCCGGGGCACACGGCCCCTCTAGGGTGTTGGGGTCGCATATTGGAGGCGCCGCGCTAGCTTCTTGCTAGTATGGCGGGCAGTCTGGGACAGCTGCAGTTCGGCTGAGATGGTTGCAGGCGGGGGGACCACCTTCAAAGGTGTCTAATTCGGTGTGGGAGCGGAACAGCTGCAGACATGGAGGCTAAGTTCTGAGGTCGCCTACTCCCTGAGCCCAAGGCGTGGTGTGCTCTGTTCTTGGTGGATTTCCTTTATTCTCGGTGGCAGTGGCGGGTGGCGGTGCCAGGTGCAATATTGACGGTCGCTCCTGTGGTTCAATTACCACTGTGGTTTTAAAGTTCACATGGCAGTGGTGGTGAGAGCTTCGGCTTGGCCATGTGGCATCGGAGGATGGGCTCGCCTGGGTGGGTAATGGAAGGCACCGTGCCATTTCCTCACCAGCGCGCTCCATTTCCCTCCCAGCATGGTGGGTGTGCTGGGAAGATTGTGGGCGGGCTGTGATGGCTGCATGGGGAGAGTCTGCCCTCAATGGTGTCCTCTTTGTTGCGGATGTGGAGCTGCTGTGGATGCAGAGGCTAATTTCTGAAGCCACACTCTCTATGAGCCCGGTGTGTAGTGAGCTCTGATTTTGGTGGATTCCCATTCTTGGGGCGGCGGTGGGTGCGGCAGCGATGGTAGCTCCTGTGGGTCAATTTCCCCTGTAGTTTTAAAATCCGCATGGTGGTAGTGTCTGATGCTTTGGCCTGGCCATGTAGCAGCGGAGAGAGGATTCTCCGGGTCTGCCAATGGAAGGCACAGCGCCAGCACAGCGCGTGCGAAGGCCTGGCATAGCAGGCCGCAGGCGGTGACGGAGAGTCCCCGCGATGTCTTAGTCTTTCAGACTTAGTGGAACGCTTCCCCTGAGCCAGGACAAGCAGCACCACCACAAATATTGGCCAGCTCAGTGCTGCCCCTCTACAGGTGACAGTAGGGGCATCCTCACCTTGGTAGGCCTTTGCTCTTGGAGGTCTTAACCAGTGGAAGGCAGCACGGTACAGAACTGCCCCACCTTCTCAGTCCTCCGCTGTTTTTTTTTTTTTTTTTATGACAGCAACAAGGTAGGTGTGAATGGGCTTGGAGTAAGGGGTTGGGAGTTAGATATACACAGAAAGGGTGAAATTTTAGGAGAGGGTAAATAGAAAAAAAATAGGGAAAATCTAGAGCAGTAAAGAGTTAAGATAAGCAGGACACCAAAGGGAAACGGTCAGGAAGAGAGTGATGGCATAAAGGTAGGGATGAGTTAGAATAGAGCATTGGAAAAGGAAAGGTATAAATAGTCTGCTGAATAGTAATCTCAAAGGGGGAAAAAAAGAGAAAAAAATTAAAAAAAGAAAAAGAAAAAAAGTATATAATATGGCACATAAAAGATAATGATAAAAATAAACAAAATGAAATAAAGTAAAAAAGATAAAAAGGGCAAATTAGAAGTAGTAATAATATTGATTACATATAAAAGTGAGTTAATTAAAAAATTAAAATCAAGTGAGGGAAGATGAAAAAAATATCTTCTTAAGTAAACTTTACAACTAATGTAACTTAAAAAACAAAGCCTGCTCACCTGGCCGTGACCACTTCATGATGCTTCCTGTTTCAAAGCTTCTCAGCCTTCTTTGAAAAGAGACAAGTCATTGGCACTGCGGTAGACAGGTAACCTATAACAACCTAGTTTCTCTGATGTTTCAACACGATTCTCCTGTCATTAAACAATGCGTTGCAGATAGCAAGGCTCTTTGTGGATGTAATCCTCATGTTTTATGTTTGTTCTTAGACATTAAGCTAACTTCAGTTTGTGAATTTCCAGAGTTCTATTAAGCACCTCCAAGTGTCTGTAGCTGCTTTCATGTGAATTCCAATGTGAAACCACGTTTTTTACATTACTACCAGCAGGGGAAAGAACTATTATTACCCTGAAATGACTATTGTGCCTTTCCAGGCTCTTTGAAGCCAAATTCTCAGTATTTGAACATGCTGGTGCGATGGGGAAGTTCCCAAACGAATGTCACCTTCAGTGGAACACTCTCTCACGTACATTTTCCTGCTCTGTTATTTGGAGATCTGGCAGGTTTTCCACCTTCATACAGGTATCATAAGGGCCTTTTGAGGACTTTACTACTATGTGAAAACAAGCTTGGCTATTGTTTACTTCTCTTACTTCTTGAAGTACTCAGATACTCTTGTACAGCTCTATGAAGAGGAGTTGTGAAAATTTTCACCAGATTTCCACGCCCCACAAACACCAAGCCAATTGGACAGTTAAAATCAAAGGGAAACAGTACCACATCGAATTCTGAGCTTTTTACCTGGTTTTCCCAAAGTCAACATTGTGTTATTCGGGTCTTACATCTAGTTGAACATGAGTTTCTAGTGTAGGAAGCACCCTTCTAAAATGCTTGTGGCCTGTAGTATTCAATTCCCAGTGTTACACTCATGGTCCAGTGATGGCATCTCTTTCACCGTGAATTCAAAGGCTGATACATGATAACCTCTCCCGGAACCCATATGCTGACCTAACCCTAGCCCCTGAAGCTGGCCCTATCCCTCAAACTGAGTATGCCCTCTAGACCTCACATTGATGGCACCAGAACTCCTAGGTGGGTTCAGGCCCAAATAATGATCACCTGGACTCATGGGCCTGCTCACCTGTCCCTGACCACTTGATGACGTCAGCGCTTCCTGTTTCAAAGCCTCTCAGCCTTCTTTGAAAAGAGGCAAGTCATTGGCACTGCGGTAGACAGGCAACCTATATCAACCTAGTTTATCTGGTGTTTCAATACGATTCTCCTGTCATTAAACAATGTATTTCAGATAGCAAGGCTCTTTGTGGATGTAATCCTCGTGTTTTATGCTCGTTCTTAGACATTAAGCTAACTTCAGTTTGTGAGTTTCCAGAGTTCTATTAAGCACCTCCAAGTGTCTGTAGCTGCTTTGATGTGAATTCCAATGTTAAACGACGTTTTTCACATTACTACCAGCACGGGAAAGAACTATTATTATCCTCTAATGACTATTGTGCCTTTGCAGGCTCTTTGAAGGCAAATTCTCAGTATTTGAACATGCTGGTGAGATGGGGAAGTTCCCAATCCAATGTCACCTTCAGTGGAACACTCTCTCACAAACATTTTCCTACTCTGTTATTTGGAGATCTGGCAGGATTTCCACCTTCATACCGGTATCATAAGGGCCTTTTGAGGACTTTACTACTATGTGAACACAAGCTTGGCTATTGTTTACCTCTCTTACTTCTTGAAGTACTCAGATACTCTTGTACAGGTCTATGAGGAGGAGTTGTGAAATTTTTCACCAGCTTTCCACGCCCCACAAACACCAAGCCAATTGAACAGTTAAAATCAAAGGGAAACAGTACCACATCAAATTCTGAGCCTTTTACCTGGTTTTCCCAAAGCCAACATTTTATTATTCGGGTCTTACATCTAGTTGAACATGAGTTTCTAGTGTAGGAAGCACCCTTCTAAAATGTGTGTGGGATGTAGTATTCAATTCCCAGTGTTACACTCATGCTCCAGTGATGGCATCTCTTTCACCGTGAATTCAAAGGCTGATACATAATAACCTCTCCCGGAACCCATATGCTGACCTAACCCTAGCCCCTGAAGCTGGCCCTATCCCTCAAACTGAGTATGCCCTCTAGACCTCACATTCATGGCACCAGAACTCCCAGGTGGGCTTAGGCCCAAATCATGATCACCTGGAGACCAGGGCCTGCTCACCTGGCCCTGACCACTTGATGACGTCAGTGCTTCCTGTTTCAAAGCTTCTCAGCCTTCTTTGAAAAGAGACAAGTCATTGGCACTGCGGTAGACAGGTAACCTATAACAACCTAGTTTCTCTGATGTTTCAACACGATTCTCCTGTCATTAAACAATGCGTTGCAGATAGCAAGGCTCTTTGTTGATGTAATCCTCGTGTTTTATGCTTGTTCTTAGACATTAAGCTAACTTCAGTTTGTGAATTTCCAGAGTTCAATTAAGCACCTCCAAGTGTCTGTAGCTGCTTTAATGTGAATTCCAATGTGAAACCACGTTTTTTACATTACTACCAGCAGGGGAAAGAACTATTATTACCCTGTAATGACTATTGTGCCTTTCCAGGCTCTTTGAAGGCAAATTCTCAGTATTTTAACATGCTGGTGAGATGGGGAACTTCCCAAATGAATGTCACCTTCAGTGGAACACTCTGTCACATACATTTTCCTGCTCTATTATTTGGAGATCTGGTAGGTTTTCCACTTTCATACTGGTATCATAAGGGCCTTTTGAGGACTTTACTATTTGAACAAAAGCTTGGCTATTGTTTACCTCTTTTACTCCTTAAAGTACTCAGAAACTGTTGTACAGGTCTATGAAAATGAGTTGTGAAGTGTTTCACCAGCTTTTTCTCCCCCCCAGCACCATCACAATTTGACAGTAAAATCAAAGGGAAACAGTACCACATCAAGTTTAGATCGTTTTAACTGGTTTTCCCATTGCCAACATTGTGTTATTCAGGTATTACATCGAGTTGAACATGTATTTCTAGTGTAGGATGCACCCTTCTAAATTTCTTTGTAGCCTGTAGTTTTCAATTCATAGTGTTACACTCATATCTCTTCCAGTGGAGGCATCTCATTCATTGTGGATTCAGAGGCTGAAACATGATAGGTCCTCCCGGAACCTGAAGGCTGACCTAAAACCTAGCCCCTGAAGCTGGCCCTATCCCTCAAACTAAGTATGCCCTCTAGACCTCACATTGATGGCATCAGAACTCCCAGGTTGGCTCAGGCCTTAACATTTATCACCTGAGCACTTGATCCCACTCACCTGGCCCTGACCACTTGATGACATCAGCACTTCCTGTTTCAAACTTCTGAGTATTCTTTGATAAAAAACAGGTCATTGGCACTGCGGTAGACAGGTAACCTATATCAACCTAGTTTCTCTGATGTTTCACCACGATTCTCCTGTCATTAAACAATGTGTTGGAGGTAGCAAGGCTCTTTGTTGATGCATTAGGAGTGTTTTATGATCCTCCTTAGTCTTTAAGCTCACTTCGGTTTGTGAGTTTCCAGAGTTCTACTAAGCATCTCAGAGTGTCTGTAGCTGCTTTAATGTAAATTCCAAGGGTTAAACCACGTTTTATACATCATTTCCAGCACGTGAAAGAACTATTATTACCCTGTAATGACTATGGGGCCTTTACCAGCAGTTTGAAGGCACATTCTCAGTATTGCAACCTATGGGGAGATGGGAAAGTTCCTAAAAGACTGTCAACTTCATGGAACACTCTCTCACATACATTTTCCTGCTCTGTTATTTGGAGGTCTGGCCGGTTTTCCATTTTCATACAGGTATTATAAACGCTTTTTGAGAACATTACTACTACTATGAACACAAACTTGGCTATCCTTTACCTTTCTTAGTGAGTGCTAGAAGTACTGACATACTGTTGTACCGGTCTATGAAAATGAGTTGTGAAGTGTTTCACCAGGTTTCTCTTCCCCCACCCCACAAACACCTACTCATTTTGATAGTAAAATCAAAGGAAACAGTACCACATCAAGTTTTGAGCCTTTTACCTGGTTTTCCCAGAGACAACATTCTGTTTTTCCGGTATAACAGTTAGTTGAACATGTATTTCTTGTGTAGGAAGCACGTTCTAAATATCTCTGAAGCCTGTACTTTTCAATTCCTAGTGTTACTCTCATATCTGTTCCAGCGATGGCATCTCGTTGATTGTGCATTTAAAGGCTGAAACATGATAGTCTCTCCCATAACCCAAATGCTGACCCTAAACATAGACCCTGAAGCTGGCCCTTTCATCAAACTAAGTATGCACTCTAGACCTCACATTGATGGCATCAGAACTCCCAGGTTGGCCCAGGCCCAAACAATTATCACCTGACCTCTTGAGCCTACTCACCTGGCCCCTGCCACTTGAAGACGTCAGCACTTCCTGATTCAAATCTTCCCAGCCTTATTTGAAAAAAGCCAAGTCATTGACACTGAGGAAGACAGGTGAACTCTATCCACCTCGTTTCTCTGATGTTTCAACACTATTTTCCTGTGATTAAACAATGTGTTGCAAATAGCAAGGCTCTTTGTTGATGTATTCCTAGGGTTTTATGCTCCTTCTTAGACTTTCAGCTAACTTCTGTTTCTGAGTTTCCAGAGTTCTATTAAGCATCTCAGAGTGTCTGTAGCTGCTTTAACATGAATTCCAAGGGTTAAATGACGTTTTTTACATTATTTCCAGTGCTTGAAAATACTATTATTACCCTGTATCGTGCCTTTCTATGGTGTTTGAAGGCAAATTCTCAGTATTTCAACATTGTAGGGAGATGGGAAAGTTCCCAAACGAATGTCAATGTCAGTGGAACACTCTCTCACATACATGTTCCTGCTGTTATTTGGAGGTCTGCAAGGTTTTCCATTTTCATACAGGTATTATAAACGCCTTTTTAGAATATTACTACTACTATTTAACACAAGCTTGGCTATCGTTTACCTTGCTTAGTGAGTACTTGAAGTACTGAGATACTGTTGTACAGTTCTATGAAAATGAGTTGTGAAGTGTTTCACCAGCTTTCCCCCTACCCCCATTAACACCAACTTAGTTTGACAGTAAAATCAAAGGGAAACAGTACCACATCAAGTTTCGAGTCTTTTAACTGGTTTTCCCAGTGACAACTTTGTGTTATTCTGTTATTACATCTAGTTGAACATGTATTTCTAGTGTAGGAAGCACCCTTCTAAATTTCTTTGTAGTCTGTTGTTTTCAATTCCTAGTGTTACCCTCATATCTCTTTCAGTGATAGCATCTCATTCATTGTGGATTCAAAGGCTGAAACATGATAGCCCCTCCCGGAACCCGAATGCTGACCCTAAACCTAGCTCCTGAAGCTGGCCCTATCACTCAAACTAAGTATGCCCTCTAGACCCCACATTGATGGCATCAGAACTCCCAGGTTGGCCCAGGCCCAAACAATTATCACCTGAGCACTTGAGCCTGCTCACCTGGCCCCGGCCACTTGAGGACCCTAGCACTTCCTGATTCAAAGCTTACCAGCTTTCTTTGAAGAAAGCTAAGTCATTGACAATGAGGTAGACAGGTGAACTGTATCCACCACATTTCTCTAATGTTTCAACACGATTTGAGTGTCATAAAGCAATGTGTTGCAAATTGTAAGGCTCTTTGTTCATGTATTCCTAGTGTTTTATGCTCCTTCTTAGACGTTAAGCTAACTTCTGTTTGTGAGTTTCCAGAGTTCTATTAAGCATCTCAGACTGTCTGTAGCTGCTTTACTGTGCATTCCAAGGGTTAAACGACGTTTTTTACATTATTTCCAGCATGTGAAAGAACTATTATTACCCTGTAATGACTATCGTGCTTTTCCAGGCAGTTTGAAGGCAAATTCTCGGTATTTCATCATGCTAGGGAGATGGGAAAGATCCCAAATGAATGTCAACTTCAGTGTAACACTCTCTAACATACATTTTCCTGCTCTGTTATTTGGACGTCTGGCAGGTTTTCCATTTTCATACAGGTATTATAAACGCTTTTTTAGAACATTACTTCTAATATGAACACAAGCTTGGCTATTGTTTACCTTTCTTAGTGAGTGCTTGAAGTACTGAGATACTGTTGTACAGGTCTATGAAAATGAGTTGTGAAGTGTTTCACTATCTCCCCCCCCCCCCAAACACCAACTCATTTTGACAGTAGAATCAAAGGGAATTGGTACCACATCAAGTTCTCAGCCTTTTAAATGATTTTTCCGGTTCCATCATTGTGTTTTTCAGATATTACGTCCAGTTGAACATGTATTTCTAGTGTAGGATGCACCTTTCCAAATATCTTTGTAGCCAGTAGTTTTGAATTCCCAGTGTTACACATATCTGCTGCTGTGATGGCATCTCATTCATTGTGAATCAAATGCTGATACACGATAAGCTCTCCTGGAACCCGAATGCTAACCCTATACCTAGCCCCTGAACCCAGCTCTATCCCTCAAACTAAGTATGCCCTCTAGACCTCACATTGATGGCATCAGAACTCCCAGGTTGGCCCAGGACCAAACAATTATCACCTGAGCACATGACTGTGCTCATCTGTCCCCGCCTATTTGATAGCGTCAGCACTTTGTTTCAAAACTTCCCAGTCTTTCTTGTAAAGAGCCAAGTCATTGGCACTGAGGTAGACAGGTGAACTGTATCACCTCGCTTCTATGATGTTTCAATAGGATTCTCCTGTCATTAAACAATGTGTTCCAGACAGCAAGGCTCTTTGTTGATGTATTCGTATTGTTTTATGCTCCTTCTTAGACATTAAGATAACTTCTGTTTGTGAGTTTCCAGAACTCTATTAACCATCTTCCAGTGTCTCTAGCTGTTTTAATGTGAATTCCAAGGGTTAATTGAAGTTTTTACATTATTACCAGCACTTGAAAGAACTGTTATTACCCTGTAATGACTATCGTGCCTTTCCTGCCCATTGAATGCAAATTTTCTGAATATCAACATGCTGAGGAAATGGGCAAATTCTCCAATAATGTCACCTGCTGTGGAACACTCTCTCACATTCATTTTCCTTCTCTTTTATTTGGAGGTCTGGAAGGTTTTCCATTTTCATACAGGTATCATAAGCGCTTTTTGAGAACATTACTACTACTTTGAACACAAACTTGGCTATCTGTTACCTTTGTTAGTTCTTGAAGTTCTTAAACACTGTTCTCATGAAAATGAGTTATGAGGTGTTTCACCAGCTCCCCCCCCCCCCAAACTCCAACTCATTTTGACAGTAAAATCACAGGGAAACAGTACCACATCAAGTTCTCAGCCTTTTAACTTGTTTTCCCACTGCCAACATTGTGTTATTCGTGTATTAAGTCTAGTTGAATATGTATTTCTAGTGTACGAAGCACCTTTCTAAATATCTTTGTATCCTGTAATAAAGAATTCCCAGTGTTAACCTCATATCTGTTCCAGTGATGGCTCCTCATTCATTGTGAATTCAAAGGCTGATACAGGATTGCCTCTATAGGAAGCCGAATGCTAACCCTAAACTTAGCCTCTGAAGCTGGCCATATCCCTCAAACTAAGTATGCCCTCCAGACCCCACATTGATGGCATCAGAATTTCAAAGTTGGCCCCAGGCCCAAACCATTACCACCTGAGCACTTGAGCCTACTCACGTGGCCCTGACCACTTGATGATATCATCACTTGGGGTTTCAAATCTTCCCAGCCTTCTTTGATAACAGCCAATTCATTGGCACTGATGTAGACTGGCAAACTGTATCCACCTAGTTTCTCTGATGTTTTAACACAATTCTCCTCTCATTAAACAATGTATTGCAGAAAACAAGGCTGTTTGTTGATGTATTCCTAGTGCTTTGTGCTCGTTCTTAGACATTAAGATAACATTAATCTAACAGGGTCAGTGTTAAGGTTAGGATTAGGGTTAGGGTCAGGATTGGGGTTAGGATTAGGGTTAGGGTTAAGGTTAGGGTTAGGTTCGGGATTAGGGTTAGGTTTAGGGTTAGTGTTGGGGTTAAAGTTGGGGTTAGGGTTAGGGTTGGGGTTAGGGTTAGTGTTAAGTTTGCGGTTAGGGTTAGTGTTAGGGTTTGGTTAGGGTTAGGATTAGTTTTACGGTTATGGTTTGTGTAAGGGTTAGGGTTGGGTTTAGGGTTAGGGTTAGAGTTAGGGTTGGTGTTTGGGTTAGGGTTAGGTTTATGGTTAGGTTTAGGGTTAGGGTTTGGGTTAGGGTTAGGTTTAGTGTTAGGGTGGTGTGAGGCTAGGGTTAGTGTTAAGTTTGGGGTTATAGTTAGGATTAAGTTTAGGGTTCTGGTTTATGTTAGGGTTAGGGTTATGCTTAGTGTTGGGGTTAGGGTGAGGGTTAAAGTTAGGGTTGGGGTTAGAATTAGGGTAAGGGTTAGTGTTTGAGTTAGGATTAGGGTTAGGGCTAAGGTTGGGATTTCGGTTAGGGTTAGGGTTAGGATTAGGGTTAGCATAAGTGTTAGTGTTAGAGTTAGGATTTTGGTTAGGTTGGGTTTGGGTTAGGTTTAGATTTAGAGTTAGGGTTAGGGTTAGGATTAGGGTTAAAGTTAAGGTTGGGTTTAGTGTTAGGGTTAGGATTGGGGTTAGCGTTAGGGTTGGGTTTAGGTTTAGGGTTGGGGTTAGGGTTTGGCTTAGATTTAGGTTTAGGATTAGGGTTGGGGTTAATGTTAGAGTTAGGGTTAGTGTTAGGTTTAAGGTTAGGGTTAGTATTGGGGTCAGGGTAGGGTTTAGGGTTAAGGTTAGGGTTCATGTTGGGGTTATGCTTAGTTTTAGTTTTAGGGTTAGGGTCAGGGTTGGGGTTAGGCTTAGGCTTAGATTTAGGTTTAGGATTAGGGTTAGGTTTAGGGTTAGGGTTAGGGCTTTTGTTAGGGTTAAAGTTAGGGTTGGGGTTATAGTTAGGGTAAGGGTTAGGGTTGGAGTTAGGGTTAAGGTTAGGGTTAGGGTTGGGTTTAGGGTTAGAGTTAGGGTTAGGGTTTAGGTTAGGGTTAGAGTTAAAGTTAAGGTTGGGGTTAGGGTTAGATTTAGGGTTAGGGTTTGGGTTGGGGTTAGGGTTGGGTTTAGGGTTATACTTAGGATTAGGGTTAGAGTTATGCTTAAGTTTAGGTTTAGGATTAGGGTTAGGGTTGCAGTTAGGTTTAGGGTTAGTATTTGCTTTAAGGTTAGTGTTAGTATTGGATCAGGGTAGGGTTTAATGTTTGGGCTGGGGTTAGGATTAGGGTTGGCTTTAGCGTTAGGGTTAGTGTTAAGTTTGGGGTTAGCGTTGGGTTTAAGGTTAGGGTTAAGGTTAGGGTTGGTGGTTGGGTTAGGGTTAAGTTTAGGGTTAGGGTTAGGGTGAGTGTGGGGCTAGGGTTAGTGTTAAGTTGGGGTTACTGTTAGGATTAGGTTTAGGGTTGGGTTTTGGTTTGGGTTAGTGTTAGTGTTAGGATTATGGTTAGTGTAAGGGTTAGGGTGAGTTTGGTGTTAGGGTTCTGGTTTAGGCTAGGGTTAGGGTTAGTTAGGCTTAGTGTTGGGGTTAGGGTGAGGGTTCAAGTTAGGGTTGGGATCAGAATTAGGGTAAGGATTAGAGTTGGAGTTAGGATTAGGGTTAGGGTTAAGGTTGGGATTACGGTTAAGGTTAGGGTTGGGTTTACGATTAGGATTAGGGTTAGCATAATGGTTAGGGTTAGAGTTAGTGTTACGGTTAGGTTGGGTTTGGGTTAGGTTTAGATTTAGGGTTAGGTTTGAGGTTAGGGTTAGGATTAGGTTTAAAGTTAAGGTTGGGGTTAGTGTTAGGGTTGGGGTTAGGGTTAGGTTTAGGGTTAGGGTTGGGTTTAGGCTTAGGTTTAGGTTTAGGATTAGAGTTAGGGATGGGGTTAATGTTAGCGTTAAGGTTAATGTTAGGTTTAAGGTTAGGGTTAGTATTGGGGTCAGGGTAGGGTTTTAGGGTTAGGGTTAGGGTTGGTGTTGGGGTTAGGCTTAGTTTTAGTTTTAGGGTTAGGGTTAGTGTTGGGGATTGGGTTAAGGTTAGTGTTAGGGTTAGTATTTGGGTCAGGATAGGGTTTAGGGTTTAGGTTTAGGGCTTGCGTAGGGTTAGGTTTACGGTTAGGGTTCAGTTTAGGGTTAGGGTTGGGGTGAGGGTTGGGCTGGGCATAGGGTTATTTTTAGGGATAGGTATGGGTTTTTCTTATGGTTAGGGTTGGGTTTAGATTAGGGTTAGATTTAGTGTTGCAGTACGGATTAGGGTTAGGTTTAGGTTGGGGTTTGGGTTCGCATTAGGGTTACGATTAGGTTTAGGGTTGGATTTAGGGTTAGGGTTAAGTTTAAGGATTAGGGTTAGTGTTAGGGTTGTGGTTAGCTTTATGGTTAGAGTTAGGGTTAGGGTTATGGTTAAGGTTAATTTATGTTAAGGTTTAGGGTTAGTGTTATGGTTGGTGTTAGGGTTAGGGGTTAGGTTTAGGATTAGTATTGCCGTTAAGATTGGAGTTAGGGTGAGGTTTGGATTTAGGGTTAGAGTCAGGGTTGGCATTAGTGTTAAGGTTAGGGTTATGTTTAGGGTAAGGGTTAGGGTTGGGGTTAGGGTTAGTGTTACAGTTAGTTAGGGTTAGGGATTAGGGTTAAGGTTAGGGTAGCTGCTGCGTTTAGGGTTAGGTCGGGGCTGGGGTTAGGGACAGTGTTAGATTTAGGGTTGAGGTTAGGGTTAGGATTAGGTTTAGGGTTGGGTTGTAGTTAGGGTTTGGGTGTGGGCTAGGGTTGGGGTGAGCATTTGGGTTAGGGTTCGGGTTAGGTTTTTGGTTAGGGTAATGGGTAGTGTTAGGTTCAGGGTTACGTTTAGGGTTAGGTTTAGTGTTGGGGTCATGGGTGAGGTTAGGTTTGGGGTTGCGGTTAGGGTTAGGGTTGGGTTACGGTTAGGTTTAGGGTTAGGGTTAGGTTGGTGTTGGCTTTCGGGTTAGGTTTAGAGTTAGGGTTAGTATTGGGGTCAGGGTAGGTTTAGGGTTAGGGCTGGGGTTAGGGTTAGGGTTGGGTTTTTATTATGGTTAGGGTTAGTGTTGGGTTTAGATTAGTGTTAGGTTTAGTGTTGGGTTAGGGTTAGGGTTGGGGTTAGCGTTAGGGTTAGGTTTAGGGTTTGGTTTAGTGTTTGGGTTAGGTTTAGTGTTAGGGTGGGTGTTACAGTTAGGGTTAGGGGTAGGGTTAGGCTTAGGTTTAGGGTTAGTATTGCAGTTAAGGTTGGAGTTTTGGTGAGGTTTGGGTTTAGGGTTATGGTCAGGGTTGGGGTTAGGGTTAAGGTTATGGTTATGGTAAAGGTTAGGGTTGGGTTTAGGAATAGGTTTAGGGTTAGGGTTGAGGTTAGGGTTTTGGTTAAGGTAGTAATTAGTATTATGGTCAGGGTTAGGGTTGGGTTGGGGTTAGGCTCAGAGTTAGGGTTCGTCTTAGGATTATGGTTAGGGTTGGTTTGGAGTTACAGTTAGGGTTAGGGTTGGGGTTAGGGTTATGGTTACTATTAGGGTTAGGGTTAAGGTTAGTGTTGGGTTTACAGTTAGGGTTACAGTTAGGGTTAGGTTCGTGGTTAGGGTTAGGGTTAGTGTTGGGGTCAAGGTTTGGTTAGTGTTAGCTTTGGGGTTATGGTTAGAGTTAGGGTTAGGGTTGGGTTTACGGTTAGGGTTAGAGTTAAGGTTGGGGTTAGGGTTGGGGTTAGGGTTAGGTTTAGGGTCAGGGTTACGGTTGCAGTTAGGGTTGAGGTTAAGTTTAGAGTTAGTATTGGGGTCAGGGTTTGGATTAAGGTTGTGTTTGGCATTAGGGTTAAGGTTTGGGTTAGGATTGGGTATAGCGTTAGGACTGGGGTTAGGGTTGGGTTGGGATAGGGTTAGGGTTAGTGTTATGGTTGGGTTCTGGTTTATGATTAGGGTTAGGTTTAAGGTAGGGTTCGGATCAGGGTTAGGACTAGGTTTATGATTAGGGTTAGGATTAGGTTGGGGTTTGGATTAGCGTTAGGGTTAGAGTTAGGTTTGGCTTTATCTTTAGGGTTAGTGTTAGTGTTAGGGTTGGGGTTAGGGTTAAGGTTGGGGCCTAGGGTTGGGGTTAGCAGTAGGATTAGGATTAGGGTTAGGGTTAGCGTTGGGGTTAGGGTTAGAGTTGGTGTTAGGGTTAGGGTTAGTATTAGGGTTAGGTTTAGGTTTAGGGTTAGTGTTGCTGTTAAGGTTGGAGTTAGGGTGATGGTTGGGTTTAGGGTTAGGATCATGGTTGGGGTTAGGGTTATGATTAGAGTAAGGTTTAGCATTGGGGTTAAGATTACGGTTAAATTGGGGTTGGGGTAAATGTTAGGGTTAGGGTTAGCGTTAGGGTTGGGTTGGGGTTAGTGGTAGGGCTTGGTTGGTGTTAGGGTTAGGGTTGGGTTTATAATTTATGTTACGGTTAGGGTTAGATTCAAGGCTAGGGTTAGGATTAGTATTAGTGTTGGAGTCAAGGATGGGGTTAGGATTAGGGTTAGGATTGGGTTTGGGGTTAGGGTTAGTGTTAGTGTTAGGATTGGTGTTAGGTTTATGGTTAGGCTCAGGGTTAATGTTGGAGTTAGGGTGAGGTTTAGATTTAGGGTTAGGGTCAGGGTTTGTGTTAGCGCTAAGGTTAGGGTTATGGTTAGGGTTAGGTTGGGGTTGGAGTTAGGGTTAGGGTTAGGATTGGGATTAGGGTTAGGGTTAGTGTTGTGTTGGTGTTAGGCTCAGGGTTATGGTTAGGGTTAGGATTAGGTTTAGGGTTGGGTTGAAGTTAGGTTTAGGGTGTTGGCTAGGGTTGGGTGAGGGTTAGGGTTATGGTTAGGGTTAGGTTTATGGTTAGGGTAACAGTTAGGGTTAGGTTTGGGGTTAGACTTAGGGTTAGGATTAGTGTTGGGGTCAAGGTTGGGGTTAGGTTTAGGATTAGGAATAGGGTTGTGTTTAGGGTTAGGTTTAGTGTTAGGGTTGGGATTTGGGTTAGGGTTAGGTTTGGGTGGGTTAGTGTTAGGGTTAGGGTTTGGTTTATTGTTATGGTTAGGTTTAGTGTTAGGGTTGGTGTTAGGGTTAGGTTTAGGGGTAATTTTAGGGTTAGGGTTAGTGTTGCGGTTAAGGTTGGACTTAGGTGAGGTTTGGATTTAGGGTTAGGGTCAAGGTTGGGGTTAGGGTTAGTGTTAAGGTTATGGTTAGGGTAAAGGTTATTGTTGGGGTTAGGTTTATGGATAGGTTTAGGGTTAGGGTTGAGGTTATAGTTAGGGTTAGAATTAGGGTTGGGATTAGGGTTAGGGTTAGGTTTTGGTTGGGGTTATGCTGAGGGTTAGTGTTAGGGTTGGGTTAGGGTTAGGACTAAGGTAGGGTTAGCGTTATGGTTAGATTTAAGGTTTATGGTTAGGGTTAAGGTTAGGGTTAGGTTCGGGGTTAGGGTTAGTGTTGATTTAGTGTTGGGGTCAAGTTTGGTGTTAGGGTTAGGGTTGGGGTTGGAGTTAGGGTTAGGATTATGGGTTGGTTTAGGGTTATGGTTATTGTTAGCGTTGGTGTTAGGGTTATTGTTATGTTTATGTTGGAGTTGGGGTTAAGGTTACATTCGGTTTGGGCTTTGGGATTTGCGGTTAGGGTTGAAGTTAGGGCTAGGGTTGGGTTTAGGGTTAAGGTTAGGGTTAGGTTGGGTTTAGGCTCAGGGTTCAGGTTACTGTTAAGATTATGTTTAGTGTTGGGTTGGGGTTACGGTTAGGGTTAGGGTTAGGGTTGGGGTTCACATTACTGTTAGGGTTAGGGTTGGGGTTAGGGTTAGAGCTGGTGTTCAGGTCAGGGTTAGGGTTAGAGTTCGGTTTAGGTTTAGGGTTAGGGTTAGTGTTGCTGTTAAGGTTGGAGTTGGGTTTAGGGCTATGGTCATAGTTGTGGTTAGGGTTACCGTTAGGTTGGGTTTGGGGTAAGTGTTAGGCTTAGGTTTAGGGTTAGCATTAGGGTTGGTTTTGGGTTAGGCTCACGGTTAGGGTTAGGGTTGGGTTTAGGGTTAGTGTTAGCATTGGGGTTAGGGTTAGGGTTATGTCTAGGTTGCGGTTGGGGTTAGGGTTATTTGGGGTTGGGCTTAGGGATAGGGTTATCGCTAGGATTATGGTTAGGGTTGGGTTGGGGTTAGGGTTAGAGTTGGTGTTAGGGTTAGGGTTCGTTTTAGGTTTAGGGTTAGTGTTGCTGTTAAGGTTGAGTTAGGGTAAGGTTTGGCTTTAGGGTTAGGGTCATGGTTGCGGTTAGGGTTAAGGTTACGGTTGGGGTTGGGTTTAGCGTTAGATTGGGGCTGCGGTTAGTGATAGGGTTAAGCTTAGGGTTGAGTTTAGGGTTAGGGTTAGGATTGGGATTAGGGTGAAGGTTAGGGTTGGGTTGGTGTTAGGCTCAGGGTTATGGTTAGGGTTAGGATTAGGTTTATGGTTGGGTTGGAGTTAGGGTTAGGTGGTTCGCTAGGGTTGGGGTGAGGTTTTGGGTTATGGTTAGGGTTAGGTTTATGGTTAGGGTAACGGTTAGGGTTAGGTTCGGGGAGAGGGTTAGGGTTAGAGTTAGTTTTGGGGTCAAGGTTGGTGTTAAGGTTGGTGTTAGGGTTAGTGTTAGTATTCGGTTTAGGGTTAGGGTTGGGATTAGGGTTAGGGTTGGGATTAGGGTTAGGGTTAGGGTCTGGTTGGGGTTATGCTCAGGGTTAGTGTTAGGGTTGGGTTGGGGTTATGGTTATGGTTAGGGTAACATTAGGGTTGGGGTTAGGGTTAGACATAAAGTTAGGGTTAGGGTTGAGGTTATTGTTAGGTTAGGGTTAGAATTGGGATTTGGGTTAGGGTTAGGGTTTGGGTGGGGTTATGCTCAGTGTTAGGGTTGGGTTGGTGTTAGGGTTAGGGTTGGGTTTAGATTAGGGTTTGGATTAAGGTTGGGGTTCGGGTTAGGGTTAGGGTTACATTGGGGTTGGGGGTAGCGTTAGGGTTAGGGTTAGGGTTGGCTTAGGTTAGGGTTAGTGTTAGTGTTAGGGCTAGGGTTAGGGTTAGGGTTAGGTTTGGGATTAGCATTAGGGTTAGGGTTAAGGTGGTGGGTTACGGCTTTATTAGGGTTAGGGTTGGGTTAGGGTTAGGATTAGTGTTGGGGTTAGGATTAGGGTTACTGTAAGGTTTACGTTTGGGGTTAGGTTTATGGTTAGGTTTAGGTTGGGGTTTGGATTAAGGTTATGGTTGGGTTAGAGTTGGTGTTAGGTTTAGAATTAGGGTTAGGTTTAGGTTTAGTTTTGTGGTTAAGTTTGGAGTTAGGGTGAGGGTTTGGTTTAGGGTTAGGGTCAGTGTTGGGTTTAGGGTTATGCTTATGGTAAGGGTTAGGGTTGGGTTTTGGGTTGGCGTAACGGTTAGGATTAAAGTTAGGGTGGGGTTAGAGTTAGGGTTAGGGTTATGGTTGGGTTTAGGATTAGGTTTAGTGTTGCAGTTAGTGTTAGGTTTAGGGTTTGGGTTAGGGTTGTGGTTATGGTTAGGGTTCGGGTTAGGGTTGGGGTTAGAGTTGGAGTTAGGGTTAGTGTTTGGGTTAGAGTTAGGGTTATGGTTAGGTTTAGGGTAAGGTTAGGGTTGGGCTTAGAGGTAGGGTTGCGGTTAGAGTTAGGGTTAGGGTAAGATTTGGGGTTAGGTTTGGGTTTGGGGTTAGCGTTAGGGTTAGGGTTGGCTTAGATTGTGGTTAGTGTTAGGGTAAGGGTTAAGTTTGGGGTTAGGGTTGGGGTTGAGGTTAGGGTAGGGTTAGGATTAGGGTTAGAGTTAGTATTGGGGTCAGGGTTCAGATTAGGGTTAGTTCTGGGGTTATGGTTAAGGTTGTGGTAATGGTTTGGTTTATTATTAGGGTTGGGGTTAGGGTTGGGTTGGGATAGAGTTTGGGTTAGGTTTAGGGTTGGGGTTCGTGTTCGTGTTCGGGTTAGGGTTAGGGTTAGGTTGGGTTGGGGTTATCGTTAGGATTAGGGTTGGCTTTAGGTTTAGGTTTCGGGTTAGGGTTATGTTTGGCGTTTGGATTATGGTTAAGGTAAGGTTTAGGGTTAGAATTAGTGTTGGGATGCGGGTACGGTTTAGAGTTAGGGTTGGGATTTGGGTAAGGGTTGGAGTTAGAGTTAGGATTATGTTTAGGGTTAGGGTTAGGGTTGGTTTTAGGTTTAGGGTTGGGGTTAGGGATAGGATTAGTTTTGGGTTTAGGATTACTGTTAGGGTAAATGTTAGGGTTGGGTTAGGGTTAGGTTTAGGGTTAAGGTTAGGGATAGGGTTTGAATTAGGATTATGATTAGGGTTCAGGTTACCTTTAGGGTTAGGGTTAGAGTTAGTTTTGAGGTCCCGGTAGTGTTTAGCGTTAGAGCTAGGGTTAGGTCTAGGGTTAAGGTTAGGGTTGGGTTTAGGGTTAAGGTTGGAGTTAGGGTTCTGTTGGGGATAGGGTTAGTGTTAGGTTTGGAGTTAGGGTTAGGGTTAGGGTTAGTGTTGGGTTAGTGTTAGGTTTGGGGTTAGTGTTAGGGTTAGGGTTACGGCTTTATTAGGGTTAGGGTTGGGTTAGGGTTAGGATTAGTGTTGGGGTTAGGATTAGGGTTACTGTAAGGTTTACGTTTGGGGTTAGGTTTATGGTTAGGTTTAGGTTGGAGTTTGGATTAAGGTTATGGTTAGGGTTAGCGTTTGGGTTGTGGTTAGGGTTATGATTGGGGTTAGGATTAGGTTTAGGGTTAGAGTTTGGGTTATGGTTAGAGTTAGGGTTAAGGTTAGCTTTGGGGTTAGGGGTAGGGTTAGGGTTGGGCTTAGGGTTATGGTTAGGATTACAGTTGGGGTTAGGGTTAGTGTTAGGGTAAGGTGTACAGTTGGAATTATGGTTAGGGATAGGGTTGGGTTTAGGGTTTTGGTTAGGGTTGGGGTTAGGGTTAAGGTTTGGTTTGGGTTTATGGATTGGGTTAGGGTTTGGATTAGGGTGGGATTAGGTTAGGGTTAGGGTATGGGTTCGGATAGGGCTCAGGGTAAGGGTTAGGTTTAGGTTGAGGTTGGGGTAAGGTTAGGGTTAGGGTTAGTGTTGGGATTAGGGTTAGGGTTGGGGTTAGAGTTAGGGTTAGGTTTAGGGTAAGGTTTGTGGTTAGCTTTGGGGTTGGGGTTAGCATTAGGGTTAGGGGTAGGTTTGGGTTAGGGTTGGGTTTATTGTTAGGGTAAGGGTTAAGGTTGGGTTTAGGATTAGGGTTGGGGTTAGGGTTAGATTTAGGGTTAGAGTTAGTATTGGGATCAGGGTTTGGATTAGCGTTAGGGCTGGTGTTATGTTTAAGGTTGGGTTAATGTTTATGTTTAGGATTAGGGTTGGGGTTAGGGTTGGGTTGGAATAGGGTTAGGGTTAGGTTTAGGGTTGGGGTTCGCATTCGGGTTAGGGTTAGGTTGTGTTGGGTTAGCATTAGGGTTAGGGTTAGGGTTGGCTTTAGGGTTAGGGTTCGGTAAGTGTTAGGGTTGGCGTTAGGATTACGGTTAAGGTAAGGGTTAGGGTTAAGAGTTAGTGTTGGGATCGGGTAAGGTTTAGAGTTAGGGTTGGTGTTTGGGTAAGGGTTGGGGTTAGAGTTGGGATTATGTTTAGGGTTGGGTTTAGGTTTAGGATTGGGGTTATGGTTAGGATTAAGGTTGGGTTAGGGTTTGAGTTAGGGTTAGAGTGCAGGTTACCTTTAGGGTTAGGGTTATTGTTAGAGTTAGTATTGTTGTCCGGGTAGGGTTTAGCCTTAGAGCTAGGGATAGGTTTAGGGTTAAAGATAGTGTTGGGTTTAGGGTTAGGGTTGGGGTTAGGGTTCTGTTTGGGGTACAGTTAGTGCTAGGTTTGGGGTTAGGGTTAGGGGTGGGTTATGGTAAGGGTTGAGTTAGGGTTTCGGTTAGGGTTAGTGTTACGGTTGGGGTTATGGTTAGGATTAGGGTTGGGATTAGGGTTAGGGTTCGGCTTAGGTTTAGTGTTAGGGTTGGTGTTAGGGTTAGAGTTAGGGTTGGGTTGGGGATAGGGTAGGGTTAGGTATAGTGTTAGAGTTTGGATTTGGTTTAGGGTTAGGATTGGTGTTAGGGTTAGGTTTAGGGTTGGGGTTAGTGTTGGCTTAGTGTTAGCTGTGGGGTTAGGGTTAGGGTTGGGTTAGGATTATGGTTAGTGTACGGTTACGGTTGGGTTTAGGTTTAGGGCTAGGTTTAGTTTGGGGTTTGGGTTAAGGTTTGGGTTAGGGTTTTCGAGTTAGGGTTAGGGTTGGGATTAGGGTTTGTGTTGGAGTTAGGATTAGATTTAGGGTTAGGGTTGGGGTAAAGGTTAGGGTTAGGTTTGGGGTTAGGGTTAGAGTTAGGGTTAAGGTTAGGGTTGGGGTTAGGGTTATGGTTAGGATTACTTTTGAGATTAGGGTTAGGGTTAGTGTTTCGGTTCAGTTTGGTGTTAGGGTGAAGATTGGGTTTAGGGTTAGGGTCATGGTTGGGTTTAGCATTAGGGTTAGGGTTATGCTTATGGTAAGCGTTAGGGTTGGGGTTAGGATTGGCTTTAGGTTATGGTTATTGTTAGTGTTAATGTTACGGTTAGGTTGGGGTTGGGATAATTGTTAGGATTAGCGTTAGTGTTAGGTTGGTGTTAGGTCAGGGTTAGGGTTAGAGTTAGGGCTGGTTTGGAGTTAGGGTTAGGTTTAGGTTTATAGTTAAGGTTACGGTTAGGGTTAGATTCTGGGATTAGGGTTATGATTAGAGTTAGTGTTTGGGTCAAGGTTGGGGTTAGAATTAGGGTTGGGGTTAGGGTTAGGTTGAGGGTTAGGATTGGGTTCGGGCTTAGGGTTAGTGTTAGGGTTGGTGTTAGGTTTATGGTTAGACTCAGGTTTAGGATTAGGGTTAGGTTTGGGTTGGGGTTAGTGTTATTGTTAGATTGGGTTTAGGGTTAGGGTAAGGGTTAGGGTTGGGGTTAGAGTAAGGGTTAAGGTCAGGGTTGGGTTTAGGGTAAGGTTTAGGGTTACGATTAGGGCTGGGGTTGTGTTAGGGTTAAAGTTAGGGTTGGGTTAGAGTTCGGGTAGTGTTAGGGCTAGGGTTGGAGTTAGTGTTAGGTTTGTGGTAAGGGTTAGGGTTGGGGTTAGGGTTGGGGTTAGGGTTAAAGTTAGGGTTGGGGTTAGGTTTAGGGTAAGGTTAGGGTTGGGGTTAGAGTTAGGGTTAGGGTTAGGTTTGGGTTTGGGGTTAGCGTTAGGGTTAGGGTTAGGGTTGGGTTTAATGTTAGGGTTAAGGTTGAGGTTAGGGTAAGGTTAGGGTTGGCGTTAGGTTTAGGGTTAGGGTTAGAATTAGTATTGGGGTCAGGGTAAGGATTATGGTAAGAGCTGGGGTTATGTTTAAGGTTTAGGGTTAGAGTTCCGGTTCTGTTTAGGGTTAGGTTGGGTTGTGTTTTGCGTTAGGGTTAGGTTCGGGTTAGGGTGGGTTTTGGGAAGGGTTGGGGTTAGAGTTATGATTATGTTTAGGGTTAGAGTTAGGTTTGGATTTAGGTTTAGGGTTTGGGTTAGGATTAGGGTTGGGTTTAGGATTACTGTTAGGGTAAGGGTTATGTTTAGGGTTGTGTTAAAGTTAGGTTTAGGGTTATGATTATAGTTAGGGTTAGCATTTGAGTTAGGTTAGGGTTAGAGTTCGGGTTACCTTTAGGGTTAGGGTTAGTGTTAGAGTTAGTATTTGGGTTCGGGTAGGGTTTAGCGTTAGAGCTAGGGTTAAATTTAGAGTTAAGGTTGGGGTTCGGTTTAGGGTTAGGGTTGGGGTTAGGGTTCTGTTGGAGATAGGGTTAATGTTAGGTTTGGGGTTAGAGTTAGGGTTAAGATTAGGGTTAGGGTTAGTGTTGGGTTAGTGTTAGGTTTGTGCTTAGGTTAGGGTTAGGGTTAGCTTTAAGGTTGGGGTTAGGGTTAGAGTTAGGGTTGGGTTGGGGATAGGGTTAGGGTTAGGTATAGTGTTAAGGTAAGGGTTGGGTTTAGGGTTAGGGATGGGGTTAGGGTTCTCTTGGGAATAGGGTTAGTGTTAGGTTTATGGTTAGGGTTAGTGTTAGGGTTGACTTAGGGTTAGGGTTAGTGTAAGGTTTACGGTTGGGATTAGGTTTATGGTTAGGTTTAGGTTGTGGTTTGGGTTAACGTTAGGGTTAGGGTTAGATTTAGTGTTAGGGTTGGGGTTAGGGTTAGGGTTGGGTTTAGGGTTACGTTTAGGATTAGGGTTGGGGTTAAGGTTAGGGTTAGGTTTGGGGTTAGGGTTAGAATTAGGGTTAGGGTTACATTTGGGGTTATGGTTAGGATTGGTGCTAGGGTTAGGGTGAGGTTAAGGGTTCAGGTTGGGCTCTGGGTTAGGTTTAGGTTTACCTTGAGGTTAGGGTTAAGGTTAGGGTTGGGTTTAGAGTTAGGTATATGGTTAGGGTTAGTGTTGGGGTTAGAGTTAGGGTTGGGGCTTGGTTTAGGGTAAGGTTAGGTTTGAGGTTCGAGTTAAGGTTGCGCTTAGAGTTAGGGTTAGGGTTAGGGTAAGTGTTGGGGTTATGTTTGGATTTGGGGTTAGTGTTAGTTTTAGGGTTAGGGTAGGGATAGGGTTAGGGTTATTTTTAAGGTTAGGGTTAATGTTTGGGGTAGGGTTAGGATTGAGGTTATGTTTAAGGTTATGGTTTTGGTTGGGGTTAGGGTTTGGGTAGGGTTAGGGTTAGTGTTACTGTCCAGCTCAGGTTGGGCTGAGGGCTAGGGATGGGTTTAGGGTTATAGTTAGGGTTAGGGTTACGGTTAGGTTTAGGTTTGGGGTTATGGTTAGTGTTAGAGTTAGTGTTGTTTTCAAAGTTGGGATTAGGGTTAGAATTTCGTTAGGGTTAGGGTTGGGTTTAGGATTAGGTTTAGTATTAGGGATGGTATTAGGGTTAGGCTTAAGGTTAGGGTTGGGTTTAGGGTTAGTGTTAGTTTTAGGCTTGCGTTATGGTTAGGTTTAGGGTTAGTGTTAGTATTAGGGTTGGGTTAGGGTTATGGTTAGGGTAAGGGTTAGAGTGGGGGTTAGGTTTAGGTTGGGGTTGGTGTTAGGGATTTGAGTTAGGGTTAGGGTGAGGGTTAGGTTTAAGATTGGGTTAAGGGTTAGTGTGAGGGTTAGGTTTGGAATTAGGGTTTGCGTTAGTGTTGTGTTTAGGGTTAGTGTTAGCGTTAGGGTTGGGGTTGAGGTTAGGTTTATCGTTAGGTTTAGTATTGGATTTAGGGTTAGGGTTAAGTTTAGCATTAGGGTTGGTGTTGGGGTTAGAGTTAGGGTGACCTTTAGGGTTAGTTATGGGGCTAAGTTTGGAGTTAGGGTGTGGGTTGGGTTACGGTTAGGGTTATGGTTAGAGTTAGGGTTCGGGTAGGGTTAGGGTTGTTGTTATGGTTAGGGTGGTTTAGGGTTGCGATTAGGGTTAGGGTTAGGGTTAGGTTTGTGTTAGGGTTACGGTTAGGTTAAGGTTTAGGGTTGGCTTTAGGGTTAGGTTTAGGGTTGCGGATAGGGTAAGGGTTAGCTATAGAGTTAGGGTTAGGTTTGGGTTAGGGTTAGGTTTAGGTTGGGGTTCGGGTTAGGGATAGGGTTAGGTTTGGGTTGGGGTTAGGGCTAAGGTTAGGGCTAGGGTTGGGCTTAGGGTTAGTGTTAGGTTGCGGTTGGGGTTAAATTTAGGGTTAGGTTTAGATTTGGGAATAGGGTTAGGGTTATGGTTTTGTTTAGGGTTAGAGTTACGGTTAGGGTTAGGGTTATGTTTAGGGTTGGGTTTATGGTTAGGTTTAAGGTTAGGGTTGGTGATAGGGTTAGGGTTAGTTATAGCGTTAGGGTTTGGGTCTGGTTTAGGGTTAGTGTTAGGGTTAGGGTTAGAGTTTGGGTTGGGTTTAGGGTTAAGGTTAGGTTGAGGTTGGGGATAGTGATAAGGTAAGGGTTAGGGTTTAGGTTAGGGTTAGGGTTGTGTTTAGTGTTAGGGTTAGCGTAATGTTTGGGGGGGTTAGGCTTAGGATTTGGGTTAGGTTTAGGGTTAAGGTTAGCGCTGAGTTGATGTTAGGTTTAGGGCTTGGGTTGGGGTTACGGTTAGTGTTATGATTAGGGTTTGGGTTGGGTTTACAGTTAGGATTACTGTTAGGGTTATGTTTGCAGTTAGGTTTAGGTTTAGGGTTAGTGTAGGGGTCAAGCTGGGTTAGGGTTAGTGTTCAGGTTACTGTTAGGGTTAGGGTTCGGATTAGGGTTAGGGTTAGGACTGGATTTAGGTTTCGAGTTAAATTTAGGGTTGGGGTTATGGTTAGGTTAAGTGTTAGGGTTGGAGTTAGGATAAGGGTTAGGGTTAGGGATGGGGTTAGTGTTAGGGTTAGGGTTGGGTTTAGGGTTAGTTTTAGTTTTAGGCTTGGGTTAGGGTTAGGGTTAGGGTTAGGTTTAGGGTTAGTGTTAGTGTTAGGGTTGGGTTAGGGTTATGGTTAGGGTAAGGGTTAGGGTTGGGGTTAGGATTAGGTTGGGGTTGGTGTTAGGGTTAGGGTTGCGGTTGTGCTTAAGGTTAGGGTTAGGGTTAGGGTTGGGGTTAGGGTTAGGTTGGGGTTGGTGTTAGGGTTAGAGTTGGGTTTGTGCTTAAGGTTAGGGTTAGGTTTAGGGTTGGGGTTAGGGTTTGGGTTAAAGTTAGGGTTGGATTTAGGGTTAGGATTAGGGCTAGGGTTAGGGTTAGGGCTTGGGTTAGGTCTAGGGTTCAGTTTAGGGTTAGGTTTAGGGTTATGGGTTAGGGTTAGGCTTAAGGTTAGGGGTTATTGTTAGTAGTAATTGTTTCCGAAAAGTGCTTATCTTACCGGTATGAAAATGTAAAGCCTCCCAGAGCTCCAAATAACAGAGCAGGAAAATATATGAGTGAGAGTGTTCCACAGCACTTGAAATGTGATTGAGAACTTCCACATTTCCTCTGAATGTTTAGATACTGAGATTTGCCCTCAAATTGCCCAGAAAGGCAGGATATTCATTCCAGGGTCATAATTTATTTTTCAAGTGCTTTTAATAATGTAAAAAAGCTGATTACCACTTGGAATTCATAATGAAAGAGCTACAGACACTGAGGAAAGGTGAATAGACCTCTGGAAAGTCAGAAACAGAATCTAGCTTAATGTATCAGAACCAGCCTAAAACAATAGGAATAAATCATATCTACAACAGATTGTTGAACAGTATCCAAGTAGTTAAGGCACTAAGAAATGAAAACGATAGCCCACTTGTGTTCAAAGTAGTAATAATTCTCATAAAGCACTTATGATATGAGTATGAAAATGTAAAACCTCCCAGTGCTCCAAATAACAGACCAGGAAAATGTTTGTGTGAGAATGTTCCACAGCACTTGGCATGCGTTTGAGAACTTCCCCATAACCTTTGAATGTTGACTTACTGACAATTTGCCTTCGAAGTGCCTGGAAAGGCAGGATATTCATTACAGGGTCATAATTTATCTTTCAAGTGCGTGTAATAATGTAAAAACGTTGATTAACACTTGCAATTCATAATGAAGGAGCTTCAGACACTGGGAGAAGTTGAATAGACCTCTGGAAAGTCACAAACAGCAGCTAGCTTAATGGGTCAGAATGAGCTTGCAACACTAGGAATATATCACCAAAGAGCCTTCATATCTACAACAGATTGTTTAATGACAGGAGAATCGTGTTCAAACATCAGAGAAACGATGTGGATACAGGTTACCTGTCTACTTCCATGCCAAAGACTTGGCTTTTTGGAAAGATGGCTGGGAAGCATTGAAACCGGAAATAATGACAATATCAAGTGAGCGGGGCCAGGTGGCCAAGCTCAATAGTTCAGGTGTTAATTGTTTGGGCCAGGGGCCAACCTGGGAGTTCTGATGCCATCAATGTGAAGTCTAGAGGGCATTGTCAGTTTGAGGGATAGCTTAATGTATCAGAGGAACTTAAAACACTAGGAATACATCATCAAAGAGCCTTCATATCTCTAACCCATGTTGAAATACTGAAAGAGTTTTGACGTTAGGGTTAGGGTTATGGTAATGATAAGGGTTAGGGTTAGGTTTGGGGTTGGGATTAGGGATATAGCTAGAGTTAGGGTTAGGGTTAAGGTTAGGGGTTAGGATTAGGGTTGGGTTAGTGTTAGGGCTAGGGTTAGGGTTAGGGTTACAGTTAGGGCTAGGGTTAGGATTAGGGTTGGGGTTAGGGTTAGGTGTAGAGTTAGGGTTAGTGTTGGGGTTGGGGTTAGGGTTAGGATTAGGGTTAGGGTTGGGATTAGGGTTTGGGTTTGGGTTAGCATTAGGGTCGGGGTTAGGGTTAGTGTTAGAGTTAGGGTTGGTGTTAGGGTTAGGGTTAGGGTTAGGGCTAGGGTTAGGGCTAGGGTTAGGGTTATATTTAGGGCAAGGGTTAGGGTTAAGGTTAGGGTTAGGGTAAGGGTTAGGGTTAGGGTTAGGGTGAGGAGTAATAATCCTCACAAAGTACTTATGATACTGGAATGAAAATGTAAAACTTCCCATAGCTCAAATTAGAGACCAGCAAAATATATGTATGAGAGTGTTCTACAGCACTTGCCATGCGTTTGAGATCTTTCCCATTTTCCCTGAATGTTGAGATACTGAGAAGTTGCCTTCAAATTGCCCAGAAAGACAGGATGTTCATTACAGGGTTATAATTTATCTTTTAAGTGCTGGTAATAATGTAAAAATGTTGATTAACTCTTGGAATTCATAATGAAGGAGCTACAGACACTGGGAGAAGGTGAATAGACCTCTTGAAACTCAGAAACAGAAGTTAGATTAATGTATCAGAACGAGCTTAAAACACTAGGAATACATCATCAAAGAGTCTTTATATCTCTAACACAGGTTGAAATAATGTGAGAGTTTTAGGGTTAGGGTTAGGGTTATGGTTTATAGTTAGGGCTAGGGTTGGGGTTAGGGTTAGGGCTGGGGTTATGGTAATGGTTAGGGTTAGGGTTGGTGTTGGTGTTAAGGATATAGTTAGGTTTAGGTTTAGGATTAGGGTTGGGGTTAGGGTTGTCAGGATTAGGGTTAGGATTATGGTTATGTTTAGGGCTAGGGTTGGGGTTAGGTTTATGGTTAGGGTTGAGGTTTGTGTTAGGGTTAGGGTTAGGTTCGGGGTTTGGTTTAGAATTAGTATTATGGTTAGGGTTAGGGTTAGGACTGGGGTTAGGGTTGGGGTTGGGGTTAGGTTAGGCTTAGCGGTTAGGGTTTGGGTAGGGTTGGGGTTAGGGTTAGGCTTAGCGGTTAGGGTTTGGGTAGGGTTGGGGTTAGGGTTAGGCTTAGGTTTAGGGTTACTGTTATGGATGGGGTTGGTGTTATGGTTAGGGTTGAGGTTAGGGTTTGGATTAGGGTTGTGGTTAGGGTTAGGATTTGGGTCACTGTTACAGTTGGGGTTGTTGTTAGGGTTAGGGTTAGCGTTATGGTTAGGGTTAGGGTTGGGGTTACGGTTTGGGTTAGGTTAAGAGTTAGGTATGGGATTAGGGTTAGCGTTAGGGTTAGGGTTAGGATTATGGTTAGGGTTAGAGAGGGTTAGCAGTAATAATCCTAACAAATTGCTTATGATACCATTATCAAAATGTACAACCTCCCAGAGCTCCAAATAAGAGACCAGGAAAACATATGTATGAGAGTATTCCACAGCACTTGGCATGTGTTTGAGAACTTCCCCAATTCCTCTGAATGTTGATATACTGAGAAGTTGCCTTCAAATTGCCCGGAAAGGCAATATATTCATTACAGGGTTGTAATTTATCTTTCAAGTGGTGGTAATAATGTAAAAACATTGATTAACTCTTGGAAATTATAATGAAGGAGCTACAGACACTGGGAGAAAGTGAATAAAACTCTGGAAACTCAGATACAGAAGCTAGCTTAATATATCAGAATGAGCTTAAAAAACCAGGAATACATAATCAAACATCCTTCAAATCTCTAACACATATTGAATTACGAAGAGAGTTTTAACATTAGGATTAGGGTTAGGGTAAGGGTTGGGGTTAGAGTTAGGTTTAGCTTTGGGGTTAGGGTTTGGGTTAGGGTTAAGGTTGGGGTTAGGGTTAGGGTTACTGTTGGGGTTACGGTTAGGGTTGGGATTAGGGTTAGGGTTAGGATTAGAGTTAGGGTTTGGGTTGAGGTTAGGGTTAACGTTAGGTTTAAGGTTGGGGTTAGGGTTTGGTTTAGGGTTGGGGTTAGGGATAGGGTTAGCGTTAGGATTGGGGTTAGGACTAGGGTTACCGTTAGGGTTATGGTTGGGGTCAAGGTTAAGGTTAGAGTTAGGTTTAGGATTATGGTTAGGTTTAGGGTTAGGGTTGGGGTTGGGGTTAAGGTTATGGTTAGGTTTAGGGTTGGGGTCAGAGTTAGGGTTAGTGTTAGGTTTAGGGTTGGTTTTAGGGTTAGAGTTATGGTTATGGTTACAGTTTGGTGTTAGTGTTTGGGTTAGGGTTGGGATTAGGGTTAGGGTTAGTTTTGGGGTTAGGGTTAGGTTTAGGTTTGGGTTTGGGGTTATGGTTAAGGTTAGGGTTGGGTTTAGGGTTAGGTTTAAGTTTGGGGTTAGGGTAAGTGTTAGGTTTAGAGGTTAGATTTAGGGTTAGGGTTAGACTTGGGGTTAGGATTATGGTTAGCATTAGAGTTGGGGTTAGGATTAGGGTCAGGGTTAGGGTTATGGTTGGGGTCAAATTTAGGGTTAGGGTTATGGTTAGGTTTAGGGTTAGGATTTGGGTTGGGGTTAAGGTTACGATTAGGTTTATGGTTGGGCTTAGGTTTAGGGTTGAGGTTAGGGTTATGGTTATGATTATGGTTATGATTACGGCTAGGTTTGGGGTTAGGGTCAGAGATAGGTTTATGGTTAAGGTTGGGGTTAGTGTTAGGGTTAGTATTAGGGTTAGGGTTGGTTTTAGGGTTGGGGTAGGATTAGGTTTAGGGTTGGAGTCAGGTTTAGGGTTAGGGTTAGGGTAGGAATTAGGGTTAGTTTTAGGGTTAGGGATAGGGTTAGTAGTAATAATCCTCACAAAGTGCTTATGATACTGGTATGAAAATGTACAAACCTCCCAGAGCTCCAAATTAGCGACCAGGAAAATATATATTTGAGAGTGTTCCACAGCACTTGGCATGTGTTTGAGAACTTCCCAATTTCCCCTGAATGTTGAGATACTGAAGCTGCCTTCAAGTCGCCCAGAAAGGCATGATGTTAATTACAGTGTCATAATTTATCTTTCAAATGCTGGTAATAATGTAAAAACATTGATTAACACTTGGAATTCATAATGGAGGAGCTACAGACACTGGAAGAATGTGAATAGACCTCTGGAAACTCAGGAATAGAAGCTGGCTTAATGTATCAGCACGAGCTTAAAACATTAGGGATACATCATCAAAGAGCCTTCATATCTCTAACACATGTTGAAATACTGAGAGTATTTTAGGGTTAGTGTTGGGGTTAGGGTTAGAGTTAGGGTTGTGGATGAGGGGGTTAGGGTTAGGATTAGGGTTTGGATTGTGGTTAGGTTTAGGGTTAGGGTTAGGGTTATGGTTGGAGTTAGGGTTAGGATTAGGGTTGGGGTTAGAGTTAGGTGTAGGGTTAAGGTAAGGTGTGGGGTTAGGGTTAGGGTTAGGTTTGGGGTTAGGGTTAGAATTAGGGTTAGAGTTATAGTTAGGGTTAAAATTTGGGTTAGCTTTAGGGTTAGGGTTGGGGTTAGGGTTAGTTTTAGGGTTAGTGTTGGGTTAAGGTTTAGGATTAAGGTCAGGTTTGGGGATAGGGTTAGGGTTAATGTTGGTTTTAGTCTTAGGGTTACGGTTAGGATTAGGATTGGGCTTAGCATTAGGGTTTGGGTTATGTTTGGGATTAGGTTTAGTTTTAGGAGTAGGTTTATGGTTAGGGTTAGGATTAGGCTTAGGGTTAGGCTTTGTGCTGCGGTTAGTGTGAGGTTTGGGATTAGGGTTAGCGTTAGGATTAGGGTTAGGTTTAGGGTTAGTGTTAGGATTGAGGTTAGAGTTAAGGTTATGGTTAGTTCATAGGGTTAGTGTTAGGGTTTTGTTAGGGTTAGGGTTAGGGTTAGTAGTAATAATCCACACAAAGTGATTATTATACCAGAAAGAAAATGTACAACCTTCCAGATCTCCAAATAAGAGACCAGGAAAATATATGTTTGAGAGTGTTCCACAGCACTTACCATGCATTTGAGAACTATGCCATTTCTCCTCAATTTTGAGATACTGAGAATTTGCCTTCAAAGTGACCGGAAAGGCAGGATATTCATTACAAGGTCATAATTTATTTTTCAAGTGCTTGTAACAATGTAAAAAGGTTGATTAACACTTGGTATTCATACTAAATGAGCTACAAACATTGGGAGAAGGCGAATAGACTTCTGGAAACTCAGAAACAGAAGCTAGCTTAATGTCTCAGAATGAGCTTACAACACTAGGAATACATCAACAAAGAGCCTTCATATCTGCAACAGATTCTTTAATGACAGAACAATCGTGTCCAAACATCAGAGAAACTATGTGAATACAGGTTACCTGTCTCCTTCCATGCCAAAGACTTGGCTTTTTGGAAAAAAGGCTGGGAAGCATTGAAATCAGAAATGATTATGTCATCAAGTGGGCGGGGCCAGGTGGCTAGGCTCAAGTGCTCAGGTGTTAATTCTGTGGGCCTGGGACCAACCTGGGAGTTCTGATGCCATCAATGTGAAGTCTACAGGGCATTGTTAGTTTGAGGAATAGCTTAATGTATCAGTAATGAGCTTAAAACACTAGGAATACATCATCAAAGACCCTTTATATCTCTAACACATGTTGAAATACTGAGAGAGTTTTAGGGTTAGGGTTAGGGCTTAGGGCTTAGGGTTAGGGTTACCATTAGGGCTAGGGTTAGTGTTAGGGCTAGGACTAGGGTTAGGGCTAGGGCTAGGCTTAGGATTAGGGTTACGGTTAGGGTTAGGGTGAGGGTGAGAGTGAGGGTGAGGGTTAGGGGTTAGGGGTTAGGGTTAGGGGTTAATGTTAGTAGTAATAATCCCCAAAAAGTGCTTATGATACTGGTATGAAAATGTAAAACTTCCCAGTGCTCCAAATAACAGACCAGGAAAATATATGAGTGAGAGTGTTTCACAGCAGTTGGCATGCATTTGAGAACTTCCCCATTTCCCATGAATATTGAGATATTGAGAATTTGCCAAACAGTTACCACCTGAGCTCTTGAGCCTGCACACCTGAGCCTGCCCACTTGATGACATCTTCATTTCCGGTTTCAATGCTTTCCAGCCTTCTGTCAAAAAAGCCAAGTCAATGGCACTGAAGTAGACAGGTAACCTGTATCCACATCATTTCTCTGATATTTGAACACAATTCTCCTGTCATTAAACAATCTGTTGCAGATTTGAAGGCTCTTTGTTGATGTATTCCTAGTGTTTTAAGCGTGTTCTGAGACATAAAGCTAGCTTCTGTTTGTGAGTTTCCAGAGATCTATTAACTTTCTCCCCATGTCTGTAGCTCCTTATTATGAATTCCAAGTGTTAATCAACAATTTTACATTATTACCAGCACTTGAAATATCAATTATGAACATGTAATGAATGAATATCCTGTCATTCCTGGTGCATTCAAGGCAAATTCTCAGTATCTCAACATTCAGGGAAAATGGGGAATTTCTCAAACGCATGCCAAGTTCTGTGGATCACTCTCACACATAAATATTCCTGGTCTCATATTTGGAGCTCTGGGATGTTTTAAATTTTTATACCGGTATCATAATTGCTTTGTGAGGATTATTACTACTTTGAACACAAGCTTGGCTATCGTTTTCATATCTTAGTGCTTTAAGTACTTTGATACTGCTCAACAATCTATTGCAGATATGAAGTCTCTTTATTGATGTATTCCTAGGGTTGTAAGCTCGTTCTGAGACATTAAGATAGCTTCTGTTTGTGAGTTTCTAGATTTCTATTAACCTTCTCCCAGTGTCTGTAGCTCCCTCATTGTGAATTCCACGTGTTAACGTATTTACATTATTACCAGCACTTGAAAGATAAATTATGACCCTGTAATGAATGTCCTGCCTTTCGGGTCACTTTGAGGGCAAATTATCAGTATCTCAACATTCAGGGGAAATGTGGAAGTTCTCAAATGCCTGCCAAGTGCTGTGGAACATGATCACTCATATATTTTCCTGGTCTGAGATTTGGAGCGCTGGGAGGTTTTACATTTTAATACAGGTATCATAACCACTTTGTGGGGATTATTGCTACTAACATTAACTCCTAACCCTAACACTAACCATAACCCCTAAACCTCACCCTAACCCTAAACCTAGCACTAGCAAAGCCCTAACCCTAGCCCTAGCCCTAGGCCTAGCCCTAACCCTAACCCTAGCCTTAACACTAATCCTAACCCCTAACCCTAAAACTCTCTCAGTATTTCAACATGTGTTAGAGATATGAAGGGTCTTTGATGATGTATTCCTAGTGTTTTAAGCTCATCACTGATACATTAAGCTATTCCTGAAACTAGCAATGCCCCATAGTCTTCACATTGATGGCATCAGAACTCCCAGGTTGGCCCAAGACACAAACAATTATCACCTGAGCACTTGGCCTGCTCACCTGGCCCCGCCCACTTGATGATGCAATCATTTCCGGTTTCAATGCTTTCCAGCCTTTTTTCCAAAAACCCAAGTCTTTGGCATGGAAGTAGACAGGTAACCTGTATCCACATCATTTCTCTGATGTTTGCACACGATTCTCCTGTCATTAAAGAATCTGTTGCAGATTCTTTTTTTTTGCCAAACAGTTGGCTCCAGGAGAGGTTATGGAGTATTAGCCTTTGAATTCACAATGATTGTGATCCCATCACTGGAACAGATGTGAGTGTAACAATGGGGATTCAAAACTGCAGGCGACAACGATATTTAGAAAGGTGCTTCGTACACTAGAAATACATGTTCAACTACATTTCATATCTGAATAACACAATGTTGGCACTGGGAAAATGTGTTGAAAGGCAGAGAACTTAGTGTGGTACTGTTTATCTTTGTTTTTACTGTCAAAATGAGTTGGTGTGTGTGGGGGGGAAACAGGTGGTGAAACACTTCACAACTGGTTTTCATAGATGTATATAACAGTATCCAAGTACTTAAAGCAATAAGAAATGAAAATAATAGCCAAGCTTCTGTTCAAAGAAGTAATAATACTCATAAAGTGCTTATGAGACTGGTATGAAAATGTAACTCCTCCCAGAGCTCCAAATAAGAGACCAGGAAAATGTATGAGTGAGAGTGACCAACAGCATTTGGCATGAGTTTGAGAACTTCCCCATTTTTCCTGAATGTTGAGATACTGAGAATTTGCCTTCACGGAAAGGCAGGATATTCATTACAGGGTCATAATTTATCTTTCAAGTGCTGGTATTAAAGTAAAAACATTGATTAACACCTGAAATGCATAAGGAAGGAGCAACAGATACTGGGAGAAGGTGAATAGACCTCTAGAAACTCAAAAACAGAAGCTAGCTTAATGTATCAGAATGAGCTTAAAACACTTGGAAGACATCATCATGGAGCCTTCATATATCTAACTCATGTTGATATACTGAGAGAGTTTTAGGGTTAGGGTTAGGGTTAAGGTTAGGGTTAGGGGTGGGGTTAGGGTTACCATTAGGGTTAGATTTGGGGTTGAGGTTAGGGTTAGAGTTAGGGCAAGGGTTAGGGTTATGATTACGGTTTCAGTTGGGGTTGGGGTTAGGGTTATCTTTAGGGTTTAGATTAGAGTTAGGGATAGGGTTAGTGTTAGGGTTAGTAGTAATAATCCTCACAAAGTGCTTATGAGACCGGTATGAAAATGTAAAACCTCCCAGAGCTCCAAATAAGAGACCAGGAAAATGTATGAGTGAGAGTGTCCAACAGCACTTGGCATGTGTTTCAGAACTTCTCCATTCCCCCTGAATGATGAGATACTGAGAATTTGCCTTCAAAGTGGCCAGAAAGGCAGGATATTCATTACAGGGTCATAATTTACCTTTCAAGTGCTGGTAATAATGTAAAAACGTTGATTAACAATTCAAATTCATAATGAAGAAGCTACAGACACTGGGCGAAGGTTAATAGAACTCTGGTAACTCACAAACAGAAGCTAGCTTAATGCCTCAGAATGAGCTTACAACACTAGGAATACATCAACAAAGATCCTTCATATCTGCAACAGATTGTTTAATGACAGGAGAATCGTGTTCAAATATCAGAGAAATGATGTGGATACAGGTTACCTGTCTACTTCAATGCCAATGACTTGGCTTTTTTTAAAGAAGGCTGTGAAGCATTGAAATGGGAAATGATGACATCACCAAGTCTGGAGGGCCAGGTTCCCAGGCTCAAGAGCTCTGGTGGTAATTGTTTGGGCCTGTGGCCAACCTGGGAGTTCTGAAGCCATCAATGTGAGGTCTAGAGGGTTTCTACCCCAAAGCCACAGAATACACATTCTTCTCAAGTGCACATGGGACATTTTCAAAGATAGACCACATGTTGGGACATAGGCAAAGTCTCTTCAAATTCAAGAAGATAGAAATCATATCAAGCATCCTTTCAGATCATAGTGTCATAAAACTGGAAATTAACTACAATAAATATAATGCAAAGAAATAAAACACATGGAGACTAAACAGCATGCTATTAAATGAGGACTGGATTACCAAAGAAATCAAGGAAGAAATTAAAAACATCCTGGAAACTAATGACAATGAAAACACAACAATCCAAAACCTATGGGACACAGCAAAAGCAGTCTTGAGAGGGAAGTTCATTTCTTTACAAGCCTATTGCAAAAAAACTAGAAAAAAATGAAACAAATTATCTAACTCTAAAACTCAGAGTTAGAAAAAGAGCAACAAGAAAAGCCCACTATAAGCAGAAGGAAAGAAATAATAAAAATTAGAGCAGAGATAAACGACATAGAGACCAAAGAAACAATACACAAGATCAACAAAACCAAGAGCTGGTTCTTTGAAATGATAAACAAGATTGATGAACCTCTAGCCAGGCTAACCAAGAAACAAAGAGAGAGGACCCAAATAAAATCAGAAATGAAAGAGGTGAAATAACAACAGACCCCACCGAAATACAAAGGATTGTTACAAAATACTATGAGCAACTCTATTCCAACAAAATGCACAACCTGGAAGAAATGGACATATTCCTAGAAAAATACAACCTTCCAAAACTCAATCAGGAAGAATCTAAAAATCTCAACAGTCCAATTACTTGGGAAGAAATTGAAACAGTCATCAAAAGCTGCCAGCAAACAAAAGCCCAGGGCCAGATGGCTTCACAGGAGAGTTTTACCAAACATTGAAGGAAGAACTAAAACCTATCCTCCTCAGACTATTCCAAAAAATTCAAGAGGAAGGAACACTTCCAAACTCCTTTTATGAAGCCAGCATCACCCTAATACCAAAACCAGATAAAGACAACTCAATGAAAGAGAATTACCGGCCAATATCCCTCATGAACATAGATGCCAAAATACTCAACAAAACCCTAGCAAATCGGCTCCAGCAGTACATCAGGAAGATCATACACCATGACCAAGTAGGTTTTATTCCAGGAATGCAAGGATGGTACAATATCCACAAATCAATAAAAATGATACATCACATAAACAAATTGAAAGATAAAAATCATATGGTCATATCAATTGATGCAGAAAAAGCATTTGATAAAATCCAACACCCTTTCCTGGTAAAAACGCTCAACAAGGTGGGAGTACAAGGATCATACCTCAACATAATAAAAGCTATATATGATAAACCCACAGCCAACATCATACTCAATGGCAAAAACTAAAGCCATTCCCTCTTAGAACAGGAACAAGACAGGGATGTCCACTCTCACCAATCCTATTTGACATAGTACTGGAAGTACTTGCCATTGCAATTAGACAAGAAGAGGAAATAAAAGGCATCCAAATCGGAAAAGAAGAAGTAAAGTTATCCTTATTTGCAGATGACATGATATTGTACATAAAAAACCCAAAAGACTCCATCAAAAAACTAATAGACTTAATAAATGAATTTGACAATGTAGCTGGATACAAAATTAACGCCAGGAAATCGATGGAATTCCTGTACACCAACAATGAATTTACAGAAACAGAGACCAAAAAAGCAATCCCATTTACCATCGCACCAAGAAAATTAAGATACCTGGGAATAAATTTAACTAAGGAGGTAAAAGACCTATATACAGAAAACTACACAACACTGAAAAAAGAAATAGAGGAAGATGTAAACAGATGGAAGAACATACCATGTTCATGGATTGGTAGAATCAACATCATCAAAATGTCCATACTTCCCAAAGCAATCTATAGGTTCAATGCACTCCCCATCAAAATACCAACGGCATATTTTACTGACCTAGAAAGAACTCTCCAAAAATTCATTTGGAACAATAAAAGACCTCGAATAGCATCAGCAATCCTGAGAAAGAAGAGTAAAGTAGGAGGGATCTCCATACCAGATTTCAAACTGTATTACAAAGCCACTGTGCTCAAAACAGCCTGGTACTGGCACAAGAACAGACATATAGATCAATGGAATAGAATAGAGAATCCAGATATCAACCCAAATCAATATGCTCAATTAATATTTGACAAAGGAGGTACGAGCATACAATGGAGTCAAGACAGTCTCTTCAATAAATGGTGTTGGGAAAATTGGACAGATACTTGCAAAAGAATGAAACTAGAGCACCAACTTACTCCATACACAAAAATAAATTCGAAATGGATACAGGACTTAAACATAAGACGGGAAACCATAACAATACTAGAGGCATCCACAGGCAGCAAAATCTCAGACATATGCCAAAAGAACTTCTTCACTGATACTGCCCCTATGGCAATGGAAGCTAAAGAGAAAATAAACAAATGGGACTACATCAAAATAAAAAGTTTTTCACAGCAAAAGAAACCATCAACAAAACAACAAGAAAGCCCACTCTATGGGAGAACATATTTGCAAATGATATTACTGTTAAAGGTTTAATCTCCAATATCTACAAACAGCTTATTCAAATCAGTAAAAGGAAAATAAATGAGCCAATTAAAAAATGGGCAATGGAACTAAACAGAATCTTCTCAAAAGAAGACAGAAGGAAAGCCAAGAGGCACATGAAAAATTGTTCAAAGTCACTACTTATCCGAGAGATGCAAATCAAAACAACAATGCGATACCACCTCACACCTGTCAGAATGGCCAACATTAACAAATCAACAAACGATAAGTGTTGGCGAGGTTGTGGAGAAAAAGGAGCCCTCGTGGACTGCTGGTGGGAATGCAGACTGGTACAACCACTGTGGAGAACAGTATGGAGTTTCCTCAAAAAACTGAAAATGGAACTCCCATTTGACCCAGTAATCCCACTTCTAGGAATATATCCCAAGAAAATAGGAGCACCAATCAGAAAGAATATATGCACCCCTATGTTCATAGCAGCACAATTTACAATAGCTAGGATTTGGAAACAGCCTAGGTGTCCGTCAGCAGATGATTGGATCAAAAAGCTATGGTACATTTACACAATGGATTACTATGCTGCCATAAAAAAGAAGGAATTCTCATCATTTGCAGCAACATGGATGGAATTGGAGAATATATTGCTGAGTGAAATAAGCCAGTCAATGAAAGAGAAACACCACATGACTTCACTCATTTATGAATAATAAAGAACATTATAAACTGATGAACCATAAGTTAAATATAGCGACAGTAAAGCAACAAGCAGACTGTCTAATTACAGAGGGGAGGGGAGGGAAATATGAGGGTAATAAGAGATCAACCGAAGGACTTGTACACATGCATATAACCAATGGACACAAAACTCTGGGGAGGGAGGGAATGTTTTTTTTGGGGGGAGGGGGGGCAATGGTAATATATGTACACAGATAATAATTTAATAAAAAACTTAAAAAAAATAAAATAAAACTTCCAACCAGTCTGATGGTGAGTGTCACTTTTACATAAATCTTATTGCTGTTATTTTAAAAAAATGTATTTTACTGATTTTACAGAGAAGAAGGAAGAGTGATAGTGTTAGAAACATCAATCAGCTGCCTCCTGCATGGACCCTACTGGTGATTCAGCCTGCAACCAAGGTACATGTCTTTGATCAGAATTGAACCTGGGGGCCTTCAGTCCCTGGGCTGATGCTCTATCCACTGAGCCAAACCAGTTAGGGCATGTTGTTTTTTATTTATTATTATTATTATTATTTTTTATATGTTTTCTTTTTTTTTTTTAAATATATTTTATTGATATTTTACAGAGAGGAAGGGAGAGAGATAGAGAGCTAGAAACGTCGATGAGAGAGAAACATCAACCAGTTGCCTCTTGCACACCCCCTACCGGGGATGTGCCCGCAACATTATTATTTCAGTCAGTGTATGTTTAATTTCTAGTTGGTTTAATTTCTTTTTCATATCCTCAAGGGTCTCATTAAATTTATTGGCCTTTTCTAGGAAATTCTTGAAAAACTTTATAACCGTGATTTGAACTCTATATCCAGTCTTTTGTTCTCCATTTCTTTTGTTTGAGATCTCTTTCCTTTTCTCGGCATTTTCTTTTCTTTTTTTAAAATATATTTTATTGATATTTTACAGAGAGGAAGGGAGAGAGATAGAGAGCTAGGAACATTGATGAGAGAGAAACATCGACCAGCTGCCTCTTGCACACCCCCTACCGGGGATGTGCCCGCAACCAATGTACATGCCCTTGGCCGGAATCGAACCCGGGACCTTTCAGTCCGCAGACCGACGCTCTACCACTGAGCCAAACCGACCTCGGCAATTATTATTATTATTATTTTTAATTTTATTGATTTTTACAGAGAGGAAGGGAGAAGGATAGAAAGTTAGAAACATCAATCAGCTGCCTCCTGCACACCCCCTACTGGGGATGTGCCGCAACCAACGTACATACCCTGACCAGAATCGAACCTGGGACCTTTCAGTCCACAAGCTGACGCTCTATCCACTGAGACAAACCAGTTTCAGCAGGCACGTTGTTTTTTAAATATATTTGGAAACAGCCTAGGTGTCCGTCAGCAGATGATTGGATCAAAAAGCTATGGTACATCTACACAATGGAATACTATCCTGCCATAAAAAAGAAGGAATTCTCATCATTTGCAGCAACCTGGATGGAATTGGAGAATATCATGCTGAGTGAAATAAGCCAGTCAATGAAAGAGAAACACCACATGACTTCACTCATTTATGAATAATAAAGAACATTATAAACTGATGAACCATAAGTTAAATATAGCGACAGTAAAGCAATAAGCAGACTGTCTAATTACAGCGGGGAGGGGAGGGAAATATGAGGGTAATAAGAGATTAACCGAAGGACTTGTACACATGCATATAAGTATAACCAATGGACACAAAACTCTGGAGAGGGAATGTTTTTTTTCTTTTTGGGGGGGGGGGGCAATGGTAATATATGTACACAGATAATAATTTAATAAAAAAACTTAAAAAAAACCAAAAACAAATAAAACCAAAGTGCACGGAAAGGCAGGATATTCATTACAGGGTCATAATTCATCTTTCAAGTGCTGGTATTAATGTAAAAACATTGATTAACACTTGGAATGCATAAGGAAGGAGCAATAGACACTGGGAGAAGGTTAATAGACCTTTGGAAACTCAGGAACAGAAGCTAGCTTTATCTATGAGAATGAGCTTAAAACACTTGAAATACATCATCAAAGAGCCTTCATATCTCTAACACAAGTTGAAATACTGATAGTTTTAGGTTTAGGTTTAGGGTTATGGTTAGGGTTAGGGTTGGGGTTAGGGTTAGGATTAGGGTTAGGATTGGGGTTGGGGTTAGTGTTAGGGTTTGGGTTAGGGTTAAGGTTAGGGTTAGGGTTAGGGGTTAGGTTTGGGGTTAGGGTTCGGTTTAGGGTTAGGTTGGGGTTTGGGATATTGTTAGGGTTAGGGTTAGGGTTTGGATTATGGTTGGGGTAGAGGTTAGGATTAGGCTTTGTGTTAGGATTGAGGTTAGGGTTTGGGTTAGGGTTGGGGTAGGGGTTAGGGTTAGAGTTTGGGATGGGTTAGGGTTAGGATTAGGGTTAGGTGTTAGGGTTAGGGTTAAGTTTAGTAGTAATAATCCTCACAAAGTTCTTATGATACTGGTATGAAATTGTAAAACCTCCCCGATCTCCCAATAAGAGACCAGAAAAATGTATGACTGAGAGTGTTCCACAGCACTTGACATGCATTTCAGAACTTCCCCATTCCCCCGGAATGTTCAGATATTGAGAATTTGCCTTCAAAGCGCCAGGAAAGGCAGGATATTCATTACAGGGTCATAATTTATCTTTCAAGTGCTGGTAATAATGTAAAAACATTGATTAACACTTGGAATTCATAATGAAGGATCTACAGACACTGGGAAAAGGTGAATAGACCTCTAGAAACTCAGAAACAGAAGCTAGCTTAATGTATCAGAATGAGCTTAAAACACTTGGAATACATCATCAAAGAGACTTCATATCTCTAACACATGTTGAAATACTGAGAGAGTTTAAGGGTTAGGGTTAAGGTTAGGGTTAGGGTTGGGATTAGGGTTAGGGTTATGGTTAGGGATAGGGTATGGGTTGGGGTTGGGGTTAGGGTTTGGTTAGGGTTAGGATAAGGGATAGGGTACATGTTAGGTTTGGGGTTAGGGATAGGGTCACAGTTAGTAGTAATAATCCTCACAAAGTGCTTATGATACCGGTATGAAAATGTAAAACCTCTCAGATCTCCAAATAAGAGACCAGGAAAATATTTTTGTGAGAGTGTTCCACAGCACTTGGCATGTGTTTCAGAACTTCTCCATTCCCCGTGAATGTTGAGATATTGAGAGTTTGTCTTCAAACCGCCGGGAAAGGCAGAATATTCATTACAGGGTCATAATTTATCTTTCAAGTGCTGGTAATAATGTAAAAACATTGATTAACAATTCAAATTCATAATGAAGGAGCTACCGACACTGGGCGAACGTTAATAGAACTCTGAAAACTCACAAATAGAAGCTAGCTTAATGTCTCAGAACAAGCTTAAAACACTAGGAATACATTAACAAAGAGCTTTCATATCTGCAACGGATTGTTAAACAGTATCCAAGTTCTTAAAGAACTAAGAACATCTGTATGTGTTAGAGTGGATAAGGCCATGGGGCCCTGTGAATGAGTAGGAGGGTCACAAGTGGCCGCAAAAGCCCCACCTTCCTGCAGTCCAGACTGGAAGCCATGAAGAAGGTCCCTTGTCCTCAGGGCAGGGTGTTTCCCATGAATGGGGCAGAAAGCATGCCCTTAGGGCCCAGAGACCAGTGAGTACCTCTGGATGGGCCTGGGCAGGGCAAGGCTCCCAGAGTGGAAAGTGATTTTCGGGGACTTGACACAGTTCTCTCCCCGAAGTCAAAGCCCACAGACCAGACTGTGGGGGTCGCAGGGCACTCCGTTGTGAGATGCCCCACAGTGGCAGCAATGGGAGTCTCCTGAGGCTCTGGGAGTCCCATGGCTGTCCTAAAGGGGGAGCTCGTCTTCCCACCCTTCTGTACCTGGCCCCTGGCTGGGAGGCAACCTGTGAGCAGGTCAAATGAACAAGGGAGTAGGGTTTCTGAAACAAGGTAGCGGGCCCAGCAGACAGCTGAATTGTGTGAAGTCAACAAGTGGGGGGGGGGGGGGGGGGCAGGTGAACAGCAGGATGCGGTGACATAAGCAGGAGAAATGCTGGTGAGCAGAGACCCGGGAGAAAGGTGACAGGTAAGGAGAGCAACCTGCATAGCTCTGATCTCATCATTTTATAACTCAGTCAGGCACCGGCCTTAGGCCTATCTGTTTTCTAGAATTTTCTAGAAATGAAAGATGCCGGAAACAGGAACAAAACATTGTCACTGGTTATAATATGTAAAGGGAGCTGGCCAACCTTGATGGCTCTGAATGGTGGGAACTATTAACTCATTGACAAGGTTGAGTCACTGGTAATAAAATATAAAAAGAGAGGGCCAACCTGGATGGCTCTGAATGGTCGGAGCTATTAACTCGTCATCATCTAGTTGAGATAGTGGTAATTGAGGGAACTTAAATTTGTTGATCATATGTAAATTCTTGTTGATTTTCTGTTGTTGGAATTTCCCACCTAAGAGATGTCTTTGTCACAGAATCTCAATAAAAGGGATGGCAAAAGGCCAGAGCATGGAGTAGTCCTCCCCTAGAAGTGGACTCCCACCTGGCCCACATTCTATTCATGTGGTCCTGAGATAGTCACCATAAAACAAGCAGATTGTCAAATGACAGTGGGGAGGGGAGGGAGATCTGGGGGAGATAAGAGATCAACCGAAGGACTGGTATGCATGCATATAAGTACAACCAATGAACACAAAACTCTGGGGAGGGAGGGCATGTATGGGAGGTTGGGGGGGGGCAATAGTAAGCTATGTACACATATAATACCTTAATAAATTTTAAAAAATGAATAAAAATACCCAAAATACATTCAATCTTTTCCTTCTTACCCTTAGAAATGATTAAAGGTGGGATTTTAGTGCCATCCAGATGAATTGCCAAGATACAGGAAACACGTGCACTTTTGTAAGCAGTGGAGGGAATGTACACTAAGGAGGCACCCTGCTGTTCAATTGTTGTTTGAGATGATTGGCCCATAAACACTGCAGTTTCATCCATAGCAATCATGTTGGAAAGATTGTATTTAGAGAAGTCAGCATCATCAATAAAGGACTTGAATGCAAGTGCTCACTTAATAACTTGAGTATCTTCCAACCTAAACAATGTTGTAGATCTTCTTAAAGACAGTTCACTTCGCTGAAGGAAATTATCCAGCCAGTGTTGTGATGCTTTGAAGTCTTTGGGGGCTATGTCAAACTGTGGTGCCATTGCAAGGGCAAATTCTTGAATCTGAGCCCTATTCACAACCAAAGCCTTTGCTCTCCTGTCAACAACCCATTCACAGATCAGGTCTTCCAGCTCAGAAAATAATGGTTGCTGACGTGATCCACATTTGTGCTTTTTAGCATTTCTCTTGTCCGCTTGTTCAATGAGGTTACCATACTCTGCTCGCCATTTTCGGACCAATCGGACACTCAACATCTTCTCTTTGCAGAAAGCAGTAAGATTTTGACCCCAAGAGTCTTCCACGATTCCTTTCTTATACTCCACGGAGTAGCTTTTTCTTTTTGCGCTCATTTCTAGGGGTAAAGAAAAGGAATTGGGGTATCAAGGTAGGGGGAGGTGGATTACTTAAAATGACACATGGGATATCAGAGGGGGAAATCAAAATGGCACAGGAGAATCAGAGGGGGGATTACCATTTTAGGAACCCCTTTTGATCCTCCTGTGTCATTTTGATTGTCCCCTCTGATCCTCCTGTGTCATTTTGATTGCTCTCTCTGATCCTCCTGTGTCATTTTAAGTGATCCCCTTCTCCCCACCCCTGTGCAACTGAACACCTTCACCAGACATCCCCCCTACCCCTTTATCAGACATTTATCCCCTGGGGCCTGCCTGGGGACTCTCACTGGGCTTGCTGGGGCCTGGATCTGGGCTGGAGAAGGGTCTGCCACTGACTGAGAACCTTCAGTCATCATGAAGGCGGCCTCAAACATCAGGTAGTGTCACCAGAGACAGACCTACTCACCACCTTCACCACGTCCCGTCCACTCTAATCCTCCTGTTCTTCTACACCCATCTGTGAAAGTCTCCTTCCTCTCTCCCGCCCCGAGCTCACCACTCACTCCAACCTCCACTCCGCCTCCACACAGCAGTGATGTCAGGACTCTGCATAATGTCACTGGTTGCTAGACGCCAGTAGGGGTGGCCCTAGCGACCAGTTTATGGTAAATTAATTTTCTTTCTGAGACAGAGCCTGGGGGCCTTATTTTCAGGGAGGTGCCTTATATTTCACTCACAAGGAAACCTGTAAGTAGGTCTTATTTTCAGAGGATGTTTTATTTTCGGGGAAACATGGTACTCGAGATCCAAGATGGTGGCATAGGTAAACACACCTAAATTGCTGCCACACACAACAATTTCAAAACTAAAACTAAAAAGGTCTATCACCTAGAACCACTGTAAAACTGGCAGAAAGAAAGCTCTACGATTAGATTGAAAGAGAAAGGAGCATTCAGGGCACAAGCGCTGAAAACCTGAGGTACAGGGACACGAGCGCGATACGGGCAGGCAGTGGATCCCGGCTAGTGGAGGACATTGCTTTCTTCAACCCAAAGACACACAAGCTCCCAATCTCTCTGAAATCCAGTTTCTGGGGAGAAGCTAGACTGTCTGCCATCTGATCGGAAAGTGAGGGTGGCTTGCTTGCAGAGCTGCACCCAAGAATAATTGTTTGCTGTGCTGGGGCGTGAGACACAGGGAAACAGTCAGAGAGGCAGATCACTGACTGGCAGCCATTGCTATTTGCCATGCCCTAACCTAGAAACACCCTGAAACTCCACCCTGAGACTCTGCCCCACACAATCTACAAACACACCCAAGCTCTAAGCAATGGCCTTTGCATATGAATGGCCTTCTCTATTGCAGTTTAACCTAGCAAACTTGCAACCTGGTGCAGATAGCTCCAAAACTTCCAAGCTCCAAGAAGGGAGGAGAGGACTGTGGTTCTCACTATAGCTCCTGCTGGGTGGCCTCAGACAGTAGCTGAACTGCACCCCATTGGAGACCCAGAAACTAGTGTATTTAGTTGTAGGTGTGAGACGACACCAGATTTCAACTACTCTCATAAGGGACACATTTAAGAGGCAGACTCAGTGAGCACCAAAGCCCTATAAATGTGTCTTCAGCACAGCAATTCTTCCGTTATAGACAGTGGATCCTCACAGCCAATCGGCCTGGAGGTCAGTTCCTCCCAGTGATACCAACAACAATCAAGACTTAACTACAACAAGGGTGTACACACAGTCCACAAAAGGCTACACCAAGAGTATCCACATTAGGCAACTGAGAGACTGACCCATTGAACCATATAGGACACCCAGGCCCACAAATCTACCCTACCAACTCAGGGAAGCAGCGAAAATGCCGAGAAAAGCTGAAACCGGTTTAGCTCAGTGGTAGAGCGTCGGTCTGTGGACTGAAAAGGTCCCGGGTTCGATTCCGGTCAAGGGCATGTACATTGGTTGCAGGCACATCCCCGGTAGGGGGTGTGCAAGAGGCAGCTGGTCGATGTTTCTCTCTCATCAATGTTCCTAGCTCTCTATCTCTCTCCCTTCCTCTCTGTAAAATATCAATAAAATATATTTTAAAAAAAGAAAAGAAAATGCCGAGAAAAGGAAAGAGATCTCAAACAAAAGAAATGGAGAACAAAAGACTGGATATAGAGTTCAAATCACGGTTATAAGGTTTTTCAAGAATTTCCTAGAAAAGGCCAATAAATTTAATGAGACCCTTGAGGATATGAAAAAGAAATTAAACCAACTAGAAATTAAACATACACTGACTGAAATAAAAAATATTATACAGAGACTCAACAGCAGACTAGAAGAACGCAAGAATTAAGTCAAAGATTTGGAACACAAAGAGGCAAAGGACAATCTTTTGGAAAAGCAAAAAGAGAAGAGAATCTAGAAAGTTGAAGATAGTGTAAGAAGCCTCTGGGACAACTTCAAGCATACCAACATCAGAATTATGGGGGTGCCAAAAGAAGAGAGAGAGCAAGATACTGAAAACCTATTTGAAGAAAAAATGTCAGAAAACTTCCCCCACCTGGTGAAAGAAATTCCAAGCTCAGGAAGCTCACAGAACCCCAAACAAAAGGAATCCAAAGAGAACCATACCAAGACATATCATAATTAAAATACCAAGAGCAAAAGACAAAGAGAATCTTACAAGCAGCAAGAGAAAAACAGTTAGTTACGTGTAAGGGAGCACCCATACAACTATCAGCTGATTTCTCAACAGAAACTATGCAGGCTAGATGGAAGTGGCAAGAAATATTCAGAGTGATGAATAGCAAGAACCTACAACCAAGATTACTCTACTCAGCAAAGTTACCCGTGTTTCCCCGAAAATAAGATACCCTGAGAAAATAAGACCTACTTAATGGAAACTTAATACATCCCCTGAAAATAAGACCTAGCGCATCTTTGGGAGCAAATATTAATATAAGACACTGTCTTATTTTCGGGGAAACAGGGTATCATTCAGAATTGAATGACAGATAAAAAGCTTCACAGATCAGAAAAAGCTAAAGGAGTACATCACCACCAAACCAGTATTATATGAAATGTTAAAAGGTTTTCTTTAAAAAGAGGAAAAAGAAAAAAAAGTAAAGATAAAAATTATGAACAACAAATACATATCGATCCACAAGTGAATCCAAAAGTCAAGTGAATTAAAAATCTGAGGAACAGAATAAACTGATGAAATAATAGAATCAGGCATAGAATGGGAGGGGATTGATAATTCTCAGGTCAGGGGGGAAGGAGTGACTGTGGGTGGTATGGGAAGAGACTGGACAAAAATCATATACCTATGGATGAGGACAGCGGGGGGTGGGGAAGCCACGGAGAGGTAAGGGCAGAGGGTGGAGTGGGGACCAGGTGGAGGGGAACTTTTGGGGGGGAAGAGAAATAATTGTAATAATCTGAACAATAAAGATTTATTTTCAAAAAATTTTTAAAGAGTGAACTATTGAGCAATAGTGATCAGACAAGAAGAAAAAATAAAAAGCATCCAAATTGGAAAAGTAGAGACCAAAACAAGATGGCTGCCTAGGTAGCCTCCTAGGCTGCCACCTCATCAACAATTTGGAAAAAAACAACAGCTAAAATCGAAAGGGATCGTACCAGATTCACAGGAAAGCTGGCGAAATGGGAAGGCTACAACTAGACACCAAGCAGGGTGCCGCTGCTGCCATGTGGAGTTTAAAACTACAGCAAAACTGGACCTGCTGGAGCCGCTGCCACCATGAATGAGGGAAGCCAGACCTCACTCTGCCCCAGAGCCCAGGGAGTGGGCCAGCCCTGCCAGCCGCCTTGGGAGCCAAGGAGCTGATGTGGGGCCTCCACCGCGCCTGTGGCTCCTGCCCGGATGAGAAGCCTGTGAGCGCAGCCTCCCAGCCGGCAACCATCCCGGCCCGCAGTTGTCCCAGACCGCCCGCTGTGCTGGTGGGGAGCTGGCGCGGCGTCTCCCAGCCTGCAGCCAGCTCAGCCCAGCCTCTGCGCACGCCATACTGGTGGGGAGCTGGTGCGGCGCCTTCCATTAGCGGCCCTGGCGAGTCCTTCCTCCACCGCCCCATGGCCGGACCTAAGCTCCCGCCACTGCCACCATGTGAACTTTAAAACTACAGTGGAAATTGAACCACAGGAGCGACTGTCGCTGCCACCGCGAATAAAGGAAATCCACTGAGAACAGAGCTCACTACTCCCCGGGCTCAGGGAGTGGGCGGCCTCAGATCTTAGCCTCCAAGTCCGCAGCTGCTCCGCTTCTGCACTGAATGAGACACCTTTGAGGGCAGTCTCCCCACCTGCAGCCATCTCAGCCCACCTGCAGCAGTCCCAGCCTGCCCACCGTGCTAGGGAGGAGCTAGCGCGGCGCCTCCAATTCACGACCCCAGCACCCCAGAGGGGCCGTGTGCCCCGGGTGAGCCATATGTCCCAGGGGGCCGTGTGCCCCGGGTGAGCCATGTGTCCCAGGGGGCCGTGTGCCCCGGGCCAGCCGTGTGTCCCAGAGGGCCGTGTGCCCCGGGCGAGCCGTGTGTCCCAGGGGAAGCAGTGGGACCCAGGGGGAGGGGCAGTGAGAACCAGAGGAGGAGCGGACTCTATTTGTGTGGCCCTCATATAGTCATCATAAAACAAGCAGAATGCCAAATGAGGAGCGGATTCTATTCATGTGATCCTGAGATAGTCACCATAAAACAAGCAGATTGTCAAATGACAGCGGGAAGGGGAAGGAGACCTGGGGGGAGATAAGAGAACAACTGAAGGACTGGTATACATGAATATAAGTACAACCAACGAACACAGAACTCTGGGGAGGGAGGGCATAAATGGGAGGTGTGTGTGGGGGGCAATGGTAAGCTATGCACACATATAATACCTTAATAAAAAAAATAATTAAAAAAATTAAAAAAAAACAAATTGGAAAAGAAGAAGTAAAACTGTCATTATTCCCTGATGACAAGATATTGTACATAGAAAGCCCTAAAGATTCCACCAAAAAAGTACTAGATTTAATAAATTAATTCGGCAATGCTGCAGGATACAAAATTAATTTCAGAAATCTATGGCTTTTTTATACACCAATAATGAGCTGACACAAAAATAAACTAAAAACACAATCCCATTTACCATTGCACCAAAATATTTAAGATACCTAGGAATAAACTTAACCAAAGAGCTAAAAGACCTATATTAGGAAAACTATAAGACATTGAAAAAAGAGATAGAGGAAGACATAAACAAATGGAAGAATATACTGTGTTCATGGATTGGTAGAATCAACATCATAAAAATATTCATAATACCCAAAGCAATTTATAGATTCAATGCACTCCCCATTAAAATACCAATGGCATATTTCACAGACCTAGAAAGAACTCTTCAAAAATTCATCTGGAATAAAAAAGACCCTGAATAGCCACAGCTTTCCTGAGAAAGAGCAAAGTAGGAGGGATCACAATACCAGATATCAAGCTATATTACCAAGTCACGGTTCCCAAAACTGCCTGGTACTGGCACAAGATCAGACATGCAGACCAATGGAACAGAACAGAGAACTCAGAAATGGACCCAAGCCATTATGCTCAATTAATATTTGACAAAGGAGGCAAAAGCATACAATGGAGTCAAAGCAGCCTCTTTAATAAATGGTGTTGGGAAATTTGGTCAGATACATGCAAAAAAAATAAATAAATAAAAGCAGACCACTAGCTTACACCATACACAAAAACAAACTCAAAATGGCTAAAGGACTTGAATATAAGATGGGAAACCATAAAGATCCTGCAAGACTCCAGAGGCAGTAAAACCGCAGACATATGTTGTAGCAATATCTTTACAGATATAGCTCCTATGGCAAGAGAGACTAAGGAGAAAATAAACAAATGGGACTACATCAAAATAAAAAGCTTCTGCACGGGAGAGAAACTATCAACAGAACAAGAAAGCCTACAGCATGGGAGAACATATTTGCCAATGTTATTGCCAATAAAGGCCTAATCTCCAAAATTTATAGGGAACTCATACAACTTAACAAAAGGAAGGCAAACAATCCAATAAAAAACCAGGCAAAGGATTTAAATAGACACTTTTTGAAAGAAGACAGGAAGAAGACCAAGAAACACATGAAAACATGCTCAGAGTCACCAATCATCCGAGAGTTGCAAATCCAAATGACAATGATGTACCACCTCACACCTGTCAGAATGGCTACCATCAACAAATCAACAAAAGATAAGTGAGGATGCAGAGAAAAAGGAACCCTCATGTACTGCTGGTGGGAATGCAGACTGGTGCAGCCACTGTGGAGAACAGTATGGCGTTTCCTCAAAAAACTAAAAATGGAAATGCCATTTGACCCAGTGATCCCACTCCTAGGAATATATCCCAAGAAGTTAGAAACACCAATCAGAAAGGATATATACACCCCTATGCTCATAGCAGCACAATTCACCATAGCTAAGATTTGGAAACAGCATAAGTGCCCATAAGCAGATGAGTGGATTAGAAAACAGTAGTACATCTACACAATGGAATACGCTACTAAAAAAAAAAAAAAAAAGAAGAAGAAGAAGAAGGAATTTTTACCATTTACAACAGCCTGGTTGGAACTGGAGAGCATTATGCTAAGTGAAATAAGCCAGGCAATGAAAGAAAAATACCACATGATCTCACTTATTTGTGGAAAATAAAGAACATTATAAACTGTTGAACAAAAATAGAGGCAAAGAAGCATCGAACAGACTGTCAAACTACAGCAGGAAGGTAGGGTGGTGGGTAAGAGATCCACCGAAGGATAAACACAACTAACAGACATAAGACACTGGGTGGAGGGTGAGGGCAAGTGCTGGGGCATAAGGGAGGCTGGAAGGGGGGTCTGTGGGGGGACACATATGTACTACTGTCTGTTAAACAATAAAATAAATTTAAAAAAGAAAAATGTGAGCTGCATGCACAGATTTGAGAACTATAAACAGGCAGTTGGTATTGAAACTAGAGAGAGTATAAATTCCCTTCCATAGAATCATGTCTACTGCTATAATTTTATCCTTTTTATGGGATTTGTGCAATCATATGAAATCTATGTTCTAGATAGTTGCTGTGATCTGAATGACCAGGAGTCCCTTATGAAAGAAGCCCAAGTGGGCTCCTCAGCCCTTGCACCTTAGGACAAGGCAGGAAGTCTGCTCCAGGAAGAAGGCCCTCTCCCAATCATGATGGCAACCTGATTTGGAAGCCCAGCCTCCAGAATTTCTGTTGTTTATAAGCCACCCAGACTGTGGTCTTTGTTATAGCAGCCCAAATGAACTAAGTGTATTGGCTGTGTTTGTAAAACACAAATCTTAACTTCCACAGTTGAGTCCTTTTTATTATTGTTTATTGATTTAACAGAGAGAGAAACATCAATCAACTACCTCTCAGCCATACTCACTCTGACCAGGGATGGAACTCACAACCTGTTATGTGCTCTGACCTGGAATTGAACCCCCTACCATTCAATGCATGAGATGATGTGCCAACCACCTGAGTCACACCGCCCAGGACTGGAAGTCTTTTTAAAAGAGTTTATTGAGCCATGTGCTAGCAAGAAAAAAAGAACAGCAGCAGCACTGGTGCAAAGGCAACATGCTGGCCTTCCTGGAGGTGAGGGCTCTCTCTCCAAGTACAAGTACCAGGAAGAAAGTTCTAATTTGTCATGAGAGAATTACATCAGCTGCAGATAAGGGGGTGGGGAAAGATGAATCAGGGCTGTTCTAGGCCAGCACCATCTGAAGGAACAGTTACTGCCTCTACTTGGTTACAAACAAGTGTCAGTAAGTTCAGACGTGTGTGGGACGCACTGCCTTGAGTGGCACTGATCCAAAGCCTGAGACACTCAGGAAGGTGCCCACCGGCAGTATCACCTGGTCCACTCTCCTGTTACTCTCTGTCCAGCTGCTGTAATGTAGTTTAGACCCAGGATGTTATATTGCCAATATAACAGTATGTAAGAACATTTTAATAAAAATTTCATAACTTAATGTTTACAATATCCTGTTACACATAATTATTAAAATAAACGACAATGTTCCGTAAAGACTATGATAATTGTGTTGCATTCGTTTCTTTTACACGCAGGCGCAGCATTTCTCTCCACTAACACCAGCAGTGAATATTTTAGCAGCCAATTGCCACATCATTAGTCTTGGTGTGTGCAATAGGAAATATTTTGCTTCCAGAGAACAAGAAAAATAGGTTTATTTGCATTACCCTTATTAATTTGTGCAGTTATTCAGTGTCTGGTAAGTTACTGTTTAAGAAAAAATATTTTTATTAAAATGTTCTATTATTTTATGTTAATGATTATTTGTTTATTTCAGCCCTTTGTATTCAGCATGTCTCTATCAAAATCAAGTGGTAGTAAAAATAAACAAAAAAATTGCTGACGAACATCACAATTTCCAAGAAAAGTGGGAACTGGAGTATTTTTGCTGTGAAGTAAAAAATAAAATAATCTGCTTGATATGTAATAATGCTATTGGTATACCAAAGTTATACAACATTCATTGTCACTATGAACAACATAAATCAAAATATGATAATTATGAGAGATTAATGAGACAAGAAAAGTTGAAAGAGCTCAAGTTGGGATGGAAAAAACAACGGTGCATGGTTACTAAAGTATCACAAGAAAGGGAAGCAGGGATGCATGGTTACTAAAGTATCACAAGAAAGGGAAGCAGGGATGCACGCAAGCTACAGAAATTGTTCTGGAAATGTGAAGTCTTTTCAAACAATCTCTTTGTCTCGAAATTCTCGAAATATAGTTTCAGAAAAAGTTACAATTTAAGTATTCAGATCAAAGCAAAATCACCTGGTTTGGCCAACAATTTAAGTATTCAGATCAAAGCAAAATCCCTTGGTTTCAAAGCTTTTCCATTGGCTGTAATGAAAGTATGGACATTGGAGGCGTAGCTCAGTTAGCTGTGTTTCTTCGTGCTTTCGACACGGATTTCAACATGTTTGAGAAATTATTGGAACTAGTACTGATTCATAACACTAGCACAGGACAAGATGTATTTAATTATGTTTTTAAACTTCTGCAAAAATACAATCTCTCTTAAAATTAACTTCTGTAGCTATAGATAGAGCTCATTCGATAACCGAAAAAAAAAAAAAAAACCAATGGTTTCATGGCATTACTAAAAAAAAAAAAAAAAAGTGAAATTTATGATGGATCCAAGATTCAGCATACGCATGCATTATACATCAAGATTTATTATGCGTGAAGATAATAAACATGGAAAATGTGATGACATATACCAAACAAAATTATCAATTTCATAAGATCTCAAAGTTTAAATCAGCGACAACAAAGACCACTTTGGCCCGGGGAGAATACTCCTTCTCCGGCCACCAGTCGGTGTAGCACTCCGCCGGGCAGCCACGCTGGCTGCGGTGCCAGATCCTGCGGAGGTCCGCTAGGAGAAGATGCTGGGAGAGGGCACCTGGCATCGTATTAGTCTTTTATTGTGTAGATTATTGTATAGGTTTGCTATATAAGTTATTGTATGGGGTTACTTACTGTGTGGGGTTATTGTATAGGGTCTTTTTAAAATGGATTTTATTAATTGTTTACAGAGAGAAAAGGAGAGGGATAAAGAACTAGAAACATCGATGAGAGAAACATCGACCAGCTGCCTCCTGCACCCCTCCTACTGGGGATGTGCCTGCAACTAAGGTACATGCCTTTGACCAGAATGGAACCTGGGACCTTTCAGTCCGCAGGCCGATGCTCTATCCACTGAGCCACACCCGTTTAGTAATATTGCACAGATTCCCATGCTGTGCTTCACATCCCTGTGGCTATTTCACAGCTGCACTCTAAGGCGCCTTGAGGGGGCAGGCGGGTTCACTGTGTCAACTAACCAGCTGCTTTCAAAGGACCAGCAGTTACACCAGCCCCGCCCCCCGGGGAACTGGTTTTAATCTAATGAACGAACCGTGTACCTCTCCGAGGATGCTCCTAGGTTTACTTCTGGAGATTGGAAAAGGCAGACTCAGCCGCTAGCCAGGATCCGCCCGGCTATCGCGAGAGCAACCTCAGCCTTTCCCACACAAAACGCAGTGGGACTCTCGCGAGAACAGCCTCTAAAGCGGTTCGCAGTAACGGAGAGAACTCTCGCGAGAGCAACCCCTCCCACCCCACCCCACCCCACCCCCGAGAGTACTTGGCGCCCGGGAGCCGAGAAACATGGCGGAGCCGTCCTGGCGCCGGCTGAACCCCCACCTGGAGCGCGACGTGCGGGAGCTCGTGCGCCACGTGACGGGCCTCCGGGACGATGCGGACCCCAACTTCCAGCTCTGCCTGCACTTCGCCTGGTCCAACTTCAGGTGGGGGGCGCGGGCTGTGCGGTTCTCCTCGTCCCTCCCCCGTGTCTCGCCTAGGACAGTCCGGCCGTAGGAACGACCGCCTAACGCACTAGTAGTGCAGCTTCCGGACTTACCTAGTTTAAACATTTAAATGAAGTCAGAGCTCCGATTGTCCTTTATGGGAGATGTAAATTAGACTATACTGTTAGGATTATTATCTGTGATGGAATTTTATTACTAAAAGAATGTTAGTGAGTGTTAATATACCAGATTAATTTCAATAGAAATCTTGAACACCGGACAGTTTTTCAAAATCAGTGATCTTGAATTTCAACCTTAATGATCATACATGAAGTTCTTACTTACTTATTTATTTATTTATTTATTTTTATTGATTATGGTATTACATACCATATACCCCCATTTCCATCCCAAACCCCTCCCTACATATGCCTCCACCCCCTGTTGTCCATGGCCATTGGCTAGGCCCATGTGCATGCACACAAGTCCTTTGGTTGATCTCTTCCCCTTACCCCCACCTCCCCTACTTTCCCTCTGAGGTTTGAGAGTCTGATCAATGCTTCTCTTTCTCTGGGTCTGTTTTTGTTCACCAGTCTATGTTGTTCATTATTTCCTCTGGTTATATGAGATCATATGATCCAAGAAGTACCCTTGTAAGAACCTAAACTGCGACAAGCTTTAATTATTATCCTGAGAGGCAAATGAATCAGTCTGTAGTGAGTCCCTTTCTGGGCCAACATTTCTTTTGAGTCCCAATTTCAATGTCAAATAGTTCCTTATGTGTACATGTCAGCCATGATATTTCAGATCTGGTTGGTGGACAAATGGTGGTGATGCAGGTCCGACCGCCTCTGATTTGGTCCTGGGCATCCTTCAGTATCATGCAGCTGCTGTGGTATGGTGAGACGTCATCAGCATCTTCCATCTCTGAATTGTGTCTCTTCTGTCTTCATGGCTGGAGTACTTCTGTCTATTCCTCTCTGTTACCGGATTCCAGATGGTCTCGGAGTTGTTTTCTGAAAATATACAAACATATTCTCGACCAAAAGGATATTTTCTTTAAATTTGACTTGGGGATCTTTTTCATTTTTTCCCCCTCCAAATAATTTTCCTCTGGCTGGCTTATTTTGACACCATGTGTGTATTTTTATGGGTATCTTGCTGTTAGCTTTTTGAATAAAGGTTAATTTTCTAAAGTACAAAAGTTTTTTTAGATGTAAATTATTCTCAGGATATTTTTTTTACATGATATTCTTCCACTGTCAACCCCTTTTTTTAAATAATAGGAGACTTTTGGAAATTTTATAACGTAGTCTTGATAGCTTTTACATTTTAATTATTTGTACTACACTGTGACTGCTTTAGGTTCATAACATGTGCAATTTTACCATGAGACGCTCTGCCAATAAGAATTTTTGTTAATACTATAGGAACAGCTTTTTGTACAGTACACTCAGTTTTTCTAGAATATTCATTTATTTCCATTAGCCACATTGATTTCCTCTGAGAAATTGGCTACTATTCTTCTGTCAAACTCAACACTCTAGCAACTATCTTATTTACCATGTGTGTATTAGTGGAATTGATTGGTTGGCTTCTTGAGAAGGGCCTGAGCATTCCTGCTACTAGGCTGGACTTAGATATTAAAAACCCACTTGCCCACACCATGGATACAGGGCCTCTCAAACAAGTCTTGTTGCAGTGAAATGGCAACTGCTGTCAGCCACGTTTCTGTTACCTGGGTCCCAATTTGAGCTGTGCATGGGAAGCGAAGCAACCATGGGGGCAGGAGACCTCCCTCAGAATGGGAGAAGGTTCAGGCGCCTGTCAGGTTGCAGGAGGGGTGGTAAGGGTCTGTGCCCCACCTCTGTGAAGTTCCTACTTGATTTACAATGAGAATAGACAACGAGGTAGAAGCCCACCAAGTTTCTGAAATAATAAACTCAGTTTTTAAGTGTAACATAACAATGTTTTTTCTACAGATTGAATGAGTTATTTTTTGCTTTTTAAAAATTTTTTATTGCTCATATTTGGGTGACAGGTTTCGGGTGTACAATTCTATACTACACCACCCCAAGTCAGGTCTCCCGTCACCATTTATTTCCCCATACCCTCTTCCTCCCCCAACTTATTTTTATTTTTCAATTACAGGTGATATTCAATAGTATTTTATTAGTTTCAAGTGTACAGCATACTAGTAGTGATTAGGTATTGATGAAATTTCCTAAGTAAGTTTAGTGCCCAGCTAGCACAGTACATAGTTATTGCGATGTTATTGACTATACTGGAGGCCCAGCCCCGGAGGGCCCCTCTGCCGGACCTGTGCCCTCTCACAGTCTGGGAACCCTCAGGAGATGTCTTGACAGTCGCTGCCCGGGAGGTGGGAGAGGCAGAAGAGGCTCCTACCCCTGCCAGTAAACCATGAGCCCAGCTCCTGCATTGAGCATCTGCCCCCTGGTGGACAGTCACATAATAGCAACCGGTCGTTGTGCCATTCGGTTGATTTTCATAATAACTTTTATTATATAGGATTCCTATGCAGTATGTTACATCCCCGAGACTATTTCATAACTGCCAATTTGTGCTTCTTAATCTCACATTTTTCATCAGTCTTCCTCTGACAAACATCAGTTTGTTCTCTGAGTTTGTTTCTATTTTGTTTGTTCATTTTGCTCTTTAGATTCCAAATATAAGTGAAATCATATGGTATTTGTCTTTCTCTGTCTGACTTTTTCACTTTGCATAATACATTCTAGGTCCATTGCTATTGTCACAAATGGTAAGATTTCATTCTTTTATTTTATTGGGTTTTTAAGAGAGAGAAACATTGCTTTGTTGTCCCACTTATTTATGCATTTATTAGTTGCTTCTTGTATGTCAGTGTTTCCCAAACTTTTGACATATGTGTACCCCTTCTATAATTTTTGTAACGCTGAGTACCCCTCGTCAAAAAAAAAAAATGGGTGCATTTTAATAACAATAAAAATATATTTATTTTTTAGGTACATACACAAAATAATAATAAACGAAAAATAAAATTATTCATAATAAAATATAAATAAAAGTTATATTATAAATAACATTTATTTGGATCAATGAGAAGGATGAAATTGACTTGATTCATGAGAACGTAGAATTAGGCGCAGCTAAGCACGGTGTAGTGCATATCCCCACCAAACTCCGGTGCAACGCATACCCCCACCAAACTCTTCCCGTACTCCTGAGGGTACATGTACCACACTTTGGGAAACACTGTTGTATGTGATCGGAGATTGAACTCATAGCCTTGCTCTAACTAACTGAGCTACCTGGCCAGGACAAGATTTCATTCTCTTTATGGCCGAGTAATATACCATTCTACATATGTATTACATCTTTCTCTAATCTATCCATGGGCATTTGGGTTGCTTCCATATCTTGGCTACTGCAAGGACAGAAACTAAAATGTGTATTTAAAATAGTTTTTCTATTAATCTTTTTAAATGACAGTAAGTAGAAGACAACATCATTTAGAGTTGAAAAAGGACTAAGATGCTACTGCTTCCTTTTATACAGTGAGCAATTAAATTATAATAGGTGAATTATGTTCCAATCAGCCATTTAGGGGGGTAGAATTAATGTTATTTAGTAGTGTAACTTGCTTCAAAGTTCAGATTGTAGGCTTTGATACTAAAAAAAGGAAAACAAAAGTCAATGAGCTATGCTATCTATATCCTCCTACCTAATAAAAGGGTAATATGCAAATAGACCATCACTCCAAAACACAAGATGGCCTCCCCCAGGGAGTCAAAGATGACTGCCCCCATATGGACATAAGATGGCCACCTCAAGATGGCCTGCAGGGAAGGCAATTGGGGGTGACCAGGCCAACAAAGGATGGCAGTTGTGGGGGGGGGGGGGGGAAGACCAGGCATATAGGAAATGGCAGTTGGGAGGAACCAAGTCTCCAGGGGAGGGCAGTTGGGAGGGACCAGACCAGCAGGGAGGGAAGTTAGGGGTGGCCAGCCCTGCAGGGGAGGGCAGTTGTGGATGATCAGGTCATCAGGGCAGGGCAGTTGGGGGAGACCAGGCCTGCAGGGGAGGGCAGTTGGGGGAGACCAGGCCTGCAGGGGAGGGCAGTTGGAGGAGAACAGGCCTTCAGGGGAGGGCAGTTGGGGGAGACCAGGCCTGCAGGGGAGGGCAGTTGGGGGAGATCAGGCCTGCAGGGGAGGGCAGTTGGAGGAGACCAGGCCTGCAGGGGAGGGCAGTTGGGAGAGACCAGGCCTGCAGGGGAGGGCAGTTGGAGGAGACCAGGCATGTAGGGGAGGACAGTTGGGGGGATCCAGACCAGCAGGGGAGGACAGTTAGGGATGACCAGACCAGCAAGGGAGTGGTTAGGGGGTGATCAGGCTGGCAGGCAGAAGTGGTTAGGGGCAATCAGACAAGCAGCCAGGTGAGTGGTTGGGAGCCAGCAGTCCTGGACTTTTAGAGGGATGTCCGACTGCCCATTTAGGCCTGACCCAGTCAGACATCCCTCAAGGGGTCCCAGATTAGAGAGGGTGCAGGCTGGGCTGAGGGTCACACACACACACACCCTGTGCATGAATTTTGTGCACCAGGCCTCTAGTATATATATAAAAGTCTTAAGTGATCGGCTGACTAGCTGGCAGGTATGATGTGCATTGACCACTAAGGGGCAGATGCTCGACGCAGGAGCTGCCAAGTGATAGCAATTTTGCAGACTGACTTCTTACACTCCAGGACCCCTTGGGGGATGTTGGACTGCCAGTTTTGGCCCGTTACCCACAGGCCAGGCCAAGGGACCCCACCTGTTGGAAGGATCCTGCTCACTCTGCAGACACCTTTTGAGCCATGGCCCCAGGTGTGGCCAGCCAGGAAGGAACCACAGGAGGTTGGCTCCAGGGCATGTCCAACCCTTCTCGTCCCTCCAGCCACCTTCTAATTAATTTCCTTTCAATGTGTACGGATCTGTGCACTGGGCCTCTGGTAATTTTAAGATGCTTTAATCTATCAGAAAAATGAACAATTTGTATTTGCTTTTTTAGAATTGTGGCCACGTTGTAGGCCCTAGAACTTCAGAGAGAGTGAAATGTGGTCTATGTCCTTAAGGAAAAAAGAGATGAAAGTTAATTATATATGATGATGATAGGGATTCTTAACATGAGGGCCTGAAGATAGCATTCAGGTGTTCTAAATTTGGACAAGAAAAAGTTCACACTAACCCTTAACTAAAAGGTAGCATTTCTTTTGATTATGAATTAAAGCAACAAGCAATATTATTTCTTTCAATTATGAATGAAAGCTTACCTATGAGTGTGTCACTATTAGAAATCACATTTCACATACTATCTAATAAAAGAGTAATATGCAAATTAGCTGAAACCGGTTTGGCTCAGTGGTAGAGCGTTGGTATGTGGACTGAAAGGTCCTGGGTTCGATTCCGGTCAAGGGCATGTACATTGGTTGCGGGCACATCCCCGGTGGGGGGTGTGCAGGAGGCAGCTGGTCGATGTTTCTCTCTCATTGACGTTTCTAGCTCTCTCTCTCTCTCTCTCCCTTCCTCTCTGTAAAATATCAATAAAATATATATATTTTAAAAAGTAATATGCAAATTGACCATCACTCCAACACAAGATGGCTGCCCCCATGTGGTCAAAAATGGCTTCTTCCATGTGGACACAAGATGGCCAGCAGGGAAGGGAAGTTGGGAGGGACCAGGCCTGCAAGGTAGAGCAGTTGGGGGCAATCAAGCCTGGAAGGGAGGGCAGTTAGGGGTGACCAGGCCTGCAGGGGAGAGCAGTTAGGGGCAAACAGGCTGGCAGGGGAGCAGTTAGACATCAATCAGGCTGGCAGGAGAGTGGTTAGGAGGTGATCAGACTAGCAGGCAGAAGCGGTTAGGGGCATTCAGGAAGGCAGGCAGAAGAGCAGTTGGAGGCCAGCAGTCCTGGATTGTGAGAGCCATGTCCCAGATCAGAGAGGGTGCAGGTTGGGCTAAGGGACACATACTATCATCTCCCCCCTCCCCCCCAACCCCCATGCCCGAATTTTGTGCACCAGGCCTCTAGTCATATTATATTTGTAGTTATTTCTAATATTGTTTATGTCTCACTTTAATGGTAGTATGGATCCACTGCTATATCTTAATGCTTTAAAAAGGAATGTTTCTTATCACAATCTTAAAAATACTTCACAATTGTATTTCAGTATACTTGGTTTCCTTTGTATTTCATTTTATGATTTAAGAGAGGGGAATCCCAACTCTTCACTGGGCTTTATTATGCCATAAAAAAAAAATTTAGGAACAGTATAGGACAGCCGTGGGCAAACTACAGGCCCGTTCGGCTGTTCTATCCGGCCCGCAGAGCCAAAAGAGCAGAGGGTTCTCTTGCTCTCCCCTCCGCTCCTTCACCAGCAGCCCAATATGAGAATGCCAACATGGTCAGGTTGCTTTTGTTCCGGCCCTCCAGTCCAGTTTAAGAACCCATTGTGGCCCTCGAGTCAAAAAGTTTGCCCACCCCTGGTATAGGATGTGCTATGCTAGGCTTAAATACAGGCCATTATGGGAAGACAGAGGATCCAGAGGACAGATGGGGGTGGTTTGGGATGGCCTGCGTCCTGAAAGGTCCCTTGAGCACTCCCTGAGATGCATGGTGGTTTGCCTGGGTGACAGGGGTGAAAGAGTGAGTGGTGTGCTGTTGAGCATAATGGAGAGTAGGGTGTTCGGAGCCATGGAGGGCAGTGATACTGGTCTGCTGAGGTAGATGACAAGATTGATGTAAGAATTGCATTTTGTCTTCTAGATTTCATCATTTCTTGGATGTCAACAGTCACAAAGTAGAAAAGACAGTAGAAGGGTAAGTCAGTTTATATGTGTGTGTATATGTAAATATTCAAAATATGTGTATTTTTATAGATATTTTTGTTTAACTTTCTTTCAATACATTTTTAATATGTTTTAGAATTTATGAAAAATTCATCATTCATTCTGATCTTGGTAAAGCTGCCAGTTGGAAGCGATTAACTGAGGAATTTCTAAATGCATCGCTCCCGAACATACAGGAAATAAAGGTAGGCGTTATATTGTGAGAGCTCTCTTGGTATATTTTGCCATTTCCAGTCTGATTATTGTCAACTACTTGTTTTTAATTAAACATTAATTCTCTTAGTATTGTTCACGGGCTAGAGCAGACTATGCTGGAAACTGACCTAAGTATTGCCATGAAGCCCAGTGTGCTTCAGGCTCGAAATAAAAGAACATGCATGTGTTTGTTGAATCATCTCAGCCCCAGCCTGCTGTGAAATTGAGATAAGAGCCTGGGCCGGTGTGGTTCAGTGGATAGAGCGTCAACCTGTGGATTAAAGGGTCCCAGGTTCGATTCCAGCCAAGGGCACATGCCTGGGTTGGGTTCAATCCCCCCCAGTAGGGGATGTGCAGGAGGCAGCCAATCGATGATTCTCTTTCATCATTGATGTTTCTATCTCTCCATCTCCCTTCCTCTCTGAAATCAATAAAAAATTTTAGAAAATTGAGATAAGAAATTTACATAAATAATAGCACTGTTTAGCTTTTATTTAGTTCAGGTCTTTTAAATTGCTTCTCAGCACTTGGCAATAGGAACTTCCTATAGAATGCTCATTAGATGCCAATGCTATTGTGAGCACTTTTGGTCGTGGGTCCCCAAGATCACCTTTAGGCTTGATGATGCCCTAGAGAAATTCACAAAACTTTAAAAAAGCTGCTCTCACAGTTACGGTTATTACAGTAAAAGGATCTAGTCAGCGATGAGCAAAGGAAAAGATGCCTAAGGTGAGGCCCATGAGAAACCAGCCACAAACTTGAACATATTCCTTTCCAGTGAGTTACATGGGAATGCCCTAATTTACCCAGTAGCTGTGTTAACAACACATGCAAAGTCTCATTCGGGTGCAGGGGGTAATCAAAACAACCCCTGGAGGGGATGGACGCTGGGTGCTCCCACTGAGGCATTTTCCCACTGGGAGTCCACTCTCTGTTCCCACTGGGAAAGGTAGTTGCCTCCTGCTAGTAGGGGAACCGGTAACCCCTACATTGCAATCAGACTCCCTGACTTTTTTGTAAAGCCCCTCTGCTTGAGTGTGTTTCCATCAATATTACGGATTTTAAAACTATCTAAAGATTTTGCAATGTACCGTAATCATTAATCACATCAAATTTAAATGGCCAATTGAGACAAACAGTAGTTAACTTTATTTATTTTTTTTTAAATAAGTATTGTTCATATGATTACAAATGTTCCTCATTTCCCCCCTCCATTGCTCCCCTCCACCCTCTGCCCTTTCCCCATCCCCCATTGTTCTTATCCATAGATGCAGTTTATGTTCAGTCTCTTCCCATACCCCCTACTCCCCTTTTTCCTGAGAATCGTCAGTCCACTCCCCTTCCATACCTCTGATTCCATTGTATTCAACAGTTAATATTGTTCATCATGTTTTTTAATTCCCTTGGTTTTTAGATTCACTTGTTGATAGTTATATATTTGTTGTTCATAATTTTATCTTTATTTTCTTCCTCTTCCCAAAGAACCTCTTTCAGCAATTTATATAATTCTGGTTTGGTGGTAATGAACTCCTTTAGCTTTTTTTATTTGTGAAGCTCTTTATCTGGTCTTCGATTCTGAGTGATAGCTTTGCTGGGTAGAGTAATTTTGGCTGTAGATTCTTATTATTCATCATCTTGAATATTTCTTGCCATTCCCATCTGGCCTGCATGGATTCTGTTGAGAAATCAGTTGAAAATAGTATGGGTGCTCCTTTGTAGGTAACTAGCTGCTCTTCTCTTGCTGCTTTTAATATTCTCTCTTTGTCTTTTGTTCTTGGAATTTTAATTATGATGAGTCTTGGTGTGGTCCTCTTTGGATTCCTTTTGTTTGGGGTTCTATGCGCTTCCTGGACTTGTAAGTTTATTTCTTTCACCAGGTTTGGGAAGTTTTCTGTTACTATTTCTTTCAATAGGTTTTCAATATCTTGCTCTCTGTCATCTTTTGGGATGCCCATAATTCTGATGTTGGTTCCTTTGAAGTTGTCCCAGAGGTTTCTTACACTATCTCCAACTTTCTGGATTCTCTTGTCTTCTTGCTTCTGCAGAGGAGTTCCCTCTGGCTCTTTGTGTTCCAAATCCTTGACTTGATTCTTGCAATCTTCCATTCTGTTTTTAGGACTCTGTATAATATTTTTTATTTCAGAGAATGTATTCTTTATTTCTAGTTGATCATTTATTATTTCTAGTTGATCCCTTTTCATATCCTCATAGGTCTCATTTATTTTATTGGCCTTTTCTAGGAAGTTCTTGAAAAACCTTATAAGCGTGGTTTTGAACTCTATATCCAGTCACTTTTTGTCCTCCATTTCTTTTGTTTGTTATCTGTTTCCTGTCTCGGCATTTTCGCAGCTTCCCTGAGTTGGTAGGGTGGCTTTGTGTGTTAAGATGTCCTATATGGTTCAGTGGGTCAGCCTCCCAGTTACCTGAGGTAAACACTCTTGGTGCACCCCTTTGTGGACTGTGTGTACACTAACTTATTGTAGTTAAGTCTTGATTGTTGTTGGTATGACTGGGAAGGACTGACCTCAAGGCCAATTGGCTGTGAGGATTAGCTGTGTCTATGCCAGGAGATAGCCTTATTCGACTGGATTTGGAAAATTGCAAAAGCCTCTGTGCTCAGCTTGGATGGGGCGGAGTTTCAGGGTGGAGCCTACATCCTTGGCTTCCCTTCAGCCCCACCCTATGAGGTTCCTGAGTCTCAGTGTTCTTCAGTGCCCTTTGGTACTTACTGCTTTGTTACTCACTGCAAGCACCTCGGAGAGAGAGGTGCCCTTGAGTTTCACCTGCTGTCAGACAGTCTAGTCTCACCCCCCAATGAGCCTGGAACTGGGGTTCAGAGCAGTTGGAAGTGGGGTTGGAAGTGGGATTCAGTGCAGTCTGGAGCTTTTGTCTCCTTCCCGCTAGGGCAATCCAGCAGCAGTCAACAGTCCGTCCTCTGCACAAAATGTGTGCTCCTCTGTGACTTTGCCTTTCACCGCTCCCCCTGAGTTTCCTCTCTACAGTCTAGATTCCCTCTGTATGAGCCTGGGTCCCCAGAGTCTCGCCCAGAACTGGGATTCAGTGCAGTCAGAACTGGGGTTCAGCACAGTCTGGAGCTTTTATCTCCTTCACGCTAGGGAACACCACCCAGGCACTCAGCTGCCCCCTCCTCTCCGACTCTTTCCTCTCCCCACACACGTACCATGTCTCCATACCTTAGGCTTTTATAGCTCCTCTGATTTTCCTTCTGGTTTTCTCTTTCCTTCTAGTTGTAGACTTTCCAGTCAGTCAACTTTCCTGTTGTTCTGGATAATGTCCATTTTGTATTTTAGTTGTATTTTTTGAAATTGTTGTGTGAGGTTGCAGCTAGGTGTTTACCTATGCTGCCATAATGGTTTCTCTCCACCGATACATGCCAGTTCGTATGCCAATACTGTTTTGATTACAATGACTTTGTAATATAGTTTGATATTCAATATTGTGACCCTCCAACTTTGTTTTTCTTCCTCAAAATTGCTATGCATATAAGGGGTATTTTTTGGTTTCATATAAATTTTTTTAATACTTTTTCTAGATCTGTGAAACATGCCATTGATATTTTAATAGAGATTGCATTGAATCTGTAATATTGCTTTGGTAGTATGGACATTTTAATGATACTAATTCTTTCAATCCATGAACACAGTATTTGCTTCCACTTGTTTGTATCTTCTTCCTCTATTTCCTTTTTACAATGTCCTATTATTTTCCTAGTACTGGTCCTTTACCACCTTGTTTATTTCCACATATCTTATTTTTTTGTAGAAATGGTATACATATAAGATTGTCTTCGTTTCTCTCTCTGAGAGTTCATTATTGGTGCATAAAAATGCCATGGATTTTGGGGTGTTATTTTTGTATTCATAAATTCTGAATTCATATATTAAATCTGCTAGGTTTTATGGAGTTTTTAGGGTTTTCTTTGTATAGTATCATGTGAATAATGAGGTTTTTCTTCCTCCTTCCAATTTGGATACCTTCTGTTTCTTCTTATGTTTGATTGCTATCGCTAGGACTTGCAGTACTATCTTCTTACCTAATAATAGACAAACATGTAAATTGACTATACCTTCACTATACCTATAACCAATCAGAGTGACTATGCGTATTAACCCCAAAAAGATGGTGGTTAATTTACATACATAGGCACCCAAGGCCTGTGTCCCACGAACATCCTGGCACCCAGGTCACTGTGAGGTAAGGCCTGGGCAGGAGCAGACCCCCTGCAATCGATTGCAGGGAGCTGGGGGTCCCTCCCGCCTGATGCAGGAGCAAACCTCCTGTGATGGATCACAGAGAGCTGGGGGTCACTTTGGCCTGGTGCAGGAGCGGACCCCTTGCAATCAATCACCTGGGCAGGGAGCTGGGGGTCTGCTTTTGGCCTAGGCAGGAGCAGACTCCCTGCGATTGAGGGTGGTCCGCTCCTGCCCAAGCAGCTTTTGGCCCTGGCAGGGGCTGAGCCGGTGATCAGAGGGAGCTGGAGGGGCCCTGCCCAGCCCTCGATTAGTGTGAACTATAGAGGAAACACCTTTTCTGATTGCACATTGGCTAAGCTTCCTGTATGCCACTGGTACTATTCTTAGTAACTTGGGTAATAAGAATCCAAAAAGGTGATCTAGGGTTTTTCCACCCCACTTCTGGAGAGAAAAATGAAGGTCCACTGCTGGATGGGCTAAGAAATGTCATATCGTGCCCTAGCTGGTTTAACTCAATGGATAATGCCTCAGCCTGCAGACAGCAAGGTCTGGGTTTGATTCTGATCAAGGACATGTACCTAGGTTGCAGGCTCCTCCCTGGCTGGGGCCCAGATCAGGGCTCATGCAGGAGGCAACCAATCAAAGTGTTCCTCTCACTTTGATGTATCTCTCTGTCTTTCCCTTCTCCTCTACATTCTCTAAAAGTCAATGGAAACATATCCTCAGGATTAAAAAAGAAAGAAAGAAATGCATATCCAAGATTGCGAAACAAGATGGCGGCCTAGGTAGTCTCCTAAGCTGCCGCCTCATCAACAATTTGGAAAAAAACAACAGCTAAAATCGAAAGGGATCACATCAGATCCACAGGAGAGCTGGTGGAATGGGATGGCTACAACTAGAGGGCAGGAAAAGCACCGCTGCCACCATGTGGAGTTTAAAGCTGAAATGGAACCAGAGCTGCCGCCGCAGCCGCCACCAGTGAGGGAGGCCCACCTGGAGCAGAGCTCGCCCCGCCCCGGTCCCAGGTAGTGGGCTGCCTCGGAGCCTGGCCTTGGTGCATGCAGCTTTCCTGGCCTGCTCGCCGTGGGAGCGAGGGAACTGGCTCCGAGCCATGGCCGCACCTTCCGCTCCCGTCCGGAGCGAGCCGTCTTGGAGCCTGGCCTCCGCACACGCAGCTTTCCCGGCCTGCTTGCCATGGGAGCGAGGGAACCGGCGCCAAGCCCGGCCGCACCTTCCGTTCCCACCTGGAGCAAGGCACCTTACAGCCCGGCCTCCGCACCCGCAGCCTTCTCAGCCCGCCTGCCATGCTAGCGAGGGAGCCCGGCCCAGGGCCACGGCTGCACCTTCCACTCTCGGCCCCAGCGAGCCCTTCGCCGGGCTGGCCCACTTGCTTGAAGAGTGTAACGGAGGACCAAGAGGTTGTGCCCAGAACACTCTTTGCGGCCTGGGACTCTGGACACCTAAACTTGGGGGACTCTGAAAGCCAGAACATGTGAAGTGTGGGCAATGGAGGATACTGTGGTGGAGTCGGCTGGAGCCTCCCCATTCTTCCCCCTCGTCGTCCTCCTGCTCTCCCGGCAGCAACGGGCCAGGGCCCCAGGGGAGAATCAAAAAGGATCCTATCTGAATCGAGGGAGAGCTGGCAGAGGGGGAAATCTACAACTGAAAGAAGGAAAGGTGTCGCTGCCACCATGTGGAGTTTAAAGCCGCAGCCACTGCCGCCACCAGTGAGGAAGGCCCACTGAGAGCGGAGCCTTTGCGCAGCCCCCAAGAGCCAGCGCCAAGGTGGAGCATACTCATGGAGCGTGATGGAGGACTGAGAGGTAGTACCCAAAACACTCTTTGTGGCCTGGGACACCTAAACCCAGGGGACTGAAAACCTGAACGTGTGAAATCAGAGCTGCTGAGGTTGCTAGGGTGGAGTTGGCTGGAGCCTCCCCGTTCTTCCCCCTCGTCGTCCTCCTGCTCACCTGCAGCTCGGGCCTTGGGGGATCCAGGATAGGAGGGCATCAATCAACGGTCCCAGAGGGGCCGTGTGGCCTGGGAGAGCCTTGTGCCCCGGTGGAGCAGTGGGACCAGGGGGAGCCGTGAGATATGGGGGGGGTGGGATCCAGGGAAGCGGTGGGACCAGGGGAAGCCATGTGACGTGGGGGGGGGGGGACGGTGGGACCAGGGGGAGCCGTGTGCCCCAGAAGAGCCGTGTACCCCGGGGGAGCTGTGGGACCTGGGGGAGCCGTGTGACCTGGGGGGGGGGGTGATACCCGGAGGAGCCATGTGCCCCGGGAGAGCCTTTTGCCCTGGGGGAGCAGTGGGACCCGGGGGAGCCATGTGCCCCAGGTGAGCCTTGTTCCCCGAGGGAGCAGTAGGACCCAGGGGAGCTGTGTGCCCCTTGGGAGCGGTGGTACCTGGGGGAGTTGTGGGACCTGGGGGAGCGGTGGGACCTGGGGAAACCGTGTGCCCCGGGAGAGTTGTGTGCCCCTTGGGAGCGGTGGGACCCAGGGGAGCCGTGTTCCCTGGGAGAGCCGTGGGCCCTGCAGGAGCAGTGGGACATGGGTGAGCCCCTATGTTCATAGCACAATTTACAATAGCTAGGATTAGGAAACAGGCTAGGTGCCCATCAGCAGATGATTGGAGCAGAAAACTATGGTACATCGACACAATGGAATACTATGCTGCCATAAAAAAGAAGGAATTCTCATCATTAGCAGCAACATGGATGGAATTGGAGAACATCATGCTGAGTGAAATAAGCCAGTCAATGAAAGAGAAACACCACATGTCCTCACTCATTTATGGATAATAACGAATATTATAAACTAATGAACAGAAAGATATCGTGACAGTAAAGCAACAAACAGACTGTCAAATGACAGCGGGGAGGGTAGGGTGATCTAGGGGAGATAAGAGATCAACCAAAGACTGGTATGCATGCATATAAGTACATCAATAGACACAAAACTCTGGGGAGGGGGGGCATATAAGGGAGGTGGGGGGGGCAATGGTAAGCAATGTACACATATAATACCTTAATTTTAAAAATGGTGGGGGGGAAAAAAGAGAAAAAAGTAATGCATATCCTATGAAAGACAAATCTTGAAAATGCCTAAAGAAAGATGTCATTTTTTCTTGGTGAAGGGACTGGAGTCCATGTTGATGAAAACACCTTGGTGGCTGTGGTGACTGGCAGTGGCTGCAGCAGTGGGGTGATGGGGCTAGTGCCTTCCCCTGATCAGCCTGGTTGCCTCCTTGCAACTGGCCTAAGCCATCAATAGGACACCCCTGAGAACTCCCAGTATGTGAGAGGGGGCAGGTTGGGCTGAGGGACCCTCCCACCCCCAGCGTACAGATTTCATGCACTGAGCCCCTAGTCCTCTATAATAAAAGGACAGGGACCATAAGCATTGACCATCTCAGTCCCGTGGCCCGTGAGTGGCGGCAGGCAGGGCAGTGGGGCGGGACTGGGGACTGACAAGTGGGTTTATCGGCTGACTTCTTGGTCCCTCCCCCAACAGGAGACGGTGGGTGGTGAGAGGACCTGGCTGGCTGTCAGGCCATTGGGATCCCCAGCTCATCCCTGGCTGCTCAGGGGCTCAGGCCAGTGGGAAAGCACCAACTTCACCTCCATGCGCATTTGCCAGGCCAGCTGCTGATGGAACACGCTGCCTGCTCGGGGCCGCTCACGGAGGCGGCGCCACTGCTGCTGGGACTTGTGGTGCTGACTGAAGCTGTGTGGCACACCTGTGACCCACCCTGGCGGTGGAGGCCTGGAGACTGGAGAACAGGCAGAAGATGGCCCTGATCACAGGCTAAGCCTAGAGACCCTACCCGCACAATTTCATGCACTGGGCCTCTAGAGTTGAATAAGAGTACTGAAAGAGAGCATCCCTGTTTTGTTCTGGTTCTTAGGGGAAATGGTTTTAGTTTTTGCCCATTTAGTGGGAGTGATGTTGGCTGTAGTATATGGTTTTTATTATGTTGAGGTATAAAACTTCTATTCCCTCTTTTCTGAGAGTTTTTATCAAAACATGTTGGATTTTGTCAAATGCATTTTCTGCATCTATTGATATGATCATGTGATTTTTGTCTTGCAATATGTTTATGTGCTCTATCATGTTTATTGATTCATGAATATTGTACCAGCTTTGCATTCCCAGAATAAATCCCACTTGTAATGCCAGTGGTCTTAATCCAGCATCTAGAAGGGTTCAGGAATCTGAACAAGGCTCTGTTATATAAATTAATAAAGAATACAGAGACTAACCATAATTTTGGAAGGCATTTTGGGAAGCCAGGGAAAACTTAGCTAAAGAAACCAAGTTCTCCTGTCTCTCTTGCTTTTTATTAACACAAATTGTCCTAAGGCAAGGTAGTTATACACATCAAATGCAAGGTTTAGTATACAAAATCCATTGTCAGATTGGGGGAACTGCATTCAGCTGTTCAGGTTTTTGGCCAGCAGGAGGCAATAATATGTAGATTTAAATGCCCTCAGCTGTCTAGCAGCAAGCAATCATTTATGCATCCTTTTCAGGTTTGGGGAAATGCCCTCAGCCATTTCCAACAAGCAGTAATATGTATTTTCCAACCTTTTGATGAACTTCTTGAATTAGCTTCTGGCACACTTGGTTGTGGTGTATGATCTTTTTAATATATTTTGGGTCTGATTTGCTAAAAAAAAAAAAAAAGTGTGGATTTTAGCATCTGTGTTCATCGGGGATATTGGCCTCTTTCTTTGAGTTTTTGGAAGGTTGTATTTTTCTAGGAATATGTCCAGTTTGTCCCATTGTCAAAATAGAAGTTGTTCTTAGTGTTGTTGTTTTTTACGATCTTTATATTTCTGTGGGGTCAGTTGTTACTTCACCTTTTTTGCTTCTGATTTTGTTTATTTGGGTCCTCTCTGTTTCCTTGTGAGTCTGGCTAGAGATTCATCAATCTTGTTTATCCTTTTTGAAGAACCAGTTCTTGGATAAATTGATCTTTTGTGGTTTTTTGGTTTGTTTGTTTTTTATCTCTATGTCATTTATTTCCACTCTGGTCTTTATTATATCCTTCCTTCTACTTATTCTGGACTTTTCTTATTATTTTTTTTCTAATTCTTTAAGTTGTTATGTTTAGATAATTTATTACCAGTTTTTCTTGTTTTTTGTTTTGTTTTTTGAGGTAGGCCCATAGTGCTATGAACTTCCTTCTCAGTACTGCTTTCACTGTGTTACATAGATTTTTGGATTGTTGTGTGTTCATTTTTATTTGTTTTCATGATTTAAAAAATATATATTTTATTGATTGTTTACAGAGAAGAAGGGAAACATTGATGAGCTGCCTTCTGCATGGCCCCTATTGGAGATTGCCCACAACCAAAGTACATGCCCTTGACGGGAATCGAACCTGGAACCCTTCAGTCCCCAGGCTGACGCTCTATCCACTGAGCCAAAGCAGTCAGGGCTTCCTTAGCCTTTTTTTCTTTTTTCTTTTTTTGTCTACAAAGCTCCTGGCTTCACCTTCAATTTTGAATGATAGCCTTGCTGGATATAGTATTCCTGGATTCAGTCCCTTGCTTTTCATCACTTTGTAATTTCATGTCACTCTCTTCTGGCCTGATGTGTTTCTGTTGAGAAATCAGTTGATAATCTAATGGGAGATCCCTTGTAGGTGGTTTTCTGTCTCCCTCTTGTAGCCTTTAATAGTCTTTCTTTGTCTTTTACATTTGCCAGTTTTATTATATGTCTTGGGGTAAGTCTTTTTGGGTTCATCTTGATTGGGACTCTGTACTTCCTGGTCTTGTGTGACTTTTTTCTTCACAAAGTTAGGGAAGTTTTCTCTCTTTGTTTCTTCAGACAGATTTCCTATTTCTTGCTCAGTATCCTCTCCTTCTGGCACCCCTATGGTGAAGATGTTGTTTTGATTTGTGTTGTGCCAAAGCTCCTTTAAACTCTGACTTTATACTTTTTTTTTTTCAGTTGCTGCTCTGGTTGGTGTCTTTTTCTACCTTGTCTTCTAACTTGCTAATTCAGTCCTGAACTTCTTCTAGTCTACTGTTGAAACCTTCCATTGTGGTCTTTATTGCCTGCATTCTTCATTTTCTCTTGATTCTTTTCATGTTAGTGTATTTCTCATTCAGTTCCTTATAATTGTCATTGAGCTGCTTGTATTTCTCATTAGCTGTTTGTGCATCCTTATAACCATTACTCTAAATTCTTTCTTTGACCAATTAACTTCTGGTGATTCTTCCTTCTTTCATTTACAAGTTGTTTCTTTGTCTTCCCACTTTTGCTGTTCCTTTGTATTTTTTTCTATATACTAGATCAAGCTGCTATGCCACCCAGATTTTTGGTGTTGGTCAAGTTTTTTGGGACCAGTGGTACAGTATCTCAGTCTCCTGGCCTTCTGAGCTGGGCTCCCCCCACTCAAGATATTTGGGTTGCCCTATTGTGGTTATGTCTTGAATGTTATTGTCCGTTTGTGGATGGAGTCTCCTCTCAGTAGGTCTGATTATGTGTCTCATTTCCTACCATATCGTGCCAGCCGTTGAGGAGATGCTATCTGAACAGCACAAAATACAACAAGATAACAAGAATGTATACAAGACCCCACTCGCCCCGTGACAAGAGAACAAGAATGTATACAAGACCCCTCTAGCCCCATGACCATCAGAGAAAAGAGAATTAAGAAGAGAAAAGAGCAAAAATGATGGAACAAAAAGAAAAAAATATATGGAGGAACACAACAAAAGAAAAACAAAGCAAAAAGCACAAACAAAAAACACCCAGAAAAGGTGGGTAGGGGCAGAATCTATAGATATAGAGCTTAAATAAAAAAAATATTAGAGAACTAGAGAAATAGGGGAAGGATCATGGCTTAGAATAAGGGGGGGGGGGGGGCGGGCAGGAATGAGAAAGCAAGGAAAAAAATTTAGATAGGAGAATAGAGCAGATAGACCTAAATTTAGGAAATGAAACAAATTAAGAAATTAGAAGAAGAAAAGAGAAAAAAAATTAAAAATTGAGTAGTTAAATAAGAGAAAGGAAGAGAAAATTAGATATATGAGAACAACAATAGAGATAGAATAATAGCTAATCAATATGGCAGATATGTAAAGAATATCTACTTTAAAAAGTTAAAAAAGAAAGAGAAGAAAAAAATGGGAGGAAAACAAGAAAAGAAGAAATGGGTGTAAAAAATAAGATTGATAAAGTAAAAAATACAATAAAGTCTCATTCACTTCAGCCAAGTTTAGTGCCCAGGGGATCTGGCTTAGGACCCCACTCTTCTGTTCTGTGTGCAGATTCTGGACATCCTGTGAGGACTTAGGTGCTAACCACTGTCAGGCACTGTCTATTGCCTGTTAGCTCCCTGCTTGAAGCTCCAAGCAATCCACCGGTCCACTGCTTGTGTCTGTCTCCACAGGTCTTGGCTGCAAGCAGGAAGGGCCAATCTGCTCTTTTTGTGTGTCCACTAGCTGTCAATCTTAATCTCTCGAGTCTGTTTCTGACAGGGCTTTAGGCAGGGGAAGTGCTGTTTCGCTTTCATGAATAGATGGGTGTGTTTCCTATGTCAGAACTACTCCTCTATGAGTGGCCCAAAATGTTTCTCTGCCCTCAACTGGACAGATTTCCTTGTATGGAGACCAATGAGGTCAGTTGCAACCCTGGAGTTTTTATCAGTCTGGTTCTCAGAATAGTGGACAGGTCTGCCTCTTTAGCTACAAAATGGTAGCCATTATTTCTTCAAACAGGTTCTCTATTCCTTTCTTGGATTCTGCTCCTTCTGTTATACCATAATTGAATGTTGTGACATTTCATGTTGTTTCAAAGCTTAGACTCTCCTGCTTTTCAATTTTTCTCTCCATGCACTGCTCTGAATGGCTATTTCTTTCTACCTTGTCTTGTAATCCACTGATATGGTCCTCAGCCTCTTCTAATCCACTGTTGAATCCTTCCAGGTGTTCTTTATTTTAGCTGTGTCATTCCTCACTTCCAAACTATTCTCATTAGTTGTTTCAACCTTTTTTCATGTTGGTGTAGTTCTCATTAAGACCTGTATAATACTCATTAAGTTGCTTGTAGTTCTCACTGAATTGTTTGAGCACCCTTGTTACCATTACTCTGAATCCTTTATCTGACAAATGGTTAACTTCCATTTTATTTAGTTCATCTTCTGGTGATTCCTCCTTTACTTTCATTTGGGGTCTTTTTTTAATCTCCTTATGTTCAAGTTTTGTCTACTGCTACCTGTGAATGTGACCTTACAGGTCCTGTACAAAGTGAGCAAGTTAGCATGAAGTCCTGCTGGAGCAGGACAGCTGACTGGTGTCCCTATCAGAAAATAAACACTAGAGCCATGCTGACTCAGACTGGAGCAATGCGGCCATGGGAGAACCACCAGCGATTGCCAGCATCAGCAGGAGCTCAGAGAGGAGGCATGCTTTTCCTCAGCTTCAGAAGGACCTAAAACTGCCATTCTTACCTGAGGATATGTTCATTCCTTGTGGAGAGAGGGAGGTAGGGGGAGAGAGAGAAACATCAATCAGTTACATCCCACATACGGCCTGACCACGGCCACGGATTGAACTTGCAGCCCAATTATGTGCTCTGACCAGGAATCAAATCTGCCACCTTCAGTGTATGAGATGACATGCTGACTAACTCAGCCTCACCAGCCAGGGCTGAGATGCCAACATCTTGATCTTGGACTTCAGACTCCCATATGTGAGAGAGTAAATGTATTTCAAGCCATTAAAATTTATTGTAAGTTTGTGGTATTTTCTTGAGGCAACCCAGGAAAACTAATACAGAATCTTGTTAATATTAAGTCTAATCTGTGAATGTGATTCCCTCCTTTTAATGTGATAGATCATCTTTAATTGTTGCTTAGCAATTTTATTTTTCCTGGTATATATCTTACATTTCTTTTATGTATATTCCTAAGTACTTTATTCTGTTTAGTGCTATTATGAAGGGAATTGTCTTCTTAATTTCATTTTCAGATTCCTTATTGCTAGCATATAAAAAATATTTTTATATACTTAGCCTTGATAATAGCTTTATTCTTGCAATTTTCTTCTGCATTGCTTAGTATCCTATGTAATAAAAGGCTAATATGCAAATAGACCGAATGGCAGAATAACTGAACAATTGGTCGCTCTGATGTGCTATGACCACCAGGGAGCTTGTGTGGAAAGTAGTGGGCCTTCACTACGGCAGGATGGTGGGACAGGTGAGCGGGGGCGCCGATCACTAGGGCAAGCCTCTGGTTGTTACTAAAAACTCTTTGCTCCCACACACCGCGGCCCTACGTGGTACACCTGCTGCCGGCACTGGGCCCATTCACACACTGTCGGTGTTGGCTAGCAGCCACCACTTGCACCCACTGCAGGCACCAGCCCCAATTGCTCTGTATTGTCAGTGGGTGCAAGCAGCACAACACCATCAGCATGTGGGAGCATTGGTTGGAACAGGGCTACCAGCAGACAGAACCAAGGGCCACGGTTTGGAGGGGCTGGGCAGGGGCACAGATGATGAGCTGATACTTGCCCCTGCACTTACTGCAACCTCACAACCCATACTTTCTTTCAAGGTGCACAAATTCGTGCACTGGGCCCCTAGTCTGTGTGTGTGTGTGTGTGTGTGTGTGTGTGTGTGTGTGTAATATGCTAAGTGTCTGTCCAGGTAATGACATCACATAGCAAAACCCAGCTTCCTCTCCCTAGCGACTACCCTCCTTGTAGTTTCTTCATCCCAGGAACAAAACTTGCTTTATAGCCAGTTGAAAACATTTGCACTTTAACCAATACCTGTGAAGTTGCCTCATCTCATTTGATCTTCATAAAAGTCCTGGGGTAGGTAGATAGGAGATTCCATGGAATACTATTTTCCTTCTTTCTTTTTTTATTTCTTTATTGATTAAGGTCTTAAATATGGGTCCTTATTCCCCCATTACCTCTCACCTCCCATTCATATCCCCACCCTCCCTGTTGTCTGTGTTCATTGATTAGGTTTATATGCATGCATCTAAGTCCTTTAGTTGACCTTTCCCCCTTACTCCCACCCTCCCCTACCTTTCCTGAGATTTGACACTCTGATTAATGTTTCTCTGTCTCTGGATCTATTTTTGTTCATAAGTTTATTTTGTTCATTATATTCCACAAATGACTGAGATCCTGTGATATTTATCTTTCTCTGCCTAGCTTATTTCACTTAGCATATGCTCTCCATCTTCATCCATGTTGTTGCAAATGATAAGAACTACTTTTTTACTGCAGCATAGTATTCCATTGTGTAGATGTACTAGAGTTTTTTAATCCACTCATTTGATCTTAGCTATGGTGAAGTGCTGCTATGAACATAGGGGTGTATATATCCTTTCTGTTTCGTATTTCTAGTTTCTTGGGATATATTCCTAGATGTGGAATAACTGGGTCAATTGGGAGTTCCATTTTTAATTTTTTGAGGAAACTTCATACTGTTCTCCACAGTGGCTGCACCAGTCTGCATTCCCACCAGCCTTGTGTGAGAGTTACTTTTTCTTTGAATTCTCGCTGGCACTTGTCATTTGTTGATTTGTTGATGGTAGCCATTCTGACAGGTGTGAGATGGTACCACATTGTTGTTTTGATTTGCATCTCTCTGATGACTAGTGACTTTCTGCATGTTTTCATATGTCTCTTGGCCTTCTTTCTGTCTTCTTTTAAAAAGTGTCTATTTAGATCAATTGCCCATATTTTTTATTAGGGTGTTTATCTTTTTGTTAAGCTGCATGAGTTCCCTGCAAATGTTGGAGATTAAAATCCTTATCGTTGATACCATTGGCAAATATATTATCCCATGCAATGGGCTTTTTTATTGTTTTAATGATGGTTTCCTTTGCTATGCAAAAGCATTTTATTTTGATGTAGTCCCATTTGTTTATTTTCAGTGAAGAAATGGCTTCAGCATATGTCAGAAATTTTTCTGCCTCTGGATTCCTCTAGTATTTTTATGGTTTCTCATCATATGTTTAATTTGGATCCAGCACTTGATGCATTTTGAATTTTTTTGGGTATAGTGTAAGTTAATGGTCTGGTTTCATTTTTTTGCATGTATCTGTCCAATTTTCCCAACACCATTTATTGAAGAGGCTGTCTTGACTCCATTGTATTTTCCTACCTCCTTTGTCAAATATTAATTGAGCATAGTGATTTGGGTCGATATCCAGATTCTCTATTCTATTGATCTATATGTCTGTTCTTATGCTAGTACCAGGCTGTTTTGAGAACAGTGCTTTGTAGTACAGCTTGAAATACAGTGTTGAGATCTCTCTTACTTTACTCTTCTTTCTCAGGATTGCTATTCGGGGTCTTTTTTTGTTCCAGATGAATTTTTGGAGAGTTCTTTCTAGGTCTGTGAAATATGCCATTGATATTTTAATGGGGAGTGCATTGAACTTATAAATTGCTTTGGGAAGTATGGACATTTTGATGATGTTGATTCTATCAATCCATGAACATGGTATGTTCTTTCAGTGTCATGTAGTTTTCCACCTATAGGTCTTTTACCTCCTTAGTTAAGTTTATTCCTAGGTATCTTAATTTTTTTGGTGGGTGTGATGGTAAATGGGATTGCTTTTTTAGTCTCTGTAAATTCACTGTTGGTGTTTAGACATGACATAGATTTCTTTTTTAAAAATAAATCTTTATTGTTCATATTATTACAAATGTTCCTCATTTTTCCCCCCCTCCATTGCTCCCCTCCACCAAGTTTCCATCCCACCCTCTGCCCTTTTCCCATCCCCCATTGTCCTCATCCATTGGTGCAGTTTATGTTCAGTATGTTCAGTCTCTTCCCATGCTCCTCTCCCCATTTCCCCAAGAATCATCAGTCCACTCCCCTTCCATACCCTTGATTCTATTATATTCACCAGTTAATATTGTTTATCATGATTTTTAAAATTTATTTTTATTGATTATGGTATCACATAATTGTCCTTATCCCCCCCATTCCCATCCCAAACCCCTCCCTACATATTCCCCCACTCCCTCATCATGATTTTTATTCCCTTGGATTTTAGATTCACTTGTTGATAGTTACATATTTGTTGTTCATAATTTTTATCTTTATTTTCTTCCTCTTCCTAAAGAACCCCTTTTAGCAATTGATATAATTCTGGCTTGGGAGTGATAAGCTCCTTTAGCTTACATTTATTTGTGAAGCTCTTTATCTGGCCTTCGATTCTGAATGATAACTTTGCTGGGTAGAGTATTTTTGGCCGTAGGTTCTTGCTAGTCATCACCTTGAATATTTTTTGCCATTCCCGTTTGGCCTGCATGGATTCTGTGGAGAAATCAGCTGATGGTTGTATGGGTGCTCCTTTATAGGTAACTAGCTGCTTTTGTCTTGCTGCTTTTAATATTCTCTCATTGTCTTTTTCTCTTGGGATTTTAATTATGATGTGTCTTGGTGTGGTCCTCTTTGGATTCCTTTTGTTTGGGGTTCTGTGTGCTTCCTGGACGTGTAAGTCTCTTTCTTTCCCCAGGTGGGGGAAGTTTTCTGTCACTATTTCTTTCAATATGTTTTCAATATCTTGCTCTCTGTCATCTTCTGGGACACCCATAATTCTGATGTTGGTTCCTTTGAAGTTGTCCCAGAGGTTTCTTACACTATCTCCAACTTTCTGGATTCTCTTGTCTTCTTGCTTCTGCAGAGGAGTGCCCTCTGGCTCTTTGTGTTCCAAATCCTTGACTTGATTCTTGCAATCTTCCATTCTGTTTTTAGGACTCTGTATAATATTTTTTATTTCATAGAATGTATTCTTTATTTCTAGTTGATCCTTTATTATTTCTTGTTGATCCCTTTTCATATCCTCATAGGTCTTGTTTATTTTATCGGCCTTTTCTAGGAGATTGTTGAACAACCTTATAAGCGTGGTTTTGAACTCTATATCCAGTCGCTTTTTGTATGACTCTCTTGCACGGCTCGTGTAGAAAGAGTTCCAATTCAGGGTTCAGGTTCTGGAGAAGAGACAAATGAAGAGACTTGAAGAAATTCGATTTGGCGATATGGGAGGCCAGAAGTAGTCCAACTCTAGTGGGAGAACTACTACTGCTCTGGCCCTGCCATCCCCTTTTATTGAGGCGGGGAAAACATCTTAAGCAACATAAACAGAAATTTACAGGCAGGAAAATAACAGAAACTTACAAGGGACAAAATAAGGTGGAGGCTGCTTCAGCTTAACAATATCTCAACAGAAGGTTAGAGCAATTAAGGTTGTTGACCAGCCTTCCTGGCTTCCTGTCAACATCTCTTTTTTAGTGAAACTGATTTGTTTTTCAGCATCTCCCCCATTTTCTTTCGTTAAAAAAAAATTGCATATGCAGACTAGAAATAAACAAAAAAAAATGAAACAAGCAACAATGGCTATGCTGAGAGTCAAATGAAATCAGTCTGCAGTAAGTTCCTTTCTTGGCCAACAGTTTTTGTATCTCAGATTCAATGTCCAACAGTTTTTGAGTCCAAATTTCAATGTCCAAAAGTTCCAAGTTCAAATTTTATTGTCCAACAGTTCTGAGTCCATGTCAGCAATGGTATCCGGATGGTGGACAAACGCTGGTGATGCAGGTCCGACTTCTTGTTTGGTCCTGGGCAACCTGCAGCGATGCACAGCTGCTGACTGCTAGCTTGGCAAGGTGTCCTCAGCATCTTCCATCTCTGGATTATTTTTCTTCTTGTCTTTATGGCTGGAATATTCCTCTCTGTTGCAGGAATACATATGGTCTTGGAGTTGTTTTCTGAAAATATACAAACATATTCTCAACCAAAAGTTAATAATGGAATCTTTTCTATAAATTTTACTTGGGATCCTTTTAATTTTTTGCCCAAACGATTTTCCTTTGGCTTATTCTGACATTGTGTGTATTTTCTGTCCTGCTGTTAGTATTACAAGAAAAAATTAATTGTTTAAAGGAAAAAAATTTGAGTGCTTTTAAGTTTATAACTACCAATATAAATTTTTAGTTAATACTTCAGAAACAACTTTTTGTACAATGAAATTTTCTTGAATATTTACTTATTTCAGTTAGCCAATTTATATTAATCTGAAAACTTGACTACTATTTTACTGTAAATTTTAATATTCTAAATAATTTTAGTTTACCCTGTAAATATTAAGGCAAAGGATTATTTGCATCCTTGAGAAGGCTCTAAACATTCTTGGTATTAGGCTAGATTTAGATATAGGGCAGCTGTTGTCACCAAGTCTCTGTTGCCTGGGTCCCAATCTGAGCTGGACATGGGAAGCACAAAGCAGCCATGGGACAGGAGACCTCCCTCAGAAGGGGCGAAGGTTCAAGCCCCTACAATGTTGGGGGGTGAGGATCTGTGCCCCACCTCTGTTGACCCCCTAGTTCTCTCCTGATGGCCCCTCTGCGACTGTGCCTGTCTTAGGTTGTCCCTCCCTTGAGGAATCTTACCCGTCATTGGCTAACCAGCCATCCTCCAGGGCCAAGCAGGGTGATGTGAGGTGAGGTTCTGTCTCCTTGATAGCTTATGCTCCTATGGCCTCCATGCCCAGTACCTGCCTTGGGATCCCCTCACCTGCTGGCAGGGCCCTGGCATTGATCACATATCTTGGGGACCCAGGTTTCTTCTCCAGGGAGGGTCCAGCTTATGCCATTGGGCAAGAGACAGATCTATGGTACTAGCCACCACAAGACTTCAACCTCAGCCTCAGGATAAATTGAAAACTCAAGCAACAGTAGTAATTGAATTGTGAGAAGTGGGTCCCTCTTTGGAAAAAAGAGCAAGAAGTGCCAATATAGAATGCCTTCCCAAGGGGCCTTCCACACGGAAGGGATTAAATCTTTTCATGTGCTTTTTAAATTGTTGCCAAACATTCAAATAATTAGTTTGTAAGTTTGTTTGGTATATGCTGGTATAAAATATCAAAATTATAATGACATTGTAGAATAATATCATGTAAGGATATTCTTTGCTTTAGCCATGGAAATTCACAATTTCAAACTGGAAGAAATACAGTGTTTTTCCCTTCTAAAACCCAACACTTACTCTAAACACACTGGGAATAAAAGGGAATATGCACAATGTGCTGAAGGGGATTCAGTGGAAACCTACAACTAACATAATAATTAATGGCCAGAACTGAAGCTTTCCCTCTAAGGCTGGTAACAAGGCACAGATGTGCACTCTGGCTTTTGTTCAGCATTTTTTTCAAAGTTTACAGCAAGTACAGTAAGCTGAAAAACAAAATCTACTCTACACCAGAAAGGAAGGAGTGACTTTAATCAGCAATGGCATGATTATAGAAAACTAGTGGCCTAGTGCACAAATTCATGCACACTGAAAGGAAATTAATTAGAAGAAATATTTTAATATCACTATTCACTCTTTATAATAGAAGTGTCAACCAAATTCATGATTGACCAATGACAGATCAAACACACATGTGATTGGTGTCAACGAGAGCTTTATATGTATCCCACATTTGCGAATCAACTTAGTCTTTTATACGTATAGAATGAACTTGCTTAATTAGGCCTGCTTTCTGATGTAGCTAAACGTTTTCCAGCCCAGTGAAGCCCCCCCAACTTCTCTTTCAGGTAATTGTTCACAACACAACAGTAAAAATCAACACGAAGCAGATTATTATTGTAGATCATGCAGGGAGAAAAAGGGTAAAATATTTAATTGCAGCAGTGTTTGACTATATTCTGTGCAGTGACAAAAAAACCTAAAGTCATTTTCTAGGTCCACCATTTCTTACTTCTTTTCAGCTGAGTCAAGTTTCTAAGCTTTCTAAATCTCCACTTTCCAGCTAATGAAAAGAAAATGGGATTCTGACAGAAAAAAAAAAATGGCGACAGAAGAGACAGACATGTCTCAAGCCTTGTCCTGGAGCAGATAGAAAAGCTGAGGGTCTCACAGGGAGTGTCTATTGGTGAGTTAAGGGACAGCTAAACTACAGGAAAAGGTGGGGGACTGCTGGACGGGGCTCCCCTGACCAGGTAGCCTCCACTGCTGCTGGGTTCTCTCCCGGAGCCAATGGCTCAGATGCAGAGAGGGTACCATCTTGAAGGGTACCATCTTGAAAGTGGTGTTATCGGAAGCCAGAAAATCTACAACTGTGGCCCCCACCAAACAGCTGCAAATCCCAGAGCACCGTCTCCAATTGGCGCAAACACGTGGACTCAGTGGAGCTTTACACTCCACCCCGGAAAGGTCAGATTTCGCCTGGGATAAGGGAAGGTCTCTGATCCTGGCAGGACAGAGAAAAGCGCGCACTGTGAGAGCTGGAGTACCGGGGGAAGTCTGCACCTATAAAAATCCGTGGATGTTGGGGATGGCATGACCCGTGAATGTGGAAGGGGGTCCTCAGAGCTGCTAACAGAGGGGATCTCTAAAAAACAACCCATTTTGATCTGACACAGAAGGACAGCCTGAAGATTTTGGAAGTGTGTCGGAAGCTTGGACTCAGGGGGAAAAGGGGAATGTGTAGACTTGCACGTGGCCTCAGAGTTCGCACACTTGTGCTTTTTCCTCTTAGAATCCTTGCTTCTGAATACTAGGCCCAATTGGGGACAAAAACCCAACACTTACTCTCAACACACTGGTAATAAAAGGGAATATGCACAATGCACTGAAGGGGTTTCAGTGGAAACCTACAACTAACATACTTGCTCCAGACAGCCAGCAGTCATTGGCTCCCCTGCTCGCTTGCCACTGCAGTTGCCACTTTAACAGACAGCTCTCAGGTTCAAGTAAACCTCCTTGGAGAACAGCAACAAAGCTGCTTATTTTCACTCTCTGTCCAGTCCTGGTTGAACTCTAACTCTGATGGAGCTGGAGGGAGGCGGGGCGATGGTCCCAGGCAGATGTACCACAAACTAACACTATTCTTTATCAGACTCAGCGGCCCATCAAACATGATCAGGAGTTTGCATCCAAGAAAGAGAGGCTTTATTAGTACAGGAAATGGTGCCAAGCCCAGAGTCATAGGTAAGTATGCTTAAAGCCCTCGCTCGCTGATGGCTTCCAGGGAATGTGTATGGGCACAGTCACTAATCATTCATCAAGGTGTGGTAGCTAACAGAGCTGAGATCATGCACTCTGCGGTTGGGACCAGAGGAGGAAGTAGTTCGTTGTTTTTTTTTAATTTATTAAAGTATTATCTGTGTACATAGCTTACCATTGCCCCCCCCCCCCTCGCAGAGATGCCCTGCCTCCCCAGAGTTTTGTGTTGTTCTTATATAAAAGCATACCAGTCCTTCGGTTGATCTCTTATCTCCCCCAGATATCCCTACCCTCCCCCCCACCCTCACCCCCGCTGTCATTTGACAGTCTGCTTGTTGTTTACTGTCACTATATATATCTTTTTATTCATTAGTTTATAATGTTCTTTAATATCCGTAAATGAGTGAGGTCATGTAGTGTTTCTCTTTCATTGACTGACTTATTTCACTCAGCATGATGCTCTCCAATTCCATCCAGGTTACTGCAAATGATGAGAATTCCTTCCCTTTTATGGCAGCATAGTATTCCATTGTGTAGATGTACCACAGTTTTCTGATCCATTCATCTTCTGAGGGGCACCTAGGCTGTTTCCAAATCCTAGCTATTGTAAATTGTGCTGCTATGAACATAGGGGTGCATATATCCTTTCTGATTGGGTTTTCTAGTTTCTTGGGGTATATTCCTAGTAGTGGGATTACTGGGTCAAATGGGAGTTCCATTTTCAGTTTTTTGAGGAAGCTCCATACTGTTTTCCACAGTGGTTGCACCAACCTGCAATCCCACCAGCAGTGCATGAGGGTTCCTTTTTCTCCGCAACCTCACCAACATTTGTTGTTTGTTGTTTTGTTGATGTTGGCCATTCTGACAGGTGTGAGATGGTACCGCATTGTTGTTTTGATTTGCATCTCTCGGATAAGTAGTGACTTTGAGCATGTTTTCATGTGCCTCTTGGCCTTCCTTCTGTCTTCTTTTGAAAGGATTCTATTTAGGTCCATTGCCCATTTTTTAATTGGCTCATTCATGTTGCTTTTATTGAGTTGTATAAGCTGTCTGTAGATGTTGAAGATTAAACCTTTATCAGTGATATCATTTGCAAATATGTTCTCCCATACAGTGGGTTTTCTTGTTGTTTGTTGATGGTTTCTTTTGATGTAAAAAAGCTTTTTATTTTGATGTAGTCGCATTTGTTTATTTTCTCTTTAGCTTCCATTGCCCTAGGGTTAATATCAGTGAAGAAGTTCTTTAGGCATATGTCTGAGATTTTGCTGCCTGTGGATGCCTCTAGTATTTTTATGGTTTCCCGTCTTATGTTTAAGTCCTGTATCCATTTTGAGTTTATTTTTGTGTATGGTATAAGTTGGTGATCTAGTTTCATTCTTTTGCAAGTATCTGTCCAATTTTCCCAACACCATTTATTGAAAAGACAGTCTTGACTCCATTGTATGTTCGTGCCTCCTTTGTCAAATATTAATTGAGCATATTGATTTGGGCTGATATCTGGATTCTCTAATCTATTCCATTGATCAATATGTCTGTTCTTGTGCCAGTACGAGGCTGTTTTGAGAACAGTTGCTTTGTAATACAGTTTGAAATCTGGTGTTGAGATTCCTCCTACTTTACTCTTATTTCTCAAGATTGCTGAGGCTATTCGGGGTCTTTTATTGTTCCAAATGAAATTTTGGAGAGTTCTTTCTAGGTCTGTAAAGTATGTCCATGGTATTTTAATGGGGAGTGCGTTGAACTTGTAAATTGCTTTGGGAAGCATGGACATTTTGATGATGTTGATTCTACCAATCCATGAACATGGTATGTTCTTCCATCTGTTTACATCTTCCTCTATCTCTTTTTTCAGTGTCGTGTAGTTTTCTGCATATAGGTCTTTGACCTCCTTGGTTAAGTTTATTCCTAGGCATCTTAATTTTTTTGGTGCGATGGTAAACAGGATTGCTTTTTTAGTCTCTGTTTCTGTAAGTTCACTATTGGTGTAAAGAAATGCCATTGATTTCTTGGCATTGATTTTGTATCCTGCTACATTGCCAAATTTGTTTATTAAGTCTATTAGCTTTTTGATGGAGTCCTTTGGGTTTTTTATGAAAAAAAAAAAGGGCCGAGCCGGTCGTAGGCAGTGGCGGAGAGTCCCCGGGATGTCTTAGTCTTTCAGACTTAGTGGAACACTTCCCCTGAGCCAGGACAAGCAGCACCACAAATATTGGCCAGCTCAGTGCTGCCCCTCTACAGGTGACAGTAGGGGCATCCTCACCTCGGTAGGCTTTTGCTCTTGGAGATCTTAACCAGTGGGAGGCAGCATGGTACAGAACTGCTCCACCTTCTCAGTCCTCCAGACCCTATGTCTTTTGATTGGAGCATTTAAACCATTTATATTTAAAGTTATTATTGATAGGTAGGTATTTGATGCCATTTTTATTCTAACCCCCTGTGTTCCTTCTTCGCTTCCTATTTCTTTATTTTTACAGTAGACCCTTTAACAGTTCTTGCATTGCTGGTGTGTTGGAGATAAATTCCTTTAGTCTTTTTTTGTCTGTGAAGCTCCTAATTTCACCTTCAATTTTGATTGATAGCCTTGCTGGGTATAGTATTCTTGGATTCAGACCCTTCCTTTGCATGACTTTGTATATGTCGTCCCATTCCCTTCTGGCCTGATGAGGTTCTGTTGAGAAATCAGTTGCTAGTCTGATGGGGGTTCCTTTATATGTAACTTTCTGTCTCTCTCTGGCTGCTTTTAAGATTCTGGTTTTCTCAATGGTGTTTGCCAATTTAATAATAATGTGCCTAGGTGTGGGTCTTTGGGGATTCATTTTGTTGGGAACTCTTCGAGCATCTTGGATTTGTGTGGGTTTTTTCTTCTCTATCTCAGGAATGTTTTCTGTCATTATTTCTTGAAATACTTTTTCCATATCTTGCTCAGTTTCCTTTCCTTCTGGGACCCCTATTCTTCTAATATTGTTTTGTTTTGTATTGTCCCAAAGCTCCCGAAGGCTCTCCTCCTGTTTTTTTATTTTTTTTTCTAGCAGCTGCTCTAATTGGGTATTTTTTTCCATCTTGTCTTCTAGCTCACTGATGCGGTCCTCTGCTTCTTCTAGTCTACTCTTGATGCTTTCTATTGAGTTCTTCATAGAAGCGATGTCATTTTTCATTTCTTCTTGGGTCACCTTCATTTCCTCTTGGTTCTTCTTCAGATCCTCTTGGTTCTTCCTCAGATACTCTTGGTTCTTCTTCATTTCCTCTTGGGCCTTACTCATATTGTCAAATTTGTCTTCCATTCTTTTTAGCCATCCCATGATCATTACTCTGAATTCTTGCTCTGGTAGGTTGCTTGCCTCTAAATCATTTACTTCCTTTTCTGGTGATGCCTGATTTTCTTTCATAGGTGGGTTGTTTCTTAGCCTCCCCATGATCTTTCTTTTAAGGATACCTGTTTATGTAGTTCTCTCACTCCTGCTTAGATTTAAAGGTACACACAACCAGGTACAACACACACGGCACTGAACAGAAATGTGTTTGCAATATTAATATAATAAAGGTGACTAGAACCCAGATAACAAAAACATACAGTCCAATAAAAAGAATAAGCACACCAATCTTACAAAAAAAGCATAAAACTTCGATATAGTTAGCATTCAACATACAACAACAAAGGAGTAGAGAGAAGGATTTTTTTTTGGGGGGGGGGCAGCGACAAGGTAGGTGTGAATGGGCTTGGAGCAGGGGGTTAGGAATTATATATACACAGGTCAGGTGAAAATGTTGGAGGGGTAAACAGAAAGAGTAAGGGAAATCTAGAGCAGTAAAGGGTTAAGATAAGCAGGACACCAAAGGGACAGGGTTAGGAAGAGAGAGATGTTGTAAAGGTAGGTTTGAGATAGAATAGAGTGTTGGAGAAGGAAAGGTGTTACAAATAGTCTTCAGCATAGTAATCCCGAAGGTGGGGAAATAGAGAAAAAAAGAAAAAGGAAAAAAAAGGAATATAATATGACACTTAAATGTAGTAATAAAAATAAACAAAAGAAAATAAGATAAAAAAGTTAAAAACGGTAAAATAGTAGTAGTAATAATGTTGATTACCCATAAAAATGAATTAATTAAAAAGGTAAAATCAACTGAGGGAAGACGAAAAAAATAATTTCTTGAGTAAACTTTGCACTTAATGTAAGTAAAAAACAAAAATTAAACAATTAAAAAATAAAAATTAAAAATTAAACAAAATTTGCAGTAATGAAGGTCATTCACTTTCTGTGTTGTTCTGTCTGGCACGCCTGCTCCCCGTCTGGGTGGTAGTTGCAGTTCCCTTTGTTTCACTGTTCCTCCGTGTTGATTACAAGGCCTGATTTTTAAGGAGATCTAGAGACCATATGTGCTTTAGCCTCTGGGTGGCAGTGTTTCTGGGTGACTTCCAGTCTTTCTATCCTTTTCCCCCTCTCTGTGTCCCTGATCTATGTAGGGCTGGGGGTGGGGCAATCCCGAGCTGACTGCACTCCCCTGTAATTCTGCGGTTATTTCTTGGATTCAGATCCAGATGTGTTGCTCCTTTGATATCCCCCCTCTTAGGATCCCTGTCCACAGTCAGGGGCGCCTCCAGCCCCAAACCCTGGGGTTTCTTTTAAATCCAGGACCAGTCCTTCAGCCTCTGTGTGCCTGGTGCGCGCAAGCTGGAGCGCGAGGGTTGCTGCGCCAAGGGGGACTCGGGCCAAGGGGGACTCACCCACCGGATCGCTGCGAAATCTGAGCGCTCCTCTTAATCCAAGTGTTCGCGCTGACTATGATCAGTGTTCTGGGTCTCACAGCAGCTCCTTGGTGGTCCTTGGGGCCGTGGACACCCAGGTCTCCGACTCGAACCTCTTCCCTTCCAAGATGGCAAGATTTCCCCGTCCGCACTGGTAAGTATCTCCGGTAAGGGACCTAGCTGTACCCTGATCAGCAGACCCCAAATTTCCTCTGGTGTTTGCCAGTCTCCTGGCTTGTTGACCAGCAGTCCTTGCGCGATCCTCAGCTGCTCTCTCTCTCTTCCTTGGGACAAGACTCAGAAACTGCCCATCTGCTCTTCCGCCATTTTTCTCTCCAGTAGTTCGTTTTTGTATCACATCCTGATACAACCATGGCATTGTTCTGATTTCTTGAGGATGTGGTCCGTGGGATTATTCAGGGTTTCATGGGTCTAGGACTGAAATACAACTGAAGTTACGGTGTTTTCTTTACCTTGACAGAAACTGTTTCCTAGGTCCACAGACCTGAGGCTTGTTCTTAAGACAGTTTAAAAAAAAATACACACACACACACACACACACATATATATATATATTTATTTAATTGATTTTTTTTACAGGGAGGAAATGGGAGGGATAGAGAGTTAGAAAGATTGATGAGAGAGAAACATCGATCAGCTGCCTCCTGCACACACCCTACTGGGGATGTACCTGAAATCAAGGTACATACCCTTGATCAGAATTGAACCTGGGAGACCCTTCAGTCCATAGGCTGACACTCTATCCACTGAGCCAAACTGGTTAGGGCATCTTAAGACAGTTAGATGTTGACCACACTCTGATGTCCTAAGAGGGAGTGAATGGGGCAGAAAAGAGAATGGGTCATATTTAAGAAATGGAGTTTCTGAGTGGTCACAAGGTCATTTTTATGGATTAACATTTCCTGTGCTTGAAGCAGAGCACTGAAATGGTTGTCTTGGCAATTTTGTGCAACTTTATAATTAGTTTTTGGGGACAGGGTTTTAAGACCACCACCCTCCATTATGCCATACTCCACACATCTTTCCTCTTTCACTGGTAAGTTTCACCTCTTTCAGGTGCACAAACCTTCCACACACACACCCCAAATCCAATCTGACAGTAATTGTTAATAAATAATAGATTCATATAGTGAGTTATTTTCTTCAAGTGCAGTTGACCCCTTGAACAATGTGGGTTTAACCTGAATGGATCCAGTTATATGCAGTGACCCACTTCAATTGAGCCAAGTCATTCAAGGGTCAGCTGGCAGTTGGGAATCTGTGTATGTACATTTTTCATTGTGTGCATGATCAGCATCTCAAATCCCTGCATTGTTCAAGTGTCAACTGTATTTCCATTTTAGATTACTTTTCTCTGGGGAATAAAAATTCTCTGTGAAGGAATTTCACACGTTTTTAAGCAGATGAGAAATTACCAATAAAAAGGAAACCCTTGCAACTTTCTTAGTGAGTTTTATGTTTCCAGGAAAGTTTACCAAGTTTGTATTCTATCTCTATCATCATACTAAGTGGTGGAAATACAGAATAAAAAAGACATGGTACCACCAAATAGTTATCTTAATTATTATTATAACTAGAGGCCTGGTGCATGAAATTCATGGAAGAGTAGGGAGCCTAGGCTTGGCCAATGATCAGGGCCCATCTGTGAGGCCATCAGTGAGGCCCCCTGCTGGCATCTGCCTTGGCTAGCCTGGGACCTGTGGGCTGCGGACAGCTCCTGTATTAAGCATCTGCCACCTGTTGGTCAGTGCACATCATAGTGACCGGTCGTTCTGCCATTTGGTCATTTTGCATATTGGGTTTTTATTATATAGGGTGAATTAGCACAATGGAGATGGACAGAAGGTGCTCTGGACTACAGAATAGGGAGAGTTGGTCCCTATTCTGTAGGTATTAGACCTTCCTATATCTCCCTTGAATTTAACCCACCTCTCCTTTCCATGCATAGTTTTGATTTTTAGCAAATTTGGAGTGTTTTTATATTGATAACTTTTAAATATAATTTAACTTTTAAAGAAATATAAAGAAAAGTTAAAGAATAGTAAAAGGAACTCCTATGCTCCCTTGCTCAGGTTCAGCAATTGTGTCTAATCTGGAATAGATGCCTTTCTTTTTCTTGACCTGCACAGGCCAATTATTGGTAATTTGTCTTTCAATTTAGGTGTGTCTGATGATTCCTCATTATGATTTAGGTCAGTGTTTCCCAAAATGTGGTACATGTACCCCCAGGGGTATGGGAAGAGTTAGGTGGGGGTATGCGTTGCACCGGAGTTTGGTGGGGATATACACTGCACCATGCTTAGCTGAGCCTTATTCTACATTCTCATGAGTCAAGTCAATTTCATCCTTCTCGTTGATCCAAATAAATATTATTTATAATATAACTTTTATTTATATTATGAATAATTTTATTTTTCGTTTATTATTATTTTGCGTATGTACCCAAAAATAAAAAATAAATATATTTTGATTGTTATTAAAATACATCCTTTTTTTTTTGATGAGGGGTACTTAGCATTACAAAAATTGTAGAAGGGGTACACATATGTCAAAAGTTTGGGAAACACTGATTTAGGTGATGCATTTTTTTTAAAATAAATCTTTATTGCTCAGATTATTACAATTGTTTCTCCTTTTTCTCCCCCATAGCTCCCTTCCACCTGATTCCCACCCTACCCTTTGCCCTTACCCCCTCCCCCCACTATTGTCCTCATCCATAGGTTATACAATTTTAATCCAGTCTCTTTCTGCACCCCACACCCTTTTCACCCTGATAATTATCTATCCACTCCCTTTCTTTGCCCCTAATTCTATTATATTCACCAGTTTATTTTATTCCTCAGATTTTTAATTCACTTGATCTTCTTCCTCTTCTTAAGTAATACCTTTCAGCATTTCATATAATACTGGTTTGGTGGTGATGAACTCCTTTAGCTTTTTCTTATCTGTGAAGCTCTTTATCTGCCCTTCAATTCTGAATGATAACTTTGCTGGATACAGTAATCTTGGTTGTAGGTTCTCGCTATTCATCACTTTGAATATTTCTTGCCACTCCCTTCTGGCCTGCATGGTTTCTGTTGAGAAATCAGCTGACAGTCTTATGGGTGCTCCCTTATAGGTAACCAACTGCTTTTCTCTTGCTGCTTGTAAGATCTTCTTTTTGTCTTTTACCCTTGGCATATTAATGATGATGTGTCTCCAAGTATTTTTCTTTGGATTCCTCTTATTTGGGGTTCTGTAGGCTTCCTGTACTTGTAAGTCTATTTCTTTCACCAGGTGAGGGAAGTTTTCTGATATTATTTCTTCAAATATGTTTTCAGTATTTTGCACTCCCTCTTCTTCTGGCACCCCCATAATTCTGATGTTGGTGCGCTTGCAGTTGTCCCAGAGGCTCCTTACACTATCTTCAACTTTCTGGATCCTCTTTTCTTCTTCCTTCTCCAGCGGAGTGTCTTTTGGCTCTTTGACCTGATTCTTGTGTTCTTCCATTCTGCTGTTGGATCTCTGCATAATATTTTCCAATTTAGTCAGTTTATGTATACTTTTTAGTTGGGTCTCATGAATATTATCGAGCTTTTCTAGGATATTGTTGCATAACCTTAGAACCGTAGTTCTGAACTCTATATCCTCCATCTCTTTTGTTTGAGATCTATTTCCTTGTCTCGGCATTATCACTATTTTTCAGAGTTGGTAGGATGGCTTTGTGTGTTTGGTGTCCTATATAGCACAGTGGGTCAGCCTCCTCAGTTATCTGAGGTAGACACTCTTGGTGATCCCCTTTGTGGACTGCATGCACAGCCTTGTTGTAGCTAAGTCTTTATTGTTGTGAATTGACCTTCAGGCCAATTGGATGTGGGTATCAGCTGTGTCTACTCTGGGATAACTTCTGTATTGGAGACAGTCTTATAGGATCAGACTTGAAAAACTGCAGAAGCCTCTGCTCAGCTTGGATGGGGCAGAGTCTCAGGGCGGAACTGACAGTCTTGGCTTCTGCCCTGTCCTTGTGCACTCGCCTGAGTTTCCGCCTGACCGTCCCAGGTTCCCCCAGCAAGAGCGTGGGTGCCCCAGGGGCTCGCCTGGACTTGGGCTGGTCTCTATAGTCTGGAGCTTCTGACTCCTGCTACAGAGAGGCCGTCACCTTGTACAGAGAGGCAGCGGCAGCCTCTGCAGTCAGACCTGGAGCTTCTGACTCCTTCCGCTACGGAGAGGCGGAGAGGCGGCGGTCAGACCTCAGCGCGTTCTCATTCGCGCATGAACGACTGTAGACCCTGCCGGCTGCGGCTCCTGTCCCCGGTCTCCCAGTCTCTGAGTCTCTGGGTGCCTTTCTCTACAGTCCAGACTCCACCCATATGAGCCTAGGACCACGGAATTTCAGCCGGGGTCGGTCGGAAAGGGTTCCGTGCAATCGGGAATTCCTCCCCTCCTGCCAGGCAGGCATTCAGCGGCCGCACTTCCTCTCCGTGTGCGAGCGTCTCCCTACCTCAGCGCTTTTCTGCTCCCAATCCGATCCTTGAGCCTCTTTCTTTCTTTCTAGTTGTAGCTATTCCACTCCGCCAGCTTTCCTGAGGTTTTGGTGAAATCCTTTTTTATTTTAGTTGTTTTTTTTTAATTAAATTGTTGATGAGGCGGCAGCTTAGGAGACTGCCTAGGCCGCCACCTTGGTTCCGGAACCGTGATGCATTTTTGACAGGTTCCTTATGTATAAAATATGGAGTGGTGAATACATGATTGACAAGTCCGTGGCCACTGAAAGCATGAACTCCTACCATTCACAACCATATGGATGGACCTAAATGGTGCTATGCTGAGTGAAATAAGTCAGGCAGAGAAAGACAAATGCCATCTTATTTCACTTGTATGTGGAGTCTCAAGAACAAAATAAACAAACAAAACAGAAACAAGCTCATAGATACAAGAGAAGAGACTGGTGGTTGCCAGAGGAGATGGGGTTTAAAGGACTAGGTGAAAAAGGTGAAGGGATTAAGAAGTGCAAATTGGCAGTTATAGAATAGTCAGGGATATAAAGTATGGCATAGGGAATGTAGTCAATAATATTGTAATAAGTATTTATGGTGCCAGGTGGGTAATTGAAATATTGGAGGGAATCACTTTATACCTGAAACTAATACAAAATAATATTGAATGTAAACTGTACTTGAAAAATATAATTTAGAGGTTAGGTTTTATTTAGGTAACTAGTGGCCCAGGGCACTGATTTGTGTACACTGAAAGGAAAATAATTAGAAGAAATACTTTAAAATTACAACTTGACATTTCTCCCTCAGCTCCTGGGAGCAGGGTGGTGGCCCCAACCCCCTGCTACCTATGTTGGTTCCTGCCTGCAGGGGCCTGCTTGCCCTGCCAATCATGCCATTGCCTGGCTCCCAGGCACTGAAGGAACCAGGCAGCAGCTCCACCCCCATCACTGCCTCTAGTCGCCACCTGCGGGACCTGATCACCCCACCAATCGCCCCAGTGCCACCCGGCTCCCAGGTGCTGAGGGAGCAGGGCAGGGGCTCCAACCCCACTGCCCTGGCTGGTCACCGCCTGCAGGGGCCCAATCACCCCACTGATCCAATCCCAGAGTGACTAGTAGCGCAAAGCAATCAGCCCCCACCTGGTGACCAGTGGCTTGCAACTGCATTGGCCTGGTGCCACTCCCCTACTCCACCATCCTGCCCTGATCCTGCTCTTGTTGGGGCCCATCGGGACCTGCAGCACCTCCACTGCTGCCTGCTGCCAGTGCCATTTCATCAACACCAACCATGTTCTGCTCCACCCCCTGGTGGTTAGCATACATAATAGCAAGCGGTCGAACTCCGAGCAGAACTCCCAGTTGAGTTTGCATATTAGGCTTTTATTATGTTTTCTCAAACTGGAAAAAAATCATGTTTTCTCAAACTAGAAAAAAATCAAGTACATAGCAGTCATGGAATTTTCTTTTCTTTCTTTTTCTTTTTTAAAATATATTTTATTGATTTTTCACAGAGGAAGGGAAAGGGATAGATAGCCAGAAATATCAATGAGAGAGAATCATCGACCAGCTGCCTCCTGCACACCCCCCACCGGGGATGTGCCCGCAACCAATGAACATGCCCTTGACCGGAATCGAACCCAGGACCCTTCAGTCCACAGACCGACGCACTGATCCAAACTGGCCTCAGAGGATTATCTTTTCTTTACTGAAGCCAATTTTAAAAAGCTCTTGCCAACCTTGGTGGCTCATACTCTTCTTTTTTTTTGTTTTAAAGACAGATGTGCATTATTCCATACTGTCACTTCTCCTATGTCTTTCTGACTCTCCTTCAAGCAGCAATTACGTGGAAATACTAAGAGATAAAGAAGTGGGTACGTTATCAGATACTTTAATATATAACAAAGAAATTATTTTAATGCTTAATTGGTTTTTATGAACTTTGTAAAAATTTATGAAACTAAAATATTTCTGTTGCCTTGTATACAATTATAATTGCAAATTTTCATTTAAAATATGATTCTGACTTTGTAAGTTGAACTAATCTCAATTATATGAAAAGAAAAATTATTTTTATAAAGAAATTTAAATGTATTAGAAACATTTCCAAATGCATTTTATTTTGAGTTTTGGTAGACTTTTTCCCTATAGGTTTGGGGTGGATTTTCCCCCCACACATATTTGATAAAACTGATAAGATTCTTCTGTTACATTTTAGAAAAGAAAGATGATTTTGACTGGGGGAAATATTTGATGGAAGGTGAAGAAATTGACCTTAGTCTGAATATAGACACACCGGTAAGTGTCAGTAGTTTTCCTATTGAAAATACAAATCCCTTCCAAGTGATATATATGACTTTTATGGGTCCTTCTGTCTTGCAGCAACTTCACTTTTTAATGAACTAGAGTAGTTTATTATGGGAGATTCATTAAGGTTTTATATCAAATCTTTAGTACTTGGAAATTGAATGCAAAGTATCCTTTAAAGAACTGTAACTTGGGATTTTTCTCACCAAAAATTATTCCATACATTCAAGACATTTAGAAAAAGTTTCATTTAATATAGTTTCTGCTTTTCCTCTGAAATTTTCCTAATCTTTTAATATAAGCAGTTTCCATTGTTACACCTTCTGAGGATAGGTGTTTTTCCTTTCTTCATCAGAATTGGTCTGAAGAGAGTGACGATGAAGATGATCCTCAGCCCTGGAGCAGAGAGGACTCTGGGATTCAGGTGGACAGGACACCATTAGAGGAGCAAGATCACAACAGAAAGCTGAGGCCATGTGTCAGCTGGAAAGGTATTGTGTTCTTGGATGTCGGCATCTTTCTCTAATAGAAGAATTCTCTAGAAGGAAAGGTTAGCTTTGAGACTCATACCTATGTCATTTAAAATATTGGCAAGCTCTGCCAACCTTATAAAACAGATCTTTTCATCGTTAGGTCTATAATTGTCTAAGAAGTAGCTCTATAGAATTAATGTTGAAAGGGGATTTAGACTGCAGTTTTGTTCTTATAGTTCTGAGAATTATGTTGGTCCTGAGTATTTTTAGTTTATTTTTTATTGTAGAAGGATTTCCTTTGCTAAAGTTGGTAACTAAAAGGAAAAGATCTATACCAAATTTTCAATTTGGGTGTCTGCTTTTAGTGTTCATTGAAGAACTATGAACTCATAGAATCTAGAAAGAGCTGGAAACAACCTTATAGATTAGGTCATTGAATCCTACTTCTCATTTTGTAGATAAGGAAGCAGCAGCCTAGCTACATGTTTTTCCCATGGCTACACTGCTGAGACACAAGCCTTAGAGGCTGGGGTTTGTGCCCAGGCCCTGTGCGCTGTACTTGAACCTTGCCCAGTGAATACAATGGAGTTAAAGCTGATTTTAGCTTCCTAATGATTTTCTCTTTCCTTCCCTTACTTTCTAATTCTTGATGGGGACATTCAGGGCAGAGCAAAGATTAAAGAGCACGCTGTCACTGGTGTGTTCAGGGCCCTCTGCATATTTCTTCTCTTTGTCTTTCATTCTCCCTAGTCCCCTAGATATAGGCACCTGTTCTGATGGAGTGGGTATGTGTGTTCTCACATATGTTAATTTCTTAAAAGTACACTAGAGGCCCAGTACTCAAAGTTCATGCATGGGGAGATGGGTGGGGGGAGAGTGTCCCTCAGCCCAGCCTGCACCCTCTCCAATCTGGGACCCCTCAAGGGATGTCCGACTGCCTGTTTAAATGGGCAGTTGAACATCTATCTCACAATCCAGGACTGTTGGCTCCCAACTACTCACCTGCCTGCCTTCCTGATTGTCCCTAACCGCTTCTGCCTGCCAGCCTGATCACCCCTAACCACTCCCATGCCAGCCTGATTGATGTCTAACTGCTCCCCTGCCAGCCTGTTTGATGTCTAACTGCTCCCCTGCCAGCCTGTTTGCTCCCAACTTCCCCCTGCCGGCCTGGTCACCCCTAACTGCCCTCCCCTGCAGGGTTGATCATTCCCAACTGCCCTTCCTTGCAGGCCTGGTCCCTCTCAGCTGCCCTCCCCTGCTGGCCTGATAGCTCCCAACTGCTCTCCCCTAATGGCCTGATTGCCAGAACTGCCCTCCCTTGCAGGCTTGGTCCCTCCCAACTACCCTCTCCTGCTGGCCATCTTGTGTCCACATGGGGGCAGCCATCTTTTGTGTTGGAGTGATGGTCAATCTGCATATTACTCTTTTATTAGATAGGATTTAGTTGGTGGGTGGGTTCTGATTTTAAACTATATGCAACTGTGATACTGTGTGTAAACTTTGTTTCTCTTTGCATTGAATTCTGGGTGAAATCTGCCCATATCACTCTGTGAACATTTCTCCTGTTGCTCCCAACAACTCTGGGGATGCTGTGCTTTGTACCCCACATTTTTGTTAGTGGTGTCCTGAGCTGCCTGGCCTCCTCTACATAGTACCCCACCCATTATGGACCTGGTTCTACTTTGTAAAATCCTCTCCTCTGTTTGGAGTCTATTTTCATTTGCATTTGTGTGAGGATACAAGTGTTTGTGATTCTTAAGGCCCCTCAGTATAGCCCCTTCTATGACATCTTTTGCTTGTTTTTCTTTTTAAATTACAGTTTACATTCAGTATTATTTTGTATGAGTTTCAGGTGTACAGCATACCAGTTAGACAATCATATACTTTACAAAATAGTCCCTTCTGATATTTCTAGTACCACCTGGCACTGTACATAATTATTACAGTATTATTGACTCATTTGCTTGTTTTTTGAGTATTATATCTTATCTGCCCAACCTGACCCTTCAGACCTTTTTGGATGTCTAGATATTAATTCCTAAGTTTTAGACATTACAATGATCTTTTCTTAGTCACCTGATATTAACATTTTGCATGGTATCCTTCAAATAATGTCCTTTTTTATTGACTTTTTACAGAGAGGAAGGGAGAGGGATAGAGAGTTAGAAACATTGATGAGAGAGAAAGATCGATCAGCTGCCTCCCACACCCCCACTAGGGAAGTGCCCACAACCAAGGTACATGCCCTTGACTGGAATTAAACCTGGGACCCTTCAGTCTGCAGGCCGACACTCTATCCACAGAGCCAAACCAGTCAGGGCACTCTATTGGATTTTGTAAAATAGTTCTTATATCCAGCATTGCTGGACTCTCATCTGTCATAATAATAAAAGGCCAGAGGCGTCATGACTGAAATGGCCAAAAGACCAGTCACCATGAGATTCATGGAGTACCTCTTGGGCCCTCCCTGCAAGTCTACCCCTTGGGTGCCGGCGGAGTGTGCAAGGTGTCTTGAGGCAACAGAAATGGCCCTGATGGCAGCTAGGCCTACTGGACCCTACACATGCACAATGCTGGGTCTCTAGTCCTATATAATAAAAGCCCAGTGACCATAATGACAGAATGACTGCTCGACCAATCACTGAGGGCACTACCACCTCTCAGTCCCTTTCCCTGGCCAGCTGGCTCCCATCTCCTGATGGCAGACAGAGACACCAGGAAAAGGTCCCTGTCCTGCCGGTCACCCCACACACAGAGGGCAACCCATAGCGGGGCAGGGCCACAAGCAGGCGGGACTGGCTGACCTCTCAGACCCTCCTCCCCTGGCCTTCAGGCTCCAATCGCCCGATAGCAAACTGGGAACCAGGATGGGGGGCAGCAGGGGAGAGGGGCTGGCAGCTGGGGAAGATGACCCTGATCACAGACTAGGCTTAGGGACAGTACCCGTGCACGAACTTCATGCACTGGGCCTCTAATCCTATGTAATAAAGAGGTAATATGCAAATTGACCGTCACATCCTCCCACAAGATCACAAGATGGCTGGCGGGGGAGGGCAGTTAGGAGCAACCAGGCCAGCAGGGAAGGACAGTTGTGGGGCGGGGGAGATCAGGCCCACAGGGGAGGGCAGTTGGGGATGACCAAGCATGCAGGGGGGGGGGGGGCAGTTGCGGGGACCAGGCCTGCAGGGGAGTGCAGGTAGGGGTGATCGGGCTAGCTGGGGAGGGCAATGGGGGTGATCAGGCTGGAAAGGGAATGGTTGGGGGTGATCAGGCTGGCAGGCAGAAGCGGTTAGGAGCAATCAGGCATGCAGCAGATAAGCAGTTGAGAGCTAGCAGTCACAATTGTGAAAGGGATCCCAGATTGAAGAGATGCTGGGGTGAGGAACACCCCCATCCACACACCCCAGTGCATGAATTTCATGCACTGGGCCTCTAGTATATAAATAAAAGCCTAAGCAACTGTATGACCAATCACCATGATGCACACTGACCATCAGGGGCCAGACACTCAATGCGCCACTCAGGATTGCCAGTCAGGAGCGCTACTCAGCTGACCGACAGGTGCCAGACACTGGGCTCACAGCTGGCAAGTACAGCTGTAGCGGCATAAGCCTCTTCCACTTCCGCATTAGCATGCTACCAAGCGGCAGTGGTAGCAGCATCTGCAGGAGAGCCAGTATGAGTGGGAGCAGCACAGTGCCCACACCCAGTACTACATCTTCTGAGGGGTCCTGGATTTAGAGAGGGAGCAAGCCAGGCTGAGGGACTCCACCAGTGCACACCGAATACAAATATTGACAGTTTTATCTCCTTCTGCTAGTTCTTATATGTTATGTCTTCTTCAAGACATGTTAATAGCAGTTAGGGGTGACCAGGCCTGCAGGGAGGGCAGTTGGGGGCAACCAGGCCTGCAGGGGAGTACAGTTAGGGGCAACCATGCCAGCAGGGGAGGGCAGTTAGTGGCAATCAGGGTGGCAAAAGAGGGTAGTTAGGGGTGACCTGGCCTACAGGAGAGAAGTTAGGGGTGACCAAGCCAGCAGGGGAGGAGAATTCAAGGTGACCAGGCTGGCAGGGGAGGGCAGTTTGGGGCAGCCATATTGGCAAGGGGGGACAGTTATGGGTGGGCAATTAGAGGCAACAGCAGGCAATTAGGAGCAACCAGGATGGCAAAAGAGGGCAGTTAGGGTTGACCAGGCCAGCAGGTGAGGGCAGTTGGGGATGACCAAGCCTGCAGGTTAGCAGTTAAGCATTGATCAGGCTGGCAGGGGAGTGGTTAGGGGCCAGCAATCCTGGATTGTGAGAGGGTTGTCCGACTGCCTGTTTAGGCCCAATTCTAAATAGGCAGTCGGATATCCCTTAAGGGGTCCCACATTGGAGAGAGTATGGGCTGGGCTGAGAGACATTCACATGCATGAATATTGTGCACCAGGCCTCTAATCCTACCTAATAAAGGAGTAATATCCAAATTAACCATCACTCCACTCCACAAGCCACACCCACCAGCCAATCAGCATATATGCAAATTAACCCCAAACAAGATGGCTTCGGCCACAGAGGCGTGGGTTTCTGTGACAATGGGAGAAGCCAAGATTTCCACCTTTCCTAGCAGGCCTAAGCCTCCACTCCAGGCTACAAAGTTTCAATTATAAAAGATACATAAGTCCCAAACAGAGATGGCTGCTGCCATGGAGCCAACAGGGGGCTTGGCTCTGCTCCAAGCTACAAAGTTTCAATTATAGAAGATAAATAAATCCCAGATACCAGGGCCTCCACTTGGGTTGTGGGGACCGTGGCTGACCTGCAAACCACCACAAGCCCCTCGCCCAAGCCATCCCATGCTGCAAGGGAACCTCCACCCTGATCCAGGATACCCTTCAGGGCAAACCAGCTGGCCCCCACCAGTGCCAGGCCTCTATCCTATCTAATAAAAGAGTAATATGCAGATTAACCATCACTGCAACACACAATATGGCTGCCCCCATGTGGACACAAGATGGACACCACAAAATGGCCAGCAGGGGAAGACAGTTGGAGGCGATCAACCCTGCAGGGGAGGGTAGTTAGGGGTGACCAGGCTGGCAGAAGAAGGAAGCTAGGGCCAAACAGACTGGCAGGGGAGCAGTTGGACATCAATCAGGCTGGCAGGCAGAAGCGCTTAGGGGCAATCAGGAAGGCAGGCAGGTGAGCAGTTGGGAGCCAACAGTCCTGGATTATGAGAGGGATGTCCCAGATTGGAGAGGATGAGGGACAACCTCCCTCCCCACCCCCGTGCATGAATTTCATGCACCAGGCCTCTAGTATACATATAAAATCTTTGATTAATCTCTCCCCTACTCCCTTCACTTCTTCCCTCTGAATTTTGTCATTCTATTCCATCTTCCCATGCCTCTGCTTCTATTTTATTCATCGGTTCATTTTTTTCATTAGATTCTTGTTTGTATATTTTGATTCTCAGATTCGCTTCTTGATAGATATCAATTTATTGTCATCTTATTGTTCATATTTTCCTGCTTTTTTCTCTCTCATTCTGTTTTCAATACCCTTCAACATTTCATATAATACTGGTTTGGTGTTGATGAACTCCTCTAGCTTTTTCTTGTTTGTGAAGCTCTTCATCTGGCCTTCAGTCTAAATGAGAGCTTTGCTGGATAGAGTATGGGTGCTCCTTTATAGGTAACTAGCTGCTTTTGTCTTGCTGCTTTTAATATTCTCTCTTTGTCTTTTGCTCTTGGGATTTTAATTATGATGTGTCTTGGTGTGGTCCTCTTTGGATTCCTTTTGTTTGGGGTTCTGTGTGCTTCCTGGACGTGTAAGTCTATTTCTTTCACCAGGTGGGGGAAGTTTTCTGTCACTATTTCTTTCAATATGTTTTTGGTATCTTGCTCTCTGTCATCTTCTGGGATGCCCATAATTCTGATGTTGGTTCGCTTGAAGTTGTCCCAGAGGTTTCTTACACTATCTCCAACTTTCTGGATTCTCTTGTCTTCTAGCTTCTGCAGAGGAGTTCCCTCTGGCTCTTTGTGTTCCAAATCTTTGATTTGATTCTTGCAATCTTCCATTCTGTTTTTAGGACTCTGTATAATATTTTTTATTTCAGAGAATCTATTCTTTAAATTTAGTTGATCCTTTATTATATCTTATTGATCCTTTATTATTTCTTGTTGATCCTTTATTATTTTTAGTTGATCCCTTTTCATATCTTCATAGGTCTTATTTTATCTGCCTTTTCTAGGAGATTGTTGAACAACCTTATAAGCGTGGTTTTGAACTCTATATCCAGTCGCTTTTTGTCCTCCATTTCTTTCTTTTGTGATCTGTTTCCTGGTATCGGCATTTTTGTTGCTTCCCTGAGTTGGTAGGTTGGGAGGATCAGCTGTGTCTATGCCAGGAGACAACCTTATTCCACTAGACTTGGAAACCTGCAAAAGCCTCTGTGTTCAGCTTGGATGGGGCAGAGTTTCAGGGTGGAGCCTACAGCCTTGGCTTCCAGTTAGCCCCGCCCTCTGAGGTTCCTGAGTCTCAGTGTCCTTTGGTATTCGCTGCAAACACCTCTGAGAGAAAGGCGCCCTAGAGTTTCACCCGCTACCAGACAGTCTAGTCTCTCCCCCAACAAGCCCGCAACTGGGATTCAGTGCAGTTGGAAATGGGGTTAAGAGCAGTCAGGAGCTTATGTCTCCTTCCCATCAGCCGTCTGTCCTCTGCGTGAAATGTGTGCGACTCGGGGCTCTGCCTTTCGCCACTCCACTGAGCTTCTGCCTTACAGCCCAGATTCCCTCTGTATGAGGCTGGGGCCCAAGGGTCTCGCCCAGGACTGGAGTTCAGTGCAGTCAGAACTGGGGCTCAGCACAGTCCCGAGCTTTTGTCTCCTTCCCGCTAGGGCAATCCTGCAGCTCAGTGAACAGTCCGTCCTCCACGCACAAATGTGCATGACTCTGGGGCTCTGACTTTCGCCGCTCCCCTGAGCTTTCGTCTTTCAGCCCAGATTCCCTCTGTATGAGCCTGGGATCCCAGGGTCTCGCCCAGAACTGGGGTTCAGTGCAATTGGAGTTGGGGTTCAGCACAGTCCGGAGCTTTTATCTCCTTCCCACTAGGGAACACCAGCCAGGCACTCAGCCGCCCCCTTCTCTCCAGCTCCGTCCTTTCTCCACGCACCGTGTCTCTCCGTACCTTAGGCTTTTACAGCTCCTCTAATTTTCCTTCTGGTTTTCTCTTTCCTTCTAGTTGTAGAATTTCCAGGCAGTCAACTTTCCTGTAGTTGTGGATAATGTCCACTTTATATTTTAGTTGTATTTTTTGAAATTGTTGAGTGAGGCTGCAGTTAGGCATTTACCTCTGCCACCATCTTGGTTTTTCCCCCAAGAGTTTCTTCAATATATGTGGTTTTAAATAAATAATTCTATATACAAATGTCAGGTAGCTGCTATTTTTTTGTCACCTGAGAATATGTTTTGTTGATTTTGGAGAGAGGGAGGGAGGAGATAAGGTGGAGAGAGAGGGAAAGAGAAGGGAAACATCAATGTGAGAGAGATACATTGATCCGTTGCCTCCTGTATGCACTTTGTCTGTTAGGATTGAACCCACAGCCTAGGTATGTGCTTTGACTGGAAATCGACCCTGCAATCTCAACAGCCAAGGTGATAGCTGTTATTTTAACGAGCCTCTTTCTGTTGAATATTTGAAGGGACTTGTAAGTTCAGATATTGTGGCAAAGTTGATCAAGTGTTGTTGTTTTACCTCTTAACTTAAATATATTACATTTCCTTTAGTGGATGAGCCAGATGCTCGAAGCTGGCTGGAGCAGCATGTGGTCTATCAGTACTGGACAGCTCAGTCCTCGAGATTTCCTCATAGTTTGCATTTGCACTCCAATTTAGCTGCTGTCTGGTAAGAAACTCCATTTATCATTTAATGTGTTAATAGAAGAAATTTAGATTATGTTAAATCTCTATTGATACCCAGTTTGGGTCTGGGTTGGAATTGGCACAGTAAAGATCCAGAAGGAGCCACACCTTCCCTTGCATGGCTGGAACCTTCTCCCTAACACACCCCCTGTATCAAGTGGCCGTTGGAGTCTGCGTGGTAGTGGTCAGATGGGGCACTCCTGTCCTAGGCCCCAGCCTGAGTGGTTGCAGCTGAGCTGGCTCCCTCTGGTTTTTCAAGGCCCTTGTGCTGCCCCAGTGAAGGCTTTTGCTCCACTGCAGTGCATTCAGGCCAGTGACTGACCTCACCTGGGAGGGGACAGAGGCATTCTAGTGGCTTCCAGTCTGCTGCTATTGAATTGTGGGAGCTGGATAAGAAGGAGACACTCCCTGTCAACAGGTTATGCGAGCATGCACACAATGGCATAATGCTCCTGTGCCTGTCCTAGCTCTGGCACACATGCTGTCAGGAGGGCCAAGACTTCTGTATCAAGGCTTGGCACCTCGCTCAGCAGACGGCACTGAATTCATACCCAGCGTTCTCTGGGCATATCATCTGTGTTGCTGCCTCTCCCAGAGGACTCAGTATTTCTTCCATGCCGTGAGGACAGTAGGAGTTTGCTCTGAGATATCCCCTTTCCGGAGCCAGCATCCCAGAGGGGCTGTACTGCCTCTGGCTACCATTCTGCCTCACTGGCTGGCACCCTCAGCAGAGTGCAGTCTTTTTCTTTGGTGACAGGAATTGGGCTGTGTTGTGCCCCTAGCTCCTGGGCTGATGTTCTCCAGATACAGTGTTCCCTTTCGGGCCATCAGCACCTCCCCTCCTGTGCTGCTCCAGGCTTTGAGGGGCTTTGAGAAGCTGCACCCACAGAGACTGAGAAATGCTTCCTGTCCCCACTCCATCGCTTCCTCTTGCCACAGGGTGGGCAGAACCTGGACCTAACAGTGTGGCCAGTTAGATTGAATTTCAGACAAAAAGCCAATTCGCCTTGAATAGCGCCTTTTTCCCCTGCCTTGTCTGTTTGTGAGACAAAACAGAAGCTTTATAAGTGTTGCTGCGCCAGTTCTGTGCAGTGCAGGACTGTCTCAGCCTGGGGTGGCTGTATTCTGAGATTCTGTGGTCATAGGGAAGAAAATTTTCTTAAAAATAGACATGTGGCCGAAAACCAGTTTGACTCAGTGGATGGAGCGTCGGCCTGGGGACTGACGGGTCCCGGGTTTGATTCCTGTCAAGGGCATGTACCTTGGTTGCAGGCACATCCCCAGTAGGGGGTGTGCGAGAAGCAGCTGATCAATGATTCTCTCTCATCAATGTTTCTGGCTCTCTATCCCTCTCTCTTCCTCTCTGTAAAAAATCAATTATATATATATATATATATATATATATATATATATATATATATATATATATATTTTTTTTTTTTTTTTTTTTTTTTTTTAAATAGACGTGTGCTGCTGAAACTGGTTTGGCTCAGTGGATAGAGCTTCGGCCTGTGGACTGAAAGGTCCCGGGTTCAATTCCGGTTAATGGCACATACCTTGGTTGTGGGCATATCCCCAGTGGAGGGTGTGCAAGAGGCAGCTGGTCAATGTTTCTCTCTCATCGATGTTTCTAACTCTCTATCCCTCTCAATTCCTCTCTGTGTAAAATCAATAAAATATTTTTTTCTTTTTTACAAAATAGACGTGTGTGTGTGTGTGTGTGTAGATAGATAGTTTTGCTGTTGAGAAATAAAAAAATCCATTGCACAACTTTTCCAAATTCCTCCTTCAAAAAAGAGTTCACAAAGAGTTTTGTGCTTCCCATGTACTTGTGCATGAGGAGCTGGCCAAGTGTGGAAGAGCTGTAGGTGTGGGCCTTCCTGGATTCTAGGAGCAGCTCACATACCACTAAGAGAGGAAAGAGTTTTTGATAGAGCTTAATTCACCTTGATCATGTGCAGCACCTCCATTCACAAACATCCATCCCAGGGGAAAACCAAGATGGCAGCCTAGGTAAGCACCTAAACTACCGCCTCGCACAAAAATTTCAAAACAACAAATAAAAGACAGAACAGACATCATCCAAAACCACAGGAAAGCTGGCTGAGCAGGAAATCTACAACTATAACGAAGGAGAGAGGCTCACGGATAAGGGGAGCTGCAAAGCATTGAGGTAGGAAGATGGGGGCACAGAGAGGAAGGGCGGCCGGGTGCCTGGCTGGTGGGAGGGGAAAGGAAGCCCCCAACTGCATTGAACCCCAGTTCCAACTGCACTGAACCACAACCCTGCCGAAACCCCATGGACCCATGCTCGTATAGGTGGAGTCTGAAATGTAGAGAAAGAAACCCAGAAACTCAGAGACTGGGAGATTCAGGGGAGTCGGGAGCCACAATGGGCAGGTCGTTTGCCAATGAGTGTGTGCAGAGAGGTCTGACTGCGGAGGTTGCTGCAACCTCTCCATAGCAGAAGGAGTCGGAAGCTCCTGACTGCACTGAACTCCATATCCAACTGCACTGAGCACTGAAACCCAGTTCAGGGCAAGCCCCTGGGGCACCCACACTCTTACAAGGGGAATGTGGACTGTCAGGCAGAAACTCAGAGGATCCGTAGAAGGCAGAGGTCTGAGGTGCACACACAAGGGCAGGGCGGATGGTAAGCCAAGACTCAGCTCAGCTCTGAGACTCTGTCCCATCCAAGCTGAGTCCAGAGGCTTTTGCAATTTTGCAAGTCTGATCCTATAAGACTGTCTTCAATACAGAAGGTATCCTGGTGTAGACACAGCTGATACATCCAATTGTCCTGGAAGTCAATTCCTCACAGTGATACCAACAACAGTCAAGACTTAACTACAACAAGGCTATACACATAGTACACAAAGGGGAGCAGCAAGAGTGTCTACCTCAGGTAACTGGGGAGGCTGACCCACTGGCACATATAAGATACCAAACACACAAAGCCACACTACCAACTCAGGGAAGCAGGGAAAATGGGGAGACAAGGAAACAGATCTCAAACGAAAGAAATGAAGAACAAAAGACTGAATATAGAGTTCAAAATCACGGTTATAAGGTTTTTTAAGAATTTCCTGGAAGCCAAAGCCGGTTTGGCTCAGCGGTAGAGCGTCGGTCTGCGGACTGAAGGGTCCCAGGTTTGATTCCGGTCAAGGGCATGTACATTGGCTGCAGGCACATCCCCGGTAGGGGGTGCGCAAGAGGCAGCTGGTCGATGTTTCTCTCTCATCGACGTTTCTAGCTCTCTATCTCTCTCCCTTCCTCTCTATAAAATATCAATAAAATATATTAAAAAAAAAAAGAATTTCCTGGAAAAGACTGATAAATTTAGTGATACCCTCGAGGATATGAAAAAGAAATTCAAACACCTAGAAATTAAACATACACTGACTGAATTAAAAATATTGTACAGAGACCCAACAGCAGACTAGAGGAACGCAAGAATCAAGTCAATGATTTTGAATACAAAGAGGCAAAGAACACTCCTCTGGAGAAGCAAGAAGAAAAAAGAATCCAGAAAGTTGAAGATAGTGTAAGGAGCCTCTGGGACAACTTCAAGCGTAACAACATCAGAATTATGGGGGTGCCAGAAGAAGAGAGAGCAAGACACTGAAAACTTATTTGAAGAAATAATGTCAGAAAACTTCCCCTACCTGGTGAAAGTAATAGACTTACAAGTTCAGGAAGCGCACAGAAACCCAAACAAAAGGAATCCAAATAGGACCACACCAAGACACATAATTAAAATTCCAAGGGCAAAAGACAAAGAGAGAATCTTACAAGCAGCAAGAGAAAAACAGTTAGTTACCTATAAGGGAGCACCTATATGACTATCAGCTGATTTGGAGTGGCAAGAAATATTCAAAGTGATGAATAGCAAGAACCTACAACCAAGATTACTCTACCCAGCAAAGCTATCAATCAGAATTGAAGGGCAGATAAAGAGCTTCACAGATAAGAAAAAGCTAAAGGAGTTCATCACTACCAAACCAGTATTATGTGAAATGCTGAAAGGTATTCTTTAAGAAGAGGAAGAAGAAGAAAAAAAGTAAAGATAAAAATTATGATCAACAAACACTTAATATCAAGAAGTGAATCTAAAAATTAAGTGAATTAAAAATGAGGAACAGAATAAACTGGTGAATATAATAGCATTACGGCAAAGAAAGGGAATGGATTGATAATTATCAAGGGGAAAGTGGTGTGGGGGGTGTGGATAGAGACTGGACTAAAATGGTATACCTGTGAATGAGGACAATGGGAGGGGGAGTAAGGGCTGAGGGTAGGGTGGGAACCAGATGTAAGGGCTGAGGGTGGGTGGAAAAGGAGAAACAATTGTAATAATCTAAGCAATAAAGATTTATTAAATTAAATATATATCCAGCCCAGTTTACCCTGAGGGGGACCCAGGACACTCTCACCACAGGTTTGTGCATCTTCTTGTCATTCACTGAGACAGAAATTCATTCTCTGGCTGAATAAGAAGTTTGGCCAGCCCTGCCTGGTATGTCTCAGTTGGTTGAGCATCAGTCCACGTACTGAACCATCTCAGGTTCCAGTTCTGGTCAAGGCACATGTGTCCAGGTTGTGGACTCAATCTCTAGTCAGTGTGCACGCAAGAGGCAACTAATTGATGGTGTTCGTTCTCTCTCTCTCTCTCTCTCTCTCTCTCTCTCTCTCTCTCTCTCTCTTACTCACTCCTCCCCCCTTCCTCTCTCTAAGAATGTCCTCAAAGTAGGTAGGTAGGTAGGTAGGTAGGTAGATAGATAGATAGATAGATAGATAGATAGATAGATAGATAGATGAATAAATAAATAACAACCAATTCAAAAAGAAGAAACTTAGCTAGGACTTTGTAAAGACCAGCAGAGAGATGTCCTATCAGCACATAGCCTGAGGCTGACCTCTGCTCCCTCTGTTCCCTGGAAGAAGGAAGTCTGAATGCCATTTGTGTGGTCCTGGAAGATTTTAAATTGCAACTTCAGGCTGGCTGGTGAAATAGGCTTTTGGAAAATAATAAATTTTTTAAACTTTGATGTTGATAAATGTACCATTGCCATTTTGACCAAAAAAAACCCCACAAATGATACATACTTTAAATATTTGCTTGAATCAGCAATAAACATAACAATTGGGATTGCTCTGAAAGTGCTTCTTCAGGAGTATTTTAGTTGATTTGTGAAAATTAATATGGAGGGTATTTACAGCTTGTTATATGTTTACTTGTTTATTGGTCCCTGATTAAATTACCACTAAATAGCATATATTCTTTGAGAGGTAATTTTACTAAATGAGAAACTTTTTCATTGACATTTGCTGTTTGCTTTCTAATAGGGACCAGCACTTGTACAGCAGTGACCCGTTGTACGTTCCAGAGGACAGAGTTTTTGTTACTGAGACACAGGTTATTCGGGAAACCCTATGGTGAGTCCTGTTCACCCAGTTAATAGTCTAGAAGACTTTATTAGTGAGAAGCAGAATGTTGCATTTTTGAAGAAAAGTGTTCCAGGTTTTTTCATCTGTGACCTAGACACAGGCCGTTAGACATGGACTTGGGAAACACACACTGCATTTTCAGCCGTGAGATGACGGCTTTGATGTATTTATTCTTTTTTATTTTGAATAGCTTATTATCTGATTTAATTAGGGTAAGCCATCACTTTTCTAATGTCGGAGTTAAGAGCAAGGTTCCTAGGTTGCTGCTTACTGCTTTTAACAGGCAGAGTATCAGTGAAAGCTCGCCTGTGTCTCAGGCCTGCACACCAGGAACCCGAGAAATCCGATGGTGTCAGAGCAAACGAGATGGAAGCTCAGCAGGTAGTGCAGTCACTGCGGAGATCTCCAGTTCTGCTCTGCTCTTTCTGCAGTAGGGGGGATGCTGGCCTTCTCAAAGCAGGAAGAGTGTGGGACCTCTCCAGGAGGAAATGCTTTGATAGCAGTTTTGAACTTCTCTCTAAGACAGTATTGAGATTATCTTGAGTGATAAGGTAATCATATTAAAAGATTGATGTCTTCTGTTTTCCAGTTATCTGACCTCTGCCTACCCCACCCAATTCTGAGTCTTTTGTTTAATTTTCTTATTATTACTATAGTGCAGGGCTGGGGAACTGCTGTCTGCAGGCCTTATAAGGCCTGAGAAATAATTTGGTCTGGACCTACCTAGGCATTAAGGGAGAGCTAATTAGATGTTTGACCAAATAGAACAGGCTAATGTTTAAGGTGATGATTATGTATGGCTGCAAATGATGTTATAAATATCCAAATGGCCCCTGGCTGAAGGAAGGTCCACCACCCAGCGGGAGTGAATGTTTTTCTACACTAAAATACACTCATTTTTTTTATTTCATTTCAGGTTACTTTCAGGAGTCAAAAAGCTCTTTATATTTCAGTTGATAGATGGGAAGGTAACTGTGAGAAACAATATAATAGTGACCCATTTGACACATGTAAGTAATTTGTATTTGTTATAGTTACAATTAAATGATAGGATTTATGTAGATCATCTTTATATAACTCTAGAACATTTTTCATTATTAAAACAACCAAATATATTTAAGATCTAAAAGGAAAAATTAAGTGCATCTTAACAGTGCTTAGAGAATTCTTTGGTATTGTTTGTGATTTTACATTTAGTTTTAATTTGTATTTTCTCGTTTTTATTTGTCATTGTGTATTGGGAAAGCTGTATACTGTAATTTTTTGGTTGGTGTTGCATTTATCAGAAATGTGATTTTAAAAAGTAGAAGCCATAATTTTATATTCTGTAGAAATTAATCCTCACAGTATCCTGTGAATCTAAATATTTACTTTATTAGTTTGTCAGTCATCTCATAAGCAAACTGTTCAAAACTGTCATGAAAGAAATATTTTACAGTGAGGGGGATATGAATTTGAGTGTTTATAGAGACTGACTTTAATAATTGCAGTTTTTAATTCTCATTTCATCTGACTACAGAGCTGTTTACGGTCAGTGCTGGAGCAGATAGCAGCATATGGCCAGGTTGTGTTCCGACTCCAGGAGTTCATCGATGAAGTCATGGGACACAGCTCCGAACACACTCTTCCTGGGAATGGATCCATTCTTAAGAAGCTGACAGAAGCTCCCTTTCGAACGTACCAGGCTTTCATGTGGGCCCTATACAAATACTTTATTACTTTCAAAGAAGAACTTACAGAAATTGAGAAGTGTATCATCAATAACGGTATTTAAATGTTCTTCCCTTTGACACACAACATACTTTGAATGCCATTTAAGTTGTTAATTGATACAAAGTTAGAAAATTACATGGCAAATAAATAATTGTTATTAGTACATTCATTTTCTTTAGTATTTTAAAAAATTTATTAAGGTATTATATGTCTACATAGCTTACCATTGCCCCCCCTCCCATACATGCCCTCCCTCCCCAGAGTTTTGTGTCCATTGGTTGTACTTATATGCATGCATACCAGTCCTTCGGTTGATCTCTTATCTCCCCCAGATCTCCCTACCCTTTCCCCCCCCCCCCGTCATTTGACAGTCTGCTTGTTGTTTTACTGTCTCTATATCTATCTTTCTGTTCATTAGTTTATAATGTTCTTTAATATTCATAAACCAGTGAAGTCATGTGGTGTTTCTCTTTCATTAACTGGCTTATTTAATTCAGCATGATGCTCTCCAATTCCATCAAGGTTACTGCAACTGATGAGAATTCCTTCCTTTTTATGGCAGCATAATATTCCATTGTGTAGATGTACCATAGTTTTCTGATCCAATCATCTGCTGACGGGCGCCTAGGCTGTTTCCAAATCTTAGCTATTGTAAATTGTGCTGCTATGAGCATAGGGGTGCATATATCCTTTCTGATTGGTGTTTCTAGTTTCTTGGGGTATATTCCTAGTAGTAGGATTACTGGGTCAAATGGGAGTTCCATTTTCAGTTTTTTGAGGAAGCTCCATACTGTTCTCCACAGTGGTTGCACCAACCTGCAATCCCACCAGCAGTGCACGAGGGTTCCTTTTTCTCCGCAACCTCGCCAACATTTGTCGTTTGTTATTTTGTTGATGTTGGCCATTCTGACAGGTGTGAGTTAGTATCGCATTGTTGTTTCGATTTGCATCTCTCGGATAAGTAGTGACTTTGAGCATGTTTTCATGTGCCTCTTGGCCTTCCTTCTATCTTCTTTTGAGAGGATTCTATTCAGGTCCGTTTCCCATTTTTAAATTGGATCATTTATTTTCCTTTTATTGAGTTGTATAAGCTGTCTGTAGATGTTGGAGATTAAACCTTTATCAGTGATATCATTTGCAAATATGTTCTCCCATACCGTGGAACTTCTTGTTTTGTTGATGGTTTCTTTTGCTGTAAAAAAGCTTTTTATTTTTATGTAATCCCATCTGTTCATTTTCTCTTTAGCTTCCATTGCCCTCGGATTAGTATCAGTGAAGAAGTTCTTTAAGCATATGTCTGAGATTTTGCTGCCTGTGGATGCCTCTAGTATTTCTATGGTTTCCCGTCTTATGTTTAAGTCATGTATCCATTTTGAGTTTATTTTTGTGTATGGTATAAGTTGGTGATCTAGTTTCATTCTTTTGCATGTATCTGTCCAATTTTCCCAACACCATTTATTGAAGAGACTGTCTTGACACCATTGTATGCTCGTGCCTCCTTTGTCAAATATTAATTGAGCATATTGATTTGGGTTGATATCTGGATTCTCTAATCAATTCCATTAATCTATATGTCTGTTCTTGTGCCAGTACCAGGCTGTTTTGAGAACAGTGGCTTTGTAATACAGCTTGAAATCTGGTGTTGAGATTCCTCCTACTTTACTCTTCTTTCTCAAGATTGCTGAGGCTATTCGGGGTCTTTTATTGTTCCAAATGAACTTTTGCAGAGTTCTTTCTAAGTCTGTGAAGTATGTTGTTGGTATTTTAATAGGGAGTGCATTGAACATATAAATTGCTTTGGGAAGTATGGACATTTTGATGATGTTGATTCTACCAATCCATGAAAATGGTATGTTCTTCCATCTGTTTACATCTTCCTCTATCTCTTTTTTCAGTGTTGTGTAGTTTTCAGCATATAGGTCTTTTATCTCCTTAGTTAAGTTTATTCCTAGGTATCTCAATTTTTTTGGTGCGATGGTAAATGGGATTGCTTTTTTAGTCTCTGTTTCTGTGAGTTCACTATTGGTGTATAGAAATGCCATAGATTTCTTGGCGTTGATTTTGTATCCTGCTACATTGTCAAATTCATTTATTAAATCTATTAGTTTTTTGATGGAGTCTTTTGGATTTTTTATGTACAATATCATGTCATCTGCAAATAGGGACAACTTTACTTCTTCTTTTCCCATTTTGATGCCTTTTATTTTCTCTTCTTGTCTAATTGCAATGGTGAGTACTTCCAGTAGTATGTCAAACAGAAGTGGTGAGAGTGGGCATCCCTGTCTTGTTCCTGTTCTTAGAGGGAATGGTTTTAGTTTTTGCCCATTGAGTATGATGTTTGCTGTGGGTTTATCGTATATAGCTTTTATTATGTTGAGGTATGATCCTTGTACTCCTATCTTGTTGAGAGTTTTTATCAGGAAAGGGTGTTGGATTTTATCAAATGCTTTTTCTGCATCAATTGATATGACTATATGATTTTTAAGTTTCAGTTGGTTTATGTGATGTATCACGTTTATTGATTTGCGGATATTGAACCATCCTTTCATTCCTGGAACAAATCCTACTTGGTCATGGTGTATAATCTTTCTGATATTCTGTTGGAGCCGATTTGCTAGAATTTTGTTGAGGATTTTGGCATCTATGTTCATGAGGGATAATGGCCTATAGTTCTCTTTCATTGTGTTATCTTTATCTGGTTTTGGTATTAGGGTGATGCTGGCTTCATAGAAGGAGTTTGGAAGTGTTCCTTCCTCTTGAATTTTTTGGAATAATCTGAGGAGGATAGGATTTAGTTCTTCCTTGAATGTTTGGTAAAATTCTCCTGTGAATCCATCTGGCCCTGGGCTTTGGTTTGCTGGAAGCTTTTCGATCACTGTTTCAATTTCTTCCAAAGTCACTGGTCTATTGAGGTTTTTAGATTCTTCCTGATTGAGTTTTAGCAGGTTATATTTTTTTAGGAATAATATGTCCATTTCCTCCAGGTTGTCCAGTTTGTTGGAATAGAGTTGTTCATAGTATTTTGTAACAATCCTTTGTATTTCGGCGGGGTCTGTTGTTATTTCACCTCTTTCATTTCTGATTTTGTTTATTTGGGTCCTCTTTGTTTCTTGGTTAGCCTGGCTATAGGTTCATCAATCTTGTTTATTCTTTCAAAGAACCAGCTCTTGGTTTTATTGATCTTATGTATTGTTTCTTTGGTGTCTATGTCATTTATCCCCTCTCTGATTTTTGTTATTTCCTTCCTTCTGATTACACTGGACTTTTCTTGTTGCTCTTTTTCTAACTCGTTGAGTTGTAGAGTTAGATAATTTGTTACCTTTTTTCCTAGTTTTTTGCAATAGGCTTGTAGAGATATGAACTTCCCTCTCAAGACTGCTTTTGCTGTGTCCCATAGATTTTGGATTGTTGTGTTTTCATTGTCGTTTGTTGCCATGATGTTTTTAATTTCTTCCTTGATTTCTCTGGTAATCCAGTCCTTGTTTAATAGCATGCTGTTTGGTCTCCATGTGTTTAATTTCTTTGGATTATTTTTATTGTAGTTAATTTCCAGTTTTATGCCACTATGATCTGAAAAGATGCTTGATATAATTTCTATCTTCTTGAATTTGAAGAGACTTTGCCTATGTCCCAACATGTGGTCTATCTTGAAAATGACCCATGTGCACCTGAGAAGAAGTGTATTCTGTGGCTTTGGGGTGCAATGTTCTGAAGATGTCAATTAATTCCATCTGGTCTACTGAGTCATTTAGGATTGATATTTCTTTGCTGATTTTTTGTTTAGGTGATTTGTCCAAATGTGACAGTGGGGTATTAAAATCTCCTACTATGATTGTATTGCAATCAATCTCTCACTTAATGTCCTCCAGCAGTTTTTTTTTTTTTTAATGTATTTGGGTGCTCCCACATTGGGTGCATCTATGTTTACCAGGGTTAGTTCTTCTTGTTGTATTGCTCCCCTTAGTATTATGAAGTGGCCTTCATTATCTCTTATTATGTCCTTCACTTTGAGATCTAATTTGTCAGATATAAGTATTGCTACCCCAGCTTCTTTTTCATTTCCGTTGGCCTGGAAAACTTTTTCCCATCCCTTCCCCTTCAGTCTGTGGGCATCTTTTTTTCTGAGGTGGGTTTCTTGTAGACAGCAGATGTATTGGTTTTGCTTTCTTATCCAATCTGTTACCCTAAGTCTTTTGATTGGAGCATTTAAACCATTTACATTTAGAGTAATTATTGATAGGTAGCTATTTGATGCCCTTTTTATTCTATTCCCCTGTGTTCCTTCTTCGCTTCCTATTTCTTTATTTTTATAGTAGACGCTTTAGCATTTCTTGCATTGCTGGTTTGTTGGAGATAAATTCCTTTAGTCTTTTCTTGTTTTTGAAGATCCTGATTTCACCTTCAATTTTTATTGATAGCCTTGCAGAGTACAGTATTCTTGGGTTCAGACCCTTCCTTTGCATGACTTTGTATATGTCATCCCATTCCCTTCTGGCCTGAGGAGTTTCTGTTGAGAAATCAGTTGCTAGTCTGATGGGGGTTCCTTTATATGTAACTTTCTGTCTCTCTCTGACTGCTTTTAAGATTCTGATTTTCTCTATGGTGTTTGCCAATTTAATAATAATGTGCCTAGGTGTGGGTCTTTGGGGATTCATTTTGTTGGGAACTCTTCGAGCATCTTGGATTTGTGTGGGTTTTTTCTTCTCTATCTCAGGAATGTTTTCTGTCATTATTTCTTGAAATACTTTTTCCATATCTTGCTCAGTTTCCTTTCCTTCTGGGACCCCTATTCTTCTAATATTGTTTTGTTTTGTATTGTCCCAAAGCTCCCGTAGGCTCTCCTCCTATTTTTTTTTTTCTAGCAGCTGCTCTAATGGGTGTTTTTTTCCGTCTTGTCTTCTAGCTCACTGATGCGGTCCTCCGCTTCTTCTAGTCTAGTCTTGATGCTTTCTATTGAGTTCTTCATAGTAGCGATGTCATTTTTCATTTCTTCTTGGGTCACCTTCATTTCCTCTTGGTTCTTCTTCAGATCCTCTTGGTTCTTCTTCATCTCCTCTTGGGTCTTACTCATATTGTTAAATTTGTCTTCCATTCTTTTTAGCCATCTCATGATCATTATTCTGAATTCTTGCTCTGGTAGGTTGCTTGCCTCTAACTCTTTTACTTCCTTTTCTGGTGATGCCTGATTTTATTTCATAGGTGGGTCGTTTCTTAGCTTCCCCCATGATCTCTCTTTTTAGGATGTCTGGTTATGTAGTTCTCTCTCTCTCTCTCTCTCTCTCTCTCTCTCTTTCTCTCTCTCCTGCTTAAATTTAAAGGTACAAAATACAACACAACCAGGTACAACACACAAGGCACTGAACAGAAATGTGTTTGCAATATTAATGGCCTCCAATAAAGGTGACTAGAACCCAGCTAACAAAGTCATACAATCAGATAAAAAGAATAAGCAGGGGAACCAAAACAATATGGCGGCCTAGGTAGTCTCCTAAGTTGCCACCTCCTCAACAATTTGGAAAAAGCAACAGCTAAAATCGAAAGGGATCGCAAGAGACCCACAGGAAAGCTGGTGAAATGGGAAGGCTACAACTAGACACAAAGCAGGATGCCACTGCTGCAATGTGGAGTTTAAAACTATGGCAAAACCTGACCTGCCGGAGCCTCTTCCGCCAGTAATGAGGGAAGCCAGACCTCGCTCCACCCCGGGGCCCAGGGAGTGGGCCAGCCTTGCCGGCCGCTGTGGGAGCTGATGTGGGACCTCTGCCACGCCTTCGGCTCCTGCCCGGACAAGAAGCCTGTGAGCGTGACCTCCCTGCCCGCAACCATTCCGGCCCGCAGCTGTCCCAGCCCACCCGCCATGCTGGTGAGGAGATGGCTCAGCGTCTCCCAGCCCGCAGCCAGCTTGGCCCGGCCTCTGTGCATGCCGTGCTGTTGGGAGTTGGCGCGGCATCTCCCAGCCCGCAGCCAACCCAGCCCAGCCTCTTAACATGCCGTGCTGGTGGGGAGCTGGCACAGCGCCCTCCGTTCACAGCCCCAGCGTGTCCTTCCTCCACCGCTGCATGGCCGGGCCGAAGCTTCTACCGCTACCGCCATGTGGATTTTAAAACTGCGGGGGAAATTGAACCAAAGGAGCTACCATCACTGCTGCACCCGCCACCGCACACCACCGCTGCGAATGATAGGAATCCACAGAGAACAGAGCTCAGTCCGCCCCGGGCTCGGGGAGAGTGCGGCTTCAGAACTTGGCCTCCGTGTCCACAGCAGCTCTGCTTCCGCACCAATGGAGACACCATTGAGGGCGGTCTCTTCGCCCGCAGCCATCTCAGCCCACCCACAACCTTCCCAGCACACCCTTCGTGCTGGTGTGGAGATGGCATGGCGCCTTCCATTTCCGGCCCCGGCAAGTCCTTCCTCCAGTGCCGCATGGCCGGGCCGAAGCTTCCATCGCTGCTGCCAGGTGAACTTTAAAACTACAGTGGAAATTGAGCCACCGGAACCACTGTCGCTGCCACACCCGCCATCGCCGCCGCGAATAAAGGAAATCTACTGAGAAAAGAGCTCTCTACACCCCGGGTTCAGGGAGTGGGCGGACTCAGAACTTAGCTTCCGTGTCCATAGTTGCTCTGCTTCCGCACCGAACAAGACACCTTAGAGGGCGGTCTCCCCGCCTGTAGCCATCTCAGCCCGCCTGCAGCCGTCCCAGCCTGCCCGCCTTGCTAGCGAGGAGCTACCGCAGCGCCTCCAATTTGCGATCCCAACGCCCCAGAGCGGCCGTGTGCCCCGGGTGAGCCGTGTGTCCCAGGGGGTCATGTGCCCCGGGTGAGTCTTGTGTCCCAAGGGAAGCAGTGGGACCCTGGAGTAGGGGCGGTGTGAACCAGAGGAGGAGTGGACTCTATTCGTGTGGTCCTGAAATAGTCACCATAAAACAAGCAGACTCCCAAATGAGGAGCAGATTCTATTCTTGTGATTCTGAGATAGTCACCATAAAACTAGCAGATTGTCAAATGACAGCAGGGAGGGGAAGGAGACTTGGGGGGAGATAAGAGAACAAGCGCAGGACTGGTATGCCTGAATATAAGTACAACCAACGAACACAGAACTCTATGGAGGGAGGGCATGAATGGGAGGGGGGGCAATGGTAAGCTATGTACACATATAATACCTTAATAAAAAAAAGAATAAGCAAACCAATCTTACAAAAAAGGATAAAACTTTGCTTTTAGCTTTATAGGTAGCATTCAACATACAACTAGAAAGGGGTAGAGAGAAGGATTGGGGTTTTTTTGTTGTTTTTTTAGGACAGCGACAAGGTAGTTGTGAATGGGCTTGGAGTAGGGGTTTGGGATTAGATATACACAGATAGGGTGAAATTTTAGGAGGGGGTAAATAGAAAAAAATAAGGAAAATATAGAGCAATAAAGGGTTAAGATAAGCAGGACCCCAAAGGGAAAGTGTTAGGAAACGAGTGATGGCATTAAGGTAGGATTGAGTTAGAATAGAGCGTTGGAGAAGGAAAGATATAAATAGTCTGTTGAATAGTAATCCTGAAGGGGGGGAAAAGCGGGGGAAAAAAGGTATATAATATGGCACTTAAAAGATAATAATAAAAATCAACAAAAGAAGGTAAGATAAAAAAGGTAAAATAGTAGTAATAATAATATTGATTACGTATAAAAATGGATTAATTAAAAAGGTGAAATTAAGTGAGGGAAGATGAAAAAAATATTCTTGAGTAAACTTTGCAACTAATGTAAATAAAAAACAAAACAAAAATGAAAAAATTAAACAATTAGAAAATCAAAATCAAAAATTTAATAAAATTTGCAGTAATGAAGGTCATTCATTTCCTCTGTTGTTCTGTCTAGCTCACCAGTTCCCAGTCCGGGCGGTAATTGCAGTTCCCTGTGTTTCTTCCGTGTTGTAATCAGGTCCTGATTTTTAAGCAGTTCTAGAGTCCATATGTACTTTACCTCTGGGTGGCAGTGTTTCTGGGTTGACTTCCAGGGTTCTGAAGTCTTTCTAGCTTTTTTTTCCTTCTCTGTGTCCCTAATCTATGGAGGGGTGGGGGTTGGGCAGGACGAGCCGACCACACTCCCCTGTAACTCTCTAGGAGTCAGATCCAAACGTGCTGCTCCTTAGATATCCCCCCACTTAGGAGCCCTGTCCACAGTCAAGGGGTGCCTCCAGCCCAAAACCCTGGGGTTTCTTGTAAACCCAGACCTAGTCCTGCAGCCTCTGTGCACCTGGTGCACTCGGGTTGCTGCCCCGAGGGAACTCACCGGATCTCCGCAAAATCTGACCTTTTTGCCTTGGGGTGGAGCGCTCCTTTGAATCCAAGTGTTCTCGCTGATTTTGGTCAGTGTTTTGGGGCTCACAGCTGCTTGGTGGTCTTTGCAGCTGTGGATATTCAGGCCTCTGACACAAACCTCTTCCCGTCAAGATGGCGAGATTTCCCCATCTGCGCCCTTAGGTCCCTCCGGGAAAGGACCCAGCTGTGGGTGCTTAACTGTCAGCGGCACCCTGATCAGCTGACCCCCAGTTTCCCCAGGTGTTTGTCTTTCTCTTGGCTTGCTGACAAGCACTCCCAGCTCGACCCTCGGCTGCTCTCTCCTTCCTCTTTGGGACCAGGCTCAGAACCTGCCTACCTGTTCTTCTGTTATTTTCTCCCAAACTCAGTACATTCATTTTTAAAACTATTTTACATTTATATTTAAGCTGTTCATATCTTTAAAAATACAAACAGTAACGAAAACTCAAAATTTTTCCTCCTGCTCCAATTGTCCAGATGAGTATTCAGTTCCCCTCCCAGAGGCAGCCAAGTGATCAGTGTCTGGTGCATCCTCCCTGAGAGAACATAGACACATGCAGTCCATGCCTGTTTATATGTTTATACCTAGACGTCTATTAACTGCCCCCCTTCAAATCATTTCTTATTTAAATTTTTAGGGTTGCTACCTTAGCCCATCCAGCATGGGTCAGTGGTTGAGTATCGACCTATGAACCAGGAGGTCACAGTTTGATTCCCAGTCAGGGCACATGCCCAGGTTGTGGGCTTGATCCCATTAAAGGAGTGCAGGAGGAAGCCAATGATTCTCTCTCATCTTTGATGTTTCTTTCTCCTCCTTCCTCTCTGAAATAAAAAATATATATATTTAAGAAAAAAGATTGCTACCTTATCTATCCTATCTAATAAAAGTAATATGTAAATTGACCATACCTCTGCTACACCCACCAGCCAATCAGGGTCGGGTATGCAAATTAACCCAACCAAGATGGCTGCAGCCAAGGAGTGAGCAGGAGGCTTGGGTTTCCCCCACAATGAAGGAAGCCAAACTTTCTGCACACCCTGGCCAGCCCAGGCCTTCAGTTAAGGCTACAAAGTTTCAATTGTAGAAGATAAGTAAATCCCAGATACCAGAGCCTCCCCTTGGGTTGCTGCGGGGCGTGGCTAGCCCACAAACCACTATAGGCCCCTCACCCAGGCCATCCCATTCCCCATGGGAATCCCCACCCTCATCCAGGACATCCTTCAGAGCAATCCAGCCAACTCCCACCCTTTAACTAGGCCTCTATCCTATCTAATAAAAGAGTAATATGCAAATTGACCATCATTCCAACACACAAGATTGCTGCCCCCACATGATCAAAGATCCTGCCCCCATGTGAACACAAGATGGCTAGCAGGGAAGGGCAGTTGTGGGTGACCAGGCCTGCAGGGGAGGGCAGTTAAGGGCAAACAGGCTGGCAGGGGATCAGTTAGACATCAATCAGGCTGGCATTGGAGTGGTTAGGAGTGATCAGGCTGGCAGGCAAAAGTAGTTAAGGGCAATCAGGAAGGCAGGCAGGCAAGCAGTTGCTAGCTAGCAGTCCTGGATTGTGAGAGGGATGTCCGACTGCCCGTTTAGACCTGATCCTTTTAAGATCGGGCCTAAACAGGCAGTCGGACATCTCCCTTGAGGGGTCTCAGATCAGAGAGGGTGCAGGCTGGGCTGAGGTACACACACACACCCTGTGCACGAATTTCATGCACCAGGCCTCTAGTATATATATAAAAAAAGCCTAAGTGACCAGCATATATATATATATAACCATTCAATCAATAGCTATAATGCACACTGACCACCAGAAGACAGACACTTAATGCAGAAGCTGCCGAGCTACAGTGACTTGACAGCTGCAGTTCCCAGGTGACACACTTAGAACCAGAGAGGAACGAGCCCAATTCCAGGGTGCATCACCCGAGAACTGCCCTCTCACAATCCAGGACCCCTCAGGGGATGTTTGAGAGCTGGTTTAGGCCGGATCCCACAGGCCAGGCTGAGAGACCCCACCTGTGCATGAATCCATGCACTGGGCCTCTAGTAAGTATATAAAGAGCCTCCTCATTTTTATTTTTAGGTGGGTTTTTTTTAATATATTGATTTGGGGGGGGGGGGGTGATATTGATTTGTTGTTCCACCCATCCATGCATTTGTTGGTTGCTTCTTGTATATGCCCTGACTGGAGATCGAACCGCAATGTTGGTCTATCAGGACAATGCTCTAACCAAATGAACTACTAGCCAAGGCCCCTTTTGGTAGGCATTTAGGTTGTTTCTGATCTTTTGCTATTGCCAACTGCTGCAGTGATAACCTCTTACATGTAATTCACAGTGCACGTGTGCAGCAAGTTATCTGTGCATTGCACGTGTGCAGCATAAGTTCTTAATGTATTGCAGACAGTTCATGGGAATTCTCGTGTTTTGTAAAACTGTTTTACAAAGTATCATACTTGAAAAAGGTATTAGCTTGTAAGAACATGTAATTTATAACTTCAAAATGCATTGGATATTTAATTTTTTAAAGCTTGCCTTTAACATTTATGTAAAACTAGAGGCCCTATACATGAAATTCATGCACAGGGGTAGGTTCCCTCAGTCCTGCCTGCACCCTCTCCCATCCAGGACCCTTTGGGGTATGTCCAACTAACTGCCTTTTGCAATCTGGGATCTCTGACTCCTAACTGCTTGCCTGCCTGATCGCCCCTAACCACCTCTGCCTGCCTGACTGATTCCCCTACCTGCCTGATCACCCCTAACTGCTCCCCTGCTGACTTGATCACCCCTAACCATCTCTGCCTCGCCCTGCACCCAGGACCCAGGCTTCTCTCCTTCTGGCTGGCTGCAGGCACCCAGGCCTGCTTCACCCAGCCCAGGCCACAGCCGCAGGTGCCCAAGACTGCAGGATGGGCTTCTTGTTCCCCTCCCCGGATACAGTCTGGCTGGTCCCCATTCCTCTCTCGCAAGCTCATTAGTGTCTGGCTGGTTCCCATTCTGCTCTGTCCAGCTCATTTGTGCATGGCTGATCCCTAATCCTCTCTCCCCAGTGTTAAGTGCCTGAGCAGTTCTAGCATGAGGGCATGAAGGTATGATGACCATTTGCATATTAGCTCTTTATTATATAGGATTATTTTTGTACTCTTCTGTAGAAACTTATCTGGCCACTAGGTAAAGTTAGCGATAAAACTACTGGTCCACAATGTGTAAGAGTGGAAGTGCTGTCCCGAGGAAGTGTGATGGCATGTGTAATTTTGATAGATTCTGCCACATTGTTCGATGGGTACAGATAAGTAACTTCATTCTTACAGGCAGTGTATATGAATACCTGTTTCCTCATAGTCTTGCCAACAGTATGTTCTCAAACTTTGTGATACTCACCAATATGATAGATGTGAAGTGGTGACCCAACCCAGTGTTGGTTTCCTCCTCAATTTTACTTACAACTACTGACAAAGTAATGCTGAATCCTGTGTTCCCATCACCCCACATCCCCAATGGGTCACATAGCTACATCTGTTACCAAACTAGGAAATTAACTAATCTACAGACCTGATGTGGGTTTCACCAGTTTTGCAGGTACTTACTGTTTTGTTGGGAGTGGGAGGGGGCAAGAAATACCTATGTGCAGTTAGGTGACATTTTGTCATATGTGCAGATTCACAAAATCACGTCCATGTTGGGGACTCACAGTTGTGCCATTCCCCACAAAGGGACTTGCTCTTGCTCCCCCTTTGTAGTCAGTCAGTTCCCCTCCCCTCATTGAAATAGTAGCCCATTGTAGTCTGGGATTTTTTCCCCCCACAATGTAGTTTTAATTTGCATTATTTTATTACAAGTGAGATTGAGTATCTTTCTATATGTTTAGAAATCACTTGTGTTTCCTTTTCTGTCAGTTCCTTTATACATTATTTTTCTGCTTTTTCTTTCCCTTTAGGAAGTACTTTCTTTAGGAATATGAATCCTTTGTGATATAAGATGAAAACCCAGCATCCTCTGTTGGCTCTGCCTTACCTAAGTGGCTAAACACATTTGAAGGCATATTTTTCCTGGCTAATGAGTTTGATTTCTTGATATTTGCAGATATGACAGTAACTCTTGCCATAGTAGTGGACAAGTTGTCGCCTCGACTGGCTCAGCTGAAGGTTCTGCACAAAGTCTTTAGCACTGGGATAGCAGAAGTCCCACCAGACACCCGGAATGTTGTGCGGGCATCCCACCTGCTTAACACCCTGTACAAGGCCATTCTTGAATATGACGATGTTGGAGAAGCCTCTGAGCAAACCGTAAGTGGGCCCTCATCTAGTCTAAAGTGTGTGGCTCCATTCTGCCCAGCTAAAGGAGTGGTGCACAGCTGTCCTAGCTTTTGTAAAAACAGTGCTTATGTCAGGCTATGCCAGACACTGCAGGGTTTTTAAATGAGCATCTAAATTATAACTGCATGATCACCAAAAGGGTGAGGAAAGGACAAAGCAAAACATAAAGCAAGATGTGGGAAGTGTCCTCTGGGGTTGGAGCTAATACGGCTGGAGCGTCCAGAAAGGACTAAAGATCAGATTGTAGGAAAAGTAGAAGCAATGTTTCAAATACCTGTATTGTAGGTGTTTCATAAATTTGTAAGACATGAGTCTGAAGTAGCAAGCAGCTTGGTTCTGGAAAGATCTCTGAATCATGTGCACTTACTGGGTCTACTTCAGCCGTGGGCAAACTACAGCCCGCAGGCTGGATCCGACCCGTTCGGCTATTCTATCCGGCCTCTCCCCTCCGCTCCTTCACCAGCAGCAATGTTAACATGGCAACGTTCACACAAACACTACATCCATGCTTTTGTTCCAGCCCTCCAGTCCAGTTTAAGAACCCATTGTGGCCAAAACTGGTTTGGCTCAGCGGTAAAGCGTCGGTCTGCGGACTGAAAGGTCCCAGGTTCGATTCCGGTCAAGGGCATGTACATTGGTTGCGGGCACATCCCCAGTAGCGGGTGTGCAAGAGGCAGCTGGTCGATGTTTCTCTCTCATCAATGTTTCTAACTCTCTATCCCTCTCTCTTCCTCTCTGTAAAAAATCAATAATATATATATATATATATATATATATTTTTTTTTTTTTTTTTTTTTTTTTTTTTTAAAGAACCCATTGTGGCCCTCGAGTCAAAAAGTTTGCCCATCCCTGGTCTAGTTGATCAGGATCTTGTCATGAGACAGGTGGAAGGGAAAAACCCAGTCACAATATTTTCTCTAGCAACAAATGAGATGTGGAAATCAGGAGACAGTGAAGCATACCAAATGGGTGATGTCAGTCAAAAGACAACATGGCACAGGATTTCAGTATTCCGACCAGGCCTCAGAGATGTGGCATTCCAGTATGCAAAAAAGGAAAGTAGACTATGGTGAATATATGGATAAAAATAATGTCAGGCAACTAGCAACAGCAATCATCGCTGATAACATTATATTTCTGAGTGACCAGACAAAAGAGAAGTCATAGAGCGAACCATTCTTCTTTGGCCAGTGTTTGGTATAGTCTCATTTCCAAATCATGTGTAGTCTTTATAGTTTCTAAGGACAAAAATTAAAATATTCTTTTATATAAAATGATTTTTTTTTAAATCAAGATGGCTGAAACCGGTTTGGCTCAGTGGATAGAGCATCGATCTGTGGACTGAAAGGTGCCAGGTTCAATTCCGGTCAAGGGCATGTACCTTGGTTGTGGGCACATCCCCAGTAGGGGGTGTGCAGGAGGCAGCTGATCAATGATTCTCTCTCATCGATGTTTCTAGCTCTCTATCCCTCTCTCTTCCTCTCTGTAAAAAATCAATAAAATACATATTTTTTAAAAAAGCAAGATGTAAAAATTCCTAGCTAACTTACATCAATATTTGCAACAACCCTTTCTTTTTTCATCTTTATTGTTGAAAGTAGAAGCTTTTTGCCCTCATTGACCTCCTCCAGCCCACCCCTGCCCCTCACCCCAGGCCTTCACCAGTCTATTGTTTGTGCCCTTAGGCCATGCATATATGCATACATGGTCTTTGGTTAGTATGCAGAAGCCTCTACGCACAACTTGGGTGGGGCAGGGTCTCAGGGAATTAACACGGCAGAGCAAGCAGTTATGGCTGATCCTCGGCCCTGCCCTAAGAGGCCCCACAGGTCTCAGTGTCCCTCATGAATTGCTGCACCTCTGAGAGAAAGCCGCCCTCGAGTTCCGCCCAATGCCAGACAGTCCAGTTTTTCTCCATATGAGTCTGGGTCCTCAGAGTCTCACCCAGAACTGGAGTTCAGAGCAGTTGGAAGCTTGTGTCTCCTTCCCAATTGAGAAAGATAGCCTGTGTACTCAGTTGCCAGTCCTCTCCTTGCATACGCCTCCGTACCTCTGCATTTTATTTCTGCAACTCTTCTGAGTCTCAGTGAGCTTTTCTCTTTCCTTCTAGTTATAGAATTTCCACTCAGCCAGCCTTCCAGTGGTTCTGGATGATGTCTGTTTTGTCTTTTAGTTGCGGTTTTGAAGTGTTTGTACGAGGCAGCAATTTCAGGTGTTTACCTATGCTGCCATCTTGGTTTCTCCCAGATAAGTTTCTTAATATATTTTATTGGTTTTTTAGAGAGAGATGGAAAGTTAGAAACATCTATGAGAAACTTCGATCAGCTGCCTCCTGCACACTCCCTACTGGAGATGTACCTGCAACCAAGGTACATGCCCTTGACCAGAATCGAACCTGGGACCCTTGAGTCTGCAGGCCGAGGCTTTATCCACTGATCCAAACCAGTTAGAGCCCAGATAAGTTTCTTATCTCCATTTCATTTATCTTTTCTTCTGGAGAATTCTCTTATTCTTTCATTTGGGGGTTGTTTTTCAGACCCCCAATGTTGGCTGCCTGTTTAGGTTTGTGATTATGTATGAGATATATCTGCTACGCCTCTCAGTCTCTTGTGCAGGACAGTGTCAGATGCTATTTCTGACTAGTTAGATCAGACAAAGATGCAAAGCCTCCAGAGACTCTTCTCTGCTTGCAGACTGATTGGGTTCAGTATTGAGTAGCCCTCAGTCAGTCATCCAGAGGTGGGACGGGAGGTTTCTCAACAAGGTGCGGTAATTGCTTCTGCCTGGAGGCTTATTGTTATTCTCAGTCTCATAGTGGACCTCGGAAACTCCACACATGGGGCACGGTGTTTTCCAATAGTGTGGGTCAGCTGTTTCCCTCCAAACAAAACTGCCTGAATAGCAAAGGTTTGCTGGGAACGATGACCTCCACAGCATGAGGGGATGACTCAGCACAGGAAACCAGGGTATCTGCCTTCCAAGCTCTAACCCCTAAGCCCCCAACCCTAGCTTCTGCTCACACAGCTCTAATCCACTCTGTCCTCCCTGTGCTGGAGCACAGGGTGAGTGGCTGCACACGGAATTTTGTGTGCTGGCCCTTTAAGAGGGTCCCTGCATTTCCAGCCATATCTCCCAGGTAGATAGCAACCCCGCTCCTTTTCACAGATGGATGTTATGTGGGCACCTTTCTTTTTTTCTTTTTTTAAAAATATATTTTATTGATATTTTACAGAGAGGAAGGGAGAGAGATAGAGAGCTAGAAACGTCGATGAGAGAGAAACATCGACCAGCTGCCTCTTGCACACCCCCTACCGGGGATGTGCCTGCAACCAATGTACATGCCCTTGACCGGAATAGAACCCAGGACCTTTCAGTCCGCAGGCCGATGCTCTATCCACTGAGCCAAACTGCTTTCGGCATGTGGGCACCTTTCTTAGTTCCGGTGCTCTATGCTGGGGCCCAGCTTGAGGTAAACCCAGAGTTCTCAGTGGCACCCCCACAGCTGAGATATCTCTCCAGAACTTCAACTGTTCTCTGTAGAAGCCTGGCCAGGCCTTTTGTCCCTTGGCCCTTCCTACCAGTCTCTATGTGGTCTCCACTTTCTTTCTTTGGTTACCAGGGTCCTCTCCAGCTGCTCTTCAGTTGATTTCTTTTTTTTACTTTAGTTGTAATTCCAGTGTGGCCCTGGGAGCATATCAGTGTAGCACCCATTTAACTCTGCCACCATTTTTTATCTTGCATAATCCTTTCTAAATAAAATTGCAGCCCAACTCACATGGTTCAATGGTTGAATGTCGATCTATAAACCCGGAGGGCTTAGTTCAATTCCCGATCAGAGTACCTGCCTGTGTTCTGGGATCGATGCAAGAGACAGCCAGTCAATAGCTCTTCCTCATCATTGATGTTTCTGTTTCTCTCTTCCTCTTCCTTCCTCTCTGAAGTTATATTTTAAAAAATATATTTTCAGAAATGCAAATCTATAATATCAGGCTCCGAGACCAGTCAGATTCTTAGAAACAGAAAGTAGGACGGTAGTACATATGTTAAATATATTTCCTAGTTTGTTGGTGTACTGTTTTCTCAACATTTTTGTGCTTCAGTTCAGTGCAAAGGCAGTTAATTTCTTTCTGCTATGCAATTTTTTGTATAGTAGAATGAAATCTTTCCTCATTTTTTATATATACGTGTGTGTGTTTTAATTTATTTTAGAGTGTAAGGGAGAGGGAAGAGAGATAGAAACATCAATGATGAGAGAGGATCATCGATTGGCTGCCTTCTGGACATCCCCTACTGGGGACCAAGCCCACGCCCCGGGCATGTGCCCTTGACTGGAATCAAACATGGAACCCTTCAGTCCGCAGCCCGATGCTCTATCCACTGAGCCAAATCAACTAGGGCATTTCCTCATTCTTAATGGGCATCTTGCTAATTGTCCCATTTAGGTAGGAGAACTGTATCCCTATTGTCCCTGGGTAACCATCACTCAGGACGGTCCTGATATGGACTAGAGATATGTGCTCATCTCACATATAGGTGAGTTTTTTGTCAGGATCTTATGTTTTGAATTTTTAATTTTTTGTTTCAAAAAATAGAAATTTGGTGATTTTAAAAACAGTGTTTTAGAAATGTTTGCAACTGCCGAAACTGGTTTGGCTCAGTGGATAGAGCATCAGTCTGCGGACTGAAAGATCCCAGGTTCGATTCCGGTTGCGGGCACATCCCCAGTGGGGGGTGTGCAGAAGGCAGCTAGTCGATGCATCTCTCTCATCGATGTTTCTAGCTCTCTATCCCTCTCCCTTCCTCTCTCTGAAAAATCAATAAAAATATATTAAAAAAAAGAAATGTTTGCATCTCATTTCATGCCGAGGAGTGGGCTGTGCACGCTGTCTCCACAGGTCTCACTGCTCTTCTCTCTCTGGGTGGAAACCGTGAGGCCGTACCTGCAGATTGTGGACGAGTGGATTGTACATGGCCACCTATGTGACTGCGCCCGGGAATTCATCATCCAGAGGTGATGGGCAATTGCAGGTTCAGCCCCAGCCCCAAAATGTATTTTTCCAAGTTTACATCAGTTCACAGTTTTTCTTTGCAAATCACTTTTTTTTTTTTTTAGTGATAGTGTGTTCATGAAGGGCTGGTCTGATAAATAAATGCACACTGGTTTTCATAAAATGAGTTCAGCTAACAACTGGTAGGTTTCAATCATTCCAATATAAGTCATAAGTATGACAATATTACAGAATTGGCCTTTTTCTTTTTTAATATATTTTATTGATTTTTCACAGAAAGGAAGAGAGAGGGATAGAGAGTTAGAAACATCAATGAGAGAGAATCATCGATCAGCTGCCTCCTGCACACCCTTGCAACCAAGGTACATGCCCTTGACTGGAATTGAACCCAGGACCCTTCAGTCCGCAGGCTGACGCTCTATCTACTGAGCCAAACCAGCTTCAGCAGAATTGGCCTTTAATATATTTATTTCTCCAAATTAGCTACCCTTCAATTAATTGGTTTTTCTAAATAGAATCTGCCATGTGGAACCGTCCGAATCTCAACTCTGAAGTTGTGCACTGTGCTTAGGTTTGATTGACAGCTGTCCATTTCCCTGGGCAGGAAGGGCAACTGATTCCTCAGAGCTCTGGAATGGTGGCCTGTTTCCAGTGCCAAGATAAAGGAGCCAGCCTTCCTCAAGTCCATCTCATGTCCCTTCTGTCCTGTTTCATCTTTCTTACTTGACAATTTTTGTAAAAGTGTGACTATTAGATGGTGATGAGTATCTATCATTTCATTATTAAAAGCCGTCCAGCTCTATCCGGTTTGACTTAGTGGATAGAGCATTGGCCTGTGGACTAAAGAGTCCTGGGTTTGATTCCGGTTAAGGGCCCGTACCTCCACTGCAGGCTTCCAGCTCTAGTCTGAGGGCCTGCAGGAGGCAACCAGTTGATGTGTATGTCTCTCTCTCATCAGTGTATCTCTGTCTCTCCCACATCAATGTTTCTCTCTGTCTCTTCCCCTCTCCCTTCCATTTTCTCTAAAAATCAATAGACAATATATCCTTGGGTGAGTATTTAAAAAAAATTTTTTTAAGTTCAGTTAAGAATCTATGTGGGGAAAAAGATGTGGAATCTGAAGATTACCCTCACAGGAGATTAACAAATTCATCATAGTTTGTTTAATTCTAATTCAGAAAACTTTCTTTTTTTTCTTTTCTTTTTTAAAATATATTTTATTGATTTTTTACAGGGAGAAAGAGAGAGGGATAGAGAGTTAGAAACATCGATTAGCTGCCTCTTGCACACCCCCTACTGGAGATGTGACCACAACCAAGGTACATGCCCTTGACCGGAATTGAATCCAGGACCTTTCAGTCCGCAGGCCGATGCTCTATCCACTGAGCCAAACCGGTCTTGGCAGGAAACTTTCTACTAAGTTATATTTTACCTCTGTCATTCAATGTATTTATCCACTTTTCCATGTTATACGGAAGTCAGATAAAATATCCCCTGTTATTTATGGACATTGCTTCATTTTAGCTATAATTGCTATTACTATGTTTTAGAATGTCTGGATGATATTACAAAGCTAGAACAGATATACTGTTGTTTTGTTGTTGTTGTTGTTGTTGTTGTTTTGGGGGGAATTAACATTTAAATTATTTTGAATCTCTATAGAAACAAAAATGTTCCAGTAAATCACAGAGACTTTTGGTATGCAACGTACACACTATACAGTATATCAGAAAAGACAGAAAATGAAGAAAAAATGAGTGATAATGCCAGTGCAAGTTCTGGCAGTGACCAAGGGCCCTCCAGCCGACAGCACACCATGGTATCCTTCCTCAGACCCGTCCTGAAACAGATCATCATGGCTGGCAAGTCCATGCAGCTGCTCAAACACTTGCAGGTTGGGGACACCACCATGTCCCAGGCCACGGCCAGAGGTGGGGCCCTTTCCTTGTACCTCTCTTGCAACATTGGGGTGGTTGTTTTCTTGATTCCCGTCATCCGAGATACATAATAGTGTACTTTGAAAATCATCAAGACTTCTAGTTACATGGAAATTTTCACCATGATCAAGTGCATAGATTATGCTACTCCTGATTGAAAAAAGTTTGTCCTCATTGGGAATTGTTCTATTGTTTTTAAATCTTTATTCTTAAGATAATTGTAGATGTCCCTGTTTTTACCCCATTGCCCCACTCCACCCAGTTCCCACCCTACCCCAGGCCTTCACCACACTTCTGTGTCCATAGATAAGATCTTTGATTAATCTCTTGTCACACCCCCATTTCCTCTGAGATTTGTCAGTCTGTTTCATGCTTCCCTACCTGTGATTTTTTTTATTCCCTAATTTATTTTGTTCCTTAGATTTCTTGTTCATTTATTTTTAGATTCAATTGTTGATAGATATGTATTTGTTGCATTTTATTGTTCATAATTTTTTAATATATTTTATTGATTTTTTACAGAGAGCAAGAGAGAGGGATAGAGAGCTAAAAACATTGATGAGAGAGAATCATCGACCAGCTGCCTCTTGCTCACCCCCTACTGGGGATGTGCCTGCAACCAAGGTACATGCCTTTGATTGGAATCGAACCCAGGACCCTTCATTCTGCAAGCCGGTGCTCTATCCACTGAGCTAAACCAGTTTTGGCTGTTCATATTTTTAATCTCTTCCTATTCTTCCTTCTCCTCTTCCTCTTCTTTTTTTTTACTTCTTTTTTTTGTTTTTAATATATTTTTATTGCTTTCAGAGAGGAAGGGAGAAGAATAGAGAGATAGAGACATCAATGATGAGAGAATCATTGATCAGCTGCCTCCTAACCCCCCCCCCCAACACACACACACACACACACACACACACACACACACACAGGGGATCAAGCCCACAACACAAGCATATACCCGACCAGGAATCAACTGTGACCTCCTAGTTCATAGCTCAACACTCAACCACTGAGCCATGTCAGCTGGGCTTATTCTTTCTCTTCTTAAAGATTATTTTTGGAAGGAACCAAGATAGCAGCACAGGTAAATGGTTGTACTTGCTGCCTCCCACAACCACATAAAAGTTACAACTAAAATACAGAACAACTATCATCCAGAACCATATCTCTACAACTATAGAGGTAAAGAAGAAAGCACACTGAGACTGGTAGGAGTTGCAGAGGCATGCAACGGGCTGGTTCAGTACCCGAGTGTACTGCGTGTGTGTGTGTGTGTGTGTGTGTGTGTGTGTGTGTGTGTGTATGTGTGCCATTTTTTTTAATCAGGAGGGAGATTGCCTCTGCAGAGGCTGCTTGGAGGAGCGAGGGATCCCAGCCCCACATCATCCCCCAGCCCAGGGTTCAAGAGCTAGGGAAAGAAGTCCCTACAGGCAATGGGAACTATGAACTGTAAAAGCCAGTGTGGATTGGTGCTGAGTGACACACAGGCTGCTGGAAACCCAGCTGCTCCTCTTAAAAGGCCAGCACCACGAACTGGATTTACAAGCTCCCACTTCCTTTGAGCTTCAGTGCCAGGAGAGGCTCTGGGCTACCAAGATAGATACAGGGAGAAACTGGACTGTCTGGTATCGGGGCAGGACTCAGCGGTGGCTTCCTTCCAGATGGAGGTGGTCACTGTTCCCAAGCTGGGACCTCCCCAGTTGTAGGGCTGACTGGCAGCCATTTCCTGTTTGCTCCCCCCTGGAGATTCCCTAGAACTCCTACCCCACCCAAGCTGTGCACAGTGGCTTTTGCATATGAATGGCCTGTCTTTTCCCAGGCTAAAACCTGTCAAAAAGCTGCACCTGGGTCAGGGAGCCCCAAACCTATCAATAAAAGGCTTAAGGCCCACACCAGCACCAGCCTGCCTTGCTTCACAGCTGGGCCTTGCATGGACACTTCCAAACCTGATACAAAGAAGAATCTACAGGTCTCTCTGTAGTTCCTGCTGGGTGGCCCCAGGCAGTGGCTGACTTTGCATCTCCTTGGTGAGCCAAGAGCCAGTGTACCCAGTGGTCAGTGAGAGACCATATCAGATTACAACTCTTCATATCCATAAATGATACACTCTAGGGGAAGATTCAGTGAGCACCAAAGCCCCACTGGAGCAAGTTCTGCCCCATAAGGGTGTCTCTTACACAGCAGTTTTCTCACTGTAGTCCCCCTCAGCCAGTTGGCCTGGAGGTCAATTCCTCTCAGTGACACCAACAGCAATCAAGGCTCAACAACGAGACTGTGCACACAGCCCAAAAAGTGGTGCACCAAGAGTATCCATCTCAGTTGACTGGGGAGGCTGAGCCACTGGACCCTATAGGATACCTATTACACAAAGCCACTCTTATCGACTCAAGGAGATTTAGCAGCTCTATCCAATACATAGAAACAAACACAGGGAAGCAATCAAAATGCGGAGACAAAGAAACATCACAAATGAAAGAAATGGAAGAGAGCAAACTATTGGATATAGAATTTAAAACCATAGTTATAAGTTTACTCAAGAATCTTCTAGAAACCTCCAAGGAACTTAAGGAGACCTTCAAGGATCTTAGTGAGAATGCCAACAAAAAAAGGAAAAGGACCAGTAAGAAATTAAGCATACACTGACTAAAAGAATAACATACAGGAATTCAACAGTAGACTAGAGGATCCTGAGAATCAAGTCAATGATTTGAACTCTGAGGAAGCAAAAAACACCCAACCAAAAGATCAAAAAGAAAAAAGAATCCCAAAATATGAAGATAGTTTAAGGAGGCTCTGGCACAGCTTCAAGCATACCAACATCAGAATAATGGGGATGCCAGAAGAAGAGAGAGAGAAAACAAGATACCGAAAACCTACTTGAAGAAATAATGACAAAAAATGTCCCCCATCTGGTGAAAAAATAGACTTACAAATTCAGGAACCACAAAGAACCCCAAACGAGGAATTCATAGAGGACTACACTAAGACACATCATTATTAAAATGCCAAGAGCAAAGTCAAAGAGGGAAAATTAAAAGTAGCAAGAGAAAAGCAGGCAGTTACCTACAAGGGAGTATCCATATGACTGTCAGCAGATTTCTCAACAGAAACTATGCAAACCTGAAGGGAGTAACAAGAAATATTCAAAGTAATGAATAGCAAGAACCTACAACCAATATTATTCTACCCAGCAATCCTGTCATTCAGAATTTAAGGTGAAATAAAGAGCTTAACAGACAAGAAAAAGCTAAAGGAGTTCATCAACACCAAACCAGTATTATATGAAATGCTGAATGGTATTCTGGAAGAAGAGGAAGATAAAAATTTAAAAAAAAAATTATGAACAACAAAGTGACAATACATACCAGTGAGTTTAAAAATCTTATAAAAAACTTTATGAACAGAATAAATTGGTGAATAGAATAGAATGAGGGGCATAGAAATAGAACAGACTGATGATTCTGAGGGAAGAGGGGGGTGGGATGATGCAGGAATAGATAAGACATAGATCTTATATGCATGTGTGGATATAGACAATAAGGTGGGGAGGACCTGGGGTGGAGGAGAACTATTGGAATGGGGGAGGACATCTGTAATAATCTCAACAATAAAGTTTTTTTTTCTCATTAAACTTTGTTATTTTAATGGGTCTCAAAATTCTGTGACAGATTTTTGGTCATGTTGTTTCCATTAAAAAGTATTGGTTTTAAAAAGTAATGACTTAAAAACTGACACACACACACAAAACCAAATGGTCCACAAAACATTCTCCTTTCCTTCTGAAGGTTTTATGATGCATTGTAGTCATTAACCAGGTTTTTACTAGTAACTTAAATGGCCAATTGGGACGTTCTGAGACCTTCTTCCTTCACTGATTAAGACTGGGATGGCAGGTGTTGGGGGTTAATACTCATTTAGCTTCTGAGCTTTCTGGGAAGGCTTGGTGACTTTGCCAGCTCCAGCTGCCTTCTTGTCCACTGCTTTGATGACAGTCACCCACAGCAACTGTCTTTCTCATGTCACGGACAGCAAAACGGCCCTGAGGAGGGTAGTCAGAGAAACTCTCAACACACATGGTCTTGCCAGGAATCATATCAACGATGGAAGCATCACCAGTTTCAAAAACTTGGGGCCATCTTCTGGCTTTTTTCCAGAATGACAATTGATCTTCTCCTTCGGCTCAGCAAATCTGCAAGCAATGGGAGCAGTGTGCCGTCCAACACAGGTGCACACCCAACCTGACATGGCGTGAGTGGTTCAGGATAATCACCTGAGCCATGAAGCTAGCTGCTCCCATTAGTGGGTCATTTTTGCAGTCACCAGCCACATTGCCACAGCAAACATCTTTGACAGACACGTACTTGACGTTGAAGCCCACATTGTCCCCAGGAAGAGCTTCACCCAAAGCTTCACTGTGCATTTTAACAGACTTCACTTCAGTTGTAACGTTGACTGGAGCAAAGATGACCACCATGCTGAGCTTGAGAACACCGGTCTCCACTCTGTCCACAGGGCCAATTCCAATACCACCAACTTTGTAGACATCCTGGAGGGGCAGACGCAGGGGCTTGTTAGGTGGATGAGTTGGTGGCAGGATGCAATCCAGACCTTCAAGCAGTTTGGTTCCACTGGCACTGCCATCTTTACGGGTGACCTTCCATCCCTTCAACCAAGGCAAATTAGCACTTGGCTCCAGCATGTTTCCACCATTACAATCAGAAATTGGCACAAATGCTACCCTGTCAGGGTTGTAGCCAACTTTTTTAATGTAGGTGCTGACTTCTTTAACAATTTCCTCGTATCTTTTCTGGCTGTAGGGTGGCTCAGTGGAATCCATTTTGTTAACACCAACTATCAGCTGTCTCACACCCAGTATGTAGGCCAGGAGGGCATGCTCACGGGTCTGCCCATGCTTGGAGATGCCTGCTTCAAATTCACCAGCATCAGCAGCAACTAATTAGGACAGCAGTCAGCCTGAGATGTGCCTGTAATCATGTTTTTTATGAGATCTCTGTGTCCTGGGGCATCAGTGATGGTCACATAATACTTGGTGGTCTCAAATTTCCACAGGAGATATCAATGGTGATACCTCACTCCCATTCGGCTTTCAGTTTATCCAAGACCTGGGGATACTTGAAGGAGCCCTTCCATCTCAGCAGCCTCCTTCTCAAATTTCTCGATGGTTCTTTTGTCAATCCCACCACATTTAAAGATCAGATGGCCAGTAGTGGCCATCTATATGTCCCGGAATCTATGTGTCCAATGATGACGATGTTGATGTGAGTCTTTTCCTTTTCATCTCTTGGGTTTAAGTTAATGGTGGTTTTCACAACACCTGTGTTCTGGCAGTAAACCTGTTGCAGAAAAAAAATGTTTGTTTGTTTGAATACCTTTCAACATTTCATGTAACTCTGGTTTGGTGGTGATGAACTCCTTTAATCTTTTCTTGTTTGGGAAGCAATTTATTTGACCCTCAATTCTTTTTTTCTTTTTTTAATTTAATAAATCTTTGTTGTTCAGATTGTTACAATTGTTCCACTTTTTCCCCCCATAGTTCCCCTCCACCTGGTTCCCACCCCATCCTCTGTCCTTACCCCCTGCCACTGTCCTCATCCATAAGTGTACAATTTTTGTCCAGTCTCTTCCCATACCCCCCACATCCCTTTCCCCCTGAGAATTTTCAGTCCACTCCCTTTCTATGTCCCTGATTCTATTATATTTACCAATTTATTCTGTACATGAGATTTTCAAAAACATATTTTATTGCTTTTATACAGAGAAGAAAGGAGAGGGATAGAGAGTTAGAAAGATCGATGAGAGAGAAACATTGATCAGCTGCCTCCTGCACACCTCCCACTGAGGATGTGCCCACAACCAAGGTACATGTCCCTGACCAGAATCGATTCTGGGATCTTTCAGTCTGCAGGTTGATGCTCTATCCACTAAGCCAAACCGGTTAGGGCTGTATATCAGATTCTTAATTCACTTGATTTTTAGATTAACTTGTTGATTGATATGTATTTGTTCATAATTTTTATCTTTACCGTTTTCTTCCTCTTCTTAAACAATACAATTCAGAGTTTCATGTAATCCTGGATTGGAGGTGATGAACTCCTTTAACTTTTTCTTATCTGTGAAGCTCTTTATCTGACCTTCCAATCTGAATGATAGCTTTGCTGGATAGAGTAATCTTGCTTGTAGATTTTTACTATTTATCACTTTGAATTTAACAATTTCCCGTCTAGCCTGCATAGTTTCTGTTAAGAAATCAGCTGACAATCATATGGACCTCCCTTGTAGGTAACTAAATTTTTCTCTTGTTGCTTTTAAGGTTTTCTATGACTTTTGCTCTTGGCATTTTTTTTAAATCTTTTATTTATTTATTTTTATTAAATTATTATCTGTGTACATATATTACCATTGCCCCCCCAAAAAAAAACATTCCCTCCCTCCCCAGAGTTTTGTATCCATTGGTTATATTTATATGCATATGTACAAGTCCTTCAATTGATCTCTTATTTTCCCCATATTTCCCTCCCCTCCCCGCTGTCATTTAACAGTCTGCTTGTTGTTTTACTGTCTCTATATCTATCTTTCTGTTCATTAGTTTATAATGTTCTTTAATACCATAAATGAGTGAAGTCATGTGGTGTTTCTCTTTCATTGACTGGCTTATTTCACTCAGCATGATGTTCTCCAATTCCAACCAGGTTACTGCAAATGATGAGAATTCCTTCCTTTTTATGTCCACATAGTATTCCATGGTATATATGTACCATAGTTTTCTGATCCATTCATCTGCTGACGGGCACCTAGGCTCTTTCCAAATCCTAGCTATTGTAAATTGTGCTGCTATGAACATAGGGGTGCATATATCCTTTCTGATTGGTGTCCCTATTTTCTTGGGATATATTCATAGGAGTGGGATTACTGGGTCAAATGGGAATTCCATTTTCAGTTTTTTGAGGAAACTCTATACTGTTCTCTACAGTGGTTGTACCAGTCTGCATTCCCACCAGCAGTACACGAGGGTTCCTTTTTCTGCACAACCTCGCCAACACTTATTGTTTGTTGATTTGTTAATGTTGGCCATTCTGATAGGTGTGAGATGGTATCGCATTGTTGTTTTGATTTGCATCTCTCGGATAAGTAGTGACTTTGAACAAGTTTTCATGTGCCTCTTGGCCTTCCTTCTGTCTTCTTTTGAGAAAATTCTATTTAGTTCCATTTCCCATTTTTTAATTGGCTCATTTATTTTCCTTTTACTGTGTTGAATTAGCTGTTTGTAGATATTGCAGATTAAACCTTTATCAGTAATATCATTTGCAAATATGTTCTCCCATACAGTGGGTTTTCTTGTTGTTTTGTTGATGGTTTCTTTGGCTGTGAAAAAACTTTTTATTTTGATGTAGTCCCATTTGTTTATTTTCTCTTTAGCTTCCATTGCCGTAGGGGCAGTATCAGTGAAGAAGTTCTTTTGGCATATGGCTGAGATTTTTCTGCCTGTGGATGTCTCTGGGATTTTTATGGTTCCCCGTCTTATGTTTAAGTCATGTATCCATTTCGAATTTATTTTTGTGTATGGAGTAAGTTGGTGATCTAGTTTCATTCTTTTGCATGTATCTGTCCAGTTTTCCCAACACCATTTATTGAAGAGACTGTCTTGACTCCATTGTATGGTCGTGCCTCCTTGGTCAAATATTAATTGAGCATATTGATTTGGGTTGATATCTGAATTCTCTATTCTATTCCGTTGATCTCTATGTCTGTTCTTGTGCCAGTACCAGGCTGTTTTGAGAACAGTGGCTTTGTAATGCAGCTTGAAATCTGGTATTGAGATCCCTCCTACTTTACTCTTCTTTCTCACGATTGCTGATGCTATTTGAGGTCTTTTATTGTTCCAAATAAATTTTTGGAGAGTTCTTTCTAGGTCAGTGAAATATGCCGTTGGTATTTTAATGGGGAATGCATTGAAACTATAAATTGCTTTGGGAAGTATGGACATTTTGATGATGTTGATTCTACCAATCCATGAACATGGTATGTTCTTCCATCTGTTTACATCTTCCTCTATCTCTTTTTTTCAATGTTGTGTAGTTTTCCGTATATAGGTCTTTTACCTCCTTAGTTAAATTTATTCCCAGGTATCTTAATTTTCTTGGTGCGATGGTAAATGGGATTGCTTTTTTGGTCTCTGTTTCTGTAATTCCATTGTTGGAGTACAGAAATGCCATAGATTTCCTGGTGTTAATTTTGTATCCAGCTACATTGCCAAATTCATTTATTAAGTCTATTAGTTTTTTGATGGAGTCTTTTGGGTTTTTTATGTACAATATCATGTCATCTGCAAATAAGGATAACTTTACTTCTTCTTTTCCGATTTGGATGCCTTTTATTTCCTCTTCTTGTCTAATTGCAATGGCAAGTACTTCCAGTACAATGTCAAACAGGAGTGGTGAGAGTGGGCATCCTTGTCTTGTTCCTGTTCTAAGAGGGAATGGCTTTAGTTTTTGCCCATTGAGTATGATGTTGGCTGTGGGTTTATCATATATAGCTTTTATTATGTTGAGGTATGATCCTTGTACTCCCACCTTGTTGAGAGTTTTTATCAGGAAAGGGTGTTGGATTTTATCAAATGCTTTTTCTGCATCAATTGATATGACCATATGATTTTTATCTTTCAATTTGTTTATGTGATGTATCACTTTTATTGATTTGCGGATATTGTACCATGCTTTCATTCCTGGAATAAATCCTACTTGGTCATGATGTATGATCTTTCTGATGTGCTGCTGGAGCTGATTTGCTAGAATTTTGTTGAGTATTTTGGCATCTATGTTCATGAGGGATATTGGCCGGTAATTCTCTTTCATTGAGTTGTCTTTATCTGGTTTTGGTATTAGGGTGATGCTGGCTTCATAAAAGGAATTTGGAAGTGTTCCTTCCTCTTGAATTTTTTGGAATAGTCTGAGGAGGATAGGTTTTAGTTCTTCCTTGAAAGTTTGGTAAAACTCTCCTGTGAAGCCATTTGCCCTGGGCTTTTTTTGCTGGAAGCTATTTGATGACTCCTTCAATTTCTTCCCAAGTAACTGGTCTATTGAGATTTTTAGATTCTTTCTGATTGAGTTTTGGAAGGTTGTATTTTTCTAGGAATATGTCCATTTCTTCCAGGTTGTGCAATTTGTTGGAATAGAGTTGCTCATAGTATTTTGTAACAATCCTTTGTATTTCGGTGGGGTCTGTTGTTATTTCACCTCTTTCGCTTCTGATTTTATTTATTTGGGTCCTCTCTCTTTGTTTCTTGGTTAGCCTGACTAGAGATTCATCAATCTTTTTTATTCTTTCAAAGAACCATCTCTTGGTTTTATTGATCTTATGTATTGTTTCTTTGGTCTCTATGTCGTTTATCTCCACTCTGATTTTTATTATTTCTTTCCTTCTGCTTACAGTGGGCTTTTCTCGTTGCTCTTTTTCTAACTCGTTGAGTTTTAGAGTTAGATAATTTGTTGCCTTTTTTTTATAGTTTTTTGCAATAGGCTTGTAGAGATATGAACTTCCCTCTCAAGACTGCTTTTGCTGTGTCCCATAGATTTTGGATTGTTGTGTTTTCATTGTCGTTTGTTGCCATGATGTTTTTAATTTCTTCCTTGATTTCTCTGGTAATCCAGTCCTTGTTTAATAGCATGCTGTTTGGTCTCCATGTGTTTAATTTCTTTGGATTATTTTTATTGTAGTTAATTTCCAGTTTTATGCCACTATGATCTGAAAAGATGCTTGATATAATTTCTATCTTCTTGAATTTGAAGAGACTTTGCCTATGTCCCAACATGTGGTCTATCTTGAAAATGACCCATGTGCACCTGAGAAGAATGTGTATTCTGTGGCTTTGGGGTGCAATGTTCTGAAGATGTCAATTAATTCCATCTGGTCTACTGAGTCATTTAGGATTGATATTTCTTTGCTGATTTTTTGTTTAGGTGATTTTTCCAAATGTGACAGTGGGGTATTAAAATCTCCTACTATGATTGTATTGCAATCAATCTCTCACTTAATGTCCTCCAGCAGTTTTTTTTTTTTTAATGTATTTGGGTGCTCCCACATTTGGTGCATATATGTTTACCAGGGTTATTTCTTCTTGTTGGATTGCTCCCTTTAGTATAATGAAGTGGCCTTCATTATCTCTTTTTATGTCCTTCACTTTGAGATCTAATTTGTCAGATATAAGTATTGCTACCACAGCCTTTTTTTTAAATTTCCGTTCGCCTGGAAAAATTTTTTTCCCATCCCTTCACCCTCAGCCTGTGTGCATCTTTTTTTCTGAAGTGTGTTTCTTGTAGACAGCAGATATATGGGTCTTGCTTTCTTATCCAATCTGTTACCCTATGTCTTTTGATTGGAGCATTTAAACCATTTACATTTAAAGTTATTATTGATAGGTAGGTATTTGTGCCATTTTTATTCTATACCCCTGTGTTCCTTCTTTGCTTCCTATTTCTTTATTTTTACAGTAAACCCTTTAGCATTTCTTGCATTTCTGGTTTGTTGGAGATAAATTCCTTCAGTCGTTTTTGTTTGTGAAGCTCTTGATTTCATCTTCAATCTTGATTGATAGCCTTGCTGGGTACAGTATTCTTGGATTCAGACCCTTCCTTTGCATGACTTTGTATATTTCATCCCATTCCCTTCTGGCCTGATGAGTTTCTGTACAGAAATCAGTTGCTAGTCTGATGGGGGTTCCTTTATATGTAACTTTCTGTCTTCTCTGGCTGCTTTTAAGATTCTTGCTTTGTCGTTGGTATTTTGCAATTTAATTATAATGTGCCTACGTGTTGGTCTTTTGGGATTCATTTTGCTTGGGATTCTGCCAGCTTCTTGGAGTTGTGTGGGTTTTTTCTTCTCTATCTCAGGAAAGTTTTCTGTCATTATATCTTGAAACAGTTTTTCTATGCCTTCCTCTGTTTCCTTTCCTTCTGGAACCCCTATTATTCTAATATTGTTTTGTTTTGTAATGTCCCAAAGTTCCCGTAGGTTCTCTTCCTGCTTTTTAATTTCTTTTTTTAGAAGCTTCTCTAATTGGGTATTTTTTTCCATCTTGTCTTCTAGCTCACTGATTCGGTCCTCTGCTTCATCTAGCCTACTTTTGATGCTTTCTATTGAGTTCTTTATAGTAGCTATGTCATTTTTCATTTCTTCTTGGTTCTTCATTTCCTCTTGGGTCTTACTCATATTGTCAAATTTGTCTTCCATTATTTTTAGCCATCCTATGATCATTACTCTGAATTCTTGCTCTGGTAGGTTGCTTGCCTCTAACTCGTTTCCTTCCTTTTCTGGTGATGCCTGCTTTTCTTTGATTTGTGGGCTCTTTCTTTGTCTCCCCATGGTCTCTCTTTTCAGGATGTCTGGGTATGTAGATCTCTTCTGCGTTGATTTAAAGGCACAAAATACAACACAACCAGGTACAACACAAAAGGCACTGAACATAAATGTATTTGCAGTGTTAATAACCTTCAATCAAGGTGACCACTAGGGAAAGGCCAATTAGGGGATAGGAGAGAAAGAAGAAGAGTAAAGAGTGAAGAGGCGGGGAGAAAAAGAAAAAGATAGGAAAAAAGAAAGGAAGAAAGAAAAAAGGAGTGTCAAGATGAAATTGGGAAACAGGAAGAGAGAGAGAGAGGAGAGAGAGAGAAAGAGAGAGGCACTAAGAGAGAAAAGGGGAACAAACTGTATACTGTATTTGCCGGTGTATAAGACGATTTTTTGGCCCTGAAATATACGTATTTGCCGGCGTATAAGACGACTGGGCGTATAAGACGACCGGGCGTATAAGACGACCCCCTAACATTTCCACTAAAAATACAGAGTTTGTTATATACACGCCATATAAGACTACCCCCCACTTGGAGGCATATTTTTCAGGGCCGAAGGGTCGTCTTATATGCCGGCAAATACGGTATATTGGAAGATAATTTCAGTAGAGCAACCACTAACCCCAGCAAATGCTGGCAACAGTACCTGCCGAATAATACAAACTACAACACCCACAATATCCAGCAAAGTAAAAAAAAAATAACAACAAACAAACAAAACCAAAACAAATACAAAAATACCACGCAACAACATCAACTAAAGATTAAGCAAAATAATCTCACTAAATGCATAAAAATATAATATAATCAATATTCACACAAACAGCATCAAAAGGACAGAGGAAAACATTTTTTTTTTGCTAGTTAATACAGCTCAGAGAGGGGTGTGTATGCACTTGGCCCAGTGGATTGGAAATTAGCTATATGAGTAGGGTAGAAATTTTAGCAGGGGGGAGACAGAAAAAGTATGGAAAATCTAAAGCAGGAATGGGTTAAGATAAACAGGATAGCATAAGGGGAAAGGTTAGGAAGAGAGTGATGTTTATAAAGGTCTTGTTAAGATAGGGTTAAAAGAAAAATGAATACAGAATGAAGAACCCTAACTCCAATGTAAAATAAAAAGACAATAAATTGGCACTTTAAAAAAAAAGAAATAAATAAAAAGGAAACAAAAAAGTTAAAATAGCAATAGTAATAATGCTGATTGAACCTAAAAATGTAATAATTAAAAAAAAAGGTAAAATCAAAAGAGTAAAAAAGGGGACAATTCGTTTCTTAAGTAAAAGATGCAAAAAATGAAAATTAAAATAAAAAAATAATTTTAAAAATTAGCAAAAATAAATGTGCAGTTGTGAAGGCCATTCACTTCCTCCGTTATTCTGTTTGGCGCGCCTGTTTCAGTCCAGACAGTATTGCAGTTTCCTGCGTTCCTCTGCACTTCAGTGTTGTAAGCTAGTCCTTAATTTTAAGATGTTGATTTCTTAGTTTCTTGGTTTTTTTATTAAATAACACTAGTGATAAACACAGTCAATTTGTACTCCGGCCCCTAGGTGGCAGTGTTTCTGGATTTATGTTCGCGTTTTTGGGCTATTCTAGCCTTTTTCTATGGGATTCAATACTGATTTTGCCTCGGAGCTGAATTGCAGCTGGTCTCTCCCCAGCTCTGATTCCCAGCTTCCAGAAAAGCAGTTTCCCCCTGTAGCCTCTCAGGGCCAGCCAGTCCGGGTGGCCTCTCCTTTTTAATCAGAAGCAAAGAGTTGCAGGGGAGCCAGCCTTGGTGTGCAATGGGCCAATCTGCGCGCACTTACATACAGACTGTATACCTTTGCAACTATGTTCTCCCTCCGTGTCAGATCAGAATGGGTTGCTCTCTAGAGAACCCTACAATTGGCCACCCTGAGGATCTCGTCCACTCTCTTGGGTCACACCAAACCCAACAGCGGAGGGCTTTTGTGAACACAGATTTCTGCGGTCCCATCGCGCAGGTTTTGTCTCTGCTACTGCCGCTGCTGGGACACAGGCACCCACTTATCCCTGGTAAAAATCCAACCTTTCTGTGGAATCTGAGTGTCCACATCGATCAGAGGCCCACAGCTGCTCAGTGATCTCCAGAGTTGTGGCTTTTTCAGATCTCAGATACGATCCCCAGTTGCAGCTCTGATGTGGATGTGAGAGGCAGCATCTATGCTGCCATCTTGGCGAGAGTCTCTCATCTGCTCTTGGCATTTTAATAATGATGTGTCTTGGTGTGGTCCTCTTTGGATTCCTCTTGTTTGGGTTTCTATGTGCTTCCTGGACTTGTAAGTCTATTTCTTTCATCAGGTGAGGGAAGTTTTCTGTCATTATTTCTTCAAGTAGGTTTTCAGTATCTTGCTCACTTCTTCTGGCACCCCCATTATTCTGATGTTGGTATGCTTGAAGTTGTCCTAGAGGCTTCTTACACTATCTTCAATTTTTTTTATTCTTTTTTCTTTTATGCTTTTCCCGTTGAGTATTTTTTGCTTCTTTGTATTTCAAATCTTAGACTTGATTCTTGCGTTCCTCTAGTCTGCAGTTGGGTCTCTGTATATTTTTTATTCCAGACTGTGTATGTTTAATTACTAGTTGGTCCTTTTTTATATCCTTGAGGGTCTCAGTAAATTTGTCGATCTTTTCTAGGAAATTCTTGAGAAACCTTATAACCATGGTTTTGAACTCTATATCCAGTTGTTTGTTTTCCTCTATTTCTTTCGTTTGTGATCTGTTTCTTTGTCTCCGCATTTTCGTTGCTTCCCTGAGTTGGTAGGGTGGGTTTGTGTGCTGTGTGTCCTATATGGGCCTGAGGCTCAGCCTCCCCATTTACCTGAGGTGGACACTCTTGGTGCCCCCTTTGTGGACTGTGTGTACAGCCTTGTTATAGTGAAGTCTTGATTATTGTTGGTATCACTGGGAGGAATTGACCTCCAGGCCAATTGCTGTGAGGATCACTTGTGTCTACACCAGGAGAATTTCTGTGAGGGAGACAGCCTTATGGGACCAGACTTGCAAAATTGCAAAAGCCTCTGTGCTCAGCTTGGATGGGGCGGAGCCTCAGGGCTGAGCAGACAGTCTTGGCTTCCTGGCATCCCTGCCCTATGAGGCCCCTGGGTCTCAGTGTCCCATGGTAATTACTGCAAGCACCTCTAAGTGTAAGCTGCCCTCGAGTTTCACCCACTACCAGACAGTCCAGTTTCTCCCCCCAATGAATCTGGATTCCCAGATTCTTGCCTGGAAATGGAGTTCAGCACAGTGGAGAGTTTCCATTTTCACTCGCTAGAGAAAACCAGCAGCACACTCAGTAGTCAGTCCTCTCTGCATGCACTTGTGCACGTGCCGCCAGATCTCTGCTTTTCGCAGCGCCCCTGAGTTTCTGCCTGACAGTCCAGATTCCCCCCATATAAGCCTGGGTCCCTCGCATCTTGCCTGGAACAGGTTCAGTGCAGTCAGAACTGGGTTTCAGCGCTGTCTCCTTCCCAGTGGAGAAAGCCATCTAAGTACTCAACCACCCGCACATGTGTCTCTGTACCTCAGCCTTTTGCAGCTACTCTGAATCTCCTTGTGCTTTCCTCTTTCATTCTAGTTGTAGAATTTCCACTCAGCCAGCTTTCCTATGGTTCTGGATGATGTTTGTTTTGTCTTTTAGTTGTAGTTTTGAAATTGATGTGTGAGGCAGCAGTTTAGGTGTTTATGCTGCCATCTTGGTTTCTCCTTTTGACCCTCAATTCTAAATGAGAGTTTTGCTGGGTAGAGTAATCTTGGTTGTTCGTCCTTACTGTTCATCATTTTGAATATCTCTTGCCACTCTCTCTGGCCTGCTAAGTTTCTGTTGAGAAATCAGCTGACAGTATTATAGGAGTTCCCTTGTAGGAAACGTAACTGATTTTCTCTTTCAGTTTTTAAGATTTTTCTCTGTCTTTAGCCCTTGGCTTTCTAATTGTGATGTGTCTAGGTGTGGCCCTCTTTGGGTTCCTCTTGTTTGGGACTCTGCTTCCTGGACTTGTTTTGTTTTGTTTTTGTTTTTTTAATACAAGTAGGGGAAATGTTTTCCCATTTTTTCAAATAGGTTTTCATTATCTTGATCTATCTCATCTTCTTCTGGCAACCCCCCTATGAATGTTGGTAGGCTTGAAGTTATCCTACGGGCTCTTTAACACTATCTTCATATTTTTGGAGTCTTTTTTCTTTTTGCTCTTTAGATTGGGAGTTTTTGCTTCCACATATTCCAATTTGTTTATTTGATTCTTGGAATCTTCTACTCTACTGTTGAATCCATGTAAATTATTCTTTATTTCAATGAGTGTATGCTTCATTTCTGATTGGTCCTTTTTCATGTGTTTGACATTCTCACTAAGATCCTTGAAAGTCTCATAAAAATCCTTGACTAACCTTATAACTCTGGTTTTGAACTCTGTATTCAGTAGGTTCCTGGCTTTTGTTACATGTTTCTTTGTGTCTGCATTTTGGCTGCTTCCCTGTGTTTGTTTCTATATATTAGGTAGAGCTGCTATGTCTTCTGGAATTGGTAGAGAGTGGCCTTGTGTAGTAGGTGTCCTGTAGGGACCAGTGGCTCAGCCTCCCCAGTCATCTGAGCTGGGCACAGTAGGTAGGCACTCCCTGTAGTTGAGCCTTGATTGTTGTTGGCATTACTGGGAGGAGTTGACCTCCTTCCAGGCCTATAGGCTCTGAGGACCAGCTGCAACTACAGTGGGAGAGCTGCTATGTAGGAGGCACCCTAAGAAGCAGAACGTTCTTCAGTGGAGCTTTGGTGCTCACTGAGTCTGCCCCTTGAGTGTGTCACTCATAGATGTGTACAATTGTAATCTGCTATGGTCTGAAGTTGTCCCCTGTAGGGTGCACTGTCTCTAGGCTAACAGGGTGGTGCAAAGTCAGCTACTGTCTACTCTCTACCTAGGGCCACCTGGCATGAGCTATGGAGTGATCTGCAGATGGCTGCAAGTGCCAGGCCTAGGCCCTCTTATTGAGAGGTATGTGACATGCTGAGGCCAGCTGCTGCTTGTTTGAGAGATTTTAGCAAAGTCTGAGCCAAGAGAGCCTATTCATATGGTAAGGCCACTGCAATAGCTTGGGTTCAGACTGCAAATTATGTGGGGTTGGATCTCAGGGAGTCACCAGAGTAGGCGAAGAGTGTGAGCCACATTGATGGAGACTCAGATATGGCGCCTGTCTGTGGGCTCTGTGGGGGGAGGGCTTAGCAAAGGAACAATGACAGTACTCCTCTCTAGGAGAATGCTGCCCCCCAGTTCTCACCCTGATGCCAAACAGTTCAGTTCCTCCCCATATTCCCTGCACCTTTCAAGCTATGCCCTAGTACTGGAGCTAAGAGGCAGCAAGTCAATTTAAGTTCATGTGCTGAACCTTTAAGAGGAACACCTGTGATACCAGCAGCTTCTGTGTCACTCAGCCACAATCCCCAATGGTTTTTACAGCCTGAAGTTACAGGGATGCTCTTCCAAGCTCTGGAACCCTTGGCTGAGGGCCCTGGTGTGGGGCTGGGACACCTTGCTTCTCACATCAACCTCCACAACCAAGATATCCCTCCTGATTAAAAGAATACTACACATGGATGTCAGACCACTCTGTTCTGTGGCTCTGTCCCTCCTACCAGCCTCAATGTGCTTTCTTTTATCCTCTAGTTGTAGGACTTCCGTTTAGCCAGATTTCAGGTGGTTATGTATTTTAGTTGTAATTTTTATGTGGTTGTGGGAGGCAGCAAGTACTGTGTTTACCAGCATCTTGACCAGAAATCTCATATCTTTTATGTGCTTTAGTAATATTTCCACTTTATAATATTTCTCTTTTGAATGAATAGTAAAATGTCTTGAACTTTTCAGAGTCACTGTTAAAAGTGTTTTTTCCAGTGAAATTAAGACTTCCCTTAATGTTATTATCAAAGTGCTGTACAGTATTATGGTAACTTAACTATCAAGCATCCTGCTCAGGGGTATTACCTTGTTCAGGAAAAAAATAGGTTTGGGGGGGGGGGGGGCAATGGTAAGCTATGTGCACATATAATACCTTAATAAATAAAATAAATAAATAGCCGAAACCAGTTTGGCTCAGTCAATAGAGCGTCAGCCTGTGGACTGAAAGGTCCCGGGTTCGATTCCGGTCAAGGGCATGTACCTTGGTTGCAGGCACATCCCCAGTAGGGGGTGTGCAAGAGGCAGCTGATCGATGATTCTCTCTCATCGGTGTTTCTAATTCTCTATCCCTCTCTCTTCCTCTCTGTAAAAAATCAATAAAATATGTTTTAAAAAAATAAAAATAAAAATAAATAAATAAAGAATAAGATACTATAAAAAAAAAATAGGTTACACTTTAATGTTTCACCAGGAATCTTGCAGTTGTCTGACAAGATGTAAAAATGCTTAGTGGCACTGTATTTTAAAGGTAACAAAACAGGAATAGACCCTCATAATCCAAAGGAAAAATACCAGGCTATATTTAGATAAAATAACATAATAATTCTGAATGATACTTAACATTATTTAGAACATGGCTAATAACATTAAGTAACTTGACATATTTCTTTGTTTTAGATGCAGGAAGAAAAGGCTTGTATAGCCTCTTTCTGGAATCTGTGCAGTCACGCCTTCAACATGGAGAAGAAGCCCTTACACAGCCCCTCACCAAGCAGCAGGCAGCCCGAGGGACCCTCATTAGGATGCAGTCCATTGCAGAAAGACACCTGGAGATAGATGATGCCCATGACCCCCTGCTGGCAGTCAACTTTGCCAGGTGAAATCCCACTGCAGTATCATAGATGTTAGAAACAGCAGAATCTGTGCAGTATTCAGTAATGTTTATTTCTGGCAGGTGGGGCTTTTCAGGTTTAAAAAAAAACAAAAAAAACTTTGTAGCCTCTCCTACCTCATTAATGGAATGCAGGATACTGTGTTCACTTATTTCAGTGTCTTATTTGGCCTCCATGTTGGTGCAAGTCCACAGATTATCACATGCCCTATGCCCAAGGGAGTGCTGCCACTGGAACTGGAGATGCTCTAAAAAGTCGGGATTCTGGCTGAAACCGGTTTGGCTCAGTGGATAGGGCGGAGGCCTGAGGACTGAAAGGTCCCAGGTTCGATTCCGGTCAAGAGCATGTACCTTGGTTGTGGGCATATCCCCAGTAGGGGGTATGCAGGAGGCAGCTGACCAATGTTTCTCTCTCATCGATGTTTCTGGCTCTCTATCCCTCTCTCTTCCTCTCTGTAAAAAGTCAATAAAATATATATTTTTTAAAAAGTCAGGGTTCTGCATGGTGGGTGGCTCAGTTGATTAAGTATTGCACAGAAAGGTTGCCAGTTCAATTCCCAGTCAGGTCATGTTTGGAAGGCAACCCATTGATGTTTCTCTCACATCAATGTTTCCCACTCCCTTCCTCTATCCTCCCCAAGGATATTTTTTTTGATGATTTTTTTTTTTTTTTTTTAGAGAGAGTGAAATGGAGGGGAGAGAGAGAAAAATGTGGATGTGAGAAAGACACATTGGGCCGAAACCAGTTTGGCTCAGTGATAGAGCATCGGTCTGAGGACTGAAAGGTCCTGGGTTCCATTCCGGTAAAGGGCATGTATCTTGGTTGCAGGCACATCCCCAGTAGGGGGTGTGCAAGAGGCAGCTGGTCCATGTTTCTTTCTCATCGACATTTCTAGCTCTCTTTCTCCCTTCCTCTCTGTAAAAAATCAATAAAATATATTTTTTTTAAAAAAAGAAAGACACATTGGTTGCCTCCTGCAAAAGTCTGGATCAGGGCCCAGGATTGAGCCCACAACTGAAGCACATGCCCTTGACTGGAATCAAACCTGCAACTTTTCAGTCCATGGGTCCACGTTCTAACCATTGAGCTACCGGCTAGGGCCACTCAAAGTATATTTTGAGGAAAAAGATTTTGCCTTTCTGTAATAGTTGGTAATTTAAAGACTTATCAGTTAAAATGGTACTCTGGAATTTAAGAGAATTCTGTTGATAGCTGCTCTTAAAAAGAAGGCTCATTTTTGTGCGTGTGTAAAGGTTGTATTTGGAACAGAGTGACTTTCACGAGAAGTTTGCTGGTGGAGAGGTGTGTATGGCTAGATCATCGGAATCTGTGACGTGCCAAACGTTTGAGTTAACGCTGAGATCTTGCCTCTACCCCCATATTGACAAGCAGTATCTAGATTGCTGTGGAGACCTCATGCAAACGCTGAAAACAAATTACAGGTATGAAGAGGTTCAGTTCAAAAGTAGTCTGTAGTTTATTGTACTTAACTTGAAATACAGGTTTTAAAATAGCCTCAACTGTTCTTAAGTTCTATTAGAGTTGGAAATAACCATGCAGTAAACAATTTTCTTTTGAAAGAATCAATTAACCATTGTTTTCTTAACTATGTTGTGAAATTTCTTTTTTTGTTTCTGAGATGCTATCCCAAAAGAAAGATAAAGTTTGTTACACAAAATGCCCATCACAAAATTTGCTATCAGAGTGATAAACATGAAATTACCAGTTCTTTAAATTATGGCATATCTATAAATATGCCATATTCATATCATGTTTGTATTTTGTAAAGTTCATACAAATAATGTTTATACAGAATATTTAATAACATAGTTCTTAAAGCTTAAAAAGCAGGATATCTATAATAATAAAAGTGTAATATGCAAATCATCCAAATGGCCAAACAGCAAAATGTCTGGTCCACCTTCTGGACGAAGCCGGGGCTACAAGGATCTACTCTTGCATGAATTTCATGCATCGGGCCTCTAGTGTTATATAATGAGGACTATATTTTTTTAATGCACAGGAAAAAGACTGGGAAGAAACACCCCAAATATTAACAGTGGAAATTCACTATGATTGGTAGGATTGGATTCGTTTTTGTTTTGTTTTTAATTCTCAACCAAGGATATGTTTTCATTTATTTATTTTTTTTAGAAGATATGGGAGGGAGAGAGAAAGACACAGAGAGATAGAAAGAGAAACATTGATTGGTTGCCTCCTGTATGTGCCCCAATTGGTGATCTAACCTGCACCCTTTCAGTGTATGGGATGATGCCACACCAGCCAGGGCTGGACTCACTGTTTTTTATTATACTTTTGTGACTGCCCAGTGTTCTACGTGATGGAAAAATAACTTTCTGACTATTAAAATAAAGCACATGTTGTTTTTATTATTAACAATGTATTTAAGAAGTGTTAGTTTTCCTGATTTTAGTCATTGTGAATGTAAGCCTGTTTCACTGGAAATGGTAGTGTACAAACCTGTTACTGATAGAGAATCTTGGCTCCAGTTGCTTATTCTCTCCATTCAGGTTGGTGGAGTACTTGCAGGCCATGAGGAATTTTTTTTTAATGGAAGGTGGAGATACCATGTATGACTTCTACACATCAATTTTTGACAAAATAAGAGAGAAGGAAACCTGGCAAAATATGTCTTTTCTTAACGTCCAGCTCCAAGAAGCAGTGGGACAGCGTTATCCTGAAGACAGTTCACGGTAAAATATGGGAGACACCCTTCATTTTCAGTATTACAAAGTAAACCACATGCCATGAACCCTTCTGTGAATTTTTGTGTATATTATTTAATCTTCACACTAACCCTATGGATTTTGCTACTGTTATTTTACATATTGGAAAACCAAGGCAGCAGGAAGCTACGTGACTTGCCCACTAAACAAATGGGGATGAGGAGATGTGCTGCTGTGGGCTGGGCCATTTCCCTGCCGAGTGGCTGTCCCTCCAGCTGGCTGCCCTGACCTCCTCCATGACAGTCTCAGGGGGTCTGTGGGAGCTCCGGCCTCATGGTCCTCACTCCTGCCTCACGCTGCTCAGACTAAATCACAGGCCAGTCTGGCTCAAGATGAGAAGGAGATGCCATCACTAATTAGCAGAGTTGTATGTTTCAGTTCTTCCTTCCTGCAGAGCAGCTGGGCCAGGTCTGGGGGTCAGTGCTGCCAAGTCTTCGTAGCACAGGATCCCATCCACCCCATCATGCTCAGTCCCTTTCTCACTCCCCTTTGAAATAAATAATGCTAATGGTTAACGTGGGCTATGTGTCACTTTTAAGGCATTATTTTTCTCACAGCCATGCTGGTTACTGACCACCTAGTGCTGGTAGTAGATAGAATAATTCCTTTTGTTTTTATTTCATTCTCTTATTATCTTTGATTCTTCCATGAAAACAGGATTTCATCAGTAATGTAGTTAGTAAAAGCAGGATAATTGCTCAGTTCTTTTCCAGATGAGAAATTAGTACCCAGCACCCCCAGAGGGGCCAGAGAAGTTTATGTTTTTCAATATCAGTAGAAACCCATGAATTTTGCTATTTTTAAAAAGTTTTCATCTATGACATTAATTTTTTTTAAATATTTGTAGACAGGAAGAAAGAAGAAGAGAGAAACATCGATGTTAGAGTGAAACATTGACCCTGCACACCCACTACGGGGATCGAGCTCAACACCGGGCCTGCGCCCTGTTTATGGGATGCCACCCAGCTAGCTGAGCCATGCTGCCAGGGCTGCAGTCTGTCTGTGCTTGTTGCTCAGCCTGTCCAGGCTCGCCCTGCGCTCACCCTGCCCAGACCCAGTGCCCCTCACCGCACTCGGCCATTGGGGATCGGCCGGCCCTGGGCGGTCACCACTCTGGGCTCAGGGTGGACAGCGCTAGGAGACATGTGGAATGAGAGAGAAGCTCTTACTGATACTTTCAGTGTATGCTAAGATGACAGATTTCATTTTTATTTCCTTTGAATGTCAGTAATGCATTACAACGACAGTCCTTGGTTTTGTTCTATAATAAATAGTAATAGTTCCAAAGTAACAAGTACCCCAAAACATGCTTGGAATTGTTTTCTTGTACTTCCAGTCATCTGCATTTCAAGGTCAATTGGAATAGCTCTTCCTGTGATTAGACCAGCATTGACAAAGGGTTACAGTTTATTTTCTACTCCAGGAATGGCTTCCTCCCACCTTAGTTCCTTTTTTTGTTTTTTGTTTTTGTTAATTCTCCCCCAAGGATATTTTTTTCATTGATTTTTAGAGATAGTAGGAAGGAGGGAGAAAGGTGGCGGGAGAGAGATTGAGAGAGAGAGAGACAGAGAGAGAGAGAGAGAGAAACATCCATGTAGAGACACATCAATGGGCCAGGGCCAGGAATCAAACCTGCAACACAGGTATGTGCCCTTGGCTGGGAATCAAACCAGTGACCCTTCGGTGTGTATGCCGACACCGACCATGGAGCAACACCAGCCAGGGCAGTTTCATTTTGTTTTTTGTTTTTGTTTTGCTTGTTTTTTTAAATATATTTTATTAATATTTTACAGAGAGGAAGGGAGAGAGATAGAGAGCTAGAAACATCGATGAGAGAGAAACATCGACCAGCTGCCTCTTGCACACCCTCTACTGGGGAATGTGCCCGCAACCAAGGTACATGCCCTTGACCGAAATCGAACCCGGGACCTTTCAGTCCGCAGACCGAGGCTCTACCGCTGAGCCAAACCGGTTTTGGCCCATTTTGTTTTTGAATTAGGTAAAACAGCTATGCGTTCTTAAATTGAAATCACTAGTGCAAAGGTACTTTTAGGGACACCTGGCTTCTGTGTATGCCTTCCCTGTAGGTAATCATTTTTATATTTTATCCTTGTTATGTTTACTTTTTGGACTAAAAACGTGTGTATGTGTTCTTTTCCTCTTTGCATGTTACATGAAAGTCAGCACAGTCTACACCCTCCACACATGCCCCGTGTTTCTTACGTAAATAACACGTTGCAGACACAGTCCCCCACACAGGCCAGGCAGGGCGTCCTTTCCCACCAACTGGCTTCTGGCTTCGTGTGTCCATCACCTCCTGCGCTATAGGGGGCATGGGTTCTGATTCTCACTGTGCGTGTGTGCAGGGCTGGCCTTGCAGAGTTCACCTCAGTGTGACTCGGAAATAGATTTCTAGAATGGGATTGCGGCGAAGAGTAAATGTGTGTGTGATTCTGCTGGTCCCACCAGGCCCTCCTCCCACAGGCTGCTCCCCTCTGTTCCCAGCAGTGCGCGCAGTGGCTTTCCCACAGCTTCGCCCTCACAGTGTGTGGTCACTTTTGGGTTTTTGCCATCTGACGGTGAGAAATGGTATCTCAGTGTAGTTTTAATTCACATTTTTAAAATATGAGTGAGCTTTGTCATCTTTCCAAATGTTTATTTTTGCGTTGCTCTTAGAACAGCTATTCATGTCTTTTACACGATTTCTGTCAGCATCTAGTTGTCGGTCTTTATAATCTTTTTCTATATTTAGGAGCTCTTCAGTTTGGTCTCCCCTTTTTTTTTGTTTGTTTGTTTTGTTTCTTAAATATACTTTTATTGATTTTTTTACAGAGAGGAAGGGAGAAGGATAGAGAGCTAGAAACCTCGATGAGAGAGAAACATCGACCAGCTGCCCCCTGTACACCCCCCACTGGGGATGTGCCCCTGACCAGAATCAAACCCGAGACCCCTCAGTCCACAGACCGACGCTCTATCTACTGAGCCAAGCCAATTTCGGCTGTTTTTTTTGTTTGTTTGTTTGTTTTTTAATAAAAAATCTTTATTCTTTAGATTATTACAGGTGTTCCTCTTCTTCTCCCCCCCCCCCCACCGTAGCTCCCCTCCAACTGACTCCCCACCCCACCACATGCCCTTACCCCCTGCCATTGTCTTTATCCATAGGTGTAAGATTTTTGTCCAATCTCTTCCCGCACCCCTCAGACCCCTTCCCTCTGAGAATTGTCAGTCCACTCCATTTCTATGTCCTTGATTCCATTATATTCATCAGTCCTTTCTGTTCTTCAGATTTTTTATTCACTTGATTTTTATATTCACTTGTTGGTAGGTATGTATTTGATGTCTTTTTGTTGTTCATAGTTTTTACCTTTACCTTTTTCTTCTTCCTCCTCTTCTTCTTAAAGAATATCCTTCATCATTTCATGTAATCCTGGTTTGGTGATAATGAACACCTTTAGCTTTTTCTTATCTGTGAAGCTTTTTATCTGACCTTCAATTCTAAATGATAGCTTTGCTGGGTAGAGTAATCTTGGTTGTGTACCAATAGATTCTTGCTATTCATCACTTTGAATATTTCTTGCCTCTCCCTTCTGGCCTGCATAGTTTCTATTGAGAAATCAGCTGATAGTTGTATGGGTGCTCCCTTACAACTGTTTTTCTCTTGCTGCTTGTAAGATTCTCTCTTTGTCTTTTGCCCTTAGCATTTTAATTATGATGTGTCTTGGTGTGGTCCTCTTTGGATTCCTCTTGTTTGGGGTTCTGTGCGCTTCCTGGACTTGTAAGTCTATTTCTTTCACCAGGTAGGGAAAGTTTTCTATCATTATTTCTTCCAATAGGCCTTCAATATCCTGCTCTCTCTCTTCTTCTGGCACCCCAAAAATCAGATGTTGGAATACTTAAAGCTGTCCCAGAGGCTCCTTACACTATCCTCACACTTTTGGATTCTTCTTTCTTTCTGCCTCTCTGGTTGAGTATTTTTTGTTTCCTCATATTCCAGATCTTTGGTTTGATTCTTGGGGTACATTGATCTACACTTGAGTTTCTGTATATTCTTTATTTCAGACAATGTATGCTTAATTTCTGACTGGTTCTTTTCCATTTTTTTGGTATTCTCATTAAGGACCTTGAACGTCTCTTCATGTTTCTCAGCGGTTTTTAAAAGGTCCTTGAGTAACCTTATAAATGTGATTCTGAACTCTGTGTCGTCCAGTAGTTTACTTTCCTCCATCTCTTCCATTCGTGACATGCTTCTGTGTCTCTGCATTTTGGTTGCCTCCCTGTCTTGATGGAGTGGCTTTGTGTGGTAGGTGACCTACAGGGGCGAGTAACTCAGCTTCCACAATCACCCAAGGTGGTCCCTCTTGGAATACCCCTTTGTGGCTTAGTGCAAAGTCTTGATTGCTGTTCGTACACTGGGAGGAGTTGACCTCCAGCCCAATTGACTGTGAGGACCCACTGTGTCTATAATGGAAGAACTGCTTCACTGGAGACACGCTTATGGTGCAGGCCTTGTTTCAGTGGGGCTTTGGTGCTCACTGAGTCTACCTCCCAAATGTGTCACTTATGGATGTGAGGAGTTGAAATCTGGTGTCTCACACTGACCATTAGATTCACTGGCTTCTGGATCTCCAATGGGGTGCAGTTCAGCTACTGTCTGAGGCCACCCTGTAGGAGCTACAGCAAGAACCATAGTCCTCTCCTCCCTGCTTGGACCTTGGAGGCTTTGGACCTGTCTGCACCGGGTTCAAGTTTGCTAAGTTAAACTCAGTTTTTCAGCACTTGTTCCCTGAATGCTCCTTTCTCTTTCAGTCTAGTTATAGAGCTTCCACTCAGCCAGCTTTCCTGTGGTTCTGGGTGGTAGACATTTTGTCTTTATGTTGTAGTTTTGAAATAGTTGTGCACAGCAGCAGTTTAGGTGTGTTTACCTAAGCCGCTATCTTGGATTTGTGGTTTCCCACTTTGACATTGGTCTTTTTGTTCTGCTTGTCATATAATAATTTTTGTCGCTTATAGTCATGCAGATTTTTTTTTAGTTTTATAACATAACAGTCTTTCTCTTATTACTCCTGGGTTTTGAGTCATAGTTAAGAAGGTTTTAATCCCTTCCAATTATATTTAAATTCACCCTGTTCCAATGTTTGAATTGGTTTTTTACATTTATATATTGATTCATTTTGAATTTATCCAACTAAATAGCATAAATAGATCCAGCTTAATCTTTTTCCAAATGACTGGTTGGTTCTCATCACTTATTTCTTTTTTTTTTTAATGTATCTTTCCCTTATTTATTTGATATACCTCTTTATCTTTAAATTTTCATATGTATTTTGGCCTCTTTCTAGATTTTTCATTCTATTTCATTGTTCTTTTTACTTATGTGCCCATTGCATTTTGTTTTAATAGGATTTTCCTGGCTATTCTTGCTTATTTATTTTTCTAAATGCACTTTATCTTCAAGTGTCTAGCTCTACAAAAACATAAACCTATATGCCATTTTTTAAATTGATTTCAGAGAGGAAGGGAGAGGGAGAGGGAGAAACATAAATGATGAGAGAGAATCATTGATTGGCTGCCTCCTGCCTGTCCCCTACTGGGGAGCCTGCAACCTGGGACCCTTCAGTGCGCAGGCCAAAGCTCTATCCACTGAGCTAAACAGGCTAGGGCATTTTTTTCTTTTTTTGAGATTGCATTCATTCATAGGTTAACTCAGGGCAAGGAGCCACCCACCCTTCCTGCTATGGCTTCCATGCACTCTGCATGTCTATCTACCCCTCAGGCTTCCTGAGTCTCAGGGAGAATCTCCTGGGTTCAGCATCAAAGCCAAGGCTGTTCCCCACCTCGCACTCCTCCCTAGCCCGCCAGAGGCCCCTTGCTCTCCTCCCTCAGCACTCATTCCTAGGCAAGTCCCTTCCCTATTGATGGCTTCTTCGACCCCTAATGACCTGGAAATCAGTGGTTTAGCCCAAGCGTTAGCACAGCCAATACCTTTGACTGCTCGAATGTCACAGATCCCTGTGTCTTCAGTGCTGCTCATCCGAAAGCTTCTCTCTGATGCCTCCTGACAGTTCTTAAGCTTCTCCCCTTCCATATGACCCCACAAGCCACCAGTTACTGAGTAAGCCAGCAGCACCTACCCCTCACACACAGCCCCTCACTGTCCTTGGGACAGATGTGTGGGGCTTCTCTAGGGAAGGAGCGGTTCTTGCCACATTCGAACTAGTGTTAGGGATGAGTGGATAAAATGAGCATGACACCGTGCTTTAGGGTCAGACCCCACTTCACTCACACTCACACACACACACGCACAGGGTGAGCAGAGGTTTGCTTCTGAGCCCGTTGCCTGCATTTTTTTCAGAATTAAGCACCCTGCCTTTGTCTCTTCCTAACTAACCTGCCGCCACTGTGAAGTGTCTCTTTTTTATAGAGAAGCCCAGTATTTGAAAACTTTTCCCTCTTATTTCCAAAGCCAAATTCCTATTCTGAAATATATGTCAGAAAATCCTTTCTCGGAATATTTGCACTCCTTTTATGAAATATTTTTATTCTTTTTTTGAAATACAATGTAAATAAAATAAGTGTTAAAGTGATAAGGGGTTTTTTTAAAGACCATTTTTATATGAGCTTAATGTTTTCTCAAACTAAAACTAAATTTCTTTCATCTAGCCTGTCTATAGCTTTTGAAAATGTGGACACAGCCAAGAAGAAACTCCCCGTTCACGTTTTAGACGGCCTGACTCTGAGCTATAAGGTAGCTGGTCCTCCTTATGAGACATTGCTTTCTGTTGATGAGAACACACCTCATAGAACACTTTCTGTCCTAATGTTCTGCTCTTGTTTTTGTAGGTCCCATGGCCTGTGGACATTGTTATAAGTTCAGAATGTCAAAAAATTTATAACCAGGTGTTCCTTCTCTTACTGCAAATAAAATGGGCAAAATACAGTCTGGATGTTTTACTGTTTGGTGGTAAGATTTGTTTTCAGCAGATAAAATATCATTTAATTTTAGCCCTGAAAAGAGGTTGGTATATACAAGTACCAAAATGGCATGTATTCATAGCAGCATTTTAACAGAAGTCAGAATTAATGTCCCTGAATGAAATACCAGACATATATACAGTTAACCTGAAATACAACAATTTGATTTGGAATTTAGCCAGAATAATAGTTCATCTTAGGTAATGTGAAAATTCTAATGACAAGTTCATGGGACTTTGCATGTACACTTTTTACAACAGCAATCATCCAGGTGATACAGAAAGTTCTCAGAGCTTAAGAGACTCTGAAGAGTGGTCCCTGCCGTGTACATGGTGACCACGGGCCAAGGACCTGAGTAGGCAGGTTAGCTTAGAGTGGAGCTTGTACCCCACACTGATCTTTGAATTCTTTACAGAACTAGCTGGACAGCCACCACTGCAGGACGGGCTTTTGGGTGGACAGGAAATGGCTGCCCAGTTTGGACCACAGAAGAAACCGATGAGGCAGCAGATTCATCGCATGTTTCTCTTGCGCGTGAAGCTCATGCACTTTGTAAACAGCTTACACAACTACATCATGACCAGGGTTCGTATCTGTTTATAGAGAACTACAGGCCTGCTGCATGACATTTGTGCACGGATGGGGAAGGGGGTCTCTCAGCCAGGTCTGCACTCTTTTGCAGTCCGGGAGCCCTCGGGGGATGTCCGACTGATGGCTTAGGCCCGCTCCCCACAATTGAACATCCTTAGCACTGCCATGGGGGCAGGCTGCTGTACTCTCCAGCCATCAGCCCGGCTTGTGGCTGAGGAGTGCACTGACCACCAGGGGGTAACTCCTGCATTGAATGTCTGCCCCTTGGTAGTCAGTGTGTGTCAATAGCAACCAGTCTTTCTGCTGTTCAGTCAATTTGCATATTACCCTTTTATTACATAGGATCAGAGGCCCATTGCACAAAGAGATTCATGCAATAGGCTTTCCTTCCCTTGGCTTCCAGCACCGGTTTTCCTCTGGCACTCGGGACCCAGGCCTTCGTTCTGGCCAGTCTGCCTTCTTCATCTTCACTGTGTTTGCTGCAGCACTCCACTCCTGTAGATCCCTTTACCCCCCGCCCTCCCTCTCATACCAGGTGTCCTGCCCCGCCTAGAGCATCTGGGCAGCCGCCATCTTTGGCCTTCTAATTTGCATGCTCACTCTGATTGGCTGTAGGAATAGGCGAGGTATGGTCACTTTACATGTTTATTATTAGGTAAGATTCCTTCCAACAGTCATACACCCAGAGGAGCCCCCACATACTCATAGACTGTAAATGTGGAAATAGCCTCTAGAAAAACTTTGGTCATGAAACTATAGCAGTGGAGTAAGGAGGGGCTGTTTTTGAGACGTGTGTGCCATCAGCCCTCCTGTCCCCCAGGATGGGCACAGCCAGCAACCTCTTTGGGAGTTGCCTCCGAACTGCTGCAGGAGCCTCTGAACTTGACAGTGTTGACAGTGGCCCCTGGAAATCGCTTCACCTTTGGGTAGCAGCCAGAGTCTGTCAGGCCAGTGTGGAGTGTCAGGAAGAAGAAACCACCAGATCACATCCTCTTTTCTTTTCTTTTCTTTTCTTTTCTTTTCTTTTCTTTTCTTTTCTTCAAAACAAGAAACTTAGCTACAGTGCAAATGTTTCTTACACATCTTAGAACCAGCTCAAGAGGAAGAGTGAGGCCTCAGCTGTTTGAATGACGGCTGTATTACTGGAGGGTAGGACTCTTTGGGGTTTCAGATGGTTGCCAAAAACACTTCTAGTCACACTGTCTCTAGTTCTAAACCCACTCTAGGGGAAGTGAGTCCTCCCAGCCTCCATGTCTGACCTGCTGCACTCGCTGCCTCCTGGGCCTGCAGCGTGGCCTTCCAAGTGCTGGCCTCAGCCTTCATGCTGAGGAAGCGGCAGGAATGGATCAGGTGTGCAGTTGTGAGTACAGGAAGCAGTTTATTCCTGTATTATTATTTATTAATTATTATAGCATTTATTTGTAATACAACTGTAAACTTACTTTGCCCACCTCTATATAGACAATGGAACTTAGAAAAACTTGTTCAATTTATCGATAAATTTTTTAATTTTTATATTTCAAAAAAATTAGTGCATCCCTAGCCACTTTGGCTCAGAGGATAGAATATTGGCCTGTGCACTGAAGGGTTCCAGGTTTTATTCCAGTTAATGACTTGTGTCCAGGTTGCAGGCTTGATCCACAGTAGGGGGCATGTAGGACATAGCCAATCAAGAAGTCTCATCACTGATGTTTCTATCTCTCCCTTTCCCTTCTTCTCTGAAATCAATAATATTTTTTAAAGAAAAGAAAGTTTTGTGTGGAGTTATACAAGTTTTCCAAGGGGTCTGATTATACTTTCATCTTTCTCTTCCAAGATTCTTCACAGTACAGGGTTGGAATTTCAACATCAAATTGAGGAAGCCAAGGATTTAGATCAATTGATTAAAATTCACTATAGATATTTGTCAACCATCCATGATCGATGTCTGCTGAGAGAAAAGGTACGTGAGACAGGACATCACCTGTAATATTGTCTGAGATGGGAATGAAGCTGGGCAAGGGAGGTTGTCTCTTGGCTTGGAATGTTCTAGTTATTAGGTTTCTGTTCTGTGGAACATTCTTTAAGGAAAGGCCAGATCGCATGAGGTTACAGATTTAGAGAAATGTGAGAATTCTGTTGCCAGCCTGGCCTCACCTGCTCTGCGCATAGAGTCAGTTGGAAATTTTTATAAAATAAAGACATAAGAGTGCTTTATTGGGGAAGTGTGCCCACCTTAGTGTGAGCATTGGGGGAAGTCCTCTTACAGCCATTGGAAATGCTGGTGGATTCCAGTGACTGTCCCAGGAAAGGGGTCAGATTGTGCTGCGGGTGCCGTGTGTGTGTGTGTGTGTGTGTGTGTGTGTGTGTGTGTGTGGCGCTGGGCCCGGTGCCCTGTTCCGAATCAGCCGCCCCTTCTGCACAGCAGGCAGTCGTGCTGAGGGACTTGCTTTGTGACTGAGTGAGGTAAAAGCTTTGGTGTCAGTGTCCAAACATAGGTACCAAAACGGTGATCTGTCCGTGCTTTGATCTACAGGTCAGCTTTGTAAAGGAAGCCATCATGAAGGTGCTGAACTTGGCTCTCATGTTTGCAGATGGCTGGCAGGCAGGCCTTGGGGCGTGGCAGTAAGTATGTGGTTTATGGAGCCTCTGTGCTAAAGCGTGTTCATTGGCTCCATCCTGAGAGTTTTTTCCATCTTGGCAGCACATCACATATCACATATTTAAGGGGGAAAAATGAAGAATCTGCTCACCTAAACCAGACATCAGGACTGTGCAATTCTTTTATGAGCAGTAAAATAATAAGAAAAACTTGAAGTCTTTTAATGAGGACAAATAGCCTTAGATTACATTCATGTTTTTTGTGTAGGTTTGTTAAATGTTTATTGTCAATGCTTAAAGTGTACATAGAAGTAGAGAGAAAAGGACAGAACGGACCCAAAGTGCCCTCACTTCACCTCAGCAGGCGCCAGCTATAACTAGTTCTGCTTACTACTCACCCACTCGCACTGAATGGATTTTAAAGCAAATTCTACACTGTAGTCCCAAGTTGTATTTGAGATGAGCCCTAGAAGGATTCTGTATTCGATGTGTGGGGTGTCCATGACTCATGGCAGCACATGGAGAGCAAGCACCCTGCGAGCAAAGGGCGCAAGGACCAGGAGTTCCCCTGCCTGACTGCCCTGCCACAGCCTCATTGTGAGCTCAAATGTACAGCTGGGCAGTGAGTTTTTCTCTGCCTCATTCATAAAATCAATGTAATGCTGCAATTACTTGTTTTTTCAATTACAGTTGACCTTCAACATTATATTCGTTTCAGGTGTACCGCATAATGGTTAGACATTTGTATACCTTATAAACTAAACTGATCATCCCCAATGTAATGCTGCCGCTATTACTTCCCTAAATGAAAAGTGCAAGTCCCATTGCCTAGTTGTTGTGCTAACAGCTTGTCCTTAACTTGTGAGATGAGGTTGTTGTACTGCTAATCCATTCTAAATCTTGGCCTGTGGCTATATCAGAATACTCTGGCTATACAAACTAAGATCGCAAGTAAAATCCATGATTGCAGGCATGGAAATGGAAGTCTTACTGGCTTCTTATTGCCATCTCAGAGTATGTAAAGCATATTTCTCTTCCTATGTAACTGGGGTGGAGAAAAAATAACACTACTGCATATGCTTTGCTTAAAATTGAACAGTTTCCATTTCTTCAACCAGCCAATTGTAAGAAAAAAACAGAGATGCCCTGGCCGGGTGGCTCAGTTGGAGCACCATACCGTGCACCAAAAGATTTCGAATTTGATCCCCAATTGGGAGCACATATAAGAGGGATCTTATCAATGTTCACTCGCTTGCTTGCTCTCTCTCTGTCCCCTTCTCTTACCCCCTCTCTCTCCCCCTCTCTCTCCCCTTCTCTTCCCCCCTACCTACCACCCTCTTTCTTTCCCCCTTCCTCTCTTTCTCTTGGGCCTGGCTGGTGTGACTCAGTGGTTGAGCATCAACCTATGAACCACTTAGGTCACAGTTCAATCCCTGGTCAGGGCACATGTCCTGGTTGTGGGCTTGATCCCCAGTAGGGGACATCAGGAGGCAGCCAATCAATGATTCTCTCTCCTTGTTTATGTTTCTAACTCTTTCTCCCTCTCTCTTCCTTTCTGAAATCAATTTAAAAAAAAAAGTAGTATTAGTTCAGATCCTAGCTTTTCATTACTTTGAATACTTCATGTTGTTCCCTTCTGGCCTGTAGTGCAGCTGATAATCTTATGGGATCCCCCGTATAAGTAATTGTCTCTCTTCCTGCCCTTAAGATTTTCTCTTTGTCTTTTTTTCTTTAATATGTTTTTATTGATTTCAGAGACAGAAAAGGAGAGGGAGAAAGAGACAGAAACATCAATGATAAGACTCATTGATTAGCCGCCTCCTGCAAACCCCACACTAGGGATCGAGCCCACAACCCAGGCATGTGCCTTGATCAGGAATGGAACTGTGGCCTCCTGGTCCATGGGTCCACGCACAACCACTGAGCCACATCAACCAGGCTGGGCATTTTTTCTGTGTCTCACCATGGTATTTATCCCTTTGTGTGTATTTCAGTTTATTAAATGAACTCCTCTGACTCCCTGTCTTTATGATGTGTCCTTGTGCAGTAAGTGTCCTACGGGACCCGGTGGTGGGGTCTCCTTGGCTCTTGAATGGATACTGGGTGCCCTTTGGTGTGCTATTTGAGCTCTCATTCATGGGTCAGACGTCCTTGCAGGCTGGCTGACTATGAGGCTCACCCCTGACCATGTTGTGTGAACTGTTGTACAGTGCTCTCAACACAAAAGAAAACATAAGTTTGCTCTAGCTGGTTTGGCTCAATGGATAGAGCGTCGGCTTGCAGACTGAGGGTCCCAGCTTTGATTCTGGTAGATGCCTGTGTTGTGGGCTCGATTTCCAATAGAAGGCATGCAGAAGACAGCCGATCAATGATTCTCTCTCATCATTGATGTTTCCATCTCTCTCTTTCTCCCTTCCTCTCTGAAATCAATAAAAATGTTTAAAAAATTAAAATTAAATAAAAACATTTTTTAAAAACAAAACTCTATCTGATTGGCTCAGTGGATAGAGTGTCAGCTTGCAGACTGAAAGGTCCCAGGTTTGATTCCAGTCAAGGGTACATACCCAGGTTACAGACTCAATCCCCAGGAGGGGGCTTGTAGGAGTCAGCCAATCAATGATTCTCTCTCATCATTGATGTTTCTATATCTCTCTCCCTCTCCTTTCCTCTCTGAAATCAATAAAAACATACTTAAAATCTATGCAAAATAAAAACACACAAAAGTACCCAACAATAACACCAAAATTAACCACAAAAGAAGGGGAATTAGGAAAGAGAAAAAGGGACAAGAATAATAAAAGAAAAAATATATAATAGTAAAATAAAAAGAATACTAGAAGAGAATAGGGGAAGAGAAAAATTATGAAAGTAAAAAAGGAGCCTGGTTTGTGTGGCTCAGTGGTTAAGCATTGACCTATGAACCAGGAGGTCACGGTTCAATTCTCATTCAAGGGCACATGTCTGAGTGCAGGCTCACCCCTCAGTAGGGGGCATGCGGGAGATAACCTGTCAATGATTCTCTCTAATCATTGATAGAGTTAAGAAAGGGAAGAGAAAAATAAGAAATGTGGAAGAAACAAGAGAGAAAATCCTATATAATAACTCCCTAATGTGCAAATTGACCAAACAGCAGAATGACCAGTCACGATGATACATACTAACCACCAGGGGGAAGACACTCAACACAGAAGCTGCCCCCTGGTGGTCAGTTTACTCCAACAGGGGGAACACCACTCAGCCAGAAGCTGGGCCCACGGGCTGGTGAGCGCAGTGGCGGTGATAGGAGCCTCTCCCGCCTCCCCGGAAGCACTAAGAATGTCCAAATGACAGCTTAGGCGGGGAGCGGGCCTAAGCTGTCAGACATCCCCCAAGGACTCCCACACTGCGAGAAGACACAGACCTGGCTGAGGGTCCTCCTTCCTAAGTGCACAAATTTCATGCACCAGGCCTCTGGTAGAATAATAACAACACCAAAGCATTAAAAAAGAGAAAATGGAAAATAAAAATAAAATAATTGGAGTTCATCTCAGTAGACTTTAGTGCCTGCTGCGTTTTCCCTTTGGATCCTATCCTTATGTTGGGTGAGGCTGTTTTGTATGCCAGTTTCAGGCCTTCTGGTAGGTACTTTTGTGCTAGCCAATGTCAGATGCTGTCAACCTTTGGGTCTCAGCTTCCCGTTCAAAGTTTGATGCAACCCACAGCATGTTGCTGCCTCCACTGGGCTTGTCTGCCCTCAGGAAGGGCCAAGCTGAGCTTCGAGGCCAGCATTTTAGCAGCACGAAGCCAGTGGTGGGTCAGCACATGTTCAGACTTCAGAGAAGATAGTAGGTATGTTCCCACTATCTAAGTCTGTCCTGAAATATTTCCCTACTTCAGCAGGGTGGAGCCTCTTAGCCAGGCTTGGGGATCCGCCAGAAACCATGAGTTTCAGCTCTCCTGTGAGAGGGAAGCATCAGCCAGGTTCCCAGAAATGTGGGGGCAATGGCCCCACCCCAAAGCCAGTCATGTTGCTCCCTGAGCCTGGTGCCTCCACAGCAGGAATTGAGATGCAGGGTGGGACAAACTGGACTTGAGAAAGTGGGAAGAGTTGGATTACTTAGGGTGGGACATTTGCCTTTCCCCAGACTTCTGCTGGGGGGGGGGGGGGGGGGGGAGGCTTGCACCTCTCAGGAAAAATGTTTGCTGTGACCCAGCACAGGTATCCCAAACCACCGTGGCTCTCCCCAGTTCCTTCCACCCCAGTCCCTCCTCAGGTGACTCCAGTACACATTGCCCTCCCTCCACCAAAACCTAGGGTGAGTGGCTGGGAACGAAAAATCCTATGTGCCAGCCCTTTAAAGAAATTGCATTGCCCTAACCTTGGTCGGCAAAATGCGGCTCATGAGCCACATGCTGCTCTTTGGCCCCTGAGTGTGGCTCTTCCACAAAATACCACGGCCTGGGTGAGTCTAATTGAAAAAGTGGCGTTAGAAGTGTAAGTTTAAAAAATTAAGCTCTCAAAAGAAATTTCAGTCGTCGTACTGTTGATATTTGACTGTTGACTAATGAGTTTGCCAACCACTGCTCTAACCAGTTTGGCTCAGTGGCTAGAGCAGGGGTGGGCAAACTTTTTGACTCGAGGGCCACAATGGGTTCTTAAACTGGACTGGAGGGCTGGAACAAAAGCAACCTGACCATGCTGGCATTCTCATCTTGGGCTGCTAGTGAAGGAGCGGAGGGGAAAGCAAGAGAACCCTCCGCTCTTCCGGCTCCGTGGGCCGGTTAGAACAGCCGAACGGACCGGATCCGGCCGGAGGGCCGTAGTTTGCCCACGGCTGGGCTAGAGCGTCGACCTATGTTGTTAAATCATTTTTAAATTTAGGGTTGTATATCTTTAATGTGTTATTTCAAAAGGAAGTCATACTTGTAAAAAGTCAAAATACAGAAGTGAATAATAGGAAAAGGAATTTCCTGTGACCACAGATCTAGAACTTGGTAGTACTATCATGAAGTGTGATTATGTTGAGCCTGACAGGAGTGGCTCAGTGGTTGAACATGAGCCAGAAGTCACAAGTTCAATTCTCAGAGACTCCTGGTAGGGAGTGTGCAAGAGGCAGTTGATCAATAGTTCTCTATCACCATTGATGTTTCTAAATCTTTTTCCCTCTCCCTTCCTCTCTGAAATTAATAAAAATATATTTAAAAAACAACGTGCCTGCTGAAACTGGTTTGTCTCAGTGGATAGAGCGTCAGCTTGTGGACTGAAAGGTCCCAGGTTCGATTCTGGTCAGGGTATGTACGTTGGTTGCGGCACATCCCCAGTAGGGGGTGTGCAGGAGGCAGCTGATTGATGTTTCTAACTTTCTATCCTTCTCCCTTCCTCTCTGTAAAAATCAATAAAATTAAAAATAATAATAATAATTGCCGAGGTCGGTTTGGCTCAGTGGTAGAGCGTCGGTCTGCGGACTGAAAGGTCCCGGGTTCGATTCCGGCCAAGGGCATGTACATTGGTTGCGGGCACATCCCCGGTAGGGGGTGTGCAAGAGGCAACTGGTTGATGTTTCTCTCTCATCGACGTTTCTAGCTCTCTATCTCTCTCCCTTCCTCTCTGTAAAATATCAATAAAATATATTTTAAAAAAAAAAAGAAAACATATAAAAAAAATAATAATAATAATAATAAATAAAAAACAACATGCCCTAACTGGTTTGGCTCAGTGGATAGAGCATCAGCCCAGGGACTGAAGGCCCCCAGGTTCAATTCTGATCAAAGACATGTACCTTGGTTGCAGGCTGAATCACCAGTAGGGTCCATGCAGGAGGCAGCTGATTGATGTTTCTAACACTATCACTCTTCCTTCTTCTCTGTAAAATCAGTAAAATACATTTTTTTAAAATAACAGCAATAAGATTTATGTAAAAGTGACACTCACCATCAGACTGGTTGGAAGTTTTATTTTATTTTTTTTTAAGTTTTTTTATTAAATTATTATCTGTGTACATATATTACCATTGCCCCCCCCCCCAAAAAAAAAAAAACACATTCCCTCCCTCCCCAGAGTTTTGTGTCCATTGGTTATATGCATGTGTACAAGTCCTTCGGTTGATCTCTTATTACCCTCATATTTCCCTCCCCTCCCCGCTGTAATTAGACAGTCTGCTTGTTGCTTTACTGTCGCTATATTTAACTTATGGTTCATAAGTTTATAATGTTCTTTATTATTCATAAATGAGTGAAGTCATGTGGTGTTTCTCTTTCATTGACTGGCTTATTTCACTCAGCATGATATTCTCCAATTCCATCCATGTTGCTGCAAATGATGAGAATTCCTTCTTTTTTATGGCAGCATAGTAATCCATTGTGTAGATGTACCATAGCTTTTTGATCCAATCATCTGCTGACGGACACCTAGGCTCTTTCCAAATCCTAGCTATTGTAAATTGTGCTGCTATGAACATAGGGGTGCATATATCCTTTCTGATTGGTGCTCCTATTTTCTTGGGATATATTCCTAGAAGTGGGATTACTGGGTCAAATGGGAGTTCCATTTTCAGTTTTTTGAGGAAACTCCATACTGTTCTCCACAGTGGTTGTACCAGTCTGCATTCCCACCAGCAGTGCACGAGGATTCCTTTTTCTCCACAACATCGCCAACACTTATCGTTTGTTGATTTGTTAATGTTGGCCATTCTGACAGGTGTGAGGTGGTATCGCATTGTTGTTTTGATTTGCATCTCTCGGATAAGTAGTGACTTTGAACAGTTTTTCATGTGCCTCTTGGCTTTCCTTCTGTCTTCTTTTGAGAAGATTCTGTTTAGTTCCATTGCCCATTTTTTAATTGGCTCATTTATTTTCCTTTTACTGAGTTGAATAAGCTGTTTGTAGGTATTGGAGATTAAACCTTTATCAGTAATATCATTTGCAAATATGTTCTCCCATACAGTGGGCTTTCTTGTTGTTTTGTTGACGGTTTCTTTTGCTGTGAAAAAACTTTTTATTTTGATGTAGTCCCATTTGTTTATTTTCTCTTTAGCTTCCATTGCCCTAGGGGCAGTATCAGTGAAGAAGTTCTTTTGGCATATGTCTGAGATTTTGCTGCCTGTGGATGCCTCTAGTATTGTTATGGTTTCCCGTCTTATGTTTAAGTCCTGTAACCATTTCAAATTTATTTTTGTGTATGGAGTAAGTTGGTGCTCTAGTTTCATTCTTTTGCAAGTATCTGTCCAATTTTCCCAACACCATTTATTGAAGAGACTGTCTTCACTCCATTGTATGCTCATGCCTCCTTTGTCAAATATTAATTGAGCATATTGATTTGGGTTGATATCTGGATTCTCTATTCTATTCCATTGATCTATATGTCTGTTCTTGTGACATTACCAGGCTGTTTTGAGAACAGTGGCTTTGTAAAACAGCTTGAAATCTGGTATGGAGATCCCTCCTACTTTACTCTTCTTTCTCAGGATTGCTGATGCTATTCGAGGTCTTTTATTGTTCCAAATGAATTTTTGGAGAGTTCTTTCTAGGTCAGTAAAATATGCCGTTGGTATTTTGATGGGGAGTGCATTGAACCTATAGATTGCTTTGGGAAGTATGGACATTTTGATAATGTTGATTCTACCAATCCATGAACATGGTATGTTCTTCCATCTGTTTACATCTTCCTCTATTTCTTTTTTCAGTGTTGTGTAGTTTTCCGTAAATAGGTCTTTTACCTCCTTAGTTAAATTTATTCCCAGTTATCTTAATTTTCTTGGTGCGATGGTAAATGGGATTGCTTTTTTGGTCTCTGTTTCTGTAGATTCATTGTTGGTGTACAGGAATGCTATCGATTTCCTGGTGTTAATTTTGTATCCAGCTACATTGCCAAATTCATTTATTAAGTCTATTAGTTTTTTGATGGAGTCTTTTGGGTTTTTTATGTACAATATCATGTCATCTGCAAATAAGGATAACTTTACTTCTTCTTTTCCGATTTGGATGCCTTTTATTTCCTCTTCTTGTCTAATTGCAATGGCAAGTACTGCCAGTACAATGTCAAACAGGAGTGGTGAGAGTGGGCATCCCTGTCTTGTTCCTGTTTTAAGAGGGAATGGCTTTACTTTTTGCCCATTGAGTATGATGTTGGCTGTGGGTTTATCATATATAGCTTTTATTATGTTGAAGTATGATCCTTGTACTCCCACCTTGTTGAGAGTTTTTATCAGGAAAGGGTGTTGGATTTTATGAAATGCTCTTTCTGCATCAATTGATATGACCATATGATTTTTATCTTTCAATTTGTTTATGTGATGTATCACATTTATTGATTTGCGGATATTGTACCATCCTTGGAATAAAACCTACTTGGTCATAGAACCATTCCTGGAATAAAACCTACTTGGTCATGGTGTATGATCTTTCTGATGTTTTGTTGGAGCCTATTTGCTAGAATTTTGTTGAGGATTTTGGCATCTATGTTCATGAGGGATATTGGCCTGTAATTCTCTTTCATTGAGTTGTCTTTATCTGGTTTTGGTATTAGGGTGATGCTGGCTTCATAGAAGGAGTTTGGAAGTGTTCCTCCCTCTTGAATTTTTTGGAATAGTCTGAGGAGCATAGGTTTTAGTTCTTCCTTGAATGTTTGGTAAAATTCTCCTGTAAAGCCATCTGGCCCTGGGCTTTTGTTTGCTGGAAGCTTTTTGATGACTGTTTTAATTTCTTCCCAAGTAACTGGTCTATTGAGATTTTTAGATTCTTCCTGAATGAGTTTTGGCAGGTTATATTTTTCTAGGAATATGTCCATTTCCTCCAGGTTGTCCAGTTTGTTGGAATAGAGTTGTTTGTAGTATTTTGTAACAATCCTTTGTATTTCGGCGGGGTCTGTTGTTATTTCACCTCTTTCATTTCTGATTTTGTTTATTTGGGTCCTCGCTCTTTGTTTCTTGGTTAGCCTGGCTAGAGGTTCATCAATCTTGTTTATCCTTTCAAAGAACCAGCTCTTGGTTTTGTTGATCTTGTGTATTGTTTCTTTGGTCTCTATGTCGTTTATCTCAGCTCTGATTTTTATTATTTCTTTCCTTCTGCTTACAGTGGGCTTTTCTCGTTGCTCTTTTTCTAACTCTTTGAGTTTTAGAGTTAGATAATCTGTTACCTTTTTTCCTAGTTTTTTGCAATAGGCTTGTAGAGATATGAACTTCCCTCTCAAGACTGCTTTTGCTGTGTCCCATAGATTTTGGATTGTTGTGTTTTCATTGTCATTAGTTGCCAGGATGTTTTTAATTTCTTCCTTGATTTCTTTGGTAATCCAGTCCTCGTTTAATAGCATGCTGTTTAGTCTCCATGTGTTTGATTTCTTTGGATTATTTTTATTGTAGTTAATTTCCAGTTTTATGACACTATGATCTGAAAGGATGCTTGATATGATTTCTATCTTCTTGAATTTGAAGAGACTTTGCCTATGTCCCAACATGTGGTCTGTCTTTGAAAATGTCCCATGTGCACTTGAGAAGAATGTGTATTCTGTGGCTTTGGGGTGGAATATTCTGAAGATGTCGATTAATTCCATCTGGTCTAGTGAGTCATTTAGGATTGATATTTCTTTGCTGATTTTTTGTTTGGGTGATTTTTCCAAATGTGACAGTGGGGTATTAAAATCTCCTACTATGATTGTCTTACAATCAATCTCTCCCTTCATGTCCTCCAGCAGTTTTTTTATGTATTTGGGTGCTCCCACATTGGGCGCATATATGTTCACCAGGGTTATTTCTTCTTGTTGGATTGCTCCTTTTTAGTATAATGAAGTGGCCTTCATTATCTCTTTTTATGTCCTTCACTTTGAGATCTAATTTGTCAGATATAAGTATTGCTACCCCAGCCTTTTTTTCATTTCCGTTCGCCTGGAAAATCTTTTTCCATCCCTTCACCCTCAGCCTGTGTGCATCTTTTTTTCTGAAGTGTGTTTCTTGTAGACAGCAGATATATGGGTCTTGCTTTCTTATCCAGTCTGTTACCCTGTGTCTTTTGATTGGAGCATTTAAACCATTTACATTTAAAGTTATTATTGATAAGTAGGTATTTGATGCCATTTTTATTCTATACCCCTGTGTTCCTTCTTTGCTCCCTATTTCTTTATTTTTACAGTAAACCCTTTAGCATTTCTTGCATTGCTGGTTTGGTGGAGATAAATTCCTTTAGTCTTTTTTTGTCTGTGAAGCTCTTGATTTCATTTTCAATCTTGATTGATAGCTTTGCTGGGTCCAGTATTCTTGGATTCAGACCCTTCCTTTGCATGACTTTGTATATTTCATCCCATTCCCTTCTGGCCTGATGAGTTTCTGTGGAGAAATCATTTGCTAGTCTAATAGGGGTTCCTTATATGTAACCTTCTGTCTCTCTCTGGCTGCTTTTAAGATTCTTGCTTTGTCGTTGGTATTTTGCACTTTAACTATAATGTGTCTCGCTGTTGGTCTTTTGGGATTCATTTTGCTTGGGATTCTGCCAGCTTCTTGGAGTTGTGTGGGTTTTTTCTTCTCTATCTCAGGAAAGTTTTCTGTCATTATATCTTGAAACAGTTTTTCTATGCCTTCCTCTGTTTCCTTTCCTTCTGGAACCCCTATTATTCTAATATTGTTTTGTTTTGTAATGTCCCAAAGTTCCCGTAGGCTCTCTTCCTGCTTTTTAATTTTTTTTTCTAAAAGCTGCTCTAATTGGGTATTTTTTTTCCATCTTGTCTTCTAGCTCACTGATCCGGTCCTCTGCTTCATCTAGCCTACTTTTGATGCTTTCTATTGAGTTCTTCACAGTAGCTATGTTATTTTTCATTTCTTCTTGGTTCTTCTTCATTTCCTCTTGGGTCTTACTCATATTGTCAAATTTGTCTTCCATTCTTTTTAGCCATCCCATGATCATTACTCTGAATTCTTGCTCTGGTAGGTTGCTTGCCTCTAAATCGTTTACTTCCTTTTCTGGTGATGGCTGATTTTCTTTCATAGGTGGGGTGTTTCTTAGCCTCCCCATGATCTTTCTGTTTTAGGCTGCCTGTTTAAGTAGTTCTCTCTCTCCTGCTTAGAATTAAAGGTACAAAATACAACACAGCCAGGTACAACACACAAGGCAGTGAACAGAAAAGCGTTTGGAATATTAATATCCTCCAATAAAGGTGACTAGAACCCAGCTAACAAAATCATACAATCAAGTAAAAAGAATAAGCAAATCAATCTTACAAAAAAGCATACAACTTTGATATAGTTAGCATTTAACATACAACTACAAAGGGGTGGAGAGAAGGATTTTTTGTTGTTGTTGTTGTTGTTTTTGTTTTTTTTTTAGGACAGCGGCAAGGTAGGTGTGAATGGGCTTGGAGTAGGGGGTTGGGAGTTAGATATACACAGGAAGGGTGAAATTTTAGGAGAGGGTAAATAGAAAAAAAAAAATAGGGAAAGTCTAGAGCAGTAAAGAGTTAAGATAAGCAGGACACCAAAGGGAAAGGGTTAGGAAGAGAGTGATAGCATAAAGGTAGGGATGAGTTAGAATAGAGCGTTGGAGAAGGAAAGGTATAAATAGTCTGTTGAATAGTAATCCCAATGGGGGAAAAAAGAGAAAAGAAAAAAAAATTTTTTTAAGTATATAATATGGCACTTAAAAGATAATGATAAAAATAAACAAAAGAAAATAAGATAAAAAAGATAAAACGGGCAAACTAGTAGTAGTAATAATATTGATTACATATAAAAGTGAGTTAATTAAAAAGGTAGAGTCAAGTGAGGAAAGATTAAAAAAAAATATCTTCTTAAGTAAACTTTACAACTAATGTAACTTAAAAAACAAAACAAAAACCGAAAAAAAAATTAAACAATTAGAAAATCAAAATCAAAAATTAATTAAAATTTGCAGTAATGAAGGTCATTCACTTCCTCTGTTGTTCTGTCTAGCTCACCAGTTCCCCGTCTGGGCGTTAATTGCAATTCCCAGTGTTTCTTCCGTGTTGTAATCGGGTCTTGATTTTTAAAGCAGTTCTAGAGTCCATATGTACTGTAGTCTCTAGGTGGCAGTGTTTCTTGGTGGCAGAGAGCCAGGGTTCTGAGGCCTTTCTAAAGGCTTTTTTTTTTTTTCTTCTCCTCTCTGTGGCCCTGGTCTGTGGAGGGGTGGGGGTTGGGCAGGAGTAGCCGACCACAGTTGCCTGTAACTCTCTCTGAGTCAGATCCAGACGTGCTGCTCCTTAGATATCCCCCCACTTACGAGCCTTGACCACAGTCAGGGGTGGCCCCAGCCCAGCTCTGGATTTCTTATAAACACAGACCCCTCTGTGTGCCTGGTGTGCGCAAGTTGGTGCGTGCGGGCTGCTTTATGCAAGCTGCTGCGCGGGGGCTGGGCGCACCAGGTGAAAACTCACCGGACCCCTCTGTGCGCCTGGTGTGCGCAAGCTGCTGCGTGCTTGCTGCTTTATGCAAGCTGCTGTGTGGGGGATGGGCGCGCCAGGTGAAAACTCACCGGACTCCTCTGTGAGCCTGGTGTGCGCAAGCTGCTGCATGCGGGCTGCTTTATGCAAGCTGCTGTGTGGGGGATGGGCGTGCCAGGTGGAAACTCACTGGACCCCTCTGTGCGCCTGGTGTGCGCAGCCGAGAGCTGCTGGGGGTGGGGGGATGGGCGCTCCGCGGTGAAAACTCACCCGATCTCCGCAAAGTCTGATTTTTCACCCTGGGGTAGAGCACTCCTTTTAATCCAAGCGTTCGTGCTGATTGTGGTCGGCGTTTAGGGGCGGACAGCTACTTGGTGGTCTTTACAGCCTGGCTATTCTGTCCTCTAATCAAAATCTCTTCGGAAGTTTTATTTTAAAGAAGGGCAGGAGGACTTCCTGACAAGATGGCAGCATAGGTAAATGCATTATTTGAACCCTCCCACAACAACATCAAAATTACATCTCAACGACAGAAGAGCCATCATTCAGAACTGCTCAAAATATAACTGAATAGAAGCCCTGCAACTCAGGCTTAAAGAAAAAGCCACACTGAGGCTGGTAGGAGGGGCAGAGACCCAGAACAGGATGGTCCCACACACATGCTGGCAGACAAAAACTGAAGGATTCCTCTGCTGTTGACACTCCCCACCCCATTCTCCCCTGAGGAGCCAGAATTCACAGACTCACACCAGGCCCCACAGCCCAGGGAAGAAGAGTCCCCATAACTCTGGTTGTAAAAACCATTAGGGAGCCAAAACTGGTTTGGCTCAGTGGATAGAGCATCAGCCTGCAGACTGAAGGGTCCCAGGTTTCCTGTCAACCTTGGTTGTGGCACATCCCTGGTAGGGGGTGTGCTGGAAACAGCTGGTAGATATTTCTAGCTCTCTATCCCTCTCCCTCTCTGTAAAAAATCAATAAAATATTTTTAAAAATTTTAAAAACAGCAGGGAATCAGAGACCCCACCCAATTCCTGGGCCCATCCAAGCTGTTTACAGTTAATCCTCACCCAAGTATACTTTTTTTTTTAAAGAGACTTTCTTTTTTTATTTATTCTTTATTTTTTTTAATTTTTAAAAAATTTAATAAATCTTTATTGCTCAGATTATTACAATTGTTTCTCCACACCACCACCACCCCATAGCTCCCTTCTATCCAGTTCCCACCCCACCCTCTGCCCTTACCCTCCTTTTACCCTTACCCTCCCCCCCCTTGTCCTCATCCATAGGTGTATTATTTTAGTCCAATTTCTTCCTGCACCCCCCACACCACTTTCCCCCTGATAATTATCAATCCATTCCCTTTCTTTGCCCCTGATTCTATTATATTCACCAGTTTATTCTGTTCCTCAGATTTTTAATTCACTTGATTTTTAGATTCACTTGTTGATATATATGTATAAGTTGATCATAATTTTTATCTTTACCTTTTTCTTCTTCTCTTCTTTAAGAATACCTTTCAGCATTTCATATAATACTGGTTTGGTGGTGATGAACTCCTTTAGCTTTTTCTTATCTTGTGAAGCTCTTTATCTGCCCTTCAATTCTGAATGATAGCTTAATCTTGGTTCTAGGTTCTTGCTACTCATCACTTTCAGTATTTCTTGCCACCCCTGTCTGGCCTGCATAGTTTCTGTTGAGAAATCGGATAATAGTCGTATGGGTGCTCCCTTACAGGTAACTAACTGTTTTTCTCTTGCTGCTTGTAAGATTTTCTCTGGTTTTTGCCCTTTGCATTTTAATTATGATGTGTCTTGGTGTGGTCCTCTTTGAATTCCTTTTGTTTGAGGTTCTGTGCTCTTCCTGTATTTGTAGGTCTATTTCTTCCACCAGGTGGGGAAAGTTTTCTGACATCATTTCTTCAAATAGGTTTTCAGTGTCTTGCTCTCTCTCTTTTTCTGGCACCCCCCATAATTCTGATGTTGGTATGCTTGAAGTTGTCCCAGAAGCTCCTTACACTATCTTCAACTTTCTAGATTATTTTGTCTTCTTGCTTCTTCTTGTCTTTTGCCTCTTTGTATTCCAAATCTTTGACTTGATTCTTGCATTTCCCTAGCCTGCTATTGGGTCTCTGTATAAAAATTTTTATTTCAATCAGTGTATGTTTAATTTTTAGTTGGTCCTTTTCCATATCCTAGAGGGTCTCACTATATTTATCGGCCTTTTCTAAGAAATTCTTGAAAAACCTTATAACCGTGGTTTTGAACTCTATATCCAGTCTTTTGTTCTCCATTTCTTTCGTTTGAGATCTGTTTCCTTGTCTCCCCATTTTCCCTGCTTCCCTGAGTTGGTAGTGTGGCTTTGTGTGTTTGGTATCTTATATGTGCCAGTGTGTCAGCCTCCCCAATTACCTGAGGTAGACACTCTTGCTGCTCCCCTTTGTGTACTACATGTACAGCCTTCTTATAGTTAAGTCTTAATTGTTGTTGGTATCACTGGGAGAAATTGACCTCCAGGCCAATTGGATGTGAGTATTAGCTTTGCCTACGCCAGGATACCTTCTGTATAGGAGACAGTCTTATAGGATCAGACTTGCAAAACTGCAAAAGCCTTTGCTCTCAGCTTGGATAAAGCAAAGTCTCAGGGCTGAGCCAACAGTCTTGGCTTCCCATCAGCCCTGACCTTGTGTGCACGCCTAAGACCTCTGCCTTCCATGGATCCCCTGAGTTTCCTCCTGACAGTCCTGATAACACTTGTAAAAGTGGGTGCACCAGAGGCTCGCCTGGAACTGGGTTTCAGTGCTCAGTGCAGTCGGATCTGGAGTTCAGTGCAGTCAGGAGCTTCCGACTCCTTCTGCTATGGAGAGGCTGCAGCAACCTCCGCAGTCAGACCTCTCTGCACACACTCATTGGCAAACGACCCTAGACTCTGCCCACTGTGGCTCCCGGCTCCCCCGAATCTCCCAGTCTCAGAGTTTCTGGGTTTCTTTCTCTACATTCCAGACTCCACCCATACGAGCCTGGGTCCATGGGGTTTTGGCAGGGTTGTGGTTCAGTGCAGTTGGAACTGGGGTTCAATGCAGTAGGGGGCTTCCTTTCCCCTCCCACCAGCCAGACACTCAGCCGCCCTTCCTCTCTGTGCGCCCTTCTTCCTACCTCAGTGCTTTGTGGTTCCCCTGATCCGTGAGCCTCTCCTTTCTAGTTGTATATTTCCTCCTTAGCCAGCTTTCCTGTGGTTTTGGATGATGTCTGTTCTGTCTTTTATTTGTTGTTTTGAAATTGTTGTCCTAGGCGGTAGTTTAGCTACCTAGGTGCTTCCCTAGGCCACCATCTCAGTTCTCCTCCCTGCGGATACTTTTCCATTGATTTTTAGAGATTGTAGAAGGAAGGGAGAGAGACAGAGAGAAACATTGATGTTAAAGACATATCTATTGGTTGCCTCCTGCATGTGCCCTGACCAGGGCCATGGTTTGAGCCTGCAACTGAGGTATGTACCCTTAACCTAAATCATACTTGGGACCCTTCAGTCCAAAGGCCGACACTCTATCCATTGAGCCAAACAGGCAGTGGCTTTCCCATACTACCTGTCAGTCTTGGCTCCTGCTGCAGACTTAATTGAAATTTCTCAATGGTTCACAAATTGCAAACAAGCAGCATTTGGGCTCAGCATGCCCCATACCTCTCGTTAAGTGGCCCCAGGCACAGCATTACTGGCAGCCAGCCTTGGTTTGCACCTTGGCTTCTCCTTGGCACTTCCAAATCCAGCACAAATGGCAGACATCTGCAGATTGCTATGTAGCTCCTGCTAGCTGACCCCAGACAAAGCACAGGTGGTGACTGACCTTGCAATTCCTGAGAGGTCTCAGAGCCAGTGCACCTAGTCAACAGCTTCAGACTTCGTCAGATTACAACACTACCAACTCCATGAGTGACAGTCGAGGGCAGACTCGGTGAGCACCAAAGTCCCACTGAAACAAGTCCTGCTCCATAAGAGTGTCTCCTACACAGCAGTTCCTCCACTGTAATCACAGCTGCTCCCCACAGCCAGTTGGGCCTGTGTGTCAATCTCTCCCAGTGACACCAACCACAATTAAAGCTCAACTACAACAGGGCAATGCATACAGGGATGTAACTGGAATGCCCAGCTCAGGTGACTGGGGAGGCTGAGCCACTGGGCCCTATAGGACACCTACTACATAAGGCCACTCCACCAGTTCCAGGAGACATAACAGCTCTACCTAATATATAGAAACAAACACAGGGAAGCAGCCAAATGAGAAAGCTCCCCCCAAAAAAGAACTAAATGAAATGCACGCAAGCGAACTAGCAAATACAGAGTTCAAAACAGTGTTTATAAGAATACTCAAAGAACTCGATGAGGATTTCAAAAGTCATAGAAGTCATAAAAGGAACCAATCAGAGATGAAGCACACACTAACTGAAATGAATAATTTACAGGGAGTCAACAGAGTAGATGAAGCTGAGAATCAGATCAGTGATTTGGAATTAAGGAAGTGAAAAACACCCAATCAGAAAGCAGGGGGAAAAAAGAGTTTTTAAAAAATGAAGATAGTGTGCAAGAGGCAGCTGGTCAATGTTTCTCTCTCATCGATGTTTCTAGCTCTCTATCTCTCTCCCTTCCCTTCCTCTCTGTAAAAAATGAAAATATTTTTTTTTAAAAATAAAGATAGTGTAAGGAGCCTCTGGGACAACTTCAGACATATCAACATTTGCATTATGTGGATGCCATATGGAGAATGGAGAACAAGAAATTGAAAACCGCCGAAACCAGTTTGGCTCAGTGGATAGAATTTCGGCCTGCGACTGAAGGGTCCCGGCTTCCATTCCAGTCAAGGGCATGTACCAGTAGGGGGTATGCAAGAGGCAGCTGATCGATGATTCTCTCTTGTTGATGTTTCTAACTGTCTATCCCTCTCTCTTCCTCTCTGTAAAAAATCAATAAAATTTTTTTTTAAAAAAAAATTGAAAACCTATTTGAAAATATAATAATAGGAAACTTCCCTAACCTGGTAAAGGAAATAAACACCCCAACCCAGAATGCACAGAGAGTCTCAAACAAGACAAACCCAGAGAGGCCCAAACCAAATGAAAAAGACATTTAATTAAAGACAATCTTAAAAGCAAAGAAAAGCAATTAGTTACCTACAAGGGAGCACCCATACAATTGTTGATTAATTTTCAACAGAAACTTTTCAGGCCAGAGGGAGTGGCAGAGAATATGCAAAGTGGTGAAAAGCAGGACCTACAACAAAGATTATTCAGCAAGGCTCTCTTTCAGAACTGAAGGACAGGCAAAGAGCTTCCCAGACAAGAAAAAGCTAAAGTGGTTAATCACTATCAAACTAGTATCATATGAAATGTGACAGGGTCTTTTTTAAGGATAATAAGAAAAATATAGCTGAGACTGGTGGCTCAGTGGATGGAGCGTCGGCCTGCGGACTGAAGGGTCCCGGGTTCGATTCTGGTCAGGGGCATGTACCTTGGTTGTGGGCCCATCCCCTGTAGGAAGTGTGCAGGAGGCAACTGATCCATGTTTCTCCATCATCAATGTTTCTAGCTCTCTATCTCTCTCCCTCCCTCTCTGTAAAATATCAATAAAATATATTTTTTTAAATGTGAACAATAAAATGACAATAAATACATATCAACAATTGAATCTAAAAGTCAAAATAAATGAACAAGTGGAACAGAAACAGACTCATAATAACAGAACATTTTGACAGTTGCTTGATGGGGTTGAGGATCTGGACAAAAAAAGTAAAGGGATTAAGAAGTACAAATGGCCGAAACCGATTTGGCTCAGTGGTAGAGCGTTGGTCTGCGGACTGAAAGGTCCCGGGTTCGATTCCGGTCAGGGGCATGTACATTGGTTGCGGGCACATCCCCAGTAGGGGTTGTGCAAGAGGCAGCTGGTCGAAATTTCTCATTGACGTTTCTGGCTCTCTATCTCTCTTCCTTCCTCTCTGTAAAATATCAATAAAATATATATATTTTTTAAAAAGTACAAATGGTTGGTACTTACAAGGGTATTTCTTGGATCACATGATCTCACACATCTAGAGGAAATAATGAACAACATAACTAATGAACAAAAACAGACCCAGAGAAAGAAAAGCAGTGATCAGACTCTCAAACCTCAGAGGGAAAGTAGGGGAGGATGGAGGTAAGGGGAAGAAAACCAAAGGACTTGTGTGCATGCATATGGGCCTAGCCACAGGGGGGTGGGAGCATATGTGGGGAGGGGTTTGGGATAGGAATGGGGGGATGAGGACAATTATGTGATACCATAATCAAAAAAAAGAAATAAAAATTGGCAAAAAAGTATGTTATCTTTAACTGTGTTGTCAAAATTTTAATATTTAGCATGGAATTTATTGTCTATAAATTTAATAACTATAATAAATGCTAAAATGATTTTTTAAAAGTATGAATGAATTGGAGAATCATGGAGTAATGAATGGACAGCATAGGGAATACAGTCACTATTCTAAGGTGTTGTGTCAGATGGGTACAAGACTTATTGGGATGACCACTTAGTAAGTTACAAAATGCCTAATCACTGAACTGTACATTTGAAACATACAACATTGTATGTCAACTGTAATTGAAAAATAAAAAAAGGATTAAATGGCAAAAAAATAAATAAAAATATTCTTTAAAAGGTGAGGCAAGAAATTTTATATTTTCTGTCTTTATACTTGGGATTCTAAATAATTAAACTGAGGTACTATTGAAATTATTCCAGATGCACTTAGTTAAGTTGAAATGTACGTTCTTTCCTAGGATGGAATCTATAGAGAAAATGGAGTCTGATTTTAAAAACTGCCATATGTTTCTTGTCACCATTTTAAACAAAGCCGTCTGTAGGGGTTCCTTTCCTCACTGTGAGTATACATGCTAAAATCTTACTGCTTTTCTATTTCCTTATACAAAAGTTGCACGTTCCTATTTTGATACTGATTTCATGGCGAATTATTTCAACCTGGCAAGTTTGTCAGCAGCTGGACCATGCTTTGAATTGTGTGTGTGTATGTGTGTGTGTGTGTGTGTATGTGTGTGTGTGTGTGTGTGTGTTTTGTTTTCAAAATTACTATGGGATGAATGAATATCAAAGATAAAACACGGTTACTAAAGATTTTGCTTTCTAGTATGTCATTTGTTACACTAGTGGATTCTGAAAAGCAGAAAACAAAATAAATTTGTCACACTTTTCTTTTTTTAATATATTTTTCTTGATTTCAGAGAAGAAGGGAGAAAGAGAGATAGATAGAAACATCAATATGAGAGGAAATCCTTGATTGGCTACCACCTGCACACCCTTCCCTGGGGATCAAGCTCTCAACCCAGGCATGTGCCCAGACCGGGAGTCAAATCATGACCTCCTGGTTCATAAGTTGATGCTCAACCACTGAGCCACACTGGCTAGGCTCAGTAACTTTTGATCATGTGCAGCATTTGTAACTATTCCTTTTCAAAAGATGGGGAGGGTTTCTTTAATAATTATAAAAGTTCTGACACACACTGAAGCAGGCAGAAGTCTAGGGCACGTCGGGGAGGAGAGTGATGTTTAATTTGCAGAAACAAAGGACTAAGTCGTATTTCTTTGAACAGCTTTTTGGGGGAAATATGCAGGGTTAATCTCTTCCCTGTTTCTGCATATTCAAATTGTGATCTATTCATTAAGAATAGCTCAACTCCCGCGTGTCCCAGGAGGCCATGTGCCCCGGGTGAGCCGTGTCCCCCAAAGGGGCAGGGTGTCCCGGATGAGCCAAGTCCCCCAAAGGGGACGGGTGTCCCGGGTGAGCCGAGTGTCCCAGGGGGCCCTGTGCCCCGGGTGAGCAGTGTGTCCCAGGGGGCCCTGTGCTCCAAATGAGCCGTGTGTCCCAGGGGGCCGTGTGCCCTGGGTGAGCCATGTGTCCCAGGGGGCCCTGTGCCCTGGGTGAGCCCGGAGTCCCAGGGGGCTATGTGCACCGGGAGAGCCGTGTGTCCCAAGGGAAGCAGTGGGACCCAGGGAGAGGGGCAGTGAGAACCAGAGGAGGAGTGGACTCTATTTGTGTGGTCCTGAGATAGTCACCATAAAACAAGCAGACTGCCACATCAGGAGCGGATTCTATTCATGTGATTCTGAGATAGTCACCATAAAACAAGCAGATTGTCAAATGACAGCAGGGAGGGGAAGGAGACCTGGGGGAAGATAAGAGAACAACCAAAGGACTGGTATGCATGAATATAAGTACAACCAACGAACACAGAATTCTGGGGAGGGAGGGCATGAATGGGAGGTTGGGGAGGGGGCCCAATGGTAAGCTATGTACACATATAATACCTTAATAAATAAAAAAAATTTTTTAAATGGGGAAAAAAAAGAATAGCTCAACTGCTTTGGCCTGTGTGGCTCAGTGGTTGAGCGTCAACCTATGAACTAGGAGGTCACATTTTCATTCCTGGTCAGGGCACATACCTGAGTTATTAACTTGATCCCCAGTACGAAGCATGCAAGAGGCAGCCAATCAATGATTCTCTCATCATTGATGTTTCTCTTCCTCCTTCTCTGAAATAAATTAGAATAAATTTTTTAAAAATATCTTACTCTTTGGAATATCTGCATAACTTAGTATATTTTTTAAAAAGAACAGCTGAACATTTTTTTAAAACACTGTGTTAGAAATATTGATGCATTTGTCCATTTTCTTTAAATATATTTTCATTTATCTCAGAGGAACTAAGACAGAGAAACATCAGTGATGAGAATCATTGATCAGCTGCCTCCTGCACATCCACACTGGGGATCAAGCCCAAAACCCTGTCATGTGTCTGACTGGGAATTGCCTCCTAGTTTATAGCTCAATGCTCTCACTGGGCCACACCAGTCGGGCCCTTTGTCTATTTGTTAATTGGGTGGTTGTAGGTTAGAACTTGGCGTTTTGTTATGAATGGACTCCAGAGTTTCTGACATGTGGAATGAATACAATTTATTTCGTGAAATGCCCAGATTTGTTTGTTTTCAAAATTAAAATGAAGTGAATAAAAATAAATCATACTTTTTTAAATTTACATTTAATAAATGAAGATTATCATTATTATACGTTAAAAATAATCACCATTTTAGTTAAAAATGGAAAATGTGGCCCTAGCAGGCTTGGCTCAATGTCTAGAGCACATGGCTGGGTTGCAGGCTCAATCCCCAGTAGCAGGTGTGCAGGAGGCAGCCAGTAATTCTCTTTCATCGTTGATGTTTCCATCTCTCTCCCCCTATTCTTTCCTCTCTGCAATCAATAAAAATGGAAAATGTCTTTAAATACTTTTCATTTTTGAATTGATTAAAGCCTTATTCATACATTATCAAATACTTAAACCAATTTTTTAACTTTATTCTTCCCACAGTGGAGTCTCTAGCACTGTCCCTCATGGCTGGCATGGAGAAAAGTTAAATATCTTCATGTGATAAATACCTCGGACCTCATCTCCATACATGTACAGCTCCATCACATGCAGCTGAGAAATAAGAATCATTTGTTTTTGTCTCTTTTTAAAAAACTATTCTCTACTGTCCAGACAAGTGGGTTTGTAGGTGTTATCTCTGAAGCTTATTGGGTATTGTATAGGGTTATGTGTATAAAATTGTGTAGGGTTATGTGTATAAAATCAATAATGCAAAGTGTACATAGGCTATTTATACCTATATTTCCTACTGTAAGCTATAGATTTATGGCATTGTTACCTTCAGATATGAATGATATTTTTAATATAATTATTAATATTAAAAATACAGCATTTTGTGCAGCAAAAGATTGGACATAAATCTTACACCTATGGATAAAGACAGGGGTGGGATAAGGGCACGGGATGGAGTTGGGAATCAGGTGAAGGGGAGCTATGGGGGAGAAGAGGGGAAAGAGGAACACCTGTAATAATCTGAACAATAAAGATTTTAAAAGATAAATAAAATAAAAAATATATAGCATTTTACAATTTTTATTATTCTTTTGCTGTCAGTCATTTTGTAAGTTCATCATGTTAATACAGTGTACTAAAAGACAAAAAAAATCAGAGCATCATCAGACATAGACTGGGCAGCAATGTTGGAATCACCAGCCTGGGAATTTAAACAACTAGGATTAATTGGTCTTGCCAGCCATAACACAAGGAATCTAATGTAGACAGTGGGCACATGAGTGAATAGCTGGGCAATGTGAGCAGGGAGACAGAAGCTCAGCAAGGACATGCCTGAACTGAACATCAAATTGGCATTCCTTTTGGGATCCCTTAACACATGGTTCAGGGTTCCGTGTTTTGGAGAAGGCCGCACACAAAATAAAGAGAGGCTAGAAAAGAGTTAATTTGGGAAAATGGGGGGCCAGGAGGGAGTCCACCTCTAGGGAAAGGACTACCCCCTGCTCTGGCCTTTTGCCATCCCTTTTATTGAGGTTCTGAGATACACCCACATCCTTAAAGCAGGAAATTTCAACAATAGAAAATGAACAAGAATTTACATATAATTAACAAGTTGAAGTTGCTTCAACTACCACTATCTCAACTTAACAATGAGTTGATAGCTCTGATCATTCAGAGCCATTAAAGTTTGCCAGCTCTTTTTACATTTGAATATTAGCAACAATGTTCGGTTTCTGGCAATTCCTAAATTATTTTAAAGTGTATGCCTCAAGCTTAGAGAACATTCCTCAAGATAGGCCACATTTTAGCCCAAACCTGTTTTGCTCAGTGGATAGAGCATCGGCCTGTGGACTCAAGGGTCCCAGGTTTGATTCCCATCAAGGGCATGTACCTTGGTTGTAGGCATATCCCCAGTAGGGGGTGTGTAGGAGACAGCTGATCAATGTTTCTCTCTCATCGATGTTTTTAACCCTCTCCCTTCCTCTCTATAAAAAAATCAATAAAATATACTTAAATAAATAAATAATAAAAGATAGGCCATAAGCCAAAACCGGTTTGACTCTGGATAGAGCATTGGCCTTCGACAAGGGTCCCAGGTTCAATTCCGGTCAAGGGCATGTAACTTGGTTGCAGGCACATCCCCAGTAGGAGGTGTGCAAGAGGCAGCTGGTTGATATTTCTAGCTTTCTATCCCTCTTCTCTTCCACTCTGTAAAAACTCAATAAAATATTTATTTAAAAAGGGGGGGCGGGGGAGATTAAGAAAAGAGAGAGAGGCCATAAAACACACCTTGACAATTTCTTAAAGATAGGAGTTATAAAAAGTATGCTCTCAGACCACAGGACCAGTCTGGAGTAAGCCCTGGTTTCCACAGGAGGATGTGATTGGCTTGCTTGGGTAATGCTGAGGGCCTGCAGGAGGATAACCTGTGAGGTGGATGTTTGGGGAACTAGCAGGATGGGGACATATCTGGAGACCCAAGCCAGGGGCAAATGTAACCTACACAGCAAACATTCCTGGTGCACGATGTGCAGGTGGCCAGTGAGACTATGTCACTGGGTACCACTGCATGTCTACTGTGTAAGTCCACCCTATTAATGCTAACAGATCTACCTAATACACAGTAACAGCAAAACAGAGAGGCAACCAAAATTGGGAGACTGAGAAACATGCCCCAAATCAAATAGCAAGAAATCTCCAGAAAAAAACCCTAAATGTAATGGAAGCAACCTATCTACCAGAGAGTTCAAAACAATGGTTAAAATGGTTAATAAGAATTCCAATGGAATGTAAAAGGACATGGATACCATAAGAAAAGAACCAAAGATAAAGAATACAATATCCACTCTAACTGGTTTGGCTCAGTGAATACAGCATTGACCCACAGACTGAAGGATTTCAGTCAAGGGCACATACCTTGGTTTCAGGCTCAATCCCCAGTCCTGATCAGGGTGCATGCAGGAGTCAACCAATTGATGTGCCTCTCTCACATCAATGTTTCTCTCTGTGTCTCACTTTCTTTTACACTTTCTCTAAAAAACAATGAACAGAGAGAAACCAAGATGGCAACATAGGTAAACACCTGAAATTGCTGCCTCGCACAACCAATTCAAAACTAAAAGACAAGCGGAAACTGGTTTAAAGCATTGACCTGCGGACTGAAGGGTCCCAGGTTCAATTCTGGTCAAGGGCATGTACCTTGGTTGTGTAAGGTCCCAAAACCCCCGGTGAGTCCGACGGAGTGGGCGACGACCCCAAGTCAAATGCCGAGACCGAAACTTGATGCAAAACGCAAGAGGTTTTATTACAAGCGCAGCGCAGAGGCTTCTCAGGCAGACAGCAACCCGAGGGAAGTGCTGGCTGACTGGAGCGCCAAGCAATTGCAGAACATGAGTTTATAAAGGCAAAAACCACACGCAGGTGGGGTTATACATGGAGGGGGAGGAAGGGAACAAAGAAATTCCAAGAAGGGGAGCTGGGCTCGTTAATTACATGTTTTATGACAAGGTCTATGCTTAGTCAACAGTCCCATCTGGTAATCTTGCAAGCCCCTTTGCCTCTCCCCTTCCCATTCCTCTGGGTAAGTCCTCAGGGTAGGGAGTTTCTGGGGACTGATTTCATTCTTGCCTAATCTTCAACCGTAAAGAACTGACCTCATTCCTGTCTAATCTTTAACCGTAAAGGTCACATCGTGGAACAGGCAGCGGGGAAGGTCAATTCCTCAATCTTGGGGCCCTACAGTTGTGGGCACATCCCCCCCCGGGGGGGGGGTTGCAGAAGGCAGCTGATCGATGTTTCTCTCTCATTGATTTTTCTAACTTTCTATCTCCCTTCCTCTCTGAAAAAATCAATAAAATATATATTAAAATATATATTTTAAAAATAAATTAAATAGATATTTTTAAAAGTTTCAATTTAAAAACAAAAAAAAGACAAAACAGACATCATCCAGAACCACAGGAAGGCTGGCTGAGTGGAAGTTCAACAAGAAGGAAAGAGAAAAGCACATTGAGACTCAGAAGAGCTGCAGAAGCAAAGTGCAGAGGTACAGAGGCATGTGCAAGGAAAGGCAAGTGAGTAATTTTGTGCCTGTCTTTTTTAATCAACAGGCAGACAGAAGCTCCCAATTGCACTGATTCCAGTTCCAGGCAAGTCTCTGGGGACTTGAATTATTCTGGGAGAAACTAGACTGCCATTGGACGGAACTCAAGGGCAGCTTTCACTCAGGTGCTTGCAGCAGTTACTGAGGGACACTGAGACCCAGGGGCCTCTCAGGGCAGGGCCAATGGCCAGCCATTGCTGTTTGTTCTGCCCTGAGACCCACCTGCACCCGAGCTGTGCACAGAGGTTTTTGCATATGAATAGCCTGGTCCTTTGAAATCTAAAATTACCTAACAAACTGCAGCTGAGTCAGAGACCCAGAACATCCAAAAGAAGGCCCAAGACCCTGCAGCAGCTTGTATTGTTTCACAGCTGGGCCTCATCTGTGCACCTCCCAACCCCAAACAAAGAGGAAGAATATGCAGATCTCTCCATAGCTCCTGCTGGGTGGCCTCAGGCAGAGGCTAAATTAGCACCTCCTTGGAGACACAAGAGCCAGTATAACCAGTGACCAGAGTGGGAGCATCCAGATTACAATTCCTCAGATCCATAAAGGATACACTCAGGGGGCAGAGTCAGTGAGCACCAAACCCCCACAGAAGTTAAGTCTTGTCCCATATGGTTGTCACCAGCACAGAAATTCTCCCATTGTAGACACAGCTGATCCTCACAGACAATTGACCTGGAGGTCAATTCCTTCCAGTGATACCAACAACAATCAAGGCTTAACTATAATAACACTGTGCACACAGCCCACAAAGGGGTGCACCAAGAGTGTCCTTTTCAAATAACTTGGGAGGCTGAGCCACTGGGCCCTATAGGACACCTAGCATACAAGGCCACTCTATCAACTCAGGGAAGTAGCCAAAATTCAGAGACAAAGAAACAGGTTGCAAATGAAAGAAATAGAGGAGAGTAAATGACTGGTTATAGAGTTTAAAACCATGGTTATAAGGTTTTTCAAGAATGTTCTAGAAAGCACTGATAAATTTAGTGAGACCCTCGAGGATATGAAAAAGGACCAACTAGAGCCCTAACCAGTTTGGCCTAATGAATAGAGCATCGGCCTGTGGACTGAAGGGTCCCAGGTTTGATTCCAGTCAAGGGTCCTGGTTGTGAGCACATCCCCAGTGGGGGGCGTGCAGGAGGCAGGTGATGTTCCTCTCATCGATGTTTCTAACTCTCCCTTTCCCTTCCTCACTGTAAAAAATCAATAAAATATATATTTTTAAAAGAACCAACAAGAAATTAAGCATATACTGACTGAAATAAAGAATAATATACAGAGATCCAACAGCAGACTAGAAGATCACAAGAATCAAGTCAAAGACTTGAAATACAAAGAAGCAAAAAATCACCCAACCAAAATAGAAACTAGAAAAACAAATCCAAAAATATGAAGATAGTGTAAGGACAACTTCAAAAGTAGCAACATCAGAATTATGGGGGTGCCAGAAGAAGAGAAAGAGCAAGAATTTATAAAAACTACTTGAAGAAATAATGAGAGTAAACTTCCCCCACCTAGTGAAAGAAATAGACTTACAAGTCTAGGAAGCGCACAGAACCCCAAACAAAAGGAATCCAAACAGGACCACACCAAGACACATCATTATTAAAATGCCAAGAGCAGAAGACAGAGAGAATCTTCAAAGCAGCAAGAGAAAAATAGTTGCCTACAAGGGAGTACCCATACAATTGTCAGCTGATTTCTCAACAGAAACTATGGCAGGCCAGATGGGAGTAGCAAAAAATATTCAAAGTGATGAATAGCAAGAATCTATTGGTACACAACCAAGATTACTCTACCCAGCAAAGCTCTCATTCAGAATTGAAGGAAAGATAAAGAGCTTCACAAGATAAAAAAAAAAACCAAAAAAAAAAAAACCAAGGGAGTTCATCACCTCCAAACCAGGATTACATGAAATGCTGAAGGGCATTCTTTAAGAAGAGGAAGAAGAAGAAAAAAGTAAAGATAAAAACTATGATCAACAGAGAACCGAAACAAGATGGCGGCCTAGGTAGTCTCCTAAGCTGCCGCCTCATCAACAATATGGAAAAAGACAACAGCTAAAATCGAAAGGGATGACATCAGACCCACAGGAAAGCTGGCGGAATGGGATGGCTACAACTAGAGACAAAGAAAACCGCCGCTGCCACCATGTGGAGTTTAAAACTACGGTGGAACCGGACCTGCCTGAGCCGCCGCCACCACCACCACTGCCGCCACTGCCGCCACTGCCTCCACCACAAGTGAGGGAAGCCCGCCGAGAGCAGAGCTCGCTTGCCCCGGGCCCAGGGAGTGGGCTGCTTCAGAGCATGGCCTCTGCGTCAGCAACCATCCTGGACTGCCTACTGTGAGAGCGAGGGAACCGATGCTGGACCTCAGCCGCACCTTCCACCTCCGCCCGGAAGGAGACACCTTGGAGCGCGGTCTCCCCATGCGCAGCCATCTCGGCCTGGCCTCTGCGCCCGCAGCTGACCCAGCCCGCCCGCTGTGCTGGTGAGGAGCTGGCACAGCGCCTTCAGTTCACAGCCCCAGCGAGCCCTTCACCCATCAGACCCACCGCCACCAGGCCGGGCCAGATCCTCTGCCGAGCCCCTGAGGAAAAGTGCTGCTGCCGCCATGTAGAGTTTAAAACTACAGTGGAAATGGAGCTGCCACCAGCGCCGCGAGAGGAAAGCCCACCGAGAGCAGAGCTTGCTCAGCCCCGGGCCCAGGGACTGGGCTGCTTCAGAGCCTGGCCTCCATATCCGCAGCTGTCCCAGCCTGCCCACCGTGGGAGCCGGGTGTCCTGGGAGAGCCATGTGCCCCTTGGGGGCCGTGTGCCCAGGGAGAGCTGTGTGCCCCAGGGGAACCATGTGCACAAGGGGGCGGTGGGACCTGGGGAGCCATGTACACCAGGAGAGCCGTGTGCCCTGGGGAAGCGGTGGGCCCAGGGGGAGGGGGTGGTGTGAACCGGAGGAGGAGAGGATTCTATTCGTGTGGTCCTGAGACATTTGGACAGTCTGCAGCCATTAGCTACAGAACACTCTGTTGTATTTCCCTACAAAAACAAATGGGAGAGAGGATCCCACTTGAAATTCATATACGGAAAAAAGGAAAAGAGAAGGAAAAAAATATGAAGGAACAGAATAAAGTGGTGAATATAGTAGAATCAGGGGCAAAGAAGGGGAGTGGACTGATAATTATCAGGAGGATAAGGGGGTGGGTTAGCAGTGAGAGACTGGATTGAAATCGTATAACCAATGGATGAAGACATTTGGGGGGAGAAGGGGTAAGGGCAGAGGGTGGGAAGGGAACTGGGAGGTAGGGAGCTTTGGGGGAGAAAAAGGAGAAACAATTGTAATAATCTGAGTAATAAAGATTTATTTTAAAAAATTATGATCAACAAATACATATGTATATATATATATATATCAACAAGTGAATTTAAAAATCAAGTGAATAAAAAATCTGAACAGAATAAACTGCTGAATATAATAGAATCAGGGGCAAAGAAAGGGAGTGGATTGATAATTATCAGGGGGAAACTGGTGTGGGGGGTGTGGTAAGAGACTGGACAAAAATAGTACACCTATGGATGAGGACCATCATGGTGGGGGGGATGGATAAGGGCAGAGGGTGAGATGGGAACTTGGTGGAGGGGAGCTATGGGGATAAAAAAGAGGAACAACTGTAATAATCTGAATGATAAAGATTTATTAAAAAATAAATAAAATATCTTTTCCTTCCTCTCTGTAAGAAATCAATAAAAATATAAAATAATAAATAAATAAATAAATAAATAAATAAATAAATAAAAATCTATGGAAAAAATATCTTCAGGTGAGGATTAACCAAACAAATAATAATAAATACATATAACAATACAATATCTTAAATAAATAGCAAATACATAGCAAAAATAAACTGTAGGTTTGATTAAGCATAAAATTGAATCAGCAATTTGGAAGTCTAGCTAGAAGAAAAAAAACAATTAGAGTAGCAAATATAAAAATAAGAAATTATGGCAGTTTAAGGAACATTTGGGACAACATAAAGGATAACAACCAATATCAACATCATGAGATTATAAGAATGAGAAAAGAGAGAGAACCAAGATGGCGGCCTAGGCAGTCTCCTAAGCTGCCGCCTCATCAACAATTTAATTTAAAAAAAACAACTAAAATCAAAAAGGACTTCACCAAAACCTCAGGAAAGCTGGCGGAGTGGAACAGCTACAACTAGAAAGAAAGAGAGAGGCTCACGGATCGGACTGGGAGCCGAAAAGCACTGAGGTAGGGAGACGCTCGCACACGGAGAGGAAGTGCGGCCACCGAATACCTGCCTGGCGGGAGGGGAGGAATCCCCGATTGCACGGAACCCTTTCCGACTGTACTGAACCCCAGCCCCGGCTGAAATTCAGTGGTCCCAGGCTCATACAGGTGGAGTCTGGACTGTAGAGAAAGGCACCCAGAGACTCAGAGACTGGGAAACCGGGGACCGGGAGCCGCAGTCTGCAGGGTCTACAGACTCGTGCGCGCGAGAACGCACGAGTACTCGCAAGTACAAGCACGCGCTGAGGTCTGACCTCTGCCTCTCAGTAGCGGAAGGAGTCAGAAGCTTCAGGTCTGACTGCGGAGCCTGCCGCCGCCGCCTCTCTGTACAAGGTGGCGGCCTCTCTGTAGCGGAAGGAGTCAGAAGCTCCAGACTACAGAGACCAGCCCAAGTCCGGGCGAGCCCCTGGGGCACCCACGCTCTTGCTTGGGGAAACTGGGCCGGTCAGGCAGAAACTCAGGTGAGTGCACAAGGGCAGGGCAGAAGCCAAGACTGTCAGTTCAGCCCTGAGACTCCACCCCATCTAAGCTGAGCAGAGGCTTTTGCAGTTTTTCAAGTCTGATCCTATAAGACTGTATCCAATACAGAAGTTATCCCAGAGTAGACACAGCTGATACCCACATCCAATTGGCCTGAAGGTCAATTCACAACAATAAAGACAAGGCTACAACAAGGCTGTGCACGCAGTCCACAAAGGGGATCACCAAGAGTGTCTACCTCAGGTAACTGAGGAGGCTGACCCACTGTGCTATATAGGACACCAAACACACAAAGCCATCCTACCAACTCTGAAAAATAGTGATAATGCCGAGACAAGGAAATAGATCTCAAACAAAAGAGATGGAGGATATAGAGTTCAGAACTACGGTTCTAAGGTTATGCAACAATATCCTAGAAAGGCTCGATAATATTCATGAGACCCAACTAAAAAGTATACATAAACTGACTAAATTGGAAAATATTATGCAGAGATCCAACAGCAGAATGGAAGAACACAAGAATCAGGTCAAAGAGCCAAAAGACACTCCGCTGGAGAAGGAAGAAGAAAAGAGGATCCAGAAAGTTGAAGATAGTGTAAGGAGCCTCTGGGACAACTGCAAGCGCACCAACATCAGAATTATGGGGGTGCCAGAAGAAGAGGGAGTGCAAAATACTGAAAACATATTTGAAGAAATAATATCAGAAAACTTCCCTCACCTGGTGAAAGAAATAGACTTACAAGTACAGGAAGCCTACAGAACCCCAAACAAGAGGAATCCAAAGAAAAATTCTTGGAGACACATCATCATCAATATGCCAAGAATAAAAGACAAAAAGAGGATCTTACTAGCAGCAAGAGAAAAGCAGTTGGTTACCTATAAGGGAGCACCCATAAGACTATCAGCTGATTTCTCAATAGAAACCATGCAGGCCAGAAGGGAGTGGCAAGAAATATTCAAAGTGATGAATAGCGAGAACCTACAACCAAGATTACTGTATCCAGGAAAGTTATCATTCAGAATTGAAGGGCAGATAAAGAGCTTCACAGATAAGAAAAAGCTAAAGGAGTTCATCACCACCAAACCAGTATTATATGAAATGCTGAAAGGTATTACTTAAAAAGAGGAAGAAGATCAAGTGAATTAAAAATCTGAGGAATAAACTGGTGAATATAATAGAATTAGGGGCAAAGAAAGGGAGTGGATAGATAATTATCAGGGTGAAAGGGGTGTGGGGTGCAGAAAGAGACTGGATTAAAATTGTATAACCTATGGATGAGGACAATAGTGGGGGGAAGGGATAAGGGCAAAGGGTGGGGTGGGAATCAGATGGAAGGGAGCTATGGGGGAGAAAAAGGAGAAACAATTGTAATAATCTGAGCAATAAAGATTTATTTAGCCGAGACCGGTTTGGCTCAGTGGTAGAGCGTCGGTCTGCGGACTGAAGGGTCCCAGGTTCGATTCCGGTCAAGGGCATGTACCGTGGTGGCGGGCACATCCCCAGTGGGAGGTGTGCAGGAGGCAGCTGGTCGATGTCTCTCTCTCATCGATGTTTCTAACTCTCTATCCCTCTCCTTTCTTCTCTGTAAAAAATCAATAAAATATATATTTAAAAAAAATAAAAATAAAAATTAAAAAAAAAAAAAGATTTATTTAAAAAAAAAAAAAAGAATGAGAAAAGATAGAGCAAGAGGCCAAACCGGTTTGGCTCAGTGGTAGAGCGTCGGTCTGCGGACTGAAAGGTCCCAGGTTCGATTCCGGTCAAGGGCATGTACATTGGCTGCGGGCACATCCCCGGTGGGGGGTGTGCAAGAGGCGACTGGTCGATGTTTCTCTCTCATCGACGTTTCTAACTCTCTATCTCTCTCCCTTCCTCTCTGTAAAATATTAATAAAATATATATATTTTTTAAAAAGATAGAACAAGAGATTGATAACTTATTTAAAGAAACTGTGACTGAAAATTTCCCAAACCTGGTGAAGGAAAAAGACACAAGTCCAGAAGTCCAAAACATGATGTTAGACCAGATGGATTTAATCAATTTTTTCAAAGCATTTAATCTAAAGCAGCAAAAATAGCCAAAACTGGTTTGGCTCAGTGGATAGAGCGTCAGCCTGTGGATTGAAAGGTCCCAGGTTCGATTCCAGTCAAGGGCATGTACCTTGGTTGCAGGCCCATCCCCAGTAGGGGGTGTGCAAGAGGCAGCTGATCCATGATTCTCTCTCATTGATGTTTCTAACACTCTTTCTCCTGTGGGAACCCTTACCACGACCAGCGTGGTTCAGGGCCCACACTCAGGGTCGGGTTTCTGCAGGAGGCCGTTCACTAAAAATGAAGAGACTGGAAAAGAGTTAATTTGGGAAAATGCAGGCCAGGCGGGGAGTCAAGCCTCTAGTGGGAAGACTCAACCCGGCCCCATCTAGCCTTTTGCCATTCCATTTATTGAGCTTCTGAGACAATGACATCTCTTAGGCAGAAAAGTTCCAGCAGCAGAAAATTAACAAGAATTTACATACGATTAACAAACTCAAGTTGCCTCAAGCTCTACTATTGCTCTGACCTTTCAGAGCCATTGAGGTTGGCCATCTCTTTTTGCATATTAACAATAGTGACAATGTTTGGTTTCCTCAGACAGTTCTTTTTACATTTTATCACTAGTGACTCAACCTAGAGTCAATGAGTTAGTAGCTCTGACCATTCAGAGCCATCAAGGTTGGCCAGTTCCCTTTACATTTTATTACCAGTGATAATGTTAGGTTTCGGTTCCCGGCATTCTCCCTTCCTCTCTGTAAAAAATCAATAAAATATATTTTAAAAGTAAAAAATAAATTACAAAGCAGCAAAAATAATTATTCCACCTGCATATGAAACATTTCCTAGTATACACAACATGTTAAGATACAAAACAAATCTCAATAAATTTAAAAAGATTAAATGTAGGGAGTGGTTACAGGGGCAAGCCTGACCTGCTGGCAAAGCCACAAAAAAGTCCCAGCTTAGAGGGCACAGCCCTCTTAGCATAATTAAGCTTGACTTTATGATGCTCTCTAGATCCTTCCTGGATACCTAATGGGCTGTGGAAGGTACAGAAAGTGCTGCCAAAACAAGTGAATCGCAAGTACATTGTAACTAAGGCAACCATTACCTTGTTTACCTCTGATTATAAAATAAAGTCTCTGCATGCAGTCTGGATCTTTTCTGTGATTTCAACCAGGCACAGAAGATCCACCTACCAGCCGTGGGCAAACTACTGCCTGCAGACCAGATCCGGCCCCTTCAGCTGTTCCATCTGACCCGCGAAGCCGAAAGAGCAGAGGGTTCTCTTGCTCTCCCCTCTGCTCCTTCACCAGCAGCCCAAGATGAAAGTGCCAGCATTTGTTCCGGCCCTCCAGTCCAGTTTAAGAACCCGTTGTGGCCCTCAGGTCAAAAAGTTTGCCCACCCCTGACCTAGACCCAGTTTATTCTCTTTGTCTGTCTTTTCTTCATCCTTTGCCGGCCTCCCTCAGGCTTGCCGAACCCTTGGCTCTGCCTGTGCAGGACAAGTGGTGCCCAACATGGGGCTGAGTTCAGCCAAAGTGGTACTCAATGTGGGCCTGAGTATGAGGGAACTGCAATTGTCAGGTGAAAGGACATTCCAGTGAAGCACGTGCAGAAAGCAAAAAGGAAGGTAAGGAGCACAGTTTAGTAATAGCTAGGTGTAAGACATGGGAAATTCAGGATCTCAGGGAAAGGATGTATGGGTATTCATGCTTAAGGCTATGCTCAAAGCAAGGGGCTGTTCTGTGAGGTATGAACAGCTTTTCCGTTTGTTGGAATTTGTGAGTAAAACCTGCCCATGGTTTTCTGAGGAAGGAGAGGTAAATATAGAGGCATGGGAGAAGATAGGAAAACAACTTCAAGATCATTATTTCACGGAAGGTCCAGAGGAAATGCCTGCCTCTACTTTCAGTATGTGGTCCCTAATTCAGGACTGCCTAGAGCCCGATCCAGAAAGGGAGTGGAGGAATGTGGCAGGGGAATCAAGTCAGATGGGGGAAGGCTGCCAGAGACTTCCAACTCCACTATCAGTGCCTCCACAGCCTCCTCCAGACCCTGGGGCTACAGCTCCTGTGGGAGAGAGCCCTAGGAAGATGTGCTTCCTCACAAATATGAACGAGGACTGGAGGAAGCAAGATGGGGTGAAGATATGCTAAAGTATTGCCTCGGGGATGGCCAATATCCTGCCTTCTGTCAGGATTTTGTGGCTGCAGCCATACATCCTATAAGGAAAAAATATCCTGAGGCTTATATTATTCATTATATGGATGACATTCTCTTAGCTCATGAAAGTGAGACACATCTAAATAATATCTATATAGATTTGCAGGATCCCTGCATTGTGCTGGATTATGCATAACATCCGAAAAAGTTCAAAGGACGTATCCTTTTTCTTATCTTGGTAGCATTATTATTATTTTTTTGGTCCAAATATAAAATTTTTATTATTTGGGATTTGACTTCAATTTTTTTTCATAATATGAATGACTTTATTTGTCAAAAGATGGGTTAATCATTTCTTTACACAATTCATTGTACAATTTTCTTACTTATTTTTGCAAATAAATTATAGAGTACCGTACTTGCCGGCGTATAAGACGACTTTTTGGCCCTGAAAAATATGCCTCCGAGTGGGGGGTAGTCTTATACGGCGAGTATATAACAAACTCTGTATTTTTAGTGGAAATGTTAGGGGGTCGTCTTATACGCCCAGTCATCTTATACGCCGGCAAATACGTATTTTTCAGGGCCAAAAAAATCGTCTTATACGCCGGCAAATACGGTATATGAAAATTATGTTAAATATAGCTGATACTTTGGAATTCATTATCACTGAGAAATTTATAATGAACCCACTTCATGACATGATATATAAAGTACAAATGTATCATGTTGTTGATGTTGACTTGATAATATTGACAGTTTTACGACTAAATCCCTAAGAAGAAATATAGAAAATTAAATTTTTATCAGGTTTTTTCTTACTTTAAAATGCAACCAATGGATTCAGCTATACAATTAAGTTTTAAAATATTGTTAATTATAATATCTCAATAGTCAAACATTTTATTGGGCTCTAAAACTCTCCAATAAATTCTTAATTAAAATATTGTATATTTTATTTCTATAACATCCATTTTTAAATTCTCCTTTGTCCATATATTTGTACAATTTCTATTTCCTTTAATATGTTTATAATATTTATTTTATAGTTCTTGTTAATTTTAACTTATGGGTTATATGTGGATCTTCTTCTACTGATTAATTTTTCCTCTTGACTATGGGTCACATTTTCACCATAACTTTACATTTTATGCTACTTAAATAACCATAGGTATTGCAATTGATAGCTTTTACCTTTAATGAGGGCTTAGTCTTTCTGTTAGGAAGCTAGTACTTTACTTCAGTCAGGAACTAAACTGGATTGAAGCTGATTGCTCAGTTGTAACTTCAGTTTCTATCACCCTTCCCCCTCCCACATTTTTGCCCCCCACACCTCCCATACATGCCCTTCCTCTCCAGAGTTTTGTGTCCATTGGTTGTACTTATATGAATGCATACCAGTCCTTCAGTTGATCTCTTTTTTTAAAAATTTTTTTTTAATTTTAATTTTTTATTAAGGTATTATATGTGGACATAGATTACTATTGCCTCCCCACCTCCCATTCATGCCCTCCCACCCCAGAGTTCTGTGTTCATTGGTTGTACTTATATTCATGCATACCAGTCCTTCGGTTGTTCTCTTATCTCCCTCCAGGTCTCCTTCCCCTCCCTACTGTCATTTGAAAATCTGCTTGTTTTATGGTGACTATCTCAGGACCACACGATTAGAAGTCCGCTCCTCCTCTGGTTCACACTGCCCCTCCCCCCCCGGGTCCCACTGCTTCCCCTGGGACACACGGCTCACCGGGGGAACACAACCCCCTGGGACACACAGCTCAACCGGGGCACACGGCCCCTGGGACACACGGCTCACCCGGGGCACTGGGATCGTGAATTGGAGACACCGCGCTAGCTCCTCACTAGCATGGCAGGCAGGCTGGGACGGCTGCGGGCAGGGAGACCGTGCTCCAAGGAGTCTCAGCAGAACAGCTGCTGATGCGGAGGCCAAGCTCCAAAGCTGCCCACTCCCTAGACCCGGGGTGGAGTGAGCTCTGATCTTGGTGGGCTTCCCTCACTCGTGGCAGCGGCGGCGGGTGCAGCAGAGGCGGTGGCTTTTGTGGCTCAATTTCCACTGTATTTTTAAAATCCACATGGTGGCAGCGGCGCCCCTCCTTGGGGTCCCGGCCGAGGCTTCTGCTCGGCCCTGAGGCAGTGGGCCTGAAGGGCGAAGGGCTCGCCGGGGCCTTGAACGGAATGCTCTGTGCCATCTCCTCACCAGCACCGTGGGCGGGCTGGGACGGCTGCAGGTGGGCTGAGATGGCTGCAGGCGGGGAGAACGCCCTCAAAGGTGTCTTGTTCGGTGCGGAAGCAGAGCAGCTGCGGACACTGAGGGTAAGTTCTGAGGCCGCCCACTCCCTGAGCCCGAGGCATAGTGAATCTCTGTTCTCGGTGGATTTCCCTTATTTGCGGCGGCGGTGGCGGGTGCGGCAGTGATGATCACTCCTGTGGCTCAATTTCCCCTGTAGTTTTAAAATCCACATAGCGGTAGTGGCAGAAGCTTCAGCCTGGCCATGCGGCGGCGGCGGATGAAGGACTCACCGGGGCCAGGAATGGAAGGCGCCTTGCCAGCTCCACACCAGCATGGAGGGTGTGCTGGGAAGGTTGTGGGCGGGCTGAGATGGCTGCGGGCAGTGAGACTGCCGTCAATGGTGCCTCGTTTGGTGCGGAAGCGGAGCTGCTGTGGTCGCAGAGGCTAAGTTCTGAAGCCGCACTCTCCCTGAGCCCAGGGCGGAGTGAGCTCTGTTTTCGGTGGATTTCCATTATTTGCAGTGGATCTCTTATCTCCCCTAGATCACCCTCCCCTCCCCGCTGTCATTTAACAATCTGCTTGTTACTTTACTGTCACTATATCTTTCTGTTCATTAGTTTATAATATTCTTTATTATCCATAAATGAGTGAGGACATGTGGTGTTTCTCTTTCACTGACTGGCTTATTTCATTCAGCATGATGTTCTCCAATTTGGTAGCATTATTGAGGAAAAAACAATAAAACCTCAGGAAATTCAAATTTGGACTGACACTTTACTTACATTAAATGACTTCTAAGAACTATTTGGAGATATTAACTGGGTTTGACCTGCTTTAAAATTAACCACTGCTGATTTAAGCCCTTTATTTTGTATACTAAGGGGAGATTCATCTCCGTCATCCCCATGCTGCTTGACAGAGGAAGCCAAGACAGCCTTCCATAAAGTTGAGGATGCCATAACTCAGCACAACTTACTAGAATTGATTACTCCTGTGAACGAAAAGAGCCACATGCTAACCTGACAAGCTCAGGGAAGGCCTGAGTGGCAGTCTTGCAAACTCAGAGACCTAAAATAACCACAAAAGATGGTTTGAAAATTCAATATCTAACTACAAATAGGTTATAGTGGGTAGTCATGTCCCAGATATTTCACCTGACAGAGATCAACTTTAATCTCTTTACTGAGCCCATCCTCCTTCGGGCCTCTAAGATAACTTTTCTGTGAGATATCTGGATAACTTGTAACTTCCTTTTTACCCCAGACCCCTCAGCGCAGAACAAATAGCCTCGAAACATTCCCTCATTGTTATTGTTATCAAGTTTATTGTCAACTGTTAATTATCTTAGAGTATCCTGTATCCATCTCTGAAAAAGAAGCTCACATCCATCATTTCACCTTTTACCCTATCCCAGAGGTTTCCCCGCTTCGCCCTGTCCCACCTCCCTAATTTATCACCAATGAATTTCTTGTAACTCACCTACATCCCTTTCCTTTTTTAAAAATATATTTTATTGATTTTTTTACAGAGAGAAAGAGAGAGGGATAGAGAGTTAGAAACATCGAAGAGTGAGAATCATCGATCAGCTGCCTCTTGGGGATGTGCCTGCAACCAAGTACATGCCCTTGACCGGAATCAAACCTGGGACCTTTCAGTCCACAGACCGACGCTCTATCCACTGAACCAAACCAGTTTCGGTTTTGGCTACATCCCTTTCCTTTGATTGCAATGTATAAATATAGAAATGTAACCCTGCATTCTCTGGAGCATTATCTCAATCCATTGAGGTTCTGCTTCCCAGCAATTGTCGACAGTTTGACTCAAATAAACTCACAAAAATTCTTTACAGGTTTCAATGGTTTTTTTCCTTAACATTAATTGGCAACCATGAAGGGATTCCAAAGAAAACTCACCAGCGATCATCCTTTGGACTTGGACTCAGAGCTAGGATCCAGCCAAGAGCCCCTTGAGCCCGCTGGTTCTCCGCCCAAAGGGTGAACGTGGGTGAGTTGTCTCTTGGATCTGGGACCTTCCCTGACTTTGGTAGAGGGTCTGACTTTATTTGAGCTGTGTTTTAAAATCCTCAAGATGGAACCAGGGTTGACAGAAACCCAGGTTAAGGGTTGGCAGAACCCAGGCTAAGGCGGAATTGGAGGAAAGAAATGGGTGGCTGGTTTTGATTTTGGCTTTTCAATTGGAATTGCTGAGTCTGAGCAAAAATAACCTTCGCCGTATAAATGAGCTGAACTCATTCAGCTTCTAAGATAAAGAGGCAATTTAAAAAAAAATTTTTATTAAGGTATTATATGTGTACATAACTTACCATTGCCCCCCCCTCCCCCACCTCCCATGTTCGTTGGTTGTACTTATATTCATGCATACCAGTCCTTCTGTTGTTCTCTTATCTCCCCCCAGGTCTCCTTCCCCTCCCCGCTGTCATTTGGCAGTCTGCTTGTTTTATGGTGACTATCTCAGGACCATATGAATAGAGTCCGCTCCTCCTCTGGTTCTCACCGCCCCTTCTCCTGGGTCCCACTGCTTCCCCTGGGACACAGGGCTCGCCCGGGGCACACTGCCCCCTGGGACACACAGCTCACCTGGGGCACATGGCCCCCTGGGACACACGGCTCCCCCGGGGCACACTGAAGAGGCAATTTTTTTTTAAAAGAATAGTCCAATTCTGAGGTGTTCTTAGGTGATAAAGAATTTCGTAGAGGTGTCAGAATTTCAGGAGCCCCATCTGGAAGTCCTAATGCAACTGTTAACTAAATGGCTTATCTAGGGGGCCACCATGAGGCTTGGTCCGCCCGGGGCCCCGAACCTTTCCTGTGGTTTTAGACAGCCAGGAGAAAAAACTGAGGCCACATTTGACCCACTACATAACATATATAAAGTTTGCTCAGACTACAGATATTAAAAAATAAATAAATAAAATTAACATGGGAAATTGTGCCTCCAAGGATAGAAGATCCCAAGACTCCAGCCCTCATTTAATACTCCTGATAAGAAGCCTTTACTTGCAAGTACTTTACAGAAATTAGAAGACTTAACTAGAAAATATTAACTGAGGAATGGCCAGGAAAAATGCTTTGTGGTACCTATGTTAATATCTTGCATGCAGAAATTTGAAAATGCTGGCTCTGAAATTAAACTGAATGAGTATATGGGAAGTATATCTTGATTTGGAAACTAGAAGCTTCTAAGAAAAAAAATTTTTTTTTCTTCCAATAAGATGGAAATTCATAAACAAATTTAGAGACTGTCTCAGAACTATTCTGAAGTTAATAAGTGTCCACCCCCTGTTTATCCCTGTAGGAAGCAGGCCTCTGATTTAGAGGCAACAAGAAAAGACACCAACCCAATTTGAATAGCCCATTGGGAATATATAGAAATTCTAGAGAGGCAATTCTCAAACTGGGGACAAAACACACTGCTTTGGAAACTTTAATGCTGGATATTCTATGGTGTAAACTGTTAGTGTGTTCTGTGCACCTGTATAAAAGTATTGATGGCCAAAACCGGTTTGGCTCAGTGGATAGAACGTCGGTCTGCAAAGTGAAGGGTCCCAGGTTCGAATCTGGTCAAGGGCATGTACATTGGTTGCTGGCACATCCCTGGTAGGGGGTGTGCAGGAGGCAGCTGGTTGATGTTTCTCTCTCATCTATGTTTCTCTCTATCCCTCTCCCTTCCACTCTGTAAAAAATCAATAAAATATATTTTTTAAAAAGAGTGTTGATGTTCTTGTGTCTCTTTGTTGTTATTTAATTTGTTGAAAGAAGAGGAAAGTCCCACTCTGGGGAAGCCTAGTTATGTTTGGTGGGATTGAAAGCTTGAGAGAGGTTGCAAGAACGTCCCAACAGCTGAAACCGGTTTGGCTCAATGGATAAAGCGTTGGCCTGAAGACTGAAAGGTCCCGGGTTCGATTCCGGTCAAGGGCATGTACCTTGGTTGCAGGCACATCCCCAGTATGGTGTGTGCAGGAGGCAGCTGATCCATGATTCTCTCATCGATGTTTCTCTCCATCCCTATCTCTTCCTCTCTGTGAAAAACCAATAAAAGATGTTTTTTTTAAAAAAAACCCACAGGCAAATTATTAAAAAAAAACAAAAAAAAAAAAAAACGTCCCAGCAGCTGCCAAGAACTCTTTATCTTAGGGGCTCTTCTTGCTCTCCCTCTCAGGGTTCAGCCTCCAGAAATAGATAGTGAGATTTCTGTCTGTTTGTCTGCAGTATAATTGTGACTGTCTATCTTTTAGGGGTTTCAGTTTGCTCTTTCCTTATTTATTGTGAGAATAAACAAAATCACCTTTTCTGTCAAAGAACAGTTTAGACAGCCTCCATTTTGGACTGTGACTTGGCAGCCACCATGACTGCATGGCTTGCTGCTCCCATTGAAAGAGCAAGGCCCGCCAAAACTGGCTTGGCTCAGTGGTAGAGCCTCGGTCTGCAGACTGAAGGGTCCCAGGTTCAAATCTGGTCAAGGGCATGTACCTTGGCTGTGGGCACATCCCCAGTAGGGGGTGTGCAAGAGGCAGCTGGTTGATATTTCTCTCTCATCGACGTTTCTAGCTCTCTATCTCTCTCCCTTCCTCTCTGTAAAATATCAATAAAAAATATTTTTTTTTAAAAAAAGGAAATAAAGAAAGAGCAAGGGCCAAACCCTTCCTTTGAATTAGCCAATCGGGAAAAACTGTGTGGCTGTGCTCCAATCAAGGAACACAAACAAACAAAGACAAAAAACAGGTCAGGTGCATTGTTAAAGCACTCTGCTTCAGAAGGAACTTGCAAAGATTCCGAGTCAAGTTTAAACAGAAAACTTTAGGAGGGTAGCATGTGTCCAGCCAGGGACACTGGCAAGCCAAGCGTCATGATTCCCTGTGGGGGCGTCTGCCAGTGATACTCTGGGTATTTGAGTTTCACATATTGGGAGTTTATTATTTTCAATGCTCAAAACACTGCTTGCAATAAGTCATGTACCTGATTTTAAAATCTTACATATTAGCAGAAACCGGTTTGGCTCAGTGGTAGAGCGTCTGTCTGCAGACTGAAAGGTCCCGAGTTCGATTCCGGTCAAGGGCATGTACATTGGTTGCAGCTGGTCGATTTTTCTCTCTCATTGACGTTTCTAGCTCTCTATCTCTCCCCCTTCCTCTCTGTAAAATATCAATAATATATATATATATATTTTTTTTTTAAATCTTACCTATTATTCTTTATATGTTGATGTTATAATTGAATCTAAAGGTATATAAATTCTATATTATTCTCTATGTCATTTTACAGGGACTATTACTTAACAAATAAATTTTTATCTTGGAATGTTATATTTTATAGAAAAGCAAAGTTTTTTTTTTAATCAAATCTATAACCATGTCACTTTAAAATTTTTGTCATTTGTGGCCAGCTTTATTCTGATGCATTTGTAGGTATATATGTCTAGAAAAATCCATGAAAAGGACTCAGACTTATTCTAACTTGCAGGCTTCTAAGCAGGCCATATTTTGAACTGGATGAAGATTTACAGAATTTCAAGGAATAACTGAATTCAGAAACTACTGTCCAATAATCAGGATAAACAAAAACAACTATGGGACTAAATGAATTGAGGTCAATTATTTTTATGATTCTGTTTAAAATATTGTTGACTTTAAAATCTTTTGTTTCCTGAATATAGGGAAAAGTAAAGAGCAGACACTCTGCATTGTAGGAACTAACAAATTGGTAACAGATTCATTTCACAGTGCGCTCCCGGGAGACGAAGATTTCAAAGATCACAGCTTACAACCAGGAGATTTGGTGTCTTGGAAAAGACACCAAATAAAAGACTCTCTCCAACCTCGTTGGAAGGGACCTTACCAGGTATTACTAACTAACCCATGTGCAGCTAAACTTAAAGGAGTTAGCTCATGGATTCACATTTCTCATTTAAAAAAGGCACCTGTGTGAATGGATATCTACTCCCATTTCTGACACCATCTCCATCTGCAGCGGAGATCAAAGACTTTTTAAGGACAAGAAACAGCTGAGAACTTTCAAGGATGAGAAGTCACAGACCACTGAGGCAGACAGCTATCCAAGATGACGTCAAAAAGGCCTGTATGCTCACAAACTGTTACTGCTTGAACCTTGCTTTTATATCATCTGATTGTTATTGATTGAATGTACGTAAAAATGATTTTCTTATTATTCTTATTATCCTTATGGTTCCCTTGTGGAAACAATATTTACCTTTCCAGACTTCTTCCCTTATTAGATATGAAAAATTTAACTTGGATACCTGCTAATCTTTCCCACCTAGTACACAATGATGTTCTGATTATCAGGTATGATAGTGAAGTTAATGCTTTGTTAATCACACATTAGTCTTCTACCATCAATATAAGCTTTGGTTGTTGTTGTTGTTTTCTGGCTCTATTATAAAAGACCCACCTTAGGCAAACACCCCCAAGAATATCTCCCTGGTAATTCCATTGGTAGAATTATGGATCTAATCCAGATGAATATTGTATGGTTATAGAGATAGATGATGAATAGCTAAGAAAAAACCTGAATATGATGGCAAAAGGCTTGTAGCAGCCTGTCCTATCTGTCATAGCATATTATGTCCTCGGACTGACCAGCCATGCTCTTATGGTTGGATGTCTGTGAAACCAGAAAGAAATGAATGGGTCCCCATTTCAGAAATTATTGACATCACTTGGTGGGTAGATATGTTTATAATTACCCCACCATCCTTGTGTCCTGGACTTTTGAGGAGCTCTATGGAATACCCAAACTCTAGCTCATTTGGGAGTCACCTCAACCCATTTAGCTATGGCATGGGAAACATTTTTGCGTCCACTCAGTATACTCTAATTGCTCCCACAACATAGCTACCCAATGGCAACAACATTCCCGGTGGATCCAACATCGGTCTCCCTAAAAGAAGAAAAAGGGAATACTTGGAGGAGTAGGGGCTGGCCTTGGTATTCTGGGACAAGCTGAACTTGCAGCTAATGAAGAACATCATTCATTGGAAAAAAGGATTTTTTATCTCACATAGGTCATATTAAATGCTGTTTCAGGAAGAAGGAAAAGGTTGGGAAGCAGCATGGAAACACAATAAAGTCTTAGTTTCATGGATAGAACAGACTTGACAGAGTCTAAACTAATTGAAACGACTACTCTAGGGCACACCAATTTGGAGGAACTCTTCCATTTTTTTTCAACCTTCAAAAGGTCATTAGAGAATGACAGTTTTCTTGCTTTATTGGTCATATCCGATCTCATTCAGGTCTCCCTGGTCCATTAGCTATAGGCAATGACACTACTGATCACCTCCTTGCTGTAATGCAAGAGGCTACCCCATTTTCTCTTGCCCAGCCCTCCCATGCTTGCATCATCAAAACGGTGCTGCCTTATGCAAACAGTTCTATATTTCTAAGGAGCAAGCTGGTCAAATTGTTAAGCAGTGCCCTCAGTGTGTAATTCACTGCCCTGTGCTCTCCTTGGGGGTTAATCCTAGGGGTCTTAAACCTAATCCAATCTGGCAAATGGATGCCACCCAGGTCCCACAGTTTGGTAATCAAAAGTGGGTACATGTTAATGTAGATACCTGCGCCCACTTTATCTTTGCGACTCCCCAAATGTAATTAATCATTGCCTAGCTGCCTTTGCGGTACTCGGTCCTCCCTTAGAGCTAAAGACAGACAATGAACCGACATACACTAGTTCTGCTTTTCAACATTTTTTGTCAGCAATATCAAATTTGTCCTAAAACTGGAATCCCTTACAACCCTCAAGGTCAAGCAATAGTGGAAAGAGCAAATCGTACTCTTAAAAAAAAATATATATATATATATATATATATATATATATATATATATATACACACATACCGTATTTGCTGGCATATAAGACGATTTTTTGGCCTTGAAAAATATGCCTCCAAGTGGGGGGTAGTCTTATACGGCGAGTATATAACAAACTCTGTATTTTGAGTGGAAATGTTAGGGGGTCGTCTTATACGCCCAGTCTCTTATACGCCGGCAAATACGGTATTTTTCAGGGCCAAAAAATCGTCTTATACGCCGGCAAATACGGTGTGTGTGTATATATATATATATATATATATATATATATATATATATAAAAAAACATCGATGAGAGAGAATCATCGATCAGCTGCCTCTTGCACAACCCCCACTGGGGATGTGCCCACAACCAAGGTATATGCCCTTTACCGGAATCGAACCTGGGACCTTTCAGTTCACAGGCCGACGCTCTATCATTAAGCCAAACCGATTTCAGCGCAAATCGTACTCTCAAAATGCAATTACTAAAACAGAAAGGGGAAGACTTTATGAGTCACTTCAAAACAAGCTCAGTCATACTCTTTATACTTAAAAAAATTTTACATTCATATTGAAATTTATTATTTTTTTATTTATTAAGGTATTATATGTGTTATACTTTAAATTTTTGAATTACAATGCAGAGGGTCATACAGCAGCCGAAAGACATCTGGCCTCCTGTACAATAGCCTCCTCGGGGTTAGCCCGATGGAAGAATGCACAAACTGGACAATGGTTTGGACCAGATCCAGTAATGATGTGATGTGGGGAAGAGGTTGGCATCTTCTCTGATTACCATTGTATGATGATTCTAGAAATTAATTACAAGAAAAAAAACCTGAAAAACAAATTCATGGAAACTCAGTAACATGTTATGAATAATGAGTGGCTTAGCAATGAGGTCAAGGGGAAAAAATCAGATACTTTGAGACAAATGAAAATGAGAAAACTGCATTAGCCAGTTGTGCTAAGTGGATAGATCATTGGCCTGTGGACTGAAGGGTCCCCAAGTTTTATTCCTGGTCAGGGCATATGCCTGGTTTGTGAGCTCCATCCCCGGTAGGCAGATGGGGCAGATGACCCATGATTCCCACCATTGATGTTTCACTCTCCCTTCCTTTCTGAAATCAATAAAAAACATTAAGAAAAAAATAAAAAGAGGACCTGGAAAAATTGTTAAAAACGAGAAAACAACTCAAAATCTATGGGACACAATGGAACACAGTAGAAGCAGAGTTAAAAGGAATTCAAAGCATTTTAAGTCTACTTTAAGAAACAAAAAACATTTTCAGAAAATAATCTAACCTTATACTTAAAGGAAAAGAACAACAAACAAAGTCCAAAGTAACGTGTTTCCCGAAAATAAGACATCCTCCGAAAATAAGACCTACTTACAGGTTTCCTTCTGAGTGAAATATAAGGCATTCCCCCGAAAATAAGGCCCTCAGGCTCTATCTCAGAATGAAAATTAATTTACCATAAACTGGTCACTGGCGTCTAGCACCCAGTGACGTTATGCGGAGTCCTGACGTCACTGCTGTGTGAATGGAGAGAAATCAGCATGGAAACTTTGTGAAACCTAAACTGCAAGAAGTTGTGACTTGGGTGAAGAATTCATGGGAGAAAATCACTGACAGTTGCATTGCAAATGCACTACCAGCAGACTACCTTGACAGGAAGTACTCATTTAAAGACAGTGCTATTGCTAAATATGAGAGATTTGGTCCACTGATTCTGAAAGAAATGGAGTCACAAGAAATTCACCAGGAAATTCAGGAATTGGATTGTTATGATGATGTTCCAGAAGTTGATGACATGATTGTCATTGAATAAATGAGTAAATTCTTAATACTGTAGAATTCACAGTTTATCTGGTTTGTGTTGACAACTACCGTACTACCGTACCATATACAGGTAATAAATGTCCTTTATTTTCATTTAACAATAAATGTGTACCGTATTCTTCTTCATGGAAAAATAAGACATCCCCTGAAAATAAAACCTAGCACATCTTTGGGAGCACAAATTAATATAAGACACTGTCTTATTTTCGGGAAAACAGGGTAGTAGTTGGTGTGGGATGACACCAGATTTCAACTACTCTCATAAGGGACACATTCAAGAAGCAGACTCAGTGAGCACTAAAGCCTATATGAGTTCCATTGTGACATGCCAGCACAGCTAAGGGTTCGGTGAACCTGAGGGAGGGCCAGTGAAGGATGAAGAAAAGACAAACAAAGAGAATAAGCTGGGTCTAGGTAGATCTCCTGTGTCTGGCTGAGACTACAAAAGAGATCCAGATGGCAAGCTAAAACTTTATTTTATAGTCAGAGGTAAACAAGGTAGTGGTCACCATAGTTACAATGTTCTTGTGAGATTCACTTGTTTGGCAGCACTTGCTGTACCTCCCACAGCCCATTAGGAACCCAGGAAGGATCTAGGGAGCAGAAAGAACATGATTAGGTGTCAATTACATTATAACCCTATAAGATTAAAAGCTAATATGCAAATTGACCAAAGGGTGGAAAGACCAGTCGCTATGATACACACTGACCACCAGGGGGCAGATGCTCAATGCAGGAGCTACCCCCTGGTGATCCGTGCACTCCCACAGGGCGTGAGGGGGGGGGGGGGGAATGCTGCTCATCCACAAGCCAGGCTGATGACTGCAAGAACAGTGGTGGTGGCAGGAGCCTCTTTTCCTCTGAAGTAGCACTAAGGATGTCTGACTGTGCTTTAGGCCCGCTCCATGGGCAGCGGACATAAGCTGTTAGTTGGACATCCCCCAAGGGCTCCCATACTACCAGAGGGCACAGGCCAGGCTGAGGGACCCACCGTCCCCCCCCCCCCAACACCCTCCCAGTGCACGTGCACTGGACCTCTACTTAGATCTATAACTATTAAAGGATTCCAGGGCAGGAGGAAAAGGGAAACTGAGGCAGGAAAGTTAAGATAAGGCTACACAGGGTGGGCCATTTGCAGCCATCTTGTAATGAAAAGCCATTTTCTTCCCCAGCCCAGGGCATAGCAAATGGTTAAAAGCCTCCCTACTGAAGGATGCAGGAAAGGAGATGGTTGGGGAGGAGGAGGGGAAGGGGCGGGAAAAGGGACAGCTTTCCTCCCTAAGCAGAGAAGCCCACAGTCTCAGGCTTGGCAAGAAAGCATTTCCAGGTGCCTCTCCTGTGTTCTGGGAAGGCCTCAACAAAGGAAACACGGGCCTTGAGAGTTACTAAAGGAATTTTGAGACCCATAGACCCAAGGGTACATAGCGCCCAGACCCCACCCAGCCTGCTCTTCCAATGAGCTGAGAGCCCTCTGTGTTTCATGAGCCAGGTACATAGGTTTTCTCGGTTTGCTTTCAATAAAGGTGTATGCTCCAACTGCTTTAACACGGACTTTCAAATGCAGGCAAGGTCTATCCTATTTACATGAAGACAAGGGTCAGGTTGGGGACAGCCCTCTCCCTCTGGCTCAGGGAGCTGTCCTGTCCGGGAACACCTCTCTGGTGCATATAACATAACCATGTCTGGTGCCTATAACATAACCATGTCATTTTAAGGTGTGTTTGTTTTCCCATTTAGAGACAATCACTATTTTGTTATGGTACATTTATTAAAATGTTACATCTTCTGAGAGATCCCTGGAGAGGACTCTTTATTTTAAACTAGAGGCTCAGTGCATCAAATTTGTGCATGGGGGGGCGTGTCCCTCAGCCCAGCCTGCACCCTCTACAATCTGGGACCCCTTGAGGGATGTAGGATAGGGCCTAAATGATAGCAGTTGGACATCCCTCACAATTCAGAACTGCTGGCTCCCAACTTCTTGTCTGCCTGCAAGCCTGATCACCCCCTAACCATTCCCCTGCCAGCCTGATTGATGCCTAACTGCTCCTCTGCCAGCCTGTTTGCCCCTCACTGCCCTCCCCTGCAGGCCTGGTCACCCCTAACTGCCCTCCCCTGTAGGCTTCATATCCCCCACTGCCAGGGCACACCAACCCGCACTGTTACCTGACCGTGCTGCGGGGTGGGGCTTTATCGCTCACCCCGTCCCGCCACTGCCTTTGGAACCCGAAGCGGCTTGTCTGAGTCCAAGGGCTCTCTTTTCCTTTCCCCAGGACACTCATACAGCATCAGCTGGAGGTCTTTATGCACACTCCCCTGGTTAGCATATATGCGGCCTCCGCAAATTCACACTTAAAATCTGCCTCGGAGTCTCACGATCCCAACCTTGTGGAGCAGCCTCTGGCTCTGAGGACACAGAGCCCGCACAGGACAGGGTGCCCCCATCTCCATGGAGGTGAGCGGACACCCCGAACTCAGTAACCGGGTGCTGTCACAGACTCTCAGGATTCAGACCCGCCACTGGTCCCCCTGCCTGCCAGCCGCGGGTCCCAGCAAATTGGGATGGTCCCCGTCTTCTAACACACGGATTCAAACATCCACAGGAAACATTAATGGGAACTCTCCTGCACAGTGTTCACACATGCACACAGCCAGACTTCACAAGGCACCCCGTTAGAAGCAGTGTCTCTAGTCCGCTTTGGGACTGGCCCCCCCAGAACCTCAGCATTTCCCAATGGACCACTGTGGCCATGTGGCTCACCCGATGATCTAGCATTCCCCTTGTGTCATTTCCGCCGTTTTCCAGAGAAAAACCATCTCTGGGCTGTTCTGAAGCATCCATGAATATAGAGACAGAGAGGAGAGGGGAGAGAGGAGAGGGAAGAGGAAACAGGGGAGAGGAGAAGGGAGAGAGGAATAGGGAGAAAAGAGAGGAGAGAGAGGGGAGAGGAGAGGGGGAGAGGGAAAGGAAGGGATAGAGGAGAAGAAAGGAGAGGAGAGAGAGAAAGAGAGAGAGGAGAGAAGAGGAGGGAGAAAGGGAGAGGGAGAGGAGAGAGAGAGGGAGGGTTTTGCGCCGAGATTTTGTGATCCCCAAGGACCACCAGGGAGCCAAGTCCGATGCAAAGAACAAAAGAGCCTCCGATACATGCTACCATGGGCTCTGTCCCACTCACACTGACATTGGCGTGGTGGAAGAGCCTGAGTTTCAACAGATCAAGGGGTTTTATAGGGGTGGTGATGTCACTGCTTTGGCTGACCCTGATTGGTTGGGTGAGGGCTAGGGTCCAGTTACAAAATGGAGGCTATCTCCACCCTGCCCCACAGTACAAATGGAGTCAGGAGTTAGCCCCTCCCCGCCCTGCCCTCTCAATCCCCCCTTGCCTTATGTGCATGAGTCAAATCATTGAATAGCCCACTTCCTTTAAGGGCATTTGCTGTTCTGTTATCTGGCCTTACTTAGCCCTGGACTTTCTCACTGGCTAGTAAAAACATTCTTACAGTTACCAAGACCCTTAGTACCACACTTCCCATCAGTACTATCCTCACTGAAGTCCAGTTCCCCTCCTGCAGGCATCAATTCTCCTCCTGGCCTGCCTGGAGCCCAGGCTGGGGATCTCACAGCTGAGGCCGCTGGCTGCCAGGATCCAGGCCGTTTTCTGGTGCAGGAGCTGGAAATCATGTAGCCAGGTCTGGGTGCCATCTACTTCAACAGTCGTGGGCGTGCTCAGGATAACAGTGTAGCATCCCTTTGAGTCCTTGGGCAGTTAACTTCTTTACCCACACTGAGTGCCCGGGCTAGAAAAGGTGTACAGGGTCTGCGGTGGGCACTGGCAGTGCATCTGGAACAAGCAAACTGCAGAGCCTGTAAGGACTTGAGCAATGGAATGGTTATGAATTAAGTCCCAGGTCTAGGCAGGAAATACACAAGATGACCCTGCAATGTCTGACAGCCTAGCTGGTTAGGGCCCAGCAAAGGCTACAGGGCTTCGCAGCCAACGTGGGGAGGCCCTCTCTGTCCAAAGATGACTATTATAGAGGCAGTTTCTGTCCTAGTGGGGTATACTTCAACCTAATATGAAGTGCTGGTGGCTTAATCTCTGAAATCCACCTACCAATGCTCTCCTGGGGAAGTTCCCTGGGACCCGAATTCCCAGAGGGACCCCCTTACCTTGCTTAGCATTTACCTGTGCACAGACAGTACTTCTAGCAACTAGGCTTTTAATTACCTTATCTAAGCTTGGTAGCATCTGCCTCACAGAAGTTCAGAAGTCTTGGTGACACCTAAGTGGGTAACCTGGTGTCACTGGGCAACTAACATCTGACCTAGAGCCTCTGGGACCAAAAGTCTGTCATCTGGAGTGTCCATCAATCATCTGGTCCTTCGATGGCTTGCTTCTGTTCCTCTTGTCCTGTGTAGGAGGGGGTTCCGGCTGCAGTTGGTAACCCTCTTTCCCTGTGGATGGCACAGTGCCCCCAACAAAGGGCCTGGATTAAGGTCAAAAGTTGCCCAAATGATGTGGTCCAGGGTGACTACCGCTGCCTCTGCCAGATCCCATCCTGAACATAACTGCTCCCATCTGGTGATGATGGCAGTATTGCGTCACCTCCATGCAGCCACAAATGGGCTCCTCTGGACCATCATCTGGAAGCAGGCCAACAGGGCTGACGGCCAGTGTCTGGGCTGTTGCCAGGGATAGCTCCTGGGCCAGAGTCTGCTTATCTGCCTCCTTCACCAGCAATGCTGTGGTGGCCACTGCCCAGAGGCACGCTGGCCACCCTGCTGCCACAGGGTCCAGTCTCTTAACATGTCTCTTCCAGGGAACTAGAGTCTGGGTGAGAACCCCTTTGGCAATGCTCCTTACCTCACTCACATAGAGGTGGAAGGGCTTTGCGATGTCTGGCAAGGCTAGGGCAGGTGCTGAGACGAGAGCCTTCTTTAGTTCCTCAAAGGCCCGTTGTTCCACTTTGGTCCAGTTCAGTAGTTTCATTCCCTCATTATATGTTCCTTCCGAGGTCTACAGTCCTTCTTGATGTCCAAGGAAAACAGGCAGTTTGTCCGGTGGCTCACGGGGACTGATGTACAGGTCCCATCGGCTCTGTCAAGACTGAATAGGCTAGACTGAAACAAGATGGCGGCCTAGGTAGTCTCCTAAGCTGCCACCTCCTCAACAATTTGGGAAAAAACAACAGCTAAAATCGAAAGGGATCTCACTAGACCCACAGGAAACCTGGCGAAATGGGAAGGCTACAACTAGACACAAAGCAGGGCGCCGCTGCTGCCATGTGGAGTTTAAAACTATGGCGAAACCGGACCTGCCGGAGCCGCTGCTGCCAGGAATGAGGGAAGCCAGACCTTGCTCCGCCCCGGGGCCCAGGGAGTGGGCCAGCCCTGCCGGTCGCCGTGGGAGCCAGGGAGCTTATGCGGGACCTCCAGCGTGCCTTCTGCTTGTGCCGAGACGAGAAACCTGTGCGTGCAGCCTCCCTGCCCGCAAACATCCCGGCCCGAAGCTGTCCCAGCCCGCCCACCATGCTGGTAAGGAGATGACAAGGCGCCTTCCGTTCGCAGCCCCAGCCAGTCCTTTCTCCACAGCAGCCCGCAGCCAGCTCAGCCCGGCCTCCGCACATACCGTGATGGTGAGGAGCTGGCATGGTGCATTCTGTTCGCGGCGCCGTCTGTTCGCAGCCCCGGCGAGTCCTTCCTCCACTGCCCCATGGCCGGGCCGAAGCTTCCGCCAATACCGCCATGTGGATTTTAAAACTACAGGGGAAATTGAGCCACAGGAGCTACCATCGCTTCCATACCCGCCGCCGAACCCCCTGCCGCCGAGAACAATGGAAATCCACCGAAAACAGAGCTCACTCCGCCCCCGGCTCAGGGAGACTGCAGCTTCAGAACTTGGCCTCTGCGTCTACAGCAGCTCTGCTTCCGCACCAAAGGAGACACCATTGAGGGCGGTCTCTCCGCCTGCAGACATCTCAGCCCGCCCACAACCTTCCCAGCACACCCTCCCTGCTGGTGTGGAGATGGCGTGGCGCCTTCCGTTCCCGGCTCCGGCGAGTCCCTCCTCCACCACCGCATGGCTGGCCGAAGCTTCCACCACTACCGCCATGCGAACTTTAAAACTACAGTGGAAATTGAATCACAGGAGCAACCGTTGCTGCCGCACCCGCCACCACCGCCACCAATAAGGGAAATCCACCGAGAACAGAGCACACTACGCCCTGGGCTCAGGGAGTAGACGGCCTCAGAACTTAGCCTCCGCATCCACAACTACCCCGCTTCCGTGCAGAACAAGACATAATTGAGGGCGGTCTCCCCGCGTGCAGCCATCACAGCCTGCCCGCCGTGCTAGCGAAGAGCTAGCTCAGGGCCTCCAATTCGCGACCTCAGGACCCCAGAGGGGCCATGTGCTCCGGGTGAGCCGTGTGTCCCAGGGGCCCAGGTGTCCCGGGTGAGCCATGTGTCCCAGGGGGCCGTGTGTCCCAGGTGAGCCGAGTGTCTCAGGGGGCCACTTGCCCCGGGTGAGCCATGTCCCCTAAGGGGGCCGGGTGGCCTGGGTGAGCCGTGTGTCCCAGGAGGCCGTGTTCCCCGGGTGAGCTGTGTGTCCCTGGGGGCTGTGTGCCCCGGGTGAGCCATGTCCCCTAAGGGACCCAGGTGGCCCAGGTGAGCTGTGTGTCCCTGGGGGCCGTGTGCCCTGGGTGAGCCATGTCTCCTAAGGGGGTCGGGTGGCCCGGGTGAGCAGTGTGTCCCAGGGGGCTGTGTGCCCCGGGTGAGCCGTGTGTCCCAGGGGGCCATGTGCCCCGGGTGAGCCATGTCCCCTAAGGGACCCAGGTGGCCCAGGTGAGCTGTGTGTCCCTGGGGGCTGTGTGCCCCAGGTGAGCCATGTCCCCTAAGGGGGCCAGGTGGCCGTGGTGAGCCATGTGTCCCAGGGGGCCGTGTGCCCGGGGTGAGCCGTGTGTCCCAAGGGGCCCTGTGCCTGAGGTGAGCCGTATGTCCCAGGGTGCCGTGTGCCCCGGGTGACCCGTGTCCCCCAAGGGGGCTGAGTGTCCTGGGTGAGCAGTGAGTCCCAGGGGGCTGTGTGCTCCGGGTGAGCTCTGTGTCCCAGGGGTCCGAGTGCCCCAGGTGAGCTGTGTGTCCCAGGGATCTATGTGTCCCAGGGGGCCCTGTCCCCTGGGTGAGCCATGTCCCCCAAGGGGGCTGGGTGTCCCAGGTGAGTCGGGTGTCCCAGGTGAGCCCACTCTCCCAGGGGGCTGTGAGCCCCGGGTGAGCCGTGTTTCTAAGGGGGCCCTGTGTCCCGGTTGAACCATGTGTCCCAGGGGGCCGTGTGTCCCAGGTGAGCCGAGTGTCTCAGGGGGCCATTTGCCCCGGGTGAGCCATGTCCCCTAAGGGGGCCGGGTGGCCTGGGTGAGCCGTGTGTCCCAGGAGGCCGTGTTCCCCGGGTGAGCCGTGTGTCCCAGGGGGCCATGTGCCCCGGGTGAGCCATGTCCCCTAAGGGACCCAGGTGGCCCAGGTGAGCTGTGTGTCCCTGGGGGCTGTGTGCTCCGGGTGAGCCATGTCCCCTAAGGGACCCAGGTGGCCCAGGTGAGCTGTGTGTCCCTGGGGGCCATGTGCCCTGGGTGAGCCATGTCTCCTAAGGGGGCCGGTGGCCCGGGTGAGCCGTGTGTCCCTGGGGGCCGTGTGCCCCGGGTGAGCCATGTCCCCTAAGGGGGCCGGGTGGCCCGGGTGAGCTGTATGTCCCAGGGGGCCATGTGCCCCAGGTGAGCCGTGTGTCCCAGGGGGCCGTGTGCCCCGGGTGAGCCCTGTCCCCTAAGGGACCCAGGTGGCCCAGGTGAGCTGTGTGTCCCTGGGGGCTGTGTGCCCCAGGTGAGCCATGTCCCCTAAGGGGGCCAGGTGGCCGTGGTGAGCCATGTGTCCCAGGGGGCCTAGTGCCCGGGGTGAGCCGTGTGTCCCAGGGGGCCCTGTGCCTGGGGTGAGCCGTATGTCCCAGGGTGCCGTGTGCCCCGGGTGACCCGTGTCCCCCAAGGGGGCTGAGTGTCCTGGGTGAGCAGTGAGTCCCAGGGGGCTGTGTGCTCCGGGTGAGCTCTGTGTCCCAGGGGTCTGAGTGCCCCAGGTGAGCTGTGTGTCCCAGGGATCTATGTGTCCCAGGGGGCCCTGTCCCCTGGGTGAGCCATGTCCCCCAAGGGGGCTGGGTGTCCCAGGTGAGTCGGGTGTCCCAGGTGAGCCCACTCTCCCAGGGGGCTGTGAGCCCCGGGTGAGCCGTGTTTCTAAGGGGGCCATGTGTCCCGGTTGAACCATGTGTCCCAGGGGGCCGTGTGCCCCGGGTGAGCCCAGTGTCCCTGGGGGCCGTGTGCCCCGGGTGAGCCATGTCCCCTAAGGGGGCCCTGTGTCCCGGTTGAACCATGTGTCCCAGGGGGCCGTGTGCCCCGGGTGAGCCCAGTGTCCCTGGGGGCCGTGTGCCCCGGGTGAGCCATGTCCCCTAAGGGGGCCCTGTGTCCCGGTTGAACCATGTGTCCCAGGGGGCCGTGTGTCCCAGGTGAGCCGAGTGTCTCAGGGGGCCATTTGCCCCGGGTGAGCCATGTCCCCTAAGGGGGCCGGGTGGCCTGGGTGAGCCGTGTGTCCCAGGAGGCCGTGTTCCCCGGGTGAGCCGTGTGTCCCAGGGGGCCATGTGCCCCGGGTGAGCCATGTCCCCTAAGGGACCCAGGTGGCCCAGGTGAGCTGTGTGTCCCTGGGGGCTGTGTGCTCCGGGTGAGCCATGTCCCCTAAGGGACCCAGGTGGCCCAGGTGAGCTGTGTGTCCCTGGGGGCCATGTGCCCTGGGTGAGCCATGTCTCCTAAGGGGGCCGGTGGCCCGGGTGAGCCGTGTGTCCCTGGGGGCCGTGTGCCCCGGGTGAGCCATGTCCCCTAAGGGGGCCGGGTGGCCCGGGTGAGCTGTATGTCCCAGGGGGCCATGTGCCCCAGGTGAGCCGTGTGTCCCAGGGGGCCGTGTGCCCCGGGTGAGCCCTGTCCCCTAAGGGACCCAGGTGGCCCAGGTGAGCTGTGTGTCCCTGGGGGCTGTGTGCCCCAGGTGAGCCATGTCCCCTAAGGGGGCCAGGTGGCCGTGGTGAGCCATGTGTCCCAGGGGGCCTAGTGCCCGGGGTGAGCCGTGTGTCCCAGGGGGCCCTGTGCCTGGGGTGAGCCGTATGTCCCAGGGTGCCGTGTGCCCCGGGTGACCCGTGTCCCCCAAGGGGGCTGAGTGTCCTGGGTGAGCAGTGAGTCCCAGGGGGCTGTGTGCTCCGGGTGAGCTCTGTGTCCCAGGGGTCTGAGTGCCCCAGGTGAGCTGTGTGTCCCAGGGATCTATGTGTCCCAGGGGGCCCTGTCCCCTGGGTGAGCCATGTCCCCCAAGGGGGCTGGGTGTCCCAGGTGAGTCGGGTGTCCCAGGTGAGCCCACTCTCCCAGGGGGCTGTGAGCCCCGGGTGAGCCGTGTTTCTAAGGGGGCCATGTGTCCCGGTTGAACCATGTGTCCCAGGGGGCCGTGTGCCCCGGGTGAGCCCAGTGTCCCTGGGGGCCGTGTGCCCCGGGTGAGCCATGTCCCCTAAGGGGGCCCTGTGTCCCGGTTGAACCATGTGTCCCAGGGGGCCATGTGCCCCGGGTGAGCCGTGTGTCTCAGGGGCCGGGTGTCGGGTGAGCCGTGTTTCCTTGGGTGCCGTGTGCCCCAGGTGAGCCATGTGTACCAGGGGTCCCAGTGCTCTGGGTGAGCCATGTCCCCCAAGGGGGCTGGTTGTCCCAGGTGAGCCATGTGTCCCACGGGGCCGTGTGACCCAGGAGGCCGTGTGCCCCGGGTGAGCCGAGTGTCCCAGGGGGCCTTGTGCCCCCGGCAAGCCGTGTGTCCCAGGTGATGCAATGGGACCTGGGGGGAGGGGCGGTGTGAACCATAGGAGGAGCGGACTCTATTCATGTGGTCCTGAGATAGTCACCATAAAACAAGCAGACTGCCAAATCAGGAGCGGATTCTATTCATGTGGTCCTGAGATAGTCACCATAAGACAAGTAGATTGTCAAATGACAGCGGGGAGGGGAAGGAGACCTGGGGGGAGATAAGAGAACAACCGAAGGAATGGTATGCATGAATATAAGTACAACCAACGAACACAGAACCCTGGGGAGGTAGGGCATGAATGGGAGGTGGGGGTTGCAATGGTTAGCTATGTACACATATAATACCATAATAAAAAAATAAATGGAAAAAAAAAAGACTGAATAGGCTGCCCCACTGTCCACCAGAAAACTAACAGGTTTGCCTCTCACTTGTATGGTTACCCTAAGGGTTTAAAGGAAAGGAGCCCCAGTCCTGTCAGTCCTTTTCTCCTGCTAACCTGCCAGGGCATTCTCTCTTCTTCTGTTCTCCTTTTACATCACATGTACAACCTTTACAAAAACCTTTATGAAATTAACTTTCAAACTCTCTTTCTATATCTTTCAAAAATACATAACCATGTCTCCAATCTTATAGAAAAGGCAAAGGGAGGAGTACCATTTCCCAGGTCTCCAGCTGCTTGAAATTTAAAATGCCACATTTTTCATACAGATACAGATCTCAGATTCTGATAAGCCTGAAAAGGGGGAATGGGAGAATTTCTAACTGTGCCTCTAAGCCCCCTAACAGAACTCGGTGAAAAGTGTCCAAGCAGTCACCGGGAGTTCTTGGGTCTCATTCGGGTGCAGGGGGTAATCAAAACAACCCCTGGAGGGGATGGACGCTGGGTGCTCCCACCGGGGCATTTTCCCACTGGGAGTCCACTCTCTGTTCCCACTGGGAAAGGTAGTTGCCTCCTGCTAGTAGGGGAACCGGTGACCCCTAGATTACAATCAGACTCCCTGAACTTTCTGAAAAGCCCCTCTGCTTGAGTGTGTTTCCACCAATATTACGGATTTTAAAACTATCTAAAGATTTTGCAATGTACTGTAATCATTAATCACATCAAACTTAAATGGCTAATTGAGACAAACAGTAGTTAACTTTATTTATTTATTTATTTTCTTTCTTTTTTCTTTTTTTAACTAAATCTTTATTGTTCATAATATTACAAATGTTCCTCATTCCCCCCCCCCAATTGCTCCCCTACACCAAGTTTCCATTCAATTCTCTGCCCTTTCCCCATCCCCCATTGTCCTCATCCATAGGTGCAGTTTATGCTCAGTCTCTTCCCGCCCCGCCCCACTCCCCATTTCCCCGAGAATCATCAGTCCACTCCCCTTCCATACCTCTGATTCTATTATATTCACCAGTTAATATTGTTCATCATGATTTTTACTTCCCTTGGTTTTTAGACTCACTTGTTGATAGTTACGCGTTTGTTCATATTTTTATCTTTATTTTCTTCCTAAAGAACCCCTTTTAGCAATTCATATAATTCTGGCTTGGCAGTGATGAATTCCTTTAGCTTAAATTTATTTTTCAAGTTCTTTATCTGGCCTTCTATTCTGAGTGATAGCTTTGCTGTGTAGAGTATTTTTGGCTGTAGGTTCTTGTCATTCATCACCTTGAATATTTCTTGCCATTCCCTTCTGGCCTATATGGTTTCTGTTGAGAAATCAGCTGACAGTCGTATGGGTTCCCCTTTATAGGTAACTACCTGTTTTTGTCTTGCTGCTTTTAATATTCTCTCTTTGTCTTTAGCTCTTGGAATTTTAATTATGATGTGTCTTGGTGTGGTCCTCTTTGGATTCCTTTTGTTTGGGGTTCTGTGTGCTTCCTGTACGTGTAAGTCTATTTCTTTCACCAGGTGGGGGAAGTTTTCTGTCACTATTTCTTTCAATATGTTTTCGGTATCTTGCTGTCTGTCATCTTCTGGGATGCCCATAATTCTGATGTTGGTTCGCTTGAAGTTGTCCCAGAGGTTTCTTACACCATCTTCAACTTTCTGGATTCTCTTGTCTTCTTGCTTCTGCGGAGGAGTGTCCTCTGGCTCTTTGTGTTCCAAATATTGGTCTTGATTCTTGCAATCTTCCAATCTGTTTTTAGGACTCTGTATAATATTTTTTATTTCAGAGAATGTATTCTTTATTTCTAGTTGATCCCTTTTCATATCCTCATAGGTCTCATTTATTTTATCCGCCTTTTCTAAGAGATTGTTGAACAACCTTATAAGCGTGGCTTTGAACTCTATATCCAGTCGCTTTTTGTCCTCCATTTCTTTCGTTTGTGATCTGTTTCCTCGTTTCGGCATTTTCGCTGCTTTCGCTGTTGGTAGGTTGGGAGGATCAGCTGTGTCTATGTCAGGAGACAACCTTATTCCACTAGACTTGGAAACCTGCAAAAGCCTATCTGAGTTCAGCTTGGATGGGGCAGAGTTTCAGGTTGGAGCCTACAGCCTTGGCTTCCGGTTAGCCCCGCCCTCTGAGGTTCCTGAGTCTCAGTGTACTTCAGTGTCCTTTGGTATTCGCTGCAAGCACCTCTGAGAGAAAGGCACCCTAGAGCTTCGCCCGCTACCAGACAGTGTAGTCTCTTCCCCCAACAAGCCCACAACTGAGGTTCAGAGCAGTTGGAAGTGGGGTTAAGAACAGTCCGGAGCTTATGTCTCCTTACTGCTAGGGCAATTTCGCGGCCCAAACAACAGTCTGTCCTCTGTACACGCAATGTGCGGGACTCCGGGGCTCTGCCCTTCGCCGCTCCCCTGAGCTTCCACCTTTCAGCCCAGTTTCCCTCGGTATGAGCCTGGACCCCAGGGTCTCGCCCAGAACTGGGGTTCAGTGCAGTCGGAGTTGGGGTTCAGCACGGTCTGGAGCTTTTATCTCCTTCCCGCTAGGGAACGCCAGCCAGGCACTCAGCCACCCCTCCTCTCCGGCTCCGTTCTCTCCCCGCGCGCACAGTGCCTCTGTACCTTACGCTTTTACAGCTCCTCTGGTTTTCCTTCTGGTTTCCTCTTTCCTTCTAGTTGTAGAATTCCCAGTCAGTCAACTTTCCTGTAGTTCTGGATAGTGTCCACTCTATATTTTAGTTGTATTTTTTTAAATTGTTGAGTGCGGCTGCAGTTAGGCTTTTACCTCTGCCGCCATCTTGTTGTCTCCGATCGCAACTGGCTATTTATTTATTTTTAAATAAACCTTTATTGTTTACATCATTACAAATGTTGGTATCACTGGGATGTTTCTAACTCTCTATCCCTCTCTCTTCCTCTCTGTAAAAAATCAATAAAATATATTTAAAAAAAGAAATATTCAAGGTGATGGATAACAAGACCTTACTGCTAAAAATACTCTACCCAGGACCGAAACAAGATGGCGGCCTAGGTAGTCTCCTAAGCTGCCGCCTCATCAACAACATTTCAACTTTAAACCAGACCTGGGAGAGGATTCCATGTCTCTCCTGCCTGTAAACCAGATGTCAGCTTCATGCTGATCAGCAGAAACGACCACCTCATCCTGGGAGAGGTTTCCACATCTCTCCTGCCTGTGAGGGGCCCTCTTAGGAGAGGATTACAGGTCTCTCCTGCCTGTCAGGGTCCCTCCTGGGAGGTTGGAACATATTCTGAATCCTCCAGGTCATAGTCTTCCAGCAGTGCATCCACATAGACCTCTTTGGGCATTACCAACATGAGGGGTTTCCACGTCCCTCCAGAGCGCTCACAGAAGCAAACAGACACACACACACTTACCATGGCCAGTCAGGCTCTCCGGATCAGGGTCCCTCATGGTCTTGGGGATCCCGGATGAGCCCCCAAATGCTACGCCCAGATTTTGTGAACCCCCAAGGACCACCAGGGAGCCGAGTCCAATGCAAAGAACAAAAGAGGCTCCTCTCCATGCTAGCACGGGCTCTGTCCCACTCACACCGACACTGGCATGGCGGAAGAGCCTGAGCTTCAACAGATCAAGGGGTTTTATAGGGGTGATGTCACTGCTTTGGCTTGCCCTGATTGGTTGGCTAGGATCCAGTTACAAAATGGAGGCTAGCTCCGCCCTGCCCCACAGTACAAAATGGAGTCAGGAGTTAGCCCCTGCCCTGCCCTCTCAAGAGATGCCCAGGTTTTAGAAGGCAGCCAAGTTTAAGTGGCTGGCAGGCGGCCAGCTGTCTGCCTCCAGAATCCTAAAAGACACGAAATGAGGCAGAATCAGTGGCTGCTCTCCACTCAGCGAGGGCAGCCTGTTACAGAAAAACTCCTGGCCAGCGACCCATGTGACACTGGTTTTGGACCGGACCCCAGGCTCACTGTCTACCGCCACCGGAGGAGGAGTTTACAGTGGAGAGCGGAAAGCAGAGATAATCAGAGATCCAGCACAGAAACCCACGAGGGGGGGGGGGCGGATAGGACATTTCCCCTCCCCTCCCGTGGGAGTCAGTCAGGGGCCTTTCCCCCACGCGGGGGTCCACGTGGGTCCGACATCCCCAGCCGGAGGGAGCTGCAGGGCCCGGCCCGCAGAGAAAGGATGTGACCTGACCTCAGGCCAACAGGGCGGCGGGCCGGTGAAGGCTGAGAGTGGCTGATCGGGATGGGGCCGGAGAGGACAGGCCCCCGGGAACCTTCCAGTTCAAAGGCCTCCAGCCCTGTGTGGGCCTTCATGCCTGGTGGCAACGCAGAGCGCAGCGCGCAGCGGCAGGTGAGCCGCGAGTGGCCCTTTGCCGCCTATCACTGTACCCGCCATCTCTGTACCTGCCATCACTGTACCATTCTCTCTGGTTTTTAATTTATTGGTTACGGCGCTAGGGGAAGGGCCGCGGGACCCCCGGGCGCCCCCTCCGCTCAGGACACACCGCGGCCTCTGAGGGGCCTCAACTTTCCGGCTCCCTTCATCTCCGGGAAGGACCACGTGTTTCCGGGCGGGCGCGGGCGCGGGCGCGGGGCGGGGCGGGGCTGCGGGCGCGTGCCCTCAGACCTACTCCTCCGCCTCCGCCTGGGCGGTGGGCCCGCAGGCTCCGGCGCGGAGCCCATGAGGGCGCGGGCGGGCGGCGCAGTCCTGCCGGGGTGCCGGGAGCCGGAGCCGTTGCGGCCTGAGCGGGGAGCCCGAGGCGGGAGTCATGGCCGGGGAGCGCGCGGCCTTGCGGGCCGCCGGCGGATGCAGGGTGAGCGGGGGCCGCCGCGCCTCAGGGGCCGGTTGTTTGGTTTCCCACTCAGCGGCGGCCAGCCGGGTTCGCGGCGGCTCCGGGCAGCCCGCGGGGCGGGGGCAGGTCCGGCCTGTCTGGCTCTTCTGCGGGAGGTGCGTGCGCTGCAGCCCCGGGCGGCGCGGTCCGGGCAGAGGGGCTACGGTGTCTCGGCGGCACCTCGCGGGGTCTGTGGTGTCGAGAAGACCTTTCCCACCGCCCCCTCCGCCCGCCCTCCCGGACCGCGGAGACCTCCCGGGAGGACTCCAGCGCCAAGGAGAGGTTTCCCGGAGGAAGGGGGACCCGGGACCGGAGCTGCACAGACTCCCGTGGACCGGCTGCCCCGCCTGTAAAGGGCCGGGAACGTACGGGGGACGGGAGCCCGGCCTGAAATTGGGAAGGCGCCGCGGGGGGCCCGCCACGGCAGTGGGGCCGGTTTCGGGGCGGCTCTCTGGCACAGCCCCCGCGCCGGTCGGCAGAGCCGCTGCGCCGGGGCCCTCCCGCTGGGCGGACTGGTTCGGAAAAGGCTGAGAGCGAGGGGTCCTCGTCCCGACAGCATCTCTGCGGTGGCGGGAGGAACCAGGTGGCTCTCTTCCCTCGTTTCTGGTGAGGGCACGGGCAGAGCCCGCTGCCAGCGCCCTCCGTGCCTCGATGGCAGTGACCGCGGACCGTGGCCAGCCAGCAGCCGAGGGCCACCTCCTCTCCCGCACCCGCCCTGCGGACCACCATGCCGGCTCCGCGGGGGAAGGCTCAGGTTCTGGCTTCCCCGGTTCCTCGGCATTTTTGACCTGGATTTTGACTGTCTCTTGCTTGCCACACCGTCAGCCTGCCTCCGCAGTGGGTGTCGGTGTGATCTCACCTGTAAATGGGGTCATGCTGCGCCCTGGGATAGGAAGGCGCCTGCAGGTGGAGCCCTGAGCATGGAGACCAGCACGCCTGGAATCCAGGTCCCACCTTCTTTAACATAACTCGGGGCAAGTGGCACAACCTCTCTGAAGTAATAGGAATGTTTACCTCAGAGATCGTGAGGGTACCACCGCCTAGCACCTAGTGAGCCCTCAGTAAATATTAGCTGTTATTTTTCTTATTTCTCAATATTTTTGGCATAGGGGTTCCCTGATTAATGAGTATTAAGTTCTCTCTCATTTTACTAATCTATACAGGAACTAGAACCCACTCTGAAGATTAAAATTGTTAATTAGGTGTTAGAGCAGGAACTTTTGAGGTATGTTTACTTAAAGAAACCTAGACAATTTATTCCCGGATTCCTTCTCTGAACCCTGAAGGTAGTTTGGGCACAAGTAGGTTTTAGTGTCCAGGCTTCTCTTTTCTCTGAAGGCGCATGAAGTCACTGCGTGTTAACACATTGCGACAAGTGAGGAGGTGAGTGCTTGGTGCTGGTGTAGTGAGAGCCAGGCTCCGGTGCAGAGTGGACGTGTGGCTGAGAGCAGTGGTGCCTTCAGTCAGGTCTGTTCGTGGCATAGCCAGTGCCTCCAAAGTGTGCCTCCCTGCTTGCAGTTTCTGTTTTCTAGTGTGTCACTGCAGGTACCCGGACGAGGTTTTACTTTAATGTGTTAGAATTTCCCTAGGGCTTGACTTCATGGCTTCGAGTTCTGCCCATGCTACTGCTCTAAGGAAGTGGCTGCTGCCTTTTTTCTACCTTGTTTGACCCAGAGGTATATTGACCTAAAAATGATATTGACAAGGAGATATTAACCTGAATAATAGAAGGGAACCAAGTGAGCATTGCCTTCTATGAATGTAAGGTGTGCATTAATTTTTTTATCTGGTGCAGCATGTGAATGGAAGTTCTTTCTGCACATAGATAACCAATTGCTATATCATTTGCTGAAAAGGCGTTTTTATTCACTGAGTTGGCCTTTGTAGCTTTGTCAAAATGTTAGTCTATTCTGGATTCTCTTTCATTGATCTATTTGTTTATCTTTACATTAATACCATTCAGTCTCTGTTACTGGAAGTTCATAATAAGACAAAACAAATGAGAGTTAGTTCTATGACCTTGTTCTCTGTTAAAATTGTTTTGGCTATTCTGGGGTCTACATTTTAGAAGTAATTGAATCAGCTTTATAAATTTATACCAAAAAGCCTGGTGGTATTTTATTTTTTATCCTATATAATAAGAGCTAACATGCAAATGGTTATCACACTATCATAGAGTGACCTGAAGCTGTGACCCTGTGGGACTTGCCAGGGGAAGGAAGGCCATTCTTGCGAGAATGCATCGGGCCTCTAATATATATATTTACACACACACACACACACACACACACACACACACACTGAATGGCCAGAGTATTATGCGTTCAGAGATCATCATAATAATTATCTAGTCACTCAGTTTATATTTCCTTATTGATTTGACAGAGGAAGGGAGAGGGGGAGAGAGAGAAAGAGAAATATCAATAATGAGAGAGAATCATCGATCAGCTACCTTCTGCACACCTCCTATTGGGGATCGAGCCCACAACCTGGGCATGTGCCCTTAGCCAGGAAAGAACCTGGGACCCTCAGTCCACAGGCCGTTGCTCTATGCACTGAGCAAACAGGCTAGGGCCCTGCTGGTATTTTCAATGGGATGGTGTTGATTCTGAAGATAAGTTTGGTGAGAATTGAAAACAATATTGAGTTCTGATCCATGAATGTGTTCTCTCTCAATTTATTTTAGATCTTCTTTCATTTCTCTTAGCTATGTTTTGTAGTTTTCAGTGTATAACCTTTCCACAACAGTTGTCAGATTATTCCCTATTTATATTTTGGTGCTATTGTACATGTAATGTAAATGTAATACAAAAGTAAATTCTTTTTTTTCTTTTAATATATTTTATTGATTTTTTACAGAGAGGAAAGGAGAGGGATAGAGAGCTAGAAACGTCGATGAGAGAGAAACATCGACCAGCTGCCTCCTGCACATCCTCCACTGGGGATGTGCCCGCAACCAAGGTACATGCCCTTGACTGGAATCAAACCCAGTACCTTCCAGTCCGCAGGCCGATGCTCTATCCACTGAGCCAAACTGGTTTCTCAGTTTGACTCCTCTAGATACCTCATATAAGTGAAGCCATCTACTCTTTCTCTTTTTGTGACTAGTCACTAGCTTATTTTACTTAGACGTGATGTCCTCAGGGTTGTTGATACATGTTGTCATCAATCCTGTTGAAAGGATGTGTGGCATGTGTCATAATTTTCTTCCTTTTAATACTGCATAGCATTTCATTTTATGTATATACCACTTTTTGTTTCTCCATTTAACTGTTGATGTACTTGGGTGGCTTCTATCTTTTTGCTGTTGTGAATAATGCAGTTGGAACATGAGTGTACAAATACCTTTTTTGAGATCCTGCTTTCAGTTCTGGATATCTATCCAGAAATTTTATTGTGGGATCATCAGGTAATTCTATTTTTAAAAAAAATAAATCTTTATTGCTCAGTTTATTACAATTGTTTCTCCTTTTTCTCCCCCAAAGCTCCCAACCACCCAGTTCCCATCCCACCCTCTGTTTTTACCCCCTCCCCCCATTGTCCTCCTCCATTGGTTATACGATTTTAATCCAGTCTCTTACTGCACCCCCACCTCCCCATCCTCCTGATAATTATCAGTCCACTCCCTTTCTTTGCTCCGATTCTACTATATTCACCAGTTTATTCTGTTCCTCAGATTTTTTTTCTTCCCCCCCCCCCCCCCCCGCCCCGTATTTGAATTTCAAGTGGGACACTCTCTCCTATTTGTTTTTGTAGGGAAATACAACAAAGTGTTCTGTAGCAAATGGCTGCAGACTGTCCAAATTTCTCAGGACCACACGAATAGAATCCACTCCTCCTACAGTTCACACCGCCTCTCCGGGTCACCCCACTACTCCGGGTCACACCTCTCCCCCCAGTCACATGATTCCTCCGGGTCCGCTGATTGATGTTTTCTTATCCTGGATCCCCCGGGCCCCAGGTCCGCTGCTGCCGGTGAGCAGGAGGACAACGAGGGGGAAGAATAGGGAGGCTCCGCCATAGTAACCTCTGCCGCTCTCATTTCACATGTTCAGGCTTTCAGAGTCCCCCAGGTTTAGGTGTTTAGAGTCCCAGGCCACAAAGAGTATTCTGGGTACAAGCTCTTGGTCTTCCGTCACGCTCCATGAGTAGGTCTGCTCCACCTTGGCGCTGGCTCTTGGGGGGGCTTGGCGGAGGCTCCAGCCAGGCCCAGCTGTGGGGGGATGGACCGGTGAGTGGTTCGCTCAGGCTGAGAGTGGAAGGCGTGGCCATGGCCCTTCGCTGGCTCCCTCGCTTGAATGGCGAATGGCTTGAATGGCGGGTGGGTTGGGAAGGCTGTGAGCGAGGAGGCCGGGCTTCAAGACTCCCTAGGCCCGGGCGGGGCGGGCTCCACTCTCGGTGGGCCTCCCTCACCGGTGGCGGGTGGCTTCGCTTCGGCTCTAAACTCAACATGGCAGCGGCGGTGCTTCTCCTTCTTTCTGGTTGTAGATATCCTATTCCGCCAGCTTTCCTGTGGTTTTGATGAAGTCCTTTTTTATTTTAGTTGGGTGTTTTTTTAAATTGTTGATGAGGCTGTAGCTTAGGAGACTACCTAGGCCGCCATCTTGGTTCGAGTCTCAAGTAATTCTATTTTTAATTATTTGAGCACGTGCCCATAAATTTTCTGAAATGGCTACAACCTTTTACTTTCCTGCCAACAGTGCATCAGGGTTCTAATCTCTTCACATCCTCACCAACGTTGTTTTCTGTTGTTTTTTGTTTTTGATGATGGGTGTGAGGTGATGTTTCATGTCTTGTATTTTGCACTCATCTAATAATGAATGGTATTAAGCATCTTTCCATATGTTTATTGGCCATATATTTCCATATGTTTTAAGTTGATATTTCTTTTTTGGAGAAATATCAACTTAAATCCTTTGTCCATTTTTAAATCTGGTTATTTGGGGTGTGTGTGTGTGTGTGTGTGTGTGTGTGTGTGTTTTGTGGGGGTTCTTTCGTTGTAGAAGTTTCTAATATATTCTAGATATTAGTTCATCAGATATGTGTTTTACAAATATTTCCTCCACAGCTCCACAAGTTGCCTTTTCATTCTGTTGATTGTCTTTTGATTTATAGAAGTTTTAAATTTTGATAAAGCCCAATTAAAGTTTGTAATTTTGATGAAGCCCATATCTGTTTTTTCTTTTGTTGCTTATAATTTGGAATCATATCTAAGCATCCATTATTAAATCCAAGATTTACATCTATGTTTCCTGTGAGGAGCTTTGTGGTTTTAGCTGAGGTCATTCATTCATTTTGAGTTACTTTTTTATATATGGTGTGAGGTAGGATCCAGCTTTATTCCTTATCAGTGGAAATTCAATTTTCTCAGCTCTCTTTGCCGAAGCAGTTGTTCTTTCCTCACTGAATGGAGTTGGCATTGTTGCCCAAAATCAGCTGGACATGCATATATGGCTTGTTTGTGGACTCTGCTTTTTATTCAGTTGTTTTATATGATGGCCTCTCTGTCTTTTGCTTCCATATTGACAGGTCACTGATGTTTACTGGGATCCTGTGTGAAACAAGTGGGAGTAATTTTTAACCTTATCTTTTCCCAACTGACAACAGATGACCTGATTGATAAAAAGTCATATGCCCAACTTTATCTGAACTCTACAGATCATAGTGAAAAAGCAGGTGAAGGGTTAGTAGAGATTGTCCCTTTGCCAGATTCCTTCGTGTGGGGAAAGATCTACTGTGCTTTGCTTAAGGAAGGAGCGCTCTACATTTGACTCATATTTGCCTCTCAGGTTGCTGCAGTCCAGGCTGCCTGCCTTGTGTCTGTGCTAATTCCATTTGGGAAGAAGTTTGGGCTAAGAAAAAGGCAGTGTAAGTGATACAGTGGTAATACACTCCGGAGGTATCTGACTCTGGATGGGATACCAGCTTAGGCAGTTTACCGTTTCAGTTGGGCAAGTTACAAGTAAATTCTCCATCTGAGTTTTGTCATCTATAAAATTAGGGTTTAATAATCGTTACTATCTCAAAAGTGTAGTGTGTGATCAGTGATCAGCCACTGTCCCATGACCCTGTTTTGCCTTGGTATAGCTCAGGATTCTTTGTAATAGACTGTCCTTATCCTTCAAAGTGTTCATTTCCTTTTAAATATTACATCCATGAAATGGGAGCAGGAATAATTTCTCTTGTTGCTAGTATTGTCCCTGGCATCTAGCTGTCATGTAGATAGAGTTCAGCAAGTAACTAATCAGTTAGAGTTGAGTACTATTTTACTCAAGTTATGTTTGAACTGAGGGGTGAGATTGGAGAGTTACAAAAGGAACCTCAAAGCAGTCTTAAGAGTTTAAACCTAATCATGAGGGCAAAAGGAGGGTAGTTGTATCACTTAATAATACTATCCAGTAAAGAGGGAATATGCTAATTGACCCTCACACATCACAAAGATGGCAACGCCCACAGCCAATAAGAAGGCAATATGCTAATTGATTGCCAGGTCCTCAAAGAGGGTGGCTCCAAGTTCCCGTTCCACATACTTGCCTCCAGAGTACCCCAGTCCCCTCAGCTCCCCAGCTGCCCAAAGCCAGCCTGAGGTGCAGGCAAGCTTTGGATGGCTGCTGCCCAGCCGCCCAGCGCTGCCCGAGGCTCAGTAACCAGGGCCTGCTGAGGCTTGCGCTGCTGGCAGTGCCAGCAGCAGAGGTGTGATGGGGCATCACCTTCCCGGATCACTGGATCACCTCCCGCCCCTGAGGGCTCCTGGACTATGAAGGGATAGGCTCAACTGAGGGAACCCCCCTCCAGTGCTAGTTAATACATAAGAAACTGGGGTGTGGGATGGAAATGGGGGGATGAGGACAAATATGTGATACATATATACATATACATGATACATATTTTAAAGAAATTTTAAAAAATACATAAGAAATTTTAAAAAATACATAAGAAACTACTCCCAAGTTAGTGGCTTTTCACGATAGTTGGGGGGTTAGCAGTTTGGGCTGTGTTCTGCCAGACGTCACCACTAGATTTAATGGCAGATACTGTAGTCATCTGTAGGGTGATTTAAGATGGCCTTGCTCCTTTTGTCAGGCTATGGGTGATGGCTGTCACTGCTGGGTCTAAGGAACATCAATTGGGAGGGCTTAAAATGCTTTCATTCTCCTGTGCCTCTAAGGGATTTCTCCACTTGGTATTGAAGGCCTCTAGGGGTCAAGGTTCAGAAGTCCATCTTGTCACTTCACCTGACATCTGTTGGTTAAGCCAGCTCCAGTTCAGGAAGTGGACAAATAACTCTACCTATTGATGAAATTGGCAGCACAGTTATGTTGGTATACAGGATTTGGAGGAATTGTGGGCGGTTTTGTAGTCCTGTGCAGGAGCGACAGGATGAGAGTTGTGTTTTAGATTATCACTCTGAGTGTAGTGTCAAAGGGGCAGGGAAGAGGAGTCAGGCACTGGGTGATGGCTGTTCGCTGCTGAGTCTAGGCATACCAAGGCCACAGTAGTCAGCTATGGGAGAGATGGTAATGAGAGTGTATGAAGAAATCACAACACACTTATTTAAACATTTTTAAAGTTGATATCAACAAAAAGGTAGAAGGAGACAGAAACATCAATGATGAGAATCATTGGCTGCCCCTGCACCCCCCCTACTGGGGACTGAGCACGCAACCCAGGCATGTGCCCTGACTAGAATCAAACCGAGACTTCCTGGTTCATAGGTTGACACTCAACTTCTGAGCAAGGCCAGCTGGGCATGACACATTTTTCATTGTCTGCTTTGAAATGTCTCAAGATGTTCTATAATCCTATCTAATAAAAAAGTAATATGCAAATTAACCACCACTCTGCTACATCCACCAGCCAATCAGGAGCGTATATGCAAATAAACCCAACCAAGATGGCTACGGCCACATAGAGCAGGAGGGAGGCTTGGGTTTCCCTGGCAATGGAGGAAGCTAAGCTTTCTGCACACCCTGACTGGTCCAGACCTATGTTTAAGGCTACAAAGTTTCAATTATAGAAGATACATAAATCCCAACAGAAATGGCTACCTCCACGGAGCAAGCAGAAGGCTTGGCTCCGCTCCAGGTTACAAAGTTTCAATTATAGAAGATAAATAAATTCTAGATACTAGGGCTTGGGTCACCGGGGGACGTGGCCAGCCTGCAAACCACCATAATCCCTCACTCAGGCCGCCCCATGCCCCAAGGGAACCCTCACCCTGATCTGGGACACCCTTCAGGGCGAACCAGCCAGGCTCCACTCATGCACCAGGCCTCTATCCTATCTAATAAAAGTAATATGCAGATTGAACATCACTCAAACACACAAGATGGCTGCTCCCATGTGGTCAAAGATCCTGTCCCAATGTGGACACAACATGGCCAGCAGGGGAGGGCAGTTGGGAGGAACCAGGTCTGCAGGGGAGGGTATTTGGGGGCAACCAAGCCGGTAGAGGAGGGAAGTTGGGGTGACCAGGCCTACAGGGAGGGCAGTTGGGGGGAACCCAGGCCTGCAGGGGAGGGCAGTTAGGGGCAAACAAGCTGGCAGGGGCGTGGTTAGGAGGTGATCAGGCTGGCAGACAGAAGCAGTTACAGGCAATCAGGAAGGCAGGCAGGCGAGCAGATTGGAGCCAGCAGTCCTGGACTGAGAGTGACGTCCCTCGAAGGGTCCCAGATTGGAGAGGGTGCAGGCTGGGCTGAGGGACAGGTGCACGGGACCACTAGTGATTTATAGAAAGGCAACAAAATGAAAGGGGGATATTGAACTGATTGAGAGAGGCAGTATTAGATCAGGCTCAACTGGAAATAATTGGTTTTTAAATCATCACTCAAGTATGTTATATTTATTATTTTTTTAGAGCAAGAGGGAAACATTGATGTGAGAGAGAAACATCAAGTGATTGCCTCACATATGTGATCCAACCAGGAACCAGTCTTGCAACCTGGGTATGGGACAATGCTCCAACCTATGGAGCCATGCTGCCAGGGCAATAATTGGTAAGGTTTTTATAAAGCCTTTCTGATTAGCTCAGATAACTTAAAGGAGAAGTAAATGTATGACACTGTTTTCCTCAGCATATTGGGCCCCACGAACTTAGAAATAATTGGAAGTAAAGAAGATTTACTTTTGTTACCTTTTGTCTGATTGCTCACACCAAGTTCCCACCATATCAAGGCCTGCCTGTTACATTTTTCTCATATGTCACTGTTATTGGTTAGGGATGTATGATAGTACAATTAAAGATATTTATGTAGAGAAGAGAATAATAATGTAACATTTGCATTTTAAAAGAGATGTTTATTTTTAATAATTTTACTTTAAAAATATATAATGTGTGAACCAAAAGGTGGGTCGTCTGGGTTTGTTTTTTTGCAAGGTATTAAAAATAATAGCATGAAGAAATGTGCACACAGAATAAAATGTGCATCTTAAAAATATTTAATCAGCCAGAACCGGTTTGGCTCAGTGGATAGAGCGTCGGACTGCGGACTGAAGGGTCCCGGGTTCGATTCCGGTCAAGGGCATGTACCTTGGTTGCGGGCACATCCCCAGTAGGGGGTGTGCAAGAGGCAACTGGCCGATGATTCTCTCTCATTGATGTTTTTAACTCTCTATCCCTCTCTCTTCCTCTTGGTAAAAAATCAATAAAATATATTTAAAAAAAATATTTAATCAGCGGTGCAGCAACATAGTTGCTATCTATCGGTCTCCATATATAATTTCACTGCCTGGGAAAGAGCCCTCTCGCAGTCCGGGACCCAGGCCTAGGCCAGCAGTCGGATATCCCCCGAGAGGTCCTTGCTATAGCACTAGCCAGCCATAACTCCAGCTGCTGGCTGAGCAGCACTTTCCCTGTGGGAGCACACTGACTATCAGGGGCAGCTCCAGCATTGAGCATCTGCCCCCTGGTGGTCAGTGCATGGCATAGTGACCTGTCATTCTGCTGTTTGGTCGATTTGCATATTAGCCTTTTATTACATAGGATTATTGTATAAGATAGGTTTTAAATTTATACTGTGTATATGTGTTAGATGCCATTTTAGGATAATAGATTTTAAAATTTCTCTACTCTTTTTTAATAATAATTTTCTTCCTTTTTTAGCAAGAAGGCTTTGGCCAACCAAGTGTGTACCATGCTGCAATTGTAATTTTCCTTGAGTTCTTTGCATGGGGCCTGTTGACAACTCCAATGCTAACTGTAAGTATTGCTGAACTGAGTCCTCATTGATACGAGCCAAAGAGAAGTGTTTAAGTCTATGTTCACAGGACCATATGTCTACATATGTGTTTGAGAGTAGTTTTTGACAGCAATTTAAAGACTGCTTATTCCATTGGGTTGTTTATGCTGTGCCAGATGGAACCACCTACAACAGAACACTTGGGTTGCTCATTAAGTATTCCTGGGTAACAGGACACTCACTGCACCAGAGTCCTGGTTCATAATGAGTAAACTATATATATTTTAAAAGATCATTAAGATGTCTTAGAGGGAATTACAAAGCTTTGTTGAAGATTATAAATTACTTTATATGGATGTGATGTCCTTTGACTTAAGAACATAAAAACTAGGAGATTGGTAAGCACCTTGTAACAGTGAAAGTGATGATTGTAAGAATATTGACATTTCCACTTTTGGTAGCTTACCTACAGTCATATCTTTGCAGAGGCTGTATTGAATTTCTTAGAAAGAACTTAGATTCTGTTTGATGTATGATTAGATGGAAGAGAGATACCAAGTAAAGATTGGGGTACAGACACTGAATTTTAATAAAGATATTTTATTTTATTTATTATTATTTTTTAAATATTTTTTTATTGATATTTTACAGAGATGAAGGGAGAGAGATAGAGAGCTAGAAACGTCGATGAGAGACAAACATCGACCAGCTGCCTCTTGCACACCCCCTACCGGGGATGTGCCCGCAGCCAAGGTACATGCCCTTGACCGGAATCGAACCTGGGACCTTTCAGTCCGCAGACCGACGCTCTACCACTGAGCCAAACCGGTTTCGGCAATAAAGATATTTTAAAATTGGCCTTAAATTACAGTTGTCTTAAATTGTCCTTTAAATATATATATATATATATATATATATATATATATATATATATATATTTCTATTGATTTCAGAGAGGGAGAAGAGATAGATAGAAACATCAATGATGAGAGAGAATCATTGATCAGCTGCCTCCTACATGCCCCCCACTGGGGATCAAGCCTACAATCTGGGTATGCTCCCCTGATAGGAATCGAACCCAGGACCTCTCAGTATGCAGGCTGATGTTCTATCCACTGATAGGAATCGAACCCAGGACCCCTCAGTGTGGTGGACATTTTCTCTATTTTCCGCATCCCGCACGGAAAACAACAGGTTCCTGAGGGGAGGAGCTGGGAATTAAGAAATTAGAGAAAGATGCCGAAACCGTTTTGGTCAGTGGTAGAGCATCTGTCTGCGGACTAAAAGGTCCCGGGTTCGATTCCAGTCAAGGGCATGTACCTTGGTTGCGGGCACATCCCCGGTAGGGGGTGTGCAAGAGGCAGCTGGTCGGTGTTTCTCTCTCATCAACGTTTCTAGCTCTCTATCTCTCTCCCTTCCTCTCTGTAAAAATATCAATAAAATATATTTAAAAAAAAGAAATTAGAGAAAGAAAGAGACAAGAGACAAATAGATTCAAGCTGGGCGCTAGGTGGGCGCCATCTCTCTAATGGAGAGACAGTCACACTCACCTCAGACAACACAGCATATTTATTGGTTTCCAAAAGGGATTTTATGATCAAAAGTATTTTCGGGTGTGCCTAAATTCTATTCATCAGGATCTGGGTAAGCTCCTTATTTTTTGGTACTAGATTTAGTATAACAAGACCTGGGTGAGTCAAGGTCCTTTTTGTTCCTCATTCCAAGCACATGGATAAAGATAAGAAATCAGTACTGATAACAGGATTCTGCCAGTGCCCTCCGGCTCAGGTGGCTCTCTACACCTCAGTATGCAGGCTGATGTTCTATCCACTGGGCCAAACCATCCATGGCAAATTATTCTTTAAAAATAATTGGAAATTGCTAAAACTGGTTTGGCTCAGTGGATAGAGCGTCAGTCTGCGGACTAAAAGGTCCCAGGTTCGATTCTGGTCAAGGGCATGTATATTGGCTGTTCTTTTTCTTTGAATAAATATATATATTGTAGGTACATAATGTCCCCAAGTGATTGTTTCGTTAACATACTTTTAGCATAAATATAAACACAACAGGTCACTCATTTTATGAAACTGTGTTATTTGAGTATTTGCCCTAGTTGTTTATTTCTTTTTCCTTCCAGCTTTTCTAGGTTGCAAAGTTGCTTATAATCTGTTGTGATAGTTCAGCTTTCTCAATATGGAATCCTGTGATCATTCTTTATTGCGTAAAAATTCAAATTGAATTGAAGAGTACTTTAATCAGAAATTCTGCATCTTCCTTATGCACATTAAAATCCTTGGGCCTTTGTGACCTTAGACCCCTTTTAATTTTAATTAAACGAGTACATTTTAATGCCCCAGGGACTGATGTGCCTTCCTTCTTGCTGCCCAAAGCAAATCATTCTAGACTTTCTATGTCCCTGTTAGTTCCTGGAATGCAGGCTTACAAGGCAGCTAAAATGCTGCTCTCCTGTCACTTTGCAGTTGTTTTTTTTAAAAATATTTTTTATTATTTTTTTACAGAGAGGAAGGGAGAGAGAAAGTCAGAAACATCGATGAGAGAAACATTGGTCAGCCGCCTCTTGCACACTCCCTAGCGGGATGTGCCCGCAACCAAGGTACATGCCCTTGACCGGAATCGAACCTGGGACCCGTGAGTCGGAAGGCCAATGCTCTATCCACTGAGCCAAACCGGTTACGACCAGTTTGCTGTTTTTAAGCAGTTCTGCTGCTTGCAAGGATTTGGTTAAAATGGACACTGGTTTGTGAGGAGCATAGAGTTGCTAAGTGTCACTCTGTCACTCTGTGGTGTCCTAGAAGTGTTGCTGAGTTAATACTTATTCTTATTTTCTAAGCTCTTGATGTTGCTAAAAATAGTTTTTACCTATTTAAATGGTGGTTTTCTTCAAAATTTTTGTTGAATTTCATTTACAAATGGGATAGATCAAGGATTGTAAAAACATGTCTTGTGGGGCTTGGCAAAGAAGTAAATGTGATGTGTGTTGGCAATTGGAATATATGTTCCTTCTACTGCACGGCCACTGTCTGCTACTCAGCCAGTCAGTTACATGGCAGTTCAGTTTTTGTTTGTTTGTTTGTTTTGTTTGTTTTGGTTTTTGGTTTTTAATATATTTTATTGATTTTTTACAGAGATGAAGAGAGAAGGATAGAGAGTTAGAAACATCAATGAGAAAAACCAATAAAATACCGTATTTGCCGGCATATAAGACGATTTTTTGGCCCTGAAAAATAACGTATTTGCTGGCGTATAAGACGACCCCCTAACATTTCCACTCAAAACACAGAGTTTGTTATATACTCGCCGTATAAGACTACCCCCCACTTGGAGGCATATTTTTCAGGGCCAAAAAATCGTCTTATACGCCGGCAAATACGGTATATTGAAAAATATAACGAGTCAAAAAGAATTGCTTTGCTAATTTTCCACCTGTGGTGTAGACACCTCTGGTAGTAAGAGTGTTGTTCTCCAGCCCTGATGGAAAGTCCTGTTCCTTAGAATTGCATCAAGTGCTGTCTATAGGACCTCTTGATTTATTAAAGTTTGGGTGTCTGGGAACTCCTGTAGTCCTGAAGTATTTTATCATGTGATTGTAGGGCTTCATGCCATTGGCAGCCATGAATGGCCTGGTGTACTATCCTTTTTTAATGAATCTTACACCATTCAATTCTTCAAGTATTTCACTTAGAAGTCCCACTTCAGATGTGCTTGTGATTGATTGTTACCTTGGAGACCAATAGCAGTTTTTTTTCTTTTACTTTCCTTTTTTTATTTTGTTAATCCTCACCACTTTTCCCATTGATTTTCAGAGAGGGAGGGGGGTGTGGGGAGAGAGAGAGAGAGAGAAACATCAATTTAAGAGAGGCATATCAATTATATCAATTGGTTGCCTCCTGTAGGAGCCCTGACCAGACTGGGGATCGAATATGCAACCTGCTGACCACGGCTGTAGTTCCGCAGATTTGAGAGTAAGATTCCAGGAGTTTATTTCATAACCTTTTATTAATGCTTTCAACTATAGATACTTTTTCAAACAAAGGAGAGAATGGGCTACTATGCTTCAATTTACCCATTAACATCTGTGAATATTTGTGGGGGGTTTTTGCTGGCAAAATGGATGATTACCACAATGTTAAGGCATAAAAGAGGTCATCAAGCATGCTGGTATTTCTAATGAACAACATAAACTGATGAACAAAAGAACAAAAAACAAACCCAAAGACAGAGAAACATTGATCAGATTGTCAAACCTCAGAGGGAAGGCAGGGGAGGGTGGGGGTAAGGGGAAGAGATCAACCAAAGGACTTGTGTGCATGCACATGAGCCTAACCAGTGGACACAGACAGCAGAAGCGGGGTGAGGGCATGATTGGAGGGCGGGGGGTGAAGGGGTAGGGGACCAATGGGGGGGGATAAGTACATATAGTAATATATTTTTAAAAAATATATATTTTATTGATATTTTACAGAGAGGAAGGGAGAGAGATAGAGAGCTAGAAACGTCGATGAGAGAGAAACACCAACCAGCTGCCTCTTGCACACCCCCTACCGGGGATGTGCCCGCAACCAAGGTACATGCCCTTGACCGGAATCGAACCCGGGACCTTTCAGTCCGCAGACCAACGCTCTACCACTGAGCCAAACCGGTTTCGGCTAATATCTTAATTAATAAAAAATCTAGAAAAAAAGGAGTGCTGGTATTTCTAATGATGTGAAAACGATAATGACCACAGGCAATGGAAGAGGTAGGAAACTGCTGTTGATGTAGATGAATGAAGAGCAGTCAGCCTATGTCAGCAAGGAAGATGCTGCATGCTAGAGTGAGGCTGAAAGTTTAAGGCGAGTAGGAGGTGGTTCGACAAATTTAAGAAAGAAAGTGTTTGTTTACAGATTAAAATGTACTGTAATGTATGTAAGAAAGTTAAAACAATCATTTGGGGATCTGGATGAATTAATCCAACCTACATTATTTCTAATGGGGAAAATGATTTGGTTTCCGAACAAATCTTTTCGAACATCCTTCTGGAACAAATTAAGTTTGAGAACTGAGGTTCTCCTACGTCATTGTATTTTCCATATTAACAACTGTAAATCTACCTTTGCTCAACCACATATGCTCACATACATGCAGATATTGTACAGGAAATAATTTTTCCAAGTTTTCTAAAGTATGTTTTTAAAGTGATAAACATAACTTTTATGTTTACAGTAGTCCTTCCCAAGAATAAAGGCGATATATCCCTTGAGCTTTTATTTTATTTTATTTTTTAAAAAATATTTTTATTGATTTTTTACAGAGAGGAAGGGAGAGGGATAGAGAGCTAGAAACATCGATGAGAGAGAAACATTGACCAGCTGCCTCCTGCACACCCCTACTGGGGATGTGCCGCAACCAATGTACATGCCCTTGACCGGAATCAAACCAGGGACCTTTCAGTCCGCAGACTGACGCTCAATCCACTGAGCTACACCGGTTTCGGCGAGTTTTTATTTCTTAATATGTTTTAATTGATTTTATTTTATAAAATTTTATTATTTATTTATTATTATTTTTTTGTGTTTTTTAAAAATAAATCTTTATTGCTCATATTATTACAAATGTTCCTCATTTTTTTCTCCTCCATTGCTCCCCTCCACCAGGTTCCCACCCCACCATCTGCCCTTTCCCCACCCCCTATTGTCCTCATCCATAGGTGCACAGTTTATGTTCAGTCTCTTCCCGCACCCCCCACTCCCTTTTCCCCGAGAATCATCAGTCCACTCCCCTTCCATACCTCTGATTCTATTATATTCACCAGTTAATACTGTTCATCAGATTTTTTAATTCCCTTGGTTTTTAGATTCACTTGTTGATAGTTATGTATTTGTTGTTCATAATTTTTATCTTTATTTGTTTTTCCTCTTCCTAAAGAACCCCCTTCAGTAATTCATATAATTCTGGTTTGGCAGTGATGAACTCCTTTAGCTTTTTTTTTGTGTGTGAAGCTCTTTATCTGGCCTTCAAATCTAAGTGATAGCTTTGCTGGGTAGAGTATTTTTGGTTGTAGGTTCTTGCTATTCATCACCTTGAATATTTCTTGCCATTCCTGTCTGGCCTGCATGGTTTCTGTTGAGAAAGCAGCTGACATTCGTATGGGTGCTCCTTTATAGGTAACTAGCTGCTTTTGTCTTGCTGCTTTTAATATTCTCTCATTGTCTTTTGCTCTTGGAATTTTTATTATGACGTGTCTTGGTGTAGTCCTCTTTGGATTCCTTTTGTTTGGGGTTCTGTGAGCTTCTTGGACTTGTAAGTTTATTTCTTTCCCCAGGTGGGGGAAGTTTTCTGTCACTATTCCTTCCTGTTTTAATTGATTTTAGAGACAGGAATGGAGATAGACAAACAGCGATGAATCTGTTTGGCTGCCTCCTGCACGCCCCCTGCTGGGGACAGAGTGCACAACCTAGATGTGCACTCTGACCAGGAATCAAGCCAGCATAGGGTGATGCTCGACCAACAACCACACCAGCCAGGGATCCCTGAGTTTTTTAAAGTGAAAGGTGTTTTAAAAAATGAAAACTGACCTTATCTGAGATATTAATATACTTCTTAAATTAGGTTTACTTTATTATGGTAACAGTTGTCTTTTATAGTTCAATTTATTTATATCTTTAATTTCTTTGACTATCGTAGAAAGTTTGAATATTGCTGTTTCCTTTACAGATGCTTTATTTTATGGAGGTTTAGCCATTAGCTTTAAAAACAATTATTGACTTATTTTATTTATCCCTCCTATAAGATTTTACTGTTTCCTTCTCTCTTTTTTTAATAGAGAAAATTAGAAAAGTTTTAAAAAGCATAGATAGAAAATTGTTAGAGGAACAGCCTGCATCATGGCTGTTACCCAGAAATGGTCACTCAGACTGCCAGGAATTAGAAAGCATAGACTATAAAGGTTATCTCTTATTCCTAGAGAGCAGTACTTGCATCAGAGAATGCATGTTTGGATAATTTTTTTTCAAGTTTTTTAAATTTTATTTTATTAAGGTATTTTCTGTGTACATAGTTTACCATTACCCCCCCTCACCTCCCATTTATGCCCTACCTCCCCAGAGTTCTGTGTTCATTGGTTGTACTTATGTTCATGAATACCAGTCCCTCGGTTGTTCTCCTATCTCCCCCCAGGTCTCCTTCCCCTCCCAGCTGTCATTTGACAATCTGCTTGTTTTATGGTGACTATCTCAGGACCCCATGAATAAAATCTGCTCCTCATTTGGCAGTCTGCTTGTTTTATGGTGACTATCTCAGGACCATATGAATAGAGTCCGCTCCTCCTCTGGTTTTCACCGCCCCTTCCCCTGGGTCCCACTGCTTCCCCTGGGGCACACGGCTCGCCCGGGGCACACTGCACCCTGGGACACTCGGCTCACCTGGGGCACTCGGCCCCCTGGGACACACGGCTCACCCGGGACACCCTTCCCCTTTGGGGAGTATGGCTTACCCGGGGCACATGGCCCCCTGGGACACTCGGCTCACCCGGGGCACTCGGCCCCCTGGAACACTAGGCTCACCCGGGGCACTCGGCCCCCTGGGACACTCGGCTCACCCGGGGCACTCGGCCCCCTGGGACACTCGGCTCACCCAGGGCACTCGGCCCCCTGGGACACACGGCTCACCCGGGACACCCTACCCCTTTGGGGGGTACGGCTTATCCGGGGCAAATGGCCCCCTGGGACACTCGGCTCACCCGGGGCACTCGGCCCCCTGGGACACTCGGCTCACCCGGGGCACTCGGCCCCCTGGGACACATGGCTCACCCGGGACACCCTTCCCCTTTGGGGAGTATGGCTTACCCGGGGCACATGGCCCCCTGGGACACTCGGCTCACCCGGGGCACTCGGCCCCCTGGGACACTAGGCTCACCCGGGGCACTCGGCCCCCTGGGACACTCGGCTCACCCGGGGCACTCAGCCCCCTGGGACACATGGCTCACCTGGGGCACTCGGCCCCCTGGGACACACAGCTCACCCGGGACACCCTACCCCTTTGGGGGGTACGGCTTATCCGGGGCACATGGCCCCCTGGGACACTCGGCTCACCCGGGGCACTCGGCCCCCTGGGACACTCGGCTCACCCGGGGCACTCGGCCCCCTGGGACACTCGGCTCACCCAGGGCACACGGCCCCTCTAGGGTGTTGGGGTCGCATATTGGAGGCGCCGCGCTAGCTCCTTGCTAGCATGGGGGGCAGGCTAGGACAGCTGCAATTGGGCTGAGATGGTTGCAGGCGGGGGGACCACCTTCAAAGGTGTCTCGTTCGGTGTGGGAGCGGAGCAGCTGCAGACATGGAGGCTAAGTTCTGAGGTCGCCAACTCCCTGAGCCCAAGGCGTGGTGAGCTCTGTTCTTGGTGGATTTCCTTTATTCTCGGCGGCAGTGGCGGGTGGCGGTGCCAGGTGCAATATTGACGGTCGCTCCTGTGGTTCAATTACCACTGTAGTTTTAAAGTTCATATGGTGGTGGTGGTGAGAGCTTCGGCTTGGCCATGTGGCATCGGAGGATGGGCTTGCCTGAGTGGGTAATGGAAGGCACCGTGCCATTTCCTCACCAGTGCACTCCATTTCCCTCCCAGCATGGTGGGTGTTCTGGGAAGATTGTGGGCGGGCTGTGATGGCTGCATGGGGAGAGTCCGCCCTCAATGGTGTCCTCTTTGTTTCGAATGTGGAGCTTCTGTGGATGCAGAGGCTAATTTCTGAAGCCACACTCTCTATGAGCTTGGTGTGTAGTGAGCTCTGATTTCGGTGGATTCCCATTCTTGGGGGCAGCGGTGGGTGCGGCAGCGATGGTAGCTCCTGTGGCTCAATTTCCCCTGTAGTTTTAAAATCCTCGTGGTGGTAGTGTCTGATGCTTTGGCCTGGCCATGTGGCAGCGGAGAGAGGAATCTCCGGGTCTGCCAATGGAAGGCGCAGCGCCAGCACAGCGTGCGCGAAGGCCTGGCAGAGAAGGCCGCGGGTGGTGGCGGAGAGTCCCCGCGATGTCTTAGTCTTTCAGACTTAGTGGAACGCTTCCCCTGAGCCAGGACAAGCAGCACCACCACCACAAATATTGGCCAGCTCAGTGCTGCCCCTCTACAGGTGACAGTAGGGGCATCCTAACCTCGGTAGGCCTTTGCTCTTGGAGGTCTTAACCAGTGGAAGGCAGCACGGTACAGAACTGCCCCACCTTCTCAGTCCTCTGCTCGCCGGAGTTTTAAACTCCACATGGCAGCTGTGGTGCCCTGCTTGGTGTCTAATTGTAGCCTTCCCATTTCTGGGCTGAGCTGGTTGTGCGGGAGGGGAGATGCTGCGCCCGCTCCTCTCTAGCACTGTGGGCGGGCTGGGAGGTCGCGCTCAAGGGCTTCTCGTCCAGGCAGGAGCCAAAGGCGCGGCGAAGGCGCGGAGGCAGCAGCGGTGGCGGCGGGTAGTGCCGGCAGGGCTGGCCCACTCCCTGGGCCCCGGGGCGGGGCGAGGTCTGGCTTCCCTCATTTCGGGCGGCAGCGGCAGGTTCAGTTTCGCTGTAGTTTTAAACTCCACATGGCGGCAGCGGCGCCCTGCTTGGTGTCTAGTTGTAGTCTTCCCACTTCTGGGCTGGTTGCTGGCGGGGAGACGCTGCGCGATTTCTTCGCCTGCACAGTAAGCGCGGGGGCTGGGCCGGCGGGGAGATACTACACCATCTCTTCGCCCGCCCGCCCGGCGGCGAGTGCGGGGGGCCGAGCCCAGGCGCCCGCTCCTCTCCAGCACTGCAGGCGGGCTGGGAGGTCGCGCTCACGGGCTTCTCGTCCAGGCAGGAGCGTGGCGGCTGGGAGGGCTGGCCCACTCCCTGGGCCTCGGGGCGGAGCGAGGTCTGGCTTCCCTCATTCCCGGTGGCAGCGGCTCCGGCAGGTTCAGTTTCGCTGTAGTTTTAAACTCCACATGGCAGCAGCGACGTCCTGCTTTGTGTCTAGTTGTAGCCTTCCCATTTTGCCAGCTTTCCTGTGGGTCTGGTGCGATCCCTTTTGGTTTTATCTGTTGTTTATTTCCAAATTGTTGAGGAGACTTCCTGGGCCGCCATCTTGCTTCGGTCTCTGTTTGGATAATTTTGAGTGTAGAATTGCTTTAGGGGACGTAAGGGGTCAGGAGTGTGAAGACAGAGCCGGGGGCCATGGATTAGCACTCCTGCCCCTTCAACCACATGAGGTCCACCTGGAGTTTTGAGTGGTCACCACACTGCCCCCTTGGTTGCAGGCACATCCCCAGTAGGAGGTGTGCAGGAGGCAGCTGATCGATGTTTCTCTCTCATCAATGTTTCTAGCTTTCTATCCCTCCCCCTTCCTCGCTGTAAAAAATCAATTATATATGTGTGTGTGTGTGTGTGTGTGTGTGTGTGTGTGTGTGTGTAATGATGTAAGGATATACTGTGTAGCTCATACTCAAAACTGTAAATCTAATTTTATCCCACCCTGTAGTTGGGAGATAACCTCTTATCAGATGAACTGTTACCAAATATTTTCTCCCGTACAGTCTCTCTTCATTTTGGTGATGGTTTCTTTTGCTGTAGTCCCATTTGTTTGTTTTCTCTTTAGTTTCCTTTGCCCTAGGAGATGTGTCAACAAACATATTGCTATGAGAGCTGTCTGAGATTATTCTGCCTATATATTCCAGGATTTGTATGGTTTCACTACATATATTTAAGTCTTTTATCCATTTTGAGTTTAGACTTGTGTATGGTGTAAGTTGGTGGACTGGTTTGATTTTTTTTTTTTGCGTGTATCTGTCCAATTTTCTCAACACCATTTATTATCTTTATTCACTGTATGCTCTTGCCTCCTTTGTCAAATAGTAATTGAGCGTAAAGGCTGGATAAATTTCTGGGATCTCTGTTCTGTTCCATTGGTCTATGTGCCTATTCTTGTGCCAGTACCAGGCTGTTTTTAAGTGGCTTTGTAGTTTAGCTTGATATCCGGTATTGTGATTCCTCCAGCTTTATTCTTCTTTCTCAAGATTGCTGTGGCTATTTGGGGTCTTATTTGGTTCCATATACATTTTTGGAATATTTGTTCTAGTTCTGTGAAGTATGCTGTTGGGATTGCATTAAATCTATAGATTGTTTTAGGTAACATAGACATTTTAATGTTGATTCTACCAATCTATGGAGACAGTATATTTTTCCACTTGTTTATATCTCCTTCTATGTCTTTTTAAAATGTCGTGTAGTTTTCTGAGTACAGGACTTTTATCTCCTTTGTTAAGTTTATTGCAAAGTACGTTAATTTTTGTTGTTGCAATGGTAAATGAGAATTTTTTTTTTTTAGTTTCTCTTAGAATTCATTGTTGGTGTATAAAAATGCCATCAATTTCTGTGAGTTAATTTTATATCCTGCTACATTGCCAAATTCATTTATTAAATCTAGTTTGTTTTTTTTTTGGTGGAGTGTATGGTTTTCTATGCATAATATCATGTCTCCTGTGAATAATGACAGTTTTACTTTCTCCTTTCCTATTTGGATGCCTTTTATCTCTTATTCTTGTGTGATAGCTATGTCTAAGACTTCCAGTACTGTGTTGAATAAGAGAGGTGAATGCAGACATTCCTGTTTTTGATGTTGGCTATAGGTTTGTCATATATGGCCTTTATTATATTGAGGTATGATCCCTGTATTCTCACGTTGCTCAAAGGTTTTTATTAAAAACTAGAGGCCTGATGCATGAAATTCGTGCATGGGTGGGGGTGCCCCTCAGCCCATCCTGCACCCTCTCCAATCTGGGATCCCTCTCACATTCCAGGACTGCTGAGTCCCAAATGCTCGCTTTTCTGCCTTCCTGATTGCCTCTAACCGCTTCTGCCTGCCAGCTTGATCATCCCCTAACCATTCCCATGCCAGTCTAATTGATGCCTAACTGCTCCCCTGCCAGCATGTTTGCCCCTAACTGCCCTCTCTTGCAAAACTGATCACCCCTAATTGCCTCTCCTGAAGGCCTGGTCAATTTGCATATTTCTCTTTTATTAGCTAGGATAGAGGCCTGGTGCATGCATGAGTGAGGGATTATGTTGGTTTGCAGGCTGGACACGCCACCCGGCGACCCAAGGTGAGGCCCTGGTATCTGGGATTTATTTATCTTCTACAGTTGAAAATTTGTAGCCTGGAGCAGAGCCAAGCCTCCTGCTTGCTCAGTGGCAGCAGCCACTTCTGTTGGTATTTATGTATCTTCTGTAATTGAAACTTTGTAGCCTAGAGTGAAGGCCTAAGCTGGCCAGGGCTGCAGAAGCTTGGCTTTCTCCATTGCCGGGGGCCACTCTCGCCTCCTGCTCTTCCAGCTCAGTGGCTGCTGCCATTTCTGTTGGGATTTATTTACCTTCTATAATTGAAACTTTGTAGCATTGAACGGAGACCTAGGCCAACAAGGGCAAGTGGAAAGCTTGCTCAGGAAACCTAAGTCTCCCTCCTGCTCTCTGTGGCTGTAGCTGGCTTGGTTGGGTTTATTTGCATATTTACCCCTGATTGGCTGGTGGGTGTAGCGTAGGTATGGTCAATTTGCATATTGCTCTTTTATTACATAGGATGGGTGTTGGGTTTTTTTGAATGTTTTTCCTGTGTCTATTATATGATCATGTGCTTTTTGCCTTTCAATTTATGTGACGTATCACATTTATTGATTTGCAAATATGGTGCCAATCTGGGATCCCTGTAATAAATCACACTTGGTCAGGGTGTATAATCTTTTTAATATATTGCTGGATCCAATATGCAAATATTTTGTTTAGGATTTTAGCATCCATTGGGGATATTAGCCTGTAATTCTCTTTCTTTATAGTGTCTTCATCAGATTTAGGAATTAGGATAATGTTGGCCCCATAAAAAGAATTTGTAAGTGTTTCTTCCTTGGAGTTTTTGGAATAGTTTGAGTAGTATAGGTGTTAGTTATTCTTTGAATGTTTGATAAAACTCCCCTGTGAAGCCATCTGGAACAAGGCTTTTGTTTGTTGGGAGATTTTTTATTATAGCTTCAATTTTATCAGGTTTTCTTTTTTTAAATTATTTTTTATTGATTATGATATCACATAATTGTACTCATCCTATTCAGGTTTTCTTATTCAGTTTTGGAAGATTGTATTTTTTTTTAATGAATGACTTAACTTTACTTATTTTTTTTAACTTTTTTTTCTTTTCGTTTCTTTTTTTTAAATTAAATTATTATATGTGTACATATATTACCATTGCCCCCCCAAACATTCCCTCCCTCCCCAGAGTTTTGTGTCCATTGGTTATACTTATATGCATGTGTACAAGTCCTTCGTTTGATCTCTTATTTTCCCCATATTTCCCTCCCCTCCCCACTGTAATTAGACAGTCTGCTTGTTGCTTTACTGTCGCTATATTTAACTTATGATTCATCAGTTTATAATGTTCTTTATTATTCATAAATGAGTGAGGTCATGTGATGTTTCTCTTTCATTGACTGGCTTATTTCACTCAGCATGATATTCTCCAATTCCATCCAGGTTGCTGCAAATGATGAGAATTCCTTCTTTTTTATGGCAGCATAGTATTCCATTGTGTAGATGTACCATAGTTTTTTGATCCAATCATCTGCTGATGGACACCTAGGCTGTTTCCAAATCCTAGCTATTGTAAATTGTGCTGCTATGAACATAGGGGTGCATGTATCCTTTCTGATTGGTGCTCCTGTTTTCTTGGGATATATTCCTAGAAGTGGGATTACTGGGTCAAATGGGAGTTCCATTTTCAGGTTTTTGAGGAAACTCCATACTGTTCTCCACAGTGGTTGTACCAGTCTGCATTCCCACCAGCAGTGCACGAGGGTTCCTTTTTCTCCACAACCTCACCAACACTTATGTTTGTTGATTTGTTAATGTTGGCCATTCTGACAGGTGTGAGATGATATCGCATTGTTGTTTTGATTTGCATCTCTCGGATAAGTAGTGACTTTGAGTAGTTTTTCATGTGCCTCTTGGCTTTCCTTCTGTCTTCTTTTGAGAAGATTCTATTTAGTTCCATTGCGCATTTTTTTATTGGCTCATTTATTTTCCTTTTATTGAGTTGAATAAGCTGTTTGTAGATGTTGGAGATTAAACCTTTATCGGTAATATCATTTGCAAATATGTTCTCCCATACAGTGGGCTTTCTTGTTGTTTTGTTGATGGTTTCTTTTGCTGTGAAAAAACTTTTTATTTTGATGTAGTCCCATTTGTTTATTTTCTCTTTACTTCCATTGCCCTAGGGGCAGTATCAGTGAAGAAGTTCTTTACGTATATGTCTGAGATTTTGCTGCCTGTGGATGCCTCCAGTATTTTTATGGTTGCCCGTCTTATGTTTAAGTCCTGTAACCATTTCGAATTTATTTTTGTGTATGGAATAAGTTGGTGCTCTAGTTTCATTCTTTTGCATGTATCTGTCCAATTTTCACAACACCATTTATTGAAGAGACTGTCTGGACTCCATTGTATGCTCGTGCCTCCTTTGTCAAATATTAATTGAGCATATTGATTTGGGTTGATATCTGGATTCTCTATTCTATTCCTTTGATCCATATGTCTGTTCTTGTGCCAGTACCAGGCTGTTTTGAGAACAGTGGCTTTGTAATACAGCTTGAAATCTGGTATGGAGATCCCTCCTAATTTACTCTTCTTTCTGAGGATTGCTGATGCTATTTGAGGTCTTTTATTGTTCCAAATAAATTTTTGGAGAGTTGTTTCTAGGTCAGTGAAATATGCCATTGGTATTTTGATGGGGAGTGCATTGAACCTATAAGTTGCTTTGGGAAGTATGGACATTTTGATGATGTTGATTCTACCAATCCATGAACATGCTATGTACTTCCATCTGTTTACATCTTCCTCTATCTCTTTTTTCAGTGTTGGGTAGTTTTCCGTATATAGGTCTTTTACCTCCTTAGTTAAATTTATTCCCAGTTATCTTAATTTTCTTGGTGCGATGGTAAATGGGATTGCTTTTTTGGTCTCTGTTTCTGTAATTCCATTGTTGGTGTACAGAAATGCCATAGATTTCCTGGTGTTAATTTTGTATCCAGCTACATTGCTAAATTCATTTATTAAGTCTATTAGTTTTTTGATGGAGTCTTTTGGGTTTTTTATGTACAATATCATGTCATCTGCAAATAAGGATAACTTTTCTTCTTCTTTTCCGATTTGGATGCCTTTTATTTCCTCTTCTTGTCTAATTGCAATGGCAAGTACTTCCAGTACAATGTCAAACAGGAGTGGTGAGAGTGGGCATCCCTGTCTTGTTCCTGTTCTTAGAGGGAATGGCTTTAGTTTTTGGCCATTGAGTATGATGTTGGCTGTGGGTTTATCATATATAGCTTTTATTATGTTGAGGTATGATCCTTGTACTCCCACCTTGTTGAGAGTTTTTATCAGGAAAGGGTGTTGGATTTTATCAAATGCTTTTTCTGCATCAATTGATATGACCATATGATTTTTATCTTTAAATTTGTTTATGTGATGTATCACATTTATTGATTTGCGGATATTGTACCATCCTTGCATTCCGGGAATAAATCCTACTTGGTCATGGTGTATGATCTTTCTGATGAGCTGCTGGAGCTGATTTGCTAGAATTTTATTGAGTATTTTGGCATCTATGTTCATGAGGGATAATGGCCTGTAATTCTCTTTCATTGAGTTGTCTTTATCTGGTTTTGGTATTAGGGTGATGCAGGCTTCATAAATGGAGTTTGGAAGTGTTCCTTCCTCTTGAATTCTTTGGAATAGTCTGAGGAGGGTAGGTTTTAGTTCTTCCTTGAATGTTTGGTAAAACTCTCTTGTGAAGCCATCTGGCCCTGGGCTTTTGTTTGCTGGAAATTTTTTGATGACTGTTTCAATTTTTTCCCAAGTAACGTGTCTATTGAGATTTTTAAATTCTTCCTGATTGAGTTTTGGAAGGTTGTATTTTTCTAGGAATATGTCCATTTCTTCCAGGTTGTGCAATTTGTTGGAATAGAATTGCTCATAGTATTTTGTAACAATCCTTTGTATTTCGGTGGGGTCTGTTGTTATTTCACCTCTTTCGTTTCTGATTTTGTTTATTTGGGTCCTCTCTCTTTGTTTCTTGGTTAGCCTGGCTAGAGGTTCATCAATCTTGTTTATCCTTTCAAAGAACCAGCTCTTGGTTTTGTTGATCTTGTGTATTGTTTCTTTGGTCTCTATGTCATTTATCTCTGCTCTAATTTTTATTATTTCTTTCCTTCTGCTTACAGTGGGCTTTTCTTGTTGCTCTTTTTCTAACTCTTTGAGTTTTAGAGTTAGATAATTTGTTACCTTTTTTTTCTAGTTTTTTGCAATAGGCTTGTAGAGATATGAACTTCCCTCTCAAGACTGCTTTTGCTGTGTCCCATAGATTTTGGATTGTTGTGTTTTCATTGTCATTTGTTGCCAGGATGTTTTTAATTTCTTCCTTGATTTCTTTGGTAATCCAGTCCTCATTTAATAGCATGCTATTTAGTCTCTAAGTGTTTGATTTCTTTGGATTATTTTTATTGTAGTTAATTTCCAGTTTTATGACACTATGATCTGAAAAGATGCTTCATATGATTTCTATCTTCTTGAATTTGAAGAGACTTTGCCTATGTCCCAACATGTGGTCTATCTTTGAAAATGACCCATGTGTACTTGAGAAGAATGTGTATTCTGTGGCTTTGGGGTGGAATGTTCTGAAGATGTCAATTCCATCTGGTCTACTGAGTCATTTAGGATTGATACTTCTTTGCTGATTTTTTGTTTAGGTGATTTGTCCAAATGTGACAGTGGGGTATTAAAATCTCCTACTATGATTGTATTACAATCAATCTCTCCCTTAATGTCCTCCAGCAGTTTTTTTATGTATTTGGGTGCTCCCACATTGGGTGCATATATGTTTATCAGGGTTATTTCTTCTTGTTGGATTGCTCCCTTTAGTATAATGAAGTGGCCTTCATTATCTCTTTTTATGTCCTTCACTTTGAGATCTAATTTGTCAGATATAAGTATTGCTACCCCAGCCTTTTTTTCATTTCCGTTCGCCTGGAAAATCTTTTTCCATCCCTTCACCCTCAGCCTGTGTGCATCTTTTTTTCTGAAGTTTGTTTCATGTACACAGCAGATATATGGCTCTTGCTTTCTTATGCATTCTGTTACTCTATGTGTTTTGATTGGAGCATTTAAACCATTTACATTTAAAGTTATTATTGATAAGTAGGTATTTGATGCCATTGTTATTCTATACTCCTGTGTTCCTTCTTTGCTTCCTATTTCTTTATTTTTACAGTAAACCCTTTAGCATTTCTTGCATTGCTGGTTTGGTGGAGATAAATTCCTTTAGTCTTTTTTTGTCTGTGAAGCTCTTGATTTCATTTTCAATCTTGATTGATAGCCTTGCTGGGTACAATATTCTTGGATTCAGACCCTTCCTTTGCATGACTTTGTACATTTCATCCCATTCCCTTCTGGCCTGATGAGTTTCTGTGGAGAAATCAGTTGCTAGTCTGATGGGGGTTCCTTTATATGTAACCTTCTGTCTCTCTCTAGCTGCTTTTAAGATTCTTGCTTTGTCGTTGTTTTTTGCACTTTTATTATAATGTGCCTAGCTGTTGGTCTTTGGGGATTCATTTTGCTTGGGACTCTGGGAGCTTCTTGTATTTGTATGGATTTTTTCTTCTCTATCTCAGGAAAGTTTTCTGTCATTATATCTTGGAACAGTTTTTCTATGCCTTCCTCTGTTTCCTTTCCTTCTGGAACCCCTATTATTCTAATATTGTTTTGTTTTGTAATGTCCCAAAGTTCCCGTAGGCTCTCTTTCTGCTTTTTAATTTTTTTTTTCTAAAAGCTGCTCTAATTGGGTATTTTTTTCCATCTTGTCTTCTAGCTCACTGATTCGGTCCTCTGCCTCATCTAGCCTACTTTTGATGCTTTCTATTGAGTTCTTTACAGTAGCTATGTCATTTTTCATTTCTTCTTGGTTCTTCTTCATTTCCTCTTGGGTCTTACTCATATTGTCAAATTTGTCTTCCATTCTTTTTAGCCATCCCATGATCATTACTCTGAATTCTTGCTCTGGTAGGTTGCTTGCCTCTAAATCGTTTACTTCCTTTTCTGATGATGGCTGATTTTCTTTCATAGGTGGGTTGTTTCTTAGCCTCCCCATGATCTTTCTTTTTAGGATGCCTGTTTATGTAGTTCTCTCTCTCCTGCTTAGCTTTAAAGGTACAAAATACAACACAACCAGGCACAACACACAAGGCACTGAACAGAAAAGCGTTTGCAATATTAATATCCTCCAATAAAGGTGACTGGAACCCAGCTAACAAAATCATACAATCAAATAAAAAGAATAAGCAAACCAATCTTACAAAAAAGCATAAAAGTTTGATATAGTCAGCATTTAGCATATAACTATAAAGGGGTAGAGAGAAGGTTTTTTTTTTTTTTTAAGGACAGCGACAAGGTAGGAGCGACTGGACTTGGAGTAGGGGGTTGGGGGTTAGATATACACTGGAAGGGTGAAATTTCAGGAGGGTGTAAATAGAAAAAAATAGGGAAAATCTAGAGCAGTAAAGAGTTAAGATAAGCAGGGCACCAAAGGGAAAGGGTTAGGAAGGGAGTGATGGCATAAAGGTAGGGTTGAATTAGAATAGAGCGTTGGAGAAAGAAAGGTATAAATAGTCTGTTGAATAGTAATCCCAAAGGGGAAAAAAGAGAAAAGAAAGAAAAGAAAAAAAAAGAAAAAGAAAAAAAAGAAAAAGAAAAAAAATGTATATAATATGACACTTAAAAGATAATGATAAAAATAAACAAAAGAAAATAAGATAAAAAAGATAAAAAGGGCAAACTACTAGTAGTAATAATAATTATTACATATAAAAGTGAATTAATTAAAAAGGTAAAATCAAGTGAGGAAAGATGAAAAAAATCTTCTTAAGAAAACTTTGCAACTAATGTAACTTAAAAAACAAAACAAAAACAGAAAAAAATTAAACAATTAGAAAATCAAAATAAAAAATTAAATAAAATTTGCAGTAATGAAGGTCATCACTTCCTTTGTTGTTCTGTCTAGCTCACCAGTTCCCAGACTGGGCGTTAATTGCAAATCCCTCTGTTTCTTCCGTGTTGTAATCAGGTCTTGATTTTTCAGCCCTTCTAGAGTCCATATGTACTGTAGCCTCTAGGTGGCGGTGTTTCTTGGTGGCAGAGAGCCAGGGTTCTGAGGCCTTTCTAGCTTTTTTCCCCTCTCTGTGGCCCTCATCTATGGCGGGGTGGGGGTTGGGCAGGAGGAGCTTACCCCACTCGCCTGTAACTCTCTCTGAGTCAGATCCAGACGTGCTGCTCCTTAGATATCCCCCCACTTAGGAGCCCTGACCACAGTCAGGGGTGCCTCCAGCCCAGCTCTGGATTTCTTATAAACACAGACCCCTCTTTGCGCCTGGTGCGCACGGGCTGGTGCGCGCAGGCTGCTGTGCGCGAGCTGCTGCGCGGGGTGGGGGGGGTGGGGGTGGGGTTGGGGGGGAATGCGCGCGCTTCGTTGGGAACTCACCCGATCTCCGCAAAATCTGATTTTTTAACCTGGGGTAGAGCACTCCTTTTAATCCAAGCGTTCGCGCTGATTGTGGTCGGCGTTTAGGGGTGAACAGTTACTTGGTGGTCTTTACAGCCTGGCTATTCTGTCCTCTAATCCAAATCTCTTCCCATCAAGATGGCGAGATTTCCCCGTCTTCGTCCTTAGGTCACTCCAGGAAAGGATCGGGCTGTGGGTGCTTATTTGTCAGGGACACCCTGATCAGGCGCCCCCCAGTTTCCTCAGGTGTTGGCCTTTCTCTTGGCTTGTTGACAGGCACTCCCAGCCAGACCCTCAGGTGCTCTCTCCTTCCTCTTCGGGACCCAGGTCAGAACTTGCCTACCTATTCTTCCGCCATTTTCCCCGAACTCTGAATCGGAAAATTGTATTTTTGTAGGAATTTGTTCATTTCATCCATATTTTGCCAGCTTGTTGGCATGTAGTTGTTAGTATTTTTTTTTTTTTACAATCCTTTGTATTTCTGTGTTGTCTGTGGTTACTTCATCTCTTTCATTTCTAATTTTATTTGAATCCTCTCTTTGTTACTTGATGAATCTGGCTAAACGTTCATCAATCATGTTTATCTTTTCAAAGAATCGGCTGTTGATTTCGTTGAACTTTCTTTTATTTGTGTATTTTATTTTTAGTCTCTGTCACTTATTTTTGCATTGATATTTATTTTATATTTTTTTTCTTTCTGTTTACTCTGGGCCATTCTTGTTCTCTTTTTAATTCTTTTAAAAAATATATTTTATTGATTTTTTACAGAGAGGAAGGGAGAGGGATAGAGAGTTAGAAACATCGATGAGAAAGAAACCTCAATGAGAAAGAAACATCGATCAGCTGCCTCCTGCCCGCCCCCTACTGGGGATATGCTCACAACCAAAGTACAGGTCCTTGATCGGAATTGAACCCAAGACCGCTCAGTCCACAAGCCAGCTATCCACTGAGCCAAACTGGTTTTGGCCTCTTTTTAATTCTTTAATTTGTAGGGTTAGGTAGTTATTAAATATTTTTGTTTTTGTTTTTTTAGGTAGGCCTTCAGTGCTATCCTATGCTTTTGATGTGTCCCAGAGTTTTGGGATTGTTTTGTGTTCATTTTCATTTGTATCCTGTAAGTTTATTTTTTCTTGATTTCATTGGTAATCCAGTGTTTAATAACATCCTGTTTAACTTCCATGTGTTTGAATATTTTTGAGTGTTTTACTGTAGTTGATTTCCAATTCATGACATTGTGATCCGAGAAGATAGTTGATATGATTTTAATTTTCTTGAACTTGCAGAGAATTGTTTTGTGTTCTAACACATGGTCTACCTTCAAATGGCCCATGTGCGTGCACCTGAGAAGAGTTTACATTTTGCAAGTTTTGGGTGAAATGTTCTGTAAATGCCAATTAAATCCATCTGATCAAGTGTGTCCCTTAATGTCCCTATTTCCTTGTTGTTTTTTTGGTCTGGAAAAAAACAACACAATTCTATTTAACAAATTCATTGGGGTGTTAAAGCCCTCTACTATGGCTGTATTGCTGTGGGTCTCTCCCTTTAAGTCTCAGAAGTTTTTTTTAAAAAAAACACATATTTACTAGAGGCCTGGTGCACAAAATTCCTACACTAGCGGTCCCCTTGGCCCGGACTGTGCCCTCTCGCTCCTAGTGGGCAGTCAGACATTCTTAGCTTTGACTTGAAGGTGGAGTCCCACCACTGCTGCTGCACTTGCCAGTTATGAGCCCAACTTCTGGCTGAGTTGTTCCCCCTGTGGGAGCACACTGACCACCAGTGGACAGCTCCTGTGTTGAACATCTGCCCCCTGGTGGTCAGTGCATATCATTGCCTCATAACTCTGTTGTTCTGCTATTAGGTCAATTTGCATATTAGCCTTTTATTAGATAGGATTTATTTGCTCCTATATTTACCAGAGTTACATCCTCTTGTTGAGCAATCCCTGTAGTATTATGTAGTGATGCTTTCCTCTTGTTATGGCCTTTGTTCTGAAGTCTGTTTTGTGTGGTATAAGTATTTCTAGCCCAGCTTTTGTTAGTTAGTTAGTTTGTTTGTTTCCATGGAATATTTTTTTATACCCTTCACTTTCAGCCTTCATCTATTGTACTGAGGTGGGTCTCTTATAGCTAGCAAATAATTGGGTCATGTTTTCTTATACATTCAGCTACCCTGTGTCTTTTTTATTGGAGCATTTAATCCCTTTACATTTAAGGTTATTATTGATAGGTACTCATTTACTGCCATTTTTTTTTTCTGTATACCAATGACCTGTCTCAATTTTTTTCTTCTTAAAGCACTCCCTTTTGCATTTCTTGCAATGTTGGTTTGCTGGAAATTAACTCTATAACCTTTTTTTAAAATTTTTTATTGGAAGCTTTTTATTTCACCTTCAATTTGAAATGATAGCCTTGCTGGGTAGAGTAGCCTTGGTTTCAAGTCCTTGTTTTTCATTATTTTGTCAATCCCCTCTGGCTTGAATTCTTTCTGTTGCAAGTCAGTTAATATACTGATGGGAACTCCTTTGTAGGTAACTAACTGTTTCTCTCTTGAACCCTTTAAGATCACCTCTTTGTATTTAACCTTTTCTGTTATAATAATGACGTGTTTTATTGTGGGTTTCTTCTTTTTTTTTTTAATAAACCTTTATTACTCAGATTATTACAATTGTTTCTCCTTTTTCTCCCCCAAAGCTCCCTACCACCCAGTTCCCTTACCACCCTCTGCCCTTACCCCCTCATCCCCCAATTGTCTTCATCCATTGGTTATACGATTTCAATCCAGTCTCTCACAGCTTCCCCACCCCCTTATTCTCCTGTTAATTATCAGTCCATTCCCTTTCTTTGCCCCTGATTCTACTATATTCACCATTTTATTCTGTTCCTCAGATTTTTTTCCTTCTCTTTTCCTTTTTTTCCATATATGAATTTCAAGTGGGATCCTCTCTCCCATTTGTTTTTGTAGGGAAATACAACAAAGTGTTCTGTAGCTAATGGCTACAGACTGTCCAAATGTCTCAGGACCACACGAGTAGAATCCGCTCCTCCTCCGATTCAGACCGCCCCACCCCACCCCCTGGGTTCTATCACTTCCCCCGGGGCACACAGGTCCCCGGGGCATGCAGCTCTCCTGGGAACATGGCTCCCCATGGCACATGGCTCCCCCAGGTCCCACTGCTCCCCCAGGGCACACGGCTCTCCCGGTGTACACTGCTCCCCGGGTCCCACCACCCCCCTTGGTCACTTGGCTCCCCTGGTCTCACCGCTCCCGTAGGACACATGGCTCTCCCAGGGCACACGGCAGGCTGGGAAGGCTGTGGGCATAGAGGCCAGACTGGGGAGGTGGGGGGGTGCAGAGGCCGGGCTCTAAGGCAGCTCGCTCCGGGCAGGAACAGAAGGTGCGGCCGAGGCTCAGCGTTGGTTCCCTCACTCCCAAGGCGGGCAGGCCAGGATGGCTGCGGATACAGAGGCCATGCTCCAAAGCAGCCCCCTCCCTGGGCCCGGGGCAGAGCAAGCTCTGTTCTCGGTGGGCTTCCCTCACTCGCGGTGGAGGCCGCGGTGGTGGCTCCAGCAGCTCCGGCAGGTCCAGTTCCACTGTAGCTTTAAACTCTACATGGTGGCAGTGGCACTTTTCTTTGTTTCTAGTTGTAGCCATCACATTCCACCAGCTTTCCTGTCTGATGTGATCCCTTTTGATTTTCGCTGTTGTTTTTTTCCAAATTGTTGATGAGGCGGCAGCTTAGGAGACTACCTAGGCCGCCATCTTGTTTGCGTCTAAACTTGTTTTTTCTATTGTGGGTTTCTTAGAGTTCATCTTAATTGAAACTCTCTGTGCTTTCTGCACTGGTGGGTCTTTGTCCTTCACCACGGTAGGGAAGTTTGTATATTTGTTTGTCTGTAGCTTTGTTTTGTGCATGGTGTCTTCTTTTTGTACCTGATTTTCTTTGATCATGTACCTTTCATTATACTTGACAAAAATATATGTATGGTTGGTTTGAAGTCTAGATGATAGGCTTTTCAGCAGTGACTTCATATTTTTTCCTGTTAGACATAAGGGGGTTACCATCTGGAGTCACTATAATCCACATTTAAGGCTGTTGGTTCCTTGGCTGTCTTAGTGACATAAAACTGGGCTGCAGGTCCAACTGGGGTTTGTGTAACCATTTGTGGTACCTGCTTAAAATTGTTGGTGATTGAGGGGGTAGCTAATTAACAGTTTATTTTTTTACTGCAGGTACTTTTGTAACAAAGTGACTGAAGTGCCTTTTTGGCTCTTATTTAGGTTTCTGCCTACTATCTTGCTAACTTTTTATACTTTTAACATTTCATCTATACTTAAAAATTATCCATTCCATCTTACTTACCTAGCCTGCCATTAACAGAAGGAGAAATATTTTCCTTTAATTTGCTTTTGAATTTGCCTTGATATTTGTTTGCTTTTTGCAGGTTCTACATGAAACATTTCCTCAACACACATTCCTCATGAATGGTCTCATTCAAGGTGTAAAGGTAAGAATAATTGTGAATGAAGCCAGGAATTCTTAGCAGTTTAACTCTGGAAGTTTAGATAGGATTTAAGAAAATAGTTATTGTTTGTTTTGTAGACCTAAATTTAAATTTTTAGCTGGATTATCAAAGTCAAAATAAAATACCATCCAAATCAGTAAGGCATAAAATGATTTACTGTAAATGAAAGACTGTTTTTATTAACATGTACATTGCAGTTTATAGAGGGTTCGATTTTGTAAACTTTTGATTTCTCTACCTATCAGCAGAATATAATGGGCAAGTACTATCTTCTTTTGAGAAATACTTTTAGATTGAGGAAGAAGAATCAAGAGTTAGTTGGGTATATAGACTTTTGGCAAGGCTGGTAGTTGACAGTATTGCAGATGTCCCCCATTTCCTCCCTTAACCCTTCTCCACCTGAGGCCTTCCCTACCCTATTGTCCATGGGTTATGCATATATGCATATATACTCTTTGGTTAATCGCTAACCATCCCTTTCAACCCCCTTTCCTCTGAGATCTGTCAGCCTGGTCCATGCTTCCATGCCTCTGGACCTATTTTGTTTGGCAATTTATTTTGTTCATTAGATTTCACATATGAGATTATGTGATATTTGTCTTTCTCTAAGTGGCTTATTTTGTTCAGCATAATATTCTACAGTCCTAGCCACACTTTTTGAGTTCTCAACCTCTTAACATAATTAGCCTTTATTGTTTGAATTTTAATGTGATATTATAACAGCTTATAAGTGTTTTTCATTTAAGTAAAATGAGGAAGATAATGTTATACTCTAGTTAGACTTCATAAAGTATATGAATATACTAATTTTCCCTTTCCAGCTTAGATCATAAAAATCTGTGCATAATTTTACTTTGTATTGAACTGTACACTTAAAGCATGCCCTAATAATTTGCTAAATTTGTGCACAGGAAGGGAGGATCCCTCAGCCCAGCCTGCACCATCTTGCAGTTTGGGACCTTGAGGGATCCTTAGTGCTGCCTCAGAGGCAGGAGAGGTTCACAGCCATGAACTGGGATTCTGGCACTAACCACCAGGGGGCAGCTCCAGCATTGAGCATCTGCCACCTGGTAGTCACCTGGTAGTCAGTGTGTGTCATAGCAAACAGTTGCTCTACCATTTGGTCGACTTGCATAGTTTTATTATATAGGAGTAGAGGCCCAGTGCACGAAATTTGTGCACAGGGGTGGGGGGGGGGTGTCCTTCAGCCCGGCCTGCACCCTATCCTATCTGGGACCCCTCTCACAATCCAAGACTGCTGTCTCCTAACCACTCGCCTGCCTGATTGTCCCTAAATGCTTCTGCCTGCCAGCCTCAACACCCCCTAGTCGATCCCCTGCTGGCTTGATTGATGCCTAACTACTCTTCTGCGGGTCTGATCGCCCCCAACTGCTCTCCCCTGCCAGCCTGGTTGCCCACAACTGCCCTACCCTGCCGGCCATCTTGTGACAACATGGAGGCACCATGCGAGGGCTACCTAGTCTTTTATTAGTATAGATAAGTTGCAAGACTGCTATTCTCCATAGCATTATCTCAATCTGTCCAGTTTTGCTTCCTGGCACTTGTCAACAGCTTGGCTCAAATGAACTCATAAAACTTTTTCAGAGGTTTGAATGTTTCTTTTTCTTTTTTTTAAATAAATCTTTATTGTTCAGATTATTACATTTGTTCCTCTTCCCCCCCCCCCCATAGTTCCTCTCCACCCTGTTCCCACCCGACCCTTGCCCTTACCCCCACCCCCACTGGCCTCATATATAGGTGTACGATTTTTGTCCAGTCTCTTCCCACACCCCCCACCCCTTTCCCCCTGAGGATTGTCAGTCCACTCCCATTCTATGCCTCTGATTCTATTATATTCACCAGTTTATTCTGTTCATTAGATTTTTTATTCCCTTGATTTTTAGATTCACTTGTTGATAGATATGTATTTGTTGTTCATAATTTGTTTTTATTTTTTTATTTTATTGATTTTCCACAGAGAGGAAGGTGGAGGGATAGAGAGCTAGAAACGTCAACAAGCTGCCTCCTGCACCCCCCCCCCCCACCGGGGATGTGCCTGCAACCAATGCACATGCCCTTGACTGCAATTGAACCTGGGACCCTTCGGTCCGCAGCCTGATGCTCTAGCCACTGAGCCAAACCAGTCTCGGCTGTTGTTCATAATTTTTATCTTTATTGTCTTCTTCTTCTTCTTCAAGAATACTTTTCAGCATTCATATAATACTGGTTTGGTGGTGATGAAGTCCTTTAGCTTTTTCTTATCTGTGAAACTCTTTATCTGACTTTGAATTCTGAATGATAACTTTGCTTGGTTGTAGGTTCTTGCTATTCATCACTTTGACTATTTCCTGCCACTCCCTTCTGGACTGCATAGTTTCTGTTGAGAAATCATTTGACAGGAAAAACCAAGATGGCGGCATAGGTAAACAACTAACTGCAGCCTCACTCAACAATTTCAAAAAATACAACTAAAATATAAAGTGGACATTATCCACAACTACAGGAAAGTTGACTGCCTGGAAATTCTACAACTAGAAGGAAAGAGAAAACCAGAAGGAAAATAAGAGGAGCTGTAAAAGCCTAAGGTATGGAGAGACACAGTGTGCGAGTGGGGAGAGGATAGAGCCGGAGAGGAGGGGGCGGCTGAGTACCTGGCTGGCATTCCCTAGCGGGAAGGAGATAAAAGCTCTGGACTGTGCTGAACCCCAACTCCAACTGCACTGAACCCCAGTTCTGGGTGAGACACTCGGGGCCCCAGCCTCATACAGAGGGAATCTGGGCTGTAAGGCAGAAGCTCAGGGAAGCGGTGAAAGGCAGAGCCCCTGAGTTGTGCATATTTCTAGCAGAGGAAAGACTATTGATTGGACTGCTGGATTGCCCTAGCGGGAAGGAGACATAAGCTCCAGGCTGCTCTTAACCCCACTTCCAACTGCACTGAACCCCAGTTATGGGCTCGTTGGGGGAGAGACTAGACTGTCTGGTAGCGGGCAAAACTCTAGGGCACCTTTCTCTGAGAGGTGCTTGCAGCGAATACCAAAGGACACTGAGGTACACTGAGACTCAGGAATCTCAGAGTGCGGGGCTAACTGGAAGCCAGGGCTATAGGCTCCACCCTGAAACTCTGCCCATCCAAGCTGAACACAGAGGCATTTGCAGGTTTCCAAGTCTAGTGGAATAAGTCCGTCTCCTGGCATAGACACAGCTGATCCTCCCAACCTACCAACTCAGGGAAGCAGCGAAAATGCCAAGACATGAAAGAGATCACAAACGAAAGAAATGGAGGACGAAAAGCGACTGGATATAGAGTTCAAAACCACACTTACAAAATTTTTCAAGAATCTTCTAGAAAAGGCCAATAAACAAGACCTATGAGGATATTAAAAGGGATCAACTAGAAATAATAAAGGATCAATAAGAAATAATAAAGGATCAACTAGAAATAAAGAATACATTCTCTGAAATAAAAAATATTATACAGAGTCCTAAAAACAGAATGGAAGATTGCAAGAATCAAGTCAAAGATTTGGAACACAAAGAGCCAGAAGACACTCCTCCACAGAAGCAAGAACACAAGAGAATCCAGAAAGTTGGAGATAATGTAAGAAACCTCTGGGACAACTTCAAGCGAACCAACAGCAGAATTATGGGTGTCCCAGAAGATGACAGAGAGCAAGATGCCAAAAACATATTTAAAGAAATAGTGACAAAAAACTTCCCCCACTTGGTGAAAGAAATAGACTTACAAGTCCAGGAAGTACACATAACCCCAAACAAAAGGAATCCAAAGAGGACCGCACCAAGACATATCATAATTAAAATCCCAAGAGCAAAAGACAAAGATAATATTAAAAGCAGCAAGAGAAAAGCAGCTAGTTACCTATAAAGGAGCACCCATACAACTGACAGCTGATTTCTCAACAGAAACCATGCAGGCCAGACGGGAATGGCAAGAAATATTCAAGGTGATGACTAGCAAGAACCTACAGGCAAAAATACTCTACCCAGCAAAGCTATCACTCAGAATCGAAGGCCAGATAAAGAGCTTCACAAATAAAAAAAAGCTAAAGGAGTTCATCACCGCCAAGCCAGAATTATATAAATCACTAAAAGGGCTTGTTTAGGAAGAGAAAGAAAATAAAGATAAAAGTTATGAACAACAAATACGTAATTATCAACAAGTGAATCCAAAAACCAAAGGAAGTAAAAATCATGATGAACAATATTAACTGGTGAATATAATAGAATCAGAGGTATGGAAGGGGAGTGGACTGATGATTCTCAGGGAAATAGGGAGTGGGGGGTGGGGGAATAGATGGGACATAAACTGCACCTATGGATGAGGAAAATGGAGGATGGGGAAAGGGCAGAGAGTGTGATGGAACCTTCGTGGAGGGGAACAATGGAGGGGGGGGGAAATGAGGAACATTTGTAATAATATGAAAAATAAATATTTATTTTTTAAAAATCATCTGACAATCTTATGGATGCTCCCTTGTCGGTAATTAACTTTTTCTCTTGCTGCTTTTAATATTCTCTCTTTGTCTTTTGCTCTTGGCATTTTGATTATGATGTGTCTTCGTGTGGTCCTCTTTGGATTCCTTTTGTTTAAGGTTCTGTGTGCTTCCTGGACTTGTAAATCCATTTCTTTCACCAGGTAGGGAAAGTTTCCAGTCATTATTTCTTCAAATAGCTTTTCAGTATCTTTCTCTCTTCTTCTGGAACCCTTATAATTCTGATGTTGGTATGCTTGAAGTTGTCCCAGAGGCTCCTTACACTATCTTCATATTTTGGGATTCTTTTTTCTTTTTGCTCTTTTGGTTGGGTGTTTTTTGCTTCTTTGTATTTCAAGTCTTTGACTTGATTCTTGCGATCCTCTAGTCTGCTATTGGGTCTCTATATATTATTCTTTATTTCAGTCAGTGTATGCTTAATTTTTAGTTGGTCCTTTTTCATATCCTCAAGGGTCTCACTAAATTTATCAGTGGTTTCTGGAAAATCCTTATAACCGTGTTTTTGAACTCTATATCCAGTCATTTGCTTTCATTTTTGACATGCTTCTTTGTCTCCCCGTTTTGGCTGCTTCTGTGAGTTTATATAGTTGCTTTGTGTGCTAGGTGTCCTAGCTGTCTCCCCAGTTACTTGAGATGGACACTCTTGGTGCACCCCTTTGTGGGCTGTGTGCACAGTTTTGTTGTAGATAAGCCTTGATTGTTGTTGGTATCACTGGGAGGAATTGCAGGCCAGTTGTCAGTGAGGATAAGCTTTGTTTACAATGGGAGAACTTCTGTGCTGGTGACACCTTTATGGGGCAAGACTTGTTTCACTGGGACTTTGGTGCTCACTGATTCTGACCCTTGAGTGTGTCCCTTATGGATCTGAGGAGTTGTAATCTGGATGTGCCTACTCTGACATCTGGGTACACTGGCTCTTGTATCACCAAGGAGGTGCTAAAATAGCCTCTGTCTGAGGCCACCCAGCAGGAGCTAGAGAGATCTGCAGATTCCTCCTCTTTGTATGGGGTTTGGAGGTGCCCAGATGAGGCCAGCTGTGAAGCAATGCAAGCTGCTGCGGGGTCTTGGGCCTTCTTTTGGATGTTCTGGGTCTCACTGACTAAGCTGCAGTTTGTTATGTAAGTTTAGAATCCAAAGGACCAGGCCATTCATATGCAAAAGCCTCTGCATATGGCTTGGATGGGGCGGAGTCTTAGGGCAGAGCAAACAGCAGTGGCTGGCCTTTGGCCCTGTCCTAAGAGGCCCCCGGGTCTCAGTGTCCCTCGGTAATCGCTGCAAGCACATTTGAGAGATAGCTCGCCCCCAAGTTCTGCCCAATGCCATACAATCCAATTTCTCTCAGAATGAGAATGAGTCCCCAAAGTCTCGACCAGCACTGGAGTTCAAAGGAGTCGGGAGCTTATGTCTCCCTCCCGATTCAAAAAGACAGCCTCAAAATTACTCACTTGCCAGGCTTCTCCTCACGCCCGCCTCCATACCTCTGCACTTTACTTCTGCAGCTCTTCTGAGACTCAGTGTGCTTTTCTCTTTCCTTCTAGTTGTAGAATTTCCACTCAGCCAGCCTTCCTGTGGTTCTGGATGATGCCTGTTTTGTCTTGTTTTGAAGTAGTTGTGCGAGGCAGCAATTTCAGGTGTATACCTATGCCACCACCTTGGTTTCTCTTTGTCCATTGATTTTTAAAGAGTGGAAAGGCGAGTGAGACACAGAGAGAAACATTGATGTGAGAGAGGCACATCAATTGGTTGACTCTTTTTAAAAAAATATATTTTATTGATATTTTTCAGAGAGGAAGGGAGAGAGATAGAGAACCAGAAACATTGACCAGCTGCCTCTTGCACACCCCCCACCGGGGATGTGCCCGCAATCAATGTACATGCCCTTGGCCGGAATCGAACCCGTGACCTTTCAGTCCGCAGACCGATGCTCTACCACAGCTAAACCGAACTTGGCTCAATTGGTTGACTCTTGCATGCACCCTGATCAGGACTGGGGATGAGCCTGAAACCAAGGTATGTGCCCTTGACTGAAATCCTTCAGTCTGTGGGTCAATGCTCTATTCACTGAGCCAAACCAGTTAGAGTGGATATTGTATTCTTTATCTTTGGTTCTTTTTTTATGGTATCCATGTCCTTTTACATTCTATTGGAATTCTCATTAACCATTTTAACCATTGCTTTGAACTTTCTGGTAGATAGCTTGCTTCCATTACATTTAGGGTTTTTTTCTGGAGATTTCTAGCTATTTGATTTTGGTTGCCTCTATGTTTTGCTGTTACTGTGTATTAGGTAGATCTGCTAGCCTTAATATGGTGGACTTAAACAGTAGACATGCAGTGGTACCCAGTGACATAGTCTCACTGGCCACCTGCACATCGTGCACCAGGAATGTTTGCTGTGTAGGTTACATTTGCCCCTGGCTCGGGTCTCCAGATATGTCCCCATCCTGCTAGTTCCCCAAACATCCTCCACCTCACAGGTTATCCTCCTGCAGGCCCTCAGCATTACCCAAGCAAGCCAATCACATCCTCCTGTGGAAACCAGGGCTTACGCCAGCCTCTGGTCACAAGCTTATCCTCGTCCCCCATCCCAGCGCCTGTGGTCTGAGAGCATACTTTTTATAACTCCTATCTTTAAGAAATTGTCAAGGTGTCTTTTATGGCCTAAAAATGTAGCCTGTCTTAAGGAATGTTCTGTAAGCTTGAGGCATACACTTTGAAATAATTTAGGAATGTCAATTTGATGTTCAGGTCAGCCATGTCCTTGCTGAGCTTCTGTCTCCCTGCTCACATCGCCCAGCTGTTCTCTCATGTGTCCACTGTCTACATTAAATTCCTTGGTAGATTAATCCTAGTTGATGAAATTCCTAGCCTGGTGATTCCAACATTGCTGCCCAGTCTATGTCTGGGGATGCTCTGATTTCTTTTTGTCTTTTAGTACACTGTATTTTTTTTTTTTAAGGTGGACATGATGAACTTACTGGGTAAAAGGAACTAAGGTTACAAGCCTTCCGTGTGACATTTTAGGTTTATTTGGGTAGGAGCTAAGACAGTTGTACCATGCCGCCATCTTAGTTTCTCTGGTTTGATGTTTCTTACATTGACATTTACTTGACACAGAAGGTAGAATTTCGTATTCAGCTGGGACACATAAAAGTTTAACTACTACCCAAACTGGTTTGGCTCAGTGGATAGAGTGTTGGCCTGCGGACTGAAGAGGTTCGATTCCAGTGAAGGGCACGTACCTTGGTTGTGGGCACATCCCCAGTGGGGAGTGTGCTGGAGGCAGCTGATCAGTGTTTCTAACTCTCTGTCCCCCTCCCTTCCTCCTTGTAAAAACATCAATAAAAAATATTTTAAAAAAATTTTTAACTACTCTGAACCTGCTAATATTTCACACTTACTAGACAGTAATAAAGTTAACACTTTATTGACCACTCATTGACTTTCTCCTACTACAAATATAAGTTTTAATACAGTTATTTTGGCTATATCCATAATAAAAACCTATCTTGGACAAATAACTTTAAAAAGACCTGCCTAATTGCAATAATTTAACTAACTGACATAGAGGCCATCCTTAATAACACTTCTAATAAAAAAAGAAATAGGCCATATTTTAAAATAATAAACAATAAAAACTTATTTCACTAAGTGTAAAAATAAAAAAGTCAATAATTATTACACCACTCACATAAAATACTAAATTCAACTAATCCTGGCCTATTATGTCTACCCCAACACGTAAAAAATATCTATATCCTTTTTAATAAAATAGTAATATGCAAATTGACTGCACCTCCACTTCACCCACAAGCCACACTCACCAGCCAGTCAAGAGCAAGTATGCAAATTAACACAACCAAGTTGGCTGTGACAACAGTGCAAGCAGGAGGCTTGGGTTTCCCCAGCAATGGATGAAGCCAAGCTTCCTGCACTCACTGGCCAACTCTGGACACAACTCAAGACTATAAAGTTGCAATTATAGAAGATAAATAAATCCCAACAAAAATGGCAGCAGCCGAGACCCACAGGAAAGCTGGCAGAATGGAATGGCTACAACTAGAGACAAAGCAAGGCGCTGCTGCTGCCATGTGGAGTTTAAAACTACGGTGGAACCGGACCTGCCGGAGCTGTCGCCGCCACCACCGCGAGTAAGGGAAGCCCACCCAGAGCAGAGCCTGATCCACCCCTAGCCCAGGGAGTGGACCTTCCCGGCCGGCCCGCCATGGGAGCGAGGGAGCCGATGCCAGGCCTCAGCCGCGCCTTCGGCTCCTGCCCAGAACGAGACGTCTTTGATCGCGGTCTCCCCGCCTGCAGCCATCTCAGCCCGGCCTCCTCGTGCGCCGTGCTGGTGAGGAGCTGGCACGGTGCCTTCCGTTCACAGCCCCAGCAAGTCCTTCCTCCACTGCTGCATGGCCGGGCCAGAGCTTCTGCCGCTGCTGCCATGTGGATTATAAAACTACAGTGGAAATTGAGCCACAGGAGCGACCATTGCTGCTGCACCCACCGCCGCCACCGTGAGTGAGGGAAGCCCACTGAGAACAGAGCTCACTCCGCCCCGGGCCCAGGGCTTCGGAACTTAGCCTCCGCGTCCGCAGCTGCTCCACTCCCGCCCGCAATGAGACTCCTTGGAGCCTGGTCTCCCTGCCCACAGCCGTCACAGCCCGCCTGCCGTGCTAGCGAGGAGCTGGCTTGGCGCCTCCTGTTCGCGAACATAGCGCCCCAGGGGGGCCATGTTCCCCGGGTGAGCCATGTGTCCCAGGGGGCCCTGTTCCCCAGGTGAGCCGTGTGGCCCAGGGGGCTGTGTGCCCCTGGTGAGCCGTGTGCCCCAGGGCCCGTGTGCCCCGGATGAGCCATGTGTCCCAGGGGGACCGTGTGTCCCGGGAGAGCCGTGTGCCCCAGGAGAGTTGTGTGCCCCAGGGAAGCGATGGGATGGGGGGGGGGGGGGGCAGGGTGAACCAGAGGAGTAGTGGATTCTATTCCTGTGGTCCTGAGATAGTCACCATAAAACAAGCAGACTGTCAAATGACAGCGGAGGGGAAGGAGACCTGGGAGAGATAAGAGATCAACGGAAGGACTGGTATGCATGCATATAAGTATAACCAACAAACACAGAACTCTGGGGAGGGAGGTTATGTATGGGAGGTGTGTGGGGGGGCAATGGTAAGCTATGTACACATATAATACCTTAATAAATTTTTTTAAAATGAAAAAAAAAAGATTCCACATATAAGTGAGATCATATGAAAAAATAATAATAAAAAATAAAAATAAAAAATAAATGGCAGCAGTCATGGAACTGGAGAGAGCAGGAGGTTTGAATTGCCCCCAGCGATGGAAGAAGCCAAGCTTCCGCAGCCCTGCCCTGCCTTGGCCTATGCTCAAGGCTACAAAATTTCAATTATAGAAGATAAATAAATCCCAGATCCTAGGCCCTCCACTTGATTCGCCAGGGGGCGTGGCCACCCTGCAAACCACCATAGACCCTCACCCATGCACCAGGCCTTTATCCTAGCTAATAAAAGAGATATATGCAAATTGACTATCACTCCAATACACAAGATGGCTTCCCCCATGTGGTCAAAGAAGGCTGCCCCCATATGGACACAAGATGGCCACCACAAGATGGTCAGCAGTGGCAAGTAGTTGGGAGGGACCAGGCCTGCAAGGGAGGGCAGTTGGGGTTGATCAAGCCTGCAGGGTAGGGCAGTTAGCGGTGACCAGGCTGGCAGAGGAAGGAAGTTGGGGGCGACCAGGCCTGCAGGGAAGGGCAGTTGGCAGGACCCAAGCCTGCAGAGGAGAGCACTTGAGGGAGACTAGGCGTGCAGGGGAGTGCAGTTGGGGGAAACAGGCTGGCAGGGGAGCAGTTAAGCATCAGTCAGCCTGGCAGAGGAGTGGTTAGGGAGTGATCAGGCTGGCAGGTAGAAGCGGTTGGGGCATTCATGAAGGCAGACAAGTGAGCAGTTGAGAGCCAGCAGTCCTGGATTTTGAGAGGGATGCTCTGATTGCCTGTTTGGGCCCAATCCTACTGGAAGTTCGGGGCAACTGGGCCTGCAGGGAGGACAGTTGGGGTGGGGAGGGGCAGGCTTACTAGGATCGGGCCTAAATGGGCAGGCAGTAATCCCTCGAGGGGTCCCATATTGGAGAGAGTGCAGGCTGAGCTGAGGGACACACATTTCTGTGCTCGAATTTCATGCACCGGGCCTTTAGTGTATGTATGTATATATATTCTATACATATAAAAGGCTAATATGCAAAGATTCCCCAGGAGACTGGAAACTTGATCGCTTTCTATGATGTGCACTGACAGTCGGCGGTGTGGAACTAATGTCGGCCCCAGACTGCAGCTCCGATCTGCCCTGATTGCTGGCCAGGTTTAGGGATCCTACCTGTGCACAAATTTTGTACTCCAGTCCTCTAGTGTCCTCTATAGTAATAAAAGCACAACGTGCTAATTAGATTGGATGTCCTTCTGGATGACCTTCTGGACGAAGCTGGGGCTGCCCGGGTCCTAGGTGCCTGCCAGCGGCCAGAGGGAAGCCTGGGTCCCAGGCGCCAGAGGGAAGCTGGTGCTGGCAGTCAGGGGAAGGAAAGCCTACTCTTGCATGAATTTTGTGATCGGGCCTCTAGTATATAATAAAAGGTAATATGCAAATCAACTAAAAGGCGAATGACTGGTGTCTATGATGCACAGGGTTGACATTCAACTGGCCTCCTGGTGGTCAGTTCAGTGCAACAGGGAGAGTGCTGCTCAGCCAGAAGCGAGTCTCATGGCTTGTGAGCACAGGGTGCTGGTGAGAGCCTCTCTTGCCTCTTTGGCAGTGCTAAAGATGTCCAACTGACAGCTTAGGCCCCCAAGGTCTCCCAGACTGCAAGAGGGTGCAGGCCAGACTGAGGAACACCCCCCAACTGCATTAATTTCATATAACAGATCTCTAGTCTATAAAATAAAAGGGTAATATGCTAATTAGACCAGGTGACCTGGATGTCCTTCTGGACGAAGCCATGGTGGCAAGGCTGAGGCAGAGGCAGTTAGAGGCAATCAGTCTAGGAGGAGAAGGCATTTGGGGTTCAGCAGGCCAGCTGTGGGGGGCAGTTGGGGGCGATCAGGTTGGCAAGAGGGGACAATTGGGGTCTAGAAGGATGGGGGAAAGTTGGGAGTGAGCAGAACTACAGGCAAAGTGGTTATGGGGAGTCAGGCAAGGCAAGCAAGTGAGAAGTAGGAGCCAGTGGTCCAGGATTGGGAGAGGGATGTCTATAGGGAGTCGGACATCCCCCGAGGGGTCCCAGATTGGAGAGGGTGCAGGCTGGCCTGAGGGACACTCCCCCCATGCATTAATTTCATGCACCGGGACACTAGTTTATATATCCTATCTAATAAAAGAGTAATATGCAAATTGACTATCACTCCAACACACAAGATGGCTGCCTCTATGTGGTTGAAGATGGCCGTCCCCATGTGGACTAAGATGGCCACCACAAGATGGCCAGCAAGGGAGGGCAGTTGGGAGGGACCAGGTATGCAAGGGAGAGCAGTTGTGGGTGATCATGCCAGCAGGGGAGGGCAGTTGGAAGGGACCAGGCCTGGAAAGGAGAGCAGTTGGGAGGGACCAGGCCTGCAAGGGAGGGCAGTTGGGGCAATCAAGCCTGCAGGGGAGGGCAGTTATGGGTGACCAGGTTAGCAGAGGAGGGAAGTTGGGGTGACCTGCATGGGAGGGCAGTTAGAGGCAATCCGGCTGACAGGGAAGCAGTTAGGCATCAATCAGGCTGGCAGGCAGAAGTGGTTAGGGGTAATTAGGAAAGCAAGCAGGCAAGCAGTTGGAAGCCAGCAGTCCTGGATTGTGAGAGGGGTCCCAGATTGGAAAGGGTACAAGCTGAGCTGAGGTACACACACACCCTATATTTGAATTTTGTGCACCGGGCCTCTAGTATTTTAATAAAGTAATTACTAGAAAAGTAGTTTTTATTTCTCAAAAATTGTTGTAGTCAAATAGATTTATTGAGAGATTCCAATATAGGGCTGTTTGTTACTGTAAACATGGAAATAAAATTAAAAGAATATGATGTGGTACAGCTATCCAAACTAATAAAAGAGTAACATGCTAATAGACCGTACCTTTGTGATACCCACCGACCAATCAAGAGTGAGTATGCAAATTAACCCAATAAAGATGGTGGGTTAATTTGCATATACAGCCACCTAGTAGCCAGGCGGGTGGGATGCTTGCGTCATTGCTGATGTACACATTCCACAACAACCACTCCAGGCCACTCCAGGCCTCTGAGCAGCGTGGGAAGGTGGAAAGGTGGGCTCTGGGCCAGAGCAGAAACACAGCTTTAGCCAGAGTGAAGGTGGTGCCAGCAGCCAGGGGAAGGAAGCCCCATTCTTGCATGAATCTTTGTGCATCGGGCCTCTGTATGATATAATTAACAGGCATATAAAGAACATATTTTGACCTCTATAAGTCTGCCTGTTCTGGACATCTTATGTAAATGGAGTCATTATGGATACTGGTTTTTGTGACTTGCTTCTTTCACTTAGTACAAAGTTTTCAAGGTTCGCCTGTGTTGTAGCACATATTAGTACTTCATTTTAAGGGTTTTTTGTTTTTGTTTTGGGGTGTTTTTTTTTTTTTTAGAGAGAGAAAAGAGCAAGAGGGGAGGAGAGAGAGAGAAACATCAATGATGAAAGAGAATCATTGATTGGTTGCTTTCTGCATGCCCCAGACTGGGTATGAAGCCCACAATCCGGGCATGTGCCCTTGACCAGACTCGAACCCAGCATCCTCCAGTCCGTAGGCTGATGCTTTATCCACTGAGCAAAACCAGCTAGGGCAGTACTTCATTTTTAAAAAAAATATGCTTGTATTGATTTTAGAGAGAGAGGAAGAGAGAGAGAGAAGGAAACATCGATTAGCTGTCTCCTTCATGCCCCCTATTAGGGATTGAGCCCATAATTCAGGCATGTGCCCTGACTTGGAATCAAATCAGTGACCTCTCCGTGCATGGGATGAAACTCAACCAACTAAGCCACACCTGTCAGGGCAATACTTCATTTTTTGAAAAAATAGACAAATAGTAGTCCATTGTATGGCTGCACCACAGTTTACCCATTCATCAGCTGATGAACATTTGGTTGTTTCCACTTTTGGGCTACAGTGAATAATGCTACTGTGAACATTTGGGTACAGGTTTCATGTGAATAAGTTTCACTTTATCCTTGGTATATACCTAGGACTGCAGTTGCTGGGTCATATGGTAAGTGACCTGCTTGTTTTCTTATGCTTTCAAATAAACATTTTTTCATAAATTTTTATTAATTTCAGAGAGGAATGGAGAAAGGGAGAGATAGAGACATCAATGATGAGAGAGAATCATTGATTAGCACTGAAGACTGAGCCCATAACCTGGGCATATGCCCTGATCAGGCATCGAACCCTGACCTCTTGGTTCCTAGGTTGACACTCAATGTCCAAGGCTTAGACATGACTCTAAGCCATACCTGCCAGGCAGTAAAAATTTCTTTTTTAAAAAAATATATATTTTACTGATTTTTTACAGAGAAGAAGGGAGATAGTTAGAAACATCGATGAGACAGAAACATCGATCAGCTGCCTCCTGCACAACCCCCGACTGGAGATGTGCCCGCAACCAAGGTACATGTCCTTGACCGGAATTGAACCTGGGACCCTTGAGTCCGCAGGCTGATGCTCTATCCAGTGAGCCAAACTGGTTTCGGTGGAAATAAACATTTCTTAACCTGTTTCTGACAATGTGTGTGCCTTATCTACTAGACCTCTGAAAGGGTGTTTCAAACCTTGAACAAAATTTTTTTTATCTCTGTACTCACTCTCTTGATAATATTGTTAGTCATACCATTTTCAACTAAAATCTATCAGTAAATTATGCAGTTCTACCTTCAAAATAGATCCTATGTAATAAAGAACTAATATGCTAATTAGACTGGGTGGCAGAACGACCTTCCAGAATGACGGGGGTTGGGGAGGTGGGTGGTGGTTCCACAGGACAGGGCCAAGCCCCTTGCATGAATTTAGTGCCTCGGCCCTCGAGTCTATAATAAAACATCACCTGGTTGCTTCTCAGGAACAACCCTAGTAAGTAATAAGTGAGCTGGTGACTTTCCTTTTGACCACCCACCTTCTCTGGCAGCCTCCTGGTCTCTTCTCCACGCTGTGCTAACCTTGCTTCAGTCACAGCTTCCTCAGCCAAGGGCTTTGCAGGTGTTGTGTTTTCTTTTGTTTTTAATATATTTTATTGGTTTTTTTTACAAAGGAGAAGGGAGAAGGATAGAGAGTTAGAAACATCAGTGAGAGAGAAACATCGATCAGCTGCCTCCTGCACACCCCTCACAGGGGATGTGCCTACAACCAATATACATGCCCTTGACTGGAATCTAACCTGGTACCTTTTAGTCTGCAGGCTGACCCTCTATCCACTGAGCCAAACCGGTTTTGGCACAGGTGTTGTGTTTTTGCTTGGATTGTTTTCCCCAGGTTATATGGCAGGCTCCTCACCCAGATGTCAGTCAGTGAAGCTTTCTCTGACTCCCCTCCATCCTGAGTAATGTGTGCTGTTCTCAGTACTCCCAGTACCTCTTCTCTGCTTTGTCTTTCTCTTTCCAATTTTTGTTATTCCTTTATTTATTGAATTTGATGGGGTGACATAAAACTGTATAGATTTCAGCTTTACTCAATAAAACATCTGCATACTGCACTGTGGGCTTATTACCCAAATTAAATCTCTTGCTGCTCACATATCCCTCCTTTGCCCCTTCCACCTTCCCCACCTCCCTTCCCCTCTCTCTCATCATACTGTTGTTCATCTCTCTCTCTCATATATATACATATATATATGTGTGTGTGTGTGTGTGTGTGTGTGTGTGTTTATATGTGTGTGTGTGTGTGTGTGTGTGTGTGTGTGTGTATATATTTAATGTTTACACACACACACACTAGAGGCCCAGTAAGCGAAATTTGTGCCTGGCAGGTGTGGCTCAGACATGGAGTGTCAATGTTTCAGTCTGGCCTGCACCATCTCACAATCTGGGATCCCTTGGAGGATGTTGATCATCTGCCTCCTGCACACCCCCCACCAGGGATGTGCCCACAACCAAGGTACATGTCCTTGACTGGAATCGAACCCGGGACCCTTCAGTCCACAGGTCCACGCTGTATCCTCCCCCTTTCTTTTTAAATGTAAATGCGCTGAGTAAACTTCCTGTTCTTTTCACTTCTTAATTGTAATATTCGAAGCTCTGTAGCAAGCTGCACTGTGCTTTTGCAGAAGAACCTTATAATGTAAGGAATACAAGCTAATATTAAACAGACAAAAGTAGCAGTAACAATTAATCCAATTAATCCATGTATAGCCTTTTGTATACTAGGAAAATTTTCCTGAAAGCGATCAATAATATCTCTAGTGGTCTTAGCTATATCTACACTCAGTCCTGGGGCATTAACTGGATTCTGCACTTCATAATGTAATTGAACTATGTCTAAGGAAGTATTTTCATGATGCCACACACCCAATAAATGGTTTTTTACCCATTCCCACTCTATCTCAGTTTCATTATATTCATTATATTCTTTGGGAGTGATGCATATCCAATGATATGCTGCATGACACTGTAAGTGACTCTTAATCTTTAAATTTACTATTTCATCTCCCAGTATCTGCACAGTATCAAAAAGAGTATTAACTCTCTTTTCTATCTTTTGATCCCAGTCTTCCTGTGTTTGAAGAGCAACAGTAACATTATAAGCTAAAGAGTTTACATATTCTGCAGTTTGTACAGATTGTGTCAAAGCAATAGCTGATGCAGTAGTAGTTGCTATTAAGGTAATTAAGGCAGTTATACCAGCTATTAATAATTCTACAAATCTTCTAGGCCTACTCAAAGCCTTTTCTAATTCCCTCAAAACTTGTAATCCGGTATCACCATACCAGGAGGAGGAAGTGTTAACTGGGATCATTACAAAAGAAGGTTGCTGAAGTACTAAAACCTTTTCCACAGTCCCATTAATATAATTTGATAAAGAACATGAGGTACACTTAATATGATAACTTTCATTATAAGTCACTACAAAAGGGCCTGTTAGAAGCACATAAGGTGTAGGTACACAAGCATATACACTTTCATTCCAGCTAGAACCACTGCCGCTGGCAACACCAGTAGTATTTATCTTGGATACAGTAATATAGTCCATGGTGGCCACAAGGCGCCAAACTTCTCTTTGATACGTGACATCGTCCAAAGTCCATAAGCCAGCAACTAAATTTTTGGGTGTATAAGGCTGGCTGCTGATGTGTATTTACTCAGAGTTCTTAGACTTGGCTGGGCAAGACTTTGTAGAAGACTGGCAGCTAACAGATGCTAGCATGAGTAGGAATATGGTTGAAGAAGTATCTGCTGCACTTCAGTTGTTAACTTCTATGTTGGTACCTCAGTCCCTTGTATAGGTTTGTTTTCTTCTTCCTCCGCTTTGCTGTTATTAGGGCAGTCCTTAGTCCTTTTGAGTAAAGGGACATAGGAGCTTGTCTGAGTCCATTGTGGTGACATAACGTAATACTCAGGCACCCAAATTGTCTGCATTGCTCCTTCTGGAAAGATATAAAACACAACCTCTGCCGAAAACGGTTTGGCTCAGTGGTAGAGCGTTGGTCTGCGGACTGAGGGGTCCCGGGTTCGATTCCGGTCAAGGGCATGTACATTGGTTGCAGGCACGTCCCCGGTGGGGGGTGTGCAGGAGGCAGCTGGTCGATGCTTCTCTCTCATCGACATTTCTAGCTCTCTATCTCTCTCCCTTCCTCTCTGTAAAATATCAATAAAATATATATTTTTTTTTTTAAAAAGAAAATATAAAAAAAACACACACACACACAACCTCTTCCCCACATTATTACTGAATCTGATAAAACTATTGTCTGGTTCATGCTTCCTTCCACCTAGCTGACTCGGTGAAAGCTATTGTATAGGAGGCCTGATGCCTTCTTTTTACCTGCTGTACGATCCTCTGTATCACAATTTAAAATTTTTTAAAGTATAAAAAGTATGACTGAGCTTCTCTTGAGGTGACACATAATATCTGTCTCCCCCTTTTTTGTATTTTAAAATGATTTTAAGAGTATAATTGGCAGTTTTTTATAATTGAGTGATATTCATTTTGCTAGATTTAAGTTTAAGTCCTCGGGGATTTATCTCTAAATTTGGTACAGAAAGGTGGATAATATAGTGAGGACATTGTTTCTAATAAAACACGGAACTTGTCGTTCTCAAATAACATTTTAAAGACTGAAAATTAAATGAAAAGTTCCTCTGAATTAGTGTGCCTTATTTTTGGTCTTTATTAGAATTGTTTATAAAAATACTGGCTTTTTATTTAGTTGAAAACCTTGATTATAATTTAATAAGTCAATTTATTTAAGTAATTAAAGTAGATATCTTTAGTTAAAGCAAATTTACGTTTGGTTTCACAAGCTGTAAATGTTGCTCCACCTCTAGCTTAATATAGGCGGTTATATAAAGTTTTGTATTATTTAAATATTGATTTCTTATGTAACTTAATTTATATGAGGCCTTGATTATATTTTAAAAGGCTAATTTATAAAGTAACTTAAGTAGGTATCTTTAATTAAAATAAAGTAAGTTTATTCAGTAAAACGTATAGGTCTGATACTTTATTGGTCTGATCCAAAAGCATGGCTTTTATCTTTCTTGAAATTCTACTGCTGTTGAAAAATTTGGCTATCTTTAAGAAATATATTGTTTTTTATCTTCTTACAGGTGAAAACACTTATAATATTTAATATATACGTATTAGTAAAATATATTAATTTTTATTTGATAAAGCTTTCCATGTAATTTCAAGTATCAGTTTAATTAAAAAAATATTTCTTTTAAGAGAGAATAGACTTTTGAAAAACATTTTGGGGCCCATAAAATGTCTAAAAGTCACTCTCGGTCTTGAAATAACTTTGAAAGATTAAATATATATATATATATATTTAATCTTTCAAAGTTATACCGGGGTATGTATAATCTTTCAAAGTTATACCGGGGTATGTATATATGTAATATATATATTATATACTGGGGTATGTATGTGTATATATATATATATATATATATATATATATATATGCTTTATAGATTGTATAACTAAATTATCTTAAAGAGCCGAAACCGGTTTGGCTCAGTGGTAGAGCGTCAGTCTGCGGACTGAAAGGTCCTGGGTTCGATTCCGGTCAAGGGCATGTACATTGGTTGCGGGCATATCCCCGGTAGGAGGTGTGCAAGAGGCAGCTGGTCAATGTTTCTCTCTCATCGACATTTCTAGCTCTCTATCTCTCTCCCTTCCTCTCTGTAAAATACCAATAAAATATATTTTAAAAAAATAAAATAAATTATCTTAAAGAATATCAATTACATTTAAACTGAGTCATAGAATTAATGTTTTTTAATCAGACCAATATATTAATTAATTGATATATTTTGATTTCCTAATAATTACAGAAAATATAATATTTTATTTTCTCAAAAATATATTCAGTATTTCCTAGAGTAATAACGCTTTATATTTTTAAGAAAAATGCAAGACATAATCAATAAATAGAGTCAATTCTGTCCTCTAGGTTTTTTATGAAGCAAATTTAAACTTTAATTTTTATTTGCCAGTGACTCTGGAAAACTATGTTTGGTTTATTTGAATGTAAATTACCATATTCTTTAAGATGACTACTGGCAGGACACTGACCTGTCTGCTAGGGGAAGGGCGTCTACCCTTTCCTCCATCAAAAAAGGATGTAGCCAGTTACCTGGACTACTTAGATATTTTTAATTAATATATCATTTATTTATATTTTAATAATTTCTTTGAGATTCTGGAGTCAATTATAATTATTTTAAAGTATTTAGATAAATTCTATGACAGAGACAAATTTACTTATTTTCTTGAAGGCCTTACGAGTTAACTTTTTAATAAAGTTCACTAGCATTTTGAAAACTACTCTTTATTATGGAAATATAAATCCTGTTGCTGGAATTAGCTTGAATTTCTTTTAAGTAGACTTTTTCACCATTTTTCTCAGGAAAAAGAACCAGCTCTGGGTTTTTCATTTCTATAGCCCTTGTAAAGAGTTAAGTCCAGTTCAAGACCTATCTAATATCTGAAATCGGACGTGTGCACATTTTGTCTTACACCAGCTTTCTCTTTACATGTGTACAGATATCCCAGATGTATTTCTAAATTTTTAAAACTTTTTCATGGTGAGAAAGAAAACTTAATTTAATATACTAGGAGAGGGGGCTTCTATATTGGATTGCCACGTGTCTCTCCCTTCCCCTAAATCCTGCTTATTTCAGGGGAAGTTTCAGTAACAGATCTGGCTGAATTTCTTTTCATGCTTAACAGATAGACAGATCTCAAATTTTTTCTTTCTTTTTGGCTTTCTGAAGTAATAATTCACACCTAATTTGGCCAAGATTTGTATTTTCCTTTAAGTTCTCTTATAATTTTTAAACAAGGCATTAAGTAATCTTATTGTAAGTAATCTTATTGTGGAAGAGCAGATAGTCCTGCCCTCTCCTGCTACCTTTGAATTTCTCTGAACCAGAGGCAGTTTCAGCAGTGGAGTTCCACTTATTAAATTCTATACACAAACTAAGATTCTAATTTGAACAAGAAACAACATTATTTTGTGATCACGTAGACTTTAACATTTGCCTCTAATGGGCACTTTCACTTTGTCCTATGCTTTACTAACTTGTGCCTTTGATACTTCAGCCCCTCTAGCAGCAAGCATATTACAAAGTACTTGTACAAACAACTCTTTACTACTTAATTGCCCCATAGTTTTACTCCTGATTGATACTCATCCATCACAGTACCTTATCTAATACAGGTCCTCTGAACTTCTGTGGCAGCCTCTACCTTGTAATCCCAGTGTCTTCAGGTCCCTGTTCGGGCGCCACCCGCCGGTACCTGCTGGCTGGAACAGGTACCGTATTTGCCGGCATATAAGACGATTTTTTGGCCCTGAAAAATATGCCTCCAAGTGGGGGGTAGTCTTATACGGTGAGTATATAACAAACTCTGTATTTTGAGTGGAAATGTTAGGGGGTCGTCTTATATGCCCAGTCTCTTATACGCTGGTAAATACGGTATTTTTCAGGGCCAAAACATCGTCTTATATGCCGGCAAATACGGTAACCTGAAGGTAGGGAGGTGAGGCTAAGAAAAGACTGACACAAAAAAGCGGGGATCAGGCCGGAACCGGTTTGGCTCAGTGGATAGAGCGTCGGCCTGCGGACTGGAAGGTCCAGGGTTCGATTCCGGTCAAGGGCATGTACCTGGGTTGCGGGCACATCCCCAGTGGGGGGTGTGCAGGAGGCAGCTGGTCGATGATTCTCTCTCATCGATGTTTCTAACTCTCTGTCTCTCTCTCTTCCTCTCTGTAAAAAATCAATAAAATATATATATTTTTTTTAAAAAGCGGGGATCAGGAGGACTCCAGCTGCATACTGAAGCTGAAGCCCCGTTTTATTTTGCAGTTTCATTTTTATACAGCACAGTCAGGCAGCAAGCCAAGCCTTTGGCAGCACTCCCAGACAATTGTTTTCCCTCAAGGTAACATCACCCTATTCTTGACCCTTTCTCTTATCTATAGGAAAATATTTACTGAGAACGTTTGGAGCACACTAAACACATCTGCTATTTGCAGCTGCTATTGATAAAGCTATTGTGCAGTTCTCAGCGCGTCCGTACTAGGGTTCCATGAAGGGTACACTGTCCTCAACTCACCTTAGGCAAGGAGGCCTCGCTCCTTTCTGAGGAGAGCAAGTCAAAAGTGTTTGACTTTCAGCTCTATGACTAATCCAGGTGCAAGTTTTACAGCTCCCAACAGTATCCACTGAGCCAAACCGGTTTCCGCTGGGTTGCTCTTTTATTAGGGTTTTAGGGAGTAAGTGGGGAGGCAGAAAGGGGGTTATAGCAAAACAGTAAAGAAGGGAGGGGATTTGGGTTGAAGTTCCCCAGTTCCTGAGGGTTGTCTGGAGAAGTTAGTTTGCTTTCCAGAAGATAGTCCCACAGACACCTGAGCTCAGGGTGGTGTCTCACCAAGGTTCCGAAGAACTCAGAAGGATTGAAACCGCAGGGAGCGAGTGCTGGAGACAGCAGCCCTCCCTTACCACCCCATCCGTCCTGCGGTCTGAACAGAGGCTTTTGACTCAGGAGCCAGCAGCCTCCAGGTGTCATTGCCAGGCACTTCTCACGGCTGGTGGAGTCACAGCAAAGAAAAAGGCCTTTCTGTCTTCACAGCAAGAACTGTTCAGATGACTCCTGATAGATTTTTTTACAAAGAAATAAAACACTTAAATTCTTAATGTTTTAACTTACAGTATACTAAATAAATATTACTTTTACTTTTTTATTTTCCTAAACATTTATTGGTAGTAAAGGTTTTCAGTATCCTGACAAAGTTTCTAAAGGTCCTAGGACAAATCACAGTATTTTTGATCAATTGAAGTTACTTTACACAGTTTGAGCTTGTACAGCCCTGCACCACATGCAAAACAAGAACTAGGTACCTGCATTTTTTGAATGGTAATGTGCTACTCAATTGTATGAATCTGCCATAATTTATTTACCCATTTTTCTATATAAATTGTTTTCTAAGGTCAAACCATTGAAGATAATTACGTAGTAAATTATAAAAAGTAAATCTTTGTAATTTTTAAATGTTTTTATTTATTTATTTTAAATAATTTTTATTGATTTCTTACAGAGAGGAAGAGAGAGGGATAGAGAATTAGAAACATCAATGAGAGAGAATCATCGATCAGCTGCCTCTTCACACCTCCCACTGGGGATGTGCCCGCAACCAATGTACATGCCCTTTACCGGAATCAAACCCGGGACCTTTCAGTCCCCAGGCCGACGCTCTATCCATTGAGCCAAACCGGTTTCGGCAAATCTTTATAATTTTTATTGTTTTCTGAAAACAGCGTTGTAAAGTGTAACCAGTTGGTGAGAAGGCTTGGGCCTTTACAGGTTCTCCATGTATGTAGCCACATCATCTATCTCTGCCAGCAGCCGTGCAGTGCGGAGCTCTCAGTTTTCCGACGATCACCAGGCTGGGAGTTTGAACATGATGTCTAGTCTTTTCTTTGTTACAAGTAAGGGGCTGTTTTTACGTATGTCTGCTGGTCACTTTTATGAGGTACCTTCAAGTTTTTTTGTTTATTTTTCTAATAAATATTGTGTGATTCTTTATTTCCAAAGAATGTATTTTAGTAATCATTAAAAGATGAGGGGATTATCATAAAATAATTTAGTACCTGTTTACCTTAATAATTACGAAGGAAAAAACACACAACTCAAACTTGATTCCACTTCTCAGGTTCCCAAAATCTTACCTCTCAACCACTTTTCTACAACACTTTTTTATTTTTATGGATTTGAAATATGTGGCAGCATTGATATATGCATAGCCATAAGAACTTGTATCAGTCAGGGTTCTCCAAAGAAACAAAACCGTAGTGTGTGTGTAGACTTACTTTAAGGGATTGGCTCACATGAGCATGTGTGTGTGTGTGTGTGTGTGTGTGTGTAGACTAACTTTAAGAAATTGGCTCACATGAGTGGGGCTGGTGAGTATGAAATATAGAGGGAGGCCTGTGGGCTGGCTGGAACTGCTGCAGCCCTGAAGCACAATTCTTTCCTTTTTTGGAAACCGGATTTTTCTGGTAAGGCCTTCATCATCTGATTGGGTGAGGCTCCCCATATTGTGATGGTGATAGACCTTAAAGCTAACTGTTGCAGATGTTAACCACAGCAACATAAAACCTTCATAGGGTTGGTGCCATGTTGGGCTCAGCCCATCTGGTTTTCCCGATGACTTAATAAATTCATAACAGTTTAAAAAAAGAGCTCTCTGTAGCTGCCATGCGGACGGGCCAGTGCACTGCGCAGGGGAGACGGAGAAGCTGCTGAGCCAGAGCTCAGGCTGCCACGACGAGAGGCGGTGAGTCTGGGGCCAGCGTACGGCCGCTCAGGCACCAGCTGTGGAGACAGAGGTCGCTCATACTGTGCAGGGAAGGTGTCTGCTGGCTGGTGTCCACTGCCTGCCGTATGGACTTTGCTGGAATGAATTGTCCTTGTCTGGTGGCTGTGTGGCCCCTGGCTTCTGCAGTGAGACTCATCCTATACACCCTCACCTTCTCATGGCTCTGTCTGCCTCACCGCTGAGAACTGACCATGTCTGTGAGCAGAGGATAAAGGAGGAGCGTGGACTAAGTACTCACAGTCCGCACAGTGGGCAGGGTCAAGCAGGAGCCAGTCCTGGTGCAGTCTGGAAGAATTGAGAAGATATATGGACTCAGAGCTCAGCAGGGCTCCGGCTGGCTCTGACAGCAAGCTGCTCATCATTGCTCTTGGGGATATGTGAAAAACATGCTGGTGAGAGGGAGGACCAGGGTCAGAGGCCACTAGGAAATGGTTTTATTTTCATTCAGATAGCAGTGCTGCAGGGATGGAGATAAGGTCATTTGGAGACTGGTCTGAACAGTGGTCTTGGGCAGTGGAGGGATGAAGGAAAAAGCTTTGGAGGGCTTGTAGCCATGATGGGAGGTGTGTGTGGTCAGGTTTACAGAGGTCCTGCCTTATTGTTGAGGTTTCCTTCCTCAGTTTCAGTTACCCATGGTCAATTGCAGTCTGAAAATATTAGATGAAAAACTTCAGAAGTCAACAATTCATACGGCTTTTTGAATTTAAATTTTTTATTTTTGAAAAGTATATGTCTCCTCCCCTCGCCCCCCATTGACCTCTCTCTGGCCACTCACATCACCCAGCACATGCCCTCACCCCCCTACTGTCTGGTGTCCATTGGTTATGCTTATATGCCAATTCATAAGTTTTTAAAAATATATATTTTATTGATATTTTACAGAGAGGAAGGGAGAGGGATAGAGAGAATCACCCATCAGTTGCCTCCTGCCTGCCCCCTACTGGGGATGTGCCCGCAACCAAGGTACATGCCCTTGATTGGAATCGAACCCGGAACCCTTCAGTCCACAGGCCAACGCTCTATCCACTGAGCCAAACCGGTTAGGGCTCAATTCATAAGTTTTAAGTTGTACACCATTCTGAGTACCATGATGAAATCTGCACAGTCCCTCCTGGCACCTTTGTCCAGAGCATCCACACTGTACATACAGAATTCCTTTTTGAATGCGGATCAAACCTGTGGTCACCTCAGAGGGCCCTGAGTCAAAAAGGAAATTATGAAAGTGCCAGCTAACGGTGACTGCCAAATAATTAGTGTGAGTTTCTGTACTTCCTGTGCTTATGTTTGGTGTTCCTGTTTCTTGCTTCTCTTTAGCCTCAACCCTGTTGTCAAGTTGCATTATCTTTTTCCTAAATTCAACAGGAAGATAGGTCTTTAGCTTTTCTTATAAACTTTTTCTATTTATCCCTATTAGCTTACAAGCATTTTGAGAGTAGCAGGTGTGTATTTGTTTAGGTGTCTTTATAGCATCAGTTAATTCACAGCTTTGTACATAATAGATATGCTGTGCATACTTACTTAAATAAGTTTATTAATGTTCATCTTAAGGGCCAACTGTGGGTATATATTTCATATCACCTTTTCTTTTTTTTCTTTTTTAAAAATATATTTTATTGATATTTCACAGAGAGGAAGGGAGAGAGATAGAGAGCCAGAAATGTCTATGAGAGAGAAACATCGACCAGCCGCCTCCTGCACACCCCCCACTGGGGACGTGCCCGCAATCAAGGTACATGCCCTTGACCGGAATCGAACCCGGGACCTTTCAGTCCACAGACCGACGCTCTACTACTGAGCCAAACCGGTTTCGGCTCATATCACCTTTTCAACTTGTCCCAGAAAACAAGCTTTTACCCCTCTTTTTTTTTCTAACAGATTTAGAAATTTTGTTAGAATTCTTAAAAACCATCATTTATATTTAATATTTCAAGTTATTCTGTTTGGGGGCCAAAAAAGGAATGACAGCATTTAGAAATTCATTTAGAAAATGAGAATTACAAGTGCTATAATTGGGGGATTGTATCGTAACTCTGACTTTGCCTCTGCTTTCTTCTCCAGGGCCTGCTCTCCTTCCTGAGTGCCCCGCTCCTAGGTGCCCTGTCCGACGTGTGGGGTAGGAAGCCCTTCCTCCTGGGCACCGTCTTCTTCACCTGCTTCCCAATACCTCTGATGACCATCAGCCCGTGGTGAGTGCTCAGCCTGCGTCATCCGACTGTCTGGGGTCACATATGAATAATACATCTATGAGCCCTTCTTAACAATTTCAAAGTGGTTGTATTTGGTTTTTATTCAATCTCTTTGCTAATACTGAAAGCCAGTTTGGGCATTGCTATCTTCCCCATATTATAATTGGGAAATGAAGATATTACATAATTGAGTCCGAGGTAAAGAAAGAGAAGTAAAAGCTGTAGTTGCCATGAGGTCAGTTACAGGATTTGGCTCTTGCGGGGAAGGGGCTCTGAAGGTCCCACTTGCTCCTGTGGCTCAGTTTCCTTTGGGAATGTAATTATTTTAGTCAGCTCATTGGTCTAGGGCCGTTGTCGGCAAATTGCGGCTCGAGAGCCACATGCGGCTCTTGAGCACTTTGAGTGTGAATCTTCCACAAAATACCGGGGTCTGGGCCACTCTATTTTGAAGAAGTGGCGTTAGAAGAAGTTTAAGTTTAAAAAATTTGGCTCTCAAAAGAAATTCCAGTTGTTCTACGTTTGATATTTGGCTCTTTTGACTAATAAGTTTGTCGACCACTGGTCTAGAACACTGATCTGAACATAATTTATGTCAGTAGTCAGGAGTCACTTTTGTATATAATGCAATCAGACCAATAGCCTATTCTAAATTATATGAATTAAAAAATAATTTTTATTGATTGATTTTGAGAGAAAAGAAAAACATGGATTTATTGTTCCACTTATTCATTCTTTCTTTGGTTGATTCTTGAATGTGCTCTGAGTGGGGATCAAGCCCACAACCTTGCCTTATCAAGACAATGCTCAAACCATATTAGCTACCCAGCCAGGGCCATAATATGAATTTTAATTAGATCTCATTTTTTCTTGATAAACAGGGAGAGAATATTTAGCACATAAATAAGTCTATTTAGTTACCAAAGATGGGTTGGAATTTGCACCTGAGCTTGTAACATCATTGTTTTTCTGGAGTCCAAAGGATGGTAATTTGGCCAGAATTCCTGTTAATGATCTCAGCAATGTGAAGGACACACCTTATGATGGAAGATTTTTGTTTTGAATTCAATTAGAGGTTTTCTCTTTTTTTTTCTTGTGTGAAAATATTATTTTATTATTTGACAGGGATTTTATGTACCGTATTTGCCGGCGTATAAGACGATTGTTTGGCCCTGAAAAATACCGTATTTACCGGCGTATAAGAGACTGGGCATATAAGACGACCCACTAACATTTCCACTCAAAATACAGAGTTTGTTATATACTCGCCGTATAAGACTACCCCCCACTTGGAGGCATATTTTTCAAGGCCAGAAAATCGTCTTATATGCCGGCAAATACAGTATACACTAGAGGTCGATGCACAAAAATTTATGCAAGCATAGGCCGCCTATCCCTGGCTGCCAGCACTGGCTTCCCTCTGCCACCTGGAACCTGGGCTGGCTTCCCTCTAGACCCTGCTTCATCAGGAAGGACGTCTGGTCTCATTAGCATATAACTTATTTATTATTATAGACTAGAGGCCTTGGTACATAAAATTAGTGCTTGGGAGGGAGGTGTGACGCAGCCCAGCCTGCTCCCTCTCTAATCTGGGACCCCTAAAGGGATGTCCGACTGCCTGTTTAGGCCTAATCCCGGTAAGGCCTAATGGCAGTCAGACATCCCTCTCCCAACTGCTCACCTGCCTTCCTTCTTGATTGCCCCTAACCACTTCTGCCTGCTAGCCTACTTGCCCCTAACTGCCCTTCTCAGCAGGACTTATCCCTCCCCCCAACTGCCCTCCCCTGCAGGGCTGGTCTCCCCCCAATTTCTCTCCCTTGCAAGCCTGGGTCCCCCACAACTCCCCTTCCCTGCAGGACTGACTGGTCGCCCCCAACTTCCCTCCTCTGCTGAACTGGTCACCCCAAACTGCCCTCCTCTGCAGGTTTGATCGCCCCCAACTGCCTTCCTTTGCAGGTCTGATCCCTCCCAAATGCCTTCCCCTGCTGGCCTGATTGCCCACAACTGCCCTTCCTTGCAGACCTGGACCTTCCCAACTGCCCTCCCCTACTGGCCATCTTGTGGTGGCCATCTTGTGTCCACATGGGGGCAGGATCTTTGACTACATAGGGGCAGCTATCTTGTGTGTTAGAGTGATAATCAATCTGCATATTACTCTTTTACTAGATAGGATAGAGGCCTGGTGCATGGGTGGGGCCAAGCTGGTTTGCCCTGAAGGGTGTTCCCGATTAGGGTGAGGGTTCCCATGGGGTGTGGGGTGGTCTGGATGAGGGGTCTGTGGTGGTTTGCAGGCTGGTCAACACCTCCTGGCGACCCAAGTGGAGGCCCTGGTATATGGGATTTATTTATCCTCGATAATTTTTTTCTCATTTTTTTAAACTAAGGTATTATATGTGTACATACCTTACCAATCCCCACCCCACTCCCATACAAGACCTCCCTCCCCAGAGTTTTTTGTCCATTGGTTTTGCTTATATGCATGCATACAAATCCTTCAGTTGATCTCTTATCTCCCCCATATCTCATTACCCTCCCCACTGTAATATGACAGTCTGTTTCTTTACTATTTCTATATCTATCTTTTTGTTCATCAGTTTATAATGTTCCTTATTATCCATAAATGAGTGAGGTCATGTGGTGTTTTTCTTTCATTGACTGGCTTATTTCACTCAGCATAATGTTCTCCAATTCCATCCAGGTCGCTGCAAATGATAAGAATTCCTTCTTTTTTATGGCAGCATAGTATTCCATTGTGTAGATATACCAAAGTTTTTTGATCCAATCATCTGCTGACGGGCACCTAGGCTCTTTCCAAATCCTTGCTATTGTAAATTGTGCTGCTATGAACATAGGGGTGCATATATCCTCTTTGATTGGTGTTGCTAGTTTCTTAGGATATATTCCTAGGAGTGGGATTACTGGGTCAAATGGGAGTTCCATTTTCAGTTTTTTGAGGAAACTCCATATTGTTCTCCACAGTGGTTGTACCAGTCTGCATTCCCACCAACAGTGCACCAGGGTTCCTTTTTCTCCACATCCTCGCCAGCACTTGTTGTTTGTTGATTTGTTGATGTTAGCTATTCTGACAGGTGTGAGATGGTACTGCATTGTTGCTTTGATTTGTATCTCTCAGATTATTAGTGACATTGAGCATGTTTTCATGTGCCTCTTGGCTTTCTTTCTATCTTCTTTTGAGAAGATTCTATTTAGGTCCATCGCCCATTTTTTAATTGGATCATTTGTATTCCTTTTATTTAGTTGTATAAGCTGTCTGTAGATGTGGAGATTACACCTTTATCAGTGATAACATTTGCAAATATGTTCTCCCATACAGTGGGCTTTTGTTTATAGTTTCTTTTGCTGTAAAAAAAAAGATTTTTATTTTGATGTAGTCCCATTTGTTTATTTTCTCTTTAGCTTCCATTGCCCTAGGGGCAGTATCAGTGGAGAAGTTCTTTACGTATATGTCTGAGATTTTGCTGCCTATGGATGCCTCTAGTATTTTTATGGTTTCCTTATGTTTAAGTCCTGTATCCATTTTGAATTTATTTTTGTGTATGGTGTAAGTTGGTGCTCTAGTTTCATTCTTTTGTATGTGTCTGTCTAATTTTCCCAACACCATTTATTGAAGAGACTGTCTTGACTCCATTGTCTGTTAGAGGGAATGGTTTTAGTTTTTGCCCATTGTGTGTGATGTTTACTATGGGTTTATCATATATAGCTTTTATTATGTTGAGGTATGATCCTTCTATTCCCACCTTGTTGAGACTTTTTATCAGGAAAGGGTGTTGGATTTGATCAAATGCTTTTTTTGTATAAGTTTATATTACTATGTGATTTTTATCTCTCAATTTGTTTATGTGGTATATTACATTTATTGATTTGCAGATATTGTACCATCCTTGCATTACTGGAATAAATCCTACTTGGTAATGGTGTATGATCTTTCTAATGTACTGCTGGATCCAATTTGCTAGAATTTTGTTGAGGATTTTGGCATCAATGTTCATGAGAGATATTGGCCTCTAATTCTCTTTCATTGTGTTGTCTTTATCTGGTTTTGGTATTAGGGTGATGCTGGCTTCATAAAGGAACTTGGAAGTGTTCCTGAATTTTTTGGAATAGTCTAAGGAGGATAGGTTTTAGTTCTTCCTTGAATGTTTGGTAAAACTGTCCTGTGAAGCCATCTGGCCCTGGGCTTTTGTTTGCTGGAAGCTTTTTTTAAAAAAAAATATTTTATTGATATTTTACAGAGAGGAAGGGAGAGAGATAGAGCTAGAAACATCGATGACAGAGAAACACCAACCAGCTGCCTCTTGCACAACCCCTACCAGGGATGTGCCCGGAAGCAATGTACATGCCCTGGACAGGAATCGAACCCGGGTATCTTTCAGTCCACAGACCGACGCTCTACGACTGAGCCAAACTGGTTTCGGCTGCTGGAAGCTTTTTATGACTGTTTCAATTTCTTCCAAAGTCACTGGTCTATTGAGATTTTTACTGATTGAGTTTTGAAAGCTTATATTTTTCTAGGAATATGTCCATTTCCTCCAGGTTATCCAGTTTGTTGGAATAGAATTGTTCGTAGTATTTTATAACAATCCTTTGTATTTCGGCGGGGTCTGTTGTTATTTCACCTCTCTCATTTCTGATTTTGTTTATTTGAGTCCTCTCTCTTTGTTTCTAGGTTATCAACTGTTTCTTGATTAACCTCTAGCTAGAGGTTAATCAATTGTTTCTTGATTAAACTCTGGCTAGAGGTTAATCAATCTTGTTTATCCTTTCAAAGAACCAGCTCTTGGTTCTATTGATCTTTGGTCTCTATGTCATTTATCTCTGCTTTGATTTTTATTATTTCCTTCCTTCTGGTTACACTGGGCTTTTCTTGTTGCTCTTTTTCTAACTCTATGAGTTGTAGAGTTAGATAATTTGTTACCATGTTCTCTTGTGTTTTTTTTTTGTTTTTTTTTTTTTGCAGTAGGCTTGTAGCTATATGAACTTCCCTCTCAAGATTGCTTTTCTGTGTCCCATAGATTTTGGATTGTTGTGTTTTCATTGTCGATTTTTGCCAGGATGTTTTTAATTTTTTCCTTGATTTCTCTGGTAACCTAGTCGTTGATTAATAACATGCTATTTATGGTTTAGTCTCTATCTTCTTGAATTTGAAGAGACTTCACCTATGTCTCAACATATGGTCTATCTTTGAAAATGACCCATGTACACTTGAGAAGAATGTATATTCTGTGGTTTTTGGGTGAAATGTTCTGAAGATGTCAATTAATTCCATACAGCCTCGTGCGTCATTTAGGATTGAAGGTTTCTTTGCTGATTTTTTGTTTAGAGGATTTGTCCAAAGATGATAGTGGGGTATTAAAATCTCCTACTATGGCAGAAAAAAACCAAGATGGTGGCATAGGTAACCACCTAACTGCAGGCTCACTCAACAATTTCAAAAAATACAACTAAAATATAAAGTGGACATTATCCAGAACTACAGGAAGGTTGACTGACTGGAAATTCTACAACTAGAAGAAAAGAGAAAACCAGAAGGAAAATCAGAGGAGCTGTAAAAGTCTAAGGTACGGAGAGACACAGTGTGCGAGTGGGGAGAGAATGGAGCCGGAGAGTAGGGGGCGGCTGAATGCCTGGCCGGCGTCCCCTAGCGGGAAGGAGACAAAAGCTCCGGACTGTGTTGAGCCCCATTTCTGACTGCACTGAACACCAGTTCTGAGCGAAACCCTTGGGCCCCAACCTCATACAGAGGGAATCTGGGCTGTAAGGCAGAAGCTCAGGGAAGCAGTAAAAGGCAGAGCCCCTGAGTTGTGCACATTTCTAGCAGAGGAAAGACTATTGATTGGGCTGCTGGATTGCCCTAGCGGGAAGGAGACATAAGCTCCGGACTGCTCTTAACCCAACTTCCAGCTGCACTGAACCCCAGTTGCGGGCTCGTTGGGGGAGAAACTAGACTGTCTGGTAGCGGGCAAAACTCTAGGGTGCCTTTCTCTCAGATGTGCTTGCAGTGAGTACCAAAGGACACTGAGACTCAGGAACTTCAGAGGGTGGGGATAACCAGAAGCCAAGGCTATAGACTCCACACTGAAACTCCGCCCCATCCAAGCTGAACACAGAGGCATTTGCAGGTTTCCAAGTCTAGTGGAATAAGTCTGTCTCCTGGCATAGATCCTCCTAACCTATCAACTCAGGGAAGCAGCGAAAATGGTGAGATGAGGAAAGAGATGACAAACGAATGAAATGGAGGACAAAAAGCGACTGGATATAGAGTTCAAAACCATGCTTATAAGGTTTTTCAAGAATCTCCTAAAAAAGGCCAATAAACAAGACCTATGAGGATATTAAAAGGGATCAACTAGAAATAATAAAGGATCAATAAGAAATAATAAAGGATCAACTAGAAATAAAGAATCCATTCTCTGAAATAAAAAAATATTATACAGAGTCCTAAAAACAGAATGGAAGATTGCAAGAATCAAGTCAAAGATTTGGAACACAAAGAGCCAGAAGACACTCCTCCGCAGAAGCAAGAACACAAGAGAATCCAGAAAGTTGAAGATAATGTAAGAAACCTCTGGGACAACTTCAAGCGAACCAACAGCAGAATTATGGGTGTCCCAGAAGATGACAGAGAGCAAGATACCGAAAACATATTGAAAGAAATAGTGACAGAAAACTTCCCCCATCTGGTGAAAGAAAAGTCCAGGAAGCACACAGAACCCCAAACAAAAGGAATCCAAAGAGGACTACACCAAGACACGTCATAATTAAAATTCCAAGAGCAAAAGACAAAGAGATAATATTAAAAGCAGCAAGAGAAAAGCAGCTAGTTACCTATAAAGGAGCACCCATACAACTGACAGCTTATTTCTCAACAGAAACCATGCAGGCCAGACGGGAATGGCAAGAAATATTCAAGGTGATGACTAGCAAGAACCTACAGGCAAAAATACTCTACCCAGCAAAGTTATCACTCAGAATCGAAGGCCAGATAAAGAGCTTCACAAATAAATTTAAACTAAAGGAGTTCATCACTGCCAAGCCAGAATTATATGAATTGCTGAAGGGGGTTGTTTAAGAAGAGGAAGAAGATAAAGATAAAAATTATGAACAACAAATACGTAACTATCAACAAGTGAATCCATAAACCAAGGGAAGTAAAAATCATGATGAACAATATTAACTGTTGAATATAATAGAATCAGAGGTATGGAAGGGGAGTGGACTGATGATTCTCGGGGGAGTGGGGGGTGGGGGAATAGACGGGACATAAACTGCACCTATGGATGAGGACAATGGGGATAGGGAAAGGGCATAGGCTGGGATGGAAACTTGGTGGAAGGGAGCAATGGAGGGGGACAAAATGAGGAACATTTGTAATAATATGAACAATAAAGATTTATTTTTTAAAAATCTCCTACTATGATTGTATTGCTATTAATCTCTCCCTTAATGTCCTCCAGTAGTTTTTTAATGTACTTGTGTGCTCCTGTATTGGGTGCATATATGTTTACCAGGGTTATTTCTTCTTGTTGGATTGCTCCCTTTAGTATTATGAAGTGTTCTTCATTCTCTTGTTATGTCCTTCACTTTGAGATCTAATTTGTCAGATATAAGTATTGCTACACCAGCTTTTTTTTTTTTTTTTTTCATTTCCATTCGCCTGGAAAACCTTTTTCCATTTCTTCACCCTCAGTCTGTGTGTGTCGTTTTTTTTTCGGAAATGGGTTTCTTGTAGACAGCAGATATATGGGTCTTGTTTTTTTATCTAATCCGTTACCCTATGTCTTTTGATTGGGGCATATAATCCGTTTACATTTAAAGTTATTATTGATAGGTACTTATTTGTCATCATTTTTATTCTATACCTCTGTGTTCCTTCTTTGCTTCCTTTTTCTTTATTTTTATAGCAGACCCTTTAGCATTTCTTGCATTGCTGGCTTGGTGGTGATAAATTCCCTTAGTCTTTTTGTCTATGAAGCTCCTAATTTCACTTTCAATTTTGATTGATAGCCTTGCTGGGTACACTATTCTTGGATTCAGACCCTTCCTTTGTATGACTTTGTATATTTCATCCCATTCCCATCTGGCCTGATAAATTTCTGTTGAGAAATCAGTTGCTAGTCTAATGGGGGTTCCTTTTTATGTAACTTTCTGTCTCTCTCTGACTACTTTTAAGATTCTTCCTTTGTTTGGTGTTTGCTAATTTAATTATAATGTGCTTTGGTGTCGGTCTTTTGGGATTCATTTTGCTTTGGACTCTGCGAGCTCCTTGTATTTGTTTGGGTTTTTTGTTCTCTATCTCAGGAAAGTTTTCTGTCATTATTTCTTCATTTTTTCTATGCCTTCCTCAGTTTCCTTTCATTCTGAAACTCCTATTATTCTAATATTGTTTTGTTTTGTATTGTTCCAAAGTTCCCTTACGCTCTCCTTCTGCTTTTTAATTTTTTTCCCTAGAAGCTGCTCTAATTGGGTTTTTTTTTTCATCTTGTCTTCTAGTTCACTGATACGGTCCTCTGCTTCTTCTAGTCTACTCTTGATGCTTTCTATTGAGTTTTTTGCAGTAGTGATGTCATTTTTCATTTCTTCTTGGTTCTTCTTCATTTCCTCTTGTTCCTACTCATATTTTAAAATTTGTCTTTCATTCTTTTTTAGCCATCTTATGATCATTACTCTAAATTCTTGCTCTGGTAGGTTTCTTCCCTCTAACTTGTTTACTTCTTTTTCTGTTGATGACTGCTTTTCTTTCATATGCAAGCTGTTTCTTTGTCTCCCCATGATCTCTCCTTTCAGGTTGTCTGGTTATGTAGTTTTCTCTCTCCTGCATTGATTTAAAGGTACAAAATACAACACAACCAGGTACAACACACAAGGCACTGAACAGAAATGTGTTTGCGATATTAATAACCTTCAATAAAGGTGACCATTAGAGAAAGGCAAACTAGGGGGTAGAAGAGATAGAAGAGTAAAAAAAGCGAGGGGGAGAGGAGTGGCAAAATGAAATTGGGAGAAGGAGAACAAAAGAACGAGAGAGAAACTAGAACAATACTAAGAGAGAGAAACAAGGAACTAACTATATATATGGGAAGGAAACTCTAATAGAACAACCCTTAATCACAGTAAATGCCAGCAACAAGTATCTGGAGATTAATACAACTTACTACACCAAGAAATATCAAGCAAAGAAAGGAAAAGCAGAAGTAAAAACTAACTAAAACACAGCTAACAAAAACATACTATCAAACAAAAAGAATAAGCAAAACAATTTCACAAAAAAGCATCAAACTTTGATATAGTTAACATTCAACATACAACTACAAAAGGATAGAGAGAAAGACTGTTTTTTTGTGTTTTTCTTTTTGTTTGTTTGTTTATAGGACAGCAAAAAGGGAGGTGTGTATGGGCTTGGAGCAGGGGCTTGGGAATTAGATATACATAGGTAGGGTGAAATTTTAGCAGGGGGTAAACAGTTACAATAGGGAAAATCTAGAGCAGGAAAATGTTAAGATAACAGGACAGCAAAGGGGGAAAGGTTAGGAAGAGAGTGATGGCATAAAGGTAGGGTTGAGATAGAATAAAGCATTGGTGAAGGAATGGAAAAAATAGACTGTAGAACACTAATGCCGATGTAAAATAAAGAGCAAATAATATGACACTTAAAAAAATAATAAATAGAAACAAAAGTAAATAAGATAAAAAAGGTAAAATTGTAATAGTAATAATGCTGATTACAAATAAAAATGTGTTAATTTAAAAGGTAAAATCAAGTGAGTAAAAAAGAAAAAAAATAGTTTCTTGAGTAAATGTTGCAAATAATTAAAATTAAAATTAAATAAAATGTGCAGTAGTAAAGGTCATTCACTTCCTCTATCATTCTGTTTGGCGTGCCTGTTTCCCAGTCTGGACAGTGTTGTAGCTTCCTGCGTTTCCCTGCTCATCAGTGTTGTAATCCAGTCCTGATTTTTAAGCAGGCCTTGCTTTGATTTTTTATTACACTAGGGTCAATTTGTGATTTTAGCCTCTGGGTGGCAGTGTTTGTGGGTTGACTTCCAGGGCTCTAAAGCCTCTCTAGCTTTTTTTTTTTTTTTTTTTTTTTTTTTTTTTTTTTTTTTTTTTTCCTTTCTGTGGCACTGATCTGTGGAGGCGGCGGGGCAAGTCTGAACTGACTGCACTCCCCTGTAATTCTCCAGATATCCCTCCGAGTCAGATCAAAACGTGTTGCTCTTTAGATATCTCCCCTATTAGGAGCCCGTTCCATAATCAGGGGACACACCAGCCCAACAGTCCTGGGCTTCTCCTTCCCCAGTCCTCCAGCTTCCGAGCATTGCGCACAGGCTTCTGTCTTCACGGGGACTCACCCTATCCCCGTGAAATCTGACCTTTTCGTAGTGCGGTGGAGCGCTCCTTGGAGTCCAAGTGTTCGTGCTTCCTGGGACAAGCATTCTGGGGCTCACAGCTTCTCAGTGGTCGCTGCAGCTGTGGATATTCAGGCCTCTGACAAGATCCACTTTTCCTGTAAAGATAGTGAGATTTCCCCGTCCAAGCCCGTTTGTAGCTCTGGAAGGGGACCCAGCCCCACCGTAGGTGCTTCCCTGTCAGGGGCACCCTGATCTGCAGACCCCCACTTTTTCCTGGAGTTCGCCTGTCCCTTAGCTTGCTAACAAATACTCTCAGCGTGACCCTCAGCTGCTCTCTCTTTCTGCTTTGGGACAAGGCTCAGAACCCGTCAATCTATTCTTCTGCCATTTTGTGTTGACCTATTTATCTTCTATAATTGAAACTTTGTAGCCTTAAGCAGAGGCCAAGGCAGGCCAGGGCTCTGAGAGCGTGGCTTCCTCCATTGCCTGGGGCAACTCAAGCCTCTGCTCTCTCCAGCTCCATGGCTGCCACCATTTTTTAAAAAATATTTTATTGATATTTTACAGAGAGGAAGGGAGAGAGATAGAGAGCCAGAAATATTGATGAGAGAGAAAAATCGACCAGCTGCCTCCTAGACACCCCGTACCAGGGATGTGCCCGCAACCAATGTACATGCCCTTGTCTGGAATTGAACCCGGGACCTTTCAGTCCGCATACCGACGTTCTCCCACTGAGCCAAACCGGTTTCGGCAAGCTGCCACCATTTTTATTGGGATTTATTTATCTTCTATAATTGAAACTTTGTATCCTTGAGTGGAGGCCTAGGCTGGCCAGAATGTGGGGAAAGCTTGGCTTCCTTTATTTCTGGGGAAACCCAAGCCTCCTGCTTGCTCTGTGGCTACAGCCATCTTGGTTGGGTTAATTTGCATCCTGATTGGCTGGTGGGTGTGCCTTGTGGGTGTAACGGGATGATGGTTAATTTGCATATTTTATTAGATAGGCCTAGTTGTCCTGGTGCATGAAATTCGTGCACGGGGGGTGGGGGGTCCCCTCAGCCTAGCCTGCGGATTGGGCTTAAATCAACAGTTGGACTTCCCACTCGCAATCTGGGACCACTGGCTCCTAACCACTCACCTGCCTGATCGCCCCTAACCACTCCGCCTGCCAGCCTACTCACTCCCAAGAACCCCCCTGCCAGCTTTCTCACTCCCAACTGACCCCCACCTCCGGCCTGCTCACCCCAAACTGTTCTCCCCAACTTGCCTACTTGCCCCCAACTGCCTCCCCCACCACTGGTCTGATCGTCCCCAACTACCCTCCCCTCCTGGCCTGATCACTCCTAACTGCCTCTTCCTCAGCCCCGCCATCATGGCTTTGTCTGGAAGGATGTCCTGAAGGTCTCCCAGTCTAGTTAGCATCTTAATCTTTTATTGGTATAGACTATCATCATGTTCTAAATTTGTAACCATACTGGAGCATTTTATTTCCTACCAGATGAAGAATTTAAAGAAACTACTTCTTGGTATTAAGCCTTTCATTCCAAGAATGTACTACTTTTCCAGGGATTTATAGCTTTTTTTAATGTTCTTTGATCTTTAAATGATTTTACCTCTTCTAGTTTTCTTGATACTGCTTTTGCTAATTGTGTGAATAATGATAAATAGAAGTGATGAGTATAGACTTACCTTCCTCAAAAAGAAAACATTGTAATGTTTTATCATGAAGTGTTAAGCTAGCTTTTATAAGTTAGTTTTTAGATAGAAAAATACGAATTTTTATTTTATGCAGAGATTTTCTTTCTTAAAATCAAGATTTGGTCCCAAATTTTATTAGATGCCTTTTTTGCATCAGTGGAGATCATTTCATGTTTCTCCTGGGATCTGTTACCATAATGAATTATCTACACTAATAAAAGAGAAACATGCAAATTGACCATCGCTTTGCTACGCCCACCAGCCAATGCAAGAGTATGCAAATTAATCCAACTAAGATGGCGGCTGCCATAGAGCAGGAGGCTTGGGTTGCCTCCAGTGATGGAGGAAGCAAAGCTTCCCGCCTGCCCCAGCCTGCCCTGGCCTCTGCTCAAGGCTACAAAGTTTTAATTATAAAAGATAAATAAGGCCTGCAAACCACCACAGGCCCCACATCTCAAGGGAACTCTCAACCTGATCCAGGACACCCTTCAGGGCAAACTGGCTGACCCCTACCCATGCACAAGGCCTCTATTCTACCTAATAAAAGAGTATTATGCAAATTGACAGTCACTACAACACACAAGATGGCTGTCCCCATGTGAATACAAGATGGCTACCGTGTTTTCCCGAAAATAAGACATCCTCTGAAAATAAGACCTACTTACAGGTTTCCTTCTGCGTGAAATATAAGGCATTCCCCCCAAAAAATAAGGCCCCTAGGCTCTGTCTCAGAATAAAAATTAATTTACCATAAACTGGTCGCTAGGGCCGCCCTGACTGGCGTCTAGCGACCAGTGACGTTACGTGGAGTCCTGATGTCACTGCTGTGTGAATGGAGAGAAATCAGCGTGGAAACTTTATGAAACCTAAACTGTAAGAAGTTGTGACTTGGGTGAAGAATTCATGGGAGAAAATTACTGACAGTTGCATTGCAAATGCACTGCCAGCAGGCTACCTTGACAAGAAGTACTCATTTAAAGACAGTGCTCCGTGAAAGACAGTGTCCCAGGGGGCCGTGTGCCCCGGGCGAGCCGTGTGTCCCAGGGGAAGCAATGGGACCCGGGGGGAAGGGCGGTGTGAACCAGAGGAGGAGCGGACTCTATTCGTGTGGTCCTGAGATATTCACCATAAAACAAGCAGACTGCCAAATGAGGAGCGGATTCTATCCATGTGGTCCTGAGATAGTCACCATAAAACTAGCAGATTGTCAAATGACAGCGGGGAGGGAAAGGAGACCTGGGGGGAGATAAGAGAACAACCGAAAGACTGCTATGCATGCATATAAGTACAACCAATGAACACAGAACCCTGGGGAGGGAGGGCATGAATGGGAGGTGGGGGGGAGGCAATGGTAAGCTATGTACACAAATAATACCTTAATTTAAAAAATTAAAAAAAAATAAAGACAGTGCTATTGCTAAATATGAGAGGTTTGGTCCACTGATTCTGAAAGAAATGGAGTCACAAGAAATTCACCAGGAAATTCAGGAATTGGATTGTTATGATGATGTTCCAGAAGATGATGACATGACTGTCATTGAATAAATGAGTAAATTCTTAATACTGTAGGATTCACAGTTTATCTGGTTTGTGTTGACAACTACCGTACTACCGTACCATATACAGGTAATAAATTTCCTTTGTTTTCATTTAACAATAAATGTGTATCGTATTCTTCTTCATGGAAAAAAAGACTTCCCCTGAAAATAAGACCTAGCGAATCTTTGGGAGCAAAAATTAATATAAGACACTGTCTTATTTTCGGGGAAACACAATAGCAGGGGAGGTCAGTTGGGAGGAACCAGGCCTTCAAGGGAGGGCAATTGAGGGGGACCAAGCCAGCAGGGGAGGGCTGTTAAGAGCAATTGGGCTGGCAGGGGAGCATTTGGGGGGTGATCAGGCTAGCAGGGGAGCAATTAAGTATCAATCAGGCTGTCAGGGGAGTAGTTAGGGGTTGATCAGGCTGGCAGGCAGAAGCAGTTAGGGGTAATCAGGAAGGCAGGCAGGTGAGCATTTGGGAGCCAGCAGTCCTGGATTGTGAGAGGGATGTCCAACTGTCCATTTAGGCCCAATCCTACTGGCCTAAACAGGCAGTTGTACATCCCTCGAGGGGTCCCAGATTGGAGAGGGTGCAGGCTGGGCTTAGGGACATCCCCCACCCCTGTGCATGAATTTCATGCACTGGGTCTCTAGTATAAATATATTTTCTAATATTGAAACATTACAAAATATCTGGAATAAACCATATGTTTTGTCCTGTTTGCTAGTATTTTAACTAGTTTTTTTAAGCACCTATGCATGTGCTAAAAACGTTTGGTCTCAATTACATTAATATTTTTGTTACTCTTTCTGCTTTTGTGTACCTCTCATAAAGTTATTTGCTAAATATGTTTTTTTCTTAACTAAATCTAGGGAATTTAGAAAGTTTTTGTTTCTGTTATTTTAGCTTCCTTTAAAACTATAGCTACTTAGTTTTTCAAAAATTTATTTTTATTGATGTCAGAGAGGAAGGGAGAGTGACAAAGAGATAGAAACATAAATGATGGGAGTCACTGTTCAGCACACCCCGTACTAGGGATTGAGCCTGCAACTTGGACAAGTACCTTGTCTGGAATCGAACCCTGACTTCCTGGTTTATGGTTGGATGCTCAACCACTGAGCCACACCGGCCGGAATAACTGTATTTAAACTGCATGTACTGACTTCCTTTGAGCAGTGACAAAATTAGTATCTTTCTACTTCTTTCCTCAATGGGGTTGTAATTTTGTTAGTTGTCCTTTATATCTTATATATGCATATAAATAAAATTTATTTTTTTGTTTATAATCTACATATCTGTGGTTATGAAAAATGAACATATACTACCTCTCTCCTGGGTAACTGAAATATCTTTTTATAGGTGGTATTTTGCAATGATTTCTGTGTCTGGAGTCTTCTCAGTCACATTTTCTGTGATATTTGCCTATGTAGCTGATGTCACTCAGGAGCATGAGCGAAGTACTGCTTATGGATGGGTAAGATAAGAGTTTGGTTTTTTTAACAGAGAAATAATTAACATTCTATTGACAGGTCACTGAAAAGTGAGGTTTAAAATATGTAGTAAATATTGACATATAAAGGAAAAATTAAAGAATTGAGATTTAAAAAGAGATTTAAAAATAGCCTTTGTGGCTCAGTGGTTGAGCATTGACCCATGAACCAGCAGGTCATGGTTCAATTCCCGGTCAGGGCACATGCCTGGGTTGTGGGCTGAATTCCATTTGGGAGTGTGCAGGAGGCAGCCAATCACTGATGTTTCTCTCTCTCCCTCTCCCTTCACTTTTAAAAAAATGTTAAAAATAGCAAGCTAGAAATTGCTATTAATCTATTCTCTCCCCCTAATTCTATTATATTCACCAGTTTATTCTGTTCATCAGATTTTTAACTCACTTGATTTTTAGATTCACTTGTTGATAGATATGTATTTCTTGTTCATAATTTTTATCTTTATCTTTTTTTTTCTTCCTCTTCTTAAAGAATACCTTTCAGCATTTCATATAATACTGGTTTGGTGTTGAACTCCTTTAGCTTTTTCTTATCTGTGAAGCTCTTTAGCTAACCTTCAATTCTGAATGTCAGCTTGGCTGGATAGAGTAATCTTGGTTGTAGGTTTTTGCTATTCATCACTTTGAATATTTCTTGCCACTCCCTTCTGGCCTGAATAGTTTCTGTTGAAAAATCAGCTGACAATCGTATAGGTGCTCCCTTCTCTTGCTGCTTTTAATATTCTCATTGTCTTTTGCTCTTGGCATTTTAATTTTGATGTGCCTTGGTGTGGTCCTGTTTGGATTCCTTTTATTTGGGGTTCTGTGTGCTTCCTCGACTTGTAAATCTATTTCTTTCACCAGGTGGGGAAAGTTTTCAGTCATTATTTCTTCAAATAGGTTTTCAGTATCTTTCTCTCTCTCCTCTCCTGGGACCTCCATAATTCTGATGTTGGTATGCTTGAAGTTGTCCCAGAGGCTTCTTACACTATCTTCAACTTTTTGGATTCTTTTTTCTTTTTGCTTTTCCGGAGGAGTGTTTTTTTGCTTCTTTGTATTCCAAATCTTTGACTTGATTCTTGCAATCCTCTAGTCTGCTTTTAGGTCTCTGTATATTTTTTATTTCATTCAGTGTATGCTTCATTTCTAGTTGGTCCTTTTTCATATCCTCTAGGGTCTCATTAAATTTATCAGCCTTTTCTAGGAAATTCTTGAAAAACCTTATAACCATGGTTTTGAACTCTATATCCAGTGGTTTGCTTTCCTCCATTTCCTTCATTTGTGGCCTGCATCTTTGTCTCCACATTTTAGCTCCTTCCCTGAGTTGGTGGAGTGGCATTGTGTGCTTGGTGTCCTAGCAGGGCCCAGGGGTTTGGCCTCCCCAGTTGCCTGAGGTGGACACTCTTGGTGGGCTGTGTGTGCAGTCTTGTAGTTTAGCATTGATTGTTGTTGGTATCACTGGGGGGAGTTGACCTCCAGGCCAATTAGCTGTGAGGATCAGCAGTGTTTCCACTGGGGGGACTTCTGTGCTTGGCTTGGATGGGGAGGAGTCTCAGGGTGGTGCAGACAAGCTTTGTTTTTCCATCAGCCCCACCCTAAGAGGGCCCTGTTCTTAGTGTCCTGTGGCAATGGCTGCGCGCTGAGCGAAGTCTGCTCTCGAGTTTTGCCCACTGCCACACAGTCCAGTTTCTCCCTGAATGAGTCTGATACCCAAAGTCTCACCCAGAGCTAGATTTCAGTGCAGTCGGGAGGTTTTGTTTCCCTCCCGAAGGAGAAAGCTAGCCATGCATTTGCTCCCTGCCCTCTCCACATGCAGCGAGTAAGCCAGCCGCGTATTCAAAGAGCAGTAAGTCTGCTCTTTCCTGGTGCACTGGTCTCCAAACCTCCACAGCTCCTCTGAGTCTCAATGTCCTTTTCTCTTTCCTTCTAGTTGTAGAATTTCCACTCAGCCAGCTTTCCAGTGGTTCTGGATGATGTCTGCTCTGTCTTCCAGTTGCAGTTTTTAAATTGTTGTACCAGGCAGCAGTATAGTGTTTACCTATGCTGCCATCTTGGTTTCTCTTCAGGACATCCTGTTTGGCAAATGAGACAGGCACTGGGTTATGTGGCTCCAGGCAGAGGGTATTTCCCCCCACTGTGCACCACTGGTGCTATCCATCACCAGGAGACCCATTAGACTTGGCCTCCCAAACCCTGTGGCCTTGCCCTAACAAGCTTATGTCCTTCAGATAAGTCTGTTTCTTGCACCCAGTCTGGACCTGCAGTGAGCTCTTTTTTAAGGATCCTCTGCTTAGAGACTTGTGCAGTGACTGAGTGCTGTGGTTCTGGGGTAGAGACCACTTTCCCCCCACTGAGTGCCTGTCCTGTACCACCCCCAAACAGGAGATCCACTAGCCCTGTTCTGTCCCTGGTTGCCATGTCATATTGAGCTCACACCTTGTGGGCTAACACCAGCTTGGGCCCACACTACAGACTCCATTCAAACGACTCTGAAAGAAGTCCAGGCAACCTCAGGGTGGTGGAACAGCTGCCACGTGGAGGCTGATCTCCGAGTACCTTGGGCCTTTTATTGATCGGCTCCAGGCTTGGAGTTTCTGAAGCCGACCTTTGTACACAGCTTGTCTATTCCTACACACACCCAGACCCAGTAGAGGCAGTCACTAACTGTGGATTACATAGTAGCTCCATATAGGTGGTCCAAAGCCAGTTACAGGCAACCTCAGACATTCATTAGCACCAGAGTTCCTCCCAAAATGGACTCAAAACCAGCACAACCAAAGGTGGGCTTCAGACCAAACCAGAGACCAACCACACAAGTGGCACATTCATAGGGAGATCTCAGTAGTCGCTATTTTCTGCTGGAGCCAACTCTGATTTGAGGGGGAGGTCCCACCAGTGGCTTATACACTGTGGTCAAGTTTGGTCCTTATAGTCAGCCTGCCTGGGTATTAGTCCACTCAGAGATAGGCTGACAGCAGTCATGACTCCACTACAATAAGAGGGCTCACATAACCCACCCAAATGACTTTTCTGGAACACCTAGCTGAAGTGATCAGGAAAATCCCACTACTGAGCCCCACAAGATTCCAGCTACATAAGACCAGCACACCAACATTGGGAACTTCTCTTCCTGGCACTGGTACCCTGAACTGGGGGCCTCCATAGCTGAGGCTTGGTCCTGATTTAATTCCACATATGGGTGTGGGGCCAGCCCATTCTGGGTCTCCGCCCCTCTGATCTCTAGGAGGTCCTTAATGATGATTGCTTTATAATTTAGTTGTAATTTTTGTTTGGTTGTGGGAGAAGGCAAGGACAGCGTTTTCTTACTCTGCCATCTTGACCAGAAGCTCAAACAGTGCATATTTCTGAGAGATAAAATCAAGTACAGTCCCTGGGTAGTTTTTATCATATGCCAGTAGGCATTTTTTAAATAACTTTCTTCCCACAGCCCTATTTCTCAATTAAAGAAGACTAAAGCATGTGTGTTTTCTTTATAAGGAAGATTTGCACAATCTTTATTTTTTTCCATCCTCACCAGAGGATATTTTTTTCATTGATTTTAGAGAGAGGGAAGTGAAGGGAGAAACATCAATGTGGAGAGAAACATCCATAAGTTGCCTTGTATGCACCCCAACCCGGGTTCAACTCACAACCTTTCTTTGTACGGGATGATTCTCTGGCCACACTGGCCAAGGCCACAATTTTTATTTTTTAATTACTTGGGGGTTTTTGCTCTTGTAGCTTTACACAATATCTCCATTTAGTTAGTAGTGGATGAAAAAATTCTTAAAACAAAATGACCTTGATTCTTGTGATTTCTTAAATTTGTGTGCAGCACATTCCTTTGTCTTGTTTAAAACCGAGAGAGGATGGCTATAAGTGTGCACCTGCTGCAGGTGAGACTCTGGGGCAGAGTGTGCCTTTTCCGCAGGTCTCAGCCACCTTTGCAGCCAGTCTGGTCAGCAGCCCAGCCGTTGGAGCGTACCTCTCAGCCAGCTACGGAGACAGCCTCGTTGTGCTGGTGGCCACGGTGGTGGCTCTTCTGGACATCTGCTTCATCCTATTGGCTGTTCCAGAATCCTTGCCAGAAAAAATGAGACCACTCTCCTGGGGAGGTCAGGTTTCTTGGAAACAAGCAGATCCTTTTGCGGTAAATAAAAATCTAAAAACATTATTTTTCTAAGTATCTTTCTAAGCCATGCAACTAAGAGAACATTTCTGCAACCTGAAGCATCTCTGCAATTGTTAATCCATTTCTGCCTCCAGTAATAGAAAAAAAAAATTAATTGCAAGAAAGGGACTGAGGTAGAGTATGCATCAAGGAATATATAGAGTTGGTATTTCTTAAGTCATGTGTGTGGTTATCACAACGAAAGAGAAAAAAATGTCTAGTTAATTTCTATGAGGGAAAGAATTTTTTTGGTTTTGCATGGTGGTTTATATTCATTTTTTAACAAAGAATTGAGGTGGCCATTTAAAGTAGTTGTTTTCATTTGCTAAATTAAAAAAGGACAAAAATATCAGATCTGACTAAAGTAGTTATTTTCTAAGTTGTAGGAATATATCCATTTAGACCAGAGGGTTTGAATTTGTATTTTATAGATTAGATTCTTGGTTTTCTTTCTTTTAAAAAAATGTATTTATTTTTTGCATCGGAGAATTCCATTTTAAACTCAAAAAAGTACTCAGAAGAAGACTTTAGTGGGGTCCCCCTCTTGATTTGAAACTGTCCTTGAAGAAAATATGTACAGAAAAAAAACTAACCAGAGAGTTGATACTTGTTTTTTATTCTCCAAGTCTACCCTTTAGGAAAATACATGTAATAAGAAACTAACTCATGAGAAATTCTTTTCCAAAAAGCTTCCTCGGGGCTTGGCCTGGGAGCTGCCTGTTCCAGTGCGCCCATCCATCTGTGCCATGTGGAGAAAGGAGGAGACCAGGCACACCCGGATGCAGGCAGGCCTGTCACCACCTACCTTGTTGACTAATTTTCAGGCAAATTGAATGCTAACATTTTATTTTTTTTAAATATATTTTATTGATATTTCACAGAGAGGAAGGGAGAGAGATAGAGAGCTAGAAACATTGATGAGAGAGATACATTGACAAGCTGCCTCCTGCATACCCCCCACCGGGGACGTGCCCGCCACCAATGTACATGCCCTTGACCGGAATCGAACCTGGGACCTTTCGGTCCACAGGCCGATGCTCTATCCACTGAGCCAAACCAGTTTTGGCTGAATGCTAACATTTTAAAGAATAGAGGGAATTTATATGTAATGAAAAGCCTATACTGTTTATGGCTTTAAATAAGTTATATTGTGTATGAAAAAGAGAGATCAGATTTTTCTTTTTTTTCCTCCTTTTTTTAAATATATTTTATTTATCTTTTACAGAGAGGAAGGGAGAGGGATAGAGAATTAGAAACATCGATGAGAGAGAAACAACAACCAGCTGCCTCCTGCACACTCCCTACAGGGGATGTGCCCACAACTAAGGTGTCCTTGACCAGAATTGAACCTGGGACCCTTCAGGCCACAGGCTGACGCTCTATCCACTTTATCCACTGAGCCAAACCGGTTAGGGCAGATTTTTCTTAAAAGGTTCTGGAGTAACATGTTTACAGGGTGTTTATAGGATGTTCAGGGTCTGTTCAGGTTGTGAAGCAATGTTGTTAAGTAAACAGGAGCAAACGTGTGTGTATTTATACTGTAATATTTGAAGCACATATCTCAGAAATGAGGACTTGTAGCCTCCATAGAGAGATGGTGATTGATATCATGTGAAGGTTCACTTCCTTTTATAGTTCAACCAACAGTTGTTACTCTACCTCAATAGATGAAAACATTAATGCTAGTATGCCAGAATATCTGACATCAGTCTTTATTTGCTGCTTTTTATTTTTCAATTACAGTTATCATCTAATATTAGTTTTCGGTGTGCATTCAGTGATTAGACATTATAGAACTTGCTAAGTGATTGTCCAATAAATTTTGGACCCATCTGACTATTTCTTTTTTCATCTTTCTGCTTTTTCTTAGCCCCTAAAGAAAGTTGGAAAAGATCCTACCGTGTTACTCATCTGCATCACTGTGTTTCTTTCTTACCTTCCTGAAGCTGGACAGTACTCAAGTTTTTTTCTCTACCTCAGACAGGTGGGTAGCGGGTACCTAGTAGCTTTCGAACATAAGGAAAAAGCAAGGATTGGCATCTGTCTAAAGATATTTTGGGGAAAACAGTGTCAAGAAAAAAAATGTGTCAACTTGCTTCAAGTTATAAATGAAGGTGCTGGCATGTACTGAGTAGGCAGGAACCTTTAATACAGTGGTGTTTTAAAATGCAGTGAAGTGTTTACTGTGGGAAAATTACCTGAAGGACTATAGAGAATTAGCAGAAGCAATTCATCATAATGTTTTAAATCGTTAATGCTCATTAAGTTTTGCAAAGGGAATGTTGACTTCAGAAGCACCCTGCTATGGACCTGAGGAGGCTCACAGTTATATGAAAATAATACTGTTTCTCCTGATTTCTTTCCTCTTTAAGAATGTAGACTTTACTTTGCCCCACAAAAGGCATTTGTCTTAAGACAATTTTTTTAAGTTCCTTTTTCCAGATGTGGTTTCAGGTTGTTGGGACCTTGTTGTATTGCAAATCAGTGAGCTGGACAAGACGCTTAGTGAGCCAATAGTTAGGAGTCATCTTTATTGCCCTCAGGTTCAGAGCAGATTGCCTCTGTCACATTCTTAACTCCCAAAGAAGGGAGCATTCTCTTTTTATCTTTTAGGTCCTTGTGTAAGTTATTTTTTAGGTCCTTGTGTAAGTTATTTTTCCAGACAGTTTGTAACCTTGAGTAAATGTCATATCTAACAAACACCTGTCATATCTATACAGATACCTGTAACCTTGAGTGCATACATATCTATACAGACACCTGTCATATCTATATGGACAACTTGTAACCTTGAGTGCATACATATCTATACAGACACCTGTAACCTTGGGTGCATATCATATCTATGCAGACACCTGGTATTAGTTTCAGCCCTTTATGTTAGATGGCTAGCTTACAGGGTCAGACAGTTAAGTTTATCTTTTCTTTTCTATTATTCAAGCTAAAAAAACACTTATATTTTACAGAATAAGAGACTGTCTAAAAATGACAGTGTGGTTCAAACAGCGGTTTTCCAAAGGAGGGACCACCCGTATCACCCTGAGCTGCCCTCCTTTACTGCCCTGGCCTCCCTGCGAGTCCTCGTGGCTCACGCAGCGTGGGTAGCAGGCCTCCTGAGTAAAGTCCTCTATGTTGGCACTGTTTTTAAATGAAATTTGTTAAGTTTGCCATTCTCATAGTTTTTGAGATTGTGCCACTAATATTATGGTGGCATGTAAGTAAAACCTTTTTCAAACAGTTTTATTTTGTTGCGCTCATTTTTGGTGGGTGGATGCTAGAGATTTAGAGGGAAGAGTGGTGGTAATTAAATTATCCATGGAATTAAACATGAATTTAATGTAGGAAATATGGGAAAGCCCAAAGAAGAAAGTAAAAGCATATCTTATCCCTTCACGTGTATAAAAACAGCTGTTAATAATTTCTTCTTCTCTCCCTTTTTCCTCTCTCTATATATTTTATAAATAACTTTATTAAATAAATCTTTATTACTCAGATTATTACAATTGTTTCTCCTTTTTCTCCCCCAAAGCTCCCTACCACCCAGTTCCCTTCTCACCCTCTGCCCTTATACCCTCTCCCCCAATTGTCTTTATCCATTGGTTATAAGATTTCAATCCAGTCTCTCACTGCTTCCCCACCCCCTTATCCTCCTGATAATTATCAGTCCACTCTCCTTCTTTGCCCCTGATTCTACTATATTCACCACTTTATTCTGTTCCTCAGATTTTTTTTCCTTCTCTTTTCCTTTTTTCCATATATGAATTTCAAGTGGGACACTCTCATTTGTTTTTGTAGGGAAATACAACAGAGTGTTCTGTAGCTAATGGCTGCAGACTATCCAAATGTCTCAGGACCACACGAATAGAATCCACTCCTCCTCCGGTTCACACTGCCCCCTCCGCCCAGGTCCCACCGCTTCCCCAGGGCACACGGCTCCCCGGGTCCCACCTTCCCCCCAGGTCCCACCACCCCCCTGGGGCACACGGCTCTCCCGGGACACACGGCCCCCTTTATTGATCTTTTACAGAGAGGAAGGGAAAGAAATAGAGTTAGAAACCTCGATGATAGAGTAAAACATCGGATCAGCAACCTCTTGCACACTCCCTACTGGGGATGTGCCCACAACCAAGGTACATGCCCTTGTTGCAATCGAACCTGGGACCTTTCAGTTCACAGGCCATCACTCTATCCATTGAGCCAAACCAGTTAGGACTATATATATTTTTATGTCAACACCACTACCACTACCATATAACAGAATCATTGTTATTTTGTATTTGTGCTTGCTTTACAATAAGTTAGCATAGCTGAAACCGGTTTGGCTCAGTGGATAGAGCGTCAGCCTGCAGACTGAAAGGTCCCGGGTTCGATTCCGGTCAAGGGCATGTACCTTGGTTGCAGGCACATCCCCAGTAGGGGGTGTGCAAGAGGCAGCTGATCGATGATTCTCTCTCATTGATGTTTCTAACTCTCTATCCCTCTCTCTTCCTCTCTATAAAAAATCAATAAAATATATATTTTTAAAAAAGTTAGCATACACACATTTTAATTAAAATTGCATTTGATATTTGTAAATCATATATTTTATAAGGAATTTATAGCTAGTATATTTGTAGAATTTGTTAAAATTCTCAACCAATGATATTTATTTATTAATTAGAGAAAGAGAGAGATCACCTGCCTTTCATATGTTTCCAAACAGGGACCGAACTTGCAACTTTTTGGTGTACAGGGTGATGCTCTAGCCAACTAGCAACCCGAGCAGAGCTATACGTAGAACTCTTACAACTCAATAACGAAAACAACTCAGCTGAAAAAATCGGCACAGAATTTTAAATAACTATTTCTCCAAGGAAGATATATATGAAAGCTGAATCAGGGGGCTGGAGACGAGCACACAGACTTTACTGGAGGAGAGGGACCTGCCGGGCTGCCTCCCAAAGGAAGAGAGCACACGTGCAGGGGTGAAGGCGCCCTTTGATGGGAGGAAAAGGAAGGGATGGGGGAGGGTACTCGGCACGCGCTGATTGGTGGTTTCATGTAAGGCACATGATTAGGCACTTAGGGGGCTTAGGGTGTTTGGCAGGTGCTGACTGGTGGTTCAGTGTACGGTCAGTATGAGGTGCCTGGTTAGGTGCTCAGGAATGTCCTGCTGCAGTGCAGGTTATATCATTCTCCGCCCATGGATTGAGGGAAGGAAGGATCTATCAATATAAATGACCAGTAAGCACACAAAAAGATGTTTAACATCATTAGCCACAGGGAAATGCAAATTAAAACAACTTGACACCTGCTCAGATGGCTTTAATCAAAGAAGGATATAGAGGAACCGGATCTTCACATGCTAGTGGGAATGTGGAATGATGCAGGTTCTGGGCGAAGGAGTCTGGCCAGTCCTGACAGTGCTCAGTGTACGGTTCCAGTCAAAGCTAATCTTAGGTACATTACCCAAGAGAAATGAAAAAAAAATCTATACAAAAACTTCTGTGTAGATTACTGTTCATAACAGCCTAAAAGAAACTATCAACTTATGCAGTGGGTCAACAAAGGTGGTGTGTCACTACAATGGAATGTCATTTTTGGTGATAAAAAGCAGTGAGGCACTGAGAACACTCGATGTGAGTGAATAAATGAAAGAAGCCAGGACCATATACTGTGTGATACTGAAACCAAAATGTGGGGTGTTTGAGTCCGAGTTTGTTGAGAACTGAAAAATGGATTCACATACAAAAACAGTTAGCAGAAGCAAAGTTTATTGAGGGAAGCCAGTCCTGCTTTGGTTCCATGTTCTTGTGGGGTGTAGTTCAGCATCCAAGTGATTTAAAGTCTGTGAATCCATGTATGGAATCCACACTTGCCATACGCCACATGGGTGCAAGAATGTGCTCCACAGGAATGCCGGGAACCCATGGCAGAGGCGGGGGCGGGGATGAGAAGCGTGGGCTTTTTAATCTATGGGCAGATACATGCATTGCTAGGTCCTGATTGGTCCTTTCAAAGAATTCTGCTTTGCCCTAGCTGGTTTTGCTCAGTGGATAGAGCATCAGCATGTGGACCAGAGGGTCCCAGTTAGATTCTGGTCAAGGGCTCATGCCTGGGGTTGTGGGCTCAATCCCCGATGGTGAGCATGCAGGAGGCAGCCAATCTATGATTCTTTCTCATCATTTATGTTTCTTTCTTTTTTTCCCTTTTTTTATTGATATTTTAAAGAGAGGAAGGGAGAGAGATAGAGAGCTAGAAACATCAATGAGAGAGAAACATCGACCATCTGCCTCTTGCACACCCCCTTTCAGGGGTGTGCCCGCAACCAATGTACATGCCCTTGACCGGAATCGAACCCGGGACCTTTCAGTCCGCAGACGGACGCTCTACCACTGAGCCAAACCGGTTTCGGCTCATCATTGATGTCTCTATCTCTCCCTCCCCCTTCCTCCCTGAATTCAATAAAAATATTTTTTAAAAGAATTCGGCTTTAATAACATTTTTGGGATTGGTCATAGCCTTGTCTGAGGCTGGTGATCTGCAGGTTGCCTGTCTCAGCAGTTCACACATTTTGAAGCTCAGGTCTCTGGGTGCCTCCTTTCCCTACCCAGTTGGGTGCCTGAGTGACTTCGCCCAGCTGGTTCACACCCCTCTTGCCCCACACCCCTCTTCCTAACTAGCTTCCTCTCTTCTCAGTACCATTCGTGGGACATGCTCAGACTGACAGATGGCTGCCCGGTGGAGGGCAGGCTAGAAGGGCGGGATGTTTCTCGGAGGAGTGGTGAGACCTTCTGCAATTGATGGTGTGGTCACTGTCCAACTCCGAACACACCAAGCCATTGAACGTGCACTTCTAATGGGTGAATTGTGTGGCATTTATATTGTATCAATAAAACGTTTAAAAATATACTTATTTACAAATGGTAGGCAGAGAAATAATCCTTAAAGTCACATTTTTTTGTTTCTAATTTTTTAAAAAAAATATATTTTATTGATATTTTACAGAGAGGAAGAGAGAGAGAGATAGAGAGCTAGAAACGTCGATGAGAGAGAAACATCAACCAGCTGCCTCTTGCACACCCCCTACTGGGGATGTGCCCGCAACCAACATACATGCCCTTGACCGGAATTGAACCCGGGACCTTCCAGTCCGCAGACCGACGCTCTACCACTGAGCCAAACCGGTTTCAGCTGTTTCTAATTTTTTAATTGCATTTGATTAACAGCTAAAAATGTTGTGAATGTCAACAACACTGATTTAGAAACAGGATCTAACTCTAGTTCATTTTTCAGCTAAAGTTGTGACATGAAATGAGAAGAATGTATAATGTACACAATAATTTTCCCTTTTTGTCTCATGCATTCTGTTTTGTCTGCTAAGAATTGCTCCTTTGCTCTTTAAAGTAATTTTGTTCAATCATCCTACCCCACTCTTTTGTGTCTGAAAATGTCTTATTCTAAGCTGCATCTTTTGGAAGGATAATATTTCTCTTTAATTTTTCTTTCCTGCTATTGCATGAATTTTGTGTACCAGGCCTCTAGTCCACTTGACCTTTTTATCTCCAATTGTTTTTTGTATTTTTCTTTTCAGTGTTTTTAAATTTTAAAAAGTTTACCAATTTCTTATTACCCACTCCAACTGCCTCTGTATTCGTGAACTCTTTTTTTGTGTGTGTGTGAGATTCCACATATAAGTGAATTCATATGGTATTAGTCTTTGTCTGATTTATTTCACTTAATACCCTCTAGGTGCATCCATGTTGTTGCAAATGGCAAGATTTCATTTTGTTATATTGATGAGCTAGAGGCCTGGTGCACAGAATTTGTGCAAGGGAAGGTCATGCTGCCATTTGGTCTAATTAGCATACTTAGCTCTTTATCATAAGGATAGGATTTCTCTGTGTGCGTGTCAGTGTCACATCTTTATCCATGCACCCACCAACAGGCACTTTTTTTTATGGGTGAATAACATCCCATATTATAGATACCATATTTCTTTATCCATGTACCCAGCAATGTACACTTAGGTTGGTGGTTATCTGTATAGTAAATAACACTTTATATGGGGTGTTACTGATTAGGGATACTGGCTAGAACCTTGGTTCTTTTAGTTGATGTAGAAAAGATTTTATGGTCAACAAAAATAAAAGTAAAGCAAAGTGAAGCTTATTGAAGATACATTCCAAAGGAGGAGCGGGCCATGAGAGAGGGAGAGGGAGAGGAGGCGGAGGGAGAGGAGGCAGGCGGACCGCTGAAGATGAGGGTGACATGGACGGATGAAGGAGACCGATGGGGATGACGAGGCAGCAAAAAGGAAAAGTTTAAAAAAGGCCTTGGTGACTCACTCTCCCTCCACTTCCTGCCTCAGCATGTCACCTGGGCGCCTTGGAGGAGAGATCCTGGCAGCACCCTCCCCACCCCACCAAGCACGACTCCCAAGGCCCTGCTTTTTTTCTTAAAAGCACTTTAAAAAGAAAATTGGAGGAGACCGAAACAAGATGGCAGCCTTGGTAGTCTCCTAAGCTGCCACCTCATCAACAATTTGGAAAAAAACAACAGCTAAAATTGAAAGGGATTGTACCAGACCCACAGGAAAGCTGGCGGAATGGGAAGACTACAACTAGACACTCTGCTGCTGCCATGTGGAGTTTAAAACTACAGGGGAACCGGACCTACCGGAGTCGCTGCCACCGGGAATGAGGGAAGCCAGACCTCGCTCCGCCCCAGGCCCAGGGAGTGGGCCATCCCGGCCGGCCCGCCGTGGGAGTGAGGAAGCTGATGTTGGGCCTCTGCCACGCCTTCGGCTCCTGCCCGGATGAGAAGCCTTTGAGCGCGGTCTCCCCACCTGCAACCGTCCCAGCCCGCAGCCGTCCCAGCCCGCCCGCCGTGCTGGTGAGGAGCTGGCGCGGCGCCTTCCATTCACAGCCCCGGCCAATCCTTCCTCCACCACATGGCCGGGCTGAAGCTTCCCCCACTGCCGCCATGTGGATTTTAAAACTACAGTAGAAACTGAACCACAGGAGCAACCAACGCTGCTGCACCCACCACCGCAGATGCTGCAAATAAGGGAAATCCACTGAGAACAGAGCTCACTCTGTGGGCTCAGGGAGTGTGCGGCTTCAGAACTTAGCCTCCGCATCCACAGCAGCTCCGCTTCCACCCCAAATGAGTCACCTCTCCCCACCCGAATCCATCTCTGCCTGCCCACAGCCATCCCAGCCCTCCCGCTGTGCTGGTGTGGAGATGGCACGGTGCCTTCCGTTCGCGGCCCCGGCGAGCCCTTCGCCCTTCGGGCCCACCGCCGCAGGGCCGAGCCGGAGCCTCAGCCGGGACCCCAAGGAGGGGCGCCACCATGTGGATTTTAAAAATACAATGGCCATGTGGATTTTAAAATGCCGCGATGTGGATTTTAAAAATACAATGGAAATTGAGCCACAAAAGCCACTGCCGCCAACACACCTGCCGCCGCTGCCGCGAGTGAGGGAAGCTCACTGAGAACAGAGCTCACTCCACCCCGGGCCCAGGGAGTGGGCAGCTTTGGAGCTTAGCCTCCGCGTCCGCAGCCACTCCGCTCCCACCCCGAACGAGAAACCTTTGAACACGGTCTCCCCACCCGCAGCCGTCCCAGCCTGCCCACCGTGCTAGCGAGGAGCTAGCGCGGTGCCTCTAGTCGCTACCCCAGCGCCCCAGAGGGGCCGTGTGCCCCGGGTGAGCCGTGTGTCCAAGGGGGCCATGTGCCCCGGGTGAGCCATGTGTCCCAAGGGGCCGTGTGCCCCAAGGGGGCGGGTGTCCCGGGTGAGCCGTGTGTCCCAGGGGGCCGTGTGCCCCGGGTGAGCCATGTGTCCCAGGGAAGCAGTGGACTCCAGGGGAGGGTCGGTGTGAACCAGAGGAGGAGCGGATTCTATTCTTGTGGTCCTGAGATAGTCACCATAAAACAAGCAGACTGCCAAATGAGGAGCGGATTCTATTTATGTGGTCCTGAGATAGTCACCATAAAACAAGCAGACTGTCAAATGACAGTGGGGAGGGGAAGGAGACCTGGGGGGAGATAAGAGAACAACCGAAGGACTGGTATGCATGCATATAAGTACAACCAACGAACACAGAACTCTGGGGTGGGAGGGCATGAATGGGAGGTGGGGGGGGGGTGGGTAATGGTAAGCTATGTACACATATAATACCTAAAAAAGGAAAAAAAAGGAAATTGGTAATTTTAATTTACATTTTGTGTTTTTATACATGTTAGGTGTCAGCTGTTTTTAATGATGGGAGTGTTCTCTGCCCTACTTCTTTCTTTACTTTGGGGTGACCATGTTCATTACACTCTCAATCAACAGAGAAGGAAAACCTTGTAGAACAAAAACAACAAAATAATCTTATTCCAAGCATTCTGGTAACTTTTTGTTTATGTACTTAGCTGTACTATAAGTAGTTGGCTTGTATGAGATGGTTAAAAAAGCCAAAGATAAAAAGGTTTATTTTTTCTTATTTTGTTTATGAAGTTGCCGGGGTTTGGGTTTTTTTCTCTGTTTGTCCAGATTGATGTGTGTGAAACAATGTTGTGCAATAATAAACAGGAGTTTTATTTTGCAAAAATGGGAGAGACTCTGGATGGAGATTCATTTGCATCCAGGCCTGATTGACACCAACTTGCTTCTGGGAATGCCCTTACCCATAATGCTTACAGAAAAACCCGAGGTGGGGTGGGGTGGGGTGAAACAGGGCATTGGCATTGAGGCCTGTCTTTTCCTCTGAGCTTGTACCAAGAGCCAGCTGGCGCCGAACCTGCCTGCCGGCCAGGTGAAAAGGCCACATGGGCCCTTCATTTTCGTTTAGTTTCAAAGAAATGCCCAGAAGTGGAATTGTGTGCCATGTGGTAGCTCTGTTTTTATTTATTTCCTTTCGGCCGTGGAAAAGGACTAGATGTTAAATGTGGGGTCAAGTGACCCGAATTCAGCAGCCTTGGTTCTGGAGTTCAGCTTAGGGAAGAACAGAGCCAAGACCCAGACTGTGAGAGGAATGTAAACATACACGGTGCGAGTGATTGGGAACCAGTTCCAGGTACAGGGAAGCCCGGAAGCTTCCCGGTGAGACGATGAGGTGATCCAGCGGCTCAGGGGAGAGGAGAGGGGAGGGAGAAAGGGAAGGCTGAGTCTCAGGAGGACCAGCTGGCTCCTCATTCTGCCGCATTGAGGGTGGAGGCTGTGGGGAGAGCCAGGGGGAATAGCATGGCAGGTCCAGCAGCTTCCCAGGATGTCCTTTCAGGGTCCTGGTCTCCACGGACTGGTTGGTCGGTCAAGGGAAGGAGGCCACTCATTAGCCATTGCAGCTGGTCCTGGGTGTCACTTATCTGGTTTTGCTGCTTTCCTGGGCCTGGAGCTGAAATATTACTGAGGCCTCCGTGTTACCTCCAAGATGAGAGGGTCCAAACTGCATAACTAGCAAAATGCTAAGGGCGGAAAGGTCACCCTGGGTCAAGGTTCCTCCCTACCATTGTCCATAGTTTGGCCTCTGGGCTTTCCCTGCTGAACCGTTCAGCACCCATCTCCTTGCTCTGCTCAGATCTGTCTCAACTGCCTGCCGCCGTGTGCCTTGCTGCTTGCCTTAGTGGCTGCACCATTTATATCATATCGGTTCCCTTTCTCCGCATCCTCACAGCACTTGTAATTGTGGAAATAGCCATTTGAACTAGTGTGAGGTGATTTGCACTTCTCCGATGATTAGTGGTTTCAGCATCTTTTCATGTACCTATTGGCCATCTGTATGTCTTCTTTGGAAAAATGCCTGTTCAGTTTTATGCCCATATTTTAAATTGGGTTGTTTGTTACATAAATTCTTGATATATTTTGGATATTGGTCCCTTATCCAATACATAACACCTAGTTATTTCTTCCCATTCAATAAATTGCTTTTTCATTTTGTTAATGATATCCTTTTTAGTTTGATATAGTCCCACTTCCTTGTTTCTGCTTTTGCTTTTGCTTTTGGTATTAGATTTACAAAATCATCTCTAAGATCTAAGTCAAGGAGCTCACCACCTATGTTTTCTTCTAGGAGTTTTATGGTTCCGGCCCTACATTCACGTCCTTAATCCACTTTCAGTTACTTTATTTTGTATCCTGTCAGTTGGTGGTCTGGTTCATTATTTTGCATGGCTGTCCAGTTTTTCCAACACTATTTATTAAAGAAACTGTCTTCTCCCCATTGTATATTCTTGGCTCCTTTATCATAAAATAATTGATTATATATGCATGGGTGTATTTTTGGGCTCTCTAATAGGTTTATTTAATCTGTGTCTGTTTTTATGCCAGTACCAGATTGCTTTAATTACTATAATTTTGTAAGATAATTTGAAATTAGGTGGTGTGGTGCCTGCTGCGGTGTTCTTACTCAAGAGTGCTTTGACTGCCGAAAGCTTCGCCACTACCACCATGTGGATTTTAAAACTACAGGGGAAATTGAGCCACAGGAGATACTGTTACTGCCGCACCCGCCACCGCCACCGTGAATAAGGGAAATCCACCAAGAACAGAGCTCACTCTGCCCCGGGTTCAGGGAGTGTGCGGCTTCAGAACTTAGCCTCTGCGTCCATAGCAGCTCTGCTTCCGCACCGAACGAGACACCATTGAGGGTGGTCTCTCCACCCGCAGCCATCTCAGCCCACCCACAATCTTCCCAGCACACCCTCCGTGCTGGTGTGGAGATGGCGAGTGCTGGGGTGGAGATGGCGGGGCACCATCCGTTCCCGGCCCCCGCGAGTCCTTCCGACGCATGGCTGGGCCGAAGCTTCCGCCACTGCCGCCATGTGGATTTTAAAACTACAGTGGAAATTGAACCATAGGAGGGACCATTACTGCCGCCCCCGTCACCGCCGCCGCGAATAAGGGAAATCCACAGAGAATAGAGCTCACTACGCCCCGGGCTCAGGGAGTGAGTGGCCTCAGAACTTAGCCTCTGCATCCACAGCTGTTCCGCTTCCACACCGAAAGAGACACCTTTGAGGGCGGTCTCCCCGCCCGCAGCCATCTCAGCCCACCTGCAGCCATCCCAGCCCGCCCGCCGTGCTGGTGAGGAGATGGCGCGGCGCCTTCTGTTTGCGGCCCCGGCAAGCCCTTCGCCCTTTAGGCCCACCGCCGCAGGGCCGAGCCGGAGCCTCGGCCGGGACCCCAAGGAGGGGTGCCACTGACGCCATGTGGATTTTTAAAATACACTGGAAATTGAGCCACAAAAGCCACCGCCTCCACCACACCCGCCGCCACTGCCATGAGTGAGGGAAGCCCACCGAGAATAGAGCTCACTCCACCCCAGGCCCAGGGAGTGGGTGGTTTTGGAGCTTGGCCTCCGTGTCAGCAGCTGTTCCGCTGAGACTCCTTGGAGCGCAGTCTTCCCGCCCGCAGCCATCCCAGCCTGCCCACCATGCTAGCGAGGACCTAGCGGGGCGCCTCCAATTCACAACCCCAGCGTCCCAGAGTGAGCCGTGTGCCCCGGGTGAGCCGTGTGCCCCGGGGAAGCAGTGGGATCCAGGGGGAGGGGCAGTGTGAACCAGAGGAGGAGCGGATTCTATTCTTGTGGTCCTGAGATAGTCACCATAAAACAAGCAGACTGCCAAATGAGGAGCGGATTCTATTCATGTGGTCCTGAGATTGTCACCTTAAAACAAGCAGATTGTCAAAGGACAGCGGGGAGGGGAAGGAGACCTGGGGGGGATAAGAGAACAACCGAAGGACTGGTATGCATGCATATAAGTACAACCAACAAACACAGAACTCTGGGGAGGGAGGGCATGAATTGGAGGTGGGGAGGGCAATGGTAAGCTATGTATACATATAATACCTTAATATATAAATTTTTTTTAAAAAGAAAAAAATACTATCCTATATAATAAAAGGCTAATATACAAAATGTCCCCTTGGGAGTTCGACTGACCGGGAGTTCGACCACTTGCTCTGATGTGTGCTGACCACCAGGGGACAATATGGACCAAGGAAGGCCCCAGCCAACAGCCAGGGGTAGAGAGGCCCTGGCCGGCAGCCAGTAAAGGAAGACCCTGGCCAGCCCTGTTCGCCAGCCAGGCCTAGGGACCCTACCCATGCACGAATTTTGTGCACTGGGCCTCTAGTCCTATGTAATAAAAAGCTAATATGCAAATTGGCTGAACGATGGGACGACCAGTCGGTATGACACACACCACCAGGAGCAGATGCTCAATGCAGGAGCTGCCCCCTGGTGGTCAGTGCGCTCCCACAGGGGAGTGCTGCTCAGCCAGAAGCGGGCTCATGGTGGCAAGCACAGCAGTGGTGGCGGCAGCCTCTCCTGCCTCTGCAGCAGCACTAAGGATGTCTCACTGACAGGCCTAAGCCATCAGTCGAACATCCTCCAAGCGCTTCCGGACTGTGAAAGGGCAGAGGCCAGGCTGAGGGCCACCCCCCCCCCCCAGTGAACAAATTTTTGCACCGGGCTTCTAGTATCCAATAAAATGGCAAGAGTGGACATCTTGCCTTGTTCCTGATCTGACAGAAAAGTTGTGTATGTATGGTCTTATCATATGATGCCTTTATTATATTGGGGTACTTTCCTTCCATACCCATTTTGGTTTTTTTATCATAAATGGGTGTTGAAATTTGTCAAATGCTTTGCATTTATTGAAATGGTCCTTTGAGTTTTATCCTTCATTTTACTGACTTGCAGATGTTGAACTATCCTTGCCTCTCTGGTATAAATTTCTCTTGATCATAATGCATGATTTTTTTTAATGTACTATTAAATTCAGTCTACATCATGTTCATCACAGGTATTAGCCTGTAATTATATAATTTTTTGTGGAATTTTTGTCTTGGTTTTTGTATCAGGATAATGCTGGCCCTCCTGTAAAATATGTGTTGAGAGCCCTAGCCAGTTTGGCTCAGTGCATAGAGCATCAGCCTTTAGACCGAAGGGTCCCAGGTTTGATTCTGGTCAAGGGCACATGCCCAGTAGGGATTGTGGAGGAGGCAGCTGAGCAGTGGTTCTCTCTTATTGGTGTTTCTATCTCTTGCCTTCTTCCGTTCTCCAGGAAATCAATAAAAATATATTTTTTTAAAACTTGGTATTTTGCGGAGGACTGAGAAGGTGGGGCAGTTCTGTACCGTGCTGCCTTCCACTGGTTAAGACCTCCAAGAGCAAAGGCCTACCGAGGTGAGGATGCCCCTACTGTCACTTGTAAAGGAGCAGCACTGAGCTGGCCAATATTTGTGGTGCTGCTTGTCCTGGCTCAGGGGAGGCGTTCCACTAAGTCTGAAAGATTAAGACATCGAGGGGACTCTCTGCCACCACCCGCGACCGGCTTGGCTCTGCCTTAGCGCGCGCCAGCGGGACTCTCCGCCACCACCTGCGACCAGCTCGGCCCTGCCTTTGCACCACACCCGCGGATCCCGCGGCCTCCACCGCTGCCACCGCCTGCGGCCTGCTCTGCCAGGCCTTTGCGCGCACTGTGCTGGCACTGCGCCTTCCGTTGGCAGACCCGGAGAATCCTCTCTCCGCTGCCGCATGGCCAGGACAAAACATCAGACACTACCGCCATGCGGATTTTAAAACTACAGGGGAAATTGAGCCACAGGAGCTACCATCGCTGCTGCACCCGCCACCGCCCCCAAGAATGGGAATCCACCGAAATCAGAGCTCACTACACACCGGGCTCATAGAGAGTGTGGCTTCAGAAATTAGCCTCTGCATCCACAGCAGCTCCACATCCGCAACAAAGAGGACACCATTGAGGGCGGACTCTCCCCATGCAGCCATCACAGCCCGCCCACAATCTTCCCAGCACACCCACCATGCTGGGAGGGAGATGGAGCGCGCTGGTGAGGAAATGGCACGGTGCCTTCCATTAGCCGCCCAGGAGAGCCCTTCCTCCGATGCCGCATGGCCGAACCGAAGCTCTCGCCACCACCGCCATGTGAACGTTAAAACTACAGTGGTAATTGAACCACAGGAGCCACGGTCACTGCTGCACCTGGCACCGCCACCCGCCACTGTCGCCGGGAATAAAGGAAATCCACCCAGAACAGAGCTCACCACGCCTTGGGCTCAGGGAGTGGGCAACCTCAGAACTTAGCCTCCATGTCTGTAGCTGCTCCGCTCCCACACCGAACGAGACACCTTTGAAGGTGGTCCCCCCTCCTGCAACCATCTCAGCCCAACTGCAGCTGTCCCAGCCTGCCCGCCATGCTAGCAAGGAGCTAGCGCGGCGCCTCCAATATGCGACCCCAACACCCTAGAGGGGCCGTGTGCCCCGGGTGAGCCGAGTGTCCCAGGGGGCCATGTACCCCGGGTGAGCCGTATCCCCCAAAGGGGACGGTGTCCCGGGTGAGTCGTGTGTCCCAGGGGGCTGTGTGCCCCGGGTGAGCCGAGTGTCCCAGGGTGCAGTGTGCCCCGGGTGAGCCGTGTGTCCCAGGGGAAGCAGTGGGACCCAGGGGAAGGGGCGGTGAAAACCAGAGGAGGAGCGGACTCTATTCATATGGTCCTGAGATAGTCACCATAAAACAAGCAGACTGCCAAATGAGGAGTGGATTCTATTCATGGGGTCCAGAGATGGTCACCATAAAACAAGCAGATTGTCAAAGGACAGCAGGGAGGGGAAGGAGACCTGGGGGGAGATAGGAGAACAACCAAGGGACTGGTATGCATGAACATAAGTACAACCAATGAACACAGAACTCTGGGGAGGGAGGGCACAAATGGGAGGTGGGGGGGGGCAATGGTAAGCTATGTACACAGATAATACCTTAATAAAATAAAATAAAAATAAATAAATAATAAATAAATAAAACTTGATATTTAAAACGAATAGTTTTTGGCATATCAGAGCTGTTAAGGTGAAGCTTTTGGAACGTTCCTGTGTGGAGGCCTGAGACTGTCCAGGCGGTCTCCATGGTTGCAGTCTCACTGCTCCCTCCCTCCCTCTTCCCCTCAGACCCACGCTGAAAGCCACTGAATGTGCTAATGAGCACATTCCAATTCTGCACCAGAAGTCAGGTTATGTTCTTTATATTCCTCTAATGCTTGATAACATATTTGTTTTAGGTCGGTTGGGGATGGGAAGGAATATGAAACGATAGGTCTGTAATAAAAAATATCTTTAAAATATTTGTTAAGTTATGCTTACTTGTAAAGTTTTTTAAAATCATATTTAGATGTAAATTTTCTGATTAAATAGGTTCAACTTTCAGCACTGCCTTAATTTGCCATAATCAAGGTTTTATTAACTTTTTCCAACTATTTTGTCCTATAGCCTTACTAAAACATTTCTTATTTTTATAATATCTATATTAACAATAGTGCTTCTACCCCTCCCCTTCTGTTTCACAGATCATAGGTTTTGAATCTGTTAAAATTGCAGAGTTCATAGCTGTGCTGGGAATTCTGTCTATTGTGGCTCAGGTGAGTGTCATTTTTCTCATTTCTTTTTTAAACATTTTTATTCTGAAATAACCGTAAGTTTACAGGAAGCTGTAGGAAGCATTCTCGAATGTCTCCTGCATGCCTGTCCGTTCCCCTGCGTGGCAGGGACATGTCTATGGTGTAGTAGCAGCCCAGGGACTGACATGGACTCCAGATATCCAGAAACTTACTGCCAGGAGGATGCTTTCGTGACACTTTAATATTGAGAAGTGAGTGAAAGTGGAAAGCAGGAATGGAAATCGGCACCTGTTCCGACCTCTGCTCAAAGAAAAGGGGTAGATCGGTGCGTTGGAACATGCGTGATGAGTAGAGAGCACTGAATTTCCTCATCTGTATCAGACACAGGGCCACAAAGGCTGTGCGTGTGCCTGACATTCCCCTGAAGCCTCCCGTGTCCTTGGGCTCCGGGGCTGCTCCCTGCACGGGGCGGAGCGCGGGGCCAGGCAGCATGCTAGGACCCGGGAAAGGAGGAGGCTGCAGGGCTGTGCTGCCTCCGTGTTCACATTGACAAGGCTCCTGGGAACGCATCAGGCAAAAGCCTGTGTTCGTTCCGTCCAGTTATACCAGCAGATGTAAATTACGTTACACTTTCCAGTTGCTCATAATTTGGTGGGTGGGGGGATGGGGGGTACACACGGTATGTTATGGTCATTAGCCCAGACCATTTCAAATAGTTTTTTAACAGAGTATAAATGTGTTAAAATCAAATCCATATCATTCCAACTTTGCAAAACTGCTAACCTCCAGCAAAATTCCACACGTCCTGTACTGTTGTTCAGCAGGGCTTGCTCATCACTGGTGGGCAAGGGATTGGCGTTTCTCAGAAAAGACTGAGGCCATGTCCCTCTCGGGCTCTCACCTCCCCGGGGAAGTGCTAGCAGAGCACCGGGGACAGCATGGGGAGGAGCCTCCGCAGGGTCCCGTCCTGCCCCTCCCCAAGGCCTCCGAGGTGTGGCTGTCTTCTCAGCTCTCCTTGGCTTTGCAGACAGCCCTGCTCCCCGTCGCCATGCGGTCGCTGGGGAAGAAGAAGACAGTGCTCCTGGGCCTGGGCCTGCAGGGGCTCCAGCTGGCCTGGTACGGGCTCGGATCGCAGGCCTGGTAAGCTTTCCCCGGGGCTCTCACCAAATGGGCAGACTGTCTTGGGGGGAGTGGAGATGATGGGCGGGTGCAGGCAGCAGGGGCTGCGGCCAGTTCGGTGTACTCGGCATTCCAAAACCTGTTTGGACTTGGTTTTGGGAAGGCTGAGCGGGGTGGCAGGATCATTTGTAAAAACTGTCTTCACCTTCGTGGTCGTCAGGGAGTTGTTACTTAATTAAATGTGTGTGCTGCCTCCTCCAGCCCCTCAGCAATGTGATGTCTGCATTTAAACACATTTGTCAGGGTGTAGGGACATCAGATGTACTCCAAAACAAAACAAAAAAGCAAGGAAAAAGAATAGCAGGCTCATTGCTGTAATTAGCTGCGTGACTTTATAACATAAGAACTTGAGATAGATTAATCCTAAGATCTCTTCCAAACCATGTGTACCCTGGGGCAGTGCCCCTGCTGGCATAATCTAGTCCCCTAACAGGAAGGCCAGAATAAGCCCTGAGCCAGGAGAAATGGCAATCCCAAGTGCTGTTCTGTGATGTGGCTAGTGTGTCCAATGCCTGGCTACCAAATCCAGAGGTCCTATCTCTTTAAATACTAGTTACTCATTTTGTATGCATGACATAACTTAGAGACACGAGAGGTGCGTTAGAGGTCAGCAGTGGTTCTTGTTCGTGAAGATTCAGTCCCATGGACTTAAGGATGCTGTCCCTCTGAAGGCTCTTTCCTTAGGATGTGCGTGCCACCACCCCCAGGGAAGTGTGGTTGAGAGGGTTAAGCCAAGGGGGTCCCCGCCTTCCTCATACAGAAGCTTACTGCTGATTCGCACTCAGGTTCCCTTCATGGAGGAAGGATCAGAGTCTGAGGAAGCACGTCGGCTGCGGGGCCGCGGGGCAGGCCTGGCTGAGCTGGCCGGCCAGCGGGCGTGTGACAGGCTTGGTCCAGCGGTCACGGGTGGGAGCCCGCGGGTGTCGTCCTCCACCACAGGGCTCTCCCCTGAGGCAGCCGGAGGAGCAGCGCCCAGGCAGAGCGAGGCCTCCGACACCGAGGAGAGGCAGAGGTGGGAGGAAAGGCGGCATTTTTGGAATTAAAGCCTTCCTCGCTGCATTGCGCTTACATCTAACGGTGCTAAAGGGAAATCGAGCAAAACAGGTTTTTAAAAAGGTGAAATAAAGTAAATGAAACTTTCCCAGCCTGTGAAGTGACAAATAACTTTCCAGGTTAAAAAAAACATCCTTTGGCCAAAACTGGTTTGGCTCAGTGGATAGAGCGTCAGCCTGCAAACTGAAAGGTCCCACATTCGATTCTGGTCAAGGGCACGTACTCAGTAGGAGGTGTGCAGGAGGCAGCTGGTCGATGATTCTCTATCCCTCTCCTTTCCTCTCTGTAAAAAATCAATAAAATATATTTTAAAAAACCACCCTTTGTAAAGAGGAAAGATTAAACACGAGGTAACCCGGGGAGACAGGGCGCACCTCGTGCTCCGCCCCTGACGGCGCAGCCTGTTCTTGCAGGATGGTGTGGGCTGCAGGGGCCGTGGCTGCCGCGTCCAGCATCACCTTCCCGGCGGTCAGTGCCCTGGTCTCTCAGAACACGGAGTCCGACCAGCAAGGTGAGAGCACTGTCCCCTTGGTTCCCTCCTGCCCTTGAGACGCACCTGCCGGCAGCCCGCGCAGCTCTGAGCCTCCTCCCCATGTGCTCCCTCCACAGTGGCACACCTGTTTGCTATCCGTCCTGCCCTGAATCATCCTCATGTTGTTAACATGTGGACTCAGCAGCTCAGAACACTCAGAAATAGAAATAGGACTGTTTCCGCTTTTTCGTTGTGACTCCTCTTTATTGTGATGCCATAGACATTAACTAGACTGTAACAGATGTCTGTTAAATGATGGCAGACTAGTTAGCAAAACAGAGAGCTTTTTATTTCCTCGCTGTCACTAGAACTTGTTTAGTTTGGACTCCCTCTGAGGCATGAGCTGCATTTAGGAAGAGGTAAATAAAAATATTTTAAGAAAATAATAAAAAACTAAAATAGTGACCGCAGCAGCGTGGAGGGCGTGGTCCGGGAGAAGGCCCTGCAGAGCTGCAGGCACGCCTCTCTTTCATGGACTGAATCCTCTCGGGCTCATGTTTTTCTTTTAATAAATCTTTATTGTTCAGTTTATTACAGTTGTTCCTCTTTTTTCCCCACATGCCTTTCTGAGAAGACTGCCTTCTTTTTTGTTCTCACTTAGGAGTGGCCCAGGGGATCGTAACCGGAATCCGAGGGCTGTGTAACGGCCTGGGGCCGGCGCTGTATGGCTTCATATTCTACATGTTCCACGTGGAGCTGACTGATGTGGAACCGAAACTGAATTCTAACAATGCTTCTTTGCAGGTGATTTGGTGATAAGTCTAGTGTTGTTACCGTGAATGTGTCTGACTGTAGCAAACCCTCTGACCTTAAATGTGGCGCGTGTCCTCATTTGTACAAGAAACAGACTGTTGGACCTACTAGTAGGGAGGCTGCGCTCAGTGCTCCGGGTTTCGGTGATTCAATGTCTCATATAAAAGATTTATTTTAATTTGTTCAGATTCTGTTCTCACCTACATAGTAACTCTGATCTTCTAGGGAAACCCAAGCCAGATACAATGTAAAATGACCTACAGTTACAGCTAGAAATTGAACTAGAGCAGCCGTGGGCAAACTACGGCTCGCAGGCCGGATCCGGCCTGTTCGGCTGTTCTATCCGGCCCGCCGAGCCAAAAGAGCGGAGGGTTCTCTTGCTCTCCCCTCCGCTCCTTCACCAGCAGCCCAAGATGAGAGTGCCAGCATGGTCAGGTTGCTTTTGTTCCGGCCCTCCGGTCCAGTTTAAGAACCCATTGTGGCCCTTGAGTCAAAAATTTTGCCCTCCCCTGAACTAGAGTCTGTTTCCTATTCTTTATTTAGTATTTTCCCACCCTTCTTCTAAGCCATATTTAATAGAGATTTCTATACAGAATTGGAATTAATGTTCTTGGACAGAATGCATGACCTGGGACAGAGGGTAATATTAGAGATAAACCACTGTTTCTCACAGGCTGAGGCTCAGTGCTGAGCAGTGAGGGCGGCCGGGAGAGGCTGCTGCCTCTGGGGGCTCCGGGCCCGGGGAGCTTGCCCTGGCACGCAGGACACTGTGCATAGGAGAAAGTGATTCTCCGGAGATGGTGTGGGGTTTGGGTCACCCAGAGCTCATTTGGCATTGAGGAGACTAACCAAACTCTTCATCTCTGCTTGTTTCCACACCCACCAGGGAGCCCTCATCCCAGGCCCACCGTTCTTATTTGGGGCATGCATAGTTCTTTTATCTTTCCTGGTTGCCTTATTCATCCCTGAATGCAGTCACGGGGCTAAGAAACATAGCAACAGCCTCGGCGGCACTGTGACCAACACGCCGCAGCGGGACAGCGACGAGGACATGGAGCCCCTGCTGCCAAGTGGCAGTGCCTGGGGCCTGTCTCCCTTTGGGGAGCCGGGGAGCCAGTGCACCGAGCTGTGAGCGGCAGGCGGAAGTTGCCGGGAGCACTACACACAGAGACTTGGTGCTAGAGGGCAGATGAGTGGCATCCTTTAGGGCCACATTTGATAAGTAACCCTCTGTCTCCCCCCTCTTCCTCCACTTCCTTTTCTCCCATTCCTTTTCTTTCAGTTTGTACATTGGAACAAGTAAGGATTTGAAATGCGTTGCTACAAATAGTATGCAGCTCAGAGTTATCTGGAGTTCCGGCTTTGGTGTCTCCTCTCTCTCACCTCCAGGGCCGAGGGCAGCAGCCCCAGGTCCTCTCTGTAGAAGCTGCAGGACTGCAGGGCCTGCTGTCTCTGGCCAGAGTCACGGTGCCGAATCCCTTCTGTCTTCCTCTTCCTGCTTCTCTGGAAAGGGCCACGTGGCCCACAGGTGTGAGGAGTGGGCGCCTCCGGAGCCACTCAGCATGGGGACCTGCTGCCTTTGTTCTCAGGTCACACACAGCCGGTCTTACTGCCCTTTTCCTGTCTCCGCTTCGTGGCTAGAATGAGACCCAGCACACACACTGGATGTTCATGATACTGACCGTGATGTCCTTCACCAGTGAAGAGAATTTTTCCCTACAAGTTTAAAACTTGAAGAAATAGCATTTCAGATTCCTTGACCTAGTGTCTTGGTGGATTGGAGGTGATTTTACAGAAGAAACACACACCACGCGTTCTGGTACGGCACAGCGGGAGGTGCTTCTGCGCATGTTCAGCCGGCAGCATTCCTCATGGAGCTGGGGGGCAGCCGTGCCGTGCAGGGAGGGACAGCCGGGGGCACAGACCCAGCTGCAGGACTGTTTGCTCCTCCCCTCTCAGTCATAACCTCCTGCCGTCACTGCTCTGTAAACGGCTGTCCTCAGCAGGTCTCTCCCCTATGTGTCTGACATTGAATCCCATGGGAATATGCACATCACATTCCTTCCTACAATATAATGGTTTAGGAAAGTCAGTTTCACAGTAAGCGTCTTGCTAATTTTTCAAGATGTTTTACAGACAAAGAAAAACTACAGATTTACATGCATTTTGCACCATGAACCCTTCGTTAGGCCTACCTTGAACAGCCCGGTGAAGGGTTTATAGATATGAAAAATATATACATATTTTTGAGGGGCTTTACATTTTTTTGATGGAGTGCTGTGCAAATCTAGTATTTATAAATGTAATGAAGGTATTGACAAAAATATATATGTAACTTTTATAAAGGATTGTGTACTGCTTGAATACATTTAAAAGAAAATATATTTTGAAATCTGTTCTATGAACAAAAATGACATCTCTTTTTATTATGCTGTTGGTTTTAAGTTAAGCTTCCTAATGCACAATAAATTTGTACTGGGTACTTTTATGTCTTTTGTGCTTCTTTAAAGTAAATAGTACCATTGATCTCTGGGTTCTCTTTTGGGTGGCTTTCAATGAAAATAAATTGCTAACCTTTAAGCTAATGCAAAATGTATGTGTATTTTCAAAGTTTAATTTTTAATAAACTTCCTTAAAAGCTTCCTTTAGTAACATCATCACTAATTTTTTAATCTTTATTGTTGAGACTATTATGTTGTGGCGTTGAACCCTGGGTTCAAAATAAGACCACTGGAGGCTAATGATTTATTTTAAAAAGCAGGCAAAGATTTATTGAAATATCTGGCCAGGACAGTCACAAGAGCACTACACGCAGGTAGATTCCACATGACTGCCCTGTTCCAGGTGTAGGCAAGTCTTTTGAAGGCCTAAACCACAAGAATTTTCCTTTGTTTCTAAATCTCAAAGACGTAAGTCCTAAAGACTGGGGACAGCCAGCAGGGTTGGTTCCCAGTCACATCCTGCTGGACATTGGAATGTGGCCCTATCTTGCGATAGCTGATAACACAGAAGTAGAGCTCAGCAGTTAGTCTCTAAAGGTTATCTACAGTTTCTATCCCTGAAGCTACTAAGTCAGTGGGAATCAATCTCCTGTGGTCCTGGTCCCAGACAAGGAAAAATTGCCTTAGCATCCAGGTCTCCACCTGGAAGCTGAGGTAAGTACCCTGTGTTTTAATCAGATGCAGGAGCCAGAAAGAAAAAAAGGGTTAGAATTTTTTTTTTCTCTTGTTAGCTTTTTTTTTAAATTAAATTATTATCTGTGTACATATATTACCCTTGCCCCCCCCAAACATTCCCTCCCTCCCCAGAGTTTTGTGTCCGTTGGTTATACTTATATGCATGTGTACAAGTCCTTCGTTTGATCTCTTATTTCCCCCGTATTTCCCTCCCCTCAACACTGTAATTAGACAGTCTGCTTGTTGCTTTACTGTCGCTATATTTAACTTATGGTTCATCAGTTTATAATGTTCTTTATTATTCATAAATGAGTGAGGTCATGTGGTGTTTCTCTTTCATTGACTGGCTTATTTCACTCAGCATGATATTCTCCAATTCCATCCAGGTTGCTGCAAATGATGAGAATTCCTTCTTTTTTATGGCAGCATAGTATTCCATTGTGTAGATGTACCATAGCTTTTTGATCCAATCATCTGCTGATGGACACTTAGGCTGTTTCCAAATCCTAGCTATTGTAAATTGTGCTGCTATGAACATAGGGGTGCATATATCCTTTCTGATTGGTGCTCCTATTTTCTTGGGATATATTCCTAGGAGTGGGATTACTGGGTCAAATGGGAGTTCCATTTTCAGGTTTTTGAGGAAACTCCATACTGTTCTCCACAGTGGTTGTACCAGTCTGCATTCCCACCAGCAGTGCACGAGGGTTCCTTTTTCTCCACAACCTCACCAACACTTATCGTTTGTTGATTTGTTAATGTTGGCCATTCTGACAGGTGTGAGATGATATCGCATTGTTGTTTTGATTTGCATCTCTCGGATAAGTAGTGACTTAGAGCAGTTTTTCATGTGCCTCTTGGCTTACCTTCTGTCTTCTTTTGAGAAGATTCTATTTAGTTCCATTTCCCATTTTTTAATTGGCTCATTTATTTTCCTTTTACTGAGTTGAATAAGCTGGTTGTAGATGTTGGAGATTAAACCTTTATCAGTAATATCATTTGCAAATATGTTCTCCCATACAGTGGGCTTTCTTGTTGTTTTGTTGATGGTTTCTTTTGCTGTGAAAAAACTTTTTATTTTGATGTAGTCCCATTTGTTTATTTTCTCTTTAGCTTCCATTGCCCTAGGGGCAGTATCAGTGAAGAAGTTCTTTAGGCATATATCTGAGATTTTGTTGCCTGTGGATGCCTCTAGTATTTTTATGGTTTCCCATCTTATGTTTAAGTCCTGTAACCGTTTTGAATTTATTTTTGTGTATGGAGTAAGTTCGTGCTCTAGTTTCATTCTTTTGCAAGTATCTGTCCAATTTTCCCAACACCATTTATTAAAGAGACTGTCTTGACTCCATTGTATGCTCGTGCCTCCTTTGTCAAATATTAATTGAGCATATTGATTTGGGTTGATATCTGGATTCTCTATTCTATTCCATTGATCTATATGTCTGTTCTTGTGCCAGTACCAGGCTGTTTTGAGAACAGTGGCTTTGTAATACAGCTTGAAATCTGGTATTGAGATCCCTCCTACTTTATTTTTCTTTCTCAGGATTGCTGATGCTATTCGAGGTCTTTTATTGTTCCAAATAAATTTTTGGAGAGTTCTTTCTAGGTCAGTGAAATATGCCGTTGGTATTTTAATGGGGAGTGCAATGAACCTATAAATTGCTTTGGGAAGTATGGACATTTTGATGATGTTGATTCTACCAATCCATGAACATGGTATGTTCTTCCATCTGTTTACATCTTCCTCTATCTCTTTTTTCAGTGTTGTGTAGTTTTCCGTATATAGGTCTTTTACCTCCTTAGTTAAATTTATTCCCAGGTATCTTAATTTTCTTGGTGCGATGGTAAATGGGATTGCTTTTTTGGTCTCTGTTTCTGTAAATTCATTGTTGATGTACAGAAATGCCATTGATTTCCTGGCGTTAATTTTGTATCCAGCTACATTGCCAAATTCATTTATTAAGTCTATTAGTTTTTTGGTGGAGTCTTTTGGGTTTTTTATGTACAATATCATGTCATCTGCAAATAAGGATAACTTTACTTCTTCTTTTCCGATTTGGATGCCTTTTATTTCCTCTTCTTGTCTAATTGCAATGGCAAGTACTTCCAGTACAATGTCAAACAGGAGTGGTGAGAGTGGGCATCCCTGTCTTGTTCCTGTTGTAAGAGGGAATGGCTTTAGTTTTTGGCCATTGAGTATGATGTTGGCTGTGGGTTTATAATATATAGCTTTTATTATGTTGAGGTATGATCCTTGTACTCCCACCTTGTTGAGCGTTTTTATCAGGAAAGGTTGTTGGATTTTATCAAATGCTTTTTCTGCATCAATTGATATGACCATATGATTTTTATCTTTCAATTTGTTTATGTGATGTATCACGTTTATTGATTTGCGGATATTGTACCATCCTTGCATTCCTGGAATAAAACCTACTTGGTCTTGGTGCATGATCTTCCTGATGTACTGCTGGAGCCAATTTGCTAGAATTTTGTTGAGTATTTTGGCATCTATGTTCATGAGGGATATTGGCCTGTAATTCTCTTTCATTGAGTTGTCTTTATCTGGTTTTGGTATTAGGGTGATGCTGGCTTCATAAAAGGAGTTTGGAAGTGTTCCTTCCTCTTGAATATTTTGGAATAGCCTGAGGAGGATAGGTTTTAGTTCTTCCTTGAATGTTTGGTAAAACTCTCCTGTGAAGCCATCTGGCCCTGGGCTTTTGTTTGCTGGAAGCTTTTTGATGACTGTTTCAATTTCTTCCCAAGTAACTGGTCTATTGAGATTTTTAGATTCTTCCTGATTGAGTTTTGGAAGGTTGTATTTTTCTAGGAATATGTCAATTTCTTCCAGGTTGTGCAATTTGTTGGAATAGAGTTGCTCATAGTATTTTATAACAATCCTTTATATTTCGGTGGGGTCTGTTGTTATTTCTTTTCTTTTTTTTTTCAACTCTTCATTTTATTTTATTTTTTTAAATATTTTTTATTAAGGTATTATCTGTGTACATAGCTTATCATTGCCCCCCCTTCATAGATGCCCTCCCTCCCCAGAGTTTTGTGTCCATTGGTTGTTCTTATATGCAAGCATACCAGTCCTTCGGTTGATCTCTTATCTCCCCCAGATCTCCCTACCCTCCCCCCCCCTGCTGTCATTTGGAAGTCTGCCTGTTGTTTTACTGTCACTATATCTATCTTTCTGTTCATTCGTTTATAATGTTCTTTAATATCCATAAATGAGTGAGGTCACGTAGTGTTTCTCTTTCATTGACTGGCTTATTTCACTCAGCATGATGCTCTCCAATTCCATCCAGGTTACTGCAAATGATGAGAATTCCTTCCTTTTTATGGCAGCATACTATTCCATGGTGTAGATGTACCATAGTTTTCTGATCCATTCATCTGCTGACAGGCACCTAGGCTGTTTCCAAATCCTAGCTATTGTAAATTGTGCTGCTAGGTCTGTTGTTACTTCACCTCTTTCGTTTCTGATTTTGTTTATTTGGGTCCTCTCTCTTTGTTTCTTGGTTAGCCTGGCTAGAGGTTCATCAATCTTGTTTATCCTTTCAAAGAACCAGCTTTTGGTTTTGTTGATCTTGTGTATTGTTTCTTTGGTCTCTATGTCGTTTATCTCCGCTCTAATTTTTATTATTTCTTTCCTTCTGCTTACAGTGGGTTTTTCTTGTTGCTCTTCTTCTAACTCTTTGAGTTTTAGAGTTAGATAATCTGTTACCTTTTTTCCTATTTTTTTGCAATAGCCTTGTAGAGATATGAACTTCCCTCTCAAGACTGCTTTTGCTGTGTACCATAGATTTTGGATTGTTGTGTTTTCATTGTCATTTGTTGCCAGGATGTTTTTAATTTCTTCCTTGATTTCTCTGGTAATCCAGTCCTCATTTAATAGCATGCTATTTAGTCTCTAAGTGTTTGATTTCTTTGGATTATTTTTATTGTAGTTAATTTCCAGTTTTATGACACTATGATCTGAAAAGATGCTTCATATGATTTCTATCTTCTTGAATTTGAAGAGACTTTGCCTATGTCCCAACATGTGGTCTATCTTTGAAAATGACCCATGTGTACTTGAGAAGAATGTGTATTCTGTGGCTTTGGGGTGGAATGTTCTGAAGATGTCAATTCCATCTGGTCTACTGAGTCATTTAGGATTGATACTTCTTTGCTGATTTTTTGTTTAGGTGATTTGTCCAAATGTGACAGTGGGGTATTAAAATCTCCTACTATGATTGTATTACAATCAATCTCTCCCTTAATGTCCTCCAGCAGTTTTTTTATGTATTTGGGTGCTCCCACATTGGGTGCATATATGTTTACCAGGGTTATTTCTTCTTGTTGGATTGCTCCTTTTAGTATAATGAAGTGGCCTTCATTATCTCTTTTTATGTCCTTCACTTTGAGATCTAATTTGTCTGATATAAGTATTGCTACCCCAGCCTTTTTTTCATTTCCGTTCGCCTGGAAAATCTTTTTCCATCCCTTCACCCTCAGCCTGTGTGCATCTTTTTTTCTGAAATGTGTTTCATGTAGACAGCAGATATATGGGTCTTGCTTTCTTATCCAATCTGTTACCCTATGTCTTTTGATTGGAGCATTTAAACCATTTATATTTAAAGTTATTATTGATAAGTAGGTATTTGATGTCATTTTTATTCTATACCACTGTGTTCCTTCTTTGCTTCCTAGTTCTTTATTTTTACAGTAAACCCTTTAGCATTTCTTGCATTGCTGGTTTGGTGGAGATAAATTCCTTTAGTCTTTTTTTTGTCTGTGAAGCTCTTGATTTCATTTTCAATCTTGATTGATAGCCTTGCTGGGTACAGTATTCTTGGATTCAGGCCCTTCCTTTGCATGACTTTGTATATTTCATCCCATTCCCTTCTGGACTGATGTGTTTCTGTGGAGAAATCTGTTGCTAGTCTTATGGGGGTTCCTTTATATGTAACCTTCTGTCTCTCTCTGGCTGCTTTTAAGATTCTTGCTTTGTTGTTGTTATTTAGCACTTTAATTATAATGTGCCTAGCTGTTGGTCTTTTGGGATTCATTTTGCTTGGGACTCTGCAAGCTTCTTGTATTTGTATGGTTTTTTTTTTTTTTTCTCTATCTCAGGAAAGTTTTCTGTCATTACATCTTGAAACAGTTTTTCTATGCCTTCCTCTGTTTCCTTTCCTTCTGGAACCCCTATTATTCTAATATTGTTTTGTTTTGTAATGTCCCAAAGTTCCCGTAGGCTCTCTTCCTGCTTTTTAATTTTTTTTTCTAAAAGCTGCTCTAATTGGGTATTTTTTTCCATCTTGTCTTCTAGCTCACTGATTCGGTCCTCTGCTTCATCTAGCCTACTTTTGATGCTTTCTATTTAGTTCTTTACAGTAGCTATGTCATTTTTCATTTCTTCTTGGTTCTTCTTCATTTCCTCTTGGGTCTTACTCATATTGTCAAATTTGTATTCCATTCTTTTTATCCATCCCATGATCATTACTCTGAATTCTTGCTCTGGTAGGTTGCTTGCCTCTAAATCGTTTACTTCCTTTTCTGGTGATGGCTGATTTTCTTTCATAGGCGGGTTGTTTCTTAGCCTCCCCCATGATCTTTCTTTTTAGGATGCCTGTTTATGTAGTTCTCTCTCTCCTGCTTAGATTTAAAGGTACAAAATACAACACAACCAGGTACAACACACAAGGCACTGAACAGAAATGTGTTTGCAATATTAATATAATAAAGGTGACTAGAACCCAGATAACAAAAACATACAATCCAATAAAAATAATAAGCACACCAATCTTAAAAAAAAAAAGCATAAAACTTCAATATAGTTAAGCATTTAACATACAACAACAAAGTGGTAGAGAGAAGGATTTTTTTTTTTGGGGGGAGTAGTGACAAGATAGGTATGAATGGGCTTGGAGCAGGGGGTTGGGAATTATATATAAACAGGTCAGGTGAAAATGTTGGAGGGGGTGAACAGAAAGAGTAAGGGAAATCTAGAGCAGTAAAGGGTTAAGATAAGCAGGACACCAAAGGAAAAGGGTTAGGAAGAGAGAGATGTCATAAAGGTAGGTTTGAGATAGAATAGAGTGTTGGAGAAGGAAAGGTACAAATAGTCTTCAGAATAGTAATCCCGAAGGTGGGGAAATAGAGAAAAAAAGAAAAGAAAGGAATATAATATAACACTTAAAAGTAGTAATAAAAATAAACAAAAGAAAATAAGATTAAAAAGATAAAAAAGGTAAAATAGTAGTAGTAATAATGTTGATTACCTATAAAAATGAATTAATTAAAAAGGTAAGATCAAGTGAGGGAAGACGAAAAAAATAATTTCTTGAGTAAACTTTGCACTTAATGTAAGTAAAAAACAAAAATTAAACAATTAAAAAATAAAAATTAAAAATTAAACAAAATTTGCAGTAATGAAGGTCATTCACTTTCTGTGTTGTTCTGTCTGGCACGCCTGCTCCCCCTGTGGGCGGTAGTTGCAGTTCCCTGTGTTTCACTGTTCCTCCATGTTGATTACAAGGCCTGATTTTTAAGGAGATCTAGAGACCATATTTGCTTTAGCCTCTGGGTGGCAGTGTTTCTGGATGACTTCCAGGACTCTTAAGTCTTTCTATCTTTTTCCCCATCTCTGTGTCCCTGATCTATGGAGCCTGGGGGTGGGGCAGTCCCGAGCTGACTGCATTCCCCTGTAATTCTGCGGATATTTCTTGGATTCAGATCCAGATGTGCTACTCCTTAGATATCCCCCCTATTAGGAGCCCTGTCCACAGTCAGGGGCGCCTCCAGCCCCAAACCCTGGGGCATCTTTTAAATCCAGGACCAGCCAGTCCTTCAGCCTCCGTGCGCCTGGCGCGTGCAAGCTGGTGCTTGGGAGCTGGTGCGCGAGGGTTGCTGCGCCAAGGGGGACTTGGGCCGAGGGGGACTCACCCACCGGATCGCTGCGAAATCTAAGCGCTCCTCTTAATCCAAGTGTTCGTGCTGACTATGATCAGTGTTCTGGGTCTCACAGCAGCTCCTTGGTGGTCCTTGGGGCTGTGGATATTCAGGTCTCCAACTCGAACCTCTTCCCTTCCAAGATGGCGAGATTTCCCCGTCCGCGCCAGTAAGTATCTCCAGTAAGGGACCTAGCTGTGGGTGCTCAATTGTCGGGGGTACCCTGATCAGCAGACCCCAAGTTTCCTCTGGTGTTTGCCAGTCTCCTGGCTTGTTGACCAGCACTCCTAGTGCGATCCTCAGCTGCTCTCTCTCTCTTCCTCGGGACAAGACTCAGAAACTGCCCATCTGCTCTTCCGCCATTTTCTGCCTCCGAACTGGACGTGTGTGCAAAGACCTGGGTTTGAATCCTGGTTTCCTTTCTTCCCAGTGGCGTGATCCAAGGCGGTCACTTAAAACTCTCCCAGACTTACTTTGTTCATCAGCAAAATCAGGGCAAGAATACCTGCCCAACTTACTTGCTCACCCAAATCTTGAGGAGGAGGAAGTCAAAAAGGGTTAGAATTTAAACAGCATTCTTTACTTGAGATGTATATTCTTAATGTCTTATTTCAATTACAGATGTCCCCATTGCCCCTTCCTCACTGCCTCCCTCCATCCAGTTCCCAACCCAGGCCTTCACCACCCTGTTATCTGGTCCATGTGGAAGGGTTAACTGACCATGCAGGTGGGCAGTCAGGCCTGTGAAGACAAAGAAGGGGACACAGGAGGGCAGACAGGGCGGTGGAGACAAAGGCGGGGACACAGGCCGGTCAGATGGGACAGTGCAGCAGCCTGACCATGGGAGCCACCCGGCAGAAGTGAGAGGGCGTCTCTGGACCCGGAGCGGGAGGCGTGGAGACCAAGGAAGGGCTGCAGCACAAGGTGGAGCTCGCACAAAAACAGGGAAGAACAGAGACGGGAGAGCTTAGGTCCGTGCTGGGCAAGAGCTGCTGAGGGGACAACACAGCTAGATACAGGAGCAGGCGGAGCAGGCTTGTAGCAAATGTACACCCGGACCACCAGGCTCACGGCAGCCCCTTCCCCATGCAGGAGTCTGGGTCACGTCCTCTGGTCTGGAGCTTATTTGGCGTTGAGTACCGACCCCGGGAAAACACCTCGGCTCAGGGTTCCAGGTCCCAGTGTGGGGGTTGGTCCAGGCCCAGCTTCTCCACATTAACAGAGCCTGTCTGCAGTGGGCACTGTTCTCCTTCATTTTCCAAATATGGTCTTCGGCCCATCTAACACCAGACTTGGGCCCGCCACTTAAAAACCATTCCAGAGGCTGCCACATAAAAAGGCTCCCCCTTGCTGAAACCAGTGTGGCTCAGTGGATAGAGTGTCGGCCTACGGATTGAAGGGTCCTGGGTTCGATTCCAGTCAAGGGCATGTGCCTCGGTTGTGGGCACATCCCCAATAGGGGGTGTGCAGGAGGCAGCTGATCAATGTCTCTCTCTCATCAATGTTTCTGACTATCCCTCTCCCTCTCTGTAAAAAAAAATCAATTATATATATATATATATATATATATATATATATATATATATATGTATTTTTTTTAAAGTTACATATTCAATAAATTTATTTTTTTTGTTTTGTTTTAATTTTATTAAGGTATTATCTGAGTACATAGTTTACCATTGCCGCCCCCCCTCCCACTTATGCCCTCCCTCCCCAGAGTTCTGTGTTCATTGGTTGTACTTTATGTTCATGCATACCAGTCCCTCGGTTGTTCTCCTATCTCCCCCCAGGTCTCCTTCCCCTCCCCGCTGTCATTTGACAATCTGCTTGTTTTATGGTGACCATCTCAGGACCCCATGAATAGAATCCGCTCCTCATTTGGCAGTCTGCTTGTTTTAAGGTGACTATCTCAGGACCATATGATTAGAGTCCGCTCCTCCTCTGGTTTTCACCGCCCCTTCCCCTGGGTCCCACTGCTTTCCCTGGGACACACGGCTCACCCGGGGCACACTGCACCCTGGGACACTCGACTCACCTGGGGCACTCGGCCCCCTGGGACACTCGACTCACCCGGGGCACTCGGCCCCATGGGACACTCGGCCCCATGGGACACTCGGCTCACCCGGGGCACTCGGCTCACCAGGGGCACTCGGCCCCCTGGGACACACGGCTCACCCGGGGCACACAGCCCCCTGGGACACTCGGCTCACCCGGGGCACTCCGTCCCCTGGGGCACACGGCTCACCCAGGACACCCCCTTTGGGGGGATACTGCTCACCCGGGGCACTCGGCCCCCTGGGGCACTCGGCTTACCAGGGGCACTCGGCCCCCTGAGACACACGGCTCACCCGGGGCACACGGCCCCCTGGGACACTCGGCTTACCCGGGGCACTCGGCCCCCTGGGACACTCGGCTCACCCGGGGCACTCGGCTCACCAGGGGCACTCGGCCCACTGGGACACACAGCTCACCCGGGGCACACAGCCTCCTGGGACACTCGACTCACCCGGGGCACTCGGCCCCATGGGACACTCGGCCCCATGGGACACTCAGCTCACCCGGGGCACTCGGCTCACCAGGGGCACTCGGCCCCCTGGGACACACGGCTCACCCGGGGCACACGGCCCCCTGGGACACTCGACTCACCCGGGGCACTCGGCCCCCTGGGGCACTTGGCCCCCTGGGACACTTGGCTCACCCGGGGCACTCGGCCCCCTGGGACACTCGGCTCACCCGGGGCACTCGGCCCCCTGGGACACTCGGCTCACCCGGGGCACTCGGCTCACCAGGGGTATTCAGCCCCCTGGGACACTCGGCTTACCCGGGGCACTCCGCCCCCTGGGGCACACGGCTCACCCAGGACAACCCCTTTGGGGGGTTACTGCTCACCCGGGGCACTCGGCCCCCTGGGGCACTCGGCTCACCAGGGGCACTCGGCCCCCTGGGACACTCAGCTCACCCGGGACACTTGGCCCCCTGGGACACTCGGCTCACCCGGGGAACTCGGCTCCTCTAGGGTGTGGGGGTTGCATATTGGAGGCGCCGCGCTAGCTCCTTGCTAGCATGGCGGGCAGGCTGGGACAGCTGCAGTTGGGCTGAGATGGTTGCAGGAGGGGGGACCAACTTCAAAGGTGTCTCATTCGGTGTGGGAGCGGAGCAGCTACAGACATGGAGGCTAAGTTCTGAGGTCGCCCACTCCCTGAGCCCAAAGCGTGGTGAGCTCTGTTCTCAGTGGATTTCCTTTATTCGCGGCGGCAGTGGCGGGTGGCGGTGCCAGGTGCAGCAGTGACGGTCGCTCCTGTGGTTCAATTACCACTGTAGTTTTAAAGTTCACATGGTGGTGGTGGCGAGAGCTTTGGCTCGGCCATGCAGCATCGGAGGAAGGGCTCTCCTGGGCGGCTAATGGAAGGCACCTTGCCCTTTCCTCACCAGCGCACTCCATCTCCCTCCCAGCATGGTGGGTGTGCTGGGAAGATTGTGGGCGGGCTGTGATGGCTGCATGGGGAGAGTCCGCCCTCAATGGTGTCCTCTTTGGTGTGGATGTGGAGCTGCTGTGGATGCAGAGGCTAATTTCTGAAGCCACACTCTCTGTGAGCCCGGGGCGTAGTGAGCTCTGATTTCGGTGGATTCCCACCCTTGGGGGCGGCGACGGGGGCGGCAGCGATGGCAGCTCCTGTGGCTCAATTTCCCCTGTAGTTTTAAAATCCGCATGGCGGTAGTGTCTGATGCTTTGACCTGGCCATGCGGCAGCGGAGAGAGGATTCTCTGTGTCTGCCAACGTTAGGCGCAGCGCCAGCACAGCGCGCGCGAAGGCATGGCAGAGCAGGCCGCGGGCGGTGGCAGCGGTGGAGGCCGCGGGATCAGCGGGTGTGGTGCAAAGGCAGGGCCGAGCTGGTCGTGGGCGGCGGCGGAGAGTCCCCGCGATGTCTTAGTCTTTCAGACTTAGTGGAACGCTTCCCCTGAGCCAGGACAAGCAGCACCACCACAAATATTGGCCAGCTCAGTGCTGCCCCTCTACAGGTGACAGTAGGGGCATCCTCACCTCGGTAGGCCTTTGCTCTTGGAGGTCTTAACCAGTGGAAGGCAGCACGGTACAGAACTGCTCCACCTTCTCAGTCCTCCGCTAAAATATATATTTTTAAAAAGCCTCCCCTGGAGGGTGAATTGCAGTCGGAGGCCCCGTCTGAAAGCAGCAGGCTTCCCGCCGTTACGAGACGAAGTCCGACCAATGGCGAGGGCCTGATTTCCACCCGGGCTCCAAAGGTCAGAGAGGCAAGTCCCCCACCACCACCACCCCCGTTTGGGAATCTCAAATGTCCCTACGTGAGTATGGACCGTGCAGAAGTGTCTGTGGTTGAACCTAAGACGTGCAGGGGCCTCAGGAACTCAGAATAAAACTGTAATTGAACTCTGACCCGTCCATGGGGTGCCCTCTGAGCCCGGGGTCCTCACGGCTGTGTCAGACAGCAGGGGGAGGACTGAGGGCAGAGGAACAGCCTCAAGAGGAGGGAAGGGACCAGCACCCTGGGGGAACCACAGTAGCACACTTGGACACACCCAGCCCAACCCAGTCTCGCCCCTGGTTAGGATTCCTGCTGCCGGAGATCTGCTTGGACAGAGGGACACAAGTTCTTGGGATCCTGGCCCAGGCCAACGGGTCTGCCTCTCCTTGTCCCGTCAAGATGGGCCCCATCCCCTCGATGCCTCCTCGGACCTGACCCTGCAGACCTGACTTCTTCCAGCTCCTGGCAGTGGCCTTGTGGGGCCAGGGAGGGAATGCCCCTGCCAAGGGGCACAGTCTGCTCTGGTGTTCACGCCACGACAAGGGCTGGGAGCATTCATAGGAGGGTGGGAGGTGGGTCAGGGCGGGTCCATCCTTGAGGGCAGTGGTCACCAGACAGGACTGGATGTGGAACTGCCCTCTGCAGTGTTCCCTGCGGTTCCAGGGCCTCTGAAATGCAAGCGCCTGGTGGGAACCAGCCTGGCCGCCTTTAAAGATAAAGTTTTGGGGGGAAACGCAGCCACGAGCAGATCAAGTTAACCCATCACAGCTTTCCCTGCGGACCGCCTGCTTTCGTCTTTGTTGCTTAAAGTCTGTTAAAATGGTCTTTGGCTTTGTTGAGAATGTGCTTTCAAACTATGTTTAAAATCCTAGGTAATAAGTCTCTAATATGCAAATCGACTGAATGGCTGACCGACCAGGGGAACGACTGGTCGCTATGGTGTGCACTGACTACCAGGGGGCAGATGCTCAATGCAGGAGCTGCCCCTGGTCTGGCCGGCGAGTGGGCAGCACCAGGCTGCCAGCAGAGGTCCCCCTGTTTGCCCAGCCTGCCAGTCACCCTGCAGAGGAGGCAGAGTCAGTGAGCTGAGGACACTAGGCCTCCAGCCAAGGCAGGTGCCATCACCTCCATCACCCCACCCGCTGGACACCCCATAGATCGGCCCTGATCCCTGGCCAGGTCTACAGCCCTGCCTGTACACACTTCCTGTGCCCCCAGGCCCATCGAAGGAATGCCAGCTGTTTGCTTTGCTTGGTTTTTGAGGATTGGGGCTTCTAAGAATTATTAATTGGAAATTATGTGATTTTGGTAATAAAAGGCATGGTGCATAGAGATGCATTTTGGAGACTATTCTTTTTTTTAAAAAAATATATATTTTATTGATATTTTACAGAGAGGAAGGGAGAGAGATAGAGAGCTAGAAACGTCGATGAGAGAGAAACATCAACCAGCTGCCTCTTGCACACCCTCTACCGGGGATGTGCCCGCAACCAATGTACATGCCCTTGACCGGAATCGAACCCGGGACCTTTCAGTCCGCAGACCGACGCTCTACCACTGAGCCAAACCGGTTTCAGCTTGGAGACTATTCTTAAAGGTTGTAGAAAGGTTTGTAAAATTAGAGAAGATTTATAAGAAAAAATGTTAGCAGGAAATTAAAGTCAAACAGGGTGGGCCATTCCCAGCCAGCTGGTAACCCTCTCTGGCCCAGGGTACAGCAAGAGGCAAACAAACGAGCAGAAAGGAGGGGCTGGGAGAGGAGAAAAGGGCGCTGACTCAGGGCAGATAGCATTGCCAGGCGCTTCTCCTGAACATTCCACAGAGCCATTTTAAGACCTACAGACAGGGGCGTGTATGATACCTTGGACACACACACACACACCTTACCCCCTACCTCCCTCCCCCCCCCCCAGTCCTCACTCTACCCTGAGGAACTTTGCAGGAGCCTGGCTGGGGCCATCTGTGCTTCTTGAACCAAATGTGCAGGTTTAGTTGCTTGCTTTTTCAATGAAGCTACAGACTGTGATTGCTTTAATTGATTGGCTTTTTACAATACAGTCAAGGTCTTATATACATTCATTTATCTGAGAAGACAAAATTCAGGTTTTGTGACTTTTGCTAAAGGTATTCCTGATTTTTGGGGCTGTGTTTTTCAAACACAGGGAAACAGAACAATTTCATAAATGATACATTTTCCCCGTACAGTGAGACCAGCTCCAGCGACAGTTTTGTTAAAGACGTCTGCTGGTGTTGTGTCTGACAGGCCCGGCTCGAGGATGCCAGGTGAGTGCCTTAGAGAAGCCTGGGGTCTGCCTGGTGCCAAGGGTCCTGGCAGTCTTTCCAGGTAAGAACAGAGGTTCCTTTCCCGGGAGACAGTGCAGAGGGGCCTCCAGACCAGCACCCCGAGTCTGCAGCACCGCGGCAGCTGGCGGCAGTGGCTTCTGCAGGAATGATTCTACAGGAGCCCAGACAGTCAACCGACTGTATTCATACAACCCTCAGGCAAACACAACTGGGCAATACAATGAATAAATCGGTCTGTAATAAAAATAAGCGTAACTTTAGGGGGGAAATTGTGTTTCAGCAGACTCTATTGTGAGTTGATTCCAATTAATTGTTTGAAGTTTTATCTTTCACCTATGAATTGAACCGAATCCTAAATTTGTCTGATTTTCTTGGATGTTTAGCTTCAACTCTCCAGACTAATCCTTGTTTTTCTCCATCCTTTATCTTGGGTCACTGAGCACTGAACACTCCTACCCTGGATCACTGCCATGATTCTCATTCAGTGCGTCTCCGCCTGGTCCCCAGCCTTGGTCACCACACTCGGGGAACTTGCCTCTGAAGGCCGGGGCCACCTCCTCTGGCCTGGCCTCCTCGCTCTGACAGAGAACAAGGATTTCTTAGCTCTGAAGAACTGTGGGATTTGTGTAGTCCTTTTCCAGTCTGTTAAAAGGAAAATTGTGTTTTATAGATAACCTTTTGGTCAAATAAGTTTAACAACCTTCCCAGGGTTTGAATGTTCAGAAGCTCCTTGGGCTTGTGGGAGCCGGAGGAAGTCCCACTCCTTCCCACAATTCTCGGGGAGCCGAGGGGCTGCCCGCTCAGGTGCGTGCTTCCCATTGCCGGGGGCAGAGGCCCTGGAGGTGAGGACTTTGTCTTTCCTGCAAAAAAACAGTTGGGGCGGAGAGCTGGGGAAGGTGGGCCGCAGGGACCACACAGCCTTCAGCTGTTGGCAGCGTCCCTGTGTGTCCCAGGGGAGCCACAGCTGGCACTGTCACTGCAGGGAGCCTCAACACCAGAGTGAAGGCCCACGCCTGGCTAGAGTCCCATCCTCCCTTCCTGGGCCCTCGCTCCTCCCAGACAGAGAGAGCAGAATGAAGAAGACAGCTTCCTAGTGGGGCATGGAGGGATGAGGCCGGGGGCAGACAGGACCGAGGCCGGGGGCAAAGGGACAAGGCCCGGGGGCACAGGGACGAGGCTGGGGCACAGGGACGAGGCCCAGGAGACAGGGACGAGGCCGGGGGCACAGGGATGAAGCCGGGGGCACGCAGGGATGAAGGCAGAGCGGCAGAATGGTTGGCTCTCTGGTGGCGGCCGAATTCTTGGAGCCAGAGCCTAGAGTCCCTCCCTGCAAACTCCCCTAGGAAATGTGATGGGGACTTCAGAAACATCGGACCCTCTCAGACATTGTCCATCAGGGACACGGGGAAGTCCAGGCCCTGCCTCTGGAGCAGGTCGGGGTCGGGGCGCACAGGCATCTCATGCTCCTCTTTCCTTCCCCCATAGCTCCCCTCTACCTGATTCCCCATCCCACCCATGCCCTTACCCCTGCCACTGTCTTCATCCATAGGTGTAAGATTTTTGTCCAATCTCTTCCCAATCTTCAGAATTGTCAGTCCACCACCTTTCTATGTCCCTGATTTATTATATTCACCAGTCCATTCTGTTCTTCAGATTTTTTTGTTCACTTGATTTTTAGATTCACTTGTTGGTAGGTATGTATTTGATACCTTTTTGTTGTTCAAAATTTTTATCTATACCCTTTTCTTCTTAAAGAACACCCTTCAACATTTCACGTAATCCTGGTTTGGTGTTGATGAACTCCTTCAACTTTCTCTTGTCTGTGAAGCTCTTTATCTGACCTTCAATTCTGAATGATAGCTTTGCTGGGTAATCTTGGTTGTAGGTTCTTGCTGTTCATCACTTTGAATATTTCTTGCCACTCCTTCTGGCTTGTAAAGTTTCTGTTGAGAAATCAGCTGACAGTCATATGGAGACTTCATTGTAAGTAACTGTTTTCTTCTCTTGCTGCTTTTAATATTCTCTGTCTTTTGCTCTTGGCATTTTAATTATGTATCTTGGTGTGGTCCTCTTTGGATTCCTCTTGTTTGGGGTTCTGTGCACTTCCTTAACTTGTAATTCTATTTCTTTTTTTCCTTTTAAAAAATATATTTTATTGATTTTTTTTACAGAGAGGAAGAGAGGACAGAGAGTTAGAAACATCGATGAGAGATAATCATTGATCAGCTGCCTCTTGCACACTCCCCTACTGGGTGTGCCTTGACTGGAATTGAACCTGGGACTTTTCAGTCCGCAGACCAATGCTCTATCCAGAGCCAAACTAGTTTTGGCTGTAAGTCTAGGGAAAGTTTTCTGTCACTATTTCTTCCAATAGGCCTACAATATCCTGCTCTCTTCCTCTGGCACCCCAAAAACCCGGATGTTGGTGTGTTTCAAGCCATCCCAGAGGCTCCTTACACTATCTTCACACTTTTGGATTCTTCTTTTTTCTGCCTCACTGGTTGGGTGTCTTTTGCTTTCTCATATTTCAGATATTTGGTTTGACTCTTAAGGTACATTGATCTACAGTTGAGTTTCTGTATATATTTTATTTGACAGTGTATGCTTAATTTATAACTGGTCCTTTTCCATTTTTTTTTTTTTTTTGAATTCTCAGAAGGTCCTTGAAGGTCTCACCAAGCTTCTCGGAGATCTCAAGTTTCTCAGCCGTTTTTAGAAGATTCTTGAGTAACCTTATAAATGTGGTTCTGAACTCTGTGTTGTCCAGTTTACTTTCCTCCATCTCTCCCATTTGTGACATGCTTCTGTGACTCTGCATTTTGGCTGCCTCCGTGTTGACGGAGTGGCTTTGTGTGGTAGGTGACCTCTAGGGGCCAGTAGCTCAGCTTCTCCAATCACTTGAGGTGGTCGCTCTTGGTATACCCCTTTGTGGGCTGAGTGCCAAGTCTTGGTGTATTTAAACCTTGTTTGCTGTTGGTACACTGGCGGGAATTGACCTCCAGGTCAATTGGCTGTGAATACCTGCTGTGTCTATAATGGAAGAACTGTTGTGCTGGAGACACAATTATGGTGCAGGCCTTGTTTCAGTGGGGCTTTGGTGCTCACTGAGTCCACCTCCCGAATGTGTCACTTATGGATATGAGGAGCTGAAATCTGGTGTCTCACACTGGCCACTAGGTACACTGGCTTCTGGATCTCCAATGAGGTGCAGTTCAGCTACTGTCTAAGGACATCTTGCAGGAGCTACAACGAGAACCACAGTCCTCTCCTCCCTGCTTGGAGCTTGGAAGCTTTGGAGCTATCTGCACCAGGTTGCAAGTTTGCTAGGTTAAACTGCAATAGAGAAGGCCATTCATATGCAAAAGCCGTTGCTTGGAGCTTGGGTATGTTTATAGATTATGTGGGGTGGAGTCTCAGGGTGTAACTAAGCTAGGTTGTGGCAAACAGTGATGGCTGCCAGTGACAACCTCTGCATCTCCAACTGTGTCCCTCCATCTCATGCCCCAGCACAGCAAACAATTATTCTTGCGTACCGCTCTGCAAGCAAGCCACCCTCACTTTCCCACAGCAGACAGTCCAGCTTCTCCCCAAAACTGGACTTCAGATTGGAAGCTTCTCTCTCTTCGGGTTGAAGAAAGCCACGCCCACCGCCAGCCAGGAACCACAGCGTGCCTGTATTGTGTGCACACGCATACCTGTTTTTCAGTGTTTGTGCCTTGAATGCTCTTTTCTCTTTCCGTCTAGTTGTAGAACTTCCACTCAGCCAGCTTTCCCGTGGTTCTGGGTGATAGACATTTTGTCTTTTAGTTGTAGCTTTGAAATTGTTGTGCACAGCAGCAGTTTGAGTGTTTACCTACACCACCATCTTGGATCTCCAAAGTACTAAGTTACTTGACTTTGAATTCATTAAATTGCCCGTTTTCTTGTATCTCATTTCTGAGAACTGAAATCCCGAATTCCTGTAATTTAAATCAGCAGTCGCCAAGCGGTTGTCTGTGAGGTCTGAAAGGTTGTTGACCACCAACTTAAATCACATATTTCCATTTTATTTTTGGGACAATTTTTGTTTTCTTTCTGGGCTGTCATGTTACCTTGGTTGTTCATGGTATTTGATGGATTCCTCTTTGCTCTAGATAGCTATATATGAATGGCACTCCTCAAATAGATAGAAGTCTTCCCATAGCTTTACAGTAGGTGGTGCTGAAGCAAGATATTTAAGTTTCTACCACCTCTCTGGCATTTCAGATGTGGGTGGTGCTCCAATAGAAGGTATGTGTCTCCTCTGTGCTCTGGTCATCTTGGTATCAGAAAACAAATTCCACAAGGGAATGAATGTAGTGGCCAGTGGGGTTCCAAATCTGTGAAATGCCAGGCTGTTCACTTCAGCCAGACACTGCTGAGAGAGAAGCTGTCAGCTGTTCATGTGAGGTGAACTGGGAGAATTTGGCCATTTCCTTTGTTGCTTTGCTTTCCCAGTAATTTGACTGGCAGACATCTGTGGCATCATCTCTATGTCTCAACCCCTACCCTGGGATTACATTGAGCCTGTCACTCAGGGAAAAAAATTCTGATAATGTGCCAACCCTCACTGCTACAGCTTCTTCTGGGGCCTGCTGATGGCTCTGGGAGGGTGAGGAGAGGCAGCCAGGCTCCATGGTTCTCTCTGGAATGCTGACTGTCAAAAAACTGGCCATACCTCTATCCTTCATCCCTGCCTCAGTCACTAGGCTCAAGAACCAGCAACCTCTCAGTGCACAAGCCAATGCCCAATCACACTCACCAGGGCAAAGTCCACACTTTTAAGTGTCATTGGAATATCAGATGTTATAAACATAAGAAAAGGGTAATCCATTGTATTTACCATATTTCTGCTCTATCTGTTGGTATTACAAGGTTTTTATCCTTTTGTATTTCAATAACTTCCTCTAGCCAATTAAAAAAAAATATATATATATATATAATTTATTGATTTTTTACAGAAAGGAAGAGAGAGGGATAGAGAGTTAGAAAACATCGATGAGAGAGAAGCATTGACCAGTTGCCTCTTGCACACCCCGTACTAAGGATGTGCCCGCAACCAAGGTACATGCCCTTGACAGGAATTGAACCTGGGACCTTTCAGTCCGCAGGCTGATGCTCTATCCACTGAGCCAAACTGGTTTCGGCACTCTAGACAATTTGTAACAGTTCTTCCAGTGACAAATTATTTTAGTTACAATTATCTGAAAAAATATTTTTTTACTCTTTATTATTGAAGTACAGGGAATTTATAGTTCAGTTTGTTTGTTTTTTCCTCCCCCTTACAAAATATTGTGCCACTAGTTTCTGGACTCTAATAGGCAGGTAGCAATCTAAAACATGGATGGATATTCTGAACAAAGGCATGATTCACATACCAGCAAGAATGGAGAACAGCTCAAGATTCATCACCTTCTCAGACTATGTGCAATTTAAAACTGATTTTTAAAAAAAATGTTATTTTTAATTACAGCTGACATACAGTATTATATTAGCTTCAGGTATACAACACAGTGATTAGACATTAAAGTTAAAAAGTGATCCCCTTAGTACCCATCTGGTACGTTATCGCATTATTCACTATATATTCCCTAGGATGTACTTTACATCCCTGTCACTCTTCTGTAACTACCCATTTATACTTTTTACCCACCCTTGAACCCCTCCCACCCATCAAAATGTCCTATTTCTGATTATTTTAGATTCCATGTACCTGTCTCACTCTGATTTCACTTAGCACAGTGTGTGGCAGGGCCATCCGTGGTACTGCAGATGGCAAGATCTCATCAGAACCTACGGCCCTGGTACCGGTGGCTCAGCCTCATGTCTGTGCATCATTAATCCCCAGTAGGGGCATGCAGAAGGCAGTTGATCAATGTTTCCCTCTCCCTTAATTCAATAAAAAGCTATTTTAAAAACAAACCAAAATCTTGTGAATTACTTTTGAACCACTGTTGCCTATGTTACTGAGACCATAAGCAAACCCGTAGATAAAGCAGATGGGGAGAACAGCTACCCAAATCTGGACTCGTTGTTTTGAACTCTTTGTCTAGGGACTCTGGATTAGCCTGAGCAAGGTTTTCTTTTTCTTTTCTACAGGCTATTTTAATATATTTTATTACGGGCTATAAAAATATCCAGAAAGATAAAGAAATTTGATGTAAAGATATATGTCCTAATATGAAAAACTTTCTTTCACTGCATTGTTTTCTTCACAATGGCTTTCAAATCACAGGAGGCAGAGATGCCGTGTCATTTCCTCTTCTTTGATTACATGCTGCAGAATTTCTGAATCAGTACCCCGCCCTCAGTCTTCTAATGTATAAATCAAATGCATTTTCAATCCATTGTTTAGATGGAGCATATTTTTTTCTGCTCCACAAAGAGGACTTTTGCTCTCACAAAGGGATCATAATGCAGTAGTGTCAGTTTCTCCCCCAGGCGACTTCTCTTGGTGTTGAAGGAGAAACCCGTCCCAGCTTGGCTTACCATTCTCACTAGAATGTTCTTTGATTCACTCTTGGCAAAAGAGGCAGCAAACAGAAACATGGTGATAGCACCTCCACAGCTTCCTTCGGCGGCCCAAGGTCACTCGACAAAAAACTCCTGAGCAAGGTTTTCTGAGAGTTGCAATGCAGTCTCAACTTTCTCTAATCAATCTTCCTTCCTTCTTCTTAAATTTTCATAGGTGTCAAACCTACTTTGTAGCCTGAAGGATCCCTCTACCATGTTTCACCCCCTCCCCCTTTTCCTTTATGTATGTTTCCTCAAATAAATCTTATACAACTAAATCTGTTTAGGCATCTGTAAACACAGGGTTTGGGGAAGAAGTAAAATAAGATATTTATTTAGCACATTATTTCTTTTAAATAATTCTTTTAAAAAAAGACTTTTAAGAGAGAGGGAGAGAGGGAGGAAGTGGGGAGAGAGAGTCTTGTTGTTCCACTTATTTATGCATTCATTGGTTAATTCTTTTATGTGGCCCGATGAGGGATCAAATTTGCAACCTTGGCCTACTGGATGATGCTCTAACCAACTGAGCTAACAGCTAGGGCTTAGCCCACTGTCTTAATATACAAGTCACTATATTAAGTTTTTGTGTTTTTTGAAGATAATACCTTTCAAATTTCAATAAATAATGAAAGAATGTATTACTTTTAACATATTTATTATCTGAGAAAGTTTGTTTATTTTTCTTGCTTTAATGGAACATATTCCATCAAATTATCCAAGGAAATTCAGATAATTATCAATTTCTTCAAGGTTTTAAGTATATTTTAAAAGACCATAAAAGGATAAATATTATGCCAACTTTAATAACTTTCTCCCCCTATACGTAAGGAATTCAAGTACAGAAATAAACTCTAGTGCTGAGGTAACATTGCAATCTTCTCCAAAATGACTATATAGGTGCTTAAGGTTGTGTGAATATTGCTGGGGGGATTTAAGCTACTTGATGAACCAATACCATGTCATATTTAGGCCAAAAGCAGCACATTTAGACCAAATGCACCTGAAAGGAATATTTTCAATACATGAATATATACCGTATTTGCCGGCATATAAGAGACTGGGCGTATAAGACGACCCCTAACATTTCCACTCAAAATACAGAGTTTGTTATATACTTGCCGTATAAGACTACCCCCCACTTGGAGGCATATTTTTCAGGGCCAAAAAATCGTCTTATACGCCGGCAAATACGGTAAGTGTGTGTGTGTGTGTGTGTGTGTGTGTGTGTAAAGGTTGACTGAACCACCCTGGTAACAGGAAGTTAGGAGTCAGCCGTTGTTTGAAATACAGAAACATACACAGTCTTCATGTTCAAAGTCTTCAGGGGAATTTCTTCTGTAATTTCTAGAGTGAAAAGAGATGAAAAAGAAATAAATTTTCTTCCTATTCTGCATACCATAAAAATGTTAGCAGCTTGAGTAAGCAATAAATTTAGTCTTACCCCAAGAGAGTTTTGACCTTTAACCCGATAATTAATGCAAGGGGGACAGCTAACTCACGGGGAGGAAACCACACCAGAAAGACCAACCAGATAATTCAAGGTAAAAGTAAGTTCAACCATGTGGGCAAGGACTCAATCATGCCTATGTAATAAAGCCTCAATACAAAGCAAGGTACCCGGGGTGAGCTTCTGTGTGGGAACCCTGTATGCTGGCATGCAGCAGGGTCAGGAGAAGCGACTGACTCCTGGGAGAGGACAGCTGAAGCTCTGCGTCTGCACAGCTTTCATATTCGGCCCTACACATTCACTTATTTCTTTCCCTGGAGTAAACTAGTCATGAATGCAAACGCTTCCAGTGAGTCCCATGAAGCCTGCTAAGGCATTATCAACCCGAGTGCAGCTGCAGCTGGTGCCCGAAGTGACAGGGCCTGTCACTTGTGCAGTTGCCCTCCCTCCACGTGTGCAGTTGGACCCTGACTGCTTTTACTGAGGGTCATTCTCTGTTTAACCCAAGAAGGACTGTGCCTCAAGGGAAGTAATGCCGGGCACTTCCCCAAACGTCCTCATACCACTCCCTCCGCATCACACCACAGACACTGCCTATACATACAGAAAAGGCCTAGAACAAAACCAAGCCAGTAGCCCAGGTGGGTGGTTTCTAAATATTAACTTCCAGTAATGGGAAGAACAGCTATTTCCAGGTCTTGGGGAATAAGAGTATGTGGAAAACCTAGGAAATGCCAGAAAACAAAAACTGGTTTTGTTGAACCATACTGATAACAGGAACTTTTCTATAACGGAAGGGCTCGTGTCAAAGAATATAGGACCAAATATGTCCAAAGATAAAAGATTCCAGTATGCAAAGTGTAACACAAATGAATTAACACTATATAAAAACTCAAGAGTAACAAAAGAAAAATTTAAAAACTCTTTGCCTACTTTGGTGCACTTTGCTTCTACCCAGATCTGAATTCAAAGAAATCAACTTTCTCTAAAAATGGCTCTGTCCAAGCAGGAATCCTGAATGTAAAAATACTCTCAAAACTGCCTCCTTAACAGATAGTAACTCCAAGATCTGGAGATGACATTTAGAATCTAGTGGAGCTGAGACCGGTTTGGCTCAGTGGACAGAGCGTCGGCCTGTGGACTGAAAGGTCCCAGGTTCGATTCTGGTCGGGGGCATCCTCAGTAGGGAGTGTGCAAGAGGCAGCTGATCGATGATTCTCTCTCATTGATGTTTCTAACTCTCTATCCCTCTCTCTTCCTCTATCTGTAAAAAAAAATCAATAAAATATATATTTAGAATCTAGTGGAACAAGCAAGAACACATCAGTGAGTTTTTAAAACAGTGAGCATTACTTGATCCTTCTATTTACCAAAGTTTTAATACTTTATGAATGACAATTTTTTAGAGAAAAAAAATACAGTGAAAATGAGGCCAAAGATACCAGTCGTCACTTGCTGTCTGGGTGGGGGGCTTAACGACAGCAGCCCCTGTGCCCAGTGTGGGACGCTGGCACTTATTTCTAGGAGGAACAGAGGAGCAAAAATACTGTGTTGTATTAACCTCTCTGAAGGGCTTACATAAAGTACTTGTCTCTGTTTTTGCCTAACTTGGAACTTGATCAGGGCAGAAAGTGGTAGATATTGTAAGAACATTATAAGGCAAACAGAAATCCCACAGCTGCGTGGCATAGATTATCACTGAAACATACATAGGCTGCCTAAGGCCTGGGAGGATAAGTACGAGAGATTCTTTGGGTAATTGGGCCTTTAACAATTGCCGGAGAATCCCAAGTAATTTCTGAAAGCTTACGTGTATGCACTGGCCCAGATGTATGGACAGAAAACACCCAAGAAGATCCAAAGCTTTTAATTCCAAAAAAGGTAAAAGGCTTTTCTGGCTAAAGCTGACTGCTCTTCAGGCTCAGCACAAACCCAAGGTGAAGGTGGAGGTAGAGTTATAGATAGCTTGGCTGTGCTGAATGAGCCAATTTCCAAAGACTGAGAGGTAGGTATTTTGTTGTTAAGCTTTTAACTCCAGGGGGTCAAGATAATGTCAAACAGTAGTTGTAAACAAGCTAACGGAACAGAGACTGAAGTGATTACACACATCAAGGAATACTGTCTTCGCCAGGGGTTGGGGGCAGTATTTGGCAAAGTCATAGAACAAATGAACAATTATAGCTTTCAAAAATCAGAAATAGCCCTAGCCAATTTGGCTCAGTGCATAGAGTGTCAGCCTGTGGACTGGAGGGTCCCAGGTGGTTGTTTTTTGTTTTGTTGTTGTTGTTTTTTTAAATATATTTTATTGAGTTTTACAGAGAGGAAGCGAGAGGGATAGAGAGTTAGAAACATCGATCACACTCCTGCACACCCCCTACGGGGGATGTGCCCACAACAAAAGTACATGCCTTTGACCAGAATTGAACCTGGGATCTTTCAGTCCGAGGGCCGATGCTCTATCCACCGAGCCAAACCGATTTCGGCTGAAGGGTCCCAGGTTTGACCCTGGTCAGGGCACATGCCTGGTTGCAGGCTCGATCCCCAGTAGGGGGCATGTAGGAGGCAGCCAATCAAGGGTTCTCTCTCATTACTGATATTTCAATCCTCTCTCCCTTGACCTTCTACCTGAAATCAAGTAAAAAAGCATAGAAACAGCACACCTGGGGAAGGGGGAGAGCCGAATATTCAAATGTCCAATTTTCAACATTAAAATATCACAAAACATACAAAGAGGCAGAAAAGTTATGGCACAGTCAGAGGAAGAACTAAATTGATAGAATCTGTCCTTTAGGAAATGCAAATATTTGAACTTACACTCTATAGTAACTCTCTTAAATGGAAAACCATGAACTAATAGAAAGGCCAATGGAAGCCGAAAATAATTAAAGAAATCGAAGAAAGCAAAGTATCAACAAATTAAGAATATCAATAAAGTATAAAGGAAACCAATTAGAGATTCTGAGGCAGAAAAGGAAAACACGTGAAATGAGATCACCAGAGGGGCTACTAGCAAACAGGGGATTGAACAGGCAGAAAACACCAGTGACCTTGAAATAACACATTTGAAATAATATAGTTCAAATGGACTGACATATACATATGAGAGTTTTGGAAGGAGAAGAAAAGCTAGAAAGAACATTTGAAGAAATAGTAACCAAATCTTGAAAGCAATAAAAGAGAAGCCACATGACAGGGAAACTAATGAATAGCCAATTTCCAATCAGAAACCATGGAAGCCAAAGGTAGTGTGGAATAACATATTTAAAATACTAAAAAAAACTATCAACATGAAAACTCTATCTGACAAAATGGTTCTTCAAAATTAAGAAATTATTAAAGCACTAGAGGCCCAATGCACGAAGATTTGTGTAAGAATGGGCCTTCCTTACCCTGGCTGCCTGCACCACATCCTGCCCCGCCCCCTGCTGCCTACATATGCAAATTAACCAACCATCTTTGTTGGATTAATTTGCATAGCCACTCCTGATTGCAAGGGTACAGTCCATTTGCATCTTACTCTTTTATTGGTGTAGATTCCCCAAAAAAGAAAAGTTAAGGGAGTTAATTTCCGATGAGAGAGAAACATCGACCAGGTGCCTCTTGCACACCCCTTACCGGGTGTGTGTGTGTGTGTGTGTGTGTGTGCCCGCAACCAATGTACATGCCCTTGAACGGAATCGAACCTGGGACCCTTCAGTCCGCAAACCAACGCTCTACCACTGAGCCAAACCAGTTTCGGCTCCATTGTTATTTTACAACTAGAGGCTGGGTGCACAAATTCATACACTGGGGAGAGGGAACTGGAAATGGAGGGTGTGTCCCTCAGCCCAGATTGCAAGATGGTGCAGGTCAGGCCAAGGGACCCCACTGGTGCACGATTGGGGCCAGGGAGGGACACAGGAGGTTGGCCAGCCAGGAAGGGACCAAGAAGGTGCTCCAGGGTGTGTCTGGCCCATCTAACTCAGTCCCAATCTGCTGGACCCCAGCAACAAGTTAACCTACAAATTGGAACATCTGCCCCGTAGTGGTCAGTGCATGTCATATCAAACAATTGAGCAGCTTTAGCATATCATTAGCATATTATGCTTTGATTGGTTGAATGGCTGACCAGATGACTAGGCATTTAGCATATTAGGCTTTTTAAAATATACATATATTATTGAATTTTTTAGAGAGGATGGGAGAGGGATAGAGTTAGAAACGTCAATGAGAAACATCAATCAGCTGTCTCCTGCACACCCCCTACTGGAGATGTGCCCACAATCAAGGTACATGCCCTTGACTGGAATTGAACATGAGACCCTTGAGTCCGCAGGCTGATGCTCTATCCACTGAGCCAAACCAGTCAGGGCAGCATATTAGGCTTTTATTACATAAGAATAGAGACCCATGCCAAAACCAGTTTGGCTCAGTGGATAGAGCGTCGGTCTGCGGACTCAAGGGTCCCAGGTTCGATTTTGGTCAAGGGCATGTACATTGGTTGCGGGCACATCCCCAGTAAGGGGTGTGCAGGAAGCAGCTGATCGATGATTCTCTCTCATTAATGTTTCTAACTCTCTATCCCTCTCTCTTCCTGTGAAAAATCAATAAAAAATATATTTTAATTAAAAAAAAAAAAAAAGACTAGAGGCCCAGTGCATGAAATTCATGCATGGAGTAGGGTGGCTTGTGATCAGGGCCTTCCTTTATTTCGTGCCACCTCCTGATGGTCAGTGTACCTCATAGTGAGCAATCAAACTTCCAAGGGAATATTTGGCACATTAGCCATATCTGTATCTATATCGATATATAAGGGAACACTTAGCATATTAGCCATATCTATATCTATATATATATATATAAATATAGATATTTATCTATATCCATATATCTATCTATCTATCTATATAGATAGATAGATAGATAGATATAAAGATACTGGGATCATTTTGATCCTGGGGAAGAGAAAATTTAGAATCAGCAAATTTAGAATACGCTAATTTTCCTAGAAGCATATTCAGGGTGGGGCAAAAGTAGGTCTACAGTTGTTCATATAGAAAATAATGCAACAAAAGAAAAATAAAACAAAAATTTAGCATGTTCTACAATCTCACCATCCATTTGAGACTCATTCAGAAATAGCTTTAGCTTCCTGCTGCGAAGGCCAAACATCTTGGCCGCTTCACACAGAAGACCTTCATAGGTGAGTCCATTCTGCCCACGTGGGTTTTCCAGCAGGAGGGTACCCACTGTTCCCATTAAACACTCTACAGAAGGAAGAACAGACTGGATTAAACCTGAGAGTCAACACCATCAAGCTATAGCATCGCTAAGGAAGGGGGACTACAGCAAGCTTGGAAAGGCAGCCATGAGTGCAGGGCGCCAGTGAGATGCTGTACAGTTTGCAGAAAAGTCTCAAACACCTCCCAGAGGGAAAGGGAAAGAAAAAAAGAAAACCGATCAGTATGAAAAGCCCTGCAGCTTGGAAGAGTCATTCAGCAAAGCGCCACGAAGAGCCTAACGGCTTCAGTAACAAATGTGCACAATGAAACCGCCAAACAACTGGAAAAACTAAGTTTTTAAACCATTTCCCAAGAAGAAAAAACATGGCTGAATTAAAATGTGCTGGCATTGAAACAAGTGAGCTTCATTTAGTTGCAATTTTTACCTCTTCAACTTACCTCATTTCCTTTCCGTATCAGATGGATGAGTGTTTCTAAGCCTGAGTGTGTTTATTAAATTACTACATTAAAGCCAATGTGAAAAGCCCATAGAAGTCACAGAGGTTGAAAATTAAAGGAAACCTTACCATCCAACACCCCACCACTCACCTGGCAGGAGATGTTTACAACTAGGGAAGGCATGTACCTTGTGGGTTTGCATTCAGGAGCTGTAAGTTGACATACTGACAGAGAAGAGTACTAGGACTGTCAATCACAGAGGGAGCTGCTCCTGCAGTCACACCCAGCATCTTTCCACTAAGACTCAGTAAGTTGGTTTGGTTTTGTATTTCTACAAATAACAAAAAATAGTAATAAGACATCATTCTTTCAGGGGCAGATAGTTTATAGACCTGAAGTCATTCACTTTTCCATATTTATTAAACTAACATATGTATATCTTTACAGTGATACTTTCAACTTATTTATGAAAGGACATTGCCTTTTCTATAAAATCATATGCAATTAGTAGGAAATGTTATTGGTACAAAATAAATGGCATAATATTCACAACCTAAAATGCAAACTATTTTGTTTCCCTTTAGTTTTTCCCCTGTATAGTTGACTTTTGAAAATGGGGAAGAATGCAGATTTTTTCAATAAACACAGTAGGCCCTTTCTATACACAGGTTTGCATTTAAGGATCAGAAACAGTATTTTTGCATTCTCAATTTCAGATGGAAATACTGCTCTTTCTGGAAGTCAGATGTGGTTTACGGAGCCATGTATAGATGCCTAAGTCACAAGGGGTGGGTGGTGGAGATTTACTCTGCTCACTTAGCTAAGTTCCCCAGAACTTTCTGACTGACCTGGATTGGTTAGGGCTGACCAGAGAAAAGTGCCAGGCCTATATTTACAGCCACTGCTCCCAAAAGTCCAGGTGGGGCCCAGACACCACTCAGCGTTCAGTTCCTGCCACAGAGTCAGAGGGGGCAGCAACCGGCCTGCACTCCTGTGCTCATCCAACGTCCGGCCAGGTGCACAGCAACTCGCTTGCCAAGCTGCTTCGGCAGGGCCTGGTGTTAGCGGTGCCGATTGAGAGGAGCTCCAGCCTGTGCTTGCTGACCTCAACTTCTCCTCGTGGTCTTTCATGGTGGTTCTCTCTCCATTTACAACCCGGCAGGGAAGGGGAGTTCCTATGACACAACACCTTTGTCGACATTTAAGGCTGTGAAATTTTTCTAGTTTTTGCCAACCTGGTATCACGTAATAGTACCACATTGTGGTTTTTACTATTGAGGTTCAGCAGGTAGTCCTTTAGTTACTGACCATTTGGGTTTTCTCTTTTAGGCTATTTAAAAGTTCCTAAACTAAGCAGTCAGGTTCATAAAATGAAGAGTTTCCTACATCTGAGAAACATAAATTAGAGGGCTTCAAACAACAGAAATGTGGTGTCTCACAGTTTGAGGCAAGAAGCCTGACATCAAGTGTCACTCCCTGAAAGGCCCTTAGGGGAACCCTCCCCTTCCTCCAGCTTCGGAAGGCCCTAGCAATCCGGCTTCATTGGCACAGCTCCAGTCTAGGCCTGCCATCACACAAGGTCTCGGTGTCTTCACCGTCTCCCACAAGGACACCAGTCATAGGAACAGGGCCCACCATCATAGGAACAGAACTACCTCTGCAATGAGCCTATTTGCAAAGAAGGCCCATGGCACTGTGGGTAAAGACTTAAATGTATCTTTTTACTTTCTTTTTTGGTGGATTGGTCTCACATTTCAACCTGTGACAGTGGGAGAGAATGTACATAGATCTTTAAAAAATTCTATTTAGGCTTATCTTACGGAGAATCTGGATTTAGCAAGATGCTGACACTATGTTTAAGAAAGTTCAAACACCCAGCAAAGTCTGTGAAGTTCAGAATCCTGCACTTGGCTTAAGAGTGAGAACAGGGGGAGCTTCCATCCCCAAGAAGGACAGTGTTCTTGCTGCCACAGGCACAGGCAGGCTCTGCTGAAGAGCCAGACTGATTCACCCTCCGCCTGGTCACAGGCCGTAGACAGCTTTCCCCTTCTGCTCACCTGTTTCTCCGAGGAAGAGCGCCAGCTCTGAACTCTTCACACCGAAGATGCTAGTAACAGCACTCTTCAGCTTTAGGAGGTCTAACCGGTTATCACCTTTTGGATTTTCCAGAAGTAGTACTCCACCTGAAAAGCCAAAAATGTAAGTAAACCTGAAGAAAAAGGTAAGTTTGGATGTAAAGTGAAGGCACAGTGTTCAGCTGGCCTTTCTTTCTGAGCTCCTTCTACCATGCGCTCTCAGGGTGGGCAGTCCTGGAGGGTCTGTTCTGGGGGAACTCCTTTAAGAAATCATTTCCTAAATGCCATCTTGTCTTTAGGACCCTATTTGATTTAGCAGCATTTATGAATCCCTAGGGTTCAGAGTGGTAAAAACACTATATAATTTAAACACAATATCCTCAAATGGTCCTTCATATTGATTAATCTATACCTGAGATTTAACTACAGATACTCACTTTATTGAACTGTTTTATGTATTTTGAGATAATTAAAGAATCATTAAACTGGGCCCTTTAACCAGTCAGTTTATCATCTTTATTAACATAAAGCAATCATAAAATATCATACTCAGGGAATGACATTAACACAGTCAAAACACAACAGTTCAGCCCAACTGGGTGTGGCTCAGTGGTTGTGCATTGACTTCTGAACCAGGAGGTCACAATTTGATTCCCAGTCAGGGCACATGCCCGGGTTTGGGTTCGATCCCCAGTGTGGGGTGTGCAGGAGATAGCCAATCAATGATTTTCTCTCGTCATTGATGTGTCTATCTCCTGCCCTCTCCCTTCCTCTCTGAAATCAATAACACTATATTTAAAAAAGCAACACCACAAGACACAGAACAGTTCAATCACCACAAGAACTCATTGTTATTGCCCTTTAAAATCTACATCTGGCCGAAACCGGTTTGTCTCAATGGATAGAGCATTGGCCTGTGGACTGAAAGGTCCCAGGTTCGATTCCGGTCAAGGGCATGTACCTTGGTTGCGGGCACATCCCCGGTGGGGGTGTGCAGGAGGCAGCTGATAGATGATTCTCTCATTGATGTTTCTAACTCTCTGTCCCTCTCTCTTCCTCTCTGTAAAAAATCAATAAAACATATTTCAAAATAAAAAATAAATAAAATCTACATCTGTTCTGGTCAAGTGGCTAAAGTGGGCTGGAGCTTTGTCCTGTACACCAAAATGTGAGAGTTTGATTCCCAGTCAGGGCACAGCACCCAAGTTGCAAATTCAATCCCTGATCAGGGCCCATGTAGGAAGCACCAACAGAAGTTTCTCTCTCAAAAGTCCATTAAAAAAAGTCTACCCCTAATTCCCTCAGCTCCCTATCTAATAACTGCTAGCAAACAATATACTATTGCTGTAATAGTATCATTTTAGGAATGCAGTATAAATAGAATCACACAGTATGTACTCTTTTGTGATGGACTTTTTACATTTGGCACTTATCTCTGAAGATTCACCCAGATTGTTGTACTGATCAATGGTTTACCTATCCCTAAATCCTAAAGACAGCTTAACAGTTTGCCTTTTAAGTGTGTCCGTGATTGATTTGAGCCAATTTCTGTATAAGATGTAAAATTAAGGACAGGGTACTTTTTGTGCAGGAAGAGCTCATTGCATGAAAAGATTCAGTTAAATTGCTTTCTCTTCTTTCTCAGGAAGCCTTGAGCCATCTGCGGTCTTTGGAGAAGTGTTTATTCGTTTATTCAGGCCTTTTGCCCAATTTTACATTGGACTGTTTGACATAAAAATGCTCCATGTCTCTATCATCAGAGAAATGCAACCTGTGTACGGGTCCTGACCAGGAATCAAGCCGCCGCCTTTTGGCGGACGGGCAGGTGCCCGGGACTGCCAGGCGTTTGTGTGGACCTCCTGGGATAGGCTTTTGTCGTGGATGCACTAGGTGGTACACAATACACAGCAACAAATCATTTCCCTTCATTTGAGAATGTCTTGATTTACTTTTCTTTGTTAAAGATATTTTTGCTTGATATAATCATGGGTAGAAAATATACAACTTTTAATATTTGAGAAATGTCCTTAAACCTTTGTGCCTTCATGGGTTCTGATAAAAACTTCAGTATTATTCAAACCTCCCCCTCTAAGTTAGGTGTTACACATCCCTCTGCTTTTAAGATGTTTTCTTAACCATAAATTCTCTGAAGTTTGACTATGCTCTCTTGAAGATTCTTTTGGATTTTTTGTATATGCAGTTTCCTCAACTTCTTGAATTTGTAGCTTATGAGTTTGGAAGTTTTTATCCGGGTCTGTAAGTATTTTCTTAGTGTTGTCTCTTCTTTACTTTCTCCCAGAACTCATGGACAAGAAGATTGAACCATTACTGCCCTACAGGTGCTTGAGGCTCTGTTTGTGGAGCACTGCCCCACACCCCAAAAGGCTTCAGGTTCAACTCCCAGGCACAGCACACACACAGGTAATGGGCTCCACCCAGTCAGAGTGCCATAGATATTCCCCCTCCCCCTACTCTTTCTGAAAAATGGATCTATTCTCTGGTGAGGATTACACAAACAAACTTTCATTCTGGGTTTATAACCACTCCCTCCCAGAGTCCATGGGATGAGGTATTTAACATCAGTGGGATATGCCAGAGGCAGCACAGGGGCATCCTCATATATCTGGAAGGGGCTATGGAAGAACAGAGTATCACACAGCTGGAGACAAAATCTCAATGTCTTTTTAAAAAGCCTTTTAAATTTATTATTGTATCAGTTTTAATCCTCACCTAAGGACGATTTTTATTTAGAAAGAGAAAAGGGAAAGAAATAAATATTGATCTGTTGCCTCCCATAGGTACCCAAAATGGGGACTAAACCCATAACTTGGGTTATGTGCCCTGACTGGGAATTGAACCCGAAACCCTTTGCTGCACACGATAACACCAACCAATTGAGCCACGTGGGCAGGGCTGCATTTTATTTTTTAAAAAAACATTTTCATTGATTTCAGAGAGGAAGGAATAGGGAGAGAGACAGAAACATCAATGAGAGGGAATCATGGATTGGCTCCTCATTCATGTGCCCTTGACCAGAATCGGAAGGACCCTTCAAGTTTGCAGGCTGATGCTCTATCCACTGAGTCAAATTGGCTAGGGCATTTAAAAAATATATATATTTTATTTATTTTTTACAAGGAGGAAGTTAGAAACACTGATGATAGAGAAACATCAATCAGCTGCCTCCTATATACTCCCAACTGGGGATGTGCCTGCATCCAAAATACATGCCCTTGATGGGAATCGAACCTGGAACCCTTGAATCCGCCGGCTGATGCTCTATCCACTGAGCCAAACAAGTTAGGGCACTATTTAAAATAAAATAAAATAAAATAAAACAAGTTTTACTGTCTTTGTATCAGAATGGGTAATTTCTATTATTTTATCCTCCAGTCCACAGATTCTTTCCCATCTCCTTTAAACTGTTGTTTACCTCATCCACTGAGTTTTTGTACTTTAGTAATATTTTTCAGTTTTAAAATTTTTGTTTGGTTTTAAATTTAATTGCTGAGACTCTACATTTCATTTTTTCCTATTGTGTTTATAATTATTTTGGGAAGCATTTTTATCATGGCTGCTTTATATTGTCAAATAATTTTAACATTTCTGTTATCTTAATGTTCATTCACATATATTGCCTTTTTTCATTTAGTTTGAGATCTTCATTGTTCTTCTCTTTCCAGCCGGCACTGGGCCATGGGTTATCTCTCGGGACAAATGGCACAAGTGCCGCAAGACCAGGGGCAAGAAAAAGCCCGGTCACAAGAAGTGAAATGTGAGCTGGGACGCCCAGCTGCAAACACTGAGATTGGACCCCGCCGCAAACACAATCCGAGTGCTGGGAGGCTGGGTGTGGGCAACTTCTCGTGGGGCTCGCTAAGCAACGATTGCTGATGTTGTACATAATGCGCCCACCAGCCTCCCAACCACCAGCCTCCGCACCAAACCGTACTGACAGTGGTGAAAGTCCTGGGCCACAAGGGGGCCAAGATGACTCCTAAAGAGGAAGAATTTTTAAACAAAAAAATGATCACAGAAAATTCAGAAGAAATGTGATGAAGGAAAAAAAATCCACAAGCAGCAGTCTTCTCCAGGAGCAGTGCTCTCAGGTGAGCTTCTAGCCTGCATCGCTCCAGACCAGGCAGGTGTGGCTGTGCAAAGGGCTGTGTGCTGAGGGCAGAGAGCTGCAGTTCTACCAGAAAAACCACTTCCCGCCCATCTTAGCTCAGGTAATCAAGGTGTTTATTCTAAAACAAAAAAGATCTTCTCAGTTCTTGGTATGATGTATAAATTTCAGTTAAAACCTGGACATGATAGGTTTTATGAGCCCATTTCTTAATTAAATCCATTTTAGCTGACCTTGCCTGACATCACAATGCCAGGGGAAAGGTGGTACTGCTTCATTGCTGCTTAGTGACAGCAAAGTCCAGGCTTCCAATCACTGACACTCCGTCACTGATGGGGCACGGGGACAGTGACGGTAACAAGGGAGTCGCAGTCTGTTTTTAGGACGCTGTATACTATTTTTTATTTCAGACAATGTATTCTTTATTTCTAGTAGATCCCTTTTCATATCCTCAAAGGTCTCATTTATTTTATCGGCCATTTCTAGGAAATTCTTGAAAAACCTTATAACTGTTATTTTGAATTCAATGTCCATTCTTTTACTTTCCTCCATTTCCTTCCTTTGTGTCGTGCCTCTTCTCTGCATTTTAGCTGCTTCCCTGATTTGATGTACACCTGTGTACTAGGTGTCCTGGTAGAGCCCAGTAGCACAGCCTTCCCAGTGGACAGTCTTGGTGTAGCCCTTTGTGGGCTGTGTGTTCAGTCTTCTTTTATAAAAAAAAATAAATCTTTATTGTTCATATTATTACAAATGTTGCTCATTTTTCCCCCCTCCACCAAGTTTCAATCCCACTCCCTGCCTTTTTCCCATCCCCCATTGTCCTCATCCATAGGTGCAGTTTATGCTCAGTCTCTTCCCACACCCCCCACTTCCCATTTCCAGAGAATCATCAGTCCACTCCCCTTCCATACCTCTCATTCTATTATATTCACCAGTTAATATTGTTCATCATGATTTCTACTTCCCTTGGTTTTTAGATTCACTTGTTGATAGTTACGTATTTGTTGTTCATAATTTTTATCTTTATTTTCTTCCTCTTCCTAAAGAACCCCTTTTGGCAATTCATATAATTCTGGCTTGGTGGTGATGAACTCCTTTAGCTTAAATTTATTTGTGAAGCTCTTTATCTGGCCTTCGATTCTGAGTGATAGCTTTGCTGGATAGAGTAATTTTGGCTGTAGGTTCTTGCTATTCATCACCTTGAATATTTCTTGCCATTCCCGTCTGGCCTGTATGGTTTCTGTTGAGAAATCAGCTGACAGTCATATGGGTGCTCCTTTATAGGTAACTACCTGCTTTTCTCTTGCTGCTTTTAATATTCTTTGTCTTTTGCTCTTGGGATTTTAATTATGATGTGTCTTGGTGTGGTCCTCTTTGGATTCCTTTTGTTTGGGGTTCTGTGTGCTTCCTGGACTTGTAAGCTTTTCTTTCACCAGGTGGGACAAGTTTTCTGTCACTATTTCGTTCAATATGTTTTCGGTATCTTGCTCTCTGTCATCTTCTGGGACCCCCATAATTCTGATGTTGGTATGTTTGAAGTTTTCCCAGAGGTTTCTTACACTGTCTTCAACTTTCTGGATTCTCTTGTCTTCTTGCTTCTGCAGAGGAGTGTCCTCTCGCTCTTTGTGTTCCAAATCTTTGACTTGATTCTTGCAATCTTCCATTCTGTTTTTAGGACTCTGTATAATATATATTTTTAAAATATTTTATTGATTTTTTACAGAGGAAGAGAGAGGGATAGAGAGTTAGAAACAGCTGCCTCTTGCACACCCCCTACTGGGGATGGGCTGCAACCAAGGTACATGCCCCTGACCGGAATCGAACCTGGGACCTTTCAGTCCGCAGGCCAACGCTCTATCCACTGAGCCAAACAGGTTTTGGCAGGACTCTGTATAATAATTTTTATTTCAGAGAAAGTATTCTTTATTTCTAGTTGATCCTTTATTATTTCTTGTTGATCCCTTTTAATATCCTCATAGGTCTTATTTATTTTATCGTGGTTTTGAATATCCAGTTGCTTTTGAAAAATATATATTTTATTGATTTTATTACAGAGAGGAAGGGAGAGATAGAGAGCTGGAAACGTCGATGAGAGAGAATCATCAACCAGATGCCTCTTGCACACCCCCTACTGGGGATGTGCCCGCAGCCAATGTACATGCCCCTGACCGGAATCGAACCTGGGACCTTCCAGTCCCCAGACGGACGCTCTACCACTGAGCCAAACCGGTTTTGACTCCAGTCGCTTTTTGTCCTCCATTTCTTTCGTTTGAGATCTGTTTCCTCGTCTCGTCATTTTCGCTGCTTCCTTGAGTTGGTAGGTTGGGAGGATCAGTTGTGCCAGGAGACAGCCGTACTCCACTAGACTTGGAAACCTGCAAAAGCCTCTGTGTTCAGCTTGGATGGGGTGGAGTTTCAGGGTGGAGCCTATAGCCCTGGCTTCTGGTTAGCCCCGCACTCTGAGGTTCCTGAGTCTCAGTGTACCTCAGTGTCCTTTGGTATTCGCTGCAAGGGCCTCTGAGAGAAAGGTGCCCTAGAGTTTTGCCCACTACCATACAGTCTAGTCTCTCCCCCAATGAGCCAGCAACTAGGGTTCAGTGCAGTTGGAAGTGGGGTTAAGAGTAGTCCGGAGCTTATGTCTCCTTCCCATCAACCGTCTGTCCTCTGCACGCAATGTGTGCGACTGGGGGGCTCAGCCTTTCACTGCTTCCTTGAGCCTCCGCCTTACAGCCCAGATTCCCTCTGTATGAGGCTGGGGCCCAAGGTCTCACCCAGAATTGGGGTTCAGTGCAGTCAGAACTGGGGCTCACCACATTCCTGAGCTTTTGTCTCTTTCCTGCTAGGGCAATCCAGCAGCTCAGTGAACAGCCCGTCCTCTGCAAGCAATGTGCGCGACTCAGTGCAGTCAGAACTGGGGCTCAGCACAGTCCGGAGCTTTTATCTCCTTCCTGCTAGGGAATACCAGCCAGGCACTCAGCCACCCCCTCTCCGGCTCTGCCCTCTCTCAACTTGTGCACCGGGTCTCTGTGTCTCTCTGTACCTTAGGCTTTTACAGCTCCTCTGATTTTCCTTCTAGTTTTCTCTTTCCTTCTAGTTGTAGAATATCCAGTCAGTCAATTTTCCTGTAGTTCTGGATAATGTCCACTTTATATTTTAGTTGTATTTTTTGAAATTGTTGAATGAGGCTGCAGTTAGGCATTTACCCATGACGCCATCTTGGTTGTTTTCTTCCTGTGTGTGCAGTCTTGTTGTTAAGTATCACTGGGAAGCATTGATCTCCAAGCCAATTGGCTGTGAGGATCAGCAGTGCTTCAGCTAAGAGGGCTTCTGCTCCACTTGGATGGGGCGGAGTCTCAGGGTGGCACAGACAAGCTTTGGTTCCCTGTTAGTTCCGCCTTAGGAAAGTCCTATTTGCGGCAAGTCTCGCAATATTGGTTGCAGGTGTGCAAATCTCTTGGGTTAAAGCTGTTCTCGAGTTTTGTCTGCCCCCTGACAGCCAGTTTTTTCCCAGCTCAGAGTTGTCTCTCAGTGCAGTTGGGAGTTTATTTTCCTCCCGAGAAAGCCAGCCTCCGGGAGGGCTTCTGTGTTACACTTGGATGGAGTGGAGTCTCGGTGTGGTGCAGACAAGCTTTGGTTTCCCATCAGCGCCTCCCTACGAGGATTTAGTTCCTGAGTCCTGCAGTAATGGCTGTAGGCTTCATGAACCTCAGAGAGAACCTTGACCACTGCCTGACAGTCTGGCCTCTCCCTGATTGGGAGAGCAACCGGGTGGCTCTGTTTTCCTCCTGAAAAAGAAGCCAGCCGTGCATTAGCAGTCCCCCTCTCCGCGCCGGGAGCAAGCGAGCAGCGAACTCTGCAACTGCCTTTTCCGTGCGCACAGTTCTCTGCACCTTCACAGTTCCTGAGGCTCAGCGTCCCTTCTCTTCCCTACCTAGATGGTAGAGCCTCCACTTAGTCAGTCGTCTGGTGTTTCAGGGTGATGTTTCCTCTGTTTTCCAGTTGTAAATTTAGAATTGTTGTGGTAGGCTGTAATTAGGTGTCTACCCTATGCTGCCATCTTGGTTTCTCCTGAACTATTGTTTTCTTTCCCATGCTTTACATCCCCAGGCTGATGTTTTACATTCACCAATAACCCAGGCCTGTGTGTGTGTGTGTGCATGCTTGCTTCAGCCCCCACAACCTTACTGGGCAGCCCCATGTGTGCTGTGTAATTTCTAGGTTTTGTTAGTCAGAAATCTGTATATTCCCAGTTTCCTGATGGTTATTGCTGAAGGGTGTCTGAATCATAGTAAGAATCAAAGGCTAGTCTACCAATATCTTTGGTTACTGATAGGCTGAGACAGTACAAAACAGTCTTCTCATGCTGATTTTTACATGTGATACGTGTTTATAGTTGTCCCTTTTGGAGGTATAGGGAAAAGTACATCTACTCCAGCATCCTAGTGGTGCAAGTCTAAAAATTTACTCTTGTGGGTTCATTTATAAAAAATGTTTTTATTGATATTTTAGAGAGAGGAAGGGAGAGGGAGATAGAAATATGGATCAACTGTACATTCCCTACTGGGGACCAAGCCTGCAAACTGGGCATGGGCATATGCCCTGATGGGGAATCGAACCTGAGGGGGTGGGACAAAGTTCAACTAACTGAAATCTGGTTCATTAAAATATATATATTGATTTCAGAGAGGAAGGAAGAGGTAAAAACATCAAAATCATGAGAGAGAATCACTGATTCACTGCCTCCTCCCCACCCCACACTGAGAATCCAGCATGCAACTGGGGCATGTGCCCTGACCAGGAATCAAACTGTGACCTCTTGGTTCATAGGTCGATGCTCAACTATTGAGCCACACTGGCCATGTTGTGGGTTCATTTTGATGATTCAAAAGAAAAAATTAGCCGAAACCGGTTTGGCTCAGTGGATAGAGAGTCAGCCTATGGACTGAAAGGTCTCGGGTTCGATTCCGGTCAAGGACATGTACCTTGGTTGCGGGCACATCCCCAGTATGGTGTGTGCAAGAGGCAGGTGATCGATATTTCTCTCTCATCAATGTTTCTAACTCTCTATCCCTCTCTCTTCCTCTCTGTAAAAAATCAATAAAATATATTTAAAAAAAGAAAAGAAAAAATTATAGTTTTACCAACTCTATTTAATAAAGAGCTATTTTGCAAATGGTCAAGCCCTTGTGCCAAAACTGCTCATACACTCAATACTGGGGAGAGAGTAATGGGGACTAGCAAGGCACAGATGAGCTTACGAGAGAGGAATGGGGACCAGTCAGGCTGGCTCTAGGAGAGGGACAAGCTGTCTGCTCTACTGTCCCCGGCACAGCCTCCCACCCACGGTCCCCTGTAACTGCAGCCAGCCCAGGTCCTGAGTGCCAGTGGCTGGCTGGAGGGAATCCTGGATCCCAGGTGCAGGGCAAGGCAGAGGCAATTAGGGGTGGTCAGGCAGGCAGGTAAAGGAGGTTAGGGGCGATCAGGCAGACAGGCAGGCAGCGAGTTAGGAGTCAGCGGTCATGGATTGTGAAAGGCAGTCAGACATCCCCCGAGGGGTCCCGAATTGGAGAGGGTGACAAGGCTAAGGGACCCCCCCCCCACCCCTGTGCACAAATTTCATGTACCAAGCCTCTAGTTCTATTATATTAGCTTCAAAGATGTTCATAGGTTTAAGTAAAAAATAAAATACAAACCATGGAATTATTTACTCTTACCTTGCTCACTGCCATTTGCACAAATGTGAAGATTGACATATGCACAAGCAGGGCCAGGTATAGAGGACCCCCTGGTGAGTGTAATTTCCAGGTCAGACCCCTTTAACTGAACAACAGAAAGAGGTGATTGCACAACTGCAGCAGCTGACCACAGGGCGTAAATAATGCAGTAACCATTTCTTTAAGAGCAAGAACTTTCTACAATTCTGAGAAATTCAATGCCATCATTTAAAACAGTCAAGGGCTACATTCCCCCCTTTTTCTTGTTACCTTGTTTGTTTAAAATATACAAAACAGACAATGAACCATCTTGTAAACTGCCCACTGAAAAGACAGTCATTTTCAGCCCATACCTGTCTATCTTATTTGTCCTATACCATGTAGGAACTACATAGGAAGCAAATGACTAAATAAATTACTGATGGATTTTCTTCCCCTATTATAAACAACCAACTTCTGGCAGTGCCTTATTATCAGATTTCCATAGTCACCTCTAAAATGTACCAACAGAAAATGAAATTTTAGTTTTATGTATAACCTACTACTTTAAAAGTTAATTGCAGTTTAACAATAAGTCTCAAAACACACAACACTGACTTGTGTAGTTTTAGACACAACTGTAACTCCTGGCTGCCTTCCTTCCTCTCTCCTGTTCTGGACGTCATCTCTCTGATCTTCCTGACTGTCAGCCAGAGCCATTGCTACTGGGAAGACTGAATTATCAAGATGTGAGCACATAAACCTAACATAAAATTTAAAACTAAATCTCTTAGTAGTTTCACAGAACTCACCTGCATCTTTTCTTGAATAAGGATTTTATCTGATGTAGGGACTGGATATGGTTTCAAGGGAGCCTTTATGGTGGCAAATATGAACTCCATGTGGCTTTCAATAATGGTGTTCAGATAATTCCCTTCTGACTCTGCTGTGTAATAAACTGTTATTTCGTCAGTGGGGACCAGATTGCACTAAAAGCACATAGGAAAAAGTAAAATGGGAAGCACTTGATTAGTTAGCAGGTCCAGTGCTGTTGAACAAGGGCTAACAATTCCATGCCGAGTCATTGTGGGAGGGCCCAGCCTCATCTTGCCCACCTCGGAAACTGAGGCGAAGGCGTGGTGCAAGGAGAACCACTCCGAGCTCTGCACTAGCACCGAGTGGGAAGTGCCTGTTTCTTTGTTGGAAGTGGCCCCCTCAGACCTTGAACTACAGGTTTCAAACTTGGCCCCCCAAGGAGGGCCGGTGGGTGCCCACTTCAGGATAGCAGCTCCCTACCTCTCTCACCTGGTGAGGGCAGGCAATGGGCTAGGCCCCCGTCCTGGCTCCCAGCTCCTGAACAAGGAAGATCAATCCTTCTGTCCAGATACAACACTATCTCCCCTGAACCAGAAGCCATATGACGCTGACCTGACTGCATCTCTCCTCTTCTCAGACACTAATGGTCCTGATGGCCTTCTGCACCCGTTGGGAGGGCTATGAATCCAGAAGATGGTTTTGTAGAAGCCCAGGGAAGTGGAAACAGGAGTAAAAGGGACAGAGGCTGGCTGAAAAGTCCCAGTCAGAGAAACCAAACACCCGCATCCAGCTTGGGAGGGGTCCCACTTTCCTGAGCAAATGAACTAATTTTCATCAATTACCTTGTTTTATACTACCTACCTCTGCCATCCTCCCCAACAAATAAGACAAAACAAAACAAACTCCAAATCAGCAGCTAGCTCTCCATGTGACAAACCTTTTTGCGAAGTTTCTGAATGCGATTGATGACCTCACGAGCCATCCCTTGATCCACCATTGCCTGGTCAGGGGTGACATCTAAGAGAACCAGAGCCTATAGGAATCAACAGAGCATACCATGACAATCGAGTAGAGAAAAACAGTTCTTTCAAACTCAGCAAAATGCGATTTAAAATTACATTCTGGGAAGTCTAATATGCAGCACTATTTATTCACAAAACTAAGAAAGGACAAAATTAACCTAGTTTCTTTCTAGTTTGGTTCCTGCTTGTAACCAGCGGTCCTGCAGATCTGGAGAGAGGGCAGCTTTCCCTTTTCTTCCGCAGGATGTGCTCACAGGAGAACGTGAGCCCGTCTGTTACTCTCTCAGCTCTGCTCTTCTGGCCTGTTTAATGAATAGTGTCAACTCTTCTACCCTGTTTCCCCGAAAGTAAGACAGTGTCTTATATTAATATTTTTGCTCCCAAAGATGCGCTAAGTCTTATTTTCAGGGGATGTCTTATGTTTCCATGAAGTAGGTCTTATTTTTGGGGAAACTCGGTAATAGAAACATCAGTAGTCATAAAGCCTGTAGAACAGCTTTCCAAATGGATCTACCACAAACAAATGAATTAAAGGCCCTACTTGCTATTTTCTTAAGCCATAACCCCTTTTTATTCTTTGGTTGATTAGTGGGAGTCAAGAAGCAAGTTCTACAATGGACACAGTTATTTTTATATGAGTTTAAATTGCCACCTTCTTGTCAACTTTGTCAACTATTCTCTCTCACCTATTCTGAAGGTTGTCAGTGACGATGTACTAATGTAAGTATCATTTCTATAGAGGAGAATATACTTGTAAAGGAGGTAAGATCACCAATGATCATAAAGGAAACTCAATCAGAGAAGCTAAACTTTGCAAATATGCAAAAACCAGTACTGGAAATGGATGAGGAGTCGGGCAGGGCACCGGGCCCTCACTGACGACCTCAGGCCCTCCCTCCCACTGGCTGGAGCCCAGAAGGACTGCGCCCACTGTGTTCAATCCTCCCCGCCCTTCTGGTCCCTCCCCTTTGGCTCTGTCCCAGTCTGCCTCCGTGCTCTCTACATCTAGCCTAAGCCCGGTGCAAAGGCTTGAGGAGGCTGGCCTCTTCCCTGTACTCTACCAGATCATTTATCAGGCAGAATAACATATGGCTCACTCTCTTGTCTCCATGACTGGCTTATTCCTTAAAGAGTGGGATAACATCTGACTCTTTTAGTATGACCCAACTCTTAGGACAAGTACTCCCATGTAGAAGTCACAAAATATCTATTTATGCACTGGTTAAAAGGCATATGTACAGAGCATATCAAAGAAGAGTTTAATGAGCCGATGTAAAATGAATAACTGGTTTACTTAACACCAAGACAAGCTGTGAACACTTTCAGGAAAGGCACAGGTACAGTATAATTTCTCCACTGTGGTCTTATCCTTTGATTGAGAAATGCTCTAGGGAATAGAAAAATACCTGAGCATCCGAGTGTGCTTCAAACTGTGCTGTCTCAACTGTTGCTTGATCAAAAGTGTACAAGAGGCGAATGTCATCTTCATGCAATTCATGGCCTTCCACAACAATGGTCCCTAGTGCAGATGCAATTGCCATGGTTAATCAGTCCCTCTTCCTCCACAAAACGCCCTGCTACAAGTACATTGTGCCACTTTTTGATAAAATATTCGTAGCAGCCCTAACCAGTTTGGCTCAGTGGATAGAGTGTTGGCCTGCAGACTGAAAGGACCCAGGTTCAATTATAGTCAAGGGCATGAACCTTGGTTACAGGCATTTTACCCAGTACGAGGTGAGCAGGAGGCAGCTGATCAATGTTTCTAACTCTCTATCCCTCTCACTGATGTTTCTAACTCTCTATCCCTCTCCCTTCCTCTGTAAAAAATAAATAAAATGTATTTAAAAAATATTTGTAGCATTAATCTATAGAGGCTTCATATCAAGTCCTCTTAACCCAATGTCTCCAGCTGTATATAAACTCCCAGGTCCAAAGACATGCCAGGAGGCCATGAATCCCCACCATAAAGACAGATTTCAGAATGTAATGAAGGATGCAGTCTTTAGAGTCAAATCAAACTTAGGCCCAGCCCTCAATGATGGGAGGGCCTCGATCCCATTGTGTGCCGAGCAGCGGGCTATCAGGTAGGTTACATGAGATGAACAGTGCGATATTCTCAGTTCCATCCATACCAGCTCCAGCAGAGGAAGCATCACAGCTGGCAATGCCCATCTTCAGGAAGCTGTGTGGTTACCATCATGCTCTTGGTCTCTGAGCACTGGGTTGCCATTCTCACTTCCTGTCACTAGGATCTCAAAACTGTTTTGCTTTCCATCAGGGCAGATCAGTCTATTCAGAAACTACAGTATAAAAATGGCTGCCTTTTGGTTTCAAATATGATGTATTTCAGAAATTTTTGACATTTTGGCTACCTACAACTTATAACTGGAAAGTTGATCATAGATTTTCATTTAATAGCAAGTTAAATTAGTTATGACTCAACTTTTAGTTGCTAGCTTCTCATATAAGATCTCCAGATAAATTTTATCAAACAATTTGAAAAATCTTAAGGACATTTCCATCAATTTCTATAATCACTCATTTGAGCTGAGACTAAACATCTTTTCATGTCACTTCTGTGCTTATGATTTTCAACTTTCAAGGGAGCCCTTAACTTCCAACAGCTTGCGTCCCAGGACAGCTGCTGATGCTAAGCAGCTGTTAGAAGGCCAATCATGACTGTAATCACAGCAGAGCCAATAACTTCTAAACCCATGGATAGGAAAGAAGACAGAGCCGACTCCTTTCGGTTTCTATCCCAGTGCACTTAACAGAACAACAATTATCTCCATAAGATTTCCACACCCACCAGCAAGCACAATGAGGGTGAGGAAAACGTCTGTCTTATTATTATTAAACTCTATGCTGCCAGTGATACCCAAACAGAAGGCCTTTAGAAATATTTGCTGAGTGAATAGAGCCAGCCTTGGCCAATTAAGAGGCCAGTATGTAGATTCTAGAATTTTTAGAGAAACTGTGACAGGTTCTGACTTAAGTCATCAGTACCCCCGCCCCCCCTCCTCCCAATAGCACCCTTTAAGGGTTCTGCTTTCTTTTCCACGAGGGCAGATAATCCGGGCCACATTAACATCTGTAGAATTCAATGGTAACCATCTGATTTTGTAATTTTTACCTAGAAACTTAGTCCAAGGAAAACAATTTCATAACATATTCACATGAAAACATTCATTGAAATATAACAGTATTAAGGAGAATGAAAAAAACATAAGGCACCAATATAAAAGACTGATTAAACCATTATCAGGTATCCGTAGAAAGGCAAATAAGACAGGTATTGAAATAGCATTTTAAGACAGTAAATGACAACCAGAAGCCTCCCTGAGCCGAGGCACTAGCAGTGACACTCACCACGCTTCTGGAACTGCTCCAGCTCCTCACTGCTCAGCTGCTTGATGGATGTCATCACTGCTTTGAAGGCTCCCTTCAGCCGCTTCCCTAGGATCATGTGATCTGGCTCTGCCCTTAGGCGAATACCATACTTGTTTTTATCTGTAGACAGGGTAACCTTTCGAACATTCAACTCCTATGGTTGGTAGACAAGATGAAAAAAAAAAGTGAAATGACATAAATGTTGACAAAAAAGTGCTCACAAATTTTGATAGTAACATTATTCACAATAAACAAAAAGTGGACAACCTCAAATGTCCATCAGCTATGAACAGAGATAAAAAAAAATGTCGTCTATCCAGCCTGAGTTGGTTTGGCTCAGTGGATAGTGTCGACCTGCAGACTAAAGGGTCCCAGGTTCAATTCTGGTCAAGGGCATATGCTTGGTTATGCACTTAATCCCCAATAGGAGATATGCATGAAGCAGCCAATCAATGATTCTCTCTAATCACAGATGCTTCTATCTCTCTCTCCATCTACTTCCCTTTCGGAAGTCAAAAAAGACATATATTTAATGTGGTCTATCCATACAATGGATTCTTATTAAATAATATAAGAAATGAAGCACTAATTCATGCTAAACATGAATAAAGTAGAAGATATCAGATACAAAAGACCATGAATCATATAATTCTATTTATAGGAAATGTCCAGAGACAGAAAACAGGTGTGTGGTTGACAGGGACGGTGTGATGTTGAGGAGAAACGGTGCATTAATTTAAAGGATACAGGACTTCTTTATGTGGTGATGAAAATGTTATAAAATTGTGATGATTTTTCGGACCATAAGACGCACTTTTTCTTCACCAAATATGCAGTCCCCAGGGACACGGAAGGTCCCGGGGGACCCGCTGCCGCTCTGCAACTCGGACCATAAGACGCAGGCACTACTTCTATTCGGACCATAAGACGCAGGCACTTTTCCTCCCACTATTTTGTGAAGAAAAGGTGCGTCTTATGGTCCGAAAAATATGGTAGTTGCACAACCCTATAAATTCATACTAGAAACCACTGAAATGAAATGTATGAAAAAATGTTTCCTGTCTTTCTCAGTCAAAACAGTTTAGCATAAAATCAACTAAAAAGAACTCTAGAAAAAGGTTCTATCTCTCAAGGGTTGGCAATCTTTGCTCAAGCCATTTCAGAGCATCACAGGTTAACCAACAAGAAGAATCAGTTAACTAAAACATTTCATGCCTCCATCATGCTATTAAACATTAATAATGAAACAGGAGCTGATGACAGCACAGGAAATGTGACTGAAGCAAATTGTAAGTAAGTGTTCTAGTTTTCCTATTACAAATAACTGTGTTACATGACCTTATTATAGTGATTTAAATGTTCTATTTAAATATATTCTATTTTTATCTACTATTCAAGCATTACTTACAAAATTTATAACTCTTTACTTTCTAATATTTTCTGTAATTCTCTAGCAATCAATACCCTATCTAATAAAATATGCAAATTAACCATCACTCCATGACAAAATGGCAGTGCCCATAGCCACGAGATGGCGGTGCCCAGTCCTCTCAGCCCCACTGGAGTCCCCCAGTCTCAAGGAGGGCTGCAACAAGAGCTTACAGAGTAAGTGGCCTGGCAGAATGCTGTGTAGAGGCCCTCCTGATCCTTTATGAAAAACAAAACAACCTTACTCCCCATGGCGCGATTCCCTGCCAGCAGTGACAGCCTGGGGTCTCAACCACTGAGTCATACAAGCCAGGCAGATATGGGAGAATCTTAAATGTTTCTTTCTTTCTTTAAAAAAAAAAATATATATTTTATTGATTTTTACAGAGAGGAAGGGAAAGGGATAGAGAACTAGAAACATCTATGAAAGAGAAACATCAACCAGCTGCCTCCTGCACACCCGCTACTGGGTATGTGTCCTCTAGGTACATGCCCTTGACCAGAATCAAACCTGGGACCTTTGAGTCTGCAGGCCGATGCTCCATCCACCTAGCCAAACCTGTTAGGGCTGTCCAATATGTTAAAGAAAAAACCCTATCTAATAAAGAGGGAATATGCAGGGGAGGGCATTTCGGGGTGACGGGGTTGTTAGGGGAGGGCAGTTGGCAACGATCCATCTGAAAGGGGAACGGTTAGGTGTCAATCAGGCTGGCAGGGGAGTAGTTAGGGGGTGATCAGGCTGGCAGGCAGAAGTGGTTAGGGGCAATAAGGAAGGCAGGCAGGTGAGCAGTTGGGAGCTAGCAGTCCTAGATTGTGAGAGGGCAGTAAGACATCCCCCAAAGGGTCCCAGATTGGAGAGGGTGCAGGCTGGGGTGAGGGACACTCCCCCCTAGCAAGTGCACAAATTTTGTGCACTGGGCATCTAGTTAGTATTACAATATTTTCTACAATACAATATATATTTTTGTAAATCATCATGGAATAAAACTTTTTTGTAGGGTAACTGACACTATTTTAAACTCTTGATCTCAAATCTCCCCTTCTAGGAATCTATCCAAGGTCCATACTATGACATAAGCACAAAGATACATACAAACCTTTTATTTGTAATAAGAAACCTAAATTTCCAACAATAGGAGAGAAAGTAATTATGATACAGCCAGAAGCTGTAAAAAGAATAAAGTACATCTGAATATTTTAATCTGAGGTGCATTTTAATGTGTGAATAGGTGTATAAAATGCTAGGAACAACCTGGGCAAAAGACAGCCTAGTGAGGGTGAGATTCCAGGGAGCAATGGGATGGGAAGGACTATGCTAGAGCTTGAACTGTTTACAACTAACATGTTCACTTGGACATATATAACCTGACATTATCTGAAGGAACAAAGATATTTTGTTAATTATCGGGGAGTACTTTCCGGAGTGTATAAATGATCAAATTAAGGTAAGGAAATTAATTGACCTTGAAATCTTTTTGTGAATTCTTACCTAGGAAATTTTTTCCTATTGCTTCCAGAGAATGAGAGGGAAGAAGAGAGGGGATGAGAGAAACATTGATGCAAGAGACACATCAACTGGTTTCTTCCCACACACAACCTTACCGGGGTCGGACGTGAACTCACAACCCAGGTATGTGCCCTTGACCTGGAATGGGGATTTGAACCCACAACCATTCAGTGCAAGGGCTGATGCTTTATTCACTGAGCTGCCAGGACAATCTTGAAATAAATAGAGAATTAAAATAATAGTGTGAAAATTGATGATGATTCTTAGCAGCAAAGAAAATTTCTGAGTTAATTTGTGTATATAAAAAATAAAAAAGGATAAATTATATACTCAAAGTGTAGTTTATTGGAGAGTCCTAATCAAAATAATCTTCTCAATGAAAGAAGTTTGTTAAGACCCAGAGACAAATCATATGCCTTACCTCAATAATATACTTCTCTAAAGATCTGATACTGTCGAGAGCTTCTGGATCTTGATGGATAACGACAATTTCTTTCAAAGGATACTAGGAGGAAAAGATCAGAATGAGTTCACTAAGAAGCCAATCCTCACAACCAGAGAAAAATGTTTTAACCTAATGTCAGGTTCCAAGAATAACTAGGCTCAACTTGTATTAAGTGATCCATACCCGTACTGTAGAAATGAATAAACACTTATGCCATTGCTGGGAGCTCTCTATACAAAAAAAAATACTCAAAGACATAATTATTTAGGTCTCTGCAATGTAAAATAAATAAAATTTCAAACCTTTATTGGAATAGTTTTGCGGTCACGAATCACTCGCCCAAGTTCAATCACAGACTGCATTCTAGATACTGCACTCTCAGTTTTCTTGTCAATCAATTCCTCTCTGATTAGAAGAAGCAGGGAAATAAAAGGTATTAAGTTTAAAGGGAGAAATTCCAAACAATAGACATGCCTACAAAAGGAGGACAGGTTAAAGATAGGACGGGGTGGCTAGGCCTACTGGGCCCTTGGGGAAGGACAGCATGTGCTGGTCTTGGGGGTATGTAGCAAGAAGTGGCATGCTAGAGCCTCCTGATCAGTACCCAGCATCTCCCTATGGTGACTCCAACCACCTGCTCACAGCACACATGCTGCAGTGCTAGAAGTGGTTTCACGCTACGCATCCCCACTTCTCCCTATTCTGTACCCTCAGGAGCAGCTCAGGTGAGAGGCAGGGAATCAAGGGGCCAGCTAGGGCCCCGATGCCAGTGCATATTTGGCAATGTCCCTTCCATTGTCCTGGTGAGGCTTACATACTATATTTGATTATTCTGTTTTGTTTTTTCTTGTTAATCTTCAACTGAGGATATTTTTCCCTTTGGGTTTTTTTTTTTTTTAATTGATTTCAGAGAGGAAGGAAGAGGGAGAGAGATAGAAACATCAATGATGAGAGAGAATCATCGATCAGCTGGCTCCTGCATGCCTCCCACTGGGGACTAAGCCCACAACCCAAGCATGTGCCCCTGATGAAAATCAAACCCAGTCCGCAGGCAAACGCTCCACCCACTGAGCCAAACCAACCAGGGCTTCCCTTTGCTTTTTAGAGAGTGTAAGTAAGGAAGGGAGAGGCAGTGGAGAGAGAAAGAGAGAGAGAGAGCGAGGGAGAGACAGATACAGAGAGAAACATTGATGTGAGAGATGTTGCCTCTTTCACATACACCAACCGGGGCCGGGGATCAAACCTGGAACCGAGGAATTAAACCCATGACCCTTTGGTGTGTTGACATATGCTCTAATCAGGGCACTATTAGATTCTTACCGAACATGGGGCAGCATGAGGTAGTGGATGCTGAGTGTATCCTTGTCCTGGACAGAAACAGGGTCAATCAGCATCTTAAGATTCTGGTACATCAATTCAGTGAGAAAAGGTGTATACGGGGCCTATGTAAGGACAGAGAATATCATGTCATTAATATGCAACCATCATTAGCTGACCTCAGTGGAAAAGTGGAACGAAACATTTTGGAGAAAGACAGATATTTACACAGAAGTGGACATGAGATAAATAAACATGTACTACGCAACAGAAAGGAACTCATTTTGACTTTGGAGAGAGAACTTCCTGTGAAGCACAGTGGAGTATAGCCAGGACCCAAAGCATCCTGGAGGATTTCTGCAATAAAAAGAAGAGTAACTGTCCTATGTCTAGATAGGAAAGAAAAATTCTAAGTAAACAAGTCTTAAAGATCTAGAGAAAGAAAAAAAAAAAAAAAAGAACAAAAGTAGCCCAAGTTCCAGAAGAAAATAAAAATTAGAAAAAATTAGAGCAGAATAAAATGAAGTAGAGAACTAAAACACTACACAAAAAATTAATGCAACAGCCCTAACCGGTTTGGCTCAGTGGACAGAGGAACGGCCTGCTGAATGAAAAGTTCCAACTTCGATTCCGGTTAGGGGCATGTACCTTGGTTAAAGGCACATCCCCCGTAGGGGGTATGCAGGAGGCAGCTGGTCGATGTTTCTCTCTCATGGATGTTTCTAACTCTATCCCTCTCCTTCTCTGTAAAAAATTAATGAAATATATATATTTTTTAAAATTAATGCAACAAAGAGCTGCCTCTATGTAAAAGGATTAACAAAATTGACAAATTCTATCTACACTCATTATATAAAAAAGATAAATAAGCAAGATAAGAAATGAAAGAGAAGTTACCATAATAGTCACAGAGGATCACACTAAAATATATCACCAAATTCAATAACTTAAAAGAAATGTACAAGTTCCTAGAGATATAAAACCTTCTTAGACTGAATCTCAAAGAAATGGAAAAATCTAAATATACTAATAGTGAGGAAATGGAAAGAACCATAAAAAATCCCCTAGTCGGGAGAAACCAAGATGGAGGTATAGGTAGTCACCCGAATGTAGCCTACCACAACAATTTTGAATTTACAACTGGAAAACAGGGGAAACATAGCCCTGAAGTGCCGGACAGCTGGCAAAGAGGAGGCTCTGCCATCTGGGAAGGGGAGAGAAGGGACGCTGAGCCTCAGGAACTGTGAAGCTGCGGATAACTGTGCACGCGAAAAGGTGGCTGTTGAGTTTGCTGCTAGCATGCTTGTGGCACTTGGAGAGGGCTGACAGCTGGCTTTCTTGTTTGGGAGGAAAACAGAACCACACTATTGCTCTGATAGACGGCCCCAGTCAGGGAGAAGTCGAACTGTCAGGAAGTGGGCAGAGATTTCTTGGAGGTGGGTGAAGCCAGCGGCCATCACTGTGGGACCCAGGAGCTGAACCCACGT